>CM077031.1:25300932-26778361 GCA_039090855.1 Macrothele yani
TAAAGAACATTTATCGTGGACCGTAGATCAATGGAAACGGGTCCTATGGACTGATGAATCCAGATACACGATCCATCAGTCTGATGGCCGTGTGTGGGTATGGGGGCACGCTGTTTACCTGTTTACTGTTCTTACGGTCAAGTTTGGAGCTGGCAGTGTATACTCGTATGGGGGTGTTTTTTTGTGGTATTGACCCCAGCCCATTGGTTATCGTGGACAAACCTGTTAACCAGCACGTCTACCTCGATATTCAGGACAATTATGCCCTACCAACTCTATGGCAATACTGGGGAACCGAGCCTTGTTGGTACCAGCAGGATAATGCACCGAGCCACAAATCAAGGACTGTTACGGCGTGGTTTGATGATAATTCCGTATCGTGTGTGGACTGGCCAGCACAGAGCCCTGATATCAATCCCATAGAGCACCTATAGGATGAATTAGAGCGCCGCATAAGAAGTTTGGAATTAAGGCCTACTACTAAGCAACAGTTAGCGGCAGCATTATGTACTGAATGGAAGCGCATGCCTATCGCTGGATTCTAAAACCTTGTCTAAAGCGTGTCTCGAAGGGTCAGTGCATGCATTAAGGCCAAAGGTGGACCGACATCGTACTAGTGTATGTCAATAAATGCTAGTTGGGTTTCTTTTCTAGGTGTCCTGTGACTTTGGTCAATACAGTGTATATAAACACCCAGATCTGTCTGTCTGCCTGTCTCTCTGGAACGTTTGACGTCACCGCAACGTCTGCATTGTTGTGCCATCACTTATCGATTAATTCGTGTGTGCTCTCGCGATGTCAAAATGATTACCTGCTATATAATAGCACGCAATCACATTGAGATGTCTAGGTGATCGCGTGCAATTTAAAAAACATTGGATCATCAATGACTCGAGTTCTATTTATCCGATCTACAAAATTCGAATTAAAATGTTAACATCACAGCAAGTCGCGTTTGTATATTAATTTAATTTAGCACAATTCGAACATTAATTTGTACGCTTTATTTTTTTTTTTTTTTTTTTACTTTTTAATTTAACTAATTTTCCTAGTTTAGTGCTGATTATATTAAACATTTCGCAAAATATCGATCTATCTAAACGCTCTAACCTGCAATAAAAACTGAAATCTTGAGATGTCAATATGTCGCCCCTATAGCACATTGTCGAGAACTTAGGTAGTTCCGATTTGTAATACCAGATGTCGCATTAGTTTGCAAAAAAAAGCTTCGGTATGAAATTTCAAACTATCCGTCGAACAGGACAGTCTAAAACAAGTCGTGAAGGGAACAACAAGTGTGCCGGAGAAAAAGTAATTTAACGCGAAAAATCAAAGTAAAAGTTATTTAGGTCAGTTTACACGAAAACAACTTCCCAAGTTTAGTGCTGATTATATTACACATTTTGCAAAATATCGATTTAACTAAACGCTCTAATCTACAATTGTTAAACAACAAGTATTTTACACAGAATGTTACCTATCGCGAGGTATTTTGAGAAACGGAAATAAATAGAATATAATTTTTAGTTCTAACATGAATACTTATAATATGTACACTGAAGTGAAAGAAAAACTGGTACAGACAAGCTTATGCAAAATACATAGCAGCGTCACCTATGCGCGTATTCGGTTGCGTCCGCCAGTGCTTATATAAAGCGATAGACATCCTTGCCAGTTGTCAGAGCTGTTTTCGGCATGAGAATGAGAAGTAATAACAATTTAAGCGATTTTCAACGCGGTGTCATAGTTGGCACTCGTGAGATGGGCCATAGTATTTCGGAGGTAGAAACGAAGTTCGGATTTTCACGGACGACCATGGAAGGGTGTACCGTGACTACAAGAATTCCGGCAAAACCTCCAAGCTACGATACCAGTGTGGCCGTAAAAACAAATTGGGTGAAGGTGACCATCGTCGGCTGTCAAGAATCGTTTCACGCGACACTCTCGCAGGTATCATCGAAATTCAATGCTGGAGCCTCAACAAGCATCAGCGTCCGGACTGTGCAACGTACCCTGCACGATATGGGCTTTGGGAGCCGACGCCCAACTCGAGTCCCTTTGATGGGTGCACGACACAGAGCTATGCGCCTCGCTTGGGCACGGCAACACCGCCACCGGACACTTGATGACTGGAAACAAACAGCCTAGTGTGACGAGTCGCGTTTCCAACTGTATCGGGCAGATGGAAAGATTCGTGTGTGGCGCAAACCCCATGAAGCCATGGATCCCGCCTATCAACAGGGAACTGTACTGGCTGGTGGGGGTCCGTAATGGTATGGGTCGCGTTTAGCTGGACTTCACTAGGACTCCTGGTACGTCTACAAACGTCTGTGACCGGCCAACGCTATGTGCGCATCCTTTCTGACGAGTTCATGTCCTGCATTCATGTTGTTGGGTTGGGCCTGTTCCAACAGGACAATGCACTTCCACACAAGTGTCGGGACGCCACATTATGGGTAGAGGAGCATTCATCTGAGTTGGGGGTGTTGCCATTCCCACCCAAGTCCCCAGTGCTAAACGAGATAGAACACATATGGGATGCCATGCAACGCGCTATGGAACACAGACCTCGGAATACACCCGAATTGTGGAACGCTCTGCAGGAAGTATGGTGTGCATTGCCTACAGCATATTTCCAGAAGTTAGTGGAGTCCATGCTCCGTCGTATTTCTGCAGTCCTGCGCTCCCGAGGGGGACCTGCCAAGTATTAGACTGGTGTAACAGTTTTTCTGACACTTCAGTGTATCTTGAAAAAATCCGGCGTCTATTTGATTTGTTTTCAATCTGCTTCAATTAAAAATTTCACTCCGTCATAGAACGGGCAACATCCCCTATATATTAATATTTATTTAAAGCTTAAAAACAACCGTTCTACGAAGGGTTATACGCTAGTCCTTAAGAAAAGGTGAAATGTATTGTTTCATACATGGTCGTATCACATTATTGTAACCACCAGCTAATATCCAGAATAACCGCCGTGCCGATGGCTGGGAGTGAACCAATAAGGTGCTGGAAGGTGTTCACAGGTATGTGGAACCATGCTGACTGCAGTGCATCTGTCAGCTGCGGTAGGGTGCGTGGTGGACGATGCATAGAGCGAACAACACGATCGAGGTGCTCCCACAGATGCTCAATTGGGTTTAAGTCTGAGGAATTAGAGGACCATGGAAGTACTTTGAAGTCTTCATCGTACTCTTCCAATCACACTCGGACATTTCTAGCTGTGTGACACGTTATAACAAAGTAAATTTCTCCGTCATTTTTGTCCATGCCGGGTATCGAGCCCGGGTCCCTTCATTCCGGAATAAGTCGCTCTCCCAACTGAGCTACGCGGACGTATGCTCTCGCTGCTATCTGCCTTTATCTCGTGTGCGTCCTGCGTGATAGGCACGTCACAACGTCGCATTGTCTTTATGGAAGACCACATTGGCCCCAGGAAGGACAATCAGCTTGTATGGGTGTCCGTGGTCTGCAAGGATGGATTCATAACGAATTATTGGGTACATCGTGACTTCCACAGGTATGAGTGGACCCAAGGAATGCCACGAAAACATTCCCAACACCGTAGCGCCGCCTCCACCAGCTTGTGTCCTTCCAGAAATGGTTGAAGAGTGTTTGTTCTCCGATGTTTCTCGCTTTACACGCCAACGTCCATCCGTTCGATGAAGCAGAAAACGCGACTCATCGGATGAGGCAATCCTTCGCCAATCAGCGGAGGTCCAATTCCCATACTGCCGTGCAAATGTTAGCCTTTTCTGCCGATGCACCTTCGTTAACATATCCTGTAGTGCAGCGATCATCTGTCCGCATCGGAATCCCCATACGCAGCAGGGTTGTTCGCTGTGCTGCATGTCGTTTTAGACACACTTGCAGTAGCCCCCTGGTTCATTCGGCCAGTGACTCCACTGTAGAGTGTCGATCGGCCCTCACGCACCTTTGCAGCCGACGTTCACCTCTTACATCAACGGCACGTGGTGCCCCGAAGTTTGCACGTCGCCTGTTCGCAATGGTGCCATTTCTCCAGTCACGATGCAGTTTAAGCACAGCAGCACGCGAACAGTTCACAAACTTTGGAAATACTGTCACCCTTGGCCAGAAAGCCGATAATCATCCCTTTTTGCAAATCTGATAAATCGCTCCTTTTATCCATGACAGCAGCGAGTGATATGTTTTCAGATGTTCATGTTGTTCATGTTCATATGTAGAGGATTTTAGGAAGGGAGTGTCTGACCCCAAGTCTTAAACAACCCTTAGAAATAGGAAGCTAGGAGATTTGGGCTAGAGTGCCCGATAGGAAAGTGACACGGAAGCGAGGTAGAAGACGCCCTTATTTACTACCGGGGAGCCAGTACCCGGGGACCGACGGCTTAACGTGCACATTCAATGCTCTAGTAGATCAGATCAGATCATATGTAGAGGATTTTAGGAAGGGAGTGTCTGACCCCAGGTCTTAAACAACCCTTAGAAATAGGAAGCTAGGAGATTTGGGCTAGAGTGCCCGATAGGAAAGTGACACGGAAGCGAGGTAGAAGACGCCCTTATTTACTACCGGGGAGCCAGTACCCGGGGTCCGACGGCTTAACGTGCACATTCAATGCTCTAGTAGATCAGATCAGATCATATGTAGAGGATTTTAGGAAGGGAGTGTCTGACCCCAGGTCTTAAACAACCCTTAGAAATAGGAAGCTAGGAGATTTGGGCTAGAGTGCCCGATAGGAAAGTGACACGGAAGCGAGGTAGAAGACGCCCTTATTTACTACCGGGGAGCCAGTACCCGGGGTCCGACGGCTTAACGTGCACATTCAATGCTCTAGTAGATCAGATCAGATCATATGTAGAGGATTTTAGGAAGGGAGTGTCTGACCCCAGGTCTTAAACAACCCTTTAGAAATAGGAAGCTAGGAGATTTGGGCTAGAGTGCCCGATAGGAAAGTGGCACGGAAGCGAGGTAGAAGACGCCCTTATTTACTACCGGGGGCCAGTACCCGGGGTCCGACGGCTTAACGTGCCCATTCAATGCTCTAGTAGATCAGATCAGATCATATGTAGAGGATTTTAGGAAGGGAGTGTCTGACCCCAGGTCTTAAACAACCCTTAGAAATAGGAAGCTAGGAGATTTGGGCTAGAGTGCCCGATAGGAAAGTGACACGGAAGCGAGGTAGAAGACGCCCTTATTTACAACCGGGGGCCAGTACCCGGGGTCCGACGGCTTAACGTGCCCATTCAATGCTCTAGTAGATCAGATCAGATCATATGTAGAGGATTTTAGGAAGGGAGTGTCTGACCCCAGGTCTTAAACAACCCTTAGAAATAGGAAGCTAGGAGATTTGGGCTAGAGTGCCCGATAGGAAAGTGACACGGAAGCGAGGTAGAAGACGCCCTTATTTACAACCGGGGGCCAGTACCCGGGGTCCGACGGCTTAACGTGCCCATTCAATGCTCTAGTAGATCAGATCAGATCATATGTAGAGGATTTTAGGAAGGAGTGTCTGAACCCAGGTCTTAAACAAACCTTATAAATAGGGGAGCAAGGAGATTTGGGCTAGAGTGCCCGATAGGAAAGTGACACGGAAGCGAGGTAGAAGACGCCCTTATTTACTACCGGGGGGCCAGTACCCGGGGTCCGACGGCTTAACGTGCCCATTCAATGCTCTAGTAGATCAGATCAGATCATATGTAGAGGATTTTAGGAAGGGAGTGTCTGACCCCAGGTCTTAAACAACCCTTAGAAATAGGAAGCTAGGAGATTTGGGCTAGAGTGCCCGATAGGAAAGTGACACGGAAGCGAGGTAGAGGACGCCCTTATTTACTACCGGGGGGCCAGTACCCGGGGTCCGACGGCTTAACGTGCCCATTCAATGCTCTAGTAGATCAGATCAGATCATATGTAGAGGATTTTAGGAAGGGAGTGTCTGACCCCAGGTCTTAAACAACCCTTAGAAATAGGAAGCTAGGAGATTTGGGCTAGAGTGCCCGATAGGAAAGTGACACGGAAGCGAGGTAGAAGACGCCCTTATTTACTACCGGGGGCCAGTACCCGGGGTCCGACGGCTTAACGTGCCCATTCAATGCTCTAGTAGATCAGATCAGATCATATGTAGAGGATTTTAGGAAGGGAGTGTCTGAACCCAGGTCTTAAACAAACCTTAGAAATAGGAAGCTAGGAGATTTGGGCTAGAGTGCCCGATAGGAAATTGACACGGAAGCGAGGTAGAAGACGCCCTTATTTACTACCGGGGGGGGGCAGTACCCGGGGTCCGACGGCTTAACGTGCCCATTCAATGCTCTAGTAGATCAGATCAGATCATATGTAGAGGATTTTAGGAAGGGAGTGTCTGACCCCAGGTCTTAAACAACCCTTAGAAATAGGAAGCTAGGAGATTTGGGCTAGAGTGCCCGATAGGAAAGTGACACGGAAGCGAGGTAGAGGACGCCCTTATTTACTACCGGGGCCAGTACCCGGGGTCAGACGGCTTAACGTGCCCATTCAATGCTCTAGTGGATCAGATCAGATCATATGTAGAGGATTTTAGGAAGGAGTGTCTGACCCCAGGTCTTAAACAACCCTTAGAAATAGGAAGCTAGGAGATTTGGGCTAGAGTGCCCGATAGGAAAGTGACACGGAAGCGAGGTAGAAGACGCCCTTATTTACTACCGGGGGCCAGTACCCGGGGTCCGACGGCTTAACGTGCCCATTCAATGCTCTAGTAGATCAGATCAGATCATATGTAGAGGATTTTAGGAAGGGAGTGTCTGACCCCAGGTCTTAAACAACCCTTAGAAATAGGAAGCTAGGAGATTTGGGCTAGAGTGCCCGATAGGAAAGTGACACGGAAGCGAGGTAGAGGACGCCCTTATTTACTACCGGGGGGCCAGTACCCGGGGTCCGACGGCTTAACGTGCCCATTCAATGCTCTAGTAGATCAGATCAGATCATATGTAGAGGATTTTAGGAAGGGAGTGTCTGACCCCAGGTCTTAAACAACCCTTAGAAATAGGAAGCTAGGAGATTTGGGCTAGAGTGCCCGATAGGAAAGTGACACGGAAGCGAGGTAGAGGACGCCCTTATTTACTACCGGGGGGCCAGTACCCGGGGTCCGACGGCTTAACGTGCCCATTCAATGCTCTAGTAGATCAGATCAGATCATATGTAGAGGATTTTAGGAAGGAGTGTCTGAACCCAGGTCTTAAACAAACCTTAGAAATAGGAAGCTAGGAGATTTGGGCTAGAGTGCCCGATAGGAAAGTGACACGGAAGCGAGGTAGAAGACGCCCTTATTTACTACCGGGGGCCAGTACCCGGGGTCCGACGGCTTAACGTGCCCATTCAATGCTCTAGTAGATCAGATCAGATCATATGTAGAGGATTTTAGGAAGGGAGTGTCTGACCCCAGGTCTTAAACAACCCTTAGAAATAGGAAGCTAGGAGATTTGGGCTAGAGTGCCCGATAGGAAAGTGACACGGAAGCGAGGTAGAAGACGCCCTTATTTACTACCGGGGGCCAGTACCCGGGGTCCGACGGCTTAACGTGCCCATTCAATGCTCTAGTAGATCAGATCAGATCATATGTAGAGGATTTTAGGAAGGGAGTGTCTGACCCCAGGTCTTAAACAACCCTTAGAAATAGGAAGCTAGGAGATTTGGGCTAGAGTGCCCGATAGGAAAGTGACACGGAAGCGAGGTAGAAGACGCCCTTATTTACTACCGGGGGGCCAGTACCCGGGGTCCGACGGCTTAACGTGCCCATTCAATGCTCTAGTAGATCAGATCAGATCATATGTAGAGGATTTTAGGAAGGGAGTGTCTGACCCCAGGTCTTAAACAACCCTTAGAAATAGGAAGCTAGGAGATTTGGGCTAGAGTGCCCGATAGGAAAGTGACACGGAAGCGAGGTAGAAGACGCCCTTATTTACTACCGGGGGCCAGTACCCGGGGTCCGACGGCTTAACGTGCCCATTCAATGCTCTAGTAGATCAGATCAGATCATATGTAGAGGATTTTAGGAAGGGAGTGTCTGACCCCAGGTCTTAAACAACCCTTAGAAATAGGAAGCTAGGAGATTTGGGCTAGAGTGCCCGATAGGAAAGTGACACGGAAGCGAGGTAGAAGACGCCCTTATTTACTACCGGGGGGCCAGTACCCGGGGTCCGACGGCTTAACGTGCCCATTCAATGCTCTAGTAGATCAGATCAGATCATATGTAGAGGATTTTAGGAAGGGAGTGTCTGACCCCAGGTCTTAAACAACCCTTAGAAATAGGAAGCTAGGAGATTTGGGCTAGAGTGCCCGATAGGAAAGTGACACGGAAGCGAGGTAGAAGACGCCCTTATTTACTACCGGGGGCCAGTACCCGGGGTCCGACGGCTTAACGTGCCCATTCAATGCTCTAGTAGATCAGATCAGATCATATGTAGAGGATTTTAGGAAGGAGTGTCTGACCCCAGGTCTTAAACAACCCTTAGAAATAGGAAGCTAGGAGATTTGGGCTAGAGTGCCCGATAGGAAAGTGACACGGAAGCGAGGTAGAAGACGCCCTTATTTACTACCGGGGGGCAGTACCCGGGGTCCGACGGCTTAACGTGCCCATTCAATGCTCTAGTAGATCAGATCAGATCATATGTAGAGGATTTTAGGAAGAGAGTGTCTGACCCCAGGTCTTAAACAACCCTTAGAAATAGGAAGCTAGGAGATTTGGGCTAGAGTGCCCGATAGGAAAGTGACACGGAAGCGAGGTAGAAGACGCCCTTATTTACTACCGGGGGCCAGTACCCGGGGTCCGACGGCTTAACGTGCCCATTCAATGCTCTAGTAGATCAGATCAGATCATATGTAGAGGATTTTAGGAAGAGAGTGTCTGACCCCAGGCCTTAAACAACCCTTAGAAATAGGAAGCTAGGAGATTTGGGCTAGAGTGCCCGATAGGAAAGTGACACGGAAGCGAGGTAGAAGACGCCCTTATTTACTACCGGGTCGCCAGTACCCGGGATCCGACGGCTTAACGTGCCCATTCAATGCTCTAGTAGATCAGATCAGATCATATGTAGAGGATTTTAGGAAGAGAGTGTCTGACCCCAGGCCTTAAACAACCCTTAGAAATAGGAAGCTAGGAGATTTGGGCTAGAGTGCCCGATAGGAAAGTGACACGGAAGCGAGGTAGAAGACGCCCTTATTTACTACCGGGGGGCCAGTACCCGGGGTCCGACGGCTTAACGTGCCCATTCAATGCTCTAGTAGATCAGATCAGATCATATGTAGAGGATTTTAGGAAGGGAGTGTCTGACCCCAGGTCTTAAACAACCCTTAGAAATAGGAAGCTAGGAGATTTGGGCTAGAGTGCCCGATAGGAAAGTGACACGGAAGCGAGGTAGAAGACGCCCTTATTTACTACCGGGGGCCAGTACCCGGGGTCCGACGGCTTAACGTGCCCATTCAATGCTCTAGTAGATCAGATCAGATCATATGTAGAGGATTTTAGGAAGGGAGTGTCTGACCCCAGGTCTTAAACAACCCTTAGAAATAGGAAGCTAGGAGATTTGGGCTAGAGTGCCCGATAGGAAAGTGACACGGAAGCGAGGTAGAAGACGCCCTTATTTACTACCGGGGGCCAGTACCCGGGGTCCGACGGCTTAACGTGCCCATTCAATGCTCTAGTAGATCAGATCAGATCATATGTAGAGGATTTTAGGAAGGAGTGTCTGACCCCAGGTCTTAAACAACCCTTAGAAATAGGAAGCTAGGAGATTTGGGCTAGAGTGCCCGATAGGAAAGTGACAGGGAAGCGAGGTAGAAGACGCCCTTATTTACTACCGGGGGCCAGTACCCGGGGTCCGACGGCTTAACGTGCCCATTCAATGCTCTAGTAGATCAGATCAGATCATATGTACAGGATTTTAGGAAGGGAGTGTCTGACCCCAGGTCTTAAACAACCCTTAGAAATAGGAAGCTAGGAGATTTGGGCTAGAGTGCCCGATAGGAAAGTGACACGGAAGCGAGGTAGAAGACGCCCTTATTTACTACCGGGGGGCCAGTACCCGGGGTCCGACGGCTTAACGTGCCCATTCAATGCTCTAGTAGATCAGATCAGATCATATGTAGAGGATTTTAGGAAGAGAGTGTCTGACCCCAGGTCTTAAACAACCCTTAGAAATAGGAAGCTAGGAGATTTGGGCTAGAGTGCCCGATAGGAAAGTGACACGGAAGCGAGGTAGAAGACGCCCTTATTTACTACCGGGGGGCCAGTACCCGGGGTCCGACGGCTTAACGTGCCCATTCAATGCTCTAGTAGATCAGATCAGATCATATGTAGAGGATTTTAGGAAGAGAGTGTCTGACCCCAGGCCTTAAACAACCCTTAGAAATAGGAAGCTAGGAGATTTGGGCTAGAGTGCCCGATAGGAAAGTGACACGGAAGCGAGGTAGAAGACGCCCTTATTTACTACCGGGTCGCCAGTACCCGGGATCCGACGGCTTAACGTGCCCATTCAATGCTCTAGTAGATCAGATCAGATCATATGTAGAGGATTTTAGGAAGGGAGTGTCTGACCCCAGGTCTTAAACAACCCTTAGAAATAGGAAGCTAGGAGATTTGGGCTAGAGTGCCCGATAGGAAAGTGACACGGAAGCGAGGTAGAAGACGCCCTTATTTACTACCGGGGGCCAGTACCCGGGGTCCGACGGCTTAACGTGCCCATTCAATGCTCTAGTAGATCAGATCAGATCATATGTAGAGGATTTTAGGAAGGGAGTGTCTGACCCCAGGTCTTAAACAACCCTTAGAAATAGGAAGCTAGGAGATTTGGGCTAGAGTGCCCGATAGGAAAGTGACACGGAAGCGAGGTAGAAGACGCCCTTATTTACTACCGGGGGCCAGTACCCGGGGTCCGACGGCTTAACGTGCCCATTCAATGCTCTAGTAGATCAGATCAGATCATATGTAGAGGATTTTAGGAAGGGAGTGTCTGACCCCAGGTCTTAAACAACCCTTAGAAATAGGAAGCTAGGAGATTTGGGCTAGAGTGCCCGATAGGAAAGTGACACGGAAGCGAGGTAGAAGACGCCCTTATTTACTACCGGGGGGCCAGTACCCGGGGTCCGACGGCTTAACGTGCCCATTCAATGCTCTAGTAGATCAGATCAGATCATATGTAGAGGATTTTAGGAAGGAGTGTCTGACCCCAGGTCTTAAACAACCCTTAGAAATAGGAAGCTAGGAGATTTGGGCTAGAGTGCCCGATAGGAAAGTGACAGGGAAGCGAGGTAGAAGACGCCCTTATTTACTACCGGGGGCCAGTACCCGGGGTCCGACGGCTTAACGTGCCCATTCAATGCTCTAGTAGATCAGATCAGATCATATGTAGAGGATTTTAGGAAGGGAGTGTCTGACCCCAGGTCTTAAACAACCCTTAGAAATAGGAAGCTAGGAGATTTGGGCTAGAGTGCCCGATAGGAAAGTGACACGGAAGCGAGGTAGAAGACGCCCTTATTTACTACCGGGGGCCAGTACCCGGGGTCCGACGGCTTAACGTGCCCATTCAATGCTCTAGTAGATCAGATCAGATCATATGTAGAGGATTTTAGGAAGAGAGTGTCTGACCCCAGGTCTTAAACAACCCTTAGAAATAGGAAGCTAGGAGATTTGGGCTAGAGTGCCCGATAGGAAAGTGACACGGAAGCGAGGTAGAAGACGCCCTTATTTACTACCGGGTCGCCAGTACCCGGGATCCGACGGCTTAACGTGCCCATTCAATGCTCTAGTAGATCAGATCAGATCATATGTAGAGGATTTTAGGAAGAGAGTGTCTGACCCCAGGTCTTAAACAACCCTTAGAAATAGGAAGCTAGGAGATTTGGGCTAGAGTGCCCGATAGGAAAGTGACACGGAAGCGAGGTAGAAGACGCCCTTATTTACTACCGGGGGCCAGTACCCGGGGTCCGACGGCTTAACGTGCCAATTCAATGCTCTAGTAGATCAGATCAGATCATATGTAGAGGATTTTAGGAAGGGAGTGTCTGACCCCAGGTCTTAAACAACCCTTAGAAATAGGAAGCTAGGAGATTTGGGCTAGAGTGCCCGATAGGAAAGTGACACGGAAGCGAGGTAGAAGACGCCCTTATTTACTACCGGGGGCCAGTACCCGGGGTCCGACGGCTTAACGTGCCCATTCAATGCTCTAGTAGATCAGATCAGATCATATGTAGAGGATTTTAGGAAGGGAGTGTCTGACCCCAGGTCTTAAACAACCCTTAGAAATAGGAAGCTAGGAGATTTGGGCTAGAGTGCCCGATAGGAAAGTGACACGGAAGCGAGGTAGAAGACGCCCTTATTTACTACCGGGGGCCAGTACCCGGGGTCCGACGGCTTAACGTGCCCATTCAATGCTCTAGTAGATCAGATCAGATCATATGTAGAGGATTTTAGGAAGGGAGTGTCTGACCCCAGGTCTTAAACAACCCTTAGAAATAGGAAGCTAGGAGATTTGGGCTAGAGTGCCCGATAGGAAAGTGACAGGGAAGCGAGGTAGAAGACGCCCTTATTTACTACCGGGGGCCAGTACCCGGGGTCCGACGGCTTAACGTGCCCATTCAATGCTCTAGTAGATCAGATCAGATCATATGTAGAGGATTTTAGGAAGGGAGTGTCTGACCCCAGGTCTTAAACAACCCTTAGAAATAGGAAGCTAGGAGATTTGGGCTAGAGTGCCCGATAGGAAAGTGACACGGAAGCGAGGTAGAAGACGCCCTTATTTACTACCGGGGGGCCAGTACCCGGGGTCCGACGGCTTAACGTGCCCATTCAATGCTCTAGTAGATCAGATCAGATCATATGTAGAGGATTTTAGGAAGAGAGTGTCTGACCCCAGGTCATAAACAACCCTTAGAAATTGGAAGCTAGGAGATTTGGGCTAGAGTGCCCGATAGGAAAGTGACACGGAAGCGAGGTAGAAGACGCCCTTATTTACTACCGGGGGCCAGTACCCGGGGTCCGACGGCTTAACGTGCCCATTCAATGCTCTAGTAGATCAGATCAGATCATATGTAGAGGATTTTAGGAAGAGGAGTGTCTGACCCCAGGCCTTAAACAACCCTTAGAAATAGGAAGCTAGGAGATTTGGGCTAGAGTGCCCGATAGGAAAGTGACACGGAAGCGAGGTAGAAGACGCCCTTATTTACTACCGGGTCGCCAGTACCCGGGATCCGACGGCTTAACGTGCCCATTCAATGCTCTAGTAGATCAGATCAGATCATATGTAGAGGATTTTAGGAAGAGAGTGTCTGACCCCAGGTCTTAAACAACCCTTAGAAATAGGAAGCTAGGAGATTTGGGCTAGAGTGCCCGATAGGAAAGTGACACGGAAGCGAGGTAGAAGACGCCCTTATTTACTACCGGGGGCCAGTACCCGGGGTCCGACGGCTTAACGTGCCAATTCAATGCTCTAGTAGATCAGATCAGATCATATGTAGAGGATTTTAGGAAGGGAGTGTCTGACCCCAGGTCTTAAACAACCCTTAGAAATAGGAAGCTAGGAGATTTGGGCTAGAGTGCCCGATAGGAAAGTGACACGGAAGCGAGGTAGAAGACGCCCTTATTTACTACCGGGGGCCAGTACCCGGGGTCCGACGGCTTAACGTGCCCATTCAATGCTCTAGTAGATCAGATCAGATCATATGTAGAGGATTTTAGGAAGGAGTGTCTGACCCCAGGTCTTAAACAACCCTTAGAAATAGGAAGCTAGGAGATTTGGGCTAGAGTGCCCGATAGGAAAGTGACACGGAAGCGAGGTAGAAGACGCCCTTATTTACTACCGGGGGGCCAGTACCCGGGGTCCGACGGCTTAACGTGCCCATTCAATGCTCTAGTAGATCAGATCAGATCATATGTAGAGGATTTTAGGAAGGGAGTGTCTGACCCCAGGTCTTAAACAACCCTTAGAAATAGGAAGCTAGGAGATTTGGGCTAGAGTGCCCGATAGGAAAGTGACAGGGAAGCGAGGTAGAAGACGCCCTTATTTACTACCGGGGGGCCAGTACCCGGGGTCCGACGGCTTAACGTGCCCATTCAATGCTCTAGTAGATCAGATCAGATCATATGTAGAGGATTTTAGGAAGGGAGTGTCTGACCCCAGGTCTTAAACAACCCTTAGAAATAGGAAGCTAGGAGATTTGGGCTAGAGTGCCCGATAGGAAAGTGACACGGAAGCGAGGTAGAAGACGCCCTTATTTACTACCGGGGGGCCAGTACCCGGGGTCCGACGGCTTAACGTGCCCATTCAATGCTCTAGTAGATCAGATCAGATCATATGTAGAGGATTTTAGGAAGGGAGTGTCTGACCCCAGGTCTTAAACAACCCTTAGAAATAGGAAGCTAGGAGATTTGGGCTAGAGTGCCCGATAGGAAAGTGACAGGGAAGCGAGGTAGAAGACGCCCTTATTTACTACCGGGGGCCAGTACCCGGGGTCCGACGGCTTAACGTGCCCATTCAATGCTCTAGTAGATCAGATCAGATCATATGTAGAGGATTTTAGGAAGGGAGTGTCTGACCCCAGGTCTTAAACAACCCTTAGAAATAGGAAGCTAGGAGATTTGGGCTAGAGTGCCCGATAGGAAAGTGACACGGAAGCGAGGTAGAAGACGCCCTTATTTACTACCGGGGGCCAGTACCCGGGGTCCGACGGCTTAACGTGCCCATTCAATGCTCTAGTAGATCAGATCAGATCATATGTAGAGGATTTTAGGAAGGGAGTGTCTGACCCCAGGTCTTAAACAACCCTTAGAAATAGGAAGCTAGGAGATTTGGGCTAGAGTGCCCGATAGGAAAGTGACACGGAAGCGAGGTAGAAGACGCCCTTATTTACTACCGGGGGGCCAGTACCCGGGGTCCGACGGCTTAACGTGCCCATTCAATGCTCTAGTAGATCAGATCAGATCATATGTAGAGGATTTTAGGAAGGGAGTGTCTGACCCCAGGTCTTAAACAACCCTTAGAAATAGGAAGCTAGGAGATTTGGGCTAGAGTGCCCGATAGGAAAGTGACACGGAAGCGAGGTAGAAGACGCCCTTATTTACTACCGGGTGGGCCAGTACCCGGGGTCCGACGGCTTAACGTGCCCATTCAATGCTCTAGTAGATCAGATCAGATCATATGTAGAGGATTTTAGGAAGGGAGTGTCTGACCCCAGGTCTTAAACAACCCTTAGAAATAGGAAGCTAGGAGATTTGGGCTAGAGTGCCCGATAGGAAAGTGACACGGAAGCGAGGTAGAAGACGCCCTTATTTACTACCGGGGGCAGTACCCGGGGTCCGACGGCTTAACGTGCCCATTCAATGCTCTAGTAGATCAGATCAGATCATATGT
This sequence comes from Macrothele yani, assembly GCA_039090855.1. Taxonomy (NCBI): domain Eukaryota; kingdom Metazoa; phylum Arthropoda; class Arachnida; order Araneae; family Macrothelidae; genus Macrothele; species Macrothele yani. The sequence continues at coordinate 25,316,287 of CM077031.1, forward strand.
AGGGGATTTTAGGAAGGGAGTGTCTGACCCCAAGTCTTAAACAACCCTTAGAAATAGGAAGCTAGGAGATTTGGGCTAGAGTACCCGAGAGGAAAGTCACACGGAAGCTAAGTAGAAAGGGGGAGGAAGACGCCCTTATCTTGCCAGTGCCCAGGGTCCGACGGCTTAACGTGTCCATCCGAAGCACGGCGGATATTTAGTGGATCGAGCGTTCGTACCTGCCTGGGATCGAACCTGAGGTCCTTTCCGGGGCAGTTACGAACGTTGCCCACTAGGCCACCCACGGCCCTATGTTTTCAGAATGCCTACAGCACACCTTATATACCCTCCAAGCCAGCTGACGACACGTGCCTTCTTTCATTGGCTACGCGCTGTTGAATTCAAAAGTAGGAGGTGGTCACAATAATATGACTCGACTGCGTAGTAAACAGTGTATTCAAAGAGTTCCAGGACTCCCGCTCGTAAAAACGTACAGATGGCGCTATCTCTGTGAAACCGGCGGGATGACGCAGCAACGACCTTCAGCCACGCGTATCACGTGATTGCAGTTATTTCTGACTACTTCCGCCATCGCAGCGTTCATTTGTGTAAAGCGTGTGTGTGAGCCGTTGTCATCGCAAAAAAAATGGTGCAACGAACGAACATCAAATTTTATTTTAAATTGGGAAAATCGGCCACAGAAACGTAAGAAATGATTAAATCTGCGTATGGTGACGATGCTATGAGTCGTTCGCGAGTATTTGAGTGGTTTTCGAGGTTTGAAGCTGGAAGAGACTCGACTAAAGACGATGAGAGATCAGGTCGTCCATGTTCGAGTCGAAATGATGAAAATGTTGTGCGTGTGCAAGCGTTGGTGAGATCCGACCGCCGAATAACGATAGAAATGATTTCACAGTCGTTAAACCTTAGTGTGGGATCTGTTTTCACGATCATGTCGGAGGATTTGAATAAAAGGAAGCTCTGTGCGCGAGTTGTGCCGCACACTCTGACTCCTGAACAAAAAGAACACCGAATTTCCTCCTGCAAAGATTTGATTTTCGTGGGCGATCAGGATCCAACTTTTTGCAAAACATTGTCGCCGGAGATGAGACTTGGCGTGTGGAGTACGATCCGGAGACAAAACGCCAAAGTGCTGAGTGCACAAGTCCGATAAAGAGTCGGCCGATGAAAGTTCGCGCTTCAAAATCAAAAACGAAAACGATGCTGATCACCTTTTTTTGACAGTCGGGGTATCATTCATCGAGAATTTCGTCGTCAAGGTTCCACTGTGACTGGGGCATTCTACAAAGATGTTTTGGATCGGCTTTTGAAACGAATGCGCGGCGTGTGAGGCCCGATTTTTTTTTTTTGTTGGACAGTGGAAATTGGTGCTTCTTGCACGACAATGCACCGTCTCACAAGTCCATCCTTGTGCAGCAATTTTTGGCGAGAAGGCAGGTTGTGTGCATCAATCACACCCCGTACTCACCAGAGATCTTCCCCTCACCCCCCCCGGATTTTTTTTTTATTTCCCAAGTTGAAATTGAAGATGAAAGGGCAGCGGTACGAGTCGATAGAGGAGATTGAAGCGACGACGGTGACATCGGAACTCAATAGTGTTGGAGTGGAGGCGTTCCAGAAGACGTTTACTGACCTATACACTCGTTCCAAGCGTTGTATTGAATTGGGAGGAGACTATGTAGAAGCTTAATATCAAATGTAAGTATATCCTCTGTGTTGTATGGTCTGTGTATCATCAGTCCTGGAACTTTTTGAATACACTTATTATATCACAAAACTTCTCAACTCTTGATAGCTATAATAGCTTTTGTCTTAAGAACTCCACAGGCTGATTCATAGATATCGCACAAATCGCCCGTACAATAATTTAAGTACTGGTTTCTTACGGTAATCCAATATACAGGGTGATTCACTCGGGTTGAACACTTTTTTTAAATTTTTTTTTTTTTTTTTTTTTTTTTTTTTTTTTTTTTTTTTTTTTTTTTTTTATTGGAGATTTAACGACCACCGTGAGCAACTCAATGGGCTATAAGCAGTCGCCCGTCCCTAATTTAGGGTCACTGGTTCCAGGGAAGGGAGAGAGCCAGTGCCGTAAGACAAACACAACATCCATGCCTCACCGGGATTCGAACCCGGACCCCAGACGGATGAATGATCAGAGGCCAGCGCCTTAGACCACTGCGTCACCGGGGCGGCGAAGGGATTTTGCATTCCATTTAAAAATTGCAATACTTGGATGGCAGTATTGACGTGCGTCGTCCGGAACTAGTTCTCTGACTATTTTCAATTCTGTGAATAGCTCCTCTCCGCATATATCTCGGGAATTTCCTGAACGAAGGATCAAATTCAGTTTTGGCAATGTTTCATTAGATCTTCGTCATTCATTTGTTCCATTTTCGGTAGAGAATACAAAAATCCAAACTTGTCATTGAACTCCTTATATTGTTCAAAACGAGATTTCAGGGACTGTAAATCAGTGTCTACAATAGGGTAAAAATGCTCTGTTTTGAAGACTTTCTCTGCAGATTTTGTATTTCTCAAGGGCTCGTCGTCTACTTCGTAATAAAAGATTCTTCTTTTAAGACACTCTGTGCACAGAAAATGTTAGTTCACCAAACTGTTCACAAATTTCACGTGCGGCCAGAATTGCTGAATTGAAGCCTTCATTTCGAAATTACACTGCTGGCAACCCTAAATGCAACGCCAAGAAGGAAGCATCCGATTGGCCTGAAATACGCAGCATGCGTCGCCTGCGAGAGGACATGCAAACGATTAGCATTGCACGGTATATGCAAATCATGTGCGCCCGGCACGCCACCGAGAATCACTATAAGAAGGGTGCACAGAAGGCGGAGTGTAAGTAGTGGAAGCGTGTGGTGCTGCCGGACCTGTGCCCTTCCTGATGCCTTGTCGCAGAATGCGGAAGTCATTCCGGCACGTTTCGGAGTTCGACAGCGGACGAATAGTGGCTTATCGCGACATCGGTTTATCGTACCGAGACATCGGCGCCCGTGTGGGACGACATCCAGTCACAGTGAGGCGAGTATGGATTCGGTAGGTGCGGGAGCCGCGGCACACCACCGAACGAGAGGACCGGCATGTTGTACGGCGGGCTTTGACGGCTCGCACCGCCACATCACGAACGTTAGCGCAGGAATTAGGGTGTGTTGCGCAACAACATGTGTCAGCACGTACCGTTCGACGTCGTGTGCACGAGCGGGGACTTGTCGCACGGCGCCTATTGCTCCGAATACCATTGACGTTACACCACCGGTGAGTGCGGCGGCAGTAGGCCGTTGAACGCCGCACCTGGACTGCGGAATGGCACGACATTGTCTTCTCCGACGAATCCCGCTTCTGCCTGCAACACCACGATGGTCAGATCCGCGTGTGGCGGCACCGCGGCGAGAGACTGTATGACGCCTGCATTATGCATCGCCATACCGGTCTGTCGCCTAGCGTTATGGTTTGGGGCGCAATTGGATATGGCACCCGCACCCCTCTGGTACGCATCGTCGATACACTCAACAGCCACCGCTACATCTCCGACGTTTTGGAGCCTGTAGTCCTCCCTTACCTGCAGGGCCTGTCATCGGCTACGTTTCAACAGGACAATGCGCGCCCGCACGTGGCACGCATCGTGCAACAATTCCTCACGGCCCACCTGGTGTCACTGCCGCATTGGCCCGCCTGTTCTCCCGATATGTCGCCCATCGAACACGTCCGGTCGCTTATCGGCAACCGAGTGGCTCGGCAAGCTACGCCTGATGAACTGTGGCAACGTGTGGAAGCAGCCTGAACCGACATGCCCCAAGTCCACATCCAAAGCCTCTTTCGTTCGATGCCGCGGCGTGTAGCGGCCGTTATTGCCAGCCATGGAGGCCACACGAACTATTGATGTCTGCGTGTTCCGCAAGTCGCACGGGCCTGTAAGCTCAATCGTTCCGTCTTTGTATCTGTTGTTATGTGTCCAGTAAATCTGGCTTTGCTATCTCGTGTCCTTCTTGGTGTTGCATTCTGGGTGGCCAGCAGTGCAGTTCAAAAATTTTATAACCCTCTTGAAGCATATTTTCTGCCATGTCAAGCTGCATGCTCTCTGATTGAAGTGGTTTGTTCACACTGTTTGGAGAAAAGAGTATGCCATACCATATAACAATAACCAATAAGAATTCACAGCTCTGAAGTTCATGTACTGCCAATGAGCGAGTTTCACATTTGATTTTAGGATCATTTACTGTCTCTGCAACTTCAAGAAGTGCGTCCCTTACTTTTTTTGCTTGGTATCTAATGGGTATAACACTTTCTACGCGGTTTTCCCATCTAGTGTCACAGGACTTCTTAACAGTAATGTAAGAAGTCCTGAGCGTATGTATGCCATCACTATGATGTTTGTGTATGCGGACTCACGGAGAACTGGGATGCTAATTCATATGTTTTGAACTGTCATATTTTTTTTTTTGTCTGTGTACTTAATGTTATTTTTTTCTTTCTTTGTCTCTTTTGTTTTATTTTATCTTATTTATCCAACAGTGGGGGCCCTGTGAGGGTCGCACGCGCCGCACACCCTTAACGGCGGTCCTGACTGTGCCTTAAAAAAAGAATTGGCCCAATGATATAGCGTCGGGACAACGCACACAAGACATCGATGGTGGCTCTGGTGGGCGGTTTACGCCCACCAGAGCCACCATCAACCGGTTACCCAGTACTGATGCACACGCTCTTCAATGGAGCTTATCCACCTCGCATTGCATCATGGGAAAGCCTTTCCGTTGCCGAGGACCAACAAGAGTTTGTTTACATGTGTTTTCCCATTGCTTAACATGGCGTTACGTTGCAAGGGTTCAGGAAAATCGCGATTTCCGTAAATTTATTAACGACATGTCTAACTTTTGCTCATCGTGTGGTTGTGGTAATAAATCCTGCAACCTAAATTGTGTAGACGAAAGAAAAACATTCTTTAATTTTCCGCTGAAAAAGACGAAATTATTAAGGGAATGGCTGTGTGAAATGAAACGCGGTGATTTCAATTCCGATCTGCACTCACCAATATGTTCTGTCCACTTTAACGAAAAAGCTTTTGGATATTATGACACTACGGATCATAGGCAGTTGAAACCTCGTAGTATTCCTTTCAATTTCAAAAAAGAAAACAAAAGGTAGGCGAAAATTGATGCAATATTTGGATCGGTAAATTACGAATTAAGTTCTACTTTCCTCAAAGAATAAAACAAACATATCTATAATTTCTCTTTTATTTAATGTTACGCATTCATTTAATTTTTAAGCAGATTGCCTAGCGTGCGAACCCTAGTTTGTTTCCTTATTACGTATTTGTCTGAGCTTTTAAATGTTTTTGTTTTACAAAACAAGGTACCAAATTTTATGTTTCAGATACACTGACGGAAAAAAAAATCCCAACACAAAGAAGGGGTTGTGCTAGATAAACGACAGTTGGTAGGCGGTGAGAGTACATCTGTAAGATGACGTCTATGCAAATTTCACGCTCGGAGCATACGTGTGGCGCTAGTAGCGCCCCTCGGAACATGCAAAGCAGGTTTGCTGTAATACGCGCGTTACCGTTCCTGAGCGTTAGTTATCGTTGAGATTCGACGTAGGGTGTTGATGTTAGTCAAGAATGCCTTTAAGAAGACGAAGAAGCCATTATCAACAGCTCACGGAGTTTGAACGATTTCGTGTAATAGGGCTACGAGAAGGTGGATTTTCTTTCCGCAATATTGCAGAACGACTTGGCAGGAATGTAGCCACCGTGCATGATTGTTGGCAGCGGTGGTCAAGGGAAGGTACTGCCTCAAGAAGACCGGGTTCCGGCCGGCCACGTGGCACTACTGAGAGGGAAGACCGACGTGTACGGCGGATGGCCGTGGCGCATCGTACTGCGTCTGCGGCAGCAATTCGAGTTGCAGTTGTCATCACACTGACACAACGAACTGTTACAAATCGGTTACTTGAAGGACAGCTCCGAGCCAGACGCCCTGTAGCGTGCATTCCACTTACTCCAAACCACTGCCGTTTGCGACGTCAGTGGTGTCAAGCTAGAGCTCATTGGAGGACGGAGTGGAGATCTGTTGTGTTTTCTGATGAAAGCCGGTTCTGCCTGGGTGCCAGTGATGGCCGTGTGCTGGTTAGAAGGAGGCTAGGTGAGCGCCTGCAACCAACCTGTCTGCGGCTGAGACACCCCTGACCTACACCTGGAGTTATGGTCTGGGGAGCAATTTCCTATGACAGCAGGAACTCTCTCGTGGTTATCCCACGCACCCTGACGGCACAGTTGTACGTCGGTCTGGTGATTCAACCTGTTGTACTGCCATTCATGAACAGCATTCCAGGGGTGTTTTCCAACAAGATAACGCTCGCCAGCATACCGCTGTTATAACCCAACATGCTCTGCAGAGTGTCGACATGTTGCCGTGGCCTGCTAGATTACCAGATCTTTCACCAATCGATCACGTATGGAACATCATTGGACGACAACTCCAGCGTCACCCCCAACCAGCATTAACCGTTCCTGTATTGACCGACCAAGTGCAACAGGCATGGAACTTTATCCCACAAACTGACATCCAGCACCTGTACGACACAATGCATGAACGTTTGCGTGCTTGCATTCAACATTCTGGCGATTACACCGGTTGTTAATGTACCAGCATTTCACATTTAAAATGGCTCTTCTCGCGCTTACATTAAGCTGTGATCTTGAAACCTTAATCGATTAAATATGTTACCTATACAAATGTATTGCCGCCATTTCATTCCTCTACAACTATTTTTTCGTGGTGATGGGATTTTTTTTTCCGTCAGTGTATTTCGCCAATGTCTGACAATAAGAACATGAAAATTTAATATAGCGTGTGCGAGAAATGTTACATTAAAGACTTGATTATGACTAACGGCGATGCTGTCATGCGAAATAAACATCGAACACAAAATTGTCTTTGTACATTTTTGCAACTATGATTTGTTCTTTTAAGAAATTAATTACTTCTTCTTCGCCCTGTAGTTCTGTTAATTCCTCGGCAGAATCCATGACGTTAGGATTGTAGAAATTAGGCATCAGTAAGGGATAATCAAATAGCGAAAACATTGAATCAGCAGCCATGTTGGTACGCAGAAATCCACTTCTGACGTCACATGAATAAGGTCCATTGAGTATACACTGAGAAAAACGTGTTGTTAATTCAGCAAAAAAATTGTTGAATCAACCAAAAAATTTTGTCGATATGCAATCAACAAAAATGTTTGTTGAATTTACAAACGTATTTTGCTGAAAATTGTTGTTGATTCAACCACCGGCGTTGGAACCTCGTGGACAGAGGGGGCAGTTGCACCCGTATGCAAATACGTGTGGGGGCAAAACATCACATTTCCCCCTCAGTTTCCTTTCTTTCCGATTTACATATGTTCGTAATTGGAAATCTCAAACATTCGGGGGGTTTTTTTGTAAGTTTATTTTGATAGAAATTGAGTATTGCTCTTCATTTTTTACCATGAACTATCTAGAAATCTGATTTTTTTAATGCAACTCCTGAGACCCAAAGAAATGCTAGCCCCATTAAACAGTCCACAATGGGCTGATTCCCGTTTAAAGACCAGCAACGTTTTGTGTCTCATTAAGTGTAAACAATTAGTTTTCTTGTAAAAAAATGAGTAAAACTAAATACGGAAATAGAAGCACGGTGAGGAATGAGATATAGGTTCCTTTAATGTTTAATTATAGCGTCTGCGGCTACCAGTGGCGCACCCAGGAACTCTTGTTGGAGGGGGCTATATGTTTAGTCTACACAATGTGTGTACATATATATATAGTGTACACCTATAGTTTATATACGGTTGTGACATCATCATCATCATCATCATCGTCAACCATTATCAATCCACTGCTGGACGAAGGTCTCCCCAAGTTTCCTCCACAACGGTCTGTCTTGTGCCAGTCTCCTCCATGTCACCCCTGCATACTTTCGAATTTCATCCACCCATCTCCCATGTGGTCTTCTTCTGGGTCTTTTCTTGTCCCTTGGAATCCAATCTAAAATTTCGGCTGTCCATCGATGATCTGTCCTTCTGGCAGTATGTCCAGCCCATTGCCATTTCAGGGATTTAACTCTGATCATGATGTCTTCCACTCTTGTCATTTTTCGGATCCACGAGTTCCTCTTCTTATCTCTCCTGGTTACCCCAAGCATGCACCTCTCCATGCTTCTTTGAGTTGTCTGGAGCCTTTGTATGTCTCTTTTAGTTAAGGTCCACGTCTCTGCACCATACGTAAGCACTGGAAGGATGCATTGATCAAACACTTTTCTTTTAAGACATAATGGCATATTGCTCTTGAAAATTATGCTGTTTCTTCCAAAAGCTCTCCAGGCAAGTTTTGTACGCCGATTAATTTCTTCATCAATGTGACCCTCACTTGATATCTGCTGTCCAAGATAAACGAACGTGTCTGTTATCTCCAGCTTTTTTCCATCAATCGATAAATCTTCATTTCTTGTAAAAGCATTGAACATCACTTTTGTCTTCTGAAAGTTCATTTTTAATCCCACTTCTTTACTCTTGTCCGCAAGTTCCTGGATCATACTCTGCAGCTCTGATGGGGTAGTTGCAAAAATGACTACGTCATCAGCAAAACGAAGGTGGGTTAGATAATCTCCATTAATCTTTATCCCCTTGTTTTCCCAGCTCAGCGACTGAAAAACACCCTCCAATGTGGCATTGAAGAGCTTCGGAGATATGGTGTCACCTTGTCTCATTCCCTTTCCAATTTTTACGTGTGTTGTATTTTCAAACAGCCTAATCTTTGCACTTGCATTTTCATAGATGTTATTAATAATATTAATGTATGCATCTTCAATACCGCAGGTTTTCAGAGCCATTGTAACTGCTGATGGTTTCACCGAATCAAAGGCTTTTTCATAATCGATAAAAGCCATGCACAATGGAAGTTCATATTCCCTCGCTCTTTCAATTAGTTCTCAATAGACGGTTGTGACATACGTCGCACTTAATCTCTTTGGGGATTTGGGAAGAAGATACTAGTAGTAGAAGACACTATAATGTAATTTTTTGAAAGTGTAAAATAATATTTTTGAATGTGGGGCTTTGGGAAGAAAACACTATGTCAGACAGTCTAATTTTTTGAACGCGTAAAATAATATTTTTGAATGTTTAATTTGTGACGTACGTCCATCTTAATCTCTTTGGAGCTTTAGGAAGAATACACTATGTAGTAGAAGACACTGTCAGACACTATGTAATTTTTTGAACGTGTAAAATAATATTTTTGAATGTGGGGCTTTGGGAAGAAGACACTATGTAGTAGAAGACACTGTCAGACACTATGTAATTTTTTGAACGTGTAAAATAATATTTTTGAATGTTAAATTTGTGACGTACGTCGTTCTTAATCTCTTTGGGGCTTTGGGAAGAAGACACTATGTAGTAGAAGACACTGTCAGACACTATGTAATTATTTGAACGTGTAAAATAATATTTTTGAATGTTAAATTTGTGACGTACGTCGTTCTTAATCTCTTTGGTGCTTTGGGAAGAAGACACTAGGTCAGACACTATGTAATTATTTGAACGTGTAAAATAATATTTTTGAATGTGAGGCTTTAGGAAGAAGACACTATGTAATTTTTTGAACGTATAAAATAATATTTTTGAATGTTTCATTTGGGACGTACGTCGCTCTTAATCTCCTAGGGGCTTTGGTAAGAAGACACTATGTAGTAGAAGTCACTATGCTAGACACTATGTAATATTTTGAACGTGTAAAATAATATTTTTGAATGTGGTGCTTTGGGAAGAAAACACTATGTAGTAGAAAACACTATGCATTAGAAGACCCCATGTTAAACACTATGTAATTATTTGAACGTGTAAAATAATATTTTTGAATGTGGGGCTTTGGGAAGAAAACACTATGTAGTAGAAAACACTATGCATTAGAAGACCCCATGTTAAACACTATGTAATTATTTGAACGTGTAAAATAATATTTTTGAATGTGGGGCTTTGGGAAGAAAACACTATGTAGTAGAAAACACTATGCATTAGAAGACCCCATGTTAAACACTATGTAATTATTTGAACGTGTAAAATAATATTTTTGAATGTGGGGCTTTGGGAAGAAAACACTATGTAGTAGAAAACACTATGCATTAGAAGACCCTATGTTAAACACTATGTAATTTTTTGAACGTGTAAAATAATATTTTTGAATGTGGGGCTTTGGGAAGAACAAACTATTTAGTAGAAGACACTATGTAATTTTTTAAAGATATAAAATAATATTTTTGAATATTTAATTTGTGACGTACGTCGCTCTTAATCTCTTTGGGGCTTTGGGAAGAAGACACCATGCTGTAGAAGACACTATGTGATTTTTTGAACATGTCTCCTTGAAGGGGGCTTAAGCCCCCAAAGCCCCTTCCGTGGGTGCGCCAATGCCGCTACATAAGAAAAGCTAAAGAGTACGATCCTTACTAAAGCAAAATTAAAGACGGATAACCCTTACCTAAAGAAAAGTTAAGGAGTACAGTCCCTACTAAAGAAAACATTGAGGGAGACACGTCCCTATTTAAGAAACAGTTAAAGGGGGCGCGGTTCCTACTAAAGAAAACGTTGAGAGGGACAGTCCCTACTTAACAAAAAGTAGAGAGAGGCGGTCTGTACTAAATATAAGTTGAAAAGCACGGTCTTCACTAAAGCAAAAGGAGAGAGGGCACATCCCTACTAAAGAAAAAGTTAAGGTGGATGGCCCCTACATAAGGAAAAGTTAAGGCGGATGGCTCTACATAAGGAAAAGTTTAGGGGTACGATCCATAATAAAGAAAAAATGAAGGTGGACGACCCCTACGTAAGGAAAAGTCAAGGGGCACGGTCCCTACTAAAGAAAATTTTGAGGGAGACACGTTCCTGCTTAAAAAAATAAATAAAGGGGCGGTCCCTACTAAAAAGAAAACGTTAAGGGGGCAGTCCCTACTAAAAGGAAAACGTTAAGGGGGCAGTCCCTACTAAAAGGAAAACGTTGAGGGGGCAGTCCCTACTAAAAAGAAAACGTTGATGGCGCAGTCCCTACTAAAAGGAAAATGTTAAGGGTGCAGTGCCTACTAAAAAGAAAACGTTGAGGGGGCAGTCCCTACTAAAAGGAAAACGTTGAGGGGGCAGTCCCTACTAAAAAGAAAACGTTGAGGGGGCAGTCCCTACTACAGAAAATGTTAAGGGGAACGGTCTATACTAAACTAAAGTTGAAAGGTATAGTCTTTACTAACGAAAAAGTTAAAGGGGACACGTCTCTACTTAATAAAATGTTAAGAAGGACGTTCCCTACTAAAGAAAACGTTGAGGGAGACACGTATATCCTGTCCTCATGTGATTCTACGCCAGTGTGTTCTACAGTCGACGAGAAGATGCTGCGAAGCAGGCATTACTTCTCACCTAGGGAATTTTGGGCAACTACTCTATCATTGACTTCCAAACCCACAGGCATCACCAGATCATTGTGGATGAGGGGGACTAACGTCCGTGCTCCAGAAATTTTTAAACAAGTTTTTCGTTTGTTAAAAAAATAAATTTTAAACCTTTAGTAAGTTCCGATTATTATTATTATTATTTTAAATGATTGATCAATTAATCATCAAACAATAAATAAAGGAAAAAGACAAAAAGTCAACGACAAATTTACATTTGACGATTACATTGAACATCAATTGAATTAGAGACAGCTGGCGCTATGCAAATGTGGCGCTGTGGGCGGCCCTGTAAACGAAAATGACATGACGCATGCAGAGATCCGACAATATAAGGAGTGATTTGACGGGAATCAGTAAGAGTCGGACGCAGTATGGGTAAAACGAAGGATCTAAGCGCATTTGATCGTGGGCAAATTGTCAGGGCCAGACGAATGGATCACCCCATCTCGGAAATCACTTGGATTTTCACGAGCCACAATGTCACGGGTGCACCGTGAGTACATCAAATCCGGTAAAACCATCCCTGCAAGGGCCAACTGCCGTGGACAACAGCGTGTGGATGAGCGGGGTCATCGTCCGCTAGCTCGCATTGTGACAGCGGATAGACGGGCCACAGTGCAAGAAATCACTCGGAAATTTAACGCTGGTGCACAAGAACGCGTAAGCAACCACACCATCCAGAACTATCTCCTCGCTATGGGGTACATGAGATATCGTCCCACGAGGGTACCGCTGCTGACCGCACATCACAGGGTGCAAAGATTAGCATGGGCGCGGGAACATCGCCACTGGAACCTAGACATGTGGGAAAATGTTGCCTGGACTGATGAGTCGAGATTCACATTGGTACATGCGAATGGCAGGATACGAGTACGGCGCAAATCACATGAAGCGATGGGTCCTCCTTCCCAGCAGGGTACTCTTCAAGCTGGTGGGGGTGGCATTCTCGTTTGGGGACTGTTTACGTGGACTGAAATGGGACCCCTAGTACGTGTGACATCGTCACTCTCAGGTCAACGTTACCGGGATATCCTGAACGACCGTAAGCTCCCGTTTGTGCGTCTTCAACATCCCACTGGGGACCTCATCCTGCAACAAGACAATGCACCGTGCCATCGCTCTCGAATTGTATCCGAATGGTTGGATAAACACTCCACCGACGTGACCTCACCTCCTTGGCCATCTAGGTCACCTGACCTCAATCCCATCGAGTACATCTGGGATGTCATCGCGAGAGATGTTCGAGGCTCTGACCCCCTCTATCAAATCTTCGTGAACTGTGGGAGCTTGTTCAGGCGTCGTGGATTCGTATGGCTTCCCAACGCTTCCTGTGTCTTGTCGAGTCCATGCCGAGACAAAACGCCGCCGTTATCAGGGCGAAAGGTAGTGCTACACGTTACTAGACAGGTATCTCTAATTCAATTGCTCTTCAGTGTATATGCTATCATAGGAAGCGTAAGTCCTTTTGCTTGACGACGTGCCTTTCGGATCATCGGGAGTTTAATGCAGTTCATATATACCATCTTCATCATTGTCAACCATTATCAATCCACTGCTGGACGAAGGTCTCCCCAAGTTTCCTCCACAACTTTCTGTCTTGTGCCAGTCTCCTCCATGTCACTCCCGCATACTTTCGAATTTCATCCACCCATCTCCCATGTGGTCTTCTTCTGGGTCTTTTCCTGTCCCTTGGAATCCAATCTAAAATTTCGGCTGCCCATCGATGGTCTGTCCTTCTGGCAGTATGTCCAGCCCATTGCCATTTCAGGAATATAACGCTGATCATGATGTCTTCCACTCTTGTCATTTTTCGGATCCACGAGTTCCTCTTCTTATCTCTCCTGGTTACACCAAGCATGCACCTCTCCATGCTGCTTTGAGTTGTCTGCAGCCTTTGTATGTCTCTTTTAGTTAAGGTCCACGTCTCTGCACCATACGTAAGCACTGGAAGGATGCATTGATCAAACACTTTTCTTTTAAGACATAATGGCATATTGCTCTTGAAAATTATGCTGTTTCTTCCAAAAGCTCTCCAGGCAAGTTTTGTACGCCGATTAATTTCTTCATCAATGTGACCCTCACTTGATATCTGCTGTCCAAGATAAACGTACGTGTCTGTTATCTCCAGCTTTTCTCCATCAATCGATAAATCTTCATTTCTTGTAAAAGGCATTGAACATCACTTTTGTCTTCTGAAAGTTCATTTTTAATCCCACTTCTTTACTCTTGTCAGCAAGTTCCTGGATCATACTCTGCAGCTCTGATGGGCTAGTTGCAAAAATGACTACGTCATCAGCAAAACGAAGGTGGGTTAGATAATCTCCATTAATCTTTATCCCCTTGTTTTCCCAGCTCAGTGACTGAAAAACACCCTCCAATGTGGCATTAAAGAGCTTCGGAGATATGGTGTCACCTTGTCTCACTCCTTTTCCAATTTTTATATGTGTTGTATTTTCAAACAGCCTAATCTTTGCACTTGCATTTTCATAGATGTTATTAATAATATTAATGTATGCATCTTCAATACCGCAGGTTTTCAGAGCCATTGTAACTGCTGATGGTTTCACCGAATCAAAGGCTTTTTCATAATCGATAAAAGCCATGCACAATGGAAGTTCATATTCCCTCGCTCTTCCAATTAGTTCTCTCAGCACATGGATATGATCTATTGTGCTGTAGCCACTCCTGAATCCAGCTTGTTCTCTCGGTTGAGCCATGTCCAGTGTTACCTTCAAGCGGTGTGAAAGAACTTTAGTGAAGATTTTATAAACTACTGATAGGAGGCTGATAGATCTGTAGTTTCCGAGATCCTCAATGTCACCTTTCTTATGTAGCAGGATCATTGTAGCGGTGTTCCAATCCTCAGGAATCTTTCCTTCATTAAGGCATCGAGTGAAAATTTGGGCGAGTACTGTTTCGATTTCTCCACTTGCTTCTTGTATGATGTCTACAGTAATTCCATCTTCTCCTGGAGCTTTTCCCCGCTTCATGTTCTTGATTGCATGTGCAACTTCTGCTGGAAGGACTGGAGGAACTCTAGTACTGGTATCTTTCATGATGTCTGGAGTGCATGTATCATCCCTTTCATATAATTTGGAGTAGAAATCTTTCACTCTTGTCAAAATTTCGCCTCTATTTCTTGTTACAGAACCATCTTCTTTTCTCAGTGACATACATAATCTGTTTTCTTCCCTTACTGAGATGTCCCTTTGCTATCTTTAGGCTTTGGTTGTTTTCAATTGCTTTCCTCACTAGTTCACAGTTGAATTTTCTTATGTCTTCAGTGATACTTTTTCGTACTGTCTTGCATAGCTCTATATATTCCACTTTGGAAGTCACATCTTCTTTAGTTGTCCTCATCTCTCTTCTTTTTTGCATCAACATTTTCGTTTTTCCTGATAATTTATTTACATGCAACTTGTTCTTAGACCCAGCTAATTTTGTTGCTGTTTCCATAAGAGCTTTGGTTACTTTTCTGTTAACTTCAGAAATATCCACTTCTTCCGATGTTAGGCCTTCTAAAGCAGAGAACCTGTTCTTCAGTTCCAACTTGAAGGTATTATGGTGTTTTTTAAGGTTGGTTATGTCAATAGATTTTGTTTGTCTTATGAGCTTGCCACGTTCAAGTTTAGTGTTGAGGTGCATCTTACATCTCACCAATCTATGGTCACTACCAGTGTTGAACTTGTTTAGCACACTGCAGTCTTCTATGACGAATTTTTTGTTACACATAATAAAATCAATTTCACTTGTCGTCCCATTTGGATGTCTCCATGTCCATTTCCTGTGTGGCTTTTTCTTGAAGAAGGAGTTCATGATGAAAAACCCTTCTGCCTCTGCAAACTCAACGAGAGTATTTCCACGCTGGTTTCTGTTGCCGTGACCGAATTTACCTACTGAAGTTTCATTCTGTTGCCGTTGCCCTATTTTTGCATTGAAATCTCCCATAATTATCTTTCAAGTGCTGCTTACCTTTATTATTTAGATGACAAATTTCCTCATAAAATTCTTCAATTTCTTCTTCAGGATGACTTGTGGTGGGTGCATAAGTTTGAATAATCTGAGCTTGGTATCTTTTCGAGAGTTGGATAACAAGCCGTGCAGCTCTGTCAGAGGAACTTTCAACTTCTACAACTTTATCCTTCAGTTTCTTGTTTATTATAAATCCAACACCACTAGTTCTGCCAGTATCTGTCCCACGATAGTAGAAGAGATGTCCACTTTTCAGTTCGATGAGATCTTCTCCTTTTCTCCTTACCTCACTTAGCCCCACGATGTCCCACTTGATCCTTTGTAGTTCCTCTTCCAATTCAAGAAGCCTTGAATCAGAAGATAAGGAGCGTCCATTGTACGTTGCCAATGTCAGCATCAGATGGCAGCCTAGTCCGGTCCTCCGGGGATTCTTAGCACCTTCTGCCTTCATGTCGCACTGGCCGCTGCCTTGGCCAGGTACATTCCAGCTGCCGGAGACTGAGGGCCAAGATTTAAGTTGTGGAGTCATTTTGGAGGGGTTTGGCCAAAACTCACCACGCTGGCGAAGCGGGTTGGTGAGTGTGGGATAGAATTTCCTCTAATCCCGATGGTATAGTTATACCGCTATTGGCGGTTGTCAGAGCCCCTTTAGTAGGAACAGGATGCACCACGAGAAGGCGGGGTTGACATTTGTCAAGGAGAGCCATATATATCATCATCATCATCATTGTCAACCATTATCAATCCACTGCTGGACGAAGGTCTCCCCAAGTTTCCTCCACAACGGTCTGTCTTGTGCCAGTCTCCTCCATGTCACCCCTGCATACTTTCGAATTTCATCCACCCATCTCCCATGTGGTCTTCTTCTGGGTCTTTTCCTGTCCCTTGGAATCCAATCTAAAATTTCAGCTGTCCATCGATGATCTGTCCTTCTGGCAGTATGTCCAGCCCATTGCCATTTCAGGGATTTAACTCTGATCATGATGTCTTCCACTCTTGTCATTTTTCGGATCCACGAGTTCCTCTTCTTATCTCTCCTGGTTACACCAAGTATGCACCTCTCCATGCTTTTTTGAGTTGTCTGCAGCCTTTGTATGTCTCTTTAGTTAAGGTCCACGTCTCCGCACCATACGTAAGCACTGGAAGGATGCATTGATCAAACACTTTTCTTTTAAGACATAATGGCATATTGCTCTTGAAAATTATGCCATTTCTTCCAAAAGCTCTCCAGGCAAGTTTTGTACGCCGATTAATTTCTTCATCAATGTGACCCTCACTTGATATCTGCTGTCCAAGATAAACGTACGTGTCTGTTATCTCCAGCTTTTCTCCATCAATCGATAAATCTTCATTTCGTGTGAAAGGCATTGAAAATCACTTTTGTCTTCTGAAAGTTCATTTTTAATCCCACTTCTTTACTCTTGTCAGCAAGTTCTTGAAACATACTCTGCAGCTCTGATGGGGTAGTTGCAAAAATGACTATGTCATCAGCAAAACGAAGGTGGGTTAGATAATCTCCATTAATCTTTATCCCTTTGTTTTCCCAGTTCAGTGATTGAAAGACGTTTTCCGATGTGGTGTTAAAGAGCTTCGGAGATATGGTGTCACCTTGTCTCACTCCTTTTCCAATTTTTACGTGTGTTGTATTTTCAAACAGCCGAATCTTTGCACTTGCATTTTCATAGATGTTATTAATAATATTAATGTATGCATCTTCAATACCGCAGGATTTCAGAGCTATTGTAACTGCTGATGTTTTCACCGAATCAATGGCCTTTTCATAATTGATAAATGCCATGCACAATGGGATTTCATATTCCATCGCTCTTTCAATTAGTTCTCTCAGTACGTGGATATGATCTATTGTGCTGTAGCCACTTCTGAATCCAGCTTGTTCTCTCGGTTGAGCCATCTCCAGTGTTACCTTCAAACGGTGTGAAAGAACTTTAGTGAAGATTTTATAAACCACTGATAGGAGGCTGATAGGTCTGTAGTTCCTGAGATCCTCAATGTCCCCTTTTTTATGTAGCAGGATCATTATAGCGTTGTTCCAATCCTGAGGAATCTTCCTTTCATTAAGGCATTGAGTGAACATTTGGGCGAGTACTGTTTCGATTTCTCCATTTGCTTCCTGTATGGTGCTTGCAGTAATTCCATCTTCTCCTGGAGCTTTTCCTCGCTTCATGTTCTTGATTGCATGTGCAACTTCTGCTGGGAGGACTGGAAGAACTCTGGTACTGGTGCCTTCCATGATGTCTGGAGTACATGCATCATCCCTTTCATATAATTTGGAGTAGAAATATCTCACTCTTGTCAAAATTTCGCCTCTATTTCTTGTTACAGAACCATCTTCTTTTCTCAGTGCCATACATAATCTGTTTTCTTCGCTTACTGAGATGTACCTTTGCTATCTTTAGGCTTTGGTTGTTTTCAATTGCTTTCCTTACTAGTTCACAGTTGAATTTCCTTATGTCTTCAGTGATACTTTTTCGTACTGTCTTGCACAGCTCTATGTATTCCACTTTCGAAGTCACATCTTCTTTAGTTTTCCTCATCTCTCTTCTTTTTTGCATCAACATTTTGGTTTTTCCTGATAATTTGTTCGTATGCAACTTGTTCTTAGACCCAGCTAATTTTGTTGCTGTTTCCATAAGAGCTTTGGTTACTTTTCTGTTAACTTCAGAAATATCCACTTCTTCCGATGTTAGGCCTTCTAAAGCAGAGAACCTGTTCTTCAGTTCCAACTTGAAGGTATTATGGTGTTTTTTAAGGTTGGTTATGTCAATAGATTTTGTTTGTCTTATGAGCTTGCCACGTTCGAGTTTAGTGTTGAGGTGCATCTTACATCTCCCCAGTCTATGGTCACTACCTGTGTTGAACTTGTTTAACACACTGCAGTCTTCTATGACGAATTTTTTGTTACACATAATAAAATCAATTTCACTTGTCGTCCCATTTGGATGTCTCCATGTCCATTTCCTGTGTGGCTTTTTCTTGAAAAAGGAGTTCAAGATGAAAAGCCCTTCTGCCTCTGCAAACTCTACCAGAGTATTTCCACGCTGGTTTCTGTTGCCGTGACCGAATTTACCTACTGAAGTTTCATTCTGTTGCCGTTGCCCTATTTTTGCATTGAAATCTCCCATAATTATTTTCAAGTGCTGCTTACCTTTATTATTTAGATGACGAATTTCCTCATAAAATTCTTCAATTTCTTCTTCAGGATGACTTGTGGTGGGTGCATAAGTTTGAATAATCTGAGCCTTGTATCTTCTCGAGAGTTGGATAACGAGTCGTGCAGCTCTGTCAGATTAACTTTCCACTTCTACAACTTTATCCTTCAGTTTCTTGTTTATTATAAATCCAACACCACTAGTTCTGCCAGTATCTGTCCCACGATAGTAGAAGAGATGTCCACTTTTCAGTTCAATGAGATCTTCTCCTTTTCTCCTTACCTCACTTAGCCCGACAATGTCCCACTTGATCCTTTGTAGTTCCTCTTCCAATTCAAGAAGCCTTGAATCAGAAGATAGGGAGCGTCCGTTGTACGTAGCCAAGGTCAGCATCAGATGGCAGCCTAGTCCGGTCCTCCGGGGATTCTTAGCACCCTCTGCCTTCATGTCGCACTGGCCGCTGCCTTGGCCAGGTACATTCCAGCTGCCGGAGACTGAGGGCCAAAATTTAAGTTGTGGAGTCATTTTGGAGGGGTTTTGCCAAAACTCACCACGCTGGCCAAGCGGGTTGGTGAGTGTGGGATAGCATTTCCTCTAATCCCGATGGTATAGTTATACCGCTATTGGCGGTTGTCAGAGCCCCTTTAGTGGGAACAGGTTGCACCACGAGAAGGCGGGGTTGACATTTGTCAAGGAGAGGCTGTGATGTTACGCATCACCTGACCTTACATATATATATTTTTTTTTTTGCTTATTAGTAACACCTTCTTTTCAAGAGTTGGCAACACTGTGTTTGCCTGGTACAATGGACATTATTCATGTGACGTCAGAAGGGAATTTCTGCGGACCAACATGGCTGCTGATTCTATGTTGTCGCAACTTTTTTTTTTTTTTGATTGTAGGTTTAACGACCACCGTGAGCAACTCAATAGGCTATAAGCAGTCGCCCGTCCCTAATTTAGGGCAACTGGTTCTAGGGAAGGGAAAGAGCCAGTGCCGTAAGACAAACACAACATCCATGCCTGACCAGGATTCGAACCCGGACCCCTTACGGACGAATGATCAGAGGCCATCGCTTAGACCACTGCGCCACCGGGGCGGCTGTCGCATCTTGATAATCTTAAAGTCATGGAGTCTGATAGAGCTACAGGGCAAAGAAGAAGAAATTAATTTCTTAGAAGAACAAATCAAGGTTACAAAAAGCCGCCCCGGTGGCGCAGTGGTCTAAGGCGTTGGCCTCTGATTATTCGTCCGAACGGGGTCCGGGTTCGAATCCCGGTGAGGCATGGATGTTGTGTTTGTCTTACGGCACTGGCTCTCTCCCTTCCCTGGAGCCAGTGACCCTAAATTAGGGACGGGCGACTGCTTATAGCCCATTGAGTTGCTCACGGTGGTCGTTAAACCTCCAATCCAAAAAAAAAAAAAAAAAAAAAAAAAAAAGGTTACAAAAATATACCAAGGCATTTTTTGTGTTTGATGTTTATTTCACATGACGCTAGAGAACATCGCCTTTAATCATCCTGAAGTTTTTAATGGAGCATTTCTCGTACACGGTATATTTATTTATTTATTTATTTTTTTTGATTGGAGGTTTAACGACCACCGTGAGCAACTCAATGGGCTATAAGCAGTCGCCCGTCCCTAATTTAGGGTGACTGGTTCCAGGGAAGGGAGAGAGCCAGTGCCGTAAGACAAACACAACATCCATGCCTCACCGGGATTCGAACCCGGACCCCGTTCGGACGAATGATCAGAGGCCATCGCCTAGACCACTGCGCCACCGGGGCGGCCACGGTATATTTATTTAAGTTCTTACTGGCAGACAGTGGTGAAATATCTGAAACATAAACTTGGGAGCCTTTTTTTACAAAACAAGACATTTGGAAGCCCAGAGAAATATGTAATACCGAAACAAACTAGGGTTCGCACGCTAGGCAATCTGCTTAAAAAATAAATGAATGCATAACATTAAATAAAAGAAAAATTATAGATATGCTTGTTTCGTTTTTTGGGGAGAGAACATATAACTTAATTTGTAATTTACTGATATAAATATGCCATCAGTTTTCTCCTTCCACCTTTTTTTTTCTTTTGGAAATTCAAAGGAAGGCTACGAGGTTTCAACCTTTGATTCGTAGTGTCATAATATCCAAAATCTTTTTCGTTTAAGTAGGCAGATCATATTGGAGAACGAACCCTGGGATGGAAATCATCGCGTTTCATTTTGCTCAGCCATTACTTTAATTATTTCGTCCTTTTCAGAGGAAAATTATGGAAAGTGTTTTCTTCCTCTGCCGCCTCGGTGGAGCAGTGGTCTAAGCGATGGCCTCTGATCATTCGTCCGTAAGGGGTCCGGGTTCGAATCCCGGTGAGGCATGGATGTTGTGTTTGTCTTACGGCACTGGCTCTCTCCCTTCCCGGGAACCAGTGACCCAAAATTTGGGACGGGCGACTGCTTATAGCCCATTGAATTGCTCACGGTGGTCGTTAAACCTCCAATAAAAAAGAAAAATTCTTCCTCTATACAATTGAGGTGGCAGGATTTATTAGCACAACCATAAGATCCGTAAAAGTTAGACATGTCGTTAATAAATTTATAAAAATCGCGATTTTCCCGAAACTCTGCAACGTAACGCCATGTTAAGCAATGGGAAAACGCATGTAAACAAACTATTGTTGGTCCGCGGCCAAGGAGAATATTTCCCATGATGCAATGCAAGGTGAATAAGGTCCATTGAACAACAATTGGACGCGCTGTCTTGCTCGCTGAATTTGATATTACAGGGCTAGTTTTGTTGCTCTGCAGCGGGTCTCTTTCTCTCTATATTGCTTTTAGTTGCCCTTAACTCCTTTGCAGCTCTGCTCAATACGTCTCACCGCAGCAATGCTTTGTCTCCGAAATCCTGACACTGCATGGCGTCTCCACCCCAATAAATCAGACCACCCAGCCAGCACGCAGAAAACACCTAACGCCCAGGGTTAACTCTGTCCGTTGTTTAACTTGCGGCAGTAATAAAACTAAAAGTTTGACTTCTGAAATGTCTGCATATGGATTCTGCCGCTCTTGCTACCAAAGGTCACAAAAATTCTCTTAAACAGAAGAAAGGTGAACTAACGATTGCACTGTTCATTACTCCTCATCGCAGCAAAGCAACTGGGAACCATCTCAAACCCCACCAAAGATGTGGAAAAGATTGATGTTTAAATACAAAGGATGTCCACACATTTTTATAACGATTTTCTAACAATATAATTAATGTTTAAAATGAAATTACTTCCGTTTTAAATGTTCTACCTCATGGAATTTCTTTGGACTATGAACCTACAGAGGGTGAGTCTAAAGTTTTGCAATATTTGCATAAGCGCATGTGCTGCGGCGGCTATGTCACGTGCTTAAACTAGTTCAAGTCGCGCACTGCAGTAAGTCGAAAGGATACAAAGTGGTAGTCGTTTCTGTGAACAGCATCGCATTGAATGTCGTCGTTCTGTCTGTGGTTAGGACACCTAAAAGATGAACAGTCACAACCGGTTAATTTGGAAACTTTTGCTTTACGCATTTGAACGCGGCCATGACGCTGCTCAAGCAACACGAAAGATTTGTCATGTGAAAGGGAAAGTTTCCGTGGACGACGGTACCGCAAGGTGACAGAAACCTCGACAATCAGCCAAGATCAGGTAGGCCATGAACCGTGAATACGCAGGCCGTAGAGACAAATCTGACAGCCAGCACCGGTAAAATCCTAGTGAGCTATGACATTAACTATCCAATTTTCTAACTGTTAACTGGCCACCCCGGTGGCGCAATGGTTTAAGCGATGGCTACTGCTCATTCGTGCGCGATGTGTCAAGGTCCGAATCCCCGTGAGGCATGGACGTTGTTCTTTTCTTACGGCACTGGTTCTCTCCCTTCCCTGGAATAAGTGGCCTTAAATTAGGGGCCAGCGGGTGCTTACTTAGATAGCACACTGAGTTGCTGATGGTGGCCGTTACCCCCCCCCCCCAAAGAAAAACCAATCAAACAAAACTGTTAACTGTATGGGGAGTTGTATCATCTGACTATTATACAGGGTGATTCATAAAGAGATATACAGTTTCAACGCACTATAAAACAAGAACAATGTAAGATATTTTATGTTACCTGTAACAGTATTGGAGTGGAATGTTTCAAGTTTTTTTAGAGACAGTCACAGATGTTCTCTTTGTGCACCCTTGATCACACAGCACACATCGCGCCGGTAATCCATTAACGCCCAAACGTGATACACGCGGTCGTCCAGGACTTTTAAGTTTGCACAAACAGCCCGTAGTTTAAAATTTTTTATGCCAATCGTTGATAGATTTTCTGGTTAGAGGTTCTTTTCCGAATCGTGATCGAGAATGCCGTTACACAACAGTTACAGATTCCGTTTTGCTCAATTCAAGAACACAAAATGGCTTCTCCACTGCAGAAGCTGCCATTTTGACTGACTAGTCACGTGACGCGCGCTATCACCTACGTCACTTTCCTCACTAGCGGGACACAAACTTTATAGTACATCCCCTGCAGTACATCTACCTAACGGTTCGCAGTTGTCGTCCATGTCTTCAACTGTTACTGTTTTTTTACAGCATCTTGAAACTGCATACTTCTTTATGAATCACCCTGTATATAAGGTGGCCACATATCGAAACACTGATTTGAGGACAAAAGGGCGTGGCGTCCCCGAATCGGCAGTTCATTTGGGGACATATATGTACTCAAAATAAATATGCAAACTTTTTTGTCACAAAACTGCATTGCTTCAATAAGTGTGATATTACATATGAAAATTTGTGTCTTAAAAGGATATACACTGACGGAAAAAAAAATCCCAACACCAAGAAGGGGTTGTGTTAGATAAACGACAGTTGGTAGGCTGTGAGAGTACATCTGTAAGATGACGTCTATGCAAATTTCGCGCTCGGCGCATACGTGTGGCGCTAGTAGCGCCCCTCGGAACATGCAAAGCAAGTTTGCTGTAAATACGCGCTGTAACGTTCGTGAGCATTAGTTATCGTTGAGATTCGACGTAGGGTGCTGATGTTAGTCTAGAATACCTTTAAGAAGATGAAGAAGCCATTATCAACAGCTCACGGAGTTTGAACGAGGTCGTATAATAGGGCTACGAGAAGGTAGATCTTCTTTCCGCAATATTGCCGAACTACTTGGCAGGAATGCAGCCACTGTGCATGATTGTTGGCAACGGTGGTCAAGGGAAGGTACTGCCTCAAGAAGACCGGGTTCCGGCCGGCCACGTGGCACTACTGAGAGGGAAGACCGCCGTGTACGTCGTATGGCCGTGGCACATCGTACCGCGTCTGCTGCAGCAATTCGAGCTGCAGTTGCCACCATAGTGACACAACGAACTGTTACAAATCGGTTACTTGAAGGACAGCTCCGAGCCTGACGCCCTGTAGCGTGCATTCCACTTACTCCAAACCACTCCCGTTTGCGACGTCAGTGGTGTCAAGCTAGAGCTCATTGGAGGACAGAGTGGAGATCTGTTGTGTTTTCTGATGAAAGCCGGTTCTTCCTGGGTGCCAGAGATGGCCGTGTGTTGGTTCCAGGTGAGTGCCTGCAACCAACCTGTCTGCGGCCGAGACACACTGGACCTACACCTGGAGTTATGGTCTGGAGAGCAATTTCCTATGACAGCAGGAGCACTCTCGTGGTTATCCCACGCACCCTGACTGCGCAGTTGTACTTCGGTCTGGTGATTCAACCCGTTGTGCTGCCATCCATAACAGGATAACGCTCGCCCGCACAGGATAACGCTCGGCCGCATACCGATAATGCTCGCCAACAGGATAACGCTCGTCCGCATACCGCTGTTGTAACCCAACATGCTCTACAGAGTGTCGGCATGTTGCCGTGGCCTGCTAGATCACCAGATCTTTCACCAATCGAGCACGTATGTGACATCATTGAACGACAACTCCAGCGTCACCCCAACCAGCATTAACCGTCCCTGTATTGACCGACCAAGTGCAACAGGCAGAGAACTCCATCCCACAAACTGACATCCAGCACCTGTACGACACAATGCATGAACGTTTGCGTGCTTGCATTCAACATTCTGGCGGTTACACCGGTAATGAATGTACCAGCATTTCACATTTAAAATGGTTCTTCTTGCGCTTACAATAAGCTGTGATCTTGAAACCTTAATCAATGAAATGTGTTACCTATACAAATGTATTGCCGCCATTTCATTCCTCTACAACTATTTTTTCGTGGTGTTGGGATTTTTTTCCGTCAGTGTATCTTGTAGAATGTTGGTAATTTGTATTGGCAAAGTAGAATTATGATGGTATCCAGAACATATTAGCAAAAGTGAAATGCTTTACCTTGTATGTGTGCCGAATTAAAATCAAGCTGCACACCAAACTAATTGCACAGCGTAATTTTCATTTTGCCAAAGTTTTTAGAAAAACGTAGATCAAGTACAGTCGAAATTTGACCGCGCCAGTAGATCAGTGTCCTAGTGCTGACTGACCACTGACCATTCATACAAGTGGGTACGGGTTCGAGTCCCTACTGAGACATGGATGGTGTGTTTGTCTTACAGACTTGCTCTCTCTCTTCCCTAGAACAAATGTCTCCAAATTAGAGACAGGTGACTGCTTATAGTCCTTATAGTTGATCGCGGTGGTCGTTAAACTCGTACAGAAAAAAAAAAAAAGTCAAAATTTGTTTTCACAAGAAGCATGTCGAAAAATCAGATCAATGAAAACTTCTTTTAAGAAAATTTTTCATTAGAAATCTAACAAGTTAATGAGGAAGTGTAAATTAGAGGATATTTGAGAACAAACATCAAAATTTGAGGACAATTTGCGTGTCCAAAGGCATCAGACATATTTTGAGGACAATTTGCGTCCCCAAAGGCATCAGACATTTTTGAGGACAGTAAACTATATTTGAGGACTGTCCTCAAGAACTGGGGACTTCTGCTCAGCTTAATTATATACCATGGTCAGGAAAAACAAATGTTGTTTTGATTGTCGGTTTAACGACCACTTTGAGAAACTGAGTGGGATGTAAGCAATCATCCGTCCCTAATTTAGGGCCACTCTTTCCAAGGAAGGGAGAGAACCAGTGTCAGAAGACAAACACAATATCCATGACTCACCGGGATTCGAACCCAGATCCACCTTGGACGAATGATCAGAAGGCACCGTTTAGACCTTTGCGCCACCGGGGCGGCCAAATGGTTTCGAGAAGCTACCCTTTGGTGAACGAAAGCTTGGCGTCTGCTTATAATTGTCAACATTCACCAGTAAAAGGAATAAATTAATTATTATGTATTAACATTGATTTTCATATAAAAAAGTTCATTTTATTTCTTACTTACAGAGTGAAATATGAATAAATATTTTCGATCTTCAGACAAAACGAACCATCAGGCTTTCTGCCTGAAAACGGTATTTATCATCTATCATTCACTCACTTACCATCCTAATTTGTCTTATGTTAGAGTACCTCTTGGGACTCGTACCTAAACGCGGTAATGATTGTTCCTAGAATAGTGATAGAAGTTTCACTGCCGTCCCAGTAGCGGAGTGGTTTAAGCGCTGGCTGACTTCTGATCTTCTTTGTAGGAGAGTCTTTTCTGATATCATTCGTTCGGGATGGATGGGTTCGAATCCTGTTTTCAGGCATAGGTGTCTTACGGTACTGGCTCTCACTCTTCCCTGGAACCAGTGATTCTCGAGTGACGGTCGATTGAGTTCACCACGGTGGTCTTTAAATCTAAGAAAAAAAGTTCCATCTGAAAATGAACAGAAACTTGTGTGACTTTTGATGCAGAGTTATTACTGATCTCTCACACATTGTGATAAGTGATAACTGATGAATGTCATTCTGATCGGGCGTAGAAGAGTCTAATTCGATTGTTTTGTTTTTCTCTAACCGACGTCTTGTGTTTGAAAAGCGCTAGCTAAGCGCTGATCAGATTACCGCTAGATGGCGGAAAAGCTTCTAGTTATGGTTGACGTCAAGCTGCTGTGCGATGTGAGCTCTGTGGTTGCACAGAAAAAACGGCTTACGAAGCCTTCAAAATGGCGTCAAGGGAGAATTCGGCGATGAATGAGGGACAGATGTGGAACGTTTGGGCAGATTGTATAGGCCTGAAGATTAGCGACAGTAAGTGTGAAATATATTTCGCTTTATTTTCCACTTGACAAATTCCAGCGTAGCAGCTCAAACACTCATTTGCGTTTTTCGTAAACAAACACTTTACAAATCCGCGTTTTATATTACTGATATCAATCATACCTGTTACTGTTGAAAAGTACAAACAAAGCTTAAAGTCCATAGAAATCATGTGGAATTTGTGCAAAGATTCGGCGGAACGTCAGCTGCCTGGCCGCCCAACACATGGCTTAGTTTCGTGGCTCATTTCGTGGGTGAGTTGTAAGTTTGAGTCTCTTAATTGTTGGTTAAATATCAACGGCGGTGCTACGGTCGCGTGTTTGTGGGACATGTTTGTTACTTAAGTTATAACTCAGGGTTGATGTGTGTTTGTTGTTAAAATAAGCAAGTCGTAATATTTGCGTGGAAAAAATTTCAATACGATGGGGCAACAGACTTATTTAAATTAAACTGCATTTCATATGATACACTGAGTTGCTTACAACTGTTTATAAGTATTATGTTCATTGATAGTTTTTACATAGACACAATAACACTTCATATATCTTAAACCAGAAACATTATCTCAATTTGTATTTTGACCAGGTGAATTTAAATGTATGCAAAACACATTTTTCCTGTAAAGGTCTGATGTAACTTTAATTGGTCAAGGTAAGTTGCAGTACACAATCATTATGATTTGACCAAAGTATTAAGGAACAGTGCATATTTTTTATTCCCACACTGTATGTTGCTAAACTATTACTGAACAGAAGCTCATATGCTTGCCAAAATCAGTGTGTGTATGCATATTTTTGCCCAAACACAGATGTAAATGCCAGTGTGCTTTTGTTGAAATTTGAAATTTACACGCCACCACACTAGAGACGGGCTTAACAGTGACTTTTCGGTAACGTTCCAACCGTGAGGTTCCAAAAAAGTAACCGTGACAAGTAAACTGTGTGTGACAAGAAGGAACACCTGTATCTGTATGCTCAAATTAGTCACGTGGCAAAATCACAATCCACAGCAACCTTTTGTTAATAGTTACTCATCTGTCAGCACTTCGCAGTTCTCATTATCAGTTCTCAATAGGATTCGTGTTCGTGCTATATCTGAGATTTTTACTGACAGACTCATTAGGTACTCGTATTCTTAGTTACTTTTCATAGGCATTTTAGTTAGTTTTAATAGGTATTTTAGTTTCTTTTCATAGGTAAGTAACGGAGAAACATTAAATATGAAATCTTTTAACTCCCGAAGAGCAGATAGTAGTCGAGCTTGTATATGAAATTTTTTTGGCTAAACTTCCACGTTTGGCCCCGCTAGTTCCGAAAGCAATAATAGATGGCGCCACAGTAGCCCTTCACCTATCCTCCACATTGCTCTTCTCGCACGTGAAATGCATTCAGTCATCTCATGACTCTGTCGATGTGTCTCATCGTTTAGGACAATTAATATGTCGGAAGAACGCTTCAGGGAATGATGAGTACTCTTCCTGCACACTTGGTACGTGTTTTTTTTTATGCTGAGGTTTCTATTGATAGAGTGATGATTCTCACGTATTTTTTCGCCAAAGTATTTATTGTCTTATGATGAGGCGATTGAAGAAACCTCACATGGCCACATCCACTGAGACAGTTAGCGACTGGTATTCGTTTTGCAGACAACTAGTCGCACCGCTTTATGGTAGCCTCGCAATGTAAATGTACTTTTCAGACCATATTCTAGAATATTTATTCCGACGGAATTGCCGTCTTTCCTCTGAACATTGCTTTGAAGTCCTGATTCAGCAGATAAAATTTTCCTTGCTTTTATTCTGTAGCTACACAGTTTCATATTCTTCCGTGAAAATAAATATTTCACACACATGCCACAATCAACATTCAAAAAGGTCCTTTTAAGCGCCACCTTTCATCCATATTATTCACTTCCTTTGCCACTTTCACAACGTAAAGAAACGCTTCACGATGTAGCGATAACGTGTCGCCATCTATCGTCGCTTCATAAAACTATTTTTGGGTCGAATGTGGAAGGTTTACCAAATTTTTAAGTGGAAGATAAATTAATTATTTATAATTCATTTATTCGGGTTGTTGGTCTGTAAACAGACCTAAACACAAAACAGATTTTTATTTGGATATATTTTTAGCTAATATTTGCATTTTTCTGAAATTTTGTGCTCCAGCCCTAAAATAAAAGTCTTGGTGCCCTATGACTTCATTGAACGGCAGTTTGTTTGCAAAATAGCATATATAATTGTCACATAAAATTAAAAAAAATATCATCATCATCATCATTGTCAACCATTATCAATCCACTGCTGGACGAAGGTCTCCCCAAGTTTCCTCCACAACGGTCTGTCTTGTGCCAGTCTCCTCCATGTCACTCCCGCATATTTACGAATTTCATCCACCCATCTCCCATGTGGTCTTTTTCTGGGTCTTTTCCTGTCCCTTGGAATCCAATCTAAAATTTCGGCTGTCCATCTATGGTCTGTCCTTCTGGCAGTATGTCCAGCCCATTGCCATTTCAGGAATTTAACTCTGATCATGATGTCTTCCACTCTCGTCATTTTTCGGATCCACGAGTTCCTCTTCTTATCTCTCCTGGTTATACCAAGCATGCACCTCTCCATGCTGCTTTGAGTTGTCTGCAGCCTGTGTATGTCTCTTTTAGTTAAGGTCCACGTCTCTGCACCATACGTAAGCACTGGAAGGATGCATTGATCAAACACTTTTCTTTTAAGACATAATGGCATATTGCTCTTGAAAATTATGCTGTTTCTTCCAAAAGCTCTCCAGGCAAGTTTTGTACGCCGATTAATTTCTTCATCAATGTGACCCTCACTTGATATCTGCTGTCCAAGATAAACATACGTATCTGTTATCTCCAGTTTTTCTCCATCAATCGATAAATCTTCATTTCTTGTAAAAGCATTGAACATCACTTTTGTCTTCTGAAAGTTCATTTTTAATCCCACTTCTTTACTCTTGTCAGCAAGTTCCTGGATCATACTCTGCAGCTCTGATGGGGTAGTTGCAAAAATGACTACGTCATCAGCAAAACGAAGGTGGGTTAGATAATCTCCATTAATCTTTATCCCTTTGTTTTCCCAGTTCAGTGATTGAAAGACATTTTCCAATGTGGCAAAAATATACTGTCAGATAAATAGCTTTAAAAGTAAGATTACTGAGTGAAAAAGCTGAGAAATATCTATATTTAATATCGGGGATTTTGGAACGGTTAATAAAAGTAGCTTGATTTAAAAGTGAGATTACTGAGTGTAAAGCTTGGAAATATCTATATTTTAATATCCAGTGATTTTGGAGCGGTTAACGAAAGTAGCTAGATTTGTATAACATACCTGTTGTACCACGAAAGTAGCGTGAATTTGGAACAATTCAGGAACCCAAGCGTTCTCGTGATTTTGGAACGGTGATTTTTTGCCGCTGATCACAAACCAGGACGGTGACATTTTAGTAACGTTACGAAATAACCGTGACATGATTTTATACCCACCTCTACACCACACACTTTCTGAAAGTATAAAATGCTAAAATATTTTAGCCAAACAATATATAAATGCCAACACATTTTTACCAGAAGGAATGGGAACACCAGTACATGTTTTATCAAACTGAAGCTTAAATGCAAGCACACTTTTGCAGTATTAAATACTAGCTTTATTTGTACGTAATTTAATACAGTTTCTACACTGAATATTTCAACATTTTCAAAACACCCTGTGTTTTTCTAATAACTTGGTGGTCAGTGTCAAGTGGTGGTGGCAGAAATTCCTTAAGGGGTTGGTCCACGAATTTGGTTTATTGGTCAAAGCCTCATATATACTTATCATCATTGTCAACAACTATCAATCCACAACTGTATGAAGGTCTCCCCAAGTTCCTTCCACAACGGTCTGTTTTTGGCCAGCCTCCTCCATGTCATTCCTGCACGCTTTTGAATATCATCCACCTAAAGTAGCGAACACAAGTATTTGGCAAAACACTTTTTCGACCATAATATTTTTTCTGCTTTACCAAATCGGGTCATTTTGGGATATGATATATGTTATTCAGTTGTAAACATGACCCATATGCAGATGGATCGGAAACCTTAACACAGATCAGGTACCGAGCTTAATCATACAAATTGACCCACAAAGTAGGTGTGTATGACATTAATTTAATGCAACAATAACGGAAAACAAGTACGAGAAAACAACAAAACAATAACTAATACTTAGTGGGATAACCACGAGACTTAATAACAGCTGCACATCGGGCCGGCATCGAGTCCACTAGCTTCTCGACGGTGACCTGCAGAATTCCCGTCCATTCTGCAGACAGCTGGTCGAACTTCTGGGCCCTATTTTGGCAGGTTTTCTTCACACATCGATTCTCCAGCTCCTCCCACATGTGCTCGATGGGGTTGAGGTCTGGAGATTGGCTTGGCCAGTCTAGAAGTGTGACCTGTTGCTGCTGGAAGGCTGCCTTCGTTACTCTGGAGGTGTGCTTCGGGTTGTTGTCTTGCTGCACGATACATCCGGGTGGCATGTTCTGGTTTGCCCATGGGAAGACATCGTCGATGAGCATGTTCGTGTAGCTCTGGCCGGTCATTATTCCGTCAGTCTTGATGATGGGGCCTATTCCATTGCGAGAGAAGGCGCCGTAAACCACGAGCGATCCTCCTCCATGCTTGACGGTCGGCTGAATGAACTGGGGGTTGAATCTCTGGCCACACGGACGTCGTACGTATCGGATGCCATCACTTCCGAACAAGTTGAACTTGCTAACGTTGGTGAAAAGCACCTTACTCCAGTCCGCCGCGATCCAGTGTCGATGACGACGCGCGAACGCGACTCTGGCTCGTCGATTCTTGACTCCGATGAGTGGTTTCTTGGCGGGGCGTCTTCCATTCAATCCACCAGCAATGAGACGACGGGAGATGGTCATTCGGCTGACATTCAGGTCGTCGCTGTCGCGGAATTCGGTGGCGATGTCCACAGCAGTCAAGGTGGGATCAGCACGTGATCGACGGAGGATGCGTCAAACCTGACGCAACGTAGTGGAACGAGGCCTACGACATCGCGGACTGTTCTCGACGGTCCCAGTCTTCTCATAACGTTGCAGGATAGCTGAAATGGACTGGTGTCGGATCTTCAGGGCCCTCGCAATGTCGGTGACGCGCATTCCGGATTCCATCATGTTCACGAACTCCAACAGGGATCTCCGCCTTTTTACCCCTTTCTGAAAACCTAAGATTGACTTATTATCACACTACACATCGCAAAACCCACAAAAATCGCAAGAAAAACATTAATACATGCAGCAAGCAAATGGGTAATAATTGGCGACTCTTGAATATGGCCCATTTCGAACGACAAATTCGCTCTGAGCGAAATACAAACTACGCGGCATTGTAACCCACGAATCAGCACATATCATATCCCAAAATGACCCGATTTTGTCCAGCAGAGGGTGGGAGCTGTTGGTGACAGGGGAGGGTGTTCCGAGGACGGAATAACATCTTTACGAAACTTTCGAAAGCTGAAGTTTGACGGAGTTCAGATTTTTTTCCGTAATCGTAATTTCTTTTTCTCGTGATGTTAGTTCTGTCCAGTATTATTGTTAAATAACATTTTATTGCATAAGTATTTTTATTTCAGCTTGAAAATACGGGAAAAATTCCAAAACCGGAAGTCGGACGGAGCAAAGATTTCTCCCATAATCGCCGCTCCCTCGATGTTCACACTGTTCTGTGTCTATGTGTGCCGCGCAATAATTCTAGTCACTACTGACAAGGCAGGGTTCCCACTCAACCTGGAAAACAGGGAAAACCTGGAATTCTCAGGGAATTTTGAAAATGGTTCCAAAAATCAGGGAAAACTCTGGGAAAATTAACCCTTTTTTGTAAAAATCAGGGAAAACTCAAGGAAAATTACCCCTTTTTTTTGTAAATATCTATAGGTACTTTATTTTGCCAAAAAAAAAAACTTATTTTTTCAAGATTTCAAACTTTTGCTTGCAATTACTGCCTGCCTAGTAGATCTTACTTTCAGTTATATTAAGTATTTCCTTTATTCTCTAAAAAAAGATGCAAAACTGAATTTTTAAAATTGCCAGTTATTAAGCTTTTGTTCAATTTCTGCAGGCAGTTGTTATAGAATGGAACAATTAGGCATAATGGCTCCTGCTTGGAGAAACACTTCACAAGAGAACCAACCAAATGATGGATCAAAGTCCTTTGTCTGTCAGTTCTTTGAAACATGTTTCTTTGAACAGAGCCATTCCATCATTAAGCTTAGCTGCATTGTGTTATAGAAAAACTGATACTATTCAACTGACAGATTTTTTCTTACATATGATCTGTTTCTATGGGAATGTATTTACAAATTCCGTGTGGGTAGTATTCACAAAAGTTAACGGAACTTTGGTACAGAAAATGATGTGCACAGTTAGTTGTTATTAATAAAAAGCAGTTAATTTTATAAAGACAAATTACTTAAAGAATTTGCAAGTGTGTGTTTTGGTGAGAGAAATGAATGGAATGGAATGAAATGTAACAATTCTT
Source organism: Macrothele yani (assembly GCA_039090855.1). NCBI lineage: Eukaryota > Metazoa > Arthropoda > Arachnida > Araneae > Macrothelidae > Macrothele > Macrothele yani. The sequence continues at coordinate 25,349,646 of CM077031.1, forward strand.
TGCAACATGCCACTCTGGAAAACTTTAAAAACCACCTGGAGAACCTGGAAAAGTCAGGGAATTTTTTTATTACTTTTGAGTGGGAACCCTGCAAGGCTCTTGCAAATCATAGCAGGTAATAAGGGATTGAAAAATATTTCAAAAAGTAACATGCCCAGCCTGGCATGTGCAGAAATTATTTTACCTGCCCAGGTGGTAAAAAGCTGGATATCCAGGAAAATTTATCTTTTAAGATGACAACAAACTCTACAAAACCCGTCTGAATCGACGGTTAATTTTTTTTTAAAAGAATAAACTCACATGAAACAACAAATGCAAACTTGATTTGATTGACAAATTAATTCAACCACTTCAGTAAAGACAATAGTCCAGATTTATTTTTTGACTGAAAGTTTAACGACCACCGTGGGCAACTCCATGGGATATAAGCAGTCACTCGTCACTAATTTAGAGTCACTGGTTCCAGGGAGAGAGAGAGAGAGAGAGAGAGAGAGCGAGCGCCAGTGCCGTAAGAGAAACACAACATCCATGCCTCACCAGGATTCAAACCTGGATCCTTCATGAACGAATGATCAGAAGCCAGCGCTTAGACCACTGCGCCACCGGGGTGGCCAGGTTCATGATAAGCATCACGACTGCACCCTTTTTCAGTTGTAAAATGTGAGGTGGAAGATCAATTAACTTGATCGTGTGCAAAAATTCAACTCAATAGCGTCTTCTTTCACTCTCATCTTCAGTCGCAACTGTGTTTGTAAATGTTGTTGGAGTGAGATTCGCATTGTGAATACTCTTCATTAGCTTTCTTGTCTGAGACATAGTTGCGACCCATTGATCGCTCATGTTTTCCAGTAAGGCTCTTACGTTTTCTTTTTTTCTCCTGCAGGAGAGACGTTGTGTTAAGGATAAGCAGGGTTCGCCCAGTTAAAAAAACCAACCAAAAACAACACCTGGTTTTTTTAAAAATTAGATTCTGTTTTTTCTTCTACAATATTCCAAATTTAATCAGCACCCAATAAAATATTTTCTTTTGCAATTAATAACAATAGGAATAATGACTAGATTCTCTTTCTTACCTTCTCAAAGGTGATGGTTGACTGATTTTATTGTTTAGCAACACAGAACAATTCTTTCAGATCAGCTGACAAAGCAACTGATCTGAAATAAAATTAAACAATCCTGAAAATAATAAATGGTTGCATATAAATAGCTTTCCACATATAAAGAATAACTATAGAATAGAGCAACATTATCTATTCCTTCTATAGAAAAAAAAACAAACCCCATAGAGAAACAGAATATAACATACTTAGCTTCTAACTAAAATATTACCTTTAAATAAAATTTGCCCGAGCTATTATTTGTGTGTGGCATGTAAACTGCAATGGTTTTTGACTAGCCTATTTTATACAAAGATAGCGTAGAAATTAAACAATGGTACAAATAATAAAAGTATTTTTGCTTTGTGTTTTACTAGAACCTCAAAAGCAGTCTGAAATTATCATAGTTTTGTGACACACACATTTTTCAAACATTTTCAAACCTCTTGAGTTTTTCTGTAAAACAGCCACATTTAAATAATTAATGTAATCTCTGGGGTTTTAGCCAGAAACAAAGCTACCAATCTACAGGAAATTTTGATCCCAAAAGGTATAAACTGAACAAGTTTTGTGGCTTTCTCTATCCCAAGCCTGTTTCGTAACTTATTCTGAACTAGTTAAACATACAGGAAATTCTCTCAGTGGAGGCAGATGAAGCTGGTGCTGAATGTATGTAGGCATGCAAAAAAGTTACAAAATCCTGCAGGCAATTTTGAATTTTGAATCCTTTTCAGACTTTTTTTTGTCATGACTTGCCATCCTTTTATGGAAGAAAACTGGCTGATGACACTTTCTTTCATCATTGATGTTAGGTAAACAGTCTGTGTCATTAATTTTGAAAGCCATTACACAAGGCAAGGTCGTATCAGAATAATATGACCACCTACCTAATAATGAAATGACAGTGGTGAGATGGCATTGTTTGGACTCGCTGAGGCCCTGGAAGGTTGCCCAAGGCACATGTTCCCATTTGGACTGCAGCAGAGCATGGAGGTCCTGGAGATGAAGTGGTTGTGGGTTGGCACGCTGAACTTGTCGATCTAAATAGTTCCACAAGTGCTCTGGGGGATTGAGGTCGGGCGATTTTGCCGGCCAAGGGAAAACGGAGACATCGCTGTCGTGTGCCTGGAACTAGTCACGTGCACCGCCTTAGCGACGTGACAGGGTGAATTGTCCTTTAGATACCATCACCACCAGGGTAAAGCCCAATGTGAAGGGATGCATGTGGTCTGCAAGAAGGGACAGGTAGCCATTGGCATTCAAGGACCCATCCAGTGGTTCCAGGGTATACAAGGAAAACATCCCCCAGACATGCACACTGCCACCGCTGGCCTGTACTTGACCAACAAGCGTGTCCGAGTGTTGGTTTTTGTGTTTTGTGTGTCTGAGGCTGTGTTCACCACTGCCTGCCACTTCTGTGGAGCAGAAACCTATATTTGTCAGTGAAGGCAACCTTTTTAGGATATCCACTCTTCTGCAATATTCTCCTGTTCTTGGTTACGTTTCTTACCTCTGTATTTCGGATCCATGAGGTTTGCTAGAAAATGTGGTGCAAGAATTGCTTGTTCAAACCTTTTTTTAAAATCTAGATGGTAGGGCTGCAGGATTTCTTCTTGTAGTAAATGCGGCCATATTTCAACAGCAACTGAAACAGACATGCCTCTCTGAAGTGTGTCCAGTGTGCTAGCAGCAACTGAATAACTGCTTTTCCAGATTCATAGCTTCATATCCAAGATTTTTTAAATATTGGGTTGTCGGAAAAGTCATGACATATTTTAGCCATGTTTTGCAAAGGTCATTTAGTGATAGAAAATACAAAGATCATTCAATGATATAATGCCCGTTTTGTTTGACAGCCTTTTGCCATCTTTCAGTGAGCTGCAGAAGGCCTCGTTCATAGAAGGACCTGTCTTTCGTGGCGAAAAACTGTACAAGGTGCTGATTTACAGCCTCGTCTGAGTTGAACGTTATACCACGCAAGGACTGTTGAAGAGAGCGAAACAAGTGGAAGTCTGATGGCGCAAGGTCAGGCGAGTATGCTGGATGTGGCAACACGTCCCACCCAAGCTCCAATAAATTTTTGGTGAGTGATCAAACTTGTGTGTGGTCTCGTGTTGTCGTGATGGAACACAACACCTTTACGATGAACGAGCTCTGGACATTTTTGGATGACGGATTCGTTCAAACTATCCAATTGTCGACAGTACACATTCGAATTGATTGTTTGGTTTCGTGGTAGGAGCTCGAAAAACACGACACCTTTAAAATCCCACCACATGGTGACCAGAACCTTCCGCTGTTGAATGTCTGCTTTAGATGTCGTTTGAGGCGAAGCAGCACATCGGGACCAAGACCGTTTGCACAGCACATTGTTGTACACAATCCACTTTTCATCACCAGTTATCAATCGCTTCAAAAAAGGATCGTTTTCCTCACGTTTAATGAGCATATCACAGATGTTTATACACGCCATTAATTGAGCTTCTTTGAGTTCATGAGGAACCCACACATGGAGCTTGCTTACGTATCACAGCTTCTTCAGGTGGTCATGAACGCTTGAATGATGGATGTGCAATGTGTCTGCAATCTCTCGTGTCGTGTAACGTGGGTTTGACTCGATCAATGCCTTGATTTGGTCGTCATCATCCTCGGTGGGCCACCCGGACCGAGGAGCATCGTTGAGGTCAAAATCACCAGCATGGAATTTTCAAACCACCGCTGGCACTGACGTTCTTATCACCGTACACTTTACCCAACTTTTCACAAGCTTGAAGCCCATTCTTCACTTTATGGAAGTAAAACAGTAAAATATGGCAAAAATGCACAGCTTGGTCTTCCATCTTCAACTTGATGTCAAATCTCCACAAATCAACCAAATCGCTCAATATTCCTTTTAGACTGCAGCTAGAACTGACACCTGTCGAATGCCATAGCGATAACAGAGCTGCGCATGCCTCTAGTACTTCCAAAACCGCCCAACCGCCATCGGGTGCCAAAATATGTCATGACTTAATCATAATATTTGCCCTTTTTAGGTATCAATCACCTGCAAAGTGCGTATATTTACGTGTAATTCACTAATGATATTCTATAAAAACAACCATTCACTTACCCGAAAGATTCCCGGTCATTTTTTATCTTGTAACACTTCCAGCACGTCAATTATATTGTTGTTGGCTTTCTGAGGTTGAACTGACTCTTTGCCTATGATTTTTCTTCTTCCGGGGATGAAACGTCGTACTATCTTTTTTTTTTTTTTTTTTTATTATTTACTGAACAACACACGCAGGTTTCTTTCTGCCATAGGAAACGTAACTATAGCTCTTCATCACGATAAAAAACCTCACCCATACACACACTATAACCACTCATTCATACATTCAGTTAAAAACACTATGTACATATTTACACTATATACATTCACATGCAGTTAAATCATTTGTCAACTGTGATTAAAAAAATGCTCAATCTGTTTCTAACTCCGTGTTAACCCTATTGCATGTGCCAACCTCATTCAGCCCGTCATACACAACCCTCTAGCGCTTTCAACAGGCACTGTCTTCATCAGGAGGCAGCTGTGTCTCACCCGCCTACCACAGCTCAAGTGAGCTGATTTATTGAGGTCTGGGTCTCAGTCACAATCTCTGCATCTATGCGTCTCTGGCGCCATCTATTGTCATTGTTGCTCTTTTTCCTTTTCTTCTCTCTTAGCTGTTGCTCAACTTTTATTAAAGCCCACCATTGTTCACTTAAATTGCTAGGCTCATTAATGTTGCATAATCTTGATCTGTTTTTTTCGATTAATATTGATTCTGCAATTTGCAACTGCCTTTCGTTTTTACAGCTCTTAATAATTTTAATATCTTCAAACCTTGGATAATGATGATTTTCCAGACAGTATTGGGTTAATGCGGTCTTAGCTTCTTTTTTATTCCGATTACTTATATGTTGGTTCAATCTGTATTTTAATTTGTTCTTGGTGCTGCCTATATATGACACAGGTGGTTGTTGGTTTACAGGAATTTCATAAACTCCTGCTCTATCCAATTGGCTGATTTTTTCATTTTTTATTACTAAATTTTTTATAGTCTGTACCTGTATTGACATAATTGTTAAAAAATTATATATGTTACAGACAATGAATGCAATACAGATTGAAGAACTAAGAGAAATTTTATTATACATATATGAAAATAACATTTTTATGTTTAATAACAAAGTATACAAACAAAATTATGGTGGACGTATGGAGTCACCATTGTCAACTTTATTTGCAGAAATTATAATGAGTGACATAGAGATTAAAATAATAAGTAAACTAGAAGATCCACCACTGTTATACTGCAGGTATGTTGACATTTTTCTGTTGTCGAAGCTGAAAAAGGATGAACTTTGAAGACTTGACAAAAAGATATAGTGATATTTATCCATCGATTGAATTGACAGTTGAACAAGAACATAACAATACATTGGCATTTTTGGATATTATGATAATCAAAACAAAAGATAATGTGCAATACAGAGTGCATAGAAAATCATCATATATTCCTGTGTTAATACCATTTCAGTCATCGCACCCGTTAACACATTAAAAGAAATAGTGTTAAAACACTAATTAAAAGAAGTTTAACACACTCATCAATGAAACAATATAAAAAAGAAGAAATTGAATATATTGAAAAAATTGCACATGATTTTGGTTACCCTAAACAAGTTTTAAAGAAATGGATTTATGAAGTAACTCAGGCTAATAATAAAGGCAAGACTGATAAAAAAACTATTAAAATATGTTGGTGCAATACCATATGTTGAAGGCGTGTCAGCTGAAATTAATAAAATATGTGGCAGATATGATATACAAGTAGGAAACCAGGTACAGACTATAAAAAATTTAGTAATAAAAAATGAAAAAATCAGCCAATTGGATAGAGCAGGAGTTTATGAAATTCCTGTAAACCAACAACCACCTGTGTCATATATAGGCAGCACCAAGAACAAATTAAAATACAGATTGAACCAACATATAAGTAATTGGAATAAAAAAGAAGCTAAGACCACATTAACCCAATACTGTCTGGAAAATCATCATTATCCAAGGTTTGAAGATATTAAAATTATTAAGAGCTGTAAAAACGAAAGGCAGTTGCGGATTGCAGAATCAATTAATCGAAAAAAAACAGATCAAGATTATGCAACATTAATGAGCCTAGCAATTTAAGTGAACAATGGTGGGCTTTAATAAAAGTTGAGCAACAGCTAAGAGAGAAGAAAAGGAAAAAGAGCAATAATGACAATAGATGGCGCCAGAGACGCATAGATGCAGAGATTGCGACTGAGACCCAGACCTCAATAAATCAGCTCACTTGAGCTGTGGTAGGCGGGTGAGACACAGCTGCCTCCTGATGATGAAGACAGTGCCTGTTGAAAGCGCTAGAGGGTTGTGTATGACGGGCTGAATGAGGTTGGCACATGCAATAGGGTTAACACGGAGTTAGAAACAGATTGAGCATTTTTTTAATCACAGTTGACAAATGGTTTAACTGCATGTGAATGTATATAGTGTAAATATGTACATAGTGTTTTTAACTGAATGTATGAATGAGTGGTTATAGTGTGTGTATGGGTGAGGTTTTTTATCGTGATGACGAACTATAGTTACGTTTCATATGGCAGAAAGAAACCTGCGTGTGTTGTTCAGTAAATAATAATAATAATAAAAAAAAAAAAAGATAGTACGACGTTTCATCCCCGGAAGAAGAAAAATCATAGGCAAAGAGTCAGTTCAACCTCAGAAAGCCAACAACAATATAATTGACGTGCTGGAAGTGTTACAAGATAAAAAATGACCGGGATCTTTCGGGTAAGTGAATGGTTGTTTTTATAGAATATCATGTCATGACTTTTCCGACAACCCAATAGATTGATCAAATCCCTCAATATGATATTAAGATATTTCTCTGTATTTGTGATAATTGCCCACAAGTGTTTTAACACAATCAGGATGAAAGTTGCACCTTGTTTCGTTAGGTAGTTGTGGCATTAAGCCAGACTTTTCTTTGAACCACCCGTGTGGTTGATGTAGGCCTACGTTACGGAAATATTTTTGCACTGCCACAATCTGCTTTAAAACTGTCTTTGAGGAAACATCTTTTTCTAACAAATTCAACAGATGTGCTGAGCATCCATATGTTATGAAAGTTGGATATCTTTCATTTAAATTTTCCCACATTTTTATCATTTTGTTTTTGCTCTCGGTTACAACAGCAAAAACAGGTTTTCCAAAATTTTTCTTCACACTCCTTTATGGCTGCCTCTAATTTAGAAGCACAATATTTTGCTGTTTTCTTTTCTAATCTAGTATCATCAGCATACAGCAAAACTTTCTGTTCCGGTATGGTCACTTTATAGCTTGGACTGGTTCATTCTTCACACTGCACCAACTATCTAGGGTGAGAGTCAAACAGCCTCATTTTATTTTTCTGACAGCAGAGATTCAGTTTCTTCTGCTGCAGTATCGCACAGTTTTCCACGAATGACTTATTGCTGAGGGTGGTTAATGTCCAAGTCTCAGTGTTTCAATCGTAATTTTAAACTGATCCAATTCTGCAGCATTGAATGGTATGATAGCAGCATAAAAAAAATAGCCACTGTTTTATCAAGAGATTCCTTTTATGCTCCTAGTGAGAAGAATTGGCAGGAAAACTCGTAACACACGAACGCGCAAGTTACGTTGAAAAATTAAGAGCGGGACGTTTCGGTAGCGACTTCTACCTTCATCAGCCATGGAATGAGACACGTGGGGTAAAAGCGTCAGTTGTTGTCAGATTTCAAAATCGCTTTCCAAACAATAGGGATGTTAAAATGTGCGTCAGTATTGCAGGTGTTAGGGATAAGGTAGATTTCAATGCTTTCGCGGTATCTGAGGGCATGCCGATCGCTGAACGGGGCAATTCGCTTAACATTGTGCCAATCGGGAGCCGCGGACGTATCGCTGATGGTTAAAATTGAAAGGGAAGTGGAAGGGCTACCTTTCTTAACATCAGCGATATGCTCCATCAAACGCCGGTTTATGCTGCGGTAAGTACTACCAATATAGTGGGTAATGCCTGTGGAAGTGTTGATAGGGATAGAGTAGACACCTTGTAAATCTAGGGGTTTATTGAGATCTCTGTCCTTAAGGATGAGTTTGAGAAGATGTGGAGGTGGTTTGACTGCAATCCTGTAGCCAAAAGACTTGAAAATAAAGCAAATTTTATGAGTGAAGGACAGGCTAAAGGCAAAGTGCCAACAAACTGATGGGTAGTGGAAGGTTCAGGCAGTAAACTAGTTCTTATTGACACACCTTTTAACATCCCTATTATTTGGAAAGCGATTTTGAAATCTGGCAACAATTGGCGCTTTTACCACGTGTCTCATTCCATGGCTGATGAAGGTTGAAGTCGCTACCGAAACGTCTCGCTCTTAATTTTTCAACGTAACTTACGCGTGTGATCACTATTTCAAGAATTCTTTAAATCCTTTTATGCTTTTAAGACAGAATTTACTCATTGATTGTTGCTTCTTTGTTTTTTTGCAAAAGTACTCGAAAAAGCCCGATAAAACTCGCAAAAGCCCAATAAAACCCGAAAAAACCCAAGTGGGCTGTTTTTTTTTTTATCAAAACAACCAGAGTTTTTTCAAACCCTGAGGGTAAGTATGCAATAAAGTATTTACTTACTTTAGGACTGATCATAGAACACCATGCACACACTAAGCCTGACACTGAACTGAGTGCCTGATGTAGACGCTTCTCCTGTAGACTTTCCATGGGAACTTTGCCGCCCCGCCATGCCCGAACCATTGCCCCAATCTCAGTTTTATCTTTGACTAGCACGTGTACATGGTAAGACATTTATTTTGATACCTGAACCACATTTTTACGTTCAGCCATTCTCTCAAAATAGGTCTCGCATTAAAAAACCTTATAGAATGAAGATATATAGATGCTGCAACTCAATATGTACATTCTAAATATTTTCACTAACAATGGTCAACGGAATGTTCATTTACATCTTTACACGATGGGAAATGTCTTACCTACGTGAATCGACTGGATCGAATGAATATTAAATTGTATATATACATCACACAGTCCAACAGCATGACGCTATCAGGTCTTCGAGAGTGTTCGCTGTTCTGATGAGAAGAACTTTTATACGAATGCATGCTAGCGTTGCTTTGCACAATGGTTCACTCACAAAAGAGAAGACTTTGGACTATCTCAGTCCCTCCATGCTTCTGCCTTCAACAGTGCGCGAGTCAACCATATGCTTTACATGGGAACTTTGCCACCCCACAGTGCCCGAAATGTTGCCCCCAATCTCGTTTTTCTCGACTGGGACATCTACATGGTAAGACCTTTATTTTGATACCTCAACCATATCTTTGTGTTCAGCCGTTCTCTCAAAATAGGACTCACAGTAAAAAACCTATAAAATTTAATATATGGATCATAACTCCCATGTTTTTAAGTTATAAAATTATGAACTTTTTTTACATATTTTGCATCTCCATTTTAAGGGTCTTTATTCAAAATGTTTATTGTACGAATGCGTGTTTCTCAAGTTTTGAGATGATACTGATGATGAAACTGGTATGTCATGGTATGATGATGAAATTGGTATTTGAGAAATTTAGTGTTTCTGCCACGTTCCTTCCGTTGAAGTTTTCAGCCTTTGTCACTAAACACAAGAGGCTAGTTCCGTCAGATGCATGTTTCCCATCACTGACTATAAACATTTGGAGCAAAACACTGCATAAGGTTCCAATTTCTGGACCTAGAGCATAATATAATTAAAGAAGTGATATTCTTCTGTCCTTGGCACTCCGTAACAATAATGCAACTTCTGAGGATTAGCAGTGAACTGAAACATGTCGTGCGACGATTGCCCTTTTCTTGGTAGTATGAAATTCTTTTCCAAAATTTATTTTAAAATTTAGTTGCCCGGACCGGGCAACTAGATTTTTATTTACCTGCCCAGGACAATAATTTACATGCCCCAGGCATCTCAAGCACAGTATTTTTCAAGGCCGCTTACGTTAAATGCATTGTACACTAATTTCACAAATTCCACCATTTTTTTCTTTTTTGCTTTTTATGACTAGATTTTTGCTTGTAACTCCACTTCTATTACTGGTAATAACATTCTGTAAAAATATTTGATTTCAGCATAAAATTTCCTTTAAAATGATGTATAATATGTTTTAAAACTCAGGCTTCATAGGACAGTAACACATAAACATAGAAAACGAGCGAAAACACAGTCACTTATATTAAAAGGTTCATTTAGCGGTAGCTTTCGGTCGTCCGACGACCTTGATCACCCGCGATCGACTGGATGGGCTGGTTGCCAGAACTACAATTTGAAATTGAGGTGTTGGAAATGTTGCGAGATTTTAGAAGAGATCTAAATAAATGGAATTTGGTGAGGGGATTTCTCTGAGTTGCAGTTTTTGGTGAGCGAAATTTCAATTCTTTCTTGGAAACGCAGAGAGGCCTTGTTGATGAAGGGCAACTTTTTTGGTTTCTTTCCAAATGGGAACTGCAGAGGTGTCTTCAAGGGTTAGTGCAGATAAAGCTGTCTTTGGAAGACCATTGGAAACATCTTTTTTGTGTTCACTAATTCTTGTATTGATGCTTTGGTATGTAATGTGTTTCCAAATATACACTGAGAAACCAGAGGAAGTTTAAATGGGAATAGCATAAACTCCAGGGCTGAGACAGGATCCCTGTCTTTAAGCAGGCACATTATTACAGAAGGGTTTGGTTTCACTGTGAGAGTGTAGCCCATGGTTTTGAAAAGTTTACACATTTTTATAGGCAGAGTTGTATAAAAATAAAATGTATCTGCGTACACAACCCTTGAAACAGAAAACTTGCTGCAAAACCACCAAGCGCAAACCACGATGCGGATAACAATAAAATAAAATAATTCAAAGAAAAATTAATAAAACAAATAATAATTATCAGAACATTACAGATTGCAGTGAGGACAAAATAAGTACATTACAAGAGAATGTGCAGAAATGTGTGTGTGAAATGGACCTTTATGTCAATCATAATCATCATCATTGTCAACCATTATCAATCCACTGCTAGACAAAGGTCTCCCCAAGTTTCCTCCACAACGGTCTGTCTTGTGCCAGTCTCCTCCATGTCACTCCCGCATACTTTCGAATTTCATCCACCCATCTCATCAGCAGTTACAATGGCTCTGAAAACCTGTGGTATTGAAGATGCATACATTAATATTATTAATAACATCTATGAAAATGCAAGTGCAAAGATTAGGCTGTTTGAAAATACAACACACGTAAAAATTGGGAAGGGAGTGAGACAAGGTGACACCATATCTCCCAAGCTCTTTAATGCCACATTGGAAAATGTCTTTCAATCACTGAACTGGGAAAACAAAGGGATAAAGATTAATGGAGATTATCTAACCCACCTTCGTTTTGCTGATGACATAGTCATTTTTGCAACTACCCCATCAGAGCTGCAGAGTATGATCCAGGAACTTGCTGACAAGAGTAAAGAAGTGGGATTAAAAATGAACTTTCAGAAGACAAAAGTGATGTACAATGCTTTTACAAGAAATGAAGATTTATCGATTGATGGAGAAAAGCTGGAGATAACAGACACGTACGTTTATCTTGGACAGCAGATATCAAGTGAGGGTCACATTGATGAAGAAATTAATCGGCGTACAAAACTTGCCTGGAGAGCTTTTGGAAGAAACAGCATAATTTTCAAGAGCAATATGCCATTATGTCTTAAAAGAAAAGTGTTTGATCAATGCATCCTTCCAGTGCTTACGTATGGTGCGGAGACGTGGACCTTAACTAAAAGAGACATACAAAGGCTGCAGACAACTCAAAGAAGCATGGAGAGGTGCATGCTTGGTGTAACCAGGAGAGATAAGAAGAGGAACTCGTGGATCCGAAAAATGACAAGAGTGGAAGACATCATGATCAGAGTCAAATCCCTGAAATGGCAATGGGCTGGACATACTGCCAGAAGGACAGATCATCGATGGACAGCCGAAATTTTAGATTGGATTCCAAGGGACAGGAAAAGACCCAGAAGAAGACCACATGGGAGATGGGTGGATGAAATTCGAAAGTATGCAGGGGTGACATGGAGGAGACTGGCACAAGACAGACCGTTGTGGAGGAAACTTGGGGAGACCTTCGTCCAGCAGTGGATTGATAATGGTTGATGATGATGATGATGATGATGATATATATATATACAGAGATCATACTAGGATCTTTCAAAAGAGTAAAAATACTACTTCACAATTTTTGAAGGAGTATTTTTCTTTTCAAACTAGTCATTTTACAGAACGAACAATTATCGCATTAAATTTTTAGCTAAATAATATTTTATATTAAAACAACTAATTATATCTATATATAAATATGTAAACATGAATTAGCATGTAATTGATTTTCTTTTATATAAAATAAGTCATAATTTATCAAAATCTTACCTACTAGTCTTGTTTTATCCACGAGGCTGCAAAAATTTTTTTTTTTTGCTTTCGAAAGACTGTACCAAAACTTGTGTGTGTGTTGCTTCACAGATTCAGATTCTACACACTCAAACTTCAAAAAGAGTTCTATTGTGCAGGAAGGAAATCTACAGTCTTATCTCAATCACAAAAGAAAAAATAAACCTTCATTGGACATTGTGATGTGTTAGTTTAGTATTGCAAAGGTCAACTAATTTATTATTTTTGAACATGTTTTCCTTCAGCTCTGAAAAAAAATATCTTCTTGAATACTATGTATGAGATGCTTTCAGTTAACATAATTGAGAGTTGGTTGATTCAACCATTCTTCTGATATGAGGAATCTCCAGTTTCTCCCTTTGCAACTATTTATAGAGGGGAAAATAACATTTAACAATAATTCAGAGCAGTGGAAACATCGCAAAAAAAAAAAAAAAAAAAAAAAAGATTACGAAAAAATCTTCGCCTTCTCCGATTTCCGTTTTCGAAAATTTTCCCTCCGTTTTCAAGCTGAAACACAATCGGTTATCAAACAAAGTTATATTTTACAAAAAAAAAATGAGCAGAGGAAATATTGCGATTACAGAATAAATTTGCAGTTCGTCTAACTTCCGTTTTTCAAAAATTTTGAAAGATGAGATTCTGTCCCCAGCCGGAACCCCCCCCCCTCCACCGCCACCACGCACGCACAACTCCCCCACCCCAAAAAAATTATCTTCAGTTTTGATGACAACAAAGAGTTATTACTCTTCGAATCCGCGAAAAGAAACTCGTGCCTGAAGTTTACAGAGAAATTTTTGCTACGTCGAACTTCCGTTATCAGAAACTATTGTCTACACTTTCAAGCTGAAATGCAAACATTTATGCAATAAATTGATATTTAATAACAATACTGGACAGAGGAAACGTTGCGAGAAAATTTTTTCACTCCGTTTAGCTTTCGTTAGTTCTGAAAAACGGAATACCGTTCCCCAAGCGGAAAGCGAGCTCCCTCCCCACCCACATACTAATCCTCCGAAAATAAAACATCTTCTTTTTTTTTTTTTTTTTTTCATCGCTTGGGTATAACCGAAATGTGGAATTCCGCGAATCCGAAGAACAATCTCGTGCCTGATTCGTAACAGTCTGCGATATGCAAAATGAACTGCTCATACGGGTCTGATATTGCGATTACAGAATAAATCTGCAGTTCGTCTAACTTTCAATTTTTCGAAAGTTTATATATTTATATATATATATATTTTCGGACCCAAGATTTTATATTTATTTATATATTTTCTTAAAATTTCGTAAGGCAGGAGAATCCCGCCCTGAAATGGCAATTAAACGAATTTCAAAACACGTCGCTTTTCAGTTCCTCCACGCCAAGGTTTAACGGCACCACGCTGCACCGACTCACTAGCGTCTCAATCCCGACGCGCGGCTGAAATGCGTATGCCCATCGGTTGAGCTGCTCTTTCCCACACTGCCTGAAGGTTCTTCCGAATGATTGCCGAAAGCTGATCCCTAGCTGATCAGCTCGGCAATGGGAACCAAATCATGATTTTTCATAAACTGTGACATAAAAATATAATTTCTTGATAAAAAAAAAAAATATATATATTACAAAATCGCGGTGTAATCACAGATTATAAAAGGAAATTTCATATGGATAAACAATGCGTAAATTTTAAAGCGTATTCGGCGTTTTTAAGGCGTGAAATATGCGTGTAGAGAGAGGCGTTATCGCGATCTCTGGCAGAGATCGTGCTAGTTTTTTCAAAAGAGTAAAAACACTCCTTCACATGTTTTGAAGTAGTATTTTTCTTTCCAAAGGAGTAATTTTAGAGAACGAACAATTATCACATTAAATTTTTAGCTAAATAATATTTAATATAAAAACAAATAATTATATCTATATATAAATATGTCAACATGAATTAGCATGTAATTGAATTTATTTTATATAAAATAAGTAAATTGTATTTTATCAAAATCTTACAACTTGTCTTGTTTTTTCCATGAGGCTGCAAATAAATTTGTTTTGCTTTTGAAAGACTGTACCAAAACTTTGTGTGTGTGTTGTACTTCACAGATTCAGTTTCTACACACCCAAACTTCAAAAAGAGTTCTATTGTGGAGGAAGGAAATCTACAGTCTATCTCAATCACAAAAGATAAAATAAACCTTTATTGGACATTGTGATGTGCAAGTTTAGCATTACAAAGGTCAACTAATTTATTATTTTTGAGCATGTTTTCCTTCAGTTCTGAAAATAAAAAATATCTTCTTGAATACTATGTATGAGATCTTTACAGTTCACATAATTGACACTTGGTTGATTCAACCATTCTTCTGATATGAAGAATGTCCAGTTTCTCCCTTTGCAACTATTTATAGAGGGAAAATAACATTTAACAATAATTCAGGGCAGTGGAAACATACCAGGAAAAAAAAAAAATTACGATAACGAAAAAATCTTTGCTCTGTCAGACTTCAGTTTTCGGAAATTTTCCCTCCGTTTTCAAGCTGAAACACTAATCAGTTATCAAACAAAATTATATTACTAATCTAAAGCAACTATTATGGGAATTTTACTAGGAAATTTTTTCATTTAAATAGCAAATTTTCGGAGAAAACTCTTCTCCTTCTTCAGGCTGTCTTGTTGTTGTCACTTATTCCTGTCACTATCACGGTTACGGTTAACCTTGACGGTTTAGGTTATTTTTCAACAAATCCTGCCAGATGTTAGGCAGGGAAATCCTTTGCAGTCATTGATGATGGAATTTTGATTTTTCTCAATTTCTATTCCTTCTTTCAGCTTTCTTTTTGAAAATTCCTTTGGAAACTGATGACTTTAAGGGAATTCCAATCCATGCTGTGCCCAGTTTCTCTAACATGCCTATCTAATCCATTCTTGTTGGAGCAATTTTTTATAGCTGCTTTATGCTCAGCTATACGAGTTTCTAGTCTGCGACCTGTTTCACCTATGTAAGATAGTCCACAACTACAATTTACTTCATAGACTACTCCTTGCATTTTTAAAATATCTTCTTCTCTTTGAACTATTTTAGGGAAAATTTTTTTAACTTTGTTCTCTAAACTTGGAGCTAGCCTAACATTGTACTTCTTACTAATTCTCTTTAAAGACTCAAATAAACCTTTATGATAAGAAATTTTTCTAGTGAATTTTACTTGTTGCTTTTGCGGGTTCTTCGTACCATTAAAATTCAGAAGCTTCTCAATTTCTTCTTTAGGATAGTTATTCTCTGCAAGTATGACTTTAAGTTCTTCTTTATGGGCTTCTTTTTTATCTGCAGTAGAAACTATTTTATTAATTTTTCTAAAAACTGACTTGCTACATTTTTCTTAATAGAAACTGGATGATAGGAATTGAAATCCAGTAGTCTATTAGTATTCATTGGTTTTATACCAACTAGTGAGGAATTTTTCATCTTCATAATAGATAGTAATATCTAAGAAGTTAATTCTTCTTTCTTTTTGAAGTTCAATAGTGAACTTAAGGGAAACATCTAATTCATTGAATGAGTCTAGAATTCTTTCTGGAACAATTTCTGAGCTATCTATTATAAATAAGATGTCATCCACGTATCTGCTATATAAGCAGAAGTATGTGGGTTGTACTAGTATCTTTTCTTCTAGTTTTCCCACATAATAGTTAGCTAAGAGTGGGGAGAGTGGGGAGCCCATAGCTAGCCCCGATTTTTGAATGAAAAATGTTTTCCCAAATTGAAAGTAGTTGTTCTGCAAAGAGAAAGTAAGCATTTCAAAAATTCCAACTAATATGTTTTTTTCTTTGTTGTGAAAAACTATTAGGTCTGCCAAGTCTTCCGCTATAACGTCTATAAGTTGCTTCCTTTTTCTTAGTCACATATTCTTTTCGTAACTCAGACCCAAAAACAAGCTTCATTTTTCTTCTATGTTAGTCTGATGCTGTGTTTTACAGTGTCTATTAAGATCATGTCTGTTATTATGTGAAAGAGTACGTTCACAAACAATGCAAAACGGTTTACCTGATGGACTTGCTATAAATAACTAATTTTCCCACTGTTCGTTAAATTCACGCTTACTATTACTTTCTGCGCTTCTTTTGCTCATTTTCTTTTGCTCTGTGATGGATAAAAGGAATTAAAAAAAAAAAATTGAAAAGTACAAAACTCTAAAAATCTAAATGTTGAAAAAGAACAAATAGATCACAAGTATGTACGTCGTATCACACAGTCACAGAATATCAATTATGTGGGATTTGAATTCTATGTTCGCGTTAAGAAACAGCAGTGGCGCTCTTCTTCGACAAACGTCATATATATTTATTCTTGAATCTGTCTTTCAATCACTCTCAATACAAAAACCACGCTAGTACACTCAATAAAACGCTCTCGCAAAAACCCTGCTTCAAACTCCACGCCACGATGGCTCACTCAGTTTCTTCTGCCAGGGGCGCAGCACTCGTGGGAAAAAGCGCTCTGAAGTAATGTTTGATAGCGATGTTTACTGGCGACCTGCCAAGGTCAGCCACCCACGGCACGGCAAGGAGTTTGAAGCAGAGTTTTTGCGAGAGCGTTTTATTGGGTGAATCGCACCGTTTTCAATCGTACCACATCTCACTCGTGCAGTTTCTCTCTCTCTCTCTCTCTCTCTCTCTCTCTCTCTCTCTCTCTCTCATACACACACTGTTCACATCCTTCAATTGTAAACTGTCAAAAAAAAAAAAAAAAATCTGCTGAACTGATGAGTAAGAAGGCTGTATGAATTGAACTGAGAGCACTCAGGTGTTGAAAATATGAAGATGGATAAATTCAGTTATGGCGCCTACTTCAAAAGAATAAGTAGGCGCAAGGATGCAATGCGCCACTTATGATCATCCAATGCGCCACGGTTTGGCCACCCCTGCGCTAGCCTCTCAATCCTGACGCGGCTGAATCGTTACCTCCGACCAATGCTCATGGCCATCGGTTGAGCTGCTCTTAAGTCCCACTCTGCCCCGAAGGTTCTTCCGAATGGTTGCCAAAAGCCGATCCCTAGCTGACTAGCTCGGCAATGGGAACCAAATCATGATTTTTTCATAAACTGTGACATAAAAGTTAACATAATTTCTTGATAAAAAAAAGTCATTTTTATGACAAAATCCTGGTGTAATCACTGATTATAAAAGGAAATTGCATATGGAAAAACAATGCGTAAAAATACGCATTTCTAAATTTTAAGCGTATTCGGCGTTTTTAAGGCGTGAAATACGCGTGTAGAGGCGTTATCGCGATCTCTGATTGCAGGGCATATGCAAATCATGTGTGCCCGGTACGCCACCAAGAAGCGCTATAAGAAGGGTGCACAGAAGGTCGGGTATAAGTAGTGGGAGTGTGTTGTGCTGCCAGACCTGTGCGTGGGAAGCTTCCTGATGCCTCGTCGCAGAATACGGCAGTCATTCCAGCACGTTTCGGAGTTCGACAGAGGACGAATAGTGGCTTATTGTGACCATGGTTTAGTGTACTGAGACATCGGCGCAGGTGTGGGACGACATCCAGCCACAGTGAGGCGAGTATGGATTCGGTGGGTGCAGGAGGGACGGACGGACCGACCGACCGACATTAGCGTTTGCCGCGGCACACCACCGAACGAGAGGACCGGCATGTTGTGTGGCGGGCATTGACGGCTCGCACCGCCACATCATGAACGTTAGCACAGAAATTAGGGTGTGTTGCGCAACAACCTGTGTCAGCACGTAACGTTCGACGTCGTCTGCAGGAGCGGGGACTTGTCGCACGGCGGCCATTGCTCTGATTACCATTGCTGTTACACCATAACGTCAATAGTAATCGGAGCAATGGGCGCCGAGGGACGGACGGACCGACGTGAGCGATTGCCACGGCACACCACCGAACGGGAGGACTGGCATGTTGTGCTGCGGGCATTGATGGCTCGCACCACCACATCACGAACGTTAGCACAGGAATTAGGGTGTGTTGCGCAACAACCTGTTTCAGCACGCACCGTTCGATGTCGTGTGCAGGAGCGGGGACTTGTCGCACGGCGCCCATTGCTCCAATTACCATTGACATTACACCACCGACGAGTGCGGCGGCAGTGGGCCGTTGAACGCCGCACCTGGACTACAGAATGGCACGACATTGTCTTCTCCGACGTAGCCCGCTTCTGTCTGCAACACCACGATGGTCGGATCCGCGGCGAGAGACTGTATGACGCCTGCATCATGCATCGCCATACCGGTCCGTCGCATGGCGTTATGGTTTGAGGCACAATTGGATATTATGACACCCGCACCCCTCTGGTACGCATCACTGTTACACTCAACAGCCACCGCACCATCGCCGACATTTTGGAGCCTGTAGTCCTCCCTTACCTGCAGGACCTGCCAGCGTCCACGTTTCAACAGGACAACGCGCCCGCATGTGGCACGCATCGTGCAACAATTCTTCATGGCCCACCAGGTGTCACTGCTGCCGTGGCCCCCCTGTTCTCCCGATATGTCGCCCATCGAACACGTCTGGTCGCTGATCGGCAACCGAGTGGCCCGGCAAACACCACCCGCGGCTGCGCCTGATGAACTGTGGCAACATGTGGAAGCAGCCTGGACCGACATACCCCAAGCCCACATCCAAAGCCTCTTTCGTTCGATGCCGCGGCGTGTAGCGGCCGTTATTGCGAGCCATGGGGGCCACACGAACTATTGATGTCTGCGTGTTCCGCAAGTCGCACGGGCCTTTAAGCTCAATCGTTTCATCTTCGTATCTGTGTTTATGTGTCCAGTAAATCTGGCTTTGCTATCTTGTGTTCTTCTTGGTGTTGCATTTCAGGTGGCCAGCAGTGTATATGTGGAAAATAACGTATCATTGTAATGGAATTATCTCCAGTATTTGTTTTTAAAACATCTAATTTGAAAGGACAAAGAATGTTTCCAGAATAAGATTCCGATACATTGGCAATATAACTAGAGTAAGAGTGCATTCCCGATCTGTTTTTAAGTAAGAAGGAACAAGGAGACTCCAAGGGTAAAAAAAAATTCTTATACATTAGCAGCCTTTTTAATATGTTTTATTATTTAGGGTTTACCTTCCTTTTCCTTATTTTTAGTCTTATTGCTCATTCCTCCTACTTTTCCATGAAGTTAGTTTTAGTCCTCCATTAAACACTGTTTCATGTGAATTGCTCTTTTGCAAAAATTACCTTCACACATCCAATTGACCTTCCCTGTTAGTGGTGTGTTTTTTGGGCCAGAAACAAAAGCTAGCTTTTGTTTGGTATCAGTATCTGCTTCATTCAGTAGGCTGGGTGAAGATAAGAAAAAACTGCTGTTGCCATTACAAGATAAAGACTGGGAAACTGCCCTTCTGTATTTGTTGTTTCTTCCACTCCTTACAAATCATAAGGGATAAAAAAAAATTGCTGTTGACATTACAAGACAAGGACTGGGAAACTGCCCTTCTGTATTTGTCATTTCTTCCACTCCTTACAAATCATAAGGGATAAAAAAAAAATTGCTGTTGTCATTACAAGACAAGGACTGGGAAACTGCCCTTCTGTATTTGTTGTTTCTTCCACTCCTTACAAATCATAACGGATAAAACAAATTGCTGTTGACATTACAAGACAAGGACTGGGAAACTGCCCTTCTGTATTTGTTGTTTCTTCCACTCTTTACAAATCATAAGGGATAAAAAAAAATTGCTGTAGTCATTACAAGACAATAACTGGGAAACTGCCTTTCTGTATTTGTTGTTTCTTCCATTCCTTACAAATCATAAGGGATAAAAAAAATTGCTGTTGTCATTACAAGACATGTTAATATATATCAAATACGCGGAGATAATGTAAATGGACGATGTCATCGCTCTTTCCACGTTATTTTTTAAACAACGCATGGCGACTGAAAAATTGTATTCCGGCACCGCTGGGATCGAACCCCAGAACTCTCGATAACTAGTCGAGTGCGTTCGAATTTGCGCTACAGCGCCAACAATTCTCAGCGCCATGCGTGGTTTATCAGTCAGCATCTGACTGTTGGCGCCGTAGTGTAAATTCGAATGCACTCGACTAGTTATCGAGAGTTCTGGGGTTCGATCCCAGCGGTGCCGGAATACAATTTTTCAGTCGCTATGCGTTGTTTAAAAAATAACGTGGAAAGAGCGATGACATCGTCCATTTACATTACAAGACAAGGACTGGCAAACTGCCCTTCTGTATTTGTTGTTTGTTCCACTCCTTACAAATCATAAGGGATAAAAAAAATTGCTGTTGTCATTACAAGACAAGGACTGGGAAACTGCCCTTCTGTATTTGTTGTTTCTTCCACTCCTTACAAATCATAAGGGATAAAAAAAAATTGCTGTTGTCATTACAAGACAAGGACTGGGAAACTGCCCTTCTGTATTTGTTGTTTCTTCCACTCCTTACAAATCATAAGGGATAAAAAAAAATTGCTGTTGTCATTACAAGACAAGGACTGGGAAACTGCCCTTCTGTATTTGTTGTTTCTTCCACTCCTTACAAATCATAAGGGATAAAAAAAAATTTGCTGTTGTCATTACAAGACAAGGACTGGGAAACTGCCCTTCTGTATTTGTTGTTTCTTCCACTCCTTACAAATCATAAGGGATAAAAAAAAATTGCTATTGTCATTACAAGACAAGGACTGGGAAACTGCCCTTCTGTATTTGTTGTTTCTTCCACTCCTTACAAATCATAAGGGATAAAAAAAAATTGCTGTTGTCATTACAAGACAAGGACTGGGAAACTGCCCTTCTGTATTTGTTGTTTCTTCCACTCCTTACAAATCATAAGGGATAAAAAAAAATTGCTGTTGTCATTACAAGACAAGGACTGGGAAACTGCCCTTCTGTATTTGTTGTTTCTTCCACTCCTTACAAATCATAAGGGATAAAAAAAAATTGCTGTTGTCATTACAAGACAAGGACTGGGAAACTGCCCTTCTGCATTTGTTGTTTCTTCCACTCCTTACAAATCATAAGGGATAAAAAAAAAATTGGTGTTGTCATTACAAGACAAGGACTGGGAAACTGCCCTTCTGTATTTGTTGTTTCTTCCACTCCTTACAAATCATAAGGGATAAAAAAAAATTGCTGTTGTCATTACAAGACAAGGACTGGGAAACTGCCCTTCTGTATTTGTTGTTTCTTCCACTCCTTACAAATCATAAGGGATAAAAAAATTGCTATTATCATTACAAGACAAGGACTGGGAAACTGCCCTTCTGTATTTGTTGTTTCTTCCACTCCTTACAAATCATAAGGGATAAAAAAAAATTGGTGTTGTCATTACAAGACAAGGACTGGGAAACTGCCCTTCTGTATTTGTTGTTTCTTCCACTCCTTACAAATCATAAGGGATAAAAAAAAATTGCTGTTGTCATTACAAGACAAGGACTGGGAAACTGCCCTTCTGTATTTGTTGTTTCTTCCACTCCTTACAAATCATAAGGGATAAAAAAAATTGCTGTTGTCATTACAAGACAAGGACTGGGAAACTGCCCTTCTGCATTTGTTGTTTCTTCCACTCCTTACAAATCATAAGGGATAAAAAAATTGCTATTGTCATTACAAGACAAGGACTGGGAAACTGCCCTTCTGTATTTGTTGTTTCTTCCACTCCTTACAAATCATAAGGGATAAAAAAATTGCTATTGTCATTACAAGACAAGGACTGGGAAACTGCCCTTCTGTATTTGTTGTTTCTTCCACTCCTTACAAATCATAAGGGATAAAAAAATTGCTGTTGTCGTTTAGCATTTCATGAAAGTTTTACTAGTTCGCAGCCTGAAAAGAAAACCATACAGCGAGGTAAAAGAAATAGAAATTTATTTTTTAACTTGTGACAACTTAGAAAAAAAAAACAACTTACTTGCCATATGGTCCAGTAAAATCAATAGTTCAGTGGTCCGACAGAAGTTTTACTGGCCAATGGCCAGCGGGCTACTGGGTAATTTCAACGCTGTTGATGTGTGTTTAACTGCTCCCCGGGGTCGCTCTGCTGATCACCATCGCCGCAATTTGCAAAAAAAATAAAAATAATAATCGTTTTGGTGACTGAAGAAGAGCTTTGGCGATTACGTTTCCGCACTGTTATAACAGTTTGGCGTTATTGTATTTGGGGAATAAATTGGCGAAAACTTTAAAAGAGCCAACACGACCCCTGATTGTTCCTATTAACTGTTTACCTAACTGTTCCTAGAGGCACTCGCAGTGTTTTTACCATTACGTAGGTATTAAGATGGTAAAACCATTTTGGGGCTTGTTGACAACAAAAAATATTTGACCCATAGTGATTGTGTGTATTGTGTAGAGTGGGGGATGGTAGATGTCTGCAGTGGTGTGTGTCTTTGTATGAGAGAGTGGGATGACATGGATTTTTTCTTCTATCCCTAATCTATATAGGGATTGATTATTATGGTGTTACCTCTTACTAGTTCAGAGAAAGGGAGATTCTGAATGCTCTTAATCTTCCTTTTTCTCACTTTTTAAAGGTTATATTTTTCGATGATTGTCAAAGTTTAGTTAATACACTGGTGTGTAAAAATTAAGGACGAAGAAGAGAAATTAGCATAACAGCAGAACGAGCAGGCAGAACGGACCGAAAGACCACTCGGGAGATAGACTAGGGTCCGGTACGCTAGGGCATGCACATATATGCAGCATGACGTAGGGAGGAGGGAGTGTCGGAAGGGTATAAAGCATACAGGCGCTGTACACTCAGCAATTTGGTGAAAGCTGTTGCACGGTGTACATCGGTTTGAACGACGTGAAGTTGCTACCACCGTGTGATATGGCCAACAGGCAATCCAGTAGACGACATCTGAATGACTTTACTCAAGGTCGCATCATTGGGAAGTTGGAAGAAGGTCGAAGTGTGACTAGTGTGGCCGAGGAGTCCAGTATCGCTCACAGCATCGTTTCACCAGCTTGGAGAGCATTTCAAACGACAGGAACAACTGTCCGAGAGTTTAGCAGTGGTCGTCCACGAGCAACCACAGTGGCAGACTACCGGTATATTGTCCTACAGGCGAGAAGAGACAGACGGCAGACAGCGGGAGAAATTGCAAGGCACATGCAACACACAACTGGACGTCCACTATCGCATTTTACCGTGGCCAGGAGGCTGCACAAAGGTGGTTTATTTGTGCGACGACCAGTACGGTGTGTGTCATTAACGCCTGCTCATCGGAGACGACGGTTTCTGTGGTGCCAGGAACACAAGAACTGGACACATTAGAGCCAATGTAGTCTGACGAGCAATTCTGGACGTATACACATCTGGAGAGAGCAGGGAATACGCAATCACACCTCTAACATAATCGAAAGGGACCGGTTTGGAGGTATCGAAGTTCTCGTTTGGGGCGGCATTATGCTTGGTAGCCGTACTGACCTCCACATCTTTCAAGGAGGTTCAATAACTGGTGTTCGCTATTGTACCGAGGTTCTCCTGCTTCACGTGCGTCTGTTTAGAGGTGTTGTGGGTCCTGAGTTCCTCTTCATGGACGACAACGCTACACCTCATTGTACAGTAGCTGCCGCAGAGCTGTTGGAAGGTGAAGATATTCAACGCATGAACTGGCCCGCGAGGTCTCCGGACCTAAATCCAATCGAACACGTGTGGGACTTTCTCGGGAGACGCTTGGCAGCACATCACCAGCCGCCAGCAACGATTCCGCAGCTGTGATTGGTGTTACAAGAGGAATGGGCCGCCATACCTCAACAGCTCCTTGACAACCTCGTCCTCAGCATGGACAGACGTTGTAAATCCTGCAACGCAGTCAGGGGTGATCATATCCCCTACTAAAGACTGGATTTTTCTTGGCAGCCGCCTGTCACATAAACGTTTCTGTCTTCTGTCCAGTTGTGCTCGAAGCTACCTTTTCAATAAAGTTCCTTTGTATCCTTTGGATTCCTTGTTTGGACGGTTTTGCTCACTTGTCCCATATTCTTACATCTTGGGGATCTTATGGTATGATTTGAGTCGATGTGGAGCACTTCTGCACGGAGTTGCATTCGAAAAACCGCCTCGTCTTTAATTTTTGCACGCCAGTGTATTTTTAGGCTTACATTCAACTAAATATTTTCAATAATATCTCATTTCATTATTTAATTTTCACATTTTAATAAAATACAATATAAAGATAAAATAATACCAAATGGTACGTCACGGACTGGGCCGGGCCTAAATAAAAACTGCAATTGACGGGCCAGGCCGAGTGTCTGATGTTTGAAACCGGCTGTGCCGGGTTCACCAAATTAGGCCTGTGCAGACCTAATGTACACAGCTGAGTCACATTATTGTGACCACCAGCTAATATCCAGAGTAACCGCTGTGTGCAGCTTGGACAGCAGCTAGACGGGCTGGGAGTGAACCAATAAGGTGGAAGGTGATCCCAGGTACGTGGAGCCATGCTGATTGCAGTGCATCTCACAGCTGCTGGAGGGTGCGTGGTGGGGGATCCATAGAATGAACTTACATGAGTGAGGTGGTCACACAGATGCTCAATTGGGTTTAAGTCTCGGGAATTAGGGAAATCTTCGAGTATTTTGAAATCTTCATTGTGCTCTTCCAATCACTCTCGGACATTTTTAGTTGTGTGATACGTAGCGTTGTCATTTTGAAAGATCCCATCTGCCCCAGGGAAGACAATCGGCATGTATGGGTGTACGTGGTCTGCAAAGATGGATTCATAACAAAGTCAGTCCGTAGTGCCTTCCCCAGGTATGAGTGGACTCAGGAAATGCCACGAAAACATTCCCCAGACCATAACGCTGCCCCCACCAGCTTTAGTTGTTCCAGCAATGGTTGAAGAGTGTTTGTTCTCCCATGTTTCTCGCTTTATACACCAACGTCCATCCGTTCGATGAAGCAGAAAATGCGACTTGTTAGAGAATGCAATCCTTTGCCAATCAGTTATGGTCCAATTCCGAAACTGCCATGCAAATGTAAGCCTTTCTGCAGATGCACCTTCATTAGCATAGGTGCAGTGACCATCCATCTACATACAACCCAGACTGTCTCCTTCCTACATTGAAGCAGGGGGGTTCAGTAATGGTATGGGCCATGATCTCGAGGTTTGCAGCAGGTCCCATTATCACCTTACATGGACGAATCAGTAGCGATGACCATGTCGCTCTTTTGGCCGACCATGTGCATTCAGTAGCACAGACATTGTTTCCGTCATGGGATTGCACCTTTCAAGATGATGATTCACAGAAGTCGAACTGTTCAGTCATGGTTTGAGCAACATGAGGATGAAGTTGCACACCTTCCTTGAACTGCACAATCACCGGACTTAAACATCATTGAGCCCCTGTGGTCTGTGTTGGAAAACAGAGTGCGATATCCTCCTCCGGCGTCTCTCAAGGAATTGGAGCAGTTTCTGCAGGAAGAATGGTATAACATACCACTTACCACCATCCAGGACTTGTATGCGTCCATTCCAAGGAGGATTCAAGCAGTTTTAAATGCCAAGGGTGCTCCCACACCATATTAGGTGCATAACACCTATTGTTTCAAGGTGTTTCCATTATTTTGGACAACCCTGTATATATCAGAGGTGTTCTGATAGAAGTGGTCATGAAAATTTCTTATTGGTCATGAAATTGTGTTTCCCATATTTGGTAGACACCCTGTTTCTTGTTAAACAGAATATGAATTGCCCTAAAGGAATGTGTGAAGTGCTTGTAGCAGTTTTCCCCTCTTCCCAACAAACTGAGCCTTACACAGTGGCCATGTTGTTTGAGTAGGCTGGATGGTCTGTTCCAGATGAAAAAAAGGGGCATGTCACTCACTTGAAGAGAAAGGAGGGGTTGGGTGGAAATGGCCTTGAAGCTCAACAGCAATATCGTATTCATTTTGTCTGTGAAACATGTGGTTAGGAGCGCCTTATTTGCGACAACATCAAACACCTTACTTCCATTCCTCTGTCTGTCTTCTGGCTCTTTGCGAGAGATTTAGTGAATAACATTCCTAAATAACAAAATGGCAGGGAAAGAAGAAAGAAACAACAAGCATGTCACACAAGGCTACATTAAAAGAGAAGCCTTGTATTATACACTATATACCAACAAGTAATTAGACACCCCTGCAATCGACGATATCTACGGTCCTGATACACGTCACGGCCGCCGCCATTAAATATCGTGTGGGAAACAACAACGCAACCAGTTGCATGCAAGATGCCACACAGTTCGGATCTCTCTGATTTCGAGAAAGGTGTAATCGTCGGGTATCACAGAAATGGCCGATCCATACGTGACATATCCAGCGAGTTGAAGTACCCAAAATCGACAGTGGCCTACGTGATTGGCAAGTGGAAGATGAGAGGTGACTGTCGAAATGTGCCTGGACCCGGCGGACACTCAAAACTGGGAGTTAGAAACCGATGGGTGCTGGCAAGAGAAATTCGGAAGAACCGCACCAAATCAATGGACCACATGCGCGAGGAGTTTCAACAGGCATCCGGGAGTGTTCTTTCGATGAGTACCATCTGTAAGGAAACCCATCTGCTCGGTTATCATGGATGTGCTGCCGCCCACAAGCCTTTGATCACCAAGTCCAATAGCGCTGCTCGCCTAACGTGGTGCAAAGAACGTCGACAGTGGACCGTTGAACAGTGGAAGCAGGTTCTCTGGAGTGACGAATCAAGGTTCACCCTCTACCGTTCGGATGGCAGGGTCTGGGTTTGGCGTCTGCCTGGAGAACGCCTCCTGCCGGAATGTATTTGTGCCAACTGTGAAGTTCGGCGGCAATGGAATTATGCTATGGGGGTGTTTCTCCTGGTATGGCACGGGACCCTTGGTCGCAATTCCTGGTAGACTCAACGCCGAGACCTACTGCACCATTTTGGATGACCATGCGCTTCCTACGTTGTGGCAGTTTTACGGGGTGGACCCATGTTTCTTTCAGGATGACAATGCCACCTGTCATGTTTCGAGGCCCACCATGGCTTGGTATGGTGACAATGGGGTTAATCGAATAGACTGGCCTGCGCAGAGCCCGGACCTTAACCCTATCGAGCACCTCTGGGACGAGTTGGAGCGTCGACTTAAGGGGTGCCCCCACCGTTCGAAATCGGTGAAGGAACTGAGCTGTTTTCTCCAAGCCGGGTGGAAGAAAAGACCACTAGCCGTCGTACAACGCCTGGTTGAAAGTATGCCCCGTAGGGTCGCAGCTGTAATCGCCGCTCGTGGAGGCTCCACGAGCTATTGAAGGTTAATAAACTTTGTTTTCCTTTGCTATCACAGGTGTCCAATTACTTGTTGGTAGATAGTGTATTTTCAAGTGTGCAGGTAAATAAAATAACTCACTGTTGGCAGAGAGGGAAAGTGAGTTGCAAAGTATATGTACAAAGTTTGTATGAATTTTAAACTGAGTATAAATAAGAAAAAAAAAATGGGTATTGAAGGAGGAACTGCTAGTACTAAATGCAGGATCGGGTAAACGTGTTTGTATAATTACTAATCAAAAACTACTATTATGGGAATTTTTACTAAGAATTTTTTTTATTTTAATTGCAAATTTTTGGAGAAAACTCGTCTTTTTCTTCAGGCTGTTTAACCGTAATCTTCTATAGTGACGGGAATAAGGGACAACAAAAAGACAGCCTGAAGAAGAAGAAGAGTTTTCTCCGAAAATTTGCAATTAAAAAAAAAAATTCCTATAATAGTAGTTTTTGATTAGTAATTGAATTAAGAAACTAAGAAGCCAATTCTCAATATGAGCTTTATTCAAAGTGTTTGTATATTTGGGAAGCATGTTTGACAGAGAGAAAAAATTAGATTGTGAAATTGATAGGCGAGTGAACTCTTCAATAAAAGTCGTAGCTGCTTTAGGAGGATTTCACAGGAATGATGGGTTCTCAAGAAAGTTCCAAATGGCCAGGGGCGCAGAAAAGTTTCAGGGCCCAATATTTTCCCGGAACACAAGTTTTTTTTGTCTGAAATTTTCCCCAAAACTGTAGTGGACTTTCATACAAGTTTAAGCGATTACACCAGTCTGCAAATTTAAATTTTTTGTCTGATGATTTCTTAAAAATAGCTGTTCCTGAATCAATTTTCGACGCTGATTCTGAAAATTACTTCCATTTTTCTCTATCACGTCGGGTTTTTAAATAAAATAAGAAGTTATGTTTTCAAGATTTTAATTAATGTAAGCACAAAAATGCAAACACAATGTCCCACAAAGACTTTTTTTTTTTTTTACAAAAACTCTTTAAAATTACTGTAAAGAACTGACCTGTGACTAGTCTTTAACAAAATGACAAGCAAACAGTGGTCCATTAATTTTCAAACTGTCTTTTTTTTTTTTACTTTCTTGCAGATCTTCCTTTATCTTTACTGTCCCTCTTCAACATCCAACCATAGTCGGCCATCATAATTTCATTCCATCTCCCCTGGTACCTCTTCTCCATCTCCTTAATATTCTGGCGAAAGCGTTCACCGTGCTCTTCACTATAATGTCCCAAATTTTCCTGAAAGTAGTCCATATGGGAATGTAGAAAGTGAACTTTTACACTCGTGTTATACAACCCAACTGCTTGAAGTTTTCCAACATTGTTTCAACAATTTTTCTGTAATTAGGATCTTTGTGATTCCTTAGAAAGTTCTCGGTTACAGATCGGAATGCTGTCCATGCGTCTTTTCCTCTCTCATTCAACGTTTTCTCAAAATCTTTGTCCTTCATCAGTTTTTTTTTATTTGAGAGCCGACAAAAATTTCAGCTTTCAATTTTTCTAGTGTGATGAAGGGAAATTTCATAGAAAGGTACTTGAAGCATGGCCCATCTTGTAATAGAACCCTTACAAACTGCTTCATCAACCCCAATTTGATGTGTTAGTAGTGGAAGCAATACTTTTTGGGGGTCTACAAGTGGGTCATGCAGGATGTTTTTAGTCCCAGGAACAAAATTTCTCCACTCTGGTCAAACTCTCATTGTCCAATGCCTTTGCTTTGCCCTACTGTCCCATTCACATAGAAAGCAAGGCATTTTCGTGTACCCAGCTTGTTGTCCTAATAGCATTCCGATTACTTTGCAGTCACTACAGATAAGCCATTTGTGTTCCTCATACTTTATATTTGCAGGGATCGCATTCCTCCTAAAATTCCTAAAATTCCTAATATTTTGTGACCCTCCTTAAATTCCTAAAATTAGACCTAAAATTTGCTATTCATCCTAAAATTTTCGTAAGCTTATTTTTATTAAAAACACAACCGTTATTAACGCCAATAAATTTACTATTACGGTAAGGTAAAAAGACCTGTTATTGTAGAAACACAGCCTATATGCTGTGCTGCTGAAGGAGGGAAAAATGACGCCATCGAGATGCACTTGCTTCGGGGCGGGCGTTCCATTTTTTTGCCTTCGAACAGTTTTCGAGAGTAACAAGAGATCTAAGGGAAAAGGGGAGGGGTCATTTTCACCCCTGGTTTGCGCTTTGCAGACGAACTCCGTGGCACGCAGAAGATCATACTTTATTTTTGTACATGCCTTGTGGAACCTCCTCTTTCTGCTGATGTTTTGTTATTGTAAACCGCAGGTGGGTGGAAGCAAAGAGGAAACATGTGGTCTCCTTCCGTAACCTCCGGTAATGACGATGGGATGGTAGCTAAGTATTATCTTGGCAGGCAGTAGAGCACGTGATCATTGACCTTCGATCATGCGTCGGCGACAGCGACCTTCGATGCGCAATATATCTCGGCTCCGACTCGCTTTGACTGAACTTGCGTGAGATGCGTATGATAGTTTCTGGTTTTACGTCTTTTATGGTGTTCTCTGTGCTGTGTGCAGGTTCAGTTCTCTAGTGGTGACCTGCTTTTTTTTTTTTTTTTTTTTTCCATATCTTCTGACATCCTCGCAGCCAAATTTCGGGAAGTTGTCTGGTTTTGCAATATTGGAACGTGTTTTTGTACTTCCCTTTCATTTTCTGGTTAGTAATACAAGTGTTTAAGATGCCTAAATCCAAAACGAAATTTCAAGATGCGTGGCTCGCCAAAGAATTGGACGGAGTGAAGTTGAAAGAATGGTGTTCTGCAACTGAAACAATATTTTCTGCTAAGTGTATATTGTGTTCAGAAATTTTCAACATTTCTAATAGTGGCTTTTCACAAGTAAAAGCGCATCATAAAGGAAAAAGACATTTGCAGAAATTTCAAAGTAAATTTCAAAATAAGTCCATCCTGAAAGCCTTTGGAGGACGGGATCTTCAGCCCAAAACAAATATTAGTGAAGTACTGAGTCATGATTTACAGTTGGCTAAAGCCGAAGCATTATGGGCCATGAAAGTTGCTAAGGACAATATGTCTTTTGTTTCATGCACTGAAACAGTTGAACTTTTCAAAGAAATGTTTCCTGATTCTGCTATTGCAGCCAAAATGCAACTTAAAGAAAAAAAAGTTGCTTATGTGATATCACATGGATTGTCAAAATATTTTGAAGAGGATTTGAAAAAAGACATTGCATCTAGTAGCCCAGGAAAGGTTACTATAGCATTTGATGAAACTACAAATACACAAGTGAAACGGCAGTTGGATGTGTATCTCAGGTACTGGTCTTCAGAAATAAATTCAGTTTCTTGCCGATACCTAACAAGCGTTTTTCTGGGTCATGCAACAGCAGATATTTTGCTAAAAGAAATTCTTGATGTGTTATCATCCTTCAATATTTTGTTGAACAGAATTATTTGTGTATCCATGGACAGCCC
Organism: Macrothele yani; assembly: GCA_039090855.1. Lineage (NCBI taxonomy): Eukaryota > Metazoa > Arthropoda > Arachnida > Araneae > Macrothelidae > Macrothele > Macrothele yani. The sequence continues at coordinate 25,381,007 of CM077031.1, forward strand.
AAATGTAAATAAGTGCTTTTTACGCAAATTCAATTAAGTTGTAAAACAAGAAACAGGCCAGAAATCTTTGGAACTAGGTTTTTGCAACCTGCATGTTGTTAGTAATGCATTTAAAATTTTTTTGACAAGCTTAAATATAGATTTTGACGAATTTGCTACTGATATGCATTACTTTTTAAAGAGTAGTGCTGCAAGACGAGAGGATTATAAATCTGTCGAGGATATAACATTGGTCACTGCCAAATTTCTTTTGCGTCATGTCAGCAACAGATGGTTAACCGTTGGTTCTGTAGCCCAGAGGCTCTTGGATCAATGGCTAAATATTACAGAATATTTTTAAACTTCTTGCCATCTCAAAAAATATTTGAAAAACAACTGCGCAATTCGGCAAGGTATAAAAGAATTCACTGTTTCCTGAAAAATGAGCTCACTCCTTGCTATTTAGCATTAATTTCATTTTCACACCAAAATTTTGAAAAGTTTTCATTATGTTATCAGAGTGAAGAACCAAAAATACACCAGTTATATTCTGATTTAAATACTTTAATGAGGAATGTTATGGCTCAGTTTATCCAAGATGATGTTATAGCAGGGAAATTTGGAGAAGACCTAAAGAATGTAGATTTTGAAAACAAAAATTCATGGAAAAAACTAGGGGAGTTAGAAGTTGGTATGAAGACAAAAAATCTCCTCAGGAATGTTCAGGAGACCAGGCAGAAATTATTTCTCTTAGATGTAAGATCATCACTAATTGCAACCACAAAATATTTAAAGTCAAATTTGCCATTCTGCAATCAAAAGCTAAGAGACATAGAAGTTTTAAAGGTAAAAGAACCAAAGAAAGAGTCAACTCAACTTTCAGTCACTGAAGGACTTTCGGAAATAACCAGAATTTCAAGTGTTTTGCATCTTTCTGAGGAACAAATTGATAGAGTAAGAGAAGAGTGGAAACTTTTAAATTGCGATAAGCCAACTCTAGATGAACTAGTGAAATTTTCAGAGGAAGGGCATATTCCAGTGCGGATTGATCATTACTGGCGTAATATATTTAGTATTAAAGACTCTAGCGGAAAAGAAAAATACTCAAATCTTGCTAAACTCATAAAGTCAATTTTAGTTTTACCTCATGGTAATGCTGATGCAGAAAGGGGATTTTCGGTTAACACTGCTCTGTTAAGGAAGGACAAGGCTAACTTAAAAGACTCAACTATAACATCATTAAGAATAGTTAAAGGGCCATTAAACACTATGGATGTGTAAGTAAAGTTCCCATAACAAGAAATTTGTTAAATAGTGTTTGTGATTCACATAAATTTTATAAAGAGTATGTTGATAAGCTGAAGGAAGAAGAATCAAAAAAGGTAAAAGAAAGGAAGCAGAAAGAGAGGGAAAATAAGGAAAAGCAGCTAGAGAAAAAAAGAAAAGCTGAGTTTGATGACAAAATAAAAGAAAATGATGCAGAAATAAATAGACTTAAAAACGATAAAGAAGCCTCCCTAGCAATAATTCAAGAGGGAACAGAAAGAATGAGAAAAGCTGTAGAAAAACAAAATACTGTTGAAATAGCAGTTGCCTCTAACTTGATCATACAAGGTTCAGCTGAAATAAAGAAAACTGAAAGTAAATTAGTTGTGGTAGAAGCAGAAAAAGATAATCTAATCAGGAAAAGGTTAAAACAATAATATGAAAAAGTAATTCAGTGAACAATTGTACATAGTTCTTGGTTTTCAATTACCTTTTTAGGATATTATAATTTAATGTGAAACCTGAAAACTTTACTGTGAAAATCGTGAATTGCTTCTGGTTCAACAGCATATTAATGTTCAAAGTGAAACTTGAATGTGGTAAATATACTTGAATATGATAATAACACGTGAAAAGATAAGAACTGAACATTAGAAGTAAATCATACTTAAACTTTAGACATTAGACGTTATGCAAAAAATTTGGGTGTTAACTTCGACCATATATACTAATGGACTGCACATTGGCAATAGCTGCATCAAAGCCGCCATGGCTCAAACATTGGGCACGTCATCATCAGACTCCAAATTTCGTGTAAAAATGCTGTTATGATTACTAATTTACGCTGCAGAACTTCAGTGTTTTCGGTGTATTATGTGAATGCGCCTCATATATAATGAAAACTCTTCAGGTAAGTTTACTTATGAGCTATATACATGCATGATCGGGTTGTTTACATTTTGTGATTTATAATGTGATGAACATTTGCGAAGAATTTGGAACATGCATTCCATTTTTTTCTTAAGTTACTATATTTTTATATCAATAGCTGCAAGTTTCTGGTTAAGTAATTGAACTTTATTGACTTAGGTATTTAATTCGTTTCTTACCCATGAAAAATCATAGAACTTTCTTTACTATATCGCTCAGAGCAACCATAAGCACAGCAGGTGTAACCCATTTTTTTGACTGTTGTCATGTGATTTTATGTTGGAGCCAGAAATTTTGATGTCATGCGCAGTCTATCAGTATATATGGTTGAAGGGTGTGAAGCAAACTCTTTACAATGTATACAAAGTTGTTTTACTAGATGTATACAAATATACATCTAGTTTTTATTGAAATACACTCCTAAAATTTTCCTAAAATTTTTCTAAAAATTCCTAAAATTCCTAAAATTCCGACCTAAAATTTTCCAGAAGTATGCTATGATCCCTGTATTTGTTAATAGTACCTTCATGTTCTCGAATGTCTCTTTCATTTTAACTGAGTGGGCCACAGGAATGGACCCATACACATTCCCATTAGGCAGTAATACGCCTTTGTGGCTCCTCTTGGACGAATCAATAAAAAGTCTCCATTGAGTAGGATCATATTCAATGCCATAGAAGTGCATTAACTTGATGTTATTGCAGTAAACCAAGGAATCATTCTGTGAGAAAAAAAGGAAGTACTTCTTTTTCTCTGTGTCGGTACCATGAAAAATGTGTTCCTGGAGCTAAAAGATTCTTACTTTTCAACTGGGAGCCAGGTAGTTCTGCAGATTCCTTAGTCAAGTTCAGATCACATACTAGATCATTAATTTCATTCTGGGAGAACAGTTGTGTATTAGAGTCGTTTTCCGGCTTGTAGACATAATCACTATCGTCTTCGGAGATTGCATTACGTTCACATTCATAATCTTCCGCCACGTTCTCTAACACAGCTGGAGGAAGAGGGGCAGGCAGATCTTTCCCACGTGGAACTGGCCTAATGGCTGAAGGAATGCTTGGATATACAATTTTCTTATTTTTCGAATTGCAGCCCTTAACATTAACTAAGCAGAAGTAATAGTCGTTCAGGTGGTCTTTAGGCTCGCTCGACACCATAGGTATTGCAAACGGCATGCACGTTTACTTCCCTTTTGTCCATAACCTTAACCTCTCAACACAATAGCGGCACACTCTATGTGGTGCCCATGCCTTATCCTGATCACCAAGATGCACTTTAAAATAAGCATAGTAAGCTTTCTTCACAAAGTCTATGATATCCATTCTTTGCACTACATAATTTCTACAAATGTAACAGAACACATTAGGACAATTTACACACTTCCATTTCGACATAGTAAGACTATGCACTCACAATAGAGACAGCAACTTAGAACAGCCGTGTAAATTCGAACAGAAAGAGCAATGAACTGGCGGGAATACTATTTTTGGATTCTTGCCAATTCTCTTTTCAGTCTTTCTTCCACAGGTGGCTAGTTGGCAATACTCCAAAAGTAACCTTATGACGATTGGCAAAAGAGATAGCCGAAATGCCTCCCACTAAAACGCCCCTGACTGGCAGATGTAATGCTATCAGCGATAAATCTTCGAAATCAACTTGGGTCGATTGTGCAAAAACTGTATGTGATAGAAGAAAACTAAGACCAGTTCTGGAATCAGCATGAAAAATTGAGCTAAGCACACATATTAGTTTTCAATCATCTGATCTCATGCAGACTAGTGTTATTAGATTCTATCTTGATGATTAAGAACTATCCTTAAAGCCTGTTAATTTAAAATTTGAAAAAGAACTAGTACTTATTTTCGAAATGTGAAATATACACTTAAATTCAAAATGTCTGAAACATTTTTGGGTCTAGATGAAAACAGTGGCGGGGCAGAGAGGCTGAAAAATAAACAGTTGAAAGAAAATTTTGCAATTAACTATAATTAATTTCATTCTAGCATTTCAGGCATCTATTGTGCCACATAATTTTACCGAATGAAATTTAAATTAGACTTAAATCCTTTAAAAAATGCGAGGGTCATTCGCTTTAAAATGTCCGGAACCCCCAATAATTTTTCAAATCGGCGGCTATGACACATTCGGCGCCATTAGTTTAGGAAACTTTTATTAGCGTGACTAGTGGTTGCGTCGTACTTGTTACTCGTGCCACGCTGTCTCCGCCGTGGCATTAGTAAAGTCGTTCGGGCTCGGTGAATCGTGCGCCAGTACTGCACTGCGCTCATAACCTCTTGTATTCATAACGACGAGACATTTTTCAAAATGGTTACCTGATTATCGTGCAGTAAATTACTCTTACCTTTCACATTATAGTCATTAATAAGACAATTTTTTGTTTTGTTATTATACCTTCGGGCAAAAATTTCCCCATAGCTTCCTTAAATTAGATTTCCTTTTACGAACACCTTTTTTTAGAAATACAAAATAGTAGAAATGTCATCTGCAGGGAACATTCAAGCATTCTTGAAGAGCATTTTGCATCGCGTAATTTTATTTTTCTCTTAAAAGGAAATGGAAGAGAACAATTCGTTTCAGATTTATTAGTTCAAAACCTAGTTTGATTTGGAAATAAAATTATGTTCCTACGTGTTCAAAAACAAAATATTGTTTCTTTCTCGCATATCGTCTATAAATGAAACTCTTACATTCTGAACAGCATTATCCTTGAAGCTTTAATAATTTTGGTTAACACCCTGAAACTAGACTTCTTGCACTCACGACGATGAATATCAGGAAATGTATTACAACACTTTTTGAATGATTGAGTTCACAATATTCAAGAAATTTCCTGTTGTAATTTTGCTAAATGCTCATTACGGATGGTACGGTGATTAAGCTGAAATGTTAAAAATATCGTTAAAAGAATAACATATTTTATCGCATATCTCATCAGGCTCTTACAGTTACTGGGATACATCATCAAGATGATGACCATTATCAGTCCATTGCTGGATCAATGCCTCGACAAGCCTGTTTTCCAATTTCTCTTTTAAGCCAGTCTCTCCAGGGTCACTAAGGCATTCTATCGTATCTCATCCACGAACTTCTCTCTAGTAAGAAACCGTATTTGTTTTTATTTTGCTTTCCTTGGTTCACGAGGAAGTAAATATCTCTGACCATTTTTATTTTGTCCAGCACTTTGCTCTAGGCCGAGGTAACGCAGATGTCCTTCAGGCTGCTTCATCTGTCTGGTCCTTTACGGTCATGTTGAAATGGACCAGCACCGCGGTTTTCTATATGTCTGGGAAGCATCACCTCCTGAGGCATTCATTCATTTAGCCGCCCCGGTGGCGCAGTGGTCTAAGGCGCTGGCCTCTGATCATTCGTCCGTAAGGGGTTCGGGTTCGAATCCCGGTCAGGCATGGATGTTGTGTTTGTCTTACGGTACTGGCTCTCTCCCTTCCCTGGAACCAGTGACCCTAAATTAGGGACGGGCGACTGCTTATAGCCCATTGAGTTGCTCACGGTGGTCGTTAAACCTCCAATCAAAAAAAAAAAAAAAAAGAGGCATTCATTTAGGAGAACCACGAAGTGCCGCCCCGGTGGCGCAGTGGTCTAAGGCACTGGCCTCTGATCATTCGTCCGTAAGGGGTCCGGGTTCGAATCCCGGCGAGGCATGAATGTTGTGTTTGTCTTATGGCACTGGCTCTCTCCCTTCCCTGGAACCAGTGACCCTAAATTAGGGACGGGCGACTGCTTATAGCCCATATGACCATTCGTCCGAGATGGGTTCGAGTCCCGGTGAGGCATGGATGTTGTGTTTGTCTTACGGCACTGGCTCTCTCCCTTCCCTGGAACCAGTGACCCTAAATTAGGGACGGGCGACTGCTTATAGCCCATTGAGTTGCTCACGGTGGTCGTTAAACCTCCAACCAAAAAAAAAAAAAAAAAAAAAGAACCACGAAGACGAAGTACACACGATTGGCATGACAGTAGGCTCTAACGATGCTAATGTCGAACCGAGCATTTGTTGCGGGTGTTGCGCTTGTCTTGAATGTGTTCAATGCGTCCACAACCTCTTATTACTCTTACCTTTCACGTTATAGTCGTTGTTAATAAGTCAATTTTTTGTTTTATTATTATTATTTTACCCCCAGGCAAAAATTTCCCCATAGCTTCCTTAATTTCCCCGAACCTTGTTTGCGCGTTCGAACATGTTCTGCACCCCTGTGAATGGCTGTACATGAAAGTGTAATTGTTTCTACTCCGATGTATGGCAGTGAAACTTGGGTTCTGCAGAAAAGACAGGAGATGTTTGTGTGATGGAGACATGTGTTACTTAAGTAGGGTTTGTGGTATCACACGCTCTGATCATGTGAGAAATGAAGATGTGTTGCACATGTGTAATGTGAGGCAAAATGTTTTTAGCAAGGTGGAGACTAATATTCTTAGGTGGTTTGGCCATGTTGAAAGGATGATCAACGGAATTATCTCCAATATTTGTTTTTAAACCTATCATTAGTTCGCAGCCTAAAAAGAAAACCATACATGACGATGATGGGCAAACACGTAACAATAATAACATAAAGGTAACTTGATCACGCTACTTACGTTACAAGAAAATAACTTTTACAAAAAAGTTCGCAAGTTGGGAGCCTTTGACCTTATCTTAGGTCTTCATCACGCCAATGGAGGACTAAGATTGTTGGCAGATTCTACATCTTTTTTTTTTTTCTATTTTTGTTTGCCAAAACTTAGAATTGATCTCCAGATCAACGGGATGTAGAGAGGAGATTCGGAATTGCAAGTCATTGGGTTGAAAATAATTTTCAGTGTGATCAAGTTACCTTTACTTGAAAAAAACCATACAGCAAGGTAAAAGAAACGAATTTATTTTTTAACTTGTACAAATTAGAAAAAAAAACCAAAAAAAAAAACTTACTGGCCACCTGGACCAGTAAAATCAATAATTCAGTGGTTCGACGGAAGTTTTACTGGCCAATGGCCATCGGACCACTGGGTAATTCGAACGCTGTGTATTGTTACGTGTTGATGTGTATTTTATGCGTTTCTCGATGTGTATTTAACTTGTTTTTCGATGCGTATTTTTACGTGGCGAGAAAAATTCCCGATTCGTATTTTTACGCGTTGGTAAATGTTCGATGCATACTAAACGCGTAATTATGCATTTTGGCGAACTCCGGCCTGGGCCTTGCCCCGTCGGATTATTACTTGTTCCGGTCCGTGGCCTACTTCCTTCGCGGGCTGCACTTCAACAACCAGGAGGAGGTGTCAGCTGGGGTGAAGGAGTTCTTCACCCCGAAGGACAAGAACTGGTACCACCGCGGAATCGAAGAACTGGCAGACAGATGGCTAAAGACGGTGCAACGTGATGGCCTATACTTTGAATGCTAGTCAGCTTTGTTTGTTAAGGTACGTATGAAGACATAAAGTAATCCAAATATTGCAGAACTTTGGATTTGTCTTCTGTTATAAAATCGTTACTATTGGTGACAGAATGGTGCATCACGAGTGTCAATATCTTCCACAGCTTTGGTTTTATAAAATGTTGAAACAGTCTATTTAAATACTGTCCTGATGCATATTTCTGCGTGTTATAAAATTCTTCGATGCGTAGTCAGAGCTTGAAAAACGCCATGCCTGAGATGCCCAGGCAGGGTGGGAAATTAGCGGGTGCAAGGCGCAAAATGCGACAGTAATTTTTCGTTCTGCGACTAGTATTTTGAGCACGTGTTCAAATTCGCGACTCCTTAAATTTATAAGAAATTGAAGATCTGGATTACTACAGTTTCCACGTAAGCATCTTCTAAACGTTCAGTCTTGCGGTCACAAAATTTAATGCTTGCTTACAATTGCACATATTTTCTGATATTTTGGTGGGTATTAGTGAAACATTAATTTAACTTTCCTAAGCATGGACCGTATTCATAGAAAGATGTCGTAGATGGTTCTAATTTTCGACGTTCGGGATAAGCACGTGTAAACTTCTGTGACTCGTGTAGTGTAGTTGATGAACTCGGTAAATGGGCAAACATTTCCCCCTCCTGTTCCTTTTTGTTTTCAAACTGACAAATCTGCGGAATTTGAGAAATACGTGAATTCATGCATGCAGTTTATTTTAAGTACAAGAAGCTGAATATGGCGGACCTTAATCTCCAAATTATGAAAATACAGCAAATTTCAATTTAGTTTTGGTGTTCAAGGTATTTATTATACACCTGATAGAGGAAATGAAGGACATTTTACTGGTAAAATAGGAGTTTTAAACTGCATTTTAAAGTGAGTTTTGATAAAATGTGGTTTAAAAATCTACAAAAAAATATTTTCCACCCCCACTCCATGCACACAATTTATTATTCACATAGGTCAAATTTTAAACATATAAGAGAATTTATATCCCATATTTAATTATCAATTTCTTTTACATGCACGTGATCATACATTTTCGCCTAAAAACAGATTCTGCGCATGGCACTGTAAGATTTGCGCCTAGAATTTTAGCTACAGGCGCGATTTTGCACATGGCAATTTTTCCTATTTTCCCACCGTGTGCCCAGGGCATGTAAATTATTGGCCTGGGCAAGTAAAAATAAAATCTAGTTGCCCGGTCGAGCAACTAGGTTTAAAGAAAAAAAAAAAGTTTTGGAATGGAGAATTTTCTACTCTAGAGAGAGGGGGGGGGAGATTATCGTCGCTTGTTTTTCATTTTACTGCAAATCACCAGAAGCTGTATTATTATTACGAAATGAATGCCATTGCCAGGAGGATAGCGCTTCTTATATTACATTATGTTGTACATCCAGAAATTGGGGCCATACGTAGTTTTGCCCCAGATGTTGTTCACAGTTAATGACAGGATGCTTGCCTCGGATGAAACTAGCCTTCGGTGTTTAGTGACAAAATGCGTAAACTGCCCTGAAACAGGAGGACACAGACTGATGGGCAAAAAAGCCGTGCTTTATGAGGAAGTAGTTACAACAATATTTATTGTACAGCCCCGGGTGCGGTTGAGTCTCTGTTACAACTTGCGCGAGTGAGGGAGGAGAAATGGAAGCTTCCGTCCACGTGCACCCTCTCTCCCTCCCCCCACACACACACACAAAGAACAGCGGTACTACTGAAACAAAGCCTAAGTTTCGTTTAAGATTTAAGAACGAGCCTGTATACTTGGCTGGGAGAAGAGCGAAAATTACCGACAACGATAACTTACCTAGTTTGTCTGAGAGAACAGTAGTTTGTGTTAGCTGCGGATATAAGTTGTATTTATTAATGGATATGATTTTTTTTTTTTTGGAAAAAAATTCCAGTAATGAGAGTATATCACCTAGTAAGCAATTATGTGGAATTCCCGATCTGTCAGCGGTTGTTACAAATTCGTCTTCTGCATTGTTGAGTGACGTAATTTCAGAATCGGAATCTGCGTCGTTGGCAGAAAATTAGAATTGAAACTTACGCAAGCGAACTATGATAAAGTGTACGCAAAAAAACGGACAGTTCAGGAATCTTGGATAAAAACATTTAATTGGCTAAAGTCAAATGACAAGACTATTACGTGGTGCACTGATTGCCAAAACCATCCTAAAATTGCCAATATCACCAGCAATTTTTTCAAGGAATGGGTGGGGGGGGGGGGGCAGGTGATAATATAGTTTAATAACTATAAGTGCACACAACAGTAGTCGAACACGTAAGGATTGCCTTTGTTTCTAAACAATTCTTGGGATATTTTATGATGCAAAATCACTTCTGTTTGCACAAGAGAAAAAGGTAAATAATCTCTACATTCAAAATTGTTGAAAACTACTTAAACTGCTGTATAGTTAACTATGACAACTTTTTTTTTTTTTTGCAAAACACAGGACGTATAATAAAAATTCTTGAACGAGTCATAATCTCTAAATTTCTCAAATGCCATCGATTACCTTTCTTAAAACTTAAGATATATGCTTTTGTGCACTTTGAACCCAGACACTTTAAAATGGCGATGCAAAAGATGTACAAAATGTTTAGCATAATTTTTAACTTTAAAAAAAGAATGAGGTTTCTGTTTTGTTATCTTAAAAGATAAATTTTTCTGGGCATGTAGATATTTTTTGCACTAGCCCAGCTGGGCACGTAACTTTTCAGATATTTTTCAAGCCCTGGTAGTTTTAAATCCATCCTGGCTCGATCAGGAGTACAGTGGTGCCGCATTTTACGCGGATTCAACTATACACGGTCAGCCCCTCTGCTAGATTCATATCACATGGGAAATGGAGCAACAAGAGAATCAATCAATGTGTGCTGGCGGCTCCTGTGGTGTGACTGTGTCAATGATTTTGAAGGTTTTCCTACCATCGACGAGGAAGCAAAACATATTACTCAGATGGCCAAGCAGATTGGGTGGGGGAGGGGGGGTGAAGGTTTCGTCGATATTCTGGAGGAAGAAATAACAGATGACTAATGAGGAGTTAGAAGAACTTCTGAAAGCTTCCTCGGACGAAGAAGACACCAACGAACAAGATGAAACTGCCAGCGGTAATCTGCACAAGTTTGCCAAAAATTTCCAAGCAGTTAAAAAATTTAATTTCTAACTATAATCCCGCTATGGAATGTAACCTTAAACTAAACCGAAATATTGCGGACTCTTTAATGCAGTATTATGAGATTTTTCAGCAGCTAATGACGCAGCGGCAACAGTTGCCGATAATGATGTTTTTCCAGAAAAAAACCCCTTTTACTGCCCCCTCCCCATCTTCCCCAGAGTCTCCAATTACTGCACCTAATGCATCAGCTTTGGACCTTAGCTTTGACGGCCCTGCAGTGGTGTTACATACTGAAGGCAACGATTAGGTAGGTATGCATAAGGATTTTCATCATGCTACCTCATATTTTACCTGTAACTGTTACAGAAGTACGAATAGATTGTTCTTTGTAAAATGCACATTATACCGAATAATACGGTACACATGTAACAAAAAAAAGCATGTGAAGTGATTTATTGTATGTAGTTTTATTATTGGTTTTGAACACGTGGTTTCGCCGCCCCGATGGCGCAGCGGTCCAAGGCGTTGGCCTCTGATCGTTCGTTCGTAAGGGGTCCGGGTTCGAATCCCGGTCAGGCATGGATGTTGTGTTTGTCTTACGGCGCTGGCTCTCTCCCTTCCCTGGAACCAGTGACCCTAAATCAGGGACGGGCGACTGCTTATAGCCCATTGAGTTGCTCACGGTGGTCGTTAAACCTCCAATTTAAAAAAAAAAAGAAAAAAAAAAAAGAAAAAAGAACACGCGGTTTTGGCTTTAAGCGGTCTCGTCGGAACGTAACTCCCGCGTAAAATGCGGCACTACTGTATATTCTATTTCAACCGAGACAGATGATAATCAGCAGGATTCAATTTATATATAGGAAGTACAAAAAGACGTCTGATTACGAGATTGAAAGAGCATATTCATGATTGGCAAAAGAAAATTTAACCCAAAACAGCTTTAATACACTGCTGGACAATTGCTAAGGACGGATCATAAACGGTTATATGGCGCATAAAAAGGTAAGTGTGGTTGCATGCCAAGTGAAATAAAATAATGTCAGAATGCCAGGACATTACAAGAAAGACAATTTATTGTGCTCTGAAATGCAGAAGGCTTTGTAACGTGTTCAAGGGACAAACAGGCCATTTTGTGCAGAATACGTAAACGTGAAAAAAATGCAATTACCATCCACAGGCGTTCCGGCGTAAGATGTCAATACAGGATATGGCCACCATGGAGGGCGATGCAAGATTCCACACGTCGTGTCATGCTTTGCACAACATTATCAAGCAGCTGTTGGGGTAATTTATCCCATTCCTCTGTCAGTGCACGGATGAGGGTGTCCTTGTTTATTGGAATGCATTGGCGACCAGCAAGACTCCTCCCCAAAGCATCCCTCACATTTTCAATGGGATTCAGATCTGGAGAACGTGCTGGCCATGCGAGGCGTTGAATATCCTTGCTCTCAAGACACTCCTGGACAGCGACTGTTGGATGACATGTTGCGTTGTCGTCCATGAAAATGAATCTATCACCGACAGCACCATGGAACATGCGAACATGAGGTAACAGAACATCATTAATGTATCGTTGGCCAGTCATAGTCCCAGTTGGAAGCACATAGAGGGACGTACGGCCATTGATCATGATGCCAGCCCATACCATGACACTACATGTTGGATATCGGTCTTTTTCCTGTATGTTTGCTGGACAATATGCAGTACCACTATCACGCCAGATCAGTTGTCGTCGACAATCAGACGATAGACTGTATCTACTCTCATCTGAGAAGAGGACAGCAGACCAGTCGTTATCAGTCCAATTGCGATGTTGATGGCACCATTGCAAACGGGCGGTACGGTGACGTCTGGACAATGGGATGCACACAACAGGACGGCGGGCGTATAGTCCTCCTTCATGCAAACGTCTGGCGACAGTTTTTCGGGAGATCCGCTTGCCAGTAGCAGCCATAAACTGATTTGCTACCTCACTAGCTGTGCTGCGCCGGTGTCTTTTTGTTGATAGCACTATGTACCGATCTTCTGCAGGTGTCGTACTGCGAACACGACCTCCCTCGTGATGTTTGCTACACTCTCCATTTGTTTGAAATGATTTCCAAAGCCTTGAAACAACACTGTGGTTGACGTCGAACTCCCTGGCAACATCTGTTATTTTTCGCCCTTCTTCAATCTTGCCAATAATACGGCCACGCGTAAAATCATCTAGGTGATGTCGGGAAGACATACTGAAAATTGCAAGTTCGTCAATTGATTCTTTCCCTTTCAACTTTGCGTTTGAACAACAATGGTCAATACGCGTCAAATCCTTTATATCTCTTATCAGCGCTATGACGTCACGAACAAGTTCAGCAATCCAAAATTTGCATACGCACAACACGTCTTACTGTATCCCGCACTTACGCTAATTTCCACATTTTCCTGCCTTCCATTTTATGGTTGCTATCGTTGCTATTGTCATCCGTCCTTAGCAATTGTCCGGCAGTGTACAACATTGTATACAAAATCAATCACAGCCCAATTGGGAAAATATTAAACTATTGACCTCTCGCAGCACGCATAGGCAAATTATAACATCGGAGGCCCTAGTCATTGAGAAATTAAAAAATAAATGCTGCAACACTAATTCGCCACTTGAATTACCTTATGCTTGGCGATATTGGATCAAATATGAAACAGTCAATTGCAAAAAAAAAAAAAAAAAAAGCAATAAACACTGGTTCAAAGGTCGTGAACTCAGAGTTGCAGGAGTTGATCAAGAAGAACATAATACCATAGATGTCGCCTCTAACGGCTCGCACAATTATCCAGTGTCTGCGGCGATGAAGATTGAAAGCAGTACAACACAAGTTTGTGTATCAGTCTTTTGAAGATCACCGACGAGGACTTAGTGGCCACGTACATCTTAATGTTTCCACTGAAGAAGGCAAAGTTCTTGCCGAAACATATTTGGAAGTGTGTTGCTGTGGTGAATTGTGTTTTGGCCCTTCTTTTATCCCTTTTATTCGTTTGGGTTTTAATTTTCATGTTTTAATAGTCTTTCCTAGCGAATATCTGTACGTAGGTATAGAATTTTAACTTGAAGTATTATTTTATTCAATCTGTGAATATTCTGTTCAGGCAGGTAGAATAATTTGGATTTAGTTTAAATATATTATTGTCCATTCTATTGTGTAAGTACTTTACCGCCGTGGCAGAATATACCTACATATGTGATAAGCCTAAATTGCTGTGAATTAGGTGAGTTTTTTGCCATTAATGTTCATTCTATATAAATTTTATGTCATTATTTGGACCAACTGCTTCATTTTGCATACATGTACAAGAATATACGCGAAGAACAGTATTGTTACTGCTCTTGATGGAAGTTATCTTAATATATAATTTGCTAGAGTCCTCCTCCGTGCCACTTTTTAAGTCGTCATAGCAACAACCGAGAAACAAATGTTTGTGATGTCACGCTTTGGTTTTCGTGTAGATGACGCCATATCCTGCACACGCACAGTCTACGCATATATGACTTTGTTTTGTTGTCATAGCAACAAAGAACACAGCTGCTGCTGTGACGTTATCTAATCCAAATCATTCTCACATGATGTCTGAGATGCGTTATGTCACACGGTCAACTCTTTAGAGATTCAAAAAACTTTACGTCAGAATTTTGGTTCTACTTCATATACCCTTGATATGCTTTATTACGCTGTTTAACAGAAAAAGAACATTTATATCTGTGTTATCCATAATCGTTCCTGTTTAATGTTTTGTTTACATCTTTTTTTCTTTCATTCGAAATTAGTTTTTTTTGTTTTTTTTTAGTGTGTGCGTTTCGAAGTTATTTAATTCATAATATTGTGGTTCATTTGTCTCAAAACATAGACTTTGTTTTGCATGAGTTTTAACAACACCACCACAAATATGTCTGCTAAACATAAAAAATCTGCTGATGAAGTAGCTTTCCAGAAGGAAGCAGCAAAAAAACAAAAGGTGGAGCAAGGAAGGGCCTGTCGGGGAAAGTATGTCTTCTGTGCAAAGACTATGCGATCGAAATCGTCATTGCATAGCAAATATGTCTCCTCAGCAAATTGAACGAAATCGGAAACGACACCGAATTGCAAACATGACGTCAGAACAAATTGCACAAGTCGCGAACAACATCAGATTGCAAACATGTCACAAGCGCAAATACACTGCCGGACAATTGCTAAGGACGGATGACAATAGCAACGATAGCAACCATAAAATGGAAGGCAGGAAAATGTGGAAATTAGCATAAGTGCGGGATACAGTAAGACGTGTTGTGCGTATGCAAATTTTGGATTGCCGAACTTGTTCGTGACGTCATAGCGCTGATAAGAGATATAAAGGATTTGACGCGTATTGACCGTTGTTGTTCAAACGCAAAGTTGAAAGGGAAAGAATCAATTGACGAACTTGCAATTTTCAGTATGTCTTCCCGACATCACCTAGATGATTTTACGCGTGGCCGTATTATTGGCAAGATTGAAGAAGGGCGAAAAATGACACATGTTGCCAGGGAGTTCGACGTCAGCCACAGTGTTGTTTCAAGGCTTTGGAAATCATTTCAAACAAATGGAGAGTGTAGCAAACGTCACGGGGGAGGTCGTGTTCGCAGTACGACACCTGCAGAAGATCGGTCCATAGTGCTATCAACAAAAAGACACCGGCGCAGCACAGCTAGTGAGGTAGCAAATCAGTTTATGGCTGCTACTGGCAAGCGGATCTCCCGAAAAACTGTCGCCAGATGTTTGCATGAAGGAGGACTATACGCCCGCCGTCCTGTTGTGTGCATCCCATTGTCCAGACGTTGCCGTACCGCCCATTTGCAATGGTGCCATCAACATCGCAATTGGAGTGATAACGACTGGTCTGCTGTCCTCTTCTCAGATGAGAGTAGATACAGTCTATCGTCTGATTGTCGACGACAACTGATCTGGCGTGATAGAGGTACTGCATATCGTCCAGCAAACATACAGGAAAGGGACCGATATCCGACATGTAGTGTCATGGTATGGGCTGGCATCATGATCAATGGCTGTACGTTCCTCTATGTGCTTCCAACTGGGACTATGACTGGCCAACGATACATTAATGATGTTCTGCTACCTCATGTTCGCACGCTCCGTGGTGCTGTTGGTGATAGATTCATTTTCATGGACGACAACGCAACATGTCATCGAACAGTCGCTGTCCAGGAGTGTCTTGAGAGCGAGGATATTCGACGCCTCGTATGGCCAGCACGTTCTCCAGGTCTGAATCCCATCGAAAATGTGGGGGATGCTTTGGGGAGGAGTCTTGCTGGTCGCCAATGCCCTCCAATATAGAAGGACACCCTCATCCATGCACTGACAGAGGAATGGGATAAATTACCCCAACAGCTGCTTGATAATGTTGTGCAAAGCATGACACGACGTGTGGAATCTTGCATCGCCCTCCATGGTGGCCATATCCCGTATTGACACATCTTACGCCGGAACGCCTGCGTACGGTAATCGCATTTTTTTCACGTTCACGTATTCTGCACAAAATGGCCTGTTTGTCCCTTGAACACGTTCCAAAGCCTTCTGGATTTCAGAGCACAATAAATTGTCTTTCTTGTAATGTCCTGGCAGTCTGACATTATTTTATTTCACTTGGCATCCAACCACACTTACTTTTTTATGCGCTATATAGCCGTTTATGATCCGTCCTTAGCAATTGTCCAGCAGTGTATTACGCCAGAGACGTGGTGATGCAATCCGCCGACAAAATCCACGAACTGGAAACCAAGCTGTTCTTGATGCAGTTAATGTTGTAGAACCAAATGTAGATGCTCATAACTGTGGTTCCATGGAAAGCATTTGCAAATTTTGTCATGCAAAACATTTTGTGGCAGAACAGCCATCTGATAAACTTTTTACGCAATGCCATCATAAAGACAAAGTAAAATTAGATGCTGTAACATCAGCCCCTGTTGTTCAGCAGTTTAATGAAAGGACAGCAACAATATTCGAAAAATTTGGTGAACAACATAAGATCAATAAATAGCGTTTTGGCGTTTGCGTCCGGTTCCTTGATACAGTATCCATTATTTCCGAAATTTACCATCGAGCAGGAGCTTTGCACCCAGCAAATGGGGGCCAGACAAAGTTTGCTCAATTGTTTATATTGGACCCAGAAGATGGTTGGTAGTTGGTTGGTGTATTTTAATGGCGCAAGGGCCAGGTCTGGCCAAAGAGCGCCAATCACGAAGTAATTAAAGAAAACAAGTTAAAAGCTAGGTAGAGTAATAAGAAGCACGGCGGAGTAGGACAACTGAAAAACAAGAACGATAAAATCTTGGTAATTTAGATTAGTTTAAGAAAGTCAATTTGCCTGAAAAATGAAAAAAAAAAACTGCGAACGTATCACAACAGTCACCTAAGATTCTTTGAAGGGAAGCTGAATTGTCTTCCAATGAATAAGCTCGGAAATATTGAAAACAGTTGTCACGAAAGCTGACACAAGTACACAAGACATGAAGGACACTGAGACGACTGTTACACGTCTCGCACATTGGGGCAGTGTCGCCACACAGCAAGAAGCGGTGGGAAGAGGTTGTTGGTGATCAAAGAATGAGGATTAGGGAAAACGCCCAGGGCAATCCAAGCCTGATGCAAGAGTTAAGCACTTTCATGTCTCAAAATAATCCTTTTGCTGACTCATCCAAAATGCTTTATGAAGTTGAACAAGAAAGCATTAATAATGCCGCTCTGCACGATGCTGAACCGGCAATATCACGGAAAAGAACAGGGGAAATTGATACAGAGTTAGTTCACAGGCAGTGTATACCAAAAATGTTATGTACAAGGAAGTGTTGAAGAAATAGGGATTAAAGGTTTTACATAACAGACAGGCAGCCTGTCGTATCAAATTCCATAACCGACTGCTTGGGAAATTTTCCAAAAGCTGTGAGCCAACGGTGCCATCTATTGACGTGAAACAATAAATAAATGCCAAATTTCTATATCATAAATTTTATTTTTCCCCATCATTATAGATGGGCTTTTCATATAGTACTTTAATATTTCATTTATAATAATCCTATATTCATTTGCTTTGATGACATGTCTCAGACAAACAGGAAGCTTTAAAATTCCGTGCATCATGCCACCTGCCTATTCGTGAGCTCAGAGCTGAGGTCACCTTATCTTGCTCCCTTAGGATAGTGTTTTATCTGACTTTAAGTAATCTCCTTCACCATGATGAACTTTGAGGGAACATGTGTGTTTAACTACTTCAGATATGGCTAAACATATTTACACTCCTTAAAATAGCTCTAGACTAAAAGATTTACATTTCGCTAGTCAGGAACGAAAGTGAAGGAACTCTGAACGTAATCTTTTAGTCCAATGCTATTTGAAAAAGTAGTGTAGATATAGTTTTAATTTTTCTTAATGTAATGTTTTTCTGCTATTTTAAGGTGGTTCCACCTAAAATCTCTGCCTTGTTTCCACTGGTAAAACTTCTTTACATACTTGACTTTCTTCACAATTAAATGTATTCCTAAGGATAAAAATTTGCACATCGATAACTAACTGTAAGTTATAGCATGGGATACTTGCTAAAACATAACCATAATTTTATTAAAAACAAATCATTTTTCTTTGAGAAATGTTTAGACCTGTTAATATTGGGTTGTCGGAAAAGTCATGACATATTTTGGCACCCGATGGCGGTTGGGCGGTTTTGGAAGTACTAGAGGCATGCGCAGCTCTGCTATCGCTATGGCATTCGACAGGTGCCAGTTCTAGCTGCAGTCTAAAAGGAATAGTGAGCGATTTGCGGAGATTTGACATCAAGTTGAAGATGGAAGACCAAACTGTGCATTTTCGCCATATTTTACTGTTTTACTCCCGTAAAGGGAAGAACGCGCATCAAGCTTGTGAAAAGTTGCGTAAAGTGTACAGTGATAATGCTCTACAAGAACGTCGGTGCCAGTGGGGGTTTGCAAAATTCCGTGCTGGTGATTTTGACCTCAACGATGTTCCTCGGTCGGGGAGGCCAACCGAGGTTGATGACGACCAAATCAAGGCATTGATCGAGTCAAACCCACGTTACACGACACGAGAGATTGCAGACACATTGCACATCCATCATTCAAGCGTTCACGACCACCTGAAGAAGCTGGGATACGTAAGCAAGCTCGATGTGTGGGTTCCTCATGAACTCAAAGAAGCTCAATTGACGGCGCGTATAAACATCTGCGATATGCTCATTAAACGTGAGGAAAACGATTCTTTTTTGAAGCGACTGAACTGGTGACAAAAAGTGGATTGCGTACAACAATGTGCTGGGAAAACGGTCTTGGTCCCGACATGCTGCTTCACCTCAAACCACATCCAAAGCAGACATTCATCAGCAGGAAGGTTCTGGTCTTAGTGTGAAGGCATTTTAAAGGTGTCGTATTTTTCGAGCTCCTACCACGGAACCAAACAATCAATTCGAATGTGTACTGTCGGCAATTGGACAGTTTGAACGAATCCATCATCCAGAAACGTCCAGAGCTCGTTCATCGTAAAGGTGTGTTCAATCACGACAATGTGAGACCACACACAAGTTTGATCACCCGCCAAAACTTATTGGAGCTTGGGTGGGATGTGTTGCCACACCCAGCATACTCGCCTGACCTTGCGCCGTCAGACTTCCACTTGTTTCGCTCTCTTCAACAGTCCTTGCGTGGTATAACGCTCAATTCAGATGAGGCTGTAAATCAGCACCTTGTAGAGTTTTTCGCGACGAAAGACAGGTCCTTCTATGAACGAGGCATTCTGCAGCTCACTGAAAGATGGCAAAAGGTTATTGAACAAAATGGACATCATATCATTGATTGATCTTTGTTCTTCTTATCAATAAATGACCTTTGCAAAACATGGCTAAAATACGTCATGACTTTTCCAACAACCCAATAGCATGGAATACTTGCTGAAACATAACCTTAATTATATTAAAAACAAATCATTTTTCTTTGAGAAATGTTTAGACCTGTTAATAGATGTAGCGACCTGTACATTGATGATGTCAGTAGACAAACAAATGTTGGATTGCTTAATTATGGTTATGTTTTAGCAAGTACATCCCATTGTATAACTTAAAGTTAGTTTTATCGATGTGCAAATTTTCATTCTTGGGAATACATTAATTGCAAAGAAAATATGTAAAGAAGTTTTGCCACTGAAAACATGGCAGAGATTATAGGTGAAACCACCTTAAATGTAACATATGAGAATTCAATATAATGAGCCTGTGTCTATACTTTGCATCCTCTATAATTTATAAACATGTACTGATTATAGTATCACAAGTTTAAAAAGAAATAAGAATTGTCAGCACACAAAAAAGTACTTTATATGTAATAAACAAATTAACTTGAATAATTGTGTGAGGCTGGAAGAATGAATTTCAAGGTGATTAAACGCCTGAAAACAATATACACGTGTAGCAAATTATTTGGAACTCTTACCTAATAATGCGTGGGTAACCTTTGGCCTTTAAAACAGCCTTCATTTGATCGGGCATGGATTCAACGAGGTAGTGATATTTTACTGGTATGTTAAGCAAAGTGAATGAGATGATGGGGTAGTTGTCCTGATGTTTCTGATTTTTCTTTTTCATGTCTTGAAAGTCCTTAGTTTTCACTATTTTTGTCCTGAAATTTTGAAAGAATAATACAAACGGGTGTGCAGAAAGTAAAGCCTCCATATATATACAAGCCCAGTGGCAAGGTATCAAATTGAAACAAAACAAGAACAAAGCTCAGAATTTATACATAGTCAATGTACACTATCTACCAACAAGTAATTGGACACCCCTGCAATCGACTATATCTGCGGCCCTGATACACGTCACGGCCGCAGCCGTTAAATATCGTGTGGGAAACAACAACGCAAGCAGTCGCATGCAAGATGCCACGCAGTTCGGAGCTCTCTGATTTCGAGAAAGGTGTAATCGTCGGGTATCACAGAAATGGCCGATCCATACGTGACATATCCAGCGAGTTGAAGTACCCAAAGCCGCCCCCGGTGGCGCAGTGGTCTAAGGCGTTGGTCTCTGATCATTCGTCCGTAAGGGGTCCGGGTTCGAATCCCGGTGAGGCATGGATGTTGTGTTTGTCTTACGGCACTGGCTCTCTCCCTTCCCTGGAACCAGTGACCCTAAATTAGGGACGGGCGACTGCTTATAGCCCATTGAGTTGCTCACGGTAATCGTTAAACCTCCAATCAAAAAAAAAAAAAAAAAAAAAAAAAAGAAGTACCCAAAATCGACAGTGGCCTACGTGATTGGCAAGTGGAAGATGAGAGGTTACTGTAGGAATGTGCCCCGACCCGGCACACCCACAAAACTGGGAGTTAGAGACCGACGGGTGCTGGCCAAAGAAATTCGGAAGAACCGCACCAAATCGATGGGCCACATCCGCGAGGAGTTTCAACAGGCATCCGGGAGTGTTCTTTCGATGAATACCATCCGTAAGGAAGCCCATCTGCTCGGTTATCATGGACGTGCTGCCGCCCACAAGCCTTTGATCACCAAGTCCAATAGCGCTGCTCGACTAACGCTGTGCAAAGAACTTCGACAGCGGACCATTGAACAGTGGAAACAGGTTCTCTGGAGCGACGAATCAAGGTTCACCCTCTACCGTTCGGATGGCAGGGTCTGGGTTTGGCGTCTGCCTGGAGAACGCCTCCTGCCGGAATGTATTGTGCCAACTGTGAAGTTCGGCGGCGGTGGAATTATGCTATAGGGGTGTTTCTCCTGGTATGGCACAGGACCCTTGGTTGCAATTCCTGGTAGACTTAACGCCGAGACCTACTGCATCATTTTGGATGACCATGCGCTTCCTACGTTGTGGCAGTTTTACGGGGTGGACCCATGTTACTTTCAGGATGACAATGCCACCTGTCATGTTGCGACGTCCACCATGTCTTGGTATGGTGACAATGGGGTTAATCGAATAGACTGGCCTGCGCAGATCACGGACCTTAACCCTATCGAGCACCTCTGGGACGAGTTGGAGCGTCGACTTAAGGGGTGCCCCCACCGTCCGAAATCGGCGAAGGAACTGACCTGTCTTCTCCAAGCCGAATGGAAGAAAATACCGCTAGCCGTCGTACAACGCCTGGTTCTCCAAGCCGAGTGGAAGAAAATACCGCTAGCCGTCGTACAACGCCTGGTTGAGGGTATGCCCCGGAGGGTCGCAGCTGTAATCGCCGCTCGTGGAGGCTCTACCAACTATTGAAGGTGAATAAACTTCGTTTTCCTTTGCTATCACAGGTGTCCAATTACTTGTTGGTAGATAGTGTATATATATATATATTTTTGTTTACATCGTCACAGGTGAACTGAATGCCATGCAGATGTCTCTTGAGCAGAAAATAATCAGAAGGCACCAAATCTGGGCTGTGTAGGTAGGGTGTTCAAGAACCTTAAACTCGATTTTTTTCTGAATGGCCTTTGAAGTGAAAGCACAGCTGTGGGGTTTGGCGATGTGCTTGCAGAATCACACTTTTCCCACCCATGCATACAGTTTATTTTTTGCTTTAACTTTTTAAGGTATGCGTCAGAGTAGCATAATGTAGACGTACGCGGATAGTTTCCAATTTATTTGCAGATTTTGCAGATAATTTCTGCATATCGATTACAAAAAAAAAAAAAAAAAAAAAAAAAAAAAGAAAAAAAAAGTAATTTGCAGCAATTAAAATTAAAACACTCAAAGCTTTATACTCAGATTAATATCATTGTCAACCATTATCAATCCACTGCTGGACGAAGGTCTCCCCAAGTTTCCTCCACAACGGTCTGTCTTGTGCCAGCCTCTTCCATGTCACTCCTGCATACTTTCGAATTTCATCCACCCATCTCCCATGTGCTTTTCTTCTGGGTCTTTTCCTGTCCCTTGGAATCCAATCTAAAATTTCGGCTGTCCATCGATGGTCTGTCCTTCTGGCAGTACGTCCAGCCCATTGCCATTTCAGGGATTTAACTCTGATCATTATGTCTTCCACTCTTGTCATTTTTCGGATCCACGAGTTCCTCTTCTTATCTCTCCTGGTTACACCAAGTATGCACCTCTCCATGATTCTTTGAGTTGTCTGCAATCTTTGTAAGTCTCTTTTAGTTAAGGTCCACGTCTCTGCACCATACGTAAGCACTGGAAGGATACATTGATGAAACACTTTTTTTTAAAGATATAATGGCATATTGCTCTTGAAAATTATGCTGTTTCTTCCAAAAGCTCTCCAGGCAAGTTTTGTACGCCGATTAATTTCTTCATCAATGTGACCCTCACTTGATATCTGCTGTCCAAGATAAACGTACATGTCTGTTATCTCCAGCTTTCCTCCATCAATCGATAAATCTTCATTTCTTGTAAAAGCATTGAACATCACTTTTGCCTTCTGAAAGTTCATTTTTAATCCCACTTCTTTACTCTTGTCAGCAAGTTCCTGGATCATACTCTGCAGCTCTGAAGGGGTAGTTGCAAAAATGACTACGTCATCAGCAAAACGAAGGTGGGTTAGATAATCTCCATTAATCTTTATCCCTTTGTTTTCCCAGTTCAGTGATTGAAAGACATTTTCCAATGTCGCATTAAAGATCTTCGGAGATATGGTGTCACCTTGTCTCACTCCCTTTCCAATTTCTATTTTAACTTGAACTTTCAGTTGTTCTTCACCTCTTCCGAGTGCTTCAGTTTTTACAGATGTTTCTGGCCTGTACATTTTATCAAGGCCTGTTCTTAATGTATAAGAGCTGTATAAAAAGTTTCACTCAGAAAGAATTTAAATTTTATTGCCAGGTTTCTCTTACAGTTACCAATTATTAAATTACAATCTTTTACTTATGTATTTCATAAGTCTACTTATTTTTTAATTAAATTGTTGAAAATGTTATTTATACTTTTTGAAGATTCATTAATGGAACTGTGTTTTTGGATATAAAAATTTACTTTAATTAGTCTTGTTTTTATGAGGTTCTTATTCCAATGTTTTAATATTTTGCCATAAAGGTCCATTTCACTCACATTGCTGCGCATTCAATTGTACGAGGCCCGATCAAAAAGTTCCGAGACTAGGCCGATATACACTGAAGAACAATTGAATTAGAGATACCTGCCTAGTAACGTGTAGCACCACCTTTCGCCCTGATGACGGCGGCAATTCGTCTCGGCATGGACTCGACAAGACACCGGAAGCCTTGCGAAGCCATACAGATCCACGACCCCTGAACAAGCTCCCACAGTTCACGAAGATTTAATGGAGAGGGGCCACAGCCTCGAACATCTCTCTCGATGGCATCCCAGATGTGCTCGATGGGATTGAGGTCAGGTTACCTAGCTGGCCAAGGAAGCGAGGTCACGTTGGTGGAGTGTTCATCCAACCATTCGGATACAATTCGGGAGCTGCATTGTCTTTGTTGCAGGATGAGGTCCCCAGTGGGATGTTGAAGACACACAAACGGGAGCAAATGGTCGTCCAGGATATCCCGGTAACGTTGACCTGTGAGGGACGATGTCACACGTACCAGGGGTCCCATTTCAGTCCACGTAAACAGTCCCCAGACATGAATGCTACCCCCACCAGCCTGAAGAGTACCCTGCTGGCAAGAAGGATCCATCGCTTCATGTGGTTTGCGCCGTACTCGTATCCTGCCATCCGCATGTACCAACGTGAATCTCGACTCATCACTCCAGGCAACATTTTTCCATATGTCTAGGGTCCATACTTGCACCCTGTGACGTGCGGTCAGCAGCGGTACCCTCGTGGGACGATGGCTTCTGTACCCCATAGGGAGGAGATGGTTCTGGATGATGTGGCTGCTTACACGTTTTTGTGCACCAGCGTTTAAATTGCCGAGTGATTTCTTGCACTGTGGCCCGTCTATCCGCTGTTACAATGCGAGCGACCCGACGATGATCCCGCTCATCCAGACGCTGTTGTCCACGGCAGTTGGTCCTTGCAGGAATGGTTTTACCGGATTCGATGTACTCACGGTGCACCCGTGACACTGTGGTGCGTGAAAATCCCAGTGACTTCCGAGATAGTGACCCATTCGTCGGGCCCGACAATTTTCCCACGATCAAATGCACTTTTGTCTTACCAATACTGCGTCCGACTCTTACTGATTCTGGTACAAGTGCAAGTATTGCTTCATTTTCTTGTAGGACTTCCGTCCACAGTGGGTAGATTTCAAGTCCCAGCCGCCTTACAACGAGGTCGCCTTTTGGGCAGGACACAAAAACGGAAGGAATGAGAGCAAGTCTAGCGACTTTGATAGAACAGTTTGTAGTGAGATTAGAGTACAGTAGATGGCGCCACCGTACAAGTACGATGTTGCACATAAAGGGGTGAGAGAATTTCAGGCGGGGCTCTTACTGATTCAAATAATCAGATGATATGCAGAGGATTTTAGGAAGGGAGTGTCTGACCCCAGGTCTTAAACAACCCTTAGAAATAGGAAGCTAGGAGATTTGGGCTAGAGTGCCCGATAGGAAAGTCACACAGAAGCGAGTTACAAAGGGGGAGGAAGACGCCTTTATTTATTACCGGGGGCCAGTACCTGAGTTCGACGACTTAACGCGCCCATCCGACGCACGGCGGGTATTCAGTGGTTCGAGCCTGTCCAGGATCGAACCTGAGGTTATCTCCATGACAGTCACGAACGCTAACCACTAGGCTACCCGCGGCCCTTCTCTTACTGATTCCCGTCGCATCACTCTTTATATTGTCGGATCGCTATCATACGTCATGTCGTTTCCGTTTACAGGGTCGCCCACAGCGCCACATTTGCATAACGCCAGCTGTCTCTAATTCAATTGCTCTTCAGTGTTTATAGAGGGTTACAAGGAAAGTCCGTGATGAGGCCAATATCTCACGAACTGTGGCACTTCTTGTGCAGTTGTATAGGAAACCCCTTTGGCACACACAATAACACCACAAAGGATCCCCTCGCCCCCGTTTTTGGGGGGTTGAGGTGCTATCGCGCCCCCTTTGTAGATAGGGCAAAAAAAAAAAAATTCTATTACAAACTTGTTCACCGATGCAAACATAATACATAAATGTTTTTGTCCCATAACAAAAGACGGATGGGGACTCTCCAAATGCGAAAAAAGCGGGAAGCTAACTGGGTCGCTGTGTCCGAAGCATATTTGCATGGATTTCAAATGTCGTGCCATCTGCTCCGTCGTCAGAATACAAAAAAGACATGCGTGTTCGGTATAGCAACATTTCGTGAACCAGTGACGGGAAGTCGACAGCTTTGCCACGTACGCAAGTCAATTAGACGTGCATACAGTTTTCCTATTGGATGCGTGTTTCGCCGCTTTACACTACTTCTCCTAGTCTCAGTGTGTTTTTTACTGTATTGGACATCAAAGTCTGGTATTGAATATGTCAAGGAACTGCGTTTTATTTCGGAATAAGAGCTGCTGATAAGGTTTGTAGGAGAACTTTTCCTTTGTGCTTTCATTTACTTGGAACTTACCAGTTTAGATAAGTTCTTATCTAAATACTCTATCGTTGCTTCCGGCTGTTTGCGATTTTCTTTGGGTCAAATTCCCGGTCCCCATCCATCTTTTGTTATGGGACAAAAACATTTTATGTACTATTTTTGCCTCGCTGAACAAGTTTGTAATTGACTTTTTTGTGCCCTATCTGCAAAGGCGGGCACAATAGCCCCCTCAACCCCTCACCCCCAAAGGGGACGAGGATGTCCCTCGTGGTGTTATTGTGTGCACCGTAGGGGTTTTCTGTACAACTGCACAAGAAGTAAATCGCTAACTGCCATAGTTCGTGAGCTATTGGCCTGATCAAGGACTTTCCTTGTAACCCTGTGTATATCATCATAATCCATTATCGATCCACTGCTGGATGAAGGTCTCCCCAAATTTCTTCCACAGTTGTCTGTCTTGGGCCTATCTCCTCCATGTCACTCCAGCATACTTCCGAATTTCATCCATCCATCTCCCATGGGGTCGTCTTCTGGGTCTTTTCCTGTCTCTCGGAATCCAGTCTAAAATTTCGGTTGTGCATCGGTGGTCCGTTCTTCTGGCAACATGTCCGGCCCATTGCCATTTCAATGATTTCACTCTGGTCATGATGTCGTCCACTCCTGTCATTTTCCTTATCCACACGTTCCTTTTCTTATCATTCCTGGTTACATCAAGCATGCATCTCTGCATGCCTCTTTGAGTTGTCTGCAGCCTTTGTATGTCTTTTTTTTTTAGTTAAGGTCCGTGTCTCTGTTCCATACTTAAGCACTGGCAGGATGTATTGATTAAACACTTTTCTTTTGAGAAATAATGACATACTGCTCTTTAAAATTGTACTGTTTCTTCCAAAAGCTCTCCATCCAAGTTTTATACGCCGATTAACTTCTTCATCAATGTGACCCTCACTCGATATCTGCTGCCTGAGACAAATGTAGGAATCGGTTGTCTCAAGCTTTTCTCCATCAATCGATAAATCTTCATTTCTTGTAAAAGCATTGAACATCACTTTTGTTTTCTGAAAGTTCATTTTTAATCCCACTTCTTTACTCTTGTCAGCAAGTTCTTGGATCATACTCTGCAGCTCTAGTTGCAAAAATGACTACGTCATCAGCAAAACGAAGGTGAGTTAAGTAATCTCCATTAACCTTTATCCCTTTGTTTTCCCAGTTCAATGATTGAAATACATTTTGCAATGTGGCATTAAAGAGCTTGGGAGATGTGCTGTCACCTTGTCTCACTCTCTTTCCAATTCTTATTTGTGCTGTATCCTCAAATATCCGAAATTTTGCGCTTACATTTTCATAGATGTTATTAATAATGCTAATTTATGCATCTTCAATACCGCAGGATTTCAGAGCCATTGTTATTGCTGATGGTTTCACGGAATCGAAGGCATTTTCACAGTCAATAAAAGCCATTCATAATGGGAGTTCATACACAGTGCGTCAAAGAATTTTTAAGACTGGCGCTAGATTTCAGCCTACGGTGACTCCACCAGTGTAATCGCGAATGCGTTATAAACCTTGACCATCTGCTTGCTTTCTGCCAAAAGTACGGCGCAGTTGTTAAAGTAACTCAAACGAAATGGGCATTCATTAGAGAAGTAAAATTTTTTTCATGTTGAATTATTAAGATGGAACAAAGGGCTGTAATTAAATTTAACGCAAAACTTGGTAAAAGTGCCTCGGAAACGTACCAAATGATCAAACAAGTTTACGGTGAGTTTTGTTTAAGTAGATCAAATGTTTTCCTGTGGCACAAACGTTTTTTGGACTGAACAGATACGCTAGAAGATGATAAGCATACCGGAAGACCAAGTTCATCTAGGACACCTGAGATTATTGAAAAAGTGCGTGATTTCGTGGCAAACAATCGATGTGCGTCACTAAGAATGATGGAAGAGTCTTTAAACATCAACAAAGAAACGATTCGAACCATCCTGCATGAAGATTTGGGCAAAACAAAAGTCTGTGCTAAATTTGTTCCACACACGTTAACCAATGAACATAAATCAAGGAGAAGTGCACATTGCAGAGACATCATTTCAGCCGCTGAAAATGATCCAAACTTCTTAAAATCGATTGTTACTGGTGATGAAACATGGTGTTTTCAATATGATCCTAAAACAAAGCGACTAAGTGCGGAATGGAAGTCAAATAACTCACCACAAGCCAAAAAAACAAGAAAAGTTCCACCGAAAATCAAAACAATGCTCATTACATTCTTCGGTGGTAAGGAGGGTATTATCCACAAAAAAATTGTTCCAAGTGGACAAACAATTACTGGTGAGTTTTATTTAAATGTTTTGAGGCGTATGATGGGCGGAATTCGTCGCATTCGTCCAGAATATCGGGATGAAAGCAGTTGGTGTTTGTTGCACGATAATGCCCCCAGTCACACCTCACTTCTTGTTCGTAGATTTTTGGCGAAAAATAACATCTGTGTGTTGAATTATCCACCGTATTCGCCTGGTTTAGCACCCTGCGACTTTTCTTTGTTCCCAAAACTTAAAATGACGTTAAAAGGGTGTTATCTTGATGATATTTCGACCATACAAACAGCTTCGACGCGTGCTTTGGAGGCAATTCCGCAAAGTGAACTGGAACAGGCATTCCAATCATTATTAAATCGCTGTAACAAGTGTATTGAAGCCGGAGGGACTTATTTTGAATAACAAAACAAATTATAATTTCTTGTTTCTATTTCATTTTACAGACCCAGTCTTAAAATTTTTTTGACGCACTGTGTATTCTCTTGTTCTTTTAATTAGTTCTCTCAGTACATGGATATGATCTATAGTGCTGTAGCCACTCCTGAATCCATCTTGTTCTCTTATTATATGAAATTACTAAGCCCATTCAGAAGCTTGCAAGGAATTATTTTGTCACGGTCGGAAATAGCATCTACGTATGCCAGTGCTCTGGTAAATGTTGGCTGGTATGCATTAATTCGTAGGTGAATAATACTTTGTGAATGTGAGGACCTCTTCAGTAGGACTTTTTTAAAGAGCGCGTATTGAACTGGTTGGAAATTGTGAGCGAACGACTTCGGCTTAATAGAGGTTGCTCAGTGCCGGAGGAGGGATTTGTATAGTCTTGACCTACACTTTTGTTGTTCGCGTGAAATTCACCCGGCTTTCCTCTGCGTCGACCTGTTGGCAATTCAGGATGTTGCCCGCTTGTGGGACCAACAATAGAGCCTTGAAACGGGCGGGGGATCGGCGGAGGAGACAAATCTAGGTCAGCCTAGTTCCTCGGCCTTCGAACTAAACAGTGACTTACTTTCTCTACATTTTTGAAGGCATTTTACCTTGTGCTGTTGCGCCCCATTGCATAAGTCTTGTTACATCACTCGCAACATTTCGGAAACGAAGAGCAGCCGCGTTCCTCAGAACGATATATGTGAATCTGCCGTATCGTTTAAAAGTATCGATGACGACTTAGACTGGCTTCATCTTTCTGGAAGTCGCCCATTTATACATTAATTTCAAATGTTTTTTTTTAAACTAGCCAGTGTTAGAATTAGAGATAAATCTTTTACTGGCCCAGCGGACCACTAGAATTTGCAAACCACTGGTCCACCGAAATGCGCACTGGTCCGTAAAAAAAAAAAAAAAAAACATATGTAAATATCTACAGGGTTTCCACTCAACCTGGAAAACAGGGAAAGTCTGAAATTATCAGGGAATTTGAAAATGTTTCCGAAAATAAGGGAAAACTCAGGGAAAATTACCCTTTTTTTTAAAAATCAGGTAAAACTCAGGGAAAATTACCCTTTTTTGTAAAAATCAGGGAAAACTCAGGGAAAATTACCCTTTTTTGTAAAAATCAGGGAAAACTCAGGGAAAAATACCCTTTTTTGTAAAAATCAGGGAAAACTCAGGGAAATTACCCTTTTTTGTAAAAATCAGGGAAAACTCAGGGGAAACTCAGGGGAAACTCAGGGAAAATTACCCTTTTTTGTAAAAATCAGGGAAAACTCGAGGGAAATTACCCCCCTTTTTTTTTTAAATTCAATGGATACTTTATTTTGCCAAAAAAAAAAAAAAAAAAAAACCAACTTATGTTTTCAAGATTTCAAACTTTGGCATGCAATTACTGCCTGCCTAGAATTTGTTAGATCTTACTTTCAGTTATATTTAGTATTTCCTTTATTCTCTAAAAAAAGATGCAAAATTGGATTTTTAAAATTGCCAGCTATTAAGCTTTTGTTCAATTTCTGCAGGCAGTTGGTTGTTATAACATGGAACTGTTGCTTGAAGAAACACTTCACAAGAGAACCAACCAAATGATGGATCTAAGTCCTTTGTCTGTTGGTTCTCTTGAAACAATGTTTCTTTGAACAGAACCATTTCATCATTAAGCTTAGCTGCATTGTGTTATAGAAAAACTGAAACTATTCAACTGACAGATTTTTTCTTACATATGACCTGTTTCTATGGGAATGTATTTACAAATTTCGCGTGTGTAGTATTCACAAAAGTGCATGGTACCGAAAATAATGTGCACAGTTAGTTGTTATTAATGAAAAGCAGGTAATTTTATAAAGACAAATTACTTAAAGAATTTACAAGTGTGTGCTTTGGTGAGAAAAATGAATGGAATGGAATGAAATGTAACAATTCTTTGCAACATGCCACTCTGGAAAACTTTAAAAACCACCTGGAGAACCTGGAAAAGTCAAGGAATTTTTTTTTCATTACTTATGAGTGTGAACCCTGATCTATCATTTAAATGGAATTATCTCCAGTATTTGTCTTTAAAACATCTAATTTGAAAGCGCAACTCACAGAACAAAGAATGTTTCCAGAATAAGGTTCCGATAGATCGGTGATATAGCTGAGCAACAGCGCATTCCCAATCTGTTTTTAAGTAAGAAGGGAATGAGGAGATTTCAAGGGTAAAAAAAAAAAAATCACATACATTAGCAACCTTTTTTTATATGTTTTTTTTACGCTTTCCAACCGTAGGTTGAAGAAGCGTATATGCTCCAGCTTTGTGTTCGTCCATCCGCACGATAACTGGCGTAAAAATGGTTCGATTTCGATGAAATTTTGGTATGTGGTAGGGAACCAGTGGGGGCGAACTCTATTGAAAATGGGACAAATGGGGTCAAAGGTCACGACGTAGGAGCAGGATACATTCCATTGCACTTACGCTTCATAACTTGCGTAAATATGGTTCGATTTCAATGAAATTTTAGTATGTGGTAGGGAACCAGTGGGGGCGAACTCTATTGAAAATGGGACAAATGGGGTCAAAGGTCACGACGTAGGAGCAGGATACATTCCATTGCACTTACGCTTCATAACTTGCGTAAATATGGTTCGATTTCGATGAAATTTTAGTATGTGGTAGGGAACCAGTGGGGGCGAACTCTATTGAAAATGGGACAAATGGGGTCAAAGGTCACGACGTAGGAGCAGGATACATTCCATTGCACTTACGCTTCATAACTTGCGTAAATATGGTTCGATTTCAATGAAATTTTACTATGTAGTAGGGGACCGCCTGGGGACGAACCCTATTCAAAATGGGTGAATTGGGGTCAAAGGTCAGGACATAAGAGCCGGATGCATTCCATTGCCCTTATGCGTCATCATAACGGGCGTAAAAATGGATCGATTTCGATTAAATTTTAGTATGTGGTAGGGGACCACCTGGGGACAAACCCTATGGAAAATTGCAAAATGGGGGTAAAAGGTCAGGACAGAGGAGCGGAATCACTTCTATCGCCATTATGTGTCATAACTTACCTAAAAATGTTTCGATTTGGATGAAATTTTAGTATGTTGTAGGGACCTGCCTGGAGACGAATCCTATTGAAAATTAACGAAATAGGGTCAAAGGTTAGAATACAGAAGCGGGGTCTATTCCATAGCCCTTGTGCATCATAACTTACGTAAAATGGCTTCGATTGCGACAAAACTTTATCATGTTATTTCGGAGGTATACTGAACCAGTTCTGCTGAATATCATCGAAATGGGATCAAAGGTCAGGGAGATTTATTCCACAGCCATTTTCCTCATAACTTGAGTAATAACTTGAGTAATGATTTCTAGTATGTTGGAAAGCGTATCATAATCAATGCATTGCATGATTTTACTAACTTGTTGTTCAGGGTGTAGCTACGTTTTCTTATGTTAGTCTTACTGCTCATCCTTCCTACTTTCCCGTAAAGTTGTTTCGATCCCTCATTGAACACTGTTTCATGTGAATTGCTCTTTTACAAAAATTACCTTCACGCATCCGATTGACGTCCTGCGTTAGTGTGTTTTATTGGGACAGAAACAAAGTCTGGTGTCACTAACTGTTGCAATTCACTAGAGTGGGCGAATCCAAGGAGGAGCAAGATATTTATTGTGCTTACTTCTGCTCATTATAAATGGTGGGGACGGAGGTAAAAAAAAAAAAAAAAAGCTAAGCCGCGGATGGCTTAGTGGTTAGCGAATCAGGCTATCAATGCAAGGTCCTCAGGTTCGAACATGGGCTGATCTTTCAGAGATGGTGTGATTTACTAACAATTGCTGAATATCCGCCGTGCATCGGACGAGCACGTTAAGTGACGGCCCCCAGGCTGGACCCACTGGTTAAATGGGTATCCTTTCCTATACCCCACCTGAAATTCTCTCACCCCTGTATGTGCAATATCGTACTTGTACGGTGGCGCCATCTACTGTGCTCTAATCTCACTACAAACTGTTCTGTCAAAGTCGCTAGACTTGCTCTCATTCCTTCCGTTTCTGTGTTCTGCCCAAAAGGCGATCTCGCTGTAGGTGGCTGGGACCTAAACTCCACTCACTGTGGACGGAAGTCCTACAAGAAAATGACAAATACTGTGTGGGGAAAAAAATAAAAAGCAGCAGCGGCTGTTGCCCTTATAAGACAAGGACTAGAAAACTGCCTTTCTGTATTTGTTGTTTCTTCCATGCACGCTTATCACTTAAAAAGAATAGCTGTTATCCAATAGCATTTCATGAACTTATCACTACTTTGCAGCCTAAAAAGAAAACCGTACAGCAAGGTAAAATAAATAGAAATTCAATTTTTAACTTGTGACAACTTAGAAAAATAAAACAAAAACTTTCTGGCCATCCGGGCCAGTAAAACCAATAGTTTAGTGGTCCGGCGGAAGTTTTACCGGCCAATGGCCAGCGGACCACTGGGTAATTCGAACACTGCTGCTAGCGGTTTCATATCTTTTTGGCATAACACATTCCCACCCCTTTCTGATATTCCTGGCGAAAATCAGGGACTTATTCTGGTCAGGGTTTTAAAAACCCCAGGCCGGGTGGGTTTAATTGGGCTTCTTGTTTTTTTATTAACAGTTTAACATGGTTCTTCAATATTTAAGCATTCATAGGCAATTTATATACACATGATTCAAAAGTTCGGTACAAAAGTAAAATGCGATTAAAAAAGATCTTATGGGTCGGAGAGACATGCGGTTTGCAAATTAATATTCACGGAGGTACAGGTTTTTGTATGGCGTCAAGAAAAAAAATCAAAATATCGACAATAGAGGGCGCTGCTGCTGAGAAAACAACGAGAGGTGAGAATTGTGAAATGAGATTTACGTTAAATTACTGAAACTTAATACACACGATTGAAGTGGATCAGGAACAT
The DNA here is from genome assembly GCA_039090855.1 of Macrothele yani. Taxonomy (NCBI): domain Eukaryota; kingdom Metazoa; phylum Arthropoda; class Arachnida; order Araneae; family Macrothelidae; genus Macrothele; species Macrothele yani. The sequence goes on from CM077031.1 coordinate 25,414,880, forward strand.
CGAACAAAAGTCATCGCTCTTTCCACGTTTATAAGTTGAGTCACGGAAAAATTCCCATCGGGCGCCACCGAGAGACGAACCCATGGTTTTCTAGTTACGCGCCGGACATGCTACCACTGCACCACAGCTGCCTTGAATTCTCCAGACTCACATACAACTAACTGCCAAACCGCATGGCAGGTTGCTTCGGTTTGGCATTGGTTTGGCAGTAACTGCCAACCACATGGCAAGTTGCTCGTGGTTTGGCAGTTAGTTGTATGCGAGTCTGGAGAATTCGAGGCCGCTGTGGTGCAGTGGTAGCATGTCTGGCGCGTAACTAGAAAACCATGGGTTCGTCTCTCGGTGGCGCCCGATGGGAATTTTTCCGTGACTCACTTATAAACGTGGAAAGAGCGATCACTTCTGTTCGATGATATTGAAACGTACTTTATTTCAGCATGATGTATAGATTCAAGTGCTCAATGTGTCCACCACCAGATTCCAGTACCTCGTTCAGACGTGGTATTACGCCTGACACAGCATTGAACAACATGCCAACGGGAATGGCTGATACCTCCTGCCGTATGGCGTCTTTCAGCGAAGATAATGTCTGGGGATTACCTCTGTGGACATGAGATTTCAAGTAACCCTAGAACCAGAAATCAACGGGTGTGAGATCTGTAGATCTAGGAGGCCATTCGTGTGCAATTATGCCTGCTCAATAGATGATCGGCGCTAAACGTGTACGCCTGATTTCACATTAAATGAAAATTATTAGCTTAATAAAATCGTGTGGTTTTGCAATCAAAATAACAGCACGAACCATTATTATTTTCGCACATGGAAAATGTGACTGCATTTCTCCGTAATGGTTTTTATGTCTCACCCTAACATTACTTTGTGCGAGTAATGTGCAAACGTTACTTATGTGGCATTCTCTGCAGCAGCGGCCTCTATTGTCGAGATTTTTTTGCCGTCCCGGTGGCCTCTGATCATTCGTCCGAAAGGGGTCCGGGTTCGAATCCCGGTGAGGCATGGATGTTGGTTTTGTCTTACGGCACTGGCTCTCTCCCTTCCCTAGAGCCAGTGACCCTAAAATAGGGACGGGCGACTGCTTATAGCCCATTGAGTTGCTCACGGTGGTCGTTAAACCTCCAATAAAAAAAAAATTGTCGAGATTTTGAATTTTTTTTTCTTGAGGTCATACAAAATCTCGTACCTCGGTGAATATCAATCGGCAAACCGCATGTCTCTCCGACCCATTGATCTTTTTTAATCGCGTTTTACTTTCGCACCGAACTTTTGAATCACCGTGTACACACACGTAGTGCGATCAAAAAGTTCCGAGACTAGTTACGTAGCGCGCCAAGAGATGGCAGTACGCGAATGCGCGAGCAACGGTCGAGGGCAGTGACCTTCATGAGTCATTGTGCCTAGTGGTGTCGTTCTGTGAACATCGGGAACTGTGCTACACGATATTTGGTGACCACGTGCAGAACACAGCTGCGATTTCGGTATGGACTGCAAACTAGAGGAGCGAGCGAACATTAAATTCTGCGTCAAACTCTGCAAATCGGGAACGGAGACTCGTGAAATGTTGCGGCATGCTTATGGCAATGAGTCGTGCGAGGTGTTTTGAGTGGCACTCGTGCTTCAAGAGCGGCAGAACGGCACTGGAAGACGACGAGAGGTCAGGGCGACCGTCCACGAGCCAATCCCCCGAAAATATGAACAAAATTAGGAAACTGGTGCATGAGGATGGTCGGAGAACCATACAAGACGTTGCTACTATCGTCAGTGTGTCATACGGAACAGTGCAAAACATTCTGACGTCGATTGTGAACATGCAATGTACCGCATTGCGTCGTAGTGGAAGAGCCCAGCATCTCCACGACCGAAGAAGGTCCGGAGTGCAACCAAAAACATGCTCATCCTGTTCTTCGATATTCGTGGGGTTGCATGTGCTCCGTGAATTCGTCCCCCAGGTCCAGACCGTCACCACCCTTTTTTACTGCGTTGTTCTCCGGCGTTTTTGCCACTGTTGGAACGCTCCCTAGAAGTCCTGTTCGCTGATCGTGTCAAGCACCGCCTGCGACTCGCGCTGGATCTCGCCCACGTTTTCAAAACGACGACCTTGAGCTTCATCTTCATCTTCATCTTCGGAAACAGGAAAAAGTTCGCCGCAAACGACCTGAAATGTGGCGCGGGGGGTGATTTCCTGCTACATCATGACAATGCAGCAGCTCACAGAGCGTTGGCAACACGCCAGTTTTGCAGCTGCAACACCATGGCTACCCTTCTTTACCCGACGGATTTGCCCCACCTGCGACTTCTTTCTGTTCCCGAAGCTGAAGGGTCGCTGTTTTGAAACCGTGGGTGAGATAAAGAGCGAATCGCAGACGGTGCTTGACACGATTCGCGAACAGGACTACCAGGGAGCGTTCCAACAGTGGGAAAACACGCCGGCAGCATTGTATGCCTGCCGAAGGAGACTACTTTGAGGGAGATCATAGCCAGACTTCAGTAACGTAAGTACTGTGTTGTATATCGGCGTAGTCTCGGAACTTTTTGGTAGGACCTCGTATATACACACTAAGTGGCCACTTTATTATGACCACCCGCTCAGTACTTCGTTTGGTCACCTTTTGCCTTTAATACTGCGTCGATTCTTCGTGGCATGGACTCCACGAGATGTTGATAGGTGGTTTGTGGAATCTGAGACCATGCTTGATGAATAGCACTTTCCACCCACAAATTCTCAATGGGGTTGAGATCTGGATATTGTGGGGGCCACCTAAGCAAAGTAACCTCTCTGGCATGTTCCCGAAACCAAGACTGTACAATACGAGTACTATGGCAGGGCGCATTATCTTGTTGAAAGTAGCCATCGCCATTGGGATAAGTCATCCACATGACAGGATGCACTTGGTCCGCAACAATGTTTAGATATGATGTGCCAGTCAGTCGTTGATCAACACGAATTAAAGGGCCCAAAGCGCATCCAGAAAAACATTCCCCAAACCATAACGTTGCCTCCACCAGCTTGAAGGCTTGTAGCAATGCATTTGGGGCCCATGATTTCGTACTGTTTTCACCAAATTCTCACTCGGCCATCGGCATGGTGCAACTGAAAACGTGATTCATCGGACCACATAATTTGTTTCCAATTATCGACTGTCCAGTCCTTGTGCTCCTGTGCGAACTGGAGATGTTTTTACTTGTTAACTGCAAACAGCAAAGGTGTTCGAACAGGCCTTCGACTGCCATATCCCATCCGATGCAGTGTACGGTGAACAGTGCGTGCAGAGATCATTTGAGGGGATCCTTGATTAAGATGGTCTGTAATTTGCTGCACTGTTGTCCCTCTGTTGTCTGTTACCAGTCTGAACATTCTCCGTTCTACCCGAGCAGTCACTAGTCGATGACGAACACACGTTGCACGTAGAGACCCAGTTTTTTTGGCTGACAGTCCAGTCTTTAAACATTTTAACAACAGCTGCTCTGGAACATTTCACGAATGGTGCGGTTTCGGTGATCTCGCTCCATGGCTCCGAACTCCTACAATCATCCCACGTTGAAAGTCCGTCAAATCGCATTTTTTACCCATCTCGTCACTCAAAAATCAGTTCTGCTACTGTCGCAAGGTCATCATCATGATCATGTGTAGAGGATTTTAGGAAGGGAGTGTCTGACCCCAGGTCTTAAACAACCCTTAGAAATAGGAAACTAGGAGATTTGCGCTAGAGCGCCCGATAGGAAAGTGACACGGAAGCGAAGTAGAAAGGGGGAGGAAGACGCCCTTATTTATTACCGGGGGGACGTACCCGGGGTCCGACGGCTTAACGTGCCCATCCGACGCACGGCGGGTATTTAGTGGATCGAGCGTTCGTACCTGCCTGGGATCGAACCTGAGGCCCTTCCCGTGGCAGTCACGAACGTTGCCCACTCGGCCACCCGCGGCCTCGCTACTGTCGCAAGCACCAAGCTTTCCCTTTTTTATACTAGCCTCGCCCTCTGGCGGCAACAGCGTGCAGCCATAGCTTATTTGATTAAAACTGTCAGGTGGTCATAATAAAGTGGCCACTCAGTGTATACACTGAAGTGCCAGAAAAGCTGGTACACCAGTCTAATAATTGGTAGGCCCCCCACTGGAGCGCAGGACTGCAGAAATAAGACTGGGCATGGACTCCTAGCTTCTGGAAATATGCTGTAGGCAATGCATACCATACTTCCTGCAGAGCGTTCCACAATTCGGGTGTATTCGGAGGTCTCGGATTCCTGCGTCCGATAGCGGGTTGCATGGCATCCCAAATGTGTTCTATCACGTTCAGATCTGGGGATTTGGGTGGGCTTGGTATCACCCCAAACTCAGATGAGTGCTCCTCTAACCATAATGTGGCGACCCGACACTTGTGTGGAGGTGCATTGTCCTGTTGGAATAGGCCCAACCCATCAGCATGAATGCAGGACGTGAACGAGTGTACTTCGTCAGAAAGGATGCGCACATAGCGTTGGCCGGTCACAGACGTACCAGGGGTCCCAGTGAAGTCCAGCTAAACACACCCCATACCATTACGGACCCTCGACCAGCCAGTACAGTTCCCTGTTGACAGGCGGGATCCATGGCTTCATGGGGTTTGCGCCACACACACTTCCATCTGCCCGATACAGTTGGAAACGAGACTCGTCAGACCAGGCTACTTGTTTCCAGTCATCAAGTGTCCAGTGGCGGTGTTGCCGTGCCCAAGCGAGGCGCATAGCTCTGTGTCGTGCACCCATCAAGGGGAATCGAGTTGGGCGTCGGCTCTCAAAGCCCATATCGTGCAGGGTATACGTAGCACAGTCCGGACGCTGATGCTTGTTGAGGCTCCAGCATTGAATTCCGATTATACCTGCGAGAGTGTCGCGTGAAGCGATTCTTGACAGCCGACGATGGTCACGTTCACCCAAAGTCTTTTCACGACCACACTGGATCGTAGGTTGGAGGTTTTGCTGGAATTCTAGTAGTCACGGTACACCCTTGCAATGGTCGTCCGTGGAAATCCGAACTTCGTTTCTACCTCCGAAATACTATGACCCATCTCACGAGCGCCAACTGTGACACCGCGTTGAAAATCGCTTAAATCGTTATTACTTGTCATTCTCAGATCTGACAGCTGGCAAGGATGTCTATCGCTTTATATACGCACTGGCGGACGCAACCGAGTACGCGCATCGGTGACGTTGCTATGTATTTTGCATAAGATCGTCTGTACCAGTTTTTCTGGCTCTTCAGTATATGCATCATACAATCCAACGGCATAACGCAATCAGATCTTCGAGAGTGTTCGCTGTTCCGATGAGAAGAACTTTGACACGAATGTCTGCTAGCATTGCTTTCCGCAACGATTCGCTCAGAAATGACTTCGGATTATCTCAGTCCTTCCATGCTCCCGCCTTCAACAGCGCGTGAGTCAACCGCACGCTTCTCCTATAGACTTTACATGGGAACTTTGCCGCCCCTCAACGCCCGAACCGTTTACCCAATGTCATTTTTTTCTTCGACTGGCACATCTACATGGTAAGACCTTTATTTTGATACCTCAACCATATATTTATGTTCAGGCGTTCTCTCAAAATAGGACTCACAGTAAAAAAAAAACCTTATTGAAATACATTTTCTACCAACAAGTAATTGGACACCTGTGATAGCAAAGGTAAACGAAGTTTATTCACCTTCCATAGTTGGTGGAGCCTCCACGAGCGGCGATTACAGCTGCGACCCTCCGGGGCATACCCTCAACCAGGCGTTGTACGACGGCTAGCGGTATTTTCTTCCACTCGGCTTGGAGAAGACAGGTCGTCCCAGAGGTGCTCGATAGGGTTAAGGGTCCAGGCTCTGCGCAGGCCAGTCCATTCGATTAACCCCATTGTCGCCATACCAAGCCAGGGTGGACATCGCAACATGACAGGTGGCATTGTCATCCTGAAAGTAACATGGGTCCACCCCGTAAAACTGCGACAACGTAGGAAGCGCATGGTCATCCAAAATGATGCAGTAGGTCTCGGCGTTGAGTCTACCAGGAATTGCGACCAAGGGTGTCCCGTGCCATACCAAGAGAAACACCCCCATAGCATAATTCCACAGCCGCCGAACTTCACAGGTGGTACAATACATTCCGGCAGGAGGCGTTCTCCAGGCAGACGCCAAACGCAGACCCTGCCATCCGAACGGTAGAGGGTGAACCTTGATTCATCTCTCCAGATAACCTGTTTCCACTGTCGACGTTCTTTGCACCATGTTAGCCGATCAGCGCTATTGGACTTGGTGATCAAAGGCTTGTGGGTGGCAGCACGTCCATCATAACCGAGCAGATGGGCTTCCTTACGGATGGTATTCATCGAAAGAACACTCCCGGATCCTTGTTGAAACTCCTCGCGAATGTGGCCCATCGATTTGGTGCGGTTCTTCCGAATTTCTCTGGCCAGCACCCGTCGGTCGCTAACTCCCAGTTTTGTGGGTCTGCCGGGTCGGGGCACATTCCGACAGTCACCTTTCATCTTCCACTTGCCAATGACGTAGGCCACTGTCGATTTTGGGTACTTCAACTCGCTGGATATGTCACGTATGGATCGGCCATTTCTGTGATACCCGACGATTACACCTTTGCCGAAATCAGAGAGCTCCGAACTGCGTGGCATCTTGCATACGACTGGTTGCGTTGCTGTTTCCCACGCGATATTTAACGGCGGCGTCCGTGACGTGTATCAGGACCGCAGATATCGTCGATTGCAGGTGTGACCAATTACTTGTTGATAGATAGTGTAATATATAGATTAATAATTAAACTTAACAATAAAAAACAAACAAAATAAAAAACAGTATTGTGGGTAGGAGGGGGGGGGGGGGGGGAGCCCAGGTCTCGGGCCCAAGACACGGCACTGTTTTGAAAGTAGCCCAATCTACTTTCTAAAAGTAGCCCGAACTGGCACTTTGGTCCCTGCATTGCTTTGGTAACAATGTAACAGAATACATATCCCTTCTCCCGTTGATCACTTCGTTTGCATTTTATGAAGTGAAAATTAGCGTTATTTCGCTTTACGTGTGTCGACGACGTTGTGCTACTACTACATTTTGGAATTGGCGTTTGCGTGAACGTTTTTTCGTCCGGTGAAATACAGCGAATTTATCGACCTGTGTGAATGTAATTATTTTAAACGCCATTGGCATGTTATCTGATTTTTCATGATTTCGTAACGAATGGAAGTAGACTGATTACAGACGGAGGTGACCACGCCTTTCCAGTTGGCGTGCTACACAGTAACGTTTTGTAAGCCAGCAATTCCAAACACGTGTTGCTGCTCGCTCTTAATTACGCAGCCCGGCGGAAACAAAAACCGAAATCAGTGTGGAATTTTATCAGCGGTTCTGATTCCTGTAGGCAGCGGTTTGCTCTGGCTTGTGTGTGGTTTTTGCCAAATTAAATTTTATTTTCGCCAAATATAATCCGAAGTCGCCATTTTTTTTTTTTTTTTTTTTTGGATTGGGGGTTTAACGACTACTATGAGGAACTCATTGGGCTATAAGCAGTCTCCTGTCCCTAATTTAGGATCACTGGTTGCAGGGAAGAGAGCGTGCCAGTGCCGTAACAAAAGCACAACACTCGCGCCTCACCGGAATTCGAATCTGGACCAGAGTTCGCCGTAAATAAAATACAAGTCAGTAAAATCATGCAATGCATTGATTATTATACGCTTTCCAACATACCAGAAATCATTACTCAAGTTATGAGGATAATGGCTGTGGGATATCGCTCCTGTGTCCTGACCTTTGACCCCATTTCGAGCCGCCCCGGTGGCGCAGTGGTCTAAGGCGCTGGCCTCTGATCAGTCGTCCGTAAGGGGTCCGGGTTCGAATCCCGGTCAGGCATGGATGTTGTGTTTGTCTTACGGCACTGGCTCTCTCCCTTCCCTGCAACCAGTGACCCTAAATTAGGGACAGGCGACTGCTTATATAGCCCATTGAGTTGCACACGGTGGTCGTTAAACCTCCAACCAAAGAAAAAAAAAAGACCCCATTTCGATGATATTTAAGCCCGGTGGCGCAGTGGTCTAAGCGATGGCCTCTGATCATTCGTCAGGAAGGGCTCCGGGTTCGAATCCCGGTCAGGCATGGATGTTGTGTTTGTCTTACGGCACTGGCTCTCTCCCTTCCCTGGAACCAGTGACCCTAAATTAGGGACGGGCGACTGCTTATAGCCCATTGAGTTGCTCACGGTGGTCGTTAAACCTCCAACCAAAGAAAAAAAAAAGACCCCATTTCGATGATATTTAAGCCCGGTGGCGCAGTGGTCTAAGCGATGGCCTCTGATCATTCGTCAGGAAGGGCTCCGGGTTCGAATCCCGTGACGCATGGATGTTGTGTTTGTCTTACGGTACTGGCTCTCTCCCTTCCCTGGAACCAGTGACCCTAAATTAGGGACGGGCGACTGCTTTTAGCCCATTGAGTTGCTCACGGTGGTCGTTAAACCTCCATTAAAAAAAAAAAATGATATTGAACAGAGCCGGTTTCAGTATACCTCCGGAACAACGTACTAAAGTAGGGTTGCGAGCCGACCGGGAAAAATCAGGGAATCCGAAAATAAGTCTAAAACTCAGGGAGAGAAATTTTTTTTTGAAAAATCCTGGAAAAGTCAGGGAAAATTAAACTGATAATTTTTTTGCATAATGCGTATGCAGTTATCAGGGATGCGAATTCTGCGGCAAAGTGTGCCAAAATGAAAATCTTGCTCCATCGTGCTACAAAAGGCAGATTTTGCGCCATTGCGCGCCAGAACCGTCGTCATCGTCGGTACTTCGGCACACTAAATTCTCCGTGCGCACCGAGTTCCGCTTAAAGCTGAATGAGACCATGTGGTGGGAAGCAGAGATCGTGCTAGGCTTTTTTCAAAAGAGTAAAAATACTCCTTCACAATTTTTGAAGGAGTTCTTTTCTTTTGAAAGGTGTAATTTTAGAGAACGAACAATTATCGCATTAAATTTTTAGCTAAATAATATTTTATATTAAAACAACTAATTATATCTATATATTAATATGTAAACATGAATTAGCATGTAATTGATTTTCTTTTATATAAAATAAGTCATAATTTATCAAAATCTTACCTACTAGTCTTGTTTTATCCACGAGGCTGCAAAAAATTTTTTTTTTTTTTGCTTTCGAAAGACTGTACCAAAACTTGTGTGTGTGTTGCTTCACAGATTCAGATTCTACACACTCAAACTTCAGAAAGAGTTCTATTGTGGAGGAACGAAATCTACAGTGCCGCCGCTGGTGGCGCAGTGGTCTAAGGCGTTGGCCTCTGATTATTCGTCCGTAAGGGGTCCGGGTTCGAATCCCGGTCAGGCATGGATGTTGTGTTTGACTTACGGCACTGGCTCTCTGCCTTCCCTGGAACCAGTGACCCTAAATTAGGGACGGGCGACTGCTTATAGCCCATTGAGTTGCTCACGGTGGTTGTTAAACCTTCAATAAAAAAAAAGAAATCTACAGTTTATCTCAATCACAAAAGATAAAATAAACCTTCATTGGACATTGTGATGTGCCAGTTTAGTATTGCAAAGGTCAACTAATTTATTATTTTTGAACATGTTTTTCTTTCAGCTCTGAAAAAAAAACTTCTTGAATACTATGTATGAGATGTTTACAGTTAACATTATTGAGAATTGGTTGATTCAATCATTCTCCTGATATGAGGAATGTCCAGTTTCTCCCTTTGCAAGTATTTATAGAGGGAAAATAACATTTAATAATAATTCAGGACAGTGGAAACATCGCGAAAAAAAAAAAAATTACGATTACGAAAAAATCTTCGCTTCGTCCGACTTCCGTTTTCGGAAATTTTCCCTCCGTTTTCAAGCTGAAACACAATCGATTATCAAACAGTTATATTTTACAAAAAAAAAAAAAAAAAAAAATGAGCAAAGGAAATATTGCGATTACAGAATAAATTTGCAATTCGTCTAACTTCCGTTTTTCGGAAGTTTTGAAAGACGAAATTCCTTCCCCAGCCGGACCCGCCCCCTCCACCGCCACCACGCCCCCCCTAAAAAAATTATCTTCAGTTTTGATGACAACAAAGAGTTACTCTTCGAATCCGCGAAATAAACTCGTGCCTAAAGTGTACAAGGAAAATTTTGCTCCGTCGAACTTCCGTTATCGGAAACTGTTTTCTACACTTTCAAGCTGAAATGCAAACATTTATGCAATAAATTGATATTTAATAACAATACTGGACAGAGGAAACTTCGCGAGAAAAAGAAATTACATTCGCGGGAAAAAATTTCACTCCGTTTAGCTTTCGTTAGTTCTGAAAAACGGAATACAGTTCCCCAGGCGGAAAACGAGTACCCCCCCCCCCCTCCCCCACACACACTAATCCTCCGAAAATAAAACATTTTTTTTTTTTGATGGCTCGGGTATAACCGAAATGTAGAATTCCGCGAATCCGAAGAACAATCTCATGCCTGATTCGTAACAGTCTGCGATATGCAAAATGAACTACTCATACGGGTCTCGTCTAACTTCCGTTTTTCGAAAGTTTATATATTTATATATATTTTCGGACCCAAGATTTTATATATATATATATATATATATATATATATATATATATATATTTCTTAAAATTTCGTAAGGCAGGAGAATTCCGCCCTGAAATGGCAATTGAACGAACTTCAAAACACGTCGCTTTTCAGTTCCTCCACGCCAAGGTAAATTTAACGGCACCACGCTGCACCGATACACTATCGTCTCAATCCCGACGCGGCTGAAATGCGTATGCCCATCGGTTGAGCTGCTCTTTCCCGCACTGCCTGAAGGTTCTTCTGAATGATTGCCGAAAGCCGATCCCTAGCTGAACAGCTCGGCAATGGGAACCAAATCATGATTTTTTCATAAACTGTGACATAAAAGTTACGATATAATTTTTTGTTAAAAAAAATTAAAAAAAAAATCATTTTATGACAAAATCGCGGTGTAATCACCGATTCTAAAAAGAAATTTCATATGGAAAACAATTCGTAAAAATACGCATTTCTAAATTTTAAAGCGTGTTCGGCGTTTTTAAGGCGTGAAATACGTGTGTAGAGGCGTTATCGCAATCTCTGGTGGGAAGAAAGATTCAGCGTACTATGGGTTTTATGTAGTTACTATGGAAATCGTCTGTCCGCTGCGGATGACGGAAAATATCGAGTATGCTATGGAAATCGTCTGTCCGCTGCGGATGACGGAAAATATCGAGTATGCTATGGAAATCGTCTGTCCGCTGCGGATGACGGAAAATATCGAGTATGCTATGGAAATCGTCTGTCCGCTGCGAATGACGGAAAATATCGAGTATGCTATGGAAATCGTCGGTCCGCTGCGGACTACGAAAAACGTCGGAACATTTCAGCCGGCAAAAAAAAAAAAAAAAAAAAAGCCAGCAAATAGTTCAAGTGTACAATAATAGCTTTTTATCACGTCTTATGTAAAAAAAGATCGTGCTTATGTTATCGGTTTGTCCGTCCGTCTGTAGTCCGTACCATATCTGCAACTATTAGTCCGATTTGAAAAATTCTTTTTTGCGTTGGGAAGCTTGAAATATGCGAATGATGATCCTTTTCGGTTTTTTTTTTACGATGTCCAATTTCGCCGCCAGAGGGCGTAAATGCAGTAATGTCGAATTCAAAATACATTTTATTCCATATATTTGCTTCTAAACATCCGATTGAAAAAATTCTTTTATCTTTCGATTCCATTTATGTCGGAAAATAATTTAGATATAGTTACTTTCTCAAGTTACGCTTAAAGGGCGTAAAAGTAAATTACGTTTTCCCCGATATCTATTCTTCTAAAACTGATTTGAAAAATCTTTTCTTCAGCGCATACAGCTCCTAATGGGAAATCTTTTGCGTATAATTTCAAATTTTTGGTAAAGGATACTTTGGCCACCAGAGGGCGTAAGTGTTAATTTTTGTTTCTGATGTATTTGCCATAAAATCTGAGCTTCTAAAATCTGGATTGAAAAAATTCGTTCGTGGACCGATGCTACTCACGTCGATAAACCTTTTCGGAATATTTTCTTTTTAAAATATTGCATGGTTTCACCGCTAGGAGGTCTTAGATGTATATCTTATTTATGTCAATATCTCTGCTTGAAATGGTCCGATTTGGAAAATTCTTTCTTCATTGGATAGTTTCTAGTGTGACATGCTTTTTAAATAATTTCAAAATTTTCAAATAATTCGTAGACTTTCCACTTGGGGGCGGAAAAGTAAATTGCGTTTCCCCCAATATTTTTTCTTCTAAAACTCCAATTTGAAAAATTCTTCCTATATCACATATAGCTCCTGATGGAAAATGTTTTTCATAAAATTTCTAATATTTTGTAAAGAATGGTTTGGCCACCAGGGAGGCATAAGTTTTAATTTTCTGCTTATGTATTTCCAGCAAAGTCGGAGCTCCTGAAAACTCGACTAAATTTTTTTCTTCTTGGACCGATACCGCTTACATTGAAAAACCTTTCGAGAATACTTTCTTCCTAAAACGCATGTTTTTTCTGCCAGGGGGCGTAGTTCATATCTTACAGTAGCGAACAAAAGTATTTGGCGAAACACTTTTTCGACCATAATATTTTTTCTGCTGGACCAAATCGGGTCATTTTTGGGATATGATATGTGTTATTCAGTTGTAAACATGACCCATATGCAGATGGATTGGAAACCTTAACACAGATAAGGTACCGAACTTAATCGCAAAGATCAAACAAATTGACCAACAAAGTAGGTGTGTATCACATTCATTTAATGCAAGGATAAGAGAAAACATGTACGAGAAAACGACAAAACAATAACTAATACTTAGTGGGATAACCACGAGACTTAATAACAGCTGCACAGCGGTCCGGCATCCAGTCCACTAGCTTCTCGACGGTGACCTGCGGAATTCGCGCCCATTCTGCAGACAGGTCGTCGAACTTCTGGGCCCTATTCCGGCAGGTTTTCTTCGCACATCGTCTCTCCAGCTCCTCCCACATGTGCTCGATGGGGTTGAGGTCTGGAGATTGGCTTGGCCAGTCTAGAAGTGTGACCTGTTGCTGTTGGAAGGCTTCCTTCGCTACTCTGGAGGTGTGCTTTGGGTCGTTGTCTTGCTGCATGATCCATCCGGGTGGCATGTTCTGGTTTGCCCATGGGAAGACATCGTTGATGAGCATGTTCGTGTAGCTCTGACCGGTCATTATTCCGTCAATCTTGATGATGGGGCCCGTTCCATTGTGAGAGAAGGCGCCGCAAACCATGAGCGATCCTCCTCCGTGCTTGACAGTCGGCTGAATGAACTGGGGGTTGAATCTCTGGCCACACGGACGTCGTACGTATCGGATGCCATCACTTCCGAACAAGTTGAACTTGCTAACGTTGGTGAAAAGCACCTTACTCCAGTCCGCCGCGATCCAGTGTCAAATACGGCGCGCGAACGCGACTCTGGCTCGTCGATTCTTGACTCCGATGAGTGGTTTCTTGGCGGGGCGTCTTCCATTCAATCCACCAGCAATGAGACGACGGGAGATGGTCATTCGGCTGACGTTCAGGTCGTCGCCGTCGCGGAATTCGGTGGCGATGTCCACAGCAGTCAAGGTGGGATCAGCACGAGATCGACGGAGGATGCGTCTATCCTGACGCAACGTAGTGGAACGAGGCCTATCACATCGCGGACTGTTCTCGACGGTCCCAGTCTTCTCATAACGTTGCAGGATAGCTGAAATGGACAGGTGTCGGATCTTCAGGGCCCTCGCAATGTCGGTGACGCGCATTCCGGATTCCATCATGTTCACGAACTCCAACAGGGATCTCCGCCTTTTTACCCCTTTCTGAAAACCTAAGATTGACTTATTATCACACTACACATCGCAAAACCCACAAAAATCGCAAGAAAAACATTAATACCTGCAGCAAACAAATGGGTAATAATTGGCGACTCTTGAATATCGCCCATTTTGAACGACAAATTCGCTTTGAGCGAAATACAAACTACGCGGCATTGTAACCCACGAATCAACACATATCATATCCCAAAATGACCCGATTTGGTCCAGCAGAAAAAAAATTATGGCCGAAAAAGTGTTTCGCCAAATACTTTTGTTCGCTACTATGTTTGTCCAGATCTCTGCTACTAAGAGTCTGATTTGAAAAATCCCTTCTTTGTTGGAGAGCGTTTCCGCTACGAAATGTTTCTCATATAAAGTCAAATTTTTCGTATTGCACAAGTCTGCAACCAGATGGCGCAGTGGTCTAAGCGATGTCCTCTGATCATTCGTCCGTAAGATAAGTCGAGGGTTTGAATCCCGGTGAAGCATGGATGTTGTGTTAGTCTTACGGTACTGGCTGTCTCACTTCCCTGGTGTCAGTGGCCCTAAATTAGGGACGGGCGACTGCCCTTAGCCCAATGAGTTGCTGACGGTGGTCGTTAAACCTCCAACAAAAAAAAAAAGTTAGTAAAATCATGCAATGCATTGATTATGATACGCTTTCCAACATACCAGAAATCATTACTCAAGTTATTACCCAAGTTATGAGGATAATGGCTGTGGAATAAATCTCGTTCCTGTGCCCTGACCTTTGATACCATTTCGATAATATTCAACAGAACCGGTTCAGCATACCTCCGAAATAACATGATAAAGTTTTGTTGGAATTGAAGCATTTTTACGTAAGTTATGATGCATAAGGGTTATGGAATAGATCCCGCTCCTGTGTCCTAACCTTTGACCCAATTTCGCCCATTTTCAGTAGGATTCGCCTCCAGGCAGGCCCCTACAACATAATAACATACTAACATTTCAATACTAACGTCGTCTGCAGCAGCCCCGCTGCGGCAGTCGAAGTGGAACCGTCTGTGCGGAGACTGGATGCTGTGCCAGTCATCCGAACTGTTGAGCTACGATGGTTGATGTGGCCATACCCACTAAATGTCGGTGTTTTCGTTCATTGGTGCCGGTGCCGTATGTTCTGTTTGACTGCACAATATATGGTGTAAGTTGTCTTATGTGGTTTGATCTATCTTCATTGTCGCTGTGTCTCATGCTTGTCCTTTTTTTTTTTTTTTTTTTTTTGGCGTCTATTTAATTTTTGTTCCTTGTAGGCAAAATAGTTTATATTTGGGGCAAAATGCATGGTAAATGGTCACTAGTGCTGTTTAATCCTCTACTATATATATATACTGGGTGTTTCAAAAAGAATGAAGAATGACCCGATTTCAAAGTACACTGCCGGACAATTGCTAAAAACGGATGACAATAGCAACGATAGCAACCATAAAATGGAAGGCAGGAAAATGTGGAAATTAGCATAAGTGCGGGATACAGTAAGACGTGTTGTGCGTATGCAAATTTTGGATTGCCGAACTTGTTCGTGACGTCATAGCGCTGATAAGAGATATAAAGGATTTGACGCGTATTGACCGTTGTTGTTGTTCAAACGCAAAGTTGAAAGGGAAAGAATCAATTGACGAACTTGCAATTTTCAGTATGTCTTCCCGACATCACCTAGATGATTTTACGCGTGGCCGTATTATTATTGGCAAGATTGAAGAAGGGCGAAAAATAACAGATGTTGCCAGGGAGTTCGACGTCAGCCACAGTGTTGTTTCAAGGCTTTGGAAATCATTTCAAACAAATGGAGAGTGTAGCAAACGTCACGGGGAGGTCGTGTTCGCAGTACGACACCTGCAGAAGATCGGTACATAGTGCTATCAACAAAAAGACACCGGCGCAGCACAGCTAGTGAGGTAGCAAATCAGTTTATGGCTGCTACTGGCAAGCGGATCTCCCGAAAAACTGTCGCCAGACGTTTGCATGAAGGAGGACTATACGCCCGCCGTTCTGTTGTGTGCATCCCATTGTCCAGACGTCACCGTACCGCCCGTTTGCAATGGTGCCATCAACATCGCAATTGGACTGATAACGACTGGTCTGCTGTCCTCTTCTCAGATGAGAGTAGATACAGTCTATCGTCTGATTGTCGACGACAACTGATCTGGCGTGATAGTGGTACTGCATATTGTCCAGCAAACATACAGGAAAGAGACCGATATCCGACATGTAGTGGCATGGTACTGGCTGGCATCATGATCAATGGCCGTACGTCTCTCTATTTGCTTCCAACTGGGACTATGACTAGCTAACGATACATTAATGATGTTCTGCTACCTCATGTTGCATGTTCGCATGTTCCGTGGTGCTGTCGGTGATAGATTCATTTTCATGGACGACAACGCAACATGTCATCGAACAGTCGTTGTCCAGGAGTGTCTTGAGATCGAGGATATTGAACGCCTCGTATGGCCAGCACGTTCTCCAGATCTGAATCCCATTGAAAATGTGTGGGATGCTTTGGGGAGGAGTCTTGCTGGTCGCCAATGCCCTCCAATAAACAAGGACACAATCATCCGTGCACTGAGAGAGGAATGGGATAAATTACCCCAACAGCTGCTTGATAATGTTGTTCAAAGCATGACACGACGTGTGGAATCTTGCATCGCCCTCCATGGTGGCCATATCCCGTATTGACATCTTACGCCGGAACGCCTGCGGACGGTAATTGCATTTTTTTCACGTTTACGTATTCTGCACAAAATGGCCTGTTTGTCCCTTGAACACGTTCCAAAGCCTTCTGAATTTCAGAGCACAATAAATTGTCTTTCTTGTAATGTCCTGGCATTCTGACATTATTTTATTTCACTTGGCATCTAACCACACTTACTTTTTTATGCGCTATATAGACGTTTATGATCCGTCCTTAGCAATTGTCCAGCAGTGTAGTATATTTAATAAGGCAAATGTGGGATAGTTACAAAACAAAGAGACAAGTATGAAGGAAGGTCTAAAGTTTCACTCACCACAATTACAAATGCTCAATGTGCCCTCAATCTGCTGCATGGACAACATCAAGCCGATAGCTGAATTCATCCCAAACGCGTCGGAGAGTGTCTTCAGTCAGAGAATTTACCACGGCCGTGATTCTCGTTCGGAGCTCATCCAAGTCAGCGGGTAAAGGGGGAACATAAACACTGTCTTTTGCGTATCCCCATAAAAAAAAAAAGGTCACATGGTGTGATGTCTAGAGATCTCGGAGGCCAAGCATGTAGTGTGCCAAGTCATGGGGTCCCCTGCGTCTAATCCAACGCTGAGGCAATGTGTCGTTTAGAAACCGACGAAGGTTCCAATGTCGCGGTGCGCCGTCCTGCTGCAAAATGTAATCTTCAGAGTCGTCCTGCAGCAGTGGAAGTAGCCTGTCCTTCAGCATTGCAAGATAGGAGTTGCCCGCAACCGCATTGTCCGCAAAAAGGAAAGAGCCATAAACCTTTCTAACAGAAGCCGCGCAAAAAACATTCAGTTTTGGTGAATCACGTTCATGTTGGAGAGTTTCATGTGGATTCTCCAGTCCCCATATGCGAACATTGTGGCGCGAAACTTTCCCGCTTACATGAAAGGTTGCTTCATCGCTAAAAATCAACCTTTCTACGACGGTGTCGTCCTCCATGTCCTCTAACAGAGTTGCACAAAAATCTTTTCGTTGTGTTTTGTCACCTCCACGAAGAGCTTTCAGCAGCAAACGTCGTCGTAATACACGCCAAACAGTCACATGAGGGATGGCAAGTTCGCGGTTCACACGACGAGTAGACTTCCGTGGGCTTCGCAGAAACACCTCGTGAATTCGTTGCACATTCGTCGCTGAGGTGGTTGGTCGTCCAGGACTCTCTTTCCCTTACATAAACATCCTGTTTCTTCAAATTGTCGATACAAACGACGAATGTTTTTGCCCACTGGTGGAGCACTGCCGTAACGCCGTTTAAACGCACGCTGCACCGTAAACACCGAATTGGTCTTGCTAAATTCGAGCACACAAAACGCCTTCTGTTGTCTCGACTCCATCTCCTCACTCACTAAGCGTAGCGGCTGTTTGGACGCTCGTGCTGTCATCTAGCGGTAGTCATAACAAACTCTGGGCCACGCCCGTAGACACGATACGAGTCGCATTCATCGGTGGTTCGTGGTTGCCGTGATATCTACTTTTCAAATCGGGACATTTTTTATGAAACACCCTATATATACATATACACACCTGGTGATATAATTTCAGTTTGGCCCATAAATTTTCTTTTCCTGTTCTTCCAGTCGCTGCTTTCAAGAAATTCAAATTTTAGGTTTTTATTTTATTGAAATACCTATACCCTGAAATGCCAAGAGTCATGGATACATACCTATTGGGTTGTCGGAAAAGTCCTGACGTATTTTAGCCATGTTTTGCAAAGGTCATTTATTGATAGAAAGAACAAAGATCAATCAATGATATAATGCCCGTTTTGTTCGATAACTTTTGCCATCTTTCAGTGAGCTGTAGAATGCCTCGTTCGTAGAATGACCTGTCTTTCGTGGCGAAAAACTATACAAGTTGCTGATTTACAGCCTCATCTGAATTGAACGTTATACCACGCAAGGACTGTTGAAGAGAGCGAAACAAGTGGAAGTCTGACGGCGCAAGGTCAGGCGAGTATGCTGGGGCTGGGTGTGGCAACACATCCCCCCCAAGCTCCAATAATTTTTGGCGGGTGATCAAACTTGTGTGTGGTCTCGCGTTGTCGTGATGGAACACAGCACCTTTACGACGAACGAGCTCTGGACGTTTCTGGATGATGGATTCGTTCAAACTGTCCAATTGCCGACAGTACACATTCGAATTGATTGTTTGGATCCGTG
Organism: Macrothele yani; assembly: GCA_039090855.1. NCBI lineage: Eukaryota > Metazoa > Arthropoda > Arachnida > Araneae > Macrothelidae > Macrothele > Macrothele yani. The sequence goes on from CM077031.1 coordinate 25,433,635, forward strand.
GTAGGAGCTCGAAAAACACGACACCTTTAAAATCCCACCACACTGAGACCAGAACCTTCCACTGATGAATGTCTGCTTTAGATGTCGTTTGAGGCGAAGCAGCACGTCCGGACCAAGACCGTTTGCGCAGCACATTGTTGTACACAATCCACTTTTCGTTACCAGTTATCAGTCGCTTCAAAAAAGGATCGTTTTCCTCACGTTTAATGAGCATATCGCAGATGTTTATACGCGCAGTCAGTTGAGCTTCTTTGAGTTCATGAGGAACCCACACATCGAGCTTGCTTACGTATCCCAGCTTCTTCAGGTGGTCGTAAACGCTTGAATGATGGATGTGCAACGTGTCTGCAATCTCTCGTGTCGTGTAACGTGGGTTTGACTCGATCAATGCCTTGATTTGGTCGTCATCAACCTCGGTGGGCCTCCCGGACCGAGGAGCGTCTTTGAGGTCAAAATCACCAGCACGAAATTTTGCGAACCACAGCTGGCACTGACGATCTTGTAGAGCATTATCACCGTACACTTTACGCAACTTTTCACAAGCGTGACGCGCGTTCTTCCTTTTACGGAAGTAAAACAGTAAAATATGGCGAAAATGCACAGCTTGGTCTTCCATCTTCAACTTGATGTCAGATCTCCGCAAATCAACCAAATTGCTCACTATTCCTTTTAGACTGCAGTTAGAACTGGCACCTGGCGAATGCCATAGCGGTAACAGAGCTGCGCCTGCCTCTAGTACTTCCAAAACCGCCCAACCGCCATCGGGTGCCAAAATACGTTTTTTTTTTTTTTTTTTTTTTTTAATGTAGAGGATTTTAGGAAGGGAGTGTCTGACCCCAGGTCTTAAACAACCCTTTGAAATAGGAAGCTAGGAGCAGGGTTGTGCAATTACGTGTAAAAAAAGGTTTTCTACGTAACACGTAAATTACGCGTAAAATACGTAAAAAACGCCTAAAATACGTAACCCCCCCAAAAAAAAACATGGCTTTGTGCTGTTAATTAACTTGCTATGTTCGAATACCACAAAAAACGGAGATCCTTCAAAAACCAACGTACACTTCGGTATTTTTATATGATCTTATTGGAACAGTGCAAACTGCCACGTCCACGTGACATACCACCAGGATACCACATACACATCAGTATCACGTCATATTTTCCCCCTCTAGCCTTCATATTCATACGGAGAAATCTTTTTCTTTATGATAATTAGTGTGGGGCCCACTTTAAGATATTTATGTTCGGCAAATGAAGTCAGAAGCCACTCCGCGGTGTAGTTTAAAGTGAAACGAGACGACAGGAACAATCAAAATGAGACGTTGCCTCGCGGCTCGCCTTTTGATATCCATGCGCGTACTGCCGGCTCCTGTCTCTACAGTGATTCACTGCTAGGCACACACAGAAGTTCAACAACGTCGGCAACTTCTCGTTAACTCGGCGGTAAAACTATAACTATGCGAAATGCACATTTTTCTGTTATTTAAATGCGGGAGGTTTTAGTGTTGGCTTGCAGTTCAAAGCTGAGAACGTTCTTAATAAACACCGTTTTTCCCCCTGCTCACTAGTCTTTGAAGGAGGCTCAACATTCTAATTGAAGACTCCCACTATGAATCGCGGCGGTCGACCTCTTCATAATCTTGAATTCTATTCAATATCATCATTGTCAACCATTATCAATCCACTGCTGGACGAAGGTCTCCCCAAGTTTCCTCCACAACGGTCTGTCTTGTGCCAGTCTCCTCCATGTCACTCCCGCATACTTTCGAATTTCATCCTCCCATCTCCCATGTGGTCTTCTTCTGGGTCTTTTCCTGTCCCTTGGAATCCAATCTAAAATTTCGGCTGTCCATCGATGGTCTGTCCTTCTGGCAGTATGTCCAGCCCATTGCCATTTCAGGGATTTAACTCTGATCATGATGTCTTCCACTCTTGTCATTTTTCGGATCCACGAGTTCCTCTTCTTATCTCTCCTAGTTACACCAAGCATGCACCTCTCCATGCTGCTTTGAGTTGTCTGCAGCCTTTATATGTCTCTTTTAGTTAAGGTCCACGTCTCTGCACCATACGTAAGCACTGGAAGGATGCATTGATCAAACACTTTTCTTTTAAGACATAATGGCATATTGCTCTTGAAAATTATGCTGTTTCTTCCAAAAGCTCTCCAGGCAAGTTTTATACGCCGATTAATTTCTTCATTAATGTGACCCTCATTTGATATCTGCTGTCCTAGATAAATGTACGTGTCTGTTATCTCCAGCTTTTCTCCATCAATCGATAAATCTTCATTTCTTGTAAAAGCATTGAACATCACTTTTGTCTTCTGAAAGTTCATTTTTAATCCCACTTCTTTACTCTTGTCAGCAAGTTCCTGGATCATACTCTGCAGCTCTGATGGGGTAGTTGCAAAAATGACTACGTCATCAGCAAAACGAAGGTGTGTTAGATAATCTCCATTAATCTTTATGCCTTTGTTTTCCCAGTTCAGTGATTGAAAGACATTTTCCAGTGTGGCATTAAAGAGCTTTGGAGATATGGTGTCACCTTGTCTCACTCCTTTTCTAATTTTTATGTGTGTTGTATTTTCCAACAGCCGAATCTTTGCACTTGCATTTTCATAGATGTTATTAATAATATTAATGTATGCATCTTCAATACCGCAGGATTATAGGGCCATTGTTACTGCTGATGGTTTCATCGAATCAAAGGCTTTTTCATAATCGATAAAAGCCATGCACAATGGAATTTCATATTACCTCGTTCTCTCAATTAGTTCTCTCAGTACGTGGATATGATCTATTGTGCCGATGGCCTCTGATCATTCGTCCGAAAGGGGTCCGGGTTCGAATCCCGGTAAGGCATGGATGTTGTGTTTGTCTTACGGCACTGGCTCTTTCCCTTCCCTGGAACCAGTGACCCTAAATTAGGGACGGGCGACTGCTTATAACCCATTGAGTTGCTCACGGTGGTCGTTAAACCTCCAACCAAAAAAAAAAAAAAAAAAAAAAAAAAAAATGATCTATTGTGCTGTAGTCACTCCTGAATCCAGCTTGTTCTCTCGGTTGAGCCATGTCCAGTGTTACCTTCAAGCGGTGTGAAAGAACTTTAGTGAAGATTTTATAAACCACTGATAGGAGGCTGATAGGTCTGTAGTTCCTGAGATCCTCAATGTCACCTTTTTTATGTAGCAAGATCATTGTGATTTTTATCGATGCTAGTGCAAGAGGTAGATTATTTTCTTCATTTTTAAATACGAGAAAGAACAGATACATTATAATTTCCAAAAAGAAATCTGTTAATAGGTGGCTGAGCTGTATGAACAATCTTAAGAGAATAATGATTTCGTAGTAAAATGTACAAAACAATTTAAGTTTAAAATGTAATATACACTGAAGAGCAATTGAATTAGAGATACCTGTCTAGTAACATGTAGCACCACCTTTCGCCCTGATGACGGCGGCGATTCGTCTCGGCATGGACTCGACAAGACACCGGAAGCGTTGGGAAGCCATACGGATCTACGACCCCTTAACAAGCTCCCACAGTTCACGAAGATTTGATGGAGGGGTCATCTCTCTCGATGGCAACACAGATGTGCTCGATGGGATTGCGGTCAGGTGACCTAGCTGGCCAAGGAAGCGAGGTCACGTCGGTGGAGTGTTCATCCAACTATTCGGATATAATTCGGGAGCTGCATTGTCTTGTTGCAGGATGAGGTCCCCACTGGGATGTTGAAGACGCACAAACGGGAGCAAATGGTCGTCCAAGATATCCCGGTAACGTTGACCTGTGAGGACGACGTCAAACGTACCGAAGTCCCATTTCAGTCCACGTAAACAGTCCCCAGACGAGAATGCCACTCCCACCAACTTGAAGAGTACCCTGCTGGCAAGAATGATCCATCGCTTCGTGTGATTTGCGCCGTACTCGTATAATGCCATCCGCATGTACCAACGTGAATCTCGACTCATCAGTCCAGGCAACATTTTCCCACATGTCTAGGGTCAAGTGGCGATGTTTTCCGCGCCCATGCTAATCTTTGCACCCTGTGATGTGCGGTCAGCAGCGGTACCCTCGTGGGACGATGGCTTCTGTACCCCATAGCGAGGAGATGGTTCTGGATGGTGTGGCTGCTTACACGTTTTTGTGCACCAGGTTAAATTGCCGAGTGATTTCTTCCACTGTGGCCAGTCTATCCGCGGTTACAATGCGAGCTAGCCGACGATGACCCCACTAATTCACACGCTGTTGTCCACGGCAGTTGGCTCTTGCAGGGGTGGTTTTACCGGATTCGATGTTCTCACGGTGCACCCGTGACACAGTGGCTCGTGAAAATCCCAGTGCCTGCACGACTTCCGAGATGGAGTGATCCATTCTTCGGTCCCCGACAATTTGCCCACGATCAAATGCGTTTAGATCCTTTGTCTTACCCATACTGCGTCCGACTCTTCCCGATTCTCGTCGCATCACTCCTTATAATGTCGGATCGCTGCATAAGTCAAGTCGTTTCCGTTTACAGGACCTCCCACAGCACCATATTTGCATAACGTTAGCTGTCGCTAATTCAATTGCTCTTCAGTGTAATTAAAGTGGTTTTTATATTATATTATTTATGCACACACATGAAAGAAAATTAGTTTTTTACGTCTGCGTTAAAAACTAATTTTTTACGCCAAGTAAATTACCTGTATATTACGTAAAATATGTAACGAGTAAATTACCTTGCCAACCCTGGCTAGGAGATTTGGGATAGAGTGCTCGATAGGAAAGTGACACGGAAGCGAGGTAGAAAGGGGAGGAAGACGCCCTTATTTATTACCGGGGGGTGGGGGGTTGGGGGGGGGGGTTGAAGTACCCGGTCCCAATTGGGTGCCAAAATACGTCATGACTTTTCCGACAACCCAATAGAACTTCCGTACATCTGGCATGCGCTTCCGAGATTCCCGCGACACTGAAATGCAATGTACTTATGTCATATCGCGTGCATGCGACTTGACATTGGTATTGATCTTTCTTTTGTTTACAGTTTTAAATTTTGAATAATATCTGGAACACTCTCTTAATATAACATTATATTTCTGCTTGATGAAGCCGCCCGTTGGTGGCGAAAGCTAACGTTTATTCACTTGTGTTTTTAATATACCATTAAATGGATATTTTTGCTCTTTATTGTTATCTACGGTCTCTAACTTAGACCGCAGATCGGGTATTGGATTGCTGAATTGTGTTGCAGTTCTTAAAAGTAAAAACAATGGAACTTTTTACGAAAATTTTGTGTGGGGGCCCATGACCCCAGGATCCGACTCCATCCGAAAACCATCTACAGTCCAAGTTAGAGTATCATGAGATAGTATACCAAATTTGGTGGTTTTAAATTTAAAACTGTAAGATTTAACGAAAATTTTGTATGGGGCCCCCTCTACCCCGGGCCCCGACCTCTTCCAAAAACCTTCTGTAGGAGTACCATTGGATAGTATACCAAATTTTGGTGGTTCTAGATTGAAAACTGTGGATTTAACGAAAATTTTGTATGGGGGCCCTTCTACTCCTGGCCCCGACCTCTTCCAAAAAGTTTCTACGATCTAACTGGCCCCCGACCTCTTCCAAAATACCTTCTGTAGGAGTACCATGAGATAGTATACCAAATTTTGGTGGTTCTAAATTGAAAACTGTTGATTTAACGAAAATTTTGTTTGGGGTTCATCTACCCCGGGCCCCGACCTCTTCCAAAAACTTTCTACGGTCTAACTGGCCCCCGACCTCTTCCAAAATACCTAGGAGTACCATGAGATAGCATACCAAATTTTGGTGGTTCTAAATTGAAAACTGTAGATTTATCGAACATTTTGTAAGCGGCCCTTTGAACCTGGGCCTGACCCTTTCCAAAAATTTTCTACGGTCCAAGTTAGAGTACCATGAGATAGTATACAAAATTTGGTGGTCCTAAATTGAAAACTGTAGATTTGTTTAACGGACATACAAACAAACAAGCAAGCAAACATTCAAATTTATATATACAAAATAATGGAAACACCTCGCTGTAAACAGGTTGTCCGAAATAATGGAAACACCTCGCTGAAAATAGGTTGTCCGAGATAATGGAAACAGTGACTTTGGTATGTGCTGCTTTTGTCGTAAAACGAGCATATATTTTACAAAAAAAAAAAAAAAAAAAAAAAAAAAAAATTGCTTATAGTCTCAAGGGTTTGCGTGATTGCATTGTAAATCGGTGTTTGCATAATTTCGTTCCAGGTGAAGGCGCAATGAGTGGACCTGTCGGAGTTCCAAAGAGGGCGGATTGTAGGAACCCGTCTGGTTGCTGCGTCCGTAACTACAGTGGCACAGGTATTGGGGTTATCGAGACGTACCGTGTCGAAGGTCATGACAGCATACAATGTTCACGGCACAGCATCATCTGCGAGACACAACTGTGGAAGGAAACCCAAACTCACTGCGAGAGACAAGAGGACATCCAACAGGATTGTGCCCGCAAGGACGAAGACCACGGCGACGAAAGTGATTGCTGAGCTTAATGCACATCTCCAAAACCCAATGTCGACCCCATACCGTGCGAAGGGAATTGCATAAGCACAATATTTACGGCAGAGCTGCGATTGCAAAACCCCTGGTGTCGTAGGTGAATATGAAACTGAGACTACAGTGGAGCCAGGAACATAAAACGTGGACTGCGGATCATTGGAAACATGTCTTGTTTTCAGATGAATCAAGTTTCTCACTATTCTCCACCACAGGACGTGTGGAGAACGTCTGCAGAAGCCTACAACCCAGACTGTCTCCTTCCTACAGTGAAGCATGGTGGTGGTTCTGTAATGGTTTGGGCCATGATCTCGTGGTCTGCAGCAGGTCCCATTATCACCTTACACGGACGGATCACTAGCGGTGACTATGTCACTCTTTTGGCCGACCATGTGCAATCAATGGCGCAGACATTGTTTCCGTCAGGGGATTGCACCTTTCAAGATGATGATTCACAGAAGTCGAACTGTTCAGTCATGGTTTGAGCAACATGAGGATGAAGTTGCACACCTTCCTTGAACTGCACAATCACCGGACTTAAACATCATTGAGCCCCTGTGGTCTGTGTTGGAAAACAGAGTGCGATATCCTCCTCCGGCGTCTCTCAAGGAATTGGAGCAGTTTCTGCAGGAAGAATGGTACAATATACCACTTACCACCATCCAGGAGTTGTATGGGTCCATTCCAAGGAGGATTCAAGCAGTTTTAAATGCCAAGGGTGCTCCCACACCATATTAGGTGCGTAACATCTATTTGTTTCAAGGTGTTTCCATTATTTCGGACAACCCCTATATAGGTATACTGAAAAATGTACCATTTTGAACTGGGGGCAAAGCAAATTTCAGGGTGGGCGCAAGCCCACCGTCGCATCCCCCCCCTTGTCGAAGTCGCTGTTACGCACATGGAACATTTTAAGTAATTCTCAGTTTTTGCACTAAAGGGAGTAAACGCTTTTTCGCAGATGTTCGCCCCATTTTAAAAAAATCGCATGGAAAAATTATTTTTCTGTCGGAAAGAATTCCAACGATATTGTTCACTACTCTGAATTCTCTCATTGTCATCTTACTTGTTAGCACGTCTTTTGTAAAAAAAAAGATCGTGCTTCTGTTACCGGTTTGTCCGTCTGTACCCACGATATCTCTGCAACTATTAGTCCGATTTCAAAAATTCTTTTTGCATTGGGAAGCTTGAAATATGCGAATGACGATCCTTCATTTCGTTTTTTTTTTACGATGTACAATTTCGCCTCTATAGGGCGTAAATGCAGATGATGTCGAATTCAAAAATACGTTTTATTCCACATATTTGCTTCTAAACATCCGATTAAAAAAAATTCTTTTATCTTTCGATTCCATTTATGTCGAAGAGTATTTTAGATGTAGTTACTTTTTCAAATTACGCATAGATTTTCCGCTAGGGGGCGCAAAAGCAAATTACATTTCCCCCGATAACTCTTCTTCTAAAACTCAGATTTGAAAAAATTCTTCGGCGGATATACCTCCTGATGGAAAATCTTTTGCATATAATATCAAATGTTTGGTAAAGAATACTTTGGTCACCAGGGGTCGTAAGTGTTAATTTTTTGCTTCTGATGTATTTGCCATACAATCTGAGCTTCTAAAATATCGATTGAAAAAATTCTTTCGTGAACTGATTCCACTCACATCGATAAACCTTTTCGCAATATTTTCTTCTTAAAATAATCCACAGTTTCTTCGCCAGAGGGCGTAGACGTATATCTTATTTTTGTCAATATCTCTACTTCTAGAAGTCCGAATTCAAAAATTCCTTCTTTGTTAAATAGTGTTTCCAGTGTGACATGCTTTTCATATAATTTCAAAATTTTCAAGTAATTCATAGATTTTGCGCTAGGGGGTGTAGAAGTAAATTGTGTTTCCCCCTATATCTCTGCTTCTAAATCTTCGATTTGAAAAAATCTCTTTCTTCACCGGATACAGCTCCTGGTGGGAAATCGTTTGCACATAATTTTTAATTTTTGTAAAAAAATGGTTTGGCCACCAAGGGGCGTAAATCTTAATTTCCGCTTCTGTTGTATTTGCAGCAAAATATGAGCTAAATTCTCGATGGAAAAAAAACGTCGTTTGTAGACCGATACTACTCATGTCGATAAACCTTTTAGAAACATTTTCTTCTTAAAATAATGCATGGTTTCTACACCAGGGGGCGTAGATGTATATCTTATTTTTGTCAATATCTCTACTTCTAGGAGTCCGATTTGAAAAATTCCTTCTTTGTTGGATAGTGTTTCCGATGCGAAATGTTTTTCTTATAAAGTCGAAATTTTCAAGTAAATCATAATCTTTCTGCTAGGAATTGACTTTTTTTTTTTTTAACGTATCTAGATTTTAGCCCTATCATCATTCTCATTTTTCAGTTTTACTGAATCAGCCAGATTTTAATAATTATACTATGTTTTTAATACTGTTTGTTTAATTGTCTTGTGTTTGGTGATATTTGGCCACACATGGCTCTTTCGCCATGAAAAACAATCAAATCAACCAACCAACCTTTGCGCTAGAGGGCACAATTGTAAATTTCGTTTTCTGCGTTATTTCTGCTCTAACACTCCGATTTGAAAAATTCTTCCTGTATCGCATACAAGACCTGATGATGGAAAATATTTTTCGCATAATTTCTAATGTTTGGCAAAGAAGGGTTTAGCCACCAAGGGGCATAAGTGTTAATTTCTGCTTCTGATGTATTTGTAGCAAAAATCTGGGCCTCTTGAAAACTCGCCTAATTTTTTTTTTTCTTGGACTGATACCGCTCATATTGAAAAACTTTTGAGAATACTTTCTTCGTAAAATAATGCATGGGTTTCCCACCAGGGGACGTAAAGTCACATCTTATTTTTGTCAATATCTCTGTTTCTAAGAGTCCGATTTGAAAAAAATATTTCTGTGTTGGAGAGCGTATCCGGTGCGAAATATTTCTCTAAATTCATGTTTTTCTTAACGCACAAGTCTGCAACCAGAGGGATTAAAAACCCGATTGAAAAACTTCTTCCTTCCGTCAGATAGTATTGTTTCCCCATACCGGTTCCATTGACTTTGAATAGCTTTGATAAATTTAATTTGCCGCCCCGGTGGCGCAGTGGTCTAAGCGATGGCCTCTGATCATTCGTCCAAAAGGGGTGCGGGTTCGAATCCCGGTGAGGCATGGATGCTGTTTTTGTCTTACGGCACTGGCTCTCTCCCTTCCCTGGAACCAGTGACCCTAAATTAGGGACGGGCGACTGCTTAATAGTCCATTGAGTTGCTCACGGTGGTCGTTAAACCTCCAATCAAAAAAAATAAAAAAAATAAATTTAATTTGCGTCAGAACGGATTCAAAAGACTTGCTAATTACACCCGAAAATTCGGTATCATCGTTCTTGTTTCTCTTACTTGAAAGAGAACGTTGTAGTGGAATACAATTTGCTTACAGAGTTCGGAAAGTTGTATTGTCGCGGTGAATGCTTTTCGTAAAGTGGTTATAAATTAGAATCCCGCTGCTGCGTGAAGAATGGCTGTCGTTCCTCGGATTCTTAGCTTCACTGAGACCCACGAAGCACTTCTGTGTTTACCGTATCTGTCATTTTATTTTCTGTCTGTGCTTTTTGTTTTTAAGTATATTGTGATAATATCGAAGGCCCGGAAAAACGTGTTCTGCAAAATACTAGTGGCGTAGATCTCGTAGTGGGATTTAATTTTGCGTGAAACTTTGTGTGCGTAGCTGATTTTTCCGTGTTTTAGAACGAATCTAGCAGAACAGAGCCGTGATGCAATCAGGCGTGTTTGGAGTTTTTTTTTTTTTTTGTTGGAAATCTTCAACAGGGAACTACACTATTGATATTTGCTCTTCTCGGGCGTGCAAAATTTACATGTATTTGAATTCTAATTTAGTAGAAATGTTAGTTCGCCGCCCCTGTGGCGCAGGGGTCTAAGCGATGGCTTCTGATCTTTCGTCCGAGATGGGTTCGGGTTTGAATCCCAGTCAGGCATGGATGTTGTGTTTGTCTTACGGCGCTGGCTCTCTCCCTTCCCTGGCGTCAGTGGCCCTAAATTCGGGACGAGCTACTGCTTATAGCCCATTTAGGTGCTCACGGTGGTCGTTAAACCTCCAATCAAAAAAAAAAAAAAAAATGTTCATAGCGAACGTTCAATGAATCTTTTTTACGCTTTCCAACCGTAGGTTGAAGAAGCGCTACCAGCTTCGTCCGTCCGTCTGTCTGTCTGTCCGTCCGCACGATAACTCCCGTAAAAATGGTTCGATTTCGATGAAATTTTAGTATGTGGTAAGAGACCTCCTGGGAGCGAAACCTATTAAAAATGGACGAAATGGGATTAAAGGTCAGGGCATAGGAGCGGGATTCATTCCATTGCCCTTATGCGTCACAACTTGCGTAAACATCGTTCGATTTCGATGAAATTTTAGTATGTGGTTAGAGACCTCCTAGGAGCGAAACCTATTAAAAATGGACGAAATGGGGTTAAAGGTCAGGACATAAAAGCGGGATTCATTCCATTGCCCTTATGCGTCATAACTTGCGTAAAATGGTTCGATTTCGATGAAATTTTAGTATGTGGTAAGAGACCTCCTGGGAGCGAAACCTATTGGAAATGGAGTTAAAGATCAGGACATAGGAGCGGGGTCCATTCCATTGCCCTTATGCGTCATAACTTGCGTAAAAATGGTTCGATTTCGATGAAATTTTAGTATGTGGTAGGGGACCACCTCGGGACGAAACCTATTGAAAGTGGGCGAACTGTGGACGAACTGACGCGCTACAAATTGTCGTAGTGGACGAACTGACGCGCTACAAATTGTCGTAGTGGACGAATTGACGCGCGACGAATCATCGTAGTGTACGTACAATGGATGACGGAGTACTTTTACCCACGAATTAGCGGCGGAATTTGGGCCAGTTTCCTCCATCCACCCATCTTCCACGTGGTCTTCTGGGTCTTTGTCCCTTGGAATTCAGTCTAAGCTTTAGGTTGTTCATCGGTGGTCCATTCTATTGTCCATTGCCATTTCAGGGATTTTATTATAGTCATGGTGTCTTCCAGTCTTGTCATTTTCCTTATCCACAAGTTCCTCTTCTTATCTTTCCTGGTTACACCAAGCATGCATCTCTCCATGCTGCTTTCAGTTGTCTGCAGTTTTTGTATGCCTTTTTTTTTTTTTTTTTTTTAGTTGAGGCCCACGTCTCTTCTCCGTACGTAAGCACTGGAAGGATGCATTGATTAAACACTTTTCTTTTAAGACATAATGGCATATTGCTCTTAAAATTTTTACTGTTTCTTCCAAATACACTCTCCAACCAAGTTTTATACGCCAATTAATTTCTTCATCAATGTGATTCTCGCTTGATATCTGCTACCCAAGGTAAATGTAGAAATTGGTTATCTCCAGCTTTTCCCCATCAATTGATAAATCTTTATTGCTTGTAACAGCATTGTACTTCAGTCTTGTCTTGTCTTGTGAAAGTTAATTTTTTATCCCATTTCTTTACCTTCTCAGTAAGTTCCTGGATCATACTCTACAGCTCTGAAGTATTATTTCAAAGATCTCTGAAGGGTTCTTTGAAATATTTTCTTTTCTTTTTGGAAATGCACTGATGGCCACCCAAAATGCAACACCAAGAAGGACACGAGATAGCAAAGCCAGATTTACTGGACACATAACAACAGATACAAAGATGAAACGATTGAGCTTACAGGCCCGTGCGACTTGCGGAACACGCAGACATCAATAGTTCGTGTGGCCCCCATGGCTGGCAATAACGGCCGCTACACGCCGCGGCATCGAATGAAAGAGGCTTTGGATGTGGGCTTGGTGTATGTTGGTCCAGGCTGCTTCCACACGTTGCCACAGTTCATCAGGCGTAGCCGCGGGTGGTGTTTGTCGGGCCACACGGTTGCCGATCAGCGACCAGACGTGTTCGATGGGCGACATATCTGGAGAGCAGGCGGGCCACGGCAGCAGTGACGCCTGGTGGGCCGTGAAGAATTGTTGCACGCTGGGTGCCACATGCGGGCGCGCATTGTCCTGTTGAAACGTGGCTGCTGGCAGGTCCTGCAGGTAAGGGAGAACTACAGGCTCAAAAACGTCGGAGATGTAGTGGTGGCTGTTGAGTGTACCGGTGATGCGTACCAGAGGGGTGCGGGTGTCATATCCAATTGTGCCCCAAACCATAACGCCAGGCGACGGACAGCTATGGCGATGCATAATGCAGTCGTCATACATTCTCTCGCCTCGGTGCCTCCACACGCGGATCCGACCATCGTGGTGTTGCAGCCAGAAGCGGGATTCGTCGGAGAAGACAATGTCGTGCCATTCCGTAGTCCAGGTGCGGCGTTCAACGGCCACTGCCGCCGCACTCGCCGGTGGTGTAACTTCAATGGTAATCGGAGCAATGGGCGCCGTGCGACCAGTCCCCGCTCCTGCAGACGACGTCGAACGGTACGTGCTGACACAGGTTGTTGCGCAACACACCCTAATTCCTGCGCTAACTTTCGTGATGTGGCGGTGCGAGCCGTTAATGCCCGCCGCACAACATGCCGGTCCTCTCGTTCGGTGGTGTGTCGCGGCTGCGGCAATCGCTCACGTCGGTCCGTCCGTCCCTCCTGCACCCAGCGAATCCATACTCGCCTCACTGTGGCTGGATGTCGTCCCACACGGGCGCCGATGTCTCGGTACGATAAACCGCTGTCGCGATAAGCCAGTATTCGTCCTCTATCGAACTCCGAAACGTGCTGGAATGACTGCCGTATTCTGCGACGAGGAATCAGGAAGCTTCCCACGCACAGGTCCGGCAGCACTACACACTTCCACTACTTACACCCCGTATTCTGTTCACCCTTCTTTATAGTGCTTCTCGGTGGCGTGCCGGGCGCACAGGATTTGCATATGCCCTGCAATGCTAATCGTTTGCATGTCCTCCCGCGGGCGACGCATGCTGCAAATTTCAGGCCAATCGGATGCTTCCTTCTTGGTGTTGCATTTTGGGTGGCCAGCAGTGTAAAACCGGGTCAGGAAAACCTTGCCCCGACCAGTTTGGGCCGCCCCGGTGGCGCAGTGGTCTAAGCGATGGCCTCTGATCATTCGTCCGAACTGGGTACGGGTTCGAATCCCGGTGAGGCATGGATGTTGTGTTTGTCTTACGGCACTGACACTCTCCCTTCCCTGGAACCAGTGACCCTAAATTAGGGACGGGCGACTGCTTATAGCCCATTGAGTTGCTCACGGTGGTCGTTAAACCTCAAAAAAATAAAATAAAAAAAAGACCCGTTTCGATTTCTGCCCCGGGCATTTTGGGTATGCTATTTTTGGAGCCCTGAAAAGACATCAGAAAACTTTTTAAAATGATGATCGATGGTATTCATTTCACCTTTGTAGAGAACGGAGCGTAAAATGAGTGTATTTTAATGTGTCGAATTTAGAACGGAGTCAGTTTTAGAAGAATCTTGATACACGGAACAAGGAAAAAAGGAAATTCAATGGCGAAAAGAGAAGTGGAAAAAGCAAATTGGGAACGACTGAATTATGTGAACGTCGATGATGTCGAGTTACCCCGGTCTGGAATTTTAAAAGTGCTTGTACGTGCTAAAGGAAATGAATCGCTGTGCAACGTGAAAATCCTTCAAATACGTGGCGTCAGTGAATAAACAAAGACACCGCTCTTTCCACGTTGTAGCAACACACAGCAACCGAAAGATTGTTATTCTGTCACCGCCGTGAACCGAATAAAAAATTTTCGGTTGCTGTGTGTTGCTACAACGTGGAAAGAGCGATGTCTCTGTTTATTCGCTATGCAACGTTGGTTAAAAAACAAGTTAGTAAAATCATGCAATGCTTTGATAATGATACGCTTTCCAACATAGTCGTATGGTTACTTATATTTGAGCATGTCATGTACTCGTTTACGATACGATTATACTTAAAAAAAGACCCGAGTAGATTCAGGTTCTCAATTTTAAGTAGATTTTTTTTTAACAGTGTGTTTGGTGGGATATGCGGAGTGTCGTGTTTTTAGCACGTCTTTTGTAAAACATGTTAGTAAAATCATGCAATGCATTGATTATAATACGTTTTCCAACATTACAGAAATCATTACTCAAGTTATCACTCAAGTTATAAGAATGTCTGTGGAATAAATCTCGGTCCTGTGCCCTGACCTTTGATCCCATTTCGATGATATTCAGCAGAACCAACTTGGTATAACTCCGAAATAACATGATAAAGTTTTGTCGCAATCGAAGCATTTTTACGTAAGTTATGATGCATAAGGGCTATGGAATAGATCCCGCTCCTGTGTCCTAACCTTTGACCCCATTTCGCCCATTTTCAATAAGGTTTGTCGCCAGGTGGTCCCCTACCACATACTAAAATTTCATCGAAATCGAACCTTTTTTACGTTAGTTGTGGCGCATAACAGCTGTGGAATGGATCCCTCTCCTATGAACTGACCTTTGACCCCATTTCGTTCACTTTAAACAGAGTTCCTTCCCAGGTGATCCCCTACCAGATACTAAAATTTCATCAAAATCCAACGGTTGTTACGCGAGTTGTCGTGCTGACGGACATACGCACACAACGCGTGACGTAATGAGGCAGATGGGAATCGCGCCCATCTGCTAGCAAGGTGTGACGTCATAAATCTTTAATAGGATCCACAAACAACGCGTGACGTAATGAGATAGATGGCATGACCGCGCGCCAACATTCTCAAACGCGAGTTGTGACGTCATAAGATTTCTAAGCATTGGTAACATTAATGGAACAACGCCATCACTAAAAACATTATAATTCGGGGTGGTTATTTAACCCACTAAACGAATTCTTCTAAAGTCGAGATCAAGCTAAATAGATTTCTAGTACCAGAAAACGGTAGGCTAACGACTTTCATCAAAATTCTTAGAGCCGTTTTCAAAATAAAATGTATGTTCTTAGAGCCGTTTTCAAAATAAAATGTACATACATACAAGAATTGCTACTTTAAGGTGGACTTCAAGTAACTTTGCTTCCTATACTTCCAATGGAAAAGCTTTTGTACACATTTTCTTCACAATTAATGCGTTCCCAAGGGTGAAAATTTGAACATCGATTAAAATATCTTCATTTTATAACTTGCAATACTTAATAGTTTCTAAAACATAACCATAATTATGCAATTCAACATTTGTTTGTCTAATGACGTCATGAAAATACAGGTCGCGCCATCTTTTTTCTGAACAATTAATGCGTTCACAAGGATGAAAATTTGAACATCGATTAAAATAGCTTCGTTTTATAACTTGGAATACTCAATATTTTCTGAAACGTAACCATAATTATGCAATCCAACATTTGTTTGTCTACTGACGTCATCAAAGTACAGGTTGCGCCATCCTTTTTCTGGTTTCAACACCACCAAAGGAAAAGTTATTGATTTTTAATATAATTATGGTTATGTTTTAGAAAATATAAAGTTTTCCAAGTTATAATATGAAGTTATTTTAATCGATGTTCAAATTCTCATCCTTGGGAACACATTAATTGTGAAGGGAATGTGTACAAAAGTTTTTCCATTGGAAGTATAGGAAGCAAAATTACTTGACGTCCACCTTAATAATATGGGATAAGGACAATGGAATGGATCGCAATCTTATGTCCTGACCTTTGACCACATTTCGTCCATTTTCAATAGGGTTCGTCCCCAGTGGTTCCCTACTACATACTGAAATTTCATCGAAATCGAACCATTTTTACGCACGTTATGACGCATGAGGGCAATGGAATGCATCCCGATTTTATGTCCTGACCTTTGACCCCACTTCACCCATTTTGAATAGGGTCCGTCCCCAGGCGGTCTCCTACCACATTGAAATCGAACCATATTTACGCAAGTTATGACGCATAAGGGTAATGGAAGGATCCGGCTCCTACGTCGTGACCTTTGACCCCATTTGTCCCATTTTCAACAGGGTTCGTCCCCGGGTGGTCCCCTACCACATACTAAAATTTCATCGAAATCGACCCATTCTTAGGCCGGTTATCGTGCGGACAGACGGACGGACGGACAAAGCTGGAGCATATATGCTTCTTCAACCTACGGTTGGAAAGCGTAAAAAAGATCGTGCTTCTGTTATCGGTTTGTCCGTACCCACGATATCTCTGCAACTATTAGTCCGATTTGAAAAATTCTTTTTGCATTGGGAAGCTTGAAAAATGCAAATGATGATCCTTCATTTCGTTTTTTTTTACATTGTACAATTTCGCCGCTAGAGGGCGTAAATGCAGATGATGTAGAATTCAAAAATACGTTTTATTCCACATATTTGCTTCTAAACATCCGATTGAAAAAATTCTTTTATCTTTCGATTCCATTTATGTCGAAGAGTATTTTAGATATAGTTACTTTTCAAATTACGCATAGATTTTCCGCTAGGGGGCGTAAAAGTAAATTACCTTTTCCTCGATAACTCTTCTTCTAAAACTCCGATTTGAATTTTTTTCTTCAGCGAATACATCTCCTGATGGAAAATCTTTTGCATATAATTTCAAATTTTTGGTAAAGAATACTTTGGCCACCAGAGGGCGTAAGCGTTAATTTTTGCTTCTGATGTATTTGCCATAAAATCTGAGCTTCTAAAATAACGATTACAAAAAATTCTTTCGTGGACTGATGCCACTCACATCGATAAACCTTTTCGGAATATTTTCTTAAAATATTACACAGTTTCTCCGCCAGGGGGCGTAGATGTGCATCTTATTTTTGTCAATATCTCTACTTCTAGGAGTCCGATTTTAAAAATTCCTTCTTTGTTAAATTGTGTTTTCCGTGTGACATATTTTTCATGTCATTTCAAAATTTTCAAGTAATTAATTGAATTACCGCTAGGGGGCGTAGCGGTAAATTGCGTTTCCCCCTATATCTCTGCTTCTAAATCTTCGATTTGAAAATTTCTTTCTGCACCGGATACAGCTCCTGATGGGAAATCGTTTGCACATAATTTATAATTTTTGTAAAAAAAATAGTTTGGCCACCAGGGGGCGTAAACCTTAATTTCCAGCAAAATATGAGCTTCTTAAATCTCGATTGAAAATAAAATCGTTTGTTGACCGATACTACTGTTCATGTCGACAAACCTCTTAGGAAAATTTTCTTCTTGAAAAAATGCATGATTTCTACGCCAGGGGGCTTAGATGTATATTTTATTTTTGTCAATATCTCTACTTCTAAGAGTACGATTTGAAAAATTCCTTCTTTGTTGGATAGTGTTTTCGATGCGAAATGTTTTTCCTATAAATTCAAAATTTTCAAGTGAATCGTAGACTTTCCGCTAGGGGGCACAAAGGTAAATTGCGTTTTCTGCGTTATTTCTGCTCCTAAAGATCTGATTTGAAAAATTCTTCCTGTATCGCATACGAGACCTGATGGAAAATATTTTTCACAAAATTTCTAATGTTTGGTGTAGAATGGTTTAGCCACCAGGGGTAATAAGTGTTAATTTCTGCTTCTAAAGTATTTGTTGCAAAATCTGGGCTCCTGAAAACTCGACTAAACTTTTTTTTCTTGGACCGATACCGCTCATAAGGATAAACCTTTTGAGAATACTTTCTTCCTAAAATAATGCATGGTTTTCCCACCAGGGGACGTAAAGTCACATCTTTTTTTTGTCGATATCTCTGTTTCTAAGAGTTCGTAAGCTCACGATTCCGTTTACAGCAATATCTGAGGGATTAAAAACCCGATTGTAAAACTTCCTTCTTCCGTCAGATACTATTGTTTTCCATACCGGTTCCATTGCCTTTGAATAGCTTTGATAAATTTAATTTGCGTCAGAACGGATTCAAAAGACGTGCTTATTACACCCGAAAATTCGGTGTTGTGTTTCTTGTTTGAGCTGGTGCCGAACACCACCACGACAGGGTGTCTACTTGTCATGAAGTAATGAAAAAGTAATGAAATTGAGTGAATGGTCATGAATTTTTTTTTTTTTGTATCTGCACCTGAATGAAGACAAGTTTGCACACCTAGAAGAAAACACGAAACGGCACCCTTATAAACCGGCGTGTAGTCGATGCCCCATGACATATAATATATATATTTAAAATATGACTTTATTAAAAGCTGATGTTGTGAAGAGAGAATGTTTGCAATTTTGTAAATCTTCTAAAAAAAAACAAAAAAAAAACTGAAACAGTTCAATCCTAAGGAGGGCAAACTTGATCACTTTCTGATGAATTTAGTACAAAGTGCGAACCATAACTTTATCAAGTTCTTACAGAAGCTGCTATGCATGTTTCATGGCAATGCTGCAGTTGAAAGATGCTTTTCTGTTAACAAAGAACTATTAATTGAAAACTTAGAACAAGATGCAGTTGTTGCAGAAAGAAATGTTTACAGTGCAATACAATCGTTAGGTAGTTTAGCTAACAGCGAGAAAGAACTGAATGTGGACATCACAAAATCAATGATATTAGCTGTCAAAAATGCTTCATCAAAAAGAGTAGAAGCCTTAAAAGAAGAAATCTGACGAAGATGAAGTGACCAATCGTAAAAGGAGAGCAGTCCAAGAACTAAAAGAACTCAGATAAGAAAAGAAAGCTTATAGAAAAGGCAAAAAGTTCTAGATTCTGAGATAACAAGTTTAGCTAAGATACTTAAACACAGTCTTTCACTGTGAAATTTCAGTTTCCATAAATTTTGTACATTCATAGTTTTTATATTGCCTTAAAAAAAACTTGTAAGTTTTTACAGCATTACCATGTTAAAAGAACGTGTGTATTAATAGATGGAATGATAAATATTTATGAAAATAGCCATATACCATCCTAGATGAGAGCTGAATGTTTTTATTTCCTTAAACACATAGAATATGGTGAATGGCATAGTGCAAGTCATACATAATTACATTATTCATGTTAAGCAATTTTAGTGACATAAGAACTATATTCAGCTTTCATCTCAACTGGCTTTCAGGTAGGGGTTCATAACCCTTCCCCCACCGCATAGCCATTTTAACAACAATGATATTATTGACACATCAGTTTTGCCTAAATTATTGTCGCATGGGATTAATTTCAGTGTTTGTAAAAATAAAAAATAACCTGGGATCTCAAGCCAAGGGTACTAGATTATGAGTCTAGAATAGTTGTCATTGGGTCACGCAGTCATGAATTTAACTAAAGATGTCATGAAAAAGTCATGAATTTGGTTAATTGGAAATCAGTAGACACCCTGCACTATCACCGCCCATGTGCACTGACGTCAGCTCGACGATCTGCACACATCGCCCACGTCGAGACAACCAGCAAGTGCTGAACCTCAAGTGCGTTTTTCTACAGCAAGATGGAGCGACACCTCATACAGCACGGGTGACCTGTCACAAGATCAGAGACCTGGACTGGGAACTTCTGCCGCACTCAACCTGTTCCAGTGACACTGTCGCAGGTGACTACCAGCTTTTCCGGTAGCTGCACAGTTACTAGACAGACAGCGGTTCACCAACCGGGACGATGCCGAACGCGCACTTAATCACTTCTTTGCGTCCAAGCGTACACGATTCTAAAGGGGGCGGTATTACCCGACAGCTGCCCAGACAATGGGGGCACGTCGTAACAAACGATGGCTGCTAAATTTTGGACTGGTTTGTATTGGGTTAGTGCGAATGGAATGTCCGGCAAAGGACCAGCACACGTGGACGACAAGAACGGGAAAGTAGGACAACTTACCTAGGCAAAATAAATCCCCTTGGCATCGACACATAGTTGCCATCTGTCCGGCAAGGCCATGATCCCGGGACGAAAAAAGTCATGTAGCTGGGACCCGAAGAAGTCATCAACTGCACGTTGAACCTCGTTGTCTGTCGTGAACCGTTTCCCAGACAGGAAGTGATCCAGGCGACGAAACAGTGTCGGAGACAAGTCCGGGCAAAATAATCCCCCTCGGCATGGACACATAAGAGTTGCCATCTGTCCGGCAAGGCCATGACCCAGGAACGAAAAAAGTCTTGTGGCCGGAACCCGAAGAAGTCATCAACTGCACGTTGAACCTCGTCTGTCCGGAACTGTTTCCCCGGACACGAAGTGATCCAGGCGACGAAACAGATCATAGTCTGTCGGAGACAAGTCCGGGCAAAATAATCCCCCTCGGTATCGACACATAGTTGCCATCTGTCCGGCAAGCCCATAATCCCGGAACGAAAAAAGTCTTGTGGCTGGGACCCGAAGAAGTCATCAACTGCACGTTGAACCTCGTTGTCTGCCGTGACCTGTTTTCCAGACAGAAAGTGATCCGTCGACCTTCCGTTTTTGAAAGTTTCGTCTTTGCTCCGTACGACTTCCAGTTTTGGAAATTTTCCATAAATTTTCAAGCTGAAATACAGATATTCATGCAGTAAAATGATATTTCGCAATAATGCTGCACAAATTACGATTACAGAAAAAAAAAAATCTGAATTCTGTCGACCTTCCTTTTTCGAAAGTTTCGTCTTTGCTCCGTACGACTTCCCAGTTTTGGAAATTTTCCATAAATTTTCAAGCTGAAATACAAATATTTATGCAGTAAAATGATATTTCGCAATAAAACTGGACAAATTACGATTACAGAAAAAAATCTGAATTCCGTCGACCTTCCGTTTTGAAAGTTTCGTCTTTGCTCCGTACGACTTCCAGTTTTGGAAATTTTCCATAAATTTTCAAGCTGAAATACAAATATTTATGCAGTGAAATGATATTTCGCAATAATACTGGACAAATTACGATTACAGAAAAAATCTGAATTCCGTCGACCTTCTGTTTTCGAAAGTTTCGTCTTTGCTCCGTACGACTTCCAGTTTCGGAAATTTTCCATAAATTTTCAAGCTGAAATACAAATATTTATGCAGTAAAATGATATTTCGCAATAATACTGGACAAATTACGATTACAGAAAAAAATCTGAATTCCGTCGACCTTCCGTTTTCGAAAGTTTCGTCTTTGCTCCGTACGACTTCCAGTTTTGGAAATTTTTCATAAATTTTCAAGCTGAAATACAAATATTTATGCAGTAAAATGATATTTCGCAATAATACTGGACAAATTATGATTACAGAAAAAATCTGAATTCCGTCGACCTTCTGTTTTCGAAAGTTTCGTCTTTGCTCCGTACGACTTCCAGTTTCGGAAATTTTCCATAAATTTTCAAGCTGAAATACAAATATTTATGCAGTAAAATGATATTTCGCAATAATACTGGACAAATTACGATTACAGAAAAAAATCTGAATTCCGTCGACCTTCCGTTTTCGAAAGTTTCGTCTTTGCTCCGTACGACTTCCAGTTTTGGAAATTTTCCATAAATTTTCAAGCTGAAATACAAATATTTATGCAGTAAAATTATATTTCGCAATAATACTGGACAAATTACGATTACAGAAAAAAATCTGAATTCGTCGACCTTCCGTTTTCGAAAGTTTCGTCTTTGCTCCGTACGACTTCCAGTTTTGGAAATTTTCCATAAATTTTCAAGCTGAAATACAAATATTTATGCAGTAAAATGATGTTTCGCAATAATACTGGACAAATTACGATTACAGAAAAAATCTGAATTCCGTCGACCTTCCGTTTTCGAAAGTTTCGTCTTTGCTCCGTACGACTTCCAGTTTTGGAAATTTTCCATAAATTTTCAAGCTGAAATACAAATATTTATGCAGTAAAATGATATTTCGCAATAATACTGGACAAATTACGATTACAGAAAAAATCTGAATTCCGTCGACCTTCTGTTTTCGAAAGTTTCGTCTTTGCTCCGTACGACTTCCAGTTTCGGAAATTTTCCATAAATTTTCAAGCTGAAATACAAATATTTATGCAGTAAAATGATATTTCGCAATAATACTGGACAAATTATGATTACAGAAAAAATCTGAATTCCGTCGACCTTCTGTTTTCGAAAGTTTCGTCTTTGCTCCGTACGACTTCCAGTTTCGGAAATTTTCCATAAATTTTCAAGCTGAAATACAAATATTTATGCAGTAAAATGATATTTCGCAATAATACTGGACAAATTACGATTACAGAAAAAAATCTGAATTCCGTCGACCTTCCGTTTTCGAAAGTTTCGTCTTTGCTCCGTACGACTTCCAGTTTTGGAAATTTTCCATAAATTTTCAAGCTGAAATACAAATATTTATGCAGTAAAATGATATTTCGCAATAATACTGGACAAATTACGATTACAGAAAAAATCTGAATTCCGTCGACCTTCTGTTTTCGAAAGTTTCGTCTTTGCTCCGTACGACTTCCAGTTTCGGAAATTTTCCATAAATTTTCAAGCTGAAATACAAATATTTATGCAGTAAAATGATATTTCGCAATAATACTGGACAAATTACGATTACAGAAAAAAATCTGAATTCCGTCGACCTTCCGTTTTCGAAAGTTTCGTCTTTGCTCCGTACGACTTCCAGTTTTGGAAATTTTCCATAAATTTTCAAGCTGAAATACAAATATTTATGCAGTAAAATGATATTTCGCAATAATACTGGACAAATTACGATTACAGAAAAAAATCTGAATTCCGTCGACCTTCCGTTTTCGAAAGTTAAGTCTTTGCTCCGTACGACTTCCAGTTTTGGAAATTTTCCATAAATTTTCAAGCTGAAATACAAATATTTATGCAGTAAAATGATATTTCGCAATAATACTGGGCAAATTACGATTACAGAAAAAAATCTGAATTCCGTCGACCTTCCGTTTTCGAAAGTTTCGTGAAGATGGAATTCTGTTCTCCGACGCGAAATCCCCCCTCCCCCAATTCTCTTCTCGTGTTTATCGATCTCATAAATGACCAAAATAATAACGATAGGGCGAAATTCCTCGAATTCCCGGAAGAATTTTATGCCTGAAGATTACGGGGGAAATTTCGCGGCTTTCTGGGTTCCATTTTCGCAAACTGTTGCCTGCAGTTTCAAGCTGAAATACAGACATTTATGCAATTAAATGATGTTTAGCAAGAAAAGTGGACAAAGGCAACATCGAGAGAAAAAAAAAATGCGATTACTGCAAAAATTTTCACTCCATGTAACTACCGGTTCAGAAAATTTTAAAACACTAAATACCACTTTCGAGGACGATCTACATGATGACCCAAATAAATTAAAAAAAAAAAAAAATCGGAATTCTGCGAATTCGCTTACGAATCACATGAAATACTAGAAAAATGAAAAAAAAGCTAAACAAAATGAAAATTCGTAGAATCTGTAGTTTCGACAGCGATGTCCGTAGTCAGACAACTAAATCCGTAGAAACTACGGACATTCCGTAGGTAGTTGGCAGGTATGTTAACGTTTCGAGCGGCAATTCCTGCAGAATGGCCCAGTTTAAATTCATGCATGAAGAAGACTCTCAAATCCGGCGTCTGCATGTTTCCTTTGCAAGCTACGTTACATCCAAACAAACCACGCCTGAACCTTGTTCTTCACCTAACAACAAGAGTTCCTAATTTAGTTTGAGAGACCCGAACCCACAGCGCTATGCGCCTTTTGGCAGGTGAAAGAGAAACTAAGAGAGTTAGGAGCAGATTGCCCTGATAGAATAGCACGAAAGAAAAGTAAGGAAATATTAGAGCACAAGGAGTAAACGGTTTCCCGTTAAGTAGTGAAGTTGTAAGCTGCCCTACATACTTACTTGCAACAACAAGCCGTTCCGAGCGATATTTCTCTCCGAAGAAAAATGCCCGGTACACCGCTGCCACAGATGAGTACAGGGGGAAGGACACGGGAAAGGGGGAACCTGAAATAAAAAAAAAAACATCACACACAGAATAATAAGTTTCCCAGAGGAAAATCGACGTTCAACACCGGATAAAACAAAACTGGCAGTTTGCTCAGTGTTCCTCTCGGGTCCGCTATTTGCTTCGTTACTCATCAGCCAATGAGAGAAAAGACCCCCCCATTAGTTTAAAATTTTTTCTCAGGTTTACTTTTGCTGATTCTTGCCGGACATGTCAGAGTAACCATAGCTATAGCTGAGGTGGTGTGAACACAAGATTACACCAATCGAGGTTTAAGTTACTCATTTTGAGTAAACAACAGAAAAAAAAAAAAAAAGAAAAAAAAAAAGGCCACAATCAGGGCTATTATTTTTTCTTAATTATTTAAGGAGCCGGTAGTATAAGGGCCAATCATTTTTTCCCCTCGCTACTTGTCTGCTTGTTGCACATTTGTGTGCAACAGTCAGAACTAAGGCTTAAGAAAACAAAAAATTTCGATATAAAAGACAAGACAAACAACACCTTGTTAGTTAGGAGGAGAGATATTCAGTACAAAAAAGATAAATCTTTTATGCAACATTTTGCTCGGCCCTTTTAAGGGCCGTTTTTTTTTTCTCCCCAAAACTCCTGATATTCAATTCTTGCTTTCTTCCCATGTGTGAAGAATTGTTCTTCACGTGAACACGTGCTAGCTATTTATAGTGACTCTGTGACGTAATACCCGCAACACCTGTGGGTGGTTCCATTCCGCTGGGGGGGGAGATGTCTCCACTGCTCGTTCACGCCGGACATTTCATTCTCACCAACCGAATACAAAAACGATTTAAATTAGACCTTTCAAGTTAGCAGCTAACTTGTCTTCAGAAGTCAGTACATTTTCGCCGACCCGACAAGTATTAACGAAGTAAATTTCTCCGTCATTTCTGTCCACGCCAGGATTCGAACCCGGATCCCCTCATTCCGGAATAAGTCACTCTACCAATTGAGCTACGCGGACGTTTTGTTCTGACTACTATCTGCCTTTATATCGTGTGCGTCCTGCTGGCAGGGACGTCACATCCCCCCCAAAGAGGGCCGGGGGCATGGCCCACGGGTCAGCCGTGACCATGAATCGTTGCAGGCAGCCATCCACTGTAGAACGTGCACTTGAGAACTCCCAGTCATTTTTTTTTTTTCGAAGCGCTGGAGAAGGGATTCTCTGATTTTTCCTATCTCGCGGTGTGGAAATAACACCACACCATTGCGAGATTTTGAACGGTCGGGTCATCCGGATAGTTCGGGCGCCATTATAACGAAGTAAATTTCTCCGTCATTTCTGTCCACGCCAGGATTTGAACCCGGATCCTCTCATTCCGGAATAAGTCTCTCTACCAATTGAGCTACGCGGACGTTTTGTTCTGACTACTATCTGCCTTTATATCGTGTGCGTCCTGCTGGCAGGTACGTCACACAAGGACCGAGTGATATAAATACAAAACACATAGTGATTGCTCGATAGCGAGGTTGGGATTGTGCCGTTGACCCGGGGACTTCCACACCCAGACACCATGGTTCGCACGCTCCTTGAAAAGTCCTTGAATAAAAAAAAAGTTCATTTTCAAGTCCTTGAAAGTACTTGAAAAAGTCTAAAGCTCTGTAAATAGTACTTGAATTTTTTTTTAAATAATGGTATGAAAGAGCATGTGTTAAATAATTGTTTGTGCTAAAATGATGTAGAGGAGATTTCTGTGTAGTTCTGACGAAACCATTTGTGCTAAAATGATGTATAGATTTCTGTGCAGTTCTGGCAAAACACCAAGCTGAACTCGCGTTCAACCCAGGAAAGTGTGTGGACAGCTGGTGCCGTGAATACGCCAGAGTAAAGCCTCAGCCATGTGAGTAAAATAAGTGGAATGATGTATTCGCAAATTGTGATGGGCTTCTGTATACTGGAGTTAGGGACGCGTTCTTGCCGGAGTGTGGAACTTACAGGAATTTCTTGTGCTTCATGTGTGGACCCTTTTATCTCCTGGCTGCACCAAAAATGCATCAAAAATAAAAAAGTTAAGCAAACAATAAATGTCATACCAGCAGATGAATACCAAAATCATGTACTGTTTCAAAATATTCCACAAAATAAAATGAATTCAGAAAACACCAAAACAGAGGGGGCGGTTCAAATTTAAAATAGCCAACTGGGGGCAAGAGGTAGTAACAGGCAGGTGTGCCCGTTCCAGCTAAGAGTAATGGTCTGAATTTACTAAAATATCTACCTACTGACTAACGTACAGTACACACATATGATAATACGGGTATAAAAAGTGCTTGCATTTATTTTGCTTTGAAGAGTACGAACCTTGGGCACGATGATCATCTGTCCCCAAAACGAAGCGGCACTCATCGCTAAACACCACACGTCACCAGTCTGTGGCGTTACACGTCGCTCTGGCCTGGCACCACTGCAAACGCAGCCGGCGATGTTCCGGTGTTAATGGCAGCACACGTAAAGGGGCGTTGGGATTGCAGATTCGCTTCCAGGAGGTGTCGGAAAATGGTTCGTGGGCACACAGGAGAACTGCTACATCTGCCTGTATAGTGAACCGGATCCCCGTGGGATCCGTTCGTGCCTGGCGCGCGATCCGTCGATTCTCTCTACCGGTGGTCCGTCATGAACCGCGCCGTTGTGTGGTAGTGCCGTCACATTTCCACTGCTGCCAACACAGTCGGACGGTATGGTCAGAACTATCCACGTGGCGGGCTATACGGCGCGCCCGATTATCAGGCCTCTCTCAAAGTCTGTAAGTTGCATAAATCGACGTCTACCCGGCATTCTTGTCACGCCGTAATCTTGCTTGCGTCGGCCGGTGCTTTTCTCTTTCATGGGGCATCGACTACGCGCCGGTTTATAAGGCTGCCGGTTCGTGCTTGCAGCGCCACCACAGGGTGTACGGTCACGCTCAATCGCACCAAACGTGGATCATTTGCATACCAGCACGCACTCTAGCTATTTGCAAAGTTTCGCGGTTGTAGCATGTTTTCTTCTAGGTGCTCAAATTTCATTGTCCGACGAGGGAACACATCAGTTAGTCCCCTTTTATGCAAGCGTTTCTTGCCGCGCGTTTCGGCGACGGCAAAAAAAGTACGTTCTGTAAAGCAATGGGGGGACAAGCTGTTCCTTTTATGCACTGACGTCGCGTTTTCTTGCGGTCGCGTCGTGAGAAACATGCCGTCGTGTTCTAGAGAACGCCCGGCAGCAAAAAGACACTCAGCTTTTTCAAGTACATGGTGGGGAGTGGGACTATTTATGCAGACGCCGCGTTTCCTGCCGTCGGCTTGTAATAAATCAACCTCCCCCATCTGCAATCCAAGGCTCGCTGGCAACCGGTCTGCAAAGTGTCCACTGTCCATCAGTGTTCATCGCAGTGGGATTACATTGTGCTAGTTGAAGCGACATTGTTATATTTTATAAGAAATGGATGATGTTGAAACAGAACGTTTTATAGATGCTATTAAAAATAATGGAGTAATTTGGGATTCATCATCGGAGGGACTACAAAAATAAAAACCTGAAAAAAAATCAGTGGATCGAAGTATGCACTCTATTTAACCCGGAGTTCGAAGGATTGGATATTAAAGAGAAACATAGTCTTGGTTAGTTCAAACTGTTATTATTATTGTTTAATCTTAATAATATTTATTACTAGCTTGTAGCCTGTCGCTTTGCTGACGCTGTTTCAGCTTTGAATAAAAAAAGTACACTATTGCGAATGATGCAACTGTACTTCTCTTTTAATTCATCCAGCGTTCGAGTACGATTTCGGTGCAAATTGCTGTGTTTAAGGAATAGCTTTCTCATCTTTTACATGCAATGTGTATGTAAAATGTGAGAGAGAAAAATCCGGGAGAGTCAAATTACAGTTATTTTACTTGTGACCATACCATGTATAACGAAGATATTAGACACAATAAGAATAAAAAAAAAATAATTCGTATCGGCTGGGGGTAGAAAACTCGAAAGTACCCAAGACGTGCATCACTGCAAATTTTTAAGCCACAAGTGCCCCAGCGGTGTTGGGGGAAAAAAAAAAAAAGTTTTGCGTCTTTTACAAGAATTTTTACAAATTCGAACTGCCCTGGTAATGACAATCGGAAATAAATCAAAATTTTTAATTGAAAAAGAAAAAAACAAAATTTTGGGGTATCATATCATGTTCAGGTGTTTTGAAAGCACACAGGTTTTGAAAAATTTTGAAAAAAATAAATTAAATAACTGCTGAAAATTGTATTGTCTTCGACAACAGATTGTGATATTTTTCGCCGATACAAGCAATACATCATGCACGGATCCATCTTCCACTCTGCATAGGATGCGAAGAGCCACTGGCAGCACTGACCCCACAATCTGCCGTCGTCGAAGCGCACGAAACGTCCGCATAAAACGACAGGCAACGACGGCAAAAAACGCGACGTTTTTTGCCGTCCGTAAAACGCGCCGCAAAAAACGTCTGCATAAAAAAGCGCTCTTAACCAAAGAAAACTTTCTCTTGTAGAACAGTGTGATTAAAAGCGCAGAATTTCCACGGGGACGTGAGATAATTTTGTAGAAGGTTGTTGCAAATTCGGTCATACACTATGTCAATGAAATACGAAAGTAAGTTATCCGATTTGGGGGGGGGGGGGAGGACTTTCAGTTCCGAATTTGCGTACGGCGTTTTAGTGTCCATTATCGACTTCAAGACGTATGAGTAATACTCACGGAGAAATGATTTCATTTAGATTTAACCGTCATCGCGAAAAGGTCAGCATTCATTATTTTATTGCTGTAAAACACATCTCATTATTTTGCATGAGCGACGAAAAAATCCGTTTTTGTCTTAAATGCAGTGCATCTGTGAAAAAGGAGTGGGACTCTTTCACACAAAGAGCTTTTAAACGCCGGTTCTCCCTCCCTCCCTCCATCCTCCCCCCGCGACTATTTCCTCCCCGGTTTATTCGCGCTTGTTCAATGGATGGCAGACGCTTACCGATCCTGAAGAGGTTGATTCCATCCATTTCCAACCGCAAGAGCACGGTAGGGAGGTAAAAGGCAGCCTGGGAAGAGGGGGGGGGGGGGGGGGCGAGGGATTCCTGTGAACGGCTTCAGAAAAAAAATGTATGTATTTTGGCCGCGAGGCATGATTGTAACTACTCGCAAAGAGACGGTAATCTTTTCTTTTCGCCTGTTGTGCTTGTGTTGAGGTGTATGATCTTCGCTGGTTTGTTTATGAATGCGTGAGGTTCTTCAACCTTTCATATCAGCAGGAAGTTGGCGCTGTCGTAATGTTTGTATGCATCATCGTCGCAAGTGTACGTTAGTTTCAGGTATTCGTCTTTTTAGTTTTTTGTACTTAGCCCTGTTAACGCCCTTCAGTAAATAGTTAAATTTTTATTAGCGATCGCATTTCATTTTTTACTCTTGTGAGCGTAACGACTTGTTAAAACAGCTGTGAGAGCAGTGAGTTGTTCGAAAACGGGGCGCAGCCCCGGTGGTGCTGTGGTTTTAAGCGCTGTCTTCCGATCATTCGCCGGGTTTAAATCAGTGGTGACGCTGAGAACTAGGGGTGAGATCATGATGGGGGGGGGGGGGGGGGTCATGAATAGCAGCCCCCACAGTTCTGAGTGTTTGGCAGAAATTATTGCAAAAAATTCGGTTCATGTGCATTTTACCCGACGCTGATAATGTTTTCCCTAGTAAAAGAAACATTTTCAAGTGAATACTTTCTTCTCCTTAGCCTTTTAACCAGGGCCGACGCTAGACTTCGAAATCAGGATGGGCGACAGGTGGGCGAGCATTATTTTTGGTGGGGCAAATTAGATAGCGTGATTACCCCCAGTTCTGAGTGTTTGGCAGAAATTATTGCAAAAAATTCTGTTCATGTGCATTTTACCTGACGCGGATAATGTTATCCATAGTGAAAGAAACATTTTCAAGTGAATACATTCTTCTCCTTAGCCTTTTAACCAGGGCCGACGCTAGACTTCGAAATCAGGATGGGCGACAGGTGGGCGAGCATTATTTTTGGTGGGGCAAGTTAGATAGCGTGATTACCCCCAGTTCTGAGTGTTTGGCAGAAATTATTGCAAAAAATTCTGTTCATGTGCATTTTACCTGACGCGGATAATGTTATCCATAGTGAAAGAAACATTTTCAAGTGAATACATTCTTCTCCTTAGCCTTTTAACCAGGGCCGACGCTAGACTTCGAAATCAGGATGGGCGACAGGTGGGCGAGCATTATTTTTGGTGGGGCAAGTTAGATAGCGTGATTACCCCCCAGTTCTGAGTGTTTGGCAGAAATTATTGCAAAAAATTCTGTTCATGTGCATTTTACCTGACGCGGATAATGTTATCCATAGTGAAAGAAACATTTTCAAGTGAATACATTCTTCTCCTTAGCCTTTTAACCAGGGCCGACGCTAGACTTCGAAATCAGGATGGGCGACAGGTGGGCGAGCATTATTTTTGGTGGGGCAAGTTAGATAGCGTGATTACCCCCAGTTCTGAGTGTTTGGCAGAAATTATTGCAAAAAATTCTGTTCATGTGCATTTTACCTGACGCGGATAATGTTATCCATAGTGAAAGAAACATTTTCAAGTGAATACATTCTTCTCCTTAGCCTTTTAACCAGGGCCGACGCTAGACTTCGAAATCAGGATGGGCGACAGGTGGGCGAGCATTATTTTTGGTGGGGCAAGTTAGATAGCGTGATTACCCCCAGTTCTGAGTGTTTGGCAGAAATTATTGCAAAAAATTCTGTTCATGTGCATTTTACCTGACGCGGATAATGTTATCCATAGTGAAAGAAACATTTTCAAGTGAATACATTCTTCTCCTTAGCCTTTTAACCAGGGCCGACGCTAGACTTCGAAATCAGGATGGGCGACAGGTGGGCGAGCATTATTTTTGGTGGGGCAAGTTAGATAGCGTGATTACCCCCCAGTTCTGAGTGTTTGGCAGAAATTATTGCAAAAAATTCTGTTCATGTGCATTTTACCTGACGCGGATAATGTTATCCATAGTGAAAGAAACATTTTCAAGTGAATACATTCTTCTCCTTAGCCTTTTAACCAGGGCCGACGCTAGACTTCGAAATCAGGATGGGCGAGCATTATTTTTGGTGGGGCAAGTTAGATAGCGTGATTACCCCCCAGTTCTGAGTGTTTGGCAGAAATTATTGCAAAAAATTCTGTTCATGTGCATTTTACCTGACGCGGATAATGTTATCCATAGTGAAAGAAACATTTTCAAGTGAATACATTCTTCTCCTTAGCCTTTTAACCAGGGCCGACGCTAGACTTCGAAATCAGGATGGGCGACAGGTGGGCGAGCATTATTTTTGGTGGGGCAAGTTAGATAGCGTGATTACCCCCAGTTCTGAGTGTTTGGCAGAAATTATTGCAAAAAATTCTGTTCATGTGCATTTTACCTGACGCGGATAATGTTATCCATAGTGAAAGAAACATTTTCAAGTGAATACATTCTTCTCCTTAGCCTTTTAACCAGGGCCGACGCTAGACTTCGAAATCAGGATGGGCGAGCATTATTTTTGGTGGGGCAAGTTAGATAGCGTGATTACCCCCCAGTTCTGAGTGTTTGGCAGAAATTATTGCAAAAAATTCTGTTCATGTGCATTTTACCTGACGCGGATAATGTTATCCATAGTGAAAGAAACATTTTCAAGTGAATACATTCTTCTCCTTAGCCTTTTAACCAGGGCCGACGCTAGACTTCGAAATCAGGATGGGCGACAGGTGGGCGAGCATTATTTTTGGTGGGGCAAGTTAGATAGCGTGATTACCCCCAGTTCTGAGTGTTTGGCAGAAATTATTGCAAAAAATTCTGTTCATGTGCATTTTACCTGACGCGGATAATGTTATCCATAGTGAAAGAAACATTTTCAAGTGAATACATTCTTCTCCTTAGCCTTTTAACCAGGGCCGACGCTAGACTTCGAAATCAGGATGGGCGAGCATTATTTTTGGTGGGGCAAGTTAGATAGCGTGATTACCCCCCAGTTCTGAGTGTTTGGCAGAAATTATTGCAAAAAATTCTGTTCATGTGCATTTTACCTGACGCGGATAATGTTATCCATAGTGAAAGAAACATTTTCAAGTGAATACTTTCTTCTCCTTAGCCTTTTAACCAGGGCCGACGCTAGACTTCGAAATCAGGATGGGCGACAGGTGGGCGAGCATTATTTTTGGTGGGGCAAGTTAGATAGCGTGATTACCCCCCAGTTCTGAGTGTTTGGCAGAAATTATTGCAAAAAATTCTGTTCATGTGCATTTTACCTGACGCGGATAATGTTATCCATAGTGAAAGAAACATTTTCAAGTGAATACATTCTTCTCCTTAGCCTTTTAACCAGGGCCGACGCTAGACTTCGAAATCAGGATGGGCGACAGGTGGGCGAGCATTATTTTTGGTGGGGCAAGTTAGATAGCGTGATTACCCCCAGTTCTGAGTGTTTGGCAGAAATTATTGCAAAAAATTCTGTTCATGTGCATTTTACCTGACGCGGATA
The DNA here is from genome assembly GCA_039090855.1 of Macrothele yani. Taxonomy (NCBI): domain Eukaryota; kingdom Metazoa; phylum Arthropoda; class Arachnida; order Araneae; family Macrothelidae; genus Macrothele; species Macrothele yani. Next base: position 25,466,458 of record CM077031.1, read on the forward strand.
ATGTTATCCATAGTGAAAGAAACATTTTCAAGTGAATACATTCTTCTCCTTAGCCTTTTAACCAGGGCCGACGCTAGACTTCGAAATCAGGATGGGCGACAGGTGGGCGAGCATTATTTTTGGTGGGGCAAGTTAGATAGCGTGATTACCCCCCAGTTCTGAGTGTTTGGCAGAAATTATTGCAAAAAATTCTGTTCATGTGCATTTTACCTGACGCGGATAATGTTATCCATAGTGAAAGAAACATTTTCAAGTGAATACATTCTTCTCCTTAGCCTTTTAACCAGGGCCGACGCTAGACTTCGAAATCAGGATGGGCGACAGGTGGGCGAGCATTATTTTTGGTGGGGCAAGTTAGATAGCGTGATTACCCCCAGTTCTGAGTGTTTGGCAGAAATTATTGCAAAAAATTCTGTTCATGTGCATTTTACCTGACGCGGATAATGTTATCCATAGTGAAAGAAACATTTTCAAGTGAATACATTCTTCTCCTTAGCCTTTTAACCAGGGCCGACGCTAGACTTCGAAATCAGGATGGGCGAGCATTATTTTTGGTGGGGCAAGTTAGATAGCGTGATTACCCCCAGTTCTGAGTGTTTGGCAGAAATTATTGCAAAAAATTCTGTTCATGTGCATTTTACCTGACGCGGATAATGTTATCCATAGTGAAAGAAACATTTTCAAGTGAATACATTCTTCTCCTTAGCCTTTTAACCAGGGCCGACGCTAGACTTCGAAATCAGGATGGGCGACAGGTGGGCGAGCATTATTTTTGGTGGGGCAAGTTAGATAGCGTGATTACCCCCCAGTTCTGAGTGTTTGGCAGAAATTATTGCAAAAAATTCTGTTCATGTGCATTTTACCTGACGCGGATAATGTTATCCATAGTGAAAGAAACATTTTCAAGTGAATACATTCTTCTCCTTAGCCTTTTAACCAGGGCCGACGCTAGACTTCGAAATCAGGATGGGCGACAGGTGGGCGAGCATTATTTTTGGTGGGGCAAGTTTGATAGCGTGATTACCCCCAGTTCTGAGTGTTTGGCAGAAATTATTGCAAAAAATTCTGTTCATGTGCATTTTACCTGACGCGGATAATGTTATCCATAGTGAAAGAAACATTTTCAAGTGAATACATTCTTCTCCTTAGCCTTTTGACCAGGGACGACACTAGACTTCGAAATCAGGATGGGCGACAGGTGGGCGAGCATTATTTTTGGTGGGGCAAGTTTGATAGCGTGATTACCCCCAGTTCTGAGTGTTTGGCAGAAATTATTGCAAAAAATTCTGTTCATGTGCATTTTACCTGACGCGGATAATGTTATCCATAGTGAAAGAAACATTTTCAAGTGAATACATTCTTCTCCTTAGCCTTTTGACCAGGGACGACACTAGACTTCGAAATCAGGATGGGCGACAGGTGGGCGAGCATTATTTTTGGTGGGGCAAGTTTGATAGCGTGATTACCCCCCAGTTCTGAGTGTTTGGCAGAAATTATTGCAAAAAATTCTGTTCATGTGCATTTTACCTGACGCGGATAATGTTATCCATAGTGAAAGAAACATTTTCAAGTGAATACATTCTTCTCCTTAGCCTTTTGACCAGGGACGACACTAGACTTCGAAATCAGGATGGGCGACAGGTGGGCGAGCATTATTTTTGGTGGGGCAAGTTTGATAGCGTGATTACCCCCCAGTTCTGAGTGTTTGGCAGAAATTTTTGCAAGAAAATTCTGTTCATGTGCATTTTACCTGACGCGGATAATGTTATCCATAGTGAAAGAAACATTTTCAAGTGAATACATTCTTCTCCTTAGCTTTTTGACCAGGGACGACACTAGACTTCGAAATCAGGATGGGCGACAGGTGGGTGAGCATTATTTTTGGTGGGGCAAGTTTGATAGCGTGATTACCCCCCAGTTCTGAGTGTTTGGCAGAAATTATTGCAAAAAATTCTGTTCATGTGCATTTTACCTGACGCGGATAATGTTATCCATAGTGAAAGAAACATTTTCAAGTGAATACATTCTTCTCCTTAGCTTTTTGACCAGGGACGACACTAGACTTCGAAATCAGGATGGGCGACAGGTGGGCGAGCATTATTTTTGGTGGGGCAAGTTTGATAGCGTGATTACCCCCCAGTTCTGAGTGTTTGGCAGAAATTATTGCAAGAAATTCTGTTCATGTGCATTTTACCTGACGCGGATAATGTTATCCATAGTGAAAGAAACATTTTCAAGTGAATACATTCTTCTCCTTAGCTTTTTGACCAGGGACGACACTAGACTTCGAAATCAGGATGGGCGACAGGTGGGCGAGCATTATTTTTGGTGGGGCAAGTTTGATAGCGTGATTACCCCCCAGTTCTGAGTGTTTGGCAGAAATTATTGCAAAAAATTCTGTTCATGTGCATTTTACTTGACGCGGATAATGTTATCCATAGTGAAAGAAACATTTTCAAGTGAATACATTCTTCTCCTTAGCCTTTTTGACCAGGGACGACACTAGACTTCGAAATCAGGATGGGCGACAGGTGGGCGAGCATTATTTTTGGTGGGGCAAGTTTGATAGCGTGATTACCCCCAGTTCTGAGTGTTTGGCAGAAATTATTGCAAAAAATTCTGTTCATGTGCATTTTACCTGACGCGGATAATGTTATCCATAGTGAAAGAAACATTTTCAAGTGAATACATTCTTCTCCTTAGCTTTTTGACCAGGGACGACACTAGACTTCGAAATCAGGATGGGCGACAGGTGGGCGAGCATTATTTTTGGTGGGGCAAGTTTGATAGCGTGATTACCCCCCAGTTCTGAGTGTTTGGCAGAAATTATTGCAAAAAATTCTGTTCATGTGCATTTTACCTGACGCGGATAATGTTATCCATAGTGAAAGAAACATTTTCAAGTGAATACATTCTTCTCCTTAGCTTTTTGACCAGGGACGACACTAGACTTCGAAATCAGGATGGGCGACAGGTGGGCGAGCATTATTTTTGGTGGGGCAAGTTTGATAGCGTGATTACCCCCCAGTTCTGAGTGTTTGGCAGAAATTATTGCAAAAAATTCTGTTCATGTGCATTTTACCTGACGCGGATAATGTTATCCATAGTGAAAGAAACATTTTCAAGTGAATACATTCTTCTCCTTAGCCTTTTGACCAGGGACGACACTAGACTTCGAAATCAGGATGGGCGACAGGTGGGCGAGCATTATTTTTGGTGGGGCAAGTTTGATAGCGTGATTACCCCCCAGTTCTGAGTGTTTGGCAGAAATTATTGCAAAAAATTCTGTTCATGTGCATTTTACCCGACGCGGATAATGTTATCCATAGTGAAAGAAACATTTTCAAGTGAATACATTCTTCTCCTTAGCCTTTTTGACCAGGGACGACACTAGACTTCGAAATCAGGATGGGCGACAGGTGGGCGAGCATTATTTTTGGTGGGGCAAGTTTGATAGCGTGATTACCCCCCAGTTCTGAGTGTTTGGCAGAAATTATTGCAAAAAATTCTGTTCATGTGCATTTTACCCGACGCGGATAATGTTATCCATAGTGAAAGAAACATTTTCAAGTGAATACATTCTTCTCCTTAGCTTTTTGACCAGGGACGACACTAGACTTCGAAATCAGGATGGGCGACAGGTGGGCGAGCATTATTTTTGGTGGGGCAAGTTTGATAGCGTGATTACCCCCCAGTTCTGAGTGTTTGGCAGAAATTATTGCAAAAAATTCTGTTCATGTGCATTTTACCTGACGCGGATAATGTTATCCATAGTGAAAGAAACATTTTCAAGTGAATACATTCTTCTCCTTAGCCTTTTTGACCAGGGACGACACTAGACTTCGAAATCAGGATGGGCGACAGGTGGGCGAGCATTATTTTTGGTGGGGCAAGTTTGATAGCGTGATTACCCCCAGTTCTGAGTGTTTGGCAGAAATTATTGCAAAAAATTCTGTTCATGTGCATTTTACCCGACGCGGATAATGTTATCCATAGTGAAAGAAACATTTTCAAGTGAATACATTCTTCTCCTTAGCTTTTTGACCAGGGACGACACTAGACTTCGAAATCAGGATGGGCGACAGGTGGGCGAGCATTATTTTTGGTGGGGCAAGTTTGATAGCGTGATTACCCCCCAGTTCTGAGTGTTTGGCAGAAATTATTGCAAAAAATTCTGTTCATGTGCATTTTACCTGACGCGGATAATGTTATCCATAGTGAAAGAAACATTTTCAAGTGAATACATTCTTCTCCTTAGCCTTTTGACCAGGGACGACACTAGACTTCGAAATCAGGATGGGCGACAGGTGGGCGAGCATTATTTTTGGTGGGGCAAGTTTGATAGCGTGATTACCCCCCAGTTCTGAGTGTTTGGCAGAAATTATTGCAAAAAATTCTGTTCATGTGCATTTTACCCGACGCGGATAATGTTATCCATAGTGAAAGAAACATTTTCAAGTGAATACATTCTTCTCCTTAGCCTTTTGACCAGGGACGACACTAGACTTCGAAATCAGGATGGGCGACAGGTGGGCGAGCATTATTTTTGGTGGGGCAAGTTTGATAGCGTGATTACCCCCCAGTTCTGAGTGTTTGGCAGAAATTATTGCAAAAAATTCTGTTCATGTGCATTTTACCCGACGCGGATAATGTTATCCATAGTGAAAGAAACATTTTCAAGTGAATACATTCTTCTCCTTAGCTTTTTGACCAGGGACGACACTAGACTTCGAAATCAGGATGGGCGACAGGTGGGCGAGCATTATTTTTGGTGGGGCAAGTTTGATAGCGTGATTACCCCCCAGTTCTGAGTGTTTGGCAGAAATTATTGCAAAAAATTCTGTTCATGTGCATTTTACCTGACGCGGATAATGTTATCCATAGTGAAAGAAACATTTTCAAGTGAATACATTCTTCTCCTTAGCTTTTTGACCAGGGACGACACTAGACTTCGAAATCAGGATGGGCGACAGGTGGGCGAGCATTATTTTTGGTGGGGCAAGTTTGATAGCGTGATTACCCCCAGTTCTGAGTGTTTGGCAGAAATTATTGCAAAAAATTCTGTTCATGTGCATTTTACCCGACGCGGATAATGTTATCCATAGTGAAAGAAACATTTTCAAGTGAATACATTCTTCTCCTTAGCCTTTTGACCAGGGACGACACTAGACTTCGAAATCAGGATGGGCGACAGGTGGGCGAGCATTATTTTTGGTGGGGCAAGTTTGATAGCGTGATTACCCCCAGTTCTGAGTGTTTGGCAGAAATTATTGCAAAAAATTCTGTTCATGTGCATTTTACCTGACGCGGATAATGTTATCCATAGTGAAAGAAACATTTTCAAGTGAATACATTCTTCTCCTTAGCCTTTTGACCAGGGACGACACTAGACTTCGAAATCAGGATGGGCGACAGGTGGGCGAGCATTATTTTTGGTGGGGCAAGTTTGATAGCGTGATTACCCCCCAGTTCTGAGTGTTTGGCAGAAATTATTGCAAAAAATTCTGTTCATGTGCATTTTACCCGACGCGGATAATGTTATCCATAGTGAAAGAAACATTTTCAAGTGAATACATTCTTCTCCTTAGCCTTTTTGACCAGGGACGACACTAGACTTCGAAATCAGGATGGGCGACAGGTGGGCGAGCATTATTTTTGGTGGGGCAAGTTTGATAGCGTGATTACCCCCAGTTCTGAGTGTTTGGCAGAAATTATTGCAAAAAATTCTGTTCATGTGCATTTTACCTGACGCGGATAATGTTATCCATAGTGAAAGAAACATTTTCAAGTGAATACATTCTTCTCCTTAGCTTTTTGACCAGGGACGACACTAGACTTCGAAATCAGGATGGGCGACAGGTGGGCGAGCATTATTTTTGGTGGGGCAAGTTTGATAGCGTGATTACCCCCCAGTTCTGAGTGTTTGGCAGAAATTATTGCAAAAAATTCTGTTCATGTGCATTTTACCTGACGCGGATAATGTTATCCATAGTGAAAGAAACATTTTCAAGTGAATACATTCTTCTCCTTAGCCTTTTGACCAGGGACGACACTAGACTTCGAAATCAGGATGGGCGACAGGTGGGCGAGCATTATTTTTGGTGGGGCAAGTTTGATAGCGTGATTACCCCCCAGTTCTGAGTGTTTGGCAGAAATTATTGCAAAAAATTCTGTTCATGTGCATTTTACCCGACGCGGATAATGTTATCCATAGTGAAAGAAACATTTTCAAGTGAATACATTCTTCTCCTTAGCTTTTTGACCAGGGACGACACTAGACTTCGAAATCAGGATGGGCGACAGGTGGGCGAGCATTATTTTTGGTGGGGCAAGTTTGATAGCGTGATTACCCCCAGTTCTGAGTGTTTGGCAGAAATTATTGCAAAAAATTCTGTTCATGTGCATTTTACCTGACGCGGATAATGTTATCCATAGTGAAAGAAACATTTTCAAGTGAATACATTCTTCTCCTTAGCCTTTTTGACCAGGGACGACACTAGACTTCGAAATCAGGATGGGCGACAGGTGGGCGAGCATTATTTTTGGTGGGGCAAGTTTGATAGCGTGATTACCCCCCAGTTCTGAGTGTTTGGCAGAAATTATTGCAAAAAATTCTGTTCATGTGCATTTTACCTGACGCGGATAATGTTATCCATAGTGAAAGAAACATTTTCAAGTGAATACATTCTTCTCCTTAGCTTTTTGACCAGGGACGACACTAGACTTCGAAATCAGGATGGGCGACAGGTGGGCGAGCATTATTTTTGGTGGGGCAAGTTTGATAGCGTGATTACCCCCCAGTTCTGAGTGTTTGGCAGAAATTATTGCAAAAAATTCTGTTCATGTGCATTTTACCTGACGCGGATAATGTTATCCATAGTGAAAGAAACATTTTCAAGTGAATACATTCTTCTCCTTAGCTTTTTGACCAGGGACGACACTAGACTTCGAAATCAGGATGGGCGACAGGTGGGCGAGCATTATTTTTGGTGGGGCAAGTTTGATAGCGTGATTACCCCCCAGTTCTGAGTGTTTGGCAGAAATTATTGCAAAAAATTCTGTTCATGTGCATTTTACCTGACGCGGATAATGTTATCCATAGTGAAAGAAACATTTTCAAGTGAATACATTCTTCTCCTTAGCTTTTTGACCAGGGACGACACTAGACTTCGAAATCAGGATGGGCGACAGGTGGGCGAGCATTATTTTTGGTGGGGCAAGTTTGATAGCGTGATTACCCCCAGTTCTGAGTGTTTGGCAGAAATTATTGCAAAAAATTCTGTTCATGTGCATTTTACCTGACGCGGATAATGTTATCCATAGTGAAAGAAACATTTTCAAGTGAATACATTCTTCTCCTTAGCTTTTTGACCAGGGACGACACTAGACTTCGAAATCAGGATGGGCGACAGGTGGGCGAGCATTATTTTTGGTGGGGCAAGTTTGATAGCGTGATTACCCCCCAGTTCTGAGTGTTTGGCAGAAATTATTGCAAAAAATTCTGTTCATGTGCATTTTACCTGACGCGGATAATGTTATCCATAGTGAAAGAAACATTTTCAAGTGAATACATTCTTCTCCTTAGCTTTTTGACCAGGGACGACACTAGACTTCGAAATCAGGATGGGCGACAGGTGGGCGAGCATTATTTTTGGTGGGGCAAGTTTGATAGCGTGATTACCCCCAGTTCTGAGTGTTTGGCAGAAATTATTGCAAAAAATTCTGTTCATGTGCATTTTACCCGACGCGGATAATGTTATCCATAGTGAAAGAAACATTTTCAAGTGAATACATTCTTCTCCTTAGCCTTTTGACCAGGGACGACACTAGACTTCGAAATCAGGATGGGCGACAGGTGGGCGAGCATTATTTTTGGTGGGGCAAGTTTGATAGCGTGATTACCCCCCAGTTCTGAGTGTTTGGCAGAAATTATTGCAAAAAATTCTGTTCATGTGCATTTTACCTGACGCGGATAATGTTATCCATAGTGAAAGAAACATTTTCAAGTGAATACATTCTTCTCCTTAGCTTTTTGACCAGGGACGACACTAGACTTCGAAATCAGGATGGGCGACAGGTGGGCGAGCATTATTTTTGGTGGGGCAAGTTTGATAGCGTGATTACCCCCCAGTTCTGAGTGTTTGGCAGAAATTATTGCAAAAAATTCTGTTCATGTGCATTTTACCCGACGCGGATAATGTTATCCATAGTGAAAGAAACATTTTCAAGTGAATACATTCTTCTCCTTAGCTTTTTGACCAGGGACGACACTAGACTTCGAAATCAGGATGGGCGACAGGTGGGCGAGCATTATTTTTGGTGGGGCAAGTTTGATAGCGTGATTACCCCCCAGTTCTGAGTGTTTGGCAGAAATTATTGCAAAAAATTCTGTTCATGTGCATTTTACCTGACGCGGATAATGTTATCCATAGTGAAAGAAACATTTTCAAGTGAATACATTCTTCTCCTTAGCCTTTTGACCAGGGACGACACTAGACTTCGAAATCAGGATGGGCGACAGGTGGGCGAGCATTATTTTTGGTGGGGCAAGTTTGATAGCGTGATTACCCCCAGTTCTGAGTGTTTGGCAGAAATTATTGCAAAAAATTCTGTTCATGTGCATTTTACCCGACGCGGATAATGTTATCCATAGTGAAAGAAACATTTTCAAGTGAATACATTCTTCTCCTTAGCTTTTTGACCAGGGACGACACTAGACTTCGAAATCAGGATGGGCGACAGGTGGGCGAGCATTATTTTTGGTGGGGCAAGTTTGATAGCGTGATTACCCCCCAGTTCTGAGTGTTTGGCAGAAATTATTGCAAAAAATTCTGTTCATGTGCATTTTACCTGACGCGGATAATGTTATCCATAGTGAAAGAAACATTTTCAAGTGAATACATTCTTCTCCTTAGCCTTTTGACCAGGGACGACACTAGACTTCGAAATCAGGATGGGCGACAGGTGGGCGAGCATTATTTTTGGTGGGGCAAGTTTGATAGCGTGATTACCCCCCAGTTCTGAGTGTTTGGCAGAAATTATTGCAAAAAATTCTGTTCATGTGCATTTTACCCGACGCGGATAATGTTATCCATAGTGAAAGAAACATTTTCAAGTGAATACATTCTTCTCCTTAGCCTTTTGACCAGGGACGACACTAGACTTCGAAATCAGGATGGGCGACAGGTGGGCGAGCATTATTTTTGGTGGGGCAAGTTTGATAGCGTGATTACCCCCCAGTTCTGAGTGTTTGGCAGAAATTATTGCAAAAAATTCTGTTCATGTGCATTTTACCCGACGCGGATAATGTTATCCACAGTAAAAGAAACATTTTCAAGTGAATACATTCTTCTCCTTAGCTTTTTGACCAGGGACGACACTAGACTTCGAAATCAGGATGGGCGACAGGTGGGCGAGCATTATTTTTGGTGGGGCAAGTTTGATAGCGTGATTACCCCCCAGTTCTGAGTGTTTGGCAGAAATTATTGCAAAAACTTCTGTTCATGTGCATTTTACCTGACGCGGATAATGTTATCCATAGTGAAAGAAACATTTTCAAGTGAATACATTCTTCTCCTTAGCTTTTTGACCAGGGACGACACTAGACTTCGAAATCAGGATGGGCGACAGGTGGGCGAGCATTATTTTTGGTGGGGCAAGTTTGATAGCGTGATTACCCCCCAGTTCTGAGTGTTTGGCAGAAATTATTGCAAAAAATTCTGTTCATGTGCATTTTACCCGACGCGGATAATGTTATCCACAGTAAAAGAAACATTTTCAAGTGAATACATTCTTCTCCTTAGCCTTTTGACCAGGGACGACACTAGACTTCGAAATCAGGATGGGCGACAGGTGGGCGAGCATTATTTTTGGTGGGGCAAGTTTGATAGCGTGATTACCCCCCAGTTCTGAGTGTTTGGCAGAAATTATTGCAAAAAATTCTGTTCATGTGCATTTTACCCGACGCGGATAATGTTATCCATAGTGAAAGAAACATTTTCAAGTGAATACATTCTTCTCCTTAGCCTTTTGACCAGGGACGACACTAGACTTCGAAATCAGGATGGGCGACAGGTGGGCGAGCATTATTTTTGATGGGGCAAGTTAGATAGCGTGATTACCCCCCAGTTCTGAGTGTTTGGCAGAAATTATTGCAAAAAATTCTGTTCATGTGCATTTTACCCGACGCGGATAATGTTATCCATAGTGAAAGAAACATTTTCAAGTGAATACATTCTTCTCCTTAGCCTTTTGACCAGGGACGACACTAGACTTCGAAATCAGGATGGGCGACAGGTGGGCGAGCATTATTTTTGGTGGGGCAAGTTTGATAGCGTGATTACCCCCCAGTTCTGAGTGTTTGGCAGAAATTATTGCAAAAAATTCTGTTCATGTGCATTTTACCCGACGCGGATAATGTTATCCACAGTAAAAGAAACATTTTCAAGTGAATACATTCTTCTCCTTAGCTTTTTGACCAGGGACGACACTAGACTTCGAAATCAGGATGGGCGACAGGTGGGCGAGCATTATTTTTGGTGGGGCAAGTTTGATAGCGTGATTACCCCCCAGTTCTGAGTGTTTGGCAGAAATTATTGCAAAAAATTCTGTTCATGTGCATTTTACCTGACGCGGATAATGTTATCCATAGTGAAAGAAACATTTTCAAGTGAATACATTCTTCTCCTTAGCTTTTTGACCAGGGACGACACTAGACTTCGAAATCAGGATGGGCGACAGGTGGGCGAGCATTATTTTTGGTGGGGCAAGTTTGATAGCGTGATTACCCCCCAGTTCTGAGTGTTTGGCAGAAATTATTGCAAAAAATTCTGTTCATGTGCATTTTACCTGACGCGGATAATGTTATCCATAGTGAAAGAAACATTTTCAAGTGAATACATTCTTCTCCTTAGCTTTTTGACCAGGGACGACACTAGACTTCGAAATCAGGATGGGCGACAGGTGGGCGAGCATTATTTTTGGTGGGGCAAGTTTGATAGCGTGATTACCCCCCAGTTCTGAGTGTTTGGCAGAAATTATTGCAAAAAATTCTGTTCATGTGCATTTTACCCGACGCGGATAATGTTATCCACAGTAAAAGAAACATTTTCAAGTGAATACATTCTTCTCCTTAGCCTTTTGACCAAGGACGACACTAGACTTCGAAATCAGGATGGGCGACAGGTGGGCGAGCATTATTTTTGGTGGGGCAAGTTTGATAGCATGATTACCCCCCTCCCCAGTTCTGAGTGTTCGGCAGAAATTATTGCAAAAAATTCTGTTTATGTGCATTTTACCCGACGCGGATAATGTTATCCATAGTGAAAGAAACATTTTCAAGTGAATACATTCTTCTCCTTAGCCTTTTGACCAGGGACGACACTAGACTTCGAAATCAGGATGGGCGAGCATTATTTTTGGTGGGGCAAGTTAGATAGCGTGATTACCCCCCAGTTCTGAGTGTTTGGCAGAAATTATTGCAAAAAATTCTGTTCATGTGCATTTTACCCGACGCTGATAATGTTATCCACAGTAAAAGAAACATTTTCAAGTGAATACATTCTTGTCCTTAGCCTTTTGACCAAGGACGACACTAGACTTCGAAATCAGGATGGGCGACAGGTGGGCGAGCATTATTTTTGGTGGGGCAAGTTTGATAGCATGATTACCCCCTCCCCAGTTCTGAGTGTTCGGCAGAAATTATTGCAAAAAATTCTGTTTATGTGCATTTTACCCGACGCGGATAATTTTATCCATAGTGAAAGAAGCATTTTCAAGTGAATACATTCTTCTTCTTAGCCTTTTGACCAGGGACGACACTAGACTTCGAAATCAGGAAGGGCGACAGGTGGGCGAGCGTTATTTTTGGTAGGACAAGTTTCATAGCATTATTCCCTCCCCCCCCCTCCAGTTCTGAGTGTTAACTGGAGAGCAAGCAAAATCGTTATGGTGGTTCCGCCTAAAATCTCTGCCTTATGTTTCCAATGGTAAATTTTTTTTACATATTTTCTTCGCAAATAATGTATTTTCAAGATGATAATTTGCACATCGATTAAACTAACTTTAAGTTATAGCATGTAATACTTGCTAAAACATAACCATATTTATACTAAAAATCAAGCATTTACGCTTTCCAACCGTAGGTTGAAGAAACGTATATGCTCCAGCTTTGCTTTGTCCGTCCGTCTGTCCGCCCGTTCGTCTGTCTGACTGAACTCGCGTGAAAATAGTTCGATTTCGATGAAATTTTACTATGAGGCACGGGACCACCTGGGTACGAACCCTATTGAAAAATGGGCGAAATGGGGTCAAAGGTCAGGACATAGAAGCGGGATCCATTCTATTGCCCTTATGCGTTGTAACTTGCGTAAAAATGTCCGATTTCGATGAAATTTTAGTATGAGGTACGGGACCACCTGGGGACGAACCCTATTGAAAAATGGGCGAAATGGGGTCAAAGGTCAGGACATAGAAGCGGGATCCATTCCATTGCCCTTATGCGTCGTAACTTGCGTAAAAATGGTCCGATTTCGATGAAATTTTAGTATGTGGTAGGGGACCACCTAGGGACGAACCTAATTGGAGTCAAAGGTCAGTTCATAGAAGCGGGATCCATTCCATCGCCCCTTATGCGTTGTAAAAATGCTTCGATTGAGACAAAACTTTATCATGTTGTTCCGGAAGTATACTTAACCGGTTCTGTTGAATATTTTCGAAATGGGGTCAAAGGTCAGGGCACAGGAGCTAGCTTTATTCCACAGCTATTATCGTCATAACTTGAGTAATGATTTGTGGTATGTTGGAAAGCGTATCATAATCAATGCATCGCATGATTTTACCTTCTTGGTTTTCTTTGAGTAATGTTCAGACCTGTTAATAGATGTCGCGACTTGTACGTTGATGACATCAGTAGACAAACCCATGTTGGATTGCGTAATTATGGTTATGTTTTAGCAAGTATTAATTATCCTATGTTATAACTTAAAGTTAGTTTTATCGATGTGCAAATTTTCATCCTTGGGAATACATTAATTGCGAAGAAAATATGTAAAGAAGTTTTACCATTGGAAACATAAGGCAGAGATTTTAGGTGGAACCATCTTAACTAATAAAGCAATTGGCGTAACAAAACTAACATATCCTGTTTGCGAAGTGATTATGCTACCGAGAAGGTAACAATCACGTGCTGTGAGTAGCTCGGCTGACTGTTCTTTCTTTACCCGAAGAATTGAAGTCAACAGAAATGCGCATGCGCAGTCAGCTCCGGCATCGGCCTGTATGTTAGTTTCTGTGCACCGCAGCTTGTATCCCAGGATATGCCTGCGCTATAGTTACGTCTCGCCGAGCCTTAACTTCTTCTCAGTTTGATATTGTTTGGTATAGGACTCCCCGGTCTTTTCCAACTTCCTCGATCCTAAGCTTCAGTCCACCATTTAGCACGTCTTAAGTTTCTGAAGGTCATTTCTCCATCTTATTCTCTGGCACCCTCTTCATCTCCTTCCATCTCTCGGTTGCCATCGTGTCCATCTCTCGGTTGCCATCGTGTCCATCTCTCAGTCTTCCAACATGTCCAGCCCATCTCCACTTTGCTTTTTGATTATTTTTATAATTCTATTATTCCTCTTCTTCCTCTTATAAGTTCATTTCTAAGTCTGTCTCTTCTTGTTATTCTTAATATTCTTTTCTCTAACTTTCTTACCCATACTCTTAACTTTTTACATTGTCGCTCTATGATACTCAACGTCTCACTTCCACAAGTAAACTCGAGGTTATACATCCATTGAAGACTTTTCTTTTTAAACATAATGGAAGATTACCGGTTAAGTAATCTTTAAGCATTCACAAGTCTCTACAACCTTGGATAATTCTTGTATTAATTTCTTTCTTTAAAACTGATTACTTGACTTAAATATTGCGTTCGTGCGAATAAAATGTCCGGCGCGAACGGGCAGTGGAGACAGGCCCCCCACCACAGCAGAATGGAACCACCCACAGGTGTTGCGGGTATGACGTCACAGAGTTACTATAAATAGCTACCACGTGTATGAAGAACAAGATAGAGCCGCGGATGGCTTAGTGTTTAGCGAGTCAGACTATCAATGCAAGGCCCTCAGGCTCAAACCTGGGCTGATCTTTCACAGATGGTGTGATTTACTAACAATCGCTGAATATCCGCCGTGCATCGGACGAGCACGTTAAGTGACGGCCCCCAAGCTGGACTCACTGGTTAAATGGGTATTCTTTCCTATGCCCCCCCTGAAATTATCTCACCCTTCTGTGTGCAACATCGTACTTCTACGGTGGCGCCATCTACTGTACTCTAATCTCTCTACAAAACTGTTCTGTCAAAGTCGCTAGACTTGCCTTCATTGTTTCTGTGTCCTGCCCAAAAGGTGATCTCGCTATAGGTGGCTGGGACCTAAAATCTACTCACTGTGGGCGGAAGTCCTACAAGTGACAAATACTGCGGATTTAAACTGTGGAAGAACAAGATTCGGGCCGCGGGTGGCCTAGTGGGCCACGTTCGTGAATGCTACGGGAAGGACCTCAGGTTCGATCCCAGGCAGGTACGAACGCTCGATCCGCTAAATAACCGCCGTGCGTCGGATGGGCACGTTAAGCCGTCGGACCCCGGATACTGGCCCCCCGGTAATAAATAAGGGCGTCTTCCTCTCCCTTTTTACCACGCTTCCGTGTCACTTTCCTATCGGGCACTCTAGCCTAAATCTCCCAGCTTCCTATTTCTAAGGGTTGTTTAAGGCCTGGGGCCAGACACTCCCTTCCTAAAATCCTCTACATATGATCTGATCTACTAGAGCATTGAATGGGCACGTTAAGCCGTCGGACCCTGGGTACTGGCTCCCCGGTAATAAATAAGGGCGTCTTCCTCTCCCTTTTTACCACGCTTCCGTGTCACTTTCCTATCGGGCACTCTAGCCTAAATCTCCTAGCTTCCTATTTCTAAGGGTTGTTTAAGGCCTGGGGCCAGACACTCCCTTCCTAAAATCCTCTACATATGATCTGATCTACTAGAGCATTGAATGGGCACGTTAAGCCGTCGGACCCTGGGTACTGGCTCCCCGGTAATAAATAAGGGCGTCTTCCTCTCCCTTTTTACCACGCTTCCGTGTCACTTTCCTATCGGGCACTCTAGCCTAAATCTCCTAGCTTCCTATTTCTAAGGGTTGTTTAAGGCCTGGGGTCAGACACTCCCTTCCTAAAATCCTCTACATATGATCTGATCTGACCTACTAGAGCATTGAATGGGCACGTTAAGCCGGTTGGACCCTGGGTACTGGCTCCCCGGTAATAAATAAGGGCGTCTTCCTCTCCCTTTTTACCACGCTTCCGTGTGACTTTCCTATCGGGCACTCTAGCCCAAATCTCCTCGCTTCCTATTTCTAAGGGTTGTTTAAGGCCTGGGTTCAGACACTCCCTTCCTAAAATCCTCTACATATGAGCAGATCAGAAGGATAAGGTTCAGGCGTGGTTTGTTTGGATGCAACGTGGCTTGCAAAGGAAACATGCAGATGCCAGATTTGTGAGTCATCTTCCTGTATGAATTTAAACTGGGCCATTCTGCAGGAATTGCCGCTCGAAACGTTAACAAAGCGTTTGGGGGAGAATACAGCCAACGAACGCAGATGACTTGTGAAGTTTCGAAGCGGAGATAAGGACCTGCAAAACGAAGCACTTGGTGACCGACCTGTTGCTGCTTCTGGCGATGTTCTGTTACGTGTGGTTGAAGTGGACCCCCGAAAAACGTGTCGTGAGGTAGGTGTCCACCACACGACAGTTGTTCAGCGCCTGGCTGCGCTGGGTAAGGTCAAAAAGCTGGACATGTTGCTGCCGCATGAGTTGACAACTGCCAACAAGACTAGGCGTTTGGAAGTCTGCGCGTCGCTGCTTGTCAGGAATAAACAGAAACATCCGCTACATCGAATCGTCACCTGCAACGAGAAGTGGGTCCTTTATTATAATTATCGGAAGCAATGTACACAATGATTAAGCAAAGCACAGCCTGCTGGACGGCATCCGATGCTACCCCTACTCAGAAAGAAAATGATGCTCCTTGTCTGGTGGTCTACAGCGGGGATAATTCATCGGAGTTTCTTGGCAAGAAGCCAAACCATTACTGCAGAACGTTATTGTGCTGAATTACACCAGATGCACCGGAAATTGATGCAGAAACAACCGGCTTTGGCCAACAGAGATGGTGTTCATCTGCTCTAGGACAACGACCGCCTTCATGTCGCACAACGAACGATGCTGACGCAAAGTTCCTTGGGCTATGAAGCACTGCCCTCATCTTGACTATTTTCCGGACTTGTTTCCGACAGCACATCATCTGTTTCGTCGCCTGGATTACTTCCTGTCCGGGAAACAGTTCACGACAGACAACGAGGTTCAACGTGCAGTTGATGACTTCTTCGGGTTCCAGCCGCAAGACTTTTTTCGTTCCGGGATCATATCCTTGCCGGACAGATAGCAACTATGTGTCGATACAGAGGGGGATTATCTTCCCAGGACTTGTCTCCGACAGACTACCATTTGTTTCGTCGCCTGGATCACTTCCTGTCCGGAAAACAGTTCACGACAGACAACGAGGTTCAACGTGCAGTTGATGACTTCTTCGGGTCCCAGCCGCAAGACTTTTTTCGTTCCGGGATTATGGCCTTGCCGGACAGATGGCAACTATGTGTCGATACCGAGGGGGATGTTTTGCCTAGGTACTATACTGTGCAAATTAATTGGGACAAATTAAAAAATCACTTTTTTTCCAAAACTATGCCTTTATATCATTCTATGCCTTCATATACACTGAAAAATACCTGTATTAGTATGAAGTATGTCCTCCTTTAGCAGAAATGACCTCTTGAATTCGTCTTGGCATTGACTCCACTAATTGAGTGCACATATTTTTGACTTCATAATCGTGGAACCACACTTTTATTAGCATTCGTTATAACGCGCTCTTTGGTTGTACAGTCCATTTTACCTAAATGTCTCTTCAAAATATTCCACAAGTTTTCTATGGAATTTAAATCTGGTGAATTTCCAGGCCAATCAAGCAAATGAGTTTGATTTTCCAGCATGAAATTCTTGACCAATTTGGAATTGTGACATGGGGCCAAGTCATGTTGAAATGTCCCGTCAAAAGTTTGCAAGAATGGAACAATCCTACGTTGTAATATTTCTACGTACTTGGCTGAATTCATCATACCTTGAACAGGAACTAAGCTTCCACTGCCATTTGATGTGACAAAACCCCAAAACACCTGTTTCAGAGGGTGTTTTACAGTTTGTTTGACATGCTCAGATCTTAAGGGTTCACAGTTGCTTCGTCTAACGACATTTGCTTGGTAACCCTGCACAAATAAATGAGTTTCATCACTGAAAATTACCTTTTTCCAATCGTCAGCAGTCCATGATTTATATGTTTTGGCCCATGCTAAACGTTTTATCTTCATTTTCGCATTCAAATATTGTCGTTTCGTTGGTCTTCTTGCCTTCCGGCTAACTTCCAGAAGCCTACGGCGTACAGTTGAATCACTAACATCACAACCATTAGCCAATAAATCTTTTTGAAGGTTGGTGCTTGTTTTTTTTTTTTTTTTTTGGATTCATTTTACTATTTCTGATTAGATATTATCGGTTGGTTTAGTTGTTTTTCGTTTTCTTCCACATTTACCTCTCCTTTTTGGAGACGATGATCCAGATGCATTATATCGCGTAAGCAGTCTTGATACACTTGATTTGCCTACACCAACTGCATAACTCGGAACCAATGTCACCTCGGAATAGGCTTACATGGTGAAGGAGCACCTCATCGTTTGCGGTTATGGAACCTCTTTCGAAAATGTGGAGCTCAGTACGACCATTCAGTTCAATGCCTCCCCAGACGGGCACACCAACACCTTCATGCCGATCTCTTTCGGTAATGTTAGCCGGTCGATAACTTGTTCCCACCTCTCTCCAGATCAGTTGAAGTCCAGAATAGCTCCTGGTACTAAATCGATTCTCATCCGTGAAGAGTACCGCACCCCATTGCTCTATGGTCCTTTTTTTTTTTTATTTTTGATTGGAGGTTTAACGACCACCGTGAGAAACTCAATGGGCTATAAGCAGTCGCCCGTCCCTAATTTAGGGTCACTGGTTCCAGGGAAGGGAGAAAACCAGTGCCGTAAGGCAAACACAACATCAATGCCTCACCGGGTTTCGAACCCGGATCCCTTTCGGACGAATAATCAGTGGCCATCGCTTAGACCACTACGCCACCAGGGCGGCTCTTATGGTCCTTACACCATTGTAATCGATGTCTCCGATGGGTAACAACGTTCAGGTCGTCGGGCAAATAGTCCACCTTTATGTAGACGTCTGTCAACGGTGAACCGCGATACGACGCGTCCTGTGGTTATCTGCAGTTGCTTCGCTTCGCGATATTACCCGCTGTGTAGCGTCGATCACGTTTGGCCTGTAGGACCATATATCGGTCATCTCTTGCTGTTGTTTTCCGTGGCTGACCACCACTGACCTTTCTAACAGCTGTTCCTGTCGTTTGGAAGGTCTTCCACACATAGGGACAGCTGTTAGAAAGGTCGGTGATGGTCGGCCACGGAATCCGACCTTTCTAACAGCTGTTCCTGTCGTTTGGAAGGACTTCCACGCACAGGAACAGCTGTTAGAAAGGTCGGTGATGGTCGGCCACGGAAACCGACCTTTCTAACAGCTGTTCCTGTCGTTTGGAAGGTCTTCCACGCACAGGAACAGCTGTTAGAAAGGTCGGTGATGGTCGGCCACGGAAACTGACCTTTCTAACAGCTGTTTCTGTCGTTTGGAAGGTCTTCAATCAATGCTATACGTCACACCGAACTTGTCGGCGACACTCGTGACGGTTCGCCCCTCATCTAGCTTTCCGATAATTCGACCACGTGTAAAGTCATCTAAATGTCTCCGCGTGGACATTTTTAGCACGTCTTTTGTAAAAAAAGATCGTGCTTCTGTTTATCGGTTTGTCCGTCCGTCTGTACCTACGATATCTCAGCATCTATGTCTGATTTGAAAAATTCTTTTTGCATTGGGAAGCTTGAAATATGCAAATGATGATCCTTTATTTCGTTTTTTTTACGATGTACAATTTCGCCGGTAGAGGGCGTAAATGCAGATGATGTCGAATTCAAAAATACGTTTTATTCCACATATTTGCTTCTAAACATCCGATTGAAAAAAAATTTTATCTTTCGATTCCATTTATGTCGAAGAGTATTTTAGATATAGTTACTTTTTCAAATTACGCATAGATTTTCCGCTAAGGGGCGTAAAAGTAAATTACATTTCCCCCGATAACTCTTCTTTTAAAACTCCGATTTGAAAAATTGTTTCTTCAGCGGATACATCTCCTGATGGAAAATCTTTTGCATATAATTTCAAATTTTTGGTAAAGAATACTTTGGCCACCAGGGGGCGTAAGTGTTAATTTTTGCTTCTGATGTATTTGCCGTAAAATCGTCGCTTCTAAAATATCGATTAAAAAAATTATTTCGTGGACTGATGCCACTCACATCGATAAACCTTTTCGGAATATTTTCTTAAAATATTCCAGTTTCTGCGCCAGGGGGCGTAGATGTACATCTTATTTTTGTCAATATCTCTACTTCTAGGTGTCCGATTTTAAAAATTCCTTCTTTGTTGGATAGTGTTTTCAGTGTGACATGTTTTTCATATAATTTCAAAAATTTTCAAGTAATTCATAGACTTTCCGCTTGGCGGCGTAGCGGTAAATTGCGTTTCCACCTATATCTCTGCTTCTAAATCTCCGATTTGAAAAATTCTTTCTGCACCAGATAAGCTCCTGATGGGAAATCGTTTGCACATAATTTCTAATTTTTGTAAAAAAATAGTTTGGTCACCAGGGGGCGTAAATCTTAATTTCCGCTTCTGTTGTATTTACAGCAAAATATGACCTAAATTCTCGATTGAAAAAAAGTCGTTTATTGACTGATACTACTCATGTCGACAAACCTTTTAGGAAAATTTTCTTCTTGAAAAAATGCATGGTTTCTACGCTAGGGGGCGTAGATGTATATCTTATTTTTGTCAATATCTCTATTTCTAAGAGTACGATTTGAGAAATTCCTTCTTTGTTGGATAGTATTTCCGATGCGAAATGTTTTTCCTATAAATTCAAAATTTTCAAGTAAATGATAGGCTTTCCGCTAGGGGGCACAAAGGTAAATTGCCTTTTTGTGCGTTATTTCTGCTTCTAAAGCTCTGATTTGAAAAATTCTTCCTGTATCGCATACAAGACCCGATGGAAAATATTTTTCACATAATTTCTAATGTGTGGGAAAGAATGGTTTAGCCACCAGGGGTCATATGTGTTAATATCTGCTTCTGAAGTATTTGTTGCAAAATCTGGGCTCCTGAAAACTCGACTATATATTTTTTTTCTTCGACCGATACCGCTTATATGGATAAACCTTTTGAGAATACTTTCTTCCTAAAATAATGCTTGGTTTTCCCACCAGGGGACGTAAAGTCACATCTTATTTTTGTCGATATCTCTGTTTCTAATAGTTCGTAAGCTCACGATTCCGTTTACAGCAATATCTGAGGGATTAAAAACCCGATTGAAAATCTTCTTTCTTTGGTCAGATCTATTGTTTTCCATACCGGTTTGAATAGCTTTGATAAATTAATTTGCGTCAGAACGGATTCAAAAGACGTGCTTATTACACCCGAAAATTCGGTGTCAACTTTCTTGTTTCTTCTGCGACCCACTAACAAACCACTCGAACCTCTTTACAACGCCGCACACTTTCGCTTTCCGTTTCCTGCCTTGCCGGAAGAAGCTCCTTATAAATCCATTTCAGCGCTGTCATGTGATCTGCGACATCACATTTCGGAAATTTGCATACGCATCGTCTTTCTACTGATCCGCTTGCGTTAATCAAATCGCCTCAAGCTTATGTGTTTCACTGTGCGGCTGTAATCTGCGGTACTAGTGTCCGTCCTTAAGTTTTGCACGCCAGTGTAGAAGATAGGCATTTAAATTAACCGAGTCTGTGACATCAGATGTCTGTGCTTTCCTGATTTTTATGCCTACATACCTATTGTTTCGCCTAGCCAGAAGGAAATATTGCAAATATCACTTTCCTGTGTCTTAGAGAGGATAAATGTGCCGTAATGATATAAGGATGTCTGAATCGTTTGAAGTGGCTGCTGATAGAGAAAAATGTTTTAGGTCTGGCGCTTTTTCACCCAATCAATGGCAGATGGCGAAATTGCGTCTACCTGAGTTTTATTATTCCACCCTTCTCCACTTAAACATGTAAATGACCAGAGTCGCAGAATATTATAAAGGCGTACGCGGATAGTTTCCAAATTATTAGCAGATTTTGCAGTTTTTGCTTGTTGATTAAAAATAAAATAAAAATCTTATTTACAGCAATTAAATCATTTACTCAGATTAATATCTTTAATTCCCTATCTTAACGTGAGAAAGTAAACTATTTTTCACATCTTCCGATAGTAAGTTCTTTTGTTTTTTACAGATGTTTCTGGCCTCTTGATTTTATCAAGGCCTGTTCTCAATATATAGGAGCTGTAGCAGAAGTTCCGTTTACACAGAAAGAATTTAATTTTATTGACAGCTTGATCTTACAGATGACAGTTATTAAATTAAAATATTTTTCTTATGTAATTTATAAGTTTACAATTTTTGAATTAAGTTGTTGAAAATGATATATATGTTACGTCTAAATCTCGAAAGCCGTTAATGGGCACATTACCTAGCTAATCTGCAGATTAACTGATTTGCTCCGTTAACGTGCGGAATCGAGAGTTTTCCGCATTTTACCTAGGTAATGTGAACATTAACGGCTTCCGTATCGTTAAAGTTCAAAAGTTTGTTTCTCTCAGTTCCTTTGCCTACACCTTCCCCCTGTCCCTACACTTTTAGTTTCGTTTCGCCTGTTTCTCTCTTTTCCTTTCCCTACACCTTCCCCCTCTCCCTCCACTTTTAGTTTGGTTTCGCCTGTTTCTTTCATTTCCATTCCCTACCCCTTCCCCCTCTCCCTCCACTTTTAGTTTGTTTTCGCCTGTTTCTTTCATTTCCTTTCCCTACCCCTTCCCCCTCTCCCTCCACTTTTAGTTTGGTTTCGCCTGTTTCTCTTATTTCCTTTCCCTACACCTTCCCCCTCTCCCTCCGCTTTTAGTTTGATTTCGCCTGTTTCTCTCATTTCCTTTCCCTACCCCTTCCCCCTCTCCCTCCACTTTTAGTTTGGTTTCACCTGTTTCTCTCATTTCCTTTCCCTATACCTTCCCCCTCTCCCTCCACTTTTAGTTTGGTTTCGCCTGTTTCTTTCATTTCCTTTCCCTACCTCTTCCCCCTCTCCCTCCACTTTTAGTTTGGTTTCGCCTGTTTCTCTCATTTCCTTTCCCTACACCTTCCCCCTCTCCCTCCACTTTTAGTTTGGTTTCGCCTGTTTCTTTCATTTCCATTCCCTATCCCTTCCCTCTCTCCCTCCACTTTTAGTTTGGTTTCGCCTGTTTCTTTCATTTCCTTTCCCTACCCATTCCCCCTCTCCCTCCACTTTTAGTTTGGTTTCGCCTGTTTCTCTCATTTCCTTTCCTTACACCTTCCCCCTCTCCCTCCACTTTTAGTTTGGTTTCGCCTGTTTCTTTCATTTCCTTTCCCTACCTCTTCCCCCTCTCCCTCCACTTTTAGTTTGGTTTCGCCTGTTTCTTTCATTTCCTTTCCCTACCTCTTCCCCCTCTCCCTCCACTTTTAGTTTGGTTTCGCCTGTTTCTCTCATTTCCTTTCCCTACACCTTCCCCCTCTCCCTCCACTTTTAGTTTGGTTTCGCCTGTTTCTTTCATTTCCTTTCCCTACCCATTCCCCCTCTCCCTCCACTTTTAGTTTGGTTTCGCCTGTTTCTCTCATTTCCTTTCCTTACACCTTCCCCCTCTCCCTCCACTTTTAGTTTGGTTTCGCCTGTTTCTTTCATTTCCTTTCCCTACCCCTTCCCCCTCTCCCTCCACTTTTAGTTTGGTTTCGTGTGATATGTTTGTTCACGTAATTTGTGGTGAAATAGATCCTAAAGAGAAAGGGTATGGTAAGAATGTATTGTGCAACATCTGTAAAAAGAATGTGGATCAGAAAATACAGCGTGATGAAGCCAAGAAAGGTTTAGAAAAGCAAGCAAAGAAAATGTTAGCAGTTTCTAATGCAAAGCACCCAAATGTCGATGAAGGTTTCACTGTGAGAATTAAAGTACCCGAAGTAGACAGAGCAAAAACTGATGCCCGCTCGATTTTAGCTGTGGTTCTTAGTAAAACAGAGGATGTCTTTTATAAACTTGGTACTGAAACGGGTATTTTAAAACAATTGTATGCAAAATCTGAATTCAGTGTTTGCAAAGAGAGATTTTAAACGAAAGAAGATGTCCCTGCTGTATAAATATCTTTACGTCAAACAGCAATAAAACAATCCCTTGGTACTGGGCAGGGTTTCAGAAAATGTGACTGCAAATCTAAATGTACCACAAATAGGTGTGCTTGCAAATTCATTTCCTTAATTATAATAATATTTTAAACCGTTTGATTCTTTCTATTATAGTTTTTTAATTGATTGATGATTGATTCTATCAACTAATTTGTTGATTGTATTAACTTGATTCTTTATATATCGCAAAATAAATAAATAACATTGTTAATTTAAGCGTACAGAAACGTTGCTGTTGTTCCAGCAAAGATCTTATTTTCACTTTAACGAATGCCTAGTAGGTAATGTGCAGATTATCTAGGTAATTTGAGAAATGAAACAATTTTCGGCACTTTAACGGATCATCCTAGTTAATCTGCACATTACCTAGATAATCTGTAGAATAACTGATTCCTGCACTTTAGCGGTAACATATCTATAATTTTTGAAGTTTCATTAACGGAACTGTTTTTCTAGATATATAAATTTTCTTTAATTAGTAACTTTTATTTTTATGAGGTTCATACTCCAATATTTTAAAGTTTTGACCTTAAGGTCCATTTTGCGCATATTTTTGCGGATTCAGTCGTAATGAACTTTTGTCCTCCCTGAAATCTGTAATGTTCTAATAATTATTGATCATTACATTAATTATTCTATTGTTATTGTGATTCGCGGGTTTGCAGCAAGTTTTCTGCTTCAGTGGTTTTTTTTTTTTTTTAGTGCAGCAAGTTTTCTGCTTGTGTATGCTGATACATTTTATTCTTATACAACTCCGTAATGTGATACATCTGTATCCAGCTGTTCCGCTCCGAAGTACGAATACATACCATCAAGTTTTTACGGTTTACCCGTACAATTTACCGAAATTCCATTCGTTTTACAGTTTTATTACGGACGACATATTTTACAGATTTTCATTCTTTTTTCTGGTAAAATATCGAGGGAAGCATATGTGGTCCCGAGGACCACCGCAGCTGTATTACACCGAGTGATCACTGAATTATGACCACCCCTATCAAAAGTGGATGCGACCCGTTGACCACGTGATTTCCGAGAGGGCGCAATTAGTCGACCGGCGTAGCATATATAAGGTTCACGTGAGTGGAGCAGTAGGCACAGTTGTAAATTGTCAAAAAGTTTGGACCCGTAGTTCGTGACTGCCACGGAGAAGACCTTGGGGTCCATCCCAGGCGGGTACGAACGCTCGAACCACTAAATATCCGCCGTGTGTCGGATGGGCACGTACGTTAAGCCGTCGGGCCCCGGGTACTGGCCCCCCGGTAATAAATAAGGGCGTCCCCCTTCTATGTCGCATCTGTGTCACTTTTCTATCGGGCACTCCAACTCCAGCCCAAATCTCCTAGCTTCCTATTTCTAAGGGTTGTTCAAGACCTCGGGTCAGACACTCCCTTCCTAAAATCCTCTACATCTGATCTGATCTGATCTACTAGAGCATTGAATGGGCACGTTAAGCCGTCGGACCCCGGGTACTGGCCCCCCGGTAGTAAATAAGGGCGTCTTCTACCTCGCTTTCGTGTCACTTTCCTATCTGGCACTCTAGCCCAAATCTCCTAGCTTCCTATTTCTAAGGGTTGTTTAAGACCTGGGGTCAGACACTCCTTCCTAAAATCCTCTACATATGATCTGATCTGATCTACTAGAGCATTGAATGGGCACGTTAAGCCGTCGGACCCCGGGTACTGGCCCCCCGGTAGTAAATAAGGGCGTCTTCTACCTCGCTTCCGTGTCACTTTCCTATCGGGCACTCTAGCCCAAATCTCCTAGCTTCCTATTTCCAAGGGTTGTTTAAGACCTGGGGTCAGACACTCCCTTCCTAAAATTCTCTACATCTGATCTGATCTACTAGAGCATTGAATGGGCACGTTAAGCCGTCGTACCCCGGGTACTTACCCCCGGTAGTGAATAAGGGAGTCTTCTACCTCGCTTCCGTGTCACTTTCCTATCGGGCACTCTAGCCCAAATCTCCTAGCTTCCTATTTCTAAGGGTTGTTTAAGACCTGGGGTCAGACACTCCCTTCCTAAAATCCTCTACATCTGATCTGATCTGATCTACTAGAGCATTGAATGGGCACGTTAAGCCGTCGGACCCCGGGTACTTACCCCCGGTAGTAAATAAGGGCGTCTTCTACCTCGCTTCCGTGTCACTTTCCTATCGGGCACTCTAGCCCAAATCTCCTAGCTTCCTATTTCTAAGGGTTGTTTAAGACCTGGGGTCAGACACTCCCTTCCTAAAATCCTCTACATCTGATCTGATCTACTAGAGCATTGAATGGGCACGTTAAGCCGTCGGACCCCGGGTACTTACCCCCGGTAGTAAATAAGGGAGTCTTCTACCTCGCTTCCGTGTCACTTTCCTATCGGGCACTCTAGCCCAAATCTCCTAGCTTCCTATTTCTAAGGGTTGTTTAAGACCTGGGGTCAGACACTCCCTTCCTAAAATCCTCTACATCTGATCTGATCTGATCTACTAGAGCATTGAATGGGCACGTTAAGCCGTCGGACCCCGGGTACTTACCCCCGGTAGTAAATAAGGGCGTCTTCTACCTCGCTTCCGTGTCACTTTCCTATCGGGCACTCTAGCCCAAATCTCCTAGCTTCCTATTTCTAAGGGTTGTTTAAGACCTGGGGTCAGACACTCCCTTCCTAAAATCCTCTACATCTGATCTGATCTGATCTACTAGAGCATTGAATGGGCACGTTAAGCCGTCGGACCCCGGGTACTTACCCCCGGTAGTAAATAAGGGCGTCTTCTACCTCGCTTCCGTGTCACTTTCCTATCGGGCACTCTAGCCCAAATCTCCTAGCTTCCTATTTCTAAGGGTTGTTTAAGACCTGGGGTCAGACACTCCCTTCCTAAAATCCTCTACATCTGATCTGATCTGATCTACTAGAGCATTGAATGGGCACGTTAAGCCGTCGGACCCCGGGTACTTACCCCGGTAGTAAATAAGGGCGTCTTCTACCTCGCTTCCGTGTCACTTTCCTATCGGGCACTCTAGCCCAAATCTCCTAGCTTCCTATTTCTAAGGGTTGTTTAAGACCTGGGGTCAGACACTGCCTTCCTAAAATCCTCTACATCTGATCTGATCTACTAGAGCATTGAATGGGCACGTTAAGCCGTCGGACCCCGGGTACTTACCCCCGGTAGTAAATAAGGGAGTCTTCTACCTCGCTTCCGTGTCACTTTCCTATCGGGCACTCTAGCCCAAATCTCCTAGCTTCCTATTTCTAAGGGTTGTTTAAGACCTGGGGTCAGACACTCCCTTCCTAAAATCCTCTACATCTGATCTGATCTGATCTACTAGAGCATTGAATGGGCACGTTAAGCCGTCGGACCCCGGGTACTTACCCCCGGTAGTAAATAAGGGCGTCTTCTACCTCGCTTCCGTGTCACTTTCCTATCGGGCACTCTAGCCCAAATCTCCTAGCTTCCTATTTCTAAGGGTTGTTTAAGACCTGGGGTCAGACACTCCCTTCCTAAAATCCTCTACATCTGATCTGATCTGATCTACTAGAGCATTGAATGGGCACGTTAAGCCGTCGGACCCCGGGTACTTACCCCCGGTAGTAAATAAGGGCGGCTTCTACCTCGCTTCCGTGTCACTTTCCTATCGGGCACTCTAGCCCAAATCTCCTAGCTTCCTATTTCTAAGGGTTGTTTAAGACCTGGGGTCAGACACTCCCTTCCTAAAATCCTCT
This sequence comes from Macrothele yani, assembly GCA_039090855.1. Classification (NCBI taxonomy): domain Eukaryota; kingdom Metazoa; phylum Arthropoda; class Arachnida; order Araneae; family Macrothelidae; genus Macrothele; species Macrothele yani. The sequence goes on from CM077031.1 coordinate 25,493,666, forward strand.
ACATCTGATCTGATCTACTAGAGCATTGAATGGGCACGTTAAGCCGTCGGACCCCGGGTACTTACCCCCGGTAGTAAATAAGGGCGTCTTCTTCCTCGCTTCCGTGTCACTTTCCTATCGGGCACTCTAGCCCAAATCTCCTAGCTTCCTATTTCTAAGGGTTGTTTAAGACCTGGGGTCAGACACTCCCTTCCTAAAATCCTCTACATCTGATCTGATCTACTAGAGCATTGAATGGGCACGTTAAGCCGTCGGACCCCGGGTACTTACCCCCGGTAGTAAATAAAGGCGTCTTCTTCCTCGCTTCCGTGTCACTTTCCTATCGGGCACTCTAGCCCAAATCTCCTAGCTTCCTATTTCTAAGGGTTGTTTAAGACCTGGGGTCAGACACTCCCTTCCTAAAATCCTCTACATCTGATCTGATCTACTAGAGCATTGAATGGGCACGTTAAGCCGTCGGACCCCGGGTACTTACCCCCGGTAGTAAATAAAGGCGTCTTCTTCCTCGCTTCCGTGTCACTTTCCTATCGGGCACTCTAGCCCAAATCTCCTAGCTTCCTATTTCTAAGGGTTGTTTAAGACCTGGGGTCAGACACTCCCTTCCTAAAATCCTCTACATATGATCTGATCTGATCTACTAGAGCATTGAATGGGCACGTTAAGCCGTCGGACCCCGGGTACTGGCCTCCCTGTAGTAAATAAGGGCGTCTTCTACCTCGCTTCCGTGTCACCTTCCTATCGGGCACTCTAGCCCAAATCTCCTAGCTTCCTATTTCTAAGGGTTGTTTAAGACCTGGGGTCAGACACTCCCTTCCTAAAATCCTCTACATCTGATCTGATCTACTAGAGCATTGAATGGGCACGTTAAGCCGTCGGACCCCGGGTACTTACCCCCGGTAGTAAATAAGGGAGTCTTCTTCCTCGCTTCCGTGTCACTTTCCTATCGGGCACTCTAGCCCAAATCTCCTAGCTTCCTATTTCTAAGGGTTGTTTAAGACCTGGGGTCAGACACTCCCTTCCTAAAATCCTCTACATCTGATCTGATCTACTAGAGCATTGAATGGGCACGTTAAGCCGTCGGACCCCGGGTACTTACCCCCGGTAGTAAATAAGGGAGTCTTCTACCTCGCTTCCGTGTCACTTTCCTATCGGGCACTCTAGCCCAAATCTCCTAGCTTCCTATTTCTAAGGGTTGTTTAAGACCTGGGGTCAGACACTCCCTTCCTAAAATCCTCTACATCTGATCTGATCTACTAGAGCATTGAATGGGCACGTTAAGCCGTCGCACCCCGGGTACTTACCCCCGGTAGTAAATAAGGGCGTCTTCTTCCTCGCTTCCGTGTCACTTTCCTATCGGGCACTCTAGCCCAAATCTCCTAGCTTCCTATTTCTAAGGGTTGTTTAAGACCTGGGGTCAGACACTCCCTTCCTAAAATCCTCTACATCTGATCTGATCTACTAGAGCATTGAATGGGCACGTTAAGCCGTCGGACCCCGGGTACTTACCCCCGGTAGTAAATAAGGGCGTCTTCTTCCTCGCTTCCGTGTCACTTTCCTATCGGACACTCTAGCCCAAATCTCCAAGCTTCCTATTTCTAAGGGTTGTTTAAGACCTGGGGTCAGACACTCCCTTCCTAAAATCCTCTACATCTGATCTGATCTACTAGAGCATTGAATGGGCACGTTAAGCCGTCGGACCCCGGGTACTTACCCCCGGTAGTAAATAAGGGCGTCTTCTTCCTCGCTTCCGTGTCACTTTCCTATCGGGCACTCTAGCCCAAATCTCCTAGCTTCCTATTTCTAAGGGTTGTTTAAGACCTGGGGTCAGACACTCCCTTCCTAAAATCCTCTACATCTGATCTGATCTGATCTACTAGAGCATTGAATGGGCACGTTTAGCCGTCGGACCCCGGGTACTTACCCCTGGTAGTAAATAAGGGCGTCTTCTACCTCGCTTCCGTGTCACTTTCCTATCGGGCACTCTAGCCTAAATCTCCTAGCTTCCTATTACTAAGGGTTGTTTAAGACCTGGGGTCAGACACTCCCTTCCTAAAACCCTCTACATATGATCTGATCTACTAGAGCATGGGCACGTTAAGCCGTCGGACCCCGGTAGTAAATAAGGGCGTCTTTTACCTCGCTTCCGTGTCACTTTCCTATCGGGCACTCTAGCCCAAATCTCCTAGCTTCCTATTTCTAAGGGTTGTTCAAGACCTGGGGTTCCCAGACAGGAAGGGATCCAGGCGACAAAACAGATGAGTCCGTCGGAGACAAGTCCGGGGAAGATAATCTCCCTCGGTATCGACTCATAGTTGCCATCTGTTCGGCAAGGCCATGATCCCGGAACGAAAAAGTCTTGTGGCTGGGACCCGAAGAAGTCATCAACTGCACGTTGAACCTCGTAGTCTGTCGTGAACTGTTTCCCGTACAGGAGGTGATCCAGGCGACGAAACAAATGATAGTCTGTCGGAGACAAGTCCAGGGAAGATAATCCCCCTCGGTATCGACACATAGTTGCCATCTGTCCGGCAAGCCCATAATCCCGGAACGAAAAAAGTCTTGTGGCTGGGACCCGAAGAAGTCATCAACTGCACGTTGAACCTCGTAGTCTGTCGTGAACTGTTTCCCGGACAGGAGGTGATCCAGGCGACGAAACAAATGATAGTCTGTCGGAGACAAGTCCAGGGAAGATAATCCCCCTCGGTATCGACACATAGTTGCCATCTGTCCGGCAAGCCCATAATCGCGGAACGAAAAAAGTCTTGTGGCTGGGACCCGAAGAAATCATCAACTGCACGTTGAACCTCGTAGTCTTTCGTGAACTGTTTCCCGGACAGGAGGTGATCCAGGCGACGAAACAAATGATAGTCTGTCGGAGACAAGTCCAGGGAAGATAATCCCCTCGGTATCGACACATAGTTGCCATCTGTCCGGCAAGCCCATAATCCCGGAACGAAAAAAGTCTTGTGGCTGAAGAAGTCATCAACTGCACGTTGAACCTCGTTGCCTGTCGTGAACTGTTTCCCGGACAGGAGGTGATCCAGGCGACGAAACAAATGATAGTCTGTCGGAGACAAGTCCAGGGAAGATAATCCCCCTCGGTTTCGACACATAGTTGCCATCTGTCCGGCAAGCCCATAATCCCGGAACGAAAAAAGTCTTGTGGCTGAAGAAGTCATCAACTGCACGTTGAACCTCGTTGTCTGTCGTGAACTGTTTCCCGGACAGGAGGTGATCCAGGCGACGAAACAAATGATAGTCTGTCGGAGACAAGTCCAGGGAAGATAATCCCCCTCGGTATCGACACATAGTTGCCATCTGTCCGGCAAGCCCATAATCCCGGAACGAAAAAAGTCTTGTGGCTGGGACCCGAAAAAGTCATCAACTGCACGTTGAACCTCGTAGTCTGTCGTGAACTGTTTCCCGGACAGGAGGTGATCCAGGCGACGAAATAAATGATAGTCTGTCGGAGACAAGTCCAGGGAAGATAATCCCCCTCGGTATCGACACATAGTTGCCATCTGTCCGGCAAGCCCATAATCCCGGAACGAAAAAAGTCTTGTGGCTGGGACCCGAAGAAGTCATCAACTGCACGTTGAACCTCGTAGTCTGTCGTGAACTGTTTCCCGGACAGGAGGTGATCCAGGCGACGAAACAAATGATAGTCTGTCGGAGACAAGTCCAGGGAAGATAATCCCCCTCGGTATCGACACATAGTTGCCATCTGTCCGGCAAGCCCATAATCCCGGAACGAAAAAAGTCTTGTGGCTGGGACCCGAAGAAGTCATCAACTGCACGTTGAACCTCGTAGTCTGTCGTGAACTGTTTCCCGGACAGGAAGTGATCCAGGCGACGAAACAGACGAAAGAGTGAGAGAAGTTCGGGGAATAGGCAGAATGAGTCTGTGCTTCATAGCCTAAGGCACTTAATGTCAGCACCGTTCGTTGTGCGACATGAGGGTGGGCGTTGTGCTGGAGCAGAACTCCTCCATGTCTGTTGACCAAAGCCGGTTGTTTCTGCAGAAATTTCAGAGGGCGTAATCTCACGATTGCGTTTACAGCAGTATCTGAGGGATTAAAAATCCGATTGAAAAAACTTCTTTCTTCCGTCAGATACTGTTGTTTTCCATACTGGCTACTTTGACTTTGAATAGCTTTGATAAATTTAATTTGCGTTAGAACAGATTCAAAATACGTGCTTATTACACCCGAAAATTCGGTGTCATCTTTCTTGTTTAATTTTCGTAACATATTTCTTGGCCACTGGTGGAAGTAAAATAGCTGATGTTTTTATAAGTAGCTGTTTTTCTCTTCTTTTTTTTTTTTTTTTTTTTGGCTTGGGAAGGGGGGGGGGGAATTTGACCTTTACTGAAATTTGCTAATGAATGCTTTATATAAAAACTTGCCATAAAATCAGATTGCTTTCTGATATCAGAAACTTAAAAATATAGTTGTTCCTTAGTGTTTTCTGAGCTAAGTAATTACTTTGCATCTTCTATAATTAGTTCTCTTGTCATGCCCTGTTAAATTGCCTTGATCACTGATAAATGCAGTTGTACACAGCCCTTGGATTTAAGGTTTTCCCATTATTCTCTTTCATTTCACGTTGGGAATTTTTATGCATACTCTTGTTTGCTGGCGAGTACAAATTTAAAACATAGCTACAGCATCAATATTATGTTGAAAATTCCTTCCCTAAATAAAATGTAACACAAATACTTCCTCCCATGATTATGTGTTTAAGAAATAACAATCCCTTTGGTCCTTTGAAAAAGTTCCAAATATTTCACCTTCCCTTATCCTTAAATTTCCAATGTAAGCATTATTTGAAAATAATTAAATATAAATAGTATTTTATGTATTGATTGTGTGGTATATGAAAGCATTTCAAGAGTAATGCCAGCCACCTATGTATTTTTGAAATTTATGGTTTTTTTTTATTCTGTAATTTGCTTCAATAATTGAAAGTAGAAAATTATTTTTTTCTCAAAATCAGTGTGGTATAACTGTGTATGAAAGTTAAGTAGATAATAAAACTGGTCACATTTTCAGTTACAGTTTTGGTATTTCAGTATTTATCTGTGATTCTAAGTTTCTGATTAGCTGCAGCGAACATCATTTTTAACATTGTGCATTAAGTTTGCGTAAGCATGTTGGCATTTGTTTGTTGTAGGTTACAAGTTGAACACACCTATGGTTTCACTATATTTTAAATAAGAGTGTTTGGATCGTATGTCCTGGAAAAAAATTCAAAGGTCCTGGAAATGTCGTGGAATTTTGTGATTGAAAAAGCGTATGAAACATGTCTTTAAGAAGAGGAGAAATGTACTGTTTATTTCACAAAACTTCTAAATGTAAGATTTACTATTGATAGCTATAATTGCTTTTGTCTTAAGAACTCCACAAACAGATACGTAGACATCCTACAATCACCTATAAGATCATTTAAAATTTTGGTTTCTTATTTTAACACAATATAGAGAGGTCGAGTCGAAAGTTTCGCAATATTTGGATCGCTTTGTCTTCATACTTGCGTTTACGACGAAAGCTGACTAGCATTCAAAGTATAGGCCATCGTGTTGTACCGTCTTTAGTCATCTGCCTGCCAATTTTTCGATTCCGCGGGACTAGCATTCAAAGTATAGGCCATCATGTTGTACCGTCTTTAGTCATCTGCCTGCCAATTTTTCGATTCCGCGGGACTAGCATTCAAAGTATAGGCCATCATGTTGTACCGTCTTTAGTCATCTGCCTACCAATCTTTCGATTCCGCGTGACTAGCATTCAAAGTATAGGCCGCCATGTTGTACCGTCTTTAGTCATCTGCCTACCAATTTTTCGATTTTGCGTGACTAGCATTCAAAGTATAGGCCGCCATGTTGTACCGTCTTTAGTCATCTGCCTGCCAATTTTTCGATTCCGCGGGACTAGCATTCAAAGTATAGGCCATTATGTTTTACCGTCTTTAGTCATCTGCCTGCCAATTTTTCGATTCCGCAGGACTAGCATTCAAAGTATAGGACATCATGTTGTACCGTCTTTAGTCATCTGCCTGCCAATTTTTTGATTCCGCGGGACTAGCATTCAAAGTATAGGCCATCATGTTGTACCGTCTTTAGTCATCTGCCTGCTAATTTTTCGATTCCGCGGGACTAGCATTCAAAGTATAGGCCATCATGTTGTACCGTCTTTAGTCATCTGCCTGCCAATTTTTCGATTCCGCGGGACTAGCATTCAAAGTATAGGCCATCATGTTGTACCGTCTTTAGTCATCTGCCTGCCAATTTTTCGATTCCGCGGGACTAGCATTCAAAGTATAGGCCATCATGTTGTACCGTCTTTAGTCATCTGCCTGCTAATTTTTCGATTCCGCGGGACTAGCATTCAAAGTATAGGCCATCATGTTTTACCGTCTTTAGTCATCTGCCTGCCAATTTTTCGATTTCGCGGGACTAGCATTCAAAGTATAGGCCATCATGTTGTACCGTCTTTAGTCATCTGCCTGCTAATTTTTCGATTCCGCGGGACTAGCATTCAAAGTATAGGCCATCATGTTGTACCGTCTTTAGTCATCTGCCTGCCAATTTTTCGATTCCGCGGGACTAGCATTCAAAGTATAGGCCATCATGTTGCACCGTCTTTAGTCATCTGCCTGCCAATTTTTCGATTCCGCGGTGGTGCCAGTTCGTGACCTTCGAGGCGAAGAACTAATCCACCCCAGCTTCTAACTCCTCCTGGTTGTTGAAGTGCCGCCCGCGAAGGAAGTGGGCCATGGACCGGAACAAGTAGTAATCTACGGGGGCAAGATCCGGCCTGTATCCTGTGTGTGGCAGCAGTTCAATGCCCTCAAGTTCGTGGACTTTTGCCCGGGTGGTTCGGGCGGTATGAGGTAGGAGAGCGCGCTTTCTGTTCACCAGTTCCGTGTACTTCTCCAAAACGGCATACATCCGCTCCAGCTGTTCATAGTAGAGGTTGGCGTTGATGGTCCGACAGTCTGGAACAAATTCGTATTGGATTATCCCCTCGAAATTCCACCAAACGCAGAGCGTCATCTTGTCTCGAAGCGCCCACGTTTGGCAAAAGGTTCAGGAAGCTGGTCCGGGCACTACCACTGCCGTCGTGTGTTAGGATTACGGAAATAGACTCACTTTTAATAGCACGTGACAATTCTCTTGATGAAACATGCGTCGCACGGGTTTTCTTGGAGTTTCGTGCAGACTTCCACTCGACGGTTTGCTTCAGCTGGCGTCAGTTCGCGAGGGACAATGTGGCAGCTCCTGTAGACCTTGCCGAGGTCCTGAAGGTGACCTCGGCAAGGTCTACAGGAGCTGCCACATGTGGTATGGGATATGCCCAGCTCGCCTGATAGTGTCCGAGTGCTGGTTGTCGGATTTGCTTCTATGGTTCTGGCACAGGGCCTCCGTATCCACGGTTCGCGCCCTACCTGACCTTGGCTAATCATCGAGGTTTCTGTCAACTGAGCGAAATTTCGTGAACCATCTGGTTGCGGTGCTGTGGTCCACGGAACCTTTCCCTTTCGCATGACAAATGTTTCGCGTTGCTTGAGCAGCATTATGGCAGAGTTTAAAAGCAAAAGCTCCCTAATTAGCCCGTTGTAGCTGTTCATCTTTCAGGCGTCCCAACTGCAGACAGAACGACGACATGCAATGCTGTTCACAGCAACGACTACCACTTTATACTCCTTTTGACTGACCGCAGCGCGCGACTTGAACTAGTTTAAACACGTGTGACATGATACCCGCCGCAGCACATGCGTTTATGCAAATATAGCAAAACTTTCGACTAGCTCTCTGTATGATAAGGTGGTGCACAAAATGGGGGAGAGAAGAAATATCCTGGGCCACAATAACTAAAATTCATGCGATATACTATCCACAATATCCGATCTCGCTACAGAACATCAAAATCAGATCCTTCGACAGACTGTGGAGATTTAGCAATTAATCAAACCTGACGTATTTCTGCGAATCTCTCCCATTTCCGGAAATTTTTCGTAATATGGATAGGGAAAAAGTGAGAACGGAATTTTCCCGTCAATATAAGAAAGAAATTGCGGAAAGGTTTCTGAAAATTCAGAATTTTCCGTTAACACATCTTAAAAACGGCCATTAATCGTCAATATAAGAAAGTAATTGCGGAAAGGTTTCTGAAAATTCAGAATTTTCCGTTAACACATCTTAAAAACGGCAATTAATCGTCAATATAAGAAAGGAATTACGGAAACGGTTCTGAACATTCTGTTAACGCATCTTAAGAACGGCAATTAATCGTCAATATAAGAAAGTAATTGCGGAAAGGCTTCTAAAAATTCAGAATTTTCCGTTAACACATCTTAAAAACGGCAATTAATCGTCAATATAAAAGAGGAATAGCGGAAAGGTTTCTAAAAATTCAGAATTTTCCTGGAGTAGGAAAAATCCGTAAAATTCAGGTTTTCCTTTTGGCGTTTCACGGGGGAAAAAAAAAATTGTGGCAGAAATATGCTTCCTTAATTCACGAAAAGAATCACGTAAAGTGGCTCGTGAATTTCTGAAAAGTTTTTACGGTGTACCGACTTAAATCAATTTCCGAATTTCACGGGAAAGAATTGTATCATAAATCATCATCATTGTCAACCATTATCAATCCACTGCTGGACGAAGGTCTCCCCAAGTTTCCTCCACAACGGTCTGTCTTGTGCCAGTCTCCTCCATGTCACCCCTGCATACTTTCGAATTTCATCCACCCATCTCCCATGTGGTCTTCTTCTGGGCCTTTTCCTGTCCCTCGGAATCCAATCTAAAATTTCGGCTTCTCCATCGATGGTCTGTCCTTCTGGCAATATGTCCAGCTCATTGCCATTTCAGGAATTTAACTCTGATCATGATGTCTTCTACTCTTGTCATTTTTCGGATCCACGAGTTCCTCTTCTTATCTCGCCTGGTTACACCAAGCATGCACCTCTCCATGCTGCTTTGAGTTGTCTGCAGCCTTTGTATGTCTCTTTTAGTTAAGGTCCACGTCTCTGCACCATTTTAAGCACTGGAAGGATGCATTGATCACTTTTCTTTTAAGACATAATGGCATATTGCTCTTGAAAATTATGCTGTTTCTTCCAAAAGCTCTCCAGGCAAGTTTTGTACGTCGATTAATTTCTTCATCAATGTGACACTCACTTGATATCTGCTGTCCAAGATAAACGTACGTGTCTGTTATCTCCAGCTTTTCTCCATCAATCGACAAATCTTCATTTCTTGAAAAAGCATTGAACATAACTTTTGTATCAGAAATAAGCTTCGTTAATTCAGGAAAGGAGTCTCTGAAAGTGGCTCTTGAATTTCTGAAAAGTTTTTACAGTTTACCGACGTAAATCAATTTCCGAATTTCACGGGAAAGGTTGTATCAGAAATATGCTTCGTTAATTCAGGAAATTTCTGAAAAGTTTTTACGGTGTACCGACTTAAATGAATTTCCGAATTTCACGGGAAAGATTGTATCAGAAATATGTGTCGTTAATTCACGAAAGGAGTCTCTGAAAGTGGCTCTCGAATTTCTGAAAAGTTTTTACGGTGTACCGACTTAAATCAATTTCCGAATTTCACGGGAAAGATTGTATCAGAAATATGCTTCGTTAATTCAGGAATGGAGTCACGGAAAGTGGCTCTTGAATTTCTGAAAAGTTTTTACATTGTACCGACGTAAATCAATTTCCGAATTTCACTTGAAAGGTTGTATCAGAAATATGCTTCGTTAATTCAGGAAAGAAGTTACGGGAAAGTGGCTCTTGAATTTCTGAGAAGATTTTACAGTGTGCCGACTTAAATCAACTTCCGAATTTCACGGGAATGGTTGTATCAGAAATATGCTTCGTTAATTCACGAAAGGTGTCGCGGAAAGTGGTCGTAAATTTCAAATTTTTTTTTAATAGTGTACGAGCATATTTAAGTTGCGTCTGTTACGTGTTTGCATTGGACCTAATTGACTATCAATAGACGGGTGTCAGTGTATTAATGATAGGGCATTGTAGGTATACTAATGTCTACCGCATGTAGTGTTAATGTGGGTCAAGTATTCATTGAATGTGCGCTCTCAAAGATGCTTCTAATTCTCATTGTTTTCTGGGAGTTGTTGGGAAGAGGGTCATCAACCTCTGTTTCCTTGGAAGTATCTTAATTCCTTGAAAAGGCTGCTAGACATAACTTGTATTTTTTTTATTGATCGATCCATCTGAGAAGCACCCCTCCCGTTTCCTGTTACTTCTACGTCGATCTTTGATTTGGTGCTTTCTTTCGCACGCATCCTTCAGTAGATAGCTCTGTGATGAATTTCGTTCGGAGGTTTTGTTCTGTGCTGTTATTGACGTCTTTAAAACTGTTTTGTACTTTTAATTTTCCGTGGCTGTTGATTTTTTTACTCGTATTAAAATTCCATTTTCCCGCGGTCGCGGGATAATCCGCAGGTTTGAATGCATTGAAGAAACTGTGTTGCGTAGTTTGTTTTCATTTCATTTGTGGCAGTATACGGACGTGACGTGCGTATCAGCACCGCTGTGCTAGCTTACCTGTTTGTGAACACGATATCTTCCAGTTTTTCCTTGCCCAGTGGTATGAAAAAAGAAAAAGGAAATGGTGCTAATAGAGGTAAAATATCCCAGGATTTCTAGATACCGTATTTTGTGGTGTAACAATTTCTCATTAGACGGCCGTCCATATAAAGTACGTCCGAAGTTACAGGAGAAGGTGGGTTCCTGACAACCGGACCAAATGTTGACATGGGGGAGGGGGAGGTTTAGTAATTCTGACTTCCAGCTACAAAAATATAGTGGATGGTATTTCTTCGTTATGGGCCGCGGGTGGCCTAGTGGGCAACGTTCCTGACTTCCACGGAAAGGACCTCATGTTCGATCCCAGGCAGGTACGAACGCTCGATCCACTAAATATCCGCCGTGCGTCGGATGGGCACGTTAAGCCGTCGGACCCCTGGTCATGATCATATGTAGAAGATTTTAGGAAGGGAGTGTCTGACCCCAGGTCTTAAACAACCCTTAGAAATAGGAAACTAGGAGATTTGGGCGAGAGCGCCCGATAGGAAAGTGACACGGAAGCGAGGTAGAAAGGGGGAGGAAGACTCCCTTATTTATTACCTGGAGGCCAGTACCCGGGGTCCGACAGCTTAACGTGCCCACCCGACGCACGGCGGGTATTGAGTGGATCGAGCGTTTTTACCTGCCTGGGATCGAACCTGAGGCCCTTCCCGTCGCAGTCACGAACGTTGCCCACTCGGCCACCCGCGGCCTTTTGGACCCCGGGTACTAGCCCCCCGGTAATAAATAAGGGCGTCTTCCTCCCCCTTTCTACATCGCTTCCGTGTCACTTTCCTATCGGGCACTCTAGCTCAAATCTCCTAGCTTCCTATTTCTAAGGGTTGTTTAAGACCTGCGGTCAGACACTCCCTTCTTAAAATCCTCTACATATGATCGATTTCTTCGTTATGTTTTCCCTTTTTTTACACTTGCTTTCCAACCGTAGGTTGAACAAGCGTAATGTTCTAGCTTTGTCCGTCTGTCTGTCTGTCCGCACGATAACTCGCGTAAAATTGGTTCGAGTTCATTGAAATTTTAGTATGTGGTAGGGAACAACCTTAAGACGAATCCTTTTGAAAATGGGCGAAATGGGGTCAAAGGTCAAGACATAAGAGCGGGATCCGTTCAATCGCTCTTACGCGTCATAACTTACGTAAAAATGCTTCTATAGTGACAAAACTTTATCATGTTGTTTCGGATGTATACTGAACCGGTTCTGTTGAATACCATCGATGGCCTCTGATCATTTGTCCGAAAGAGAGTCAGGTTCGAATCCCGCTGAGGCATGGATGTTGTGTTTGTCTTACGGCACTGGCTCTCTCCCTTCCCTGGAACCAATGGCCCTAAATTAGGGACGAGCGACTGCTTATAGCCGATTGAGTTGCTCACGGTGGTCGTTAAACCTCCAATCAAATAAAAAATAAAAAAGGCATGGATGTTGTGTTTGTCTTATGGCACTGGCTCTCTCCCTTCCCTGGAACCAGTGGCCCTAAATTAGGGACGGGCGACTGCTTATAGCCCATTGAGTTGCTCACGGTGGTCTTTAAACCTCCAATCAAAAAAAACAAAAACGGCTTGGATGTTGTGTTTGTCTTACGGCACTGGCTCTCTCCCTTCCCTGGAACCAGTGACCCTAAATTAGGGACGGGCGACTGCTTATAGCCCATTGAGTTGCTCACGGTGGTTGTTAAACCTCCAATCAAATAAAAAAAGAAAAAAGGCATGGATGTTGTGTTTGTCGTACAGCACTGGCTCTCTCCCTTCCCTGGAACCAGTGACCCTAAATTAGGGACGGGCGACTGCTTATAGCCCATTGAGTTGCTCACGGTGGTCGTTAAACCTCCAAAAAAAAAAAAAAAATCATGGAAATGGGTTTGAAGATCAGGGCACATGAGTGAGATTTATTCCACAGCCATTATCTTCATAAATTGGCTAAAAATGCTTCAATTTGCGACAAAACTTTAGTATGTTGTTCCGGAAGTAGACCGAACCAATGCTGTTTAATATCATGGAAATGGGGTCAAAGGTCAGGGCACAGGAGCGAGATTTATTCCACAGCCACTATCATAACTTGAGTAATGATTTCTGGTAGGCTGGAAAGCATATCATAATCAATGCATTGCATGCTTTTACTAACTTTTTTTCTTTTCTGAATAGTTAAAAAGAGGTATGAAATATTTCTGATGATATTTAGCTAAATCAGAATATTAAGTTCTCGTATTTGTACTACCAAACTATCGTGTTTTGTATATGTTATAATTAGGAGTGTTGCAACCTTGAAATGCGTGCGTTCATTTGTAGATCTTTATTTCAGAATGATAAAGTTCGGGTAGCATTTGGGAATAAATTAATGCCTAAATAATAAAGATTTTCTGAAGCAAACTTGTAAATATGTGAAACATTCCTTTAAATAATTACATGTTTTTCTTTCTATTTCTCAACGGGCAGTTTTAAAAGCAGTTGTCAAAAATAAAGCGGGGGTTGTGGGAATTAGGACTTACTCTTTAGGGGGAGGGATGTGAACAATCGGACAAAATGTGACTGGGGGGTCTAAAAATAGTAAAAAATCATGGGCATACTTTATGGACGGCCCCTAGGTTGTGTGTATATTGTTTGTATTCCTCACAGTACGAACATTTCAGAAATACTGGTTGGACCCCCCCCCCCCGCTAGATTAATACATTTTTTATTTTAAAAATAGAGCACTGTGGAACGAAGATGGAAATGGGTCTCAGGGTCGGCATTTCTTGCGGGTCAAATGGGTCGGGTCAGAGTTTTCCTGACCCGATTTCGACCCGGTTTTATTTCCGTTTTAAATAGAAATAAAAATATTTCAAAAACCTTTCAGGGGTCTCTGAAGTAATAATTCAGAGCTGCAGAGTATGATGCTCGACCTTACTGAAAAGAGTAAAGAAGTGGGAATAAAAATGAACTTTCAGAAGACAAAACTGAAGTACAATGCTCTTACAAGGAATGAAGATTTGATGGGGGAAAAGCTGGAGATAACGAATTCCTACATTTACCCTGCGCAGCAGATGTCAAGCAAGGGTCACATTGATGAAGAAATTAATTGACGTATAAAACTTGGAGAGTTTTCGGAAGAAACAGTACAAGTTTTAAAAGCAATATGCCATTTACGTCTTAAAAGAAAAGTGTTTAGTCAATGCCTCCTTCCAGTGCTTATGTAGGAAGCAGAGACTTGAACCTTAACTAAAAAAGACAGACTCACAACTGAAGGAAGCATGGAGAGATGCATGCCTGGTGTAACCAGGATAGATAAGAAGAGGAATTCGTAGATCAGGAAAGTGACAACAGTGGGAAGACATTGTTATCAGAGTAAAATCGTTGAAATAGCAATGGGTTGTGTACCTATTGCCAGGAGAGCAGACCACTGATGAATTACCGAAATTTTAGACTTAATTCCATGGGACAGGAAAAGACCAAGTGGAAGATGGGTGAATGGAGAAGACTGGCCCAAGACAGGCCGTTGTAGACCTTCATCCATCAGTGGATTGATAAATGATTGACGGTGATGATAATATATTCGAACTTCTAGCTCAAAGCAGATTTTTTCGGGTCAGGTCCGGGTCGTGTCCAGTTACGTGACTGCCCAGTCCGTGTCGAGTCCTCTTCCAAAATTTTTGACCCGTTTCCAACTCTGCTGTGGATACACCATAGGTAAATAGAGACCAAAAAGCACAAGACTTTAGGAGACAATAATCCAGGTTTTTATTTTAGGAGACAATAATCCGTATTTTTATAAGTCACACGTGTATTCATCAGAGGCGTAACAAGGCTGGGGCAGGAGGGCGGCTGTCCCGGGCGCTGGTCAAGGCAGGGCTCAAAAATCACTGTGTACAATCTGATTAAAATCGGAAATTAAAAACTTTTGCTCTAGTTTCTGATACAATTTCCCCCACACGTATTTCGTAGTTTCTCCATTTATAGAATTTAGTTATAACATCTTTCACTAGTTTCTGTAATTTTGGCAGCTTAAAATTCGCATTTCTTCTTCAAAATGTGCAAGGGATGTTAACTACTTCCAATCAGAAATGAAGGTGTGGTGGTGTGTGTACATTGCAAAATATAAAGATGCCGTTCACATTATTGAAGATTATCTGGGGGCAAATACAGTCATTACTGCCACTCTGCAAGCTGCATTTCATCCGTTTGATATGGATCCGAACTCCGAAGCAGTTGGGAATCTTACCTTCTGCATTTTACAGCCATAATGGCGTTCCATGTCCAGCTGGGTTTCACTACTCAGAACGGAAACCGCGTTAACGTCCAGGCTGAGTGTATTTCATGTATCAAAAACGAAAATTGCGTCCTGAAAAATCGTGACATATTCTTACTGCTCCAAAAATGAGTGTGGGTTTCCCTAGGTGTAGAAATGCCTATACTCCAATTCACCCTAAAAGTGTACTACTGGGAAAGGCGGGAGAACCTTATCACATCTCGTCGTGGAACGCAAGAACGGTATTCATCCCCGTCAATCTGCTCTTCTACTGTTTCCTTTCTGATCCCCCTCACCCACCCATCTCACAAGCAGTGGGGGTCTGGTGAAGGCCGATCTCCTTCCCCTACCGCCTGTTTAAGTAACGCACCCTTCAAGTTTCCCCATTTGTCAATTTATTGCCTCTGTGTTGTTAATGTTGGGAGAGGTCTTCCACCCCTTCCTCCTGTCCAAGTTGTATCACAAGTGGGCAGAAATAGCCGAAAGTGCGAAGCTTTTGATTCAGCAACTTCTCAGAACAAATTTATTTCTGAAAGAGCTCTAACTTCTAGAATTTTTTTTTTTTTTTTTTAGATAGCAATTTTGTCTGATAAACTGTTGAGCAAATAAAAATGGATTCTAAGCAATAATTCTGATGCTTTTTGCTCTAAACGATAGCGACTATTTTTCGTAGTGGAGGTAGCTGTTTTGTACCCTTCATAGTGGGTTCCCTCTTAGGTTGACTCGGAGTATAGTTATGCCTCTGGTATTCATACAACATCTGTGAGCTTCACGTCATACACAAGACCTTCCATCACACATCATACACAAGACCTTCCATCACACATCATACACAAGACCTTCTCTCACCACGTCATACACAAGACCTGTCGCACGTCATATACAAGACCTTCTGTACTTCATACTCGTAAGTCATAATCTTCTCATGCAGACACTCCTGAATCTGGTCCTCCCATGGTTTCTTGGCCTTCCTCTGACTTTCTTTCCTGTCACTTGGGCTGAAAATTTTTTCTTAGTAAGCATCTACTTATCACTTAATCTTTCAACATAGCCAAACCACCTGAGAATATTTGTCTCCACCTTACTGGCAACATTTTGCCTCACATTTCACAACTGCAACACATTTTTATTTCTCACATGATCAGAGAATGTCTTGCCGCAAACGATTCCTGCGTCTAAACATTGTGGCTCATCAAAATTATTTTTCTCCAAGTTGGACGAGGATTGTTGTTGGTTATTGTCTCACGATGAGGAATGTTGAACTTTCCTCCAAATAACTGAAACTTAGTATCAGAATTGTAACACACTAACCACTTCTGAAGCCTAATTTTTATGCATGTTGACCTAGGTTTCTAAGAGTTTCCCCAATATTTAGCAAAATTATTGTTCAAATACCTCTAGCAGAAATTAAGGGAAACACTTAAAACAAACTGACCAAAATAGTGTTTTTTTTTGTTTTTTTTTTCAAACATGATGATATTTAAATATTTGTGTGACTTGTCTCTTAGAAAACCTGACATTTGTATCTTTTTGGACAAAATGTTTGAAATACACCTGTCAGAAAATTGGAAAATGAAAGTTTGGTACCTACTTCTAAGTTTTCTGTGAAGTTGCTCCATAGGTGACAGTTAATTACAGCATTTGTCTTGCTATAAGTTATTGAGTTCTTGTGTCTACCACATAATGCTTTTTCTATGTAAAATATTTTCCCACGTTCAGTTCAAACTTGTAAACTTCATATTCAATCACGGAAAATTTGGGAATTTAAAAATCAGATATTACTATTTGTTTTTCAGTATGAAGTTTAACATTTCATTGGCGGAAGTGATGCTACATGATCTATATAATTTTCTGTAATTTTCCAGGTGATGAAGATGATGCAGACGCGGAAAAAAAGAAAATAGAAAGTGATGCTATGAAGCTACGCAAAGATGGTAATATATTTGTATTGTTGGCTGCATTGTAGAGTTAGTGTTTTGAAATGGCAATGAATGCAGAGCTCCATATGTGAAAATCTGTGTGTGATACAGCAATAAAAATGGTATTCACTCTCAAGTTACATACATTTTGTTTTAACCGATTAACGCTTATTAAGGTAGCAAACAGAATAGCTTACTGTTCAACATGTAACATTACATCAGAAAACTTTAAAATTACATTTCCCTGGAGCTGGAATTGAACTTGCATCTCCTGATTTCCATTTGATCATGGTATCCATTACACCACCCAGAACAATGAAGTTCCAAGTGTCTGAGGAAGAAGAATCTGAACACATTCTTAATCATCAGGTTCTTGGATTAAGATTTTGAAAGATTCTTAATAATCAGATTCTTGGATTAAGAATCTCAATGGATTCTTAATCATCAAGTACTTGGATTGAGAATCTGAACATGTTCTTAATAATCAGATTCTTGAATTAAGAATCTGAATGGATTCTTAATCATCAGATACTTGGATTGAGAATCTGAACAGATTTTTAATAATCACATTCTTGGATTAAGAACCTGAACATATTCTTAATCATCAGATACTTGGATTAAGAACCTGACCAGATTTTTAATCATTTGAATCTTGGATTACAGATTTTTATCATCAAATACTTGGATTAAGAATCTGAACAGATTCTTAATCATCAAATACAAATCTGAACAGATTCTTAATCATCAAATACAAATCTGAACAGATTCTTAACCAGCAAATACTACTCAGAACAGATTCTTATATCATCAAATACTATTATGAACAGATTCTTAATCATCAAATACAAATCTGAACAGAATCTTAACCAGCAAATACTACTCAGAACAGATTCTTATATCATCATATACTATTATGAACAGGTTCTTAATGGTGAAATACAAGGGTTGTGCCAAAAGTAATGCAAAAGTGGGCATAACATTTTTATTAACTGACAGAGGTCATTCAAATTGCAGATGTTGGTAGAGTAACTCTCCCTCTATAGCAGCCCTTCTTCTTCATTGCAGGTAAATAAATGGATTCCAAGGAGAAGCAGCATGCTGTCATTGAGTTTTTGATGAAGGAAGGGTGCAGGCTGTCCAACATCCAGAGAAGGCTACAAAATGCTTATGGAGATGACACCATTGACAAGAGCAATGTGCACAGATGGTTGAAGAAGTTTAAAGAAGGGGAAACCAGCATTGAACACAAACCACGCAGTGGAGACCATCATCTGCAAACACTGACACGAATCGTGAGCAAGTGAATGGATTGATATGCACGGAGAGAAAAGTCGCATACCGTGAGCTTGTTGCACAACTGGACTGCGGTCACAATGCTATACAGAAGATGGTGGAAGACTTGGTGTATCGGGAAGTGTGTGCAAAGTGGGTACCTCAGCAGTTGACACCCATTTGAAGGAGAGAAGGTTGGAAATCTGATCTGCTGGAAGCGTTTGAAGCCAATGAAGACATGTTTTTCCCCATCTGGTGACGGGATGAAACATGGGCATATCTTTACAATCCAGCAATGAAGAATCAATCCATGGAATGACGTCACACCTCTTCACCAAGGCCTAGGAAGTTCAAGAGCCAGCGATCAGCACAGAAAGTCATGGTGACTGCTTTTTGGGATGACAGGGGTATCATTCTCCTTGATTTTTTTGGAACATGTCCATATCGTGACCAGAGTACCAGAATGTAGATGTACATGTGTACGCCGTATGCGGATAGTTTCCAAATTATTAGCAGATTTTACAGATAGTTTTTGCT
The DNA here is from genome assembly GCA_039090855.1 of Macrothele yani. Lineage (NCBI taxonomy): Eukaryota > Metazoa > Arthropoda > Arachnida > Araneae > Macrothelidae > Macrothele > Macrothele yani. The sequence goes on from CM077031.1 coordinate 25,512,212, forward strand.
TGTAATTACAGCAATTAAAACACTTTCTCAATATATTAATCTTTACTCCGATTAATATATTTAATTCTATTTTAACTTGAACTTTCAATTTTTTTCGCATCTTCTGATTTCGTTTGTTTTTACAAACGTTTCTGGCCTCTAGATTTTATCAAAGCCTGCTCTCAATGTATAGGAACTGTATCAAAAGTTTCATTTATACAGAAAGAATTTAAACTTTGCCGGGTTCTTCTCGCATTTTCCAGTAATTACACTGCTGGTCACCCAAAATGCAACAACAAGAAGGACACGAGATAGCAAAGCCAGATTTACTGGACACATAACAACAGATACAAAGATGAAATGATTGAGCGTACAGGCCCGTTCGACTTGCGGAGTACGCAGGCATCAATAGTTCGTGTGGCCCCCACGGCTGGCAATAACGGCCGCTACACGCCGAGGCATCGAACGAGAGAGGCTTTGGATGTGGGCTTGGGGTATGTCGGTCCAGGCCGCTTCCACACGTTGCCACAGTTCATCAGGCGTAGCCGCAGGTGGTGCTTGCCGGGCCACTCGGTTGCCGATCAGCGACGAGACGTGTTAGATGGGCGACATATTGGGAAAACAGGCGGGTCACGGCAGGAGTGACACCTGGTAAGCCGTGAAGAATTGTTGCACGACACGTGCCACGTGCGGGCGCGCATTGTCCTGTTGAGACGCGGCCGCTGGGCAGGTCCTGCAGGTAAGGGAGGACTACAGGCTCCAAGATGTCAGAGATGTAGCGGTGGCTGTTGAGTGTACCTGCGATGCGTACCAGAGGGGTGCGGGTGTCACATCCAAGTTTGCCCCAAACCATAACGCCAGGCGACGGACGGGTATGGCGATGCATAATGCAGTCGTCATACAGTCTCTCGCCGCGGTGCAGCCACACTCGGGTCCGACCATCGTGGTGTTGCAGGCTGAAGCGGGATACATCGAAGAAGACAATGTCGTGCCATTCTGTAGTCCAGGTGCAGCGTTCAACAGCCCACTGCCGCCGCACTCACCGGTGGTGTAACGTCAATGGTAATCGGAGCAACGGGCGCAGTGCGACAAGTCCCCGCTCCTGCAGACCACGTGAAACGGTACTTGCCGACACAGGTTGTTGCGGAACACACCTTAATTCCTGCGCTAACGTTCGTGATGTGGCGGTGCAAGCCGTCAATGCCCGCCGCACAACATGTAGGTCCTCTCGTTCGGTGGTGTGCCGCGGCTGCGGCAATCGCTCACGTCGGTCCGTTTGTCCCTCCTGCACCCACCGAATCCATACTCGTCTCACTGTGGCTGGATGTCGTCCCACACCGGCGCCGATGTCTCGGTACGATAAACCGCTGTCGCGATAAGCCACTATTCGTCCTCTGTCGAAGTCCGAAACGTGCTGGAATGACTGCCGTATTCTGCGACAAGGCATCGGGAGGCTTCCCACGCACAGGTCCTGCAGCACAACACACTTCCACTACTTACACCCCGCCTTCTGTGCACCCTTCTTGTAGTGCTCGGTGGCGTGCTGGGCGCACATGATTTGCATATCGCCTGCAATGCTAATCGTTTGCATGCCCTCCGGCGGGCGACGCATGGTGCGAATTTCAGGCCAATCGGATGCTTCCTTCTTGGTGTTGCATTTTGAGTGGCCAACAGTGTAAATTAAAATATTTTCTTTATGTATTTTGTAAGTCTACTGTTTTTGAATTAAGTTCTTGAAAATGCTATTTATAAATTTTGAAGGCTCATTAATGAAACATTTTCTGGATATAAAAACTTTCTTTAATTAGTCTCTTGTTTTTATGAGGTTCGTAGTCCAATATTTTGCCATAAAGGTCCATTTCACACACATTGCTGCATGTTCAGTTGTAATGTACTTATTATGTCCTCACTGGAATCTGTAATGTTCTGATAATTATTTATTTTATTAATTTTTCTTTATTCTATGGTTATTGTGGGATTTGCGGGTTTGCAGCAAGTTTTCTGTTTCAGTGGTTGTGTACACAGATACATTTTATTTTTATACAACTCTGACCGTGACCAGCGAGCGGTACATTGAGACACTCAAGAAGCTTAGAGAAGCCATAAGGAGGAAGAGACCCAACTAGAGTCTGAAAGGGATCCGTATTCACCATGACACTGCGAGACCACACTCATATTTGGCAACAAATCAAGCGATCAGCAAATTAGGTTGGTCAGTGGTCTTCCATCCACCGTACAGCCCAGATCTGGCGCTCTCCGACTTCCACCTGTTCGGTCCAATGAAGGGCAGTTGCCGGGGGCATTGATTTGATGACACAGACGAGTGGCTGTGAAGAAGTGGACACCTGAATTTTTTCAAAGAGGATTCGAGAGTTGGGTTCAACTGTGGCACAAATGCATCGCTTGTGATGGAGACTATGTTGAATAGTATCTTTGTATAGAGAAAGAGTTACTCTACCAGGGATCGCATTCCTCCTAAAATTCCTAAAATTCCTAATATTTTGTGACCCTCCTTAAATTCCTAAAATTATACCTAAAATTTGCTATTCATCCTAAAATTTTCGTAAGCTTATTTATTAAAAACACAACCGTTATTAACGCCAATAAATTTACCATTACGGTAAGGTAAAAAGACCTGTTATTGTAGAAACACAGTCTATATGCTGTGCTGCTGAAGGGAGGGAAAATGACGCCATCGAGATGCACTTGCTTCGGGGCGGGCGCTCCACTTTTTTGCCTTCAGACAGTTTTCGAGAGTAACAAGAGATCTAAGGGAAAAGGGGAGGGGTCATTTTCACCCCTGGTTTGCGCTTTGCAGACGAACTCCGTGGCACGCAGAAGATCGTTCTTTATTTTTGTACATGCCTTGTGGAACCTCCTCTTTCTGCTGATGTTTTGTTATTGTAAACCGCAGGTGGGTGGAAGCAAAGAGGAAACATGTGATCTCCTTCCGTAACCTCCGGTAATGACGATGGGATGGTAGCTGAGTGTTATCGTGACAGGCAGTAGAGCACGTGATCATTGACCTTCGATCGTGCGTCGGCGACAGCGACCTTCGATGCGCAATATATCTCGGCTCCGACTCGCTTTGACTGAACTTGCGTGAGATGCGTATGATAGTTTCTGGTTTTGTGTCTTTTATGGTGTTCTCTGTGCTGTGTGCAGGTTCAGTTCTCTAGTGGTGACCTGCTTTTTTTTACTATCTTCTGACATCCTCGCAGCCAAATTTCGGGAAGTTGTCTGGTTTTGCAATATTGGAACATGTTTTTGTACTTCCCTTTCATTTTCTGTTTAGTAATACAAGTGTTTAAGATGCCTAAATCCAAAACGAAATTTCAAGATGCGTGGCTCGCCAAAGAATTGGACGGAGTGAAGTTGAAAGAATGGTGTTCTGCAACTGAAACAATATTTTCTGCTAAGTGTATATTGTGTTCAGAAATTTTCAACATTTCTAATAGTGGCTTTTCACAAGTAAAAGCGCATCATAAAGGAAAAAAACATTTGCAGAAATTTCAAAGTAAATTTCAAAATAAGTCCATCCTGTGAAAGCCTTTAGAGGACGGGATCTTCAGCCCAAAACAAATATTAGTGAAGTACTGAGTCATGATTTACAGTTGGCTAAAGCCGAAGCATTATGGGCCATGAAAGTTGCTAAGGACAATGTCTTTTGTTTCATGCACTGAAACAGTTGAACTTTTCAAAGAAATGTTTCCTGATTCTGCTATTGCAGCCAAAATGCAACTTAAAGAAAAAAAGTTGCTTATGTGATATCACATGGATTGTCAAAATATTTTGAAGAGGATTTGAAAAAAGACATTGCATCTAGTAGCCCAGGAAAGGTTACTATAGCATTTGATGAAACTACAAATACACAAGTGAAACGGCAGTTGGATGTGTATCTCAGGTACTGGTCTTCAGAAATAAATTCAGTTTCTTGCCGATACCTAACAAGCGTTTTTCTGGGTCATGCAACAGCAGATATTTTGCTAAAAGAAATTCTTGATGTGTTATCATCCTTCAATATTTCGTTGAACAGAATTATTTGTGTATCCATGGACAGCCCAAATGTAAATAAGTGCTTTTTACGCAAATTCAATGAAGTTGTAAAACAAGAAACAGGCCAGAAATCTTTGGAACTAGGTTTTTGCAACCTGCATGTTGTTAGTAATGCATTTAAACTTTTTTTGACAAGCTTAAATATAGATTTTGACGAATTTGCTACTGATATGCATTACTTTTTAAAGAGTAGTGCTGCAAGACGAGAGGATTATAAATCTGTCTAGGATATAACATTGGTCACTGCCAAATTTCTTTTGCGTCATGTCAGCAACAGATGGTTAACCGTTGGTTCTGTAGCCCAGAGGCTCTTGGATCAATGGCTAAATATTACAGAATATTTTTCAAACTTCTTGCCATCTCAAAAAATATTTGAAAAACAACTACGCAATTCGGCAAGGTATAAAAGAATTCACTGTTTCCTGAAAAATGAGCTAACTCCTTGCTATTTAGCATTAATTTCATTTTCACACCAAAATTTTGAAAAGTTTTCATTATGTTATCAGAGTGAAGAACCAAAAATACACCAGTTATATTCTGATTTAAATACTTTAATGAAGAATGTTATGGCTCAGTTTATCCAAGATGATGTTATTGCAGGGAAATTTGGAGAAGACCTAAAGAATGTAGATTTTGAAAACAAAAATTCATGGAAAAAACTAGGGGAGTTAGTAGTTGGTATGAAGACAAAAAATCTCCTCAGGAATGTTCAGGAGACCAGGCAGAAATTATTTCTCTTAGATGTAAGATCATCACTAATTGCAACCACAAAATATTTAAAGTCAAATTTGCCATTCTGCAATCAAAAGCTAAGAGACATAGAAGTTTTAAAGGTAAAAGAACCAAAGAAAGAGTCAACTCAACTTTCAGTCACTGAAGGACTTTCGGAAATAACCAGAATTTCAAGTGTTTTGCATCTTTCTGAGGAACAAATTGATAGAGTAAGAGAAGAGTGCAAACTTTTAAGTTGCGATAAGCCAACCCTAGATGAACTAGTGAAATTTTCAGAAGAAGGGCATATTCCAGTGCAGATTGATCATTACTGGCGTAATATATTTAGTATTAAAGACTCTAGCGGAAAAGAAAAATACTCAAATCTTGCTAAACTCATAAAGTCAATTTTAGTTTTACCTCATGGTAATGCTGATGCAGAAAGGGGATTTTGGTTAACACTGCTCTGTTAAGGAAGGACAAGGCTAACTTAAAAGACTCAACTATAACATCATTAAGAATAGTTAAAGGGGCCATTAAACACTATGGATGTGTAAGTAAAGTTCCCATAACAAGAAATTTGTTAAATAGTGTTCGTGATTCACATAAATTTTATAAAGAGTATGTTGATAAGCTGAAGGAAGAAGAATCAAAAAAGGTAAAAGAAAGGAAGCAGAAAGAGAGGGAAAATAAGGAAAAGCAGCTAGAGAAAAAAAGAAAAGCTGAGTTTGATGACAAAATAAAAGAAAATGATGCAGAAATAAATAGACTTAAAAAAGATAAAGAAGCCTCCCTAGCAGTAATTCAAGAGGGAACAGAAAGAATGAGAAAAGCTGTAGAAAAACAAAATACTGTTGAAATAGCATTTGCCTCTAACTTGAACATACTAGGTTCAGCTGAAATAAAGAAAACTGAAAGTAAATTAGTTGTGGTGGAAGCAGAAAAAGATAGGCTAATCAGGAAAAGGTTAAAACAATAATATGAAAAAAGTAATTCAGTGAACAATTGTACATAGTTCTTGGTTTTCAATTACCTTTTTAGGATATTATAGTTTAATGTGAAACCTGAAAACTTTACTGTGAAAATCGTGAATTGCTTCTGGTTCAACAGCATATTAATGTTCAAAGTGAAACTTGAATGTGGTAAATATACTTGAATATGATAATAACACATGAAAAGATAAGAACTGAACATTAGAAGTAAATCATACTTAAACTTTAGACATTAGACGTTATGCAAAAAATTTGGGTGTGAACTTCGACCATATATACTAATGGACTGCGCATTGGCAATAGCTGCATCAAAGCCGCCATGGCTCAAACATTGGGCACGTCATCATCAGACTCCAAATTTCGTGTAAAAATGCTGTTATGATTACTAATTTACGCTGCAGAACTTCAGTGTTTTCGGTGTATTATGTGAATGCACCTCATATATAATGAAAACTCTTCAGGTAAGTTTACTTATGAGCTATATACATGCATGATCGTGTTGTTTACATTTTGTGATTTATAATGTGATGAACATTTGCGAAGAATTTGGAACATGCATTCCATTTTTTTCTTAAGTTACTATATTTTTATATCAATAGCTGCAAGTTTCTGGTTAAGTAATTGAACTTTATTGACTTAGGTATTTAATTCGTTTCTTACCCATGAAAAATCATAGAACTTTCTTTACTATATCGGTCAGAGCAACCATAAGCACAGCAGGTGTAACCCATCTTTTTGACAGTTTTCATGTGATTTTATGTTGGAGCCAGAAATTTTGATGTCATGCGCAGTCTATCAGTATATATGGTTGAAGGGTGTGAAGCAAACTCTTTACAATGTATACAAAGTTGTTTTACTAGATGTATACAAATATACATCTAGTTTTTATTGAAATACACTCCTAAAATTTTCCTAAAATTTTTCTAAAAATTCCTAAAATTCCTAAAATTCTTACCTAAAATTTTCCAGAAGTATGCTATGATCCCTGCTCTACCAACATGGGCGATTTTGAACGACCTCTGTCGGTTAATAAAGTTATGCCTACTTTTGTGTTACTTTCGGCACAACCCTTGTTTACGCTTTCCATCCGTAGGTTGAAGAAGCGTATATGCTCCAGCTTTGTCCGTCCGCACGATAACTCACGTGAAAATGGTTCGATTTCGACGAAATTTTAGTATGTGGTAGGGGATCACCTGGGGACGAACTCTATTGAAAATGGGCGAAGCAGGGTCAAAGGTCAGGACATAGGAGCTGGATCCATTCCATCGCCTTTATGCGTCATAACTTGCGTAAAAATTGTTCGATTTCGATGAAATTTTAGTATGTGGTAGGGGACCACCTGGGGACGAAACCTATTGAAAATGGGCAAACTGGGGTCAAAGGTGAGGACATAAAAGTGGGATCCATTACATTGCCTTTATGCGTCATAGCATGCGTAAATATGGTTCGATTTCGATGAAACTTTAGTATATGGTAGGGAACCACCTGGGCACGAACCCTATTGAAAATGGGTGAAATGGGGTCAAAGGTCAGGCAGGGCAGAAGAGCGGGATATATTCCATTGCCCTTGTGCATCATAACTTGCGTAAAAGTGGTTCGATTTCGATCAAATTTTAGTATGTGGTAAGGAACCACCTGGGGGACGACCCCTATTGAAAATGGGCGAAAAGAGGTCAAATGTCAGGACACTGGAGTGGGATCCATTCCATTGCCCTTGTGCATCATAACTTACCTAAAATGCTTGGATTGCGACAAAACTTTATCATGTTGTTCCGGAGGTATAGTGAACCGGTTCTGTTGAGTATCAACGAAATGGGGTCAAAGGTCATTGCACAAAAGGCAGATTTATTCCACAGTCATTATTCTCATAACTTGCGTAAAACTGCTTCTATTGCAACAAAACTTTATAATGCTGTTCCGGAGGTATAGTGAGCCGGTTCTGTTGAATATCATCAAAATGGGGTTAAAGGTCAGGACACAGGAGCGAGATTTATTCCACAGCCATTATCCACATAACTTGAGTGATAATTTCTGGTATGTGGGAGAGCGTATCGTAATCAATGCATTGCATGATTTTACTAACTTGTATTTATGATAGTTATAGGTTTCTACCCATTTATCTCAATATTTGTGTACGAGTGCCTTTTGTGGGAAATTAACGAAATTCCTGGGAAAGGATGTTCCAGACAAGTTTTATTTTGCGATTATAAAAATAGCAAGTGTGCAGATTAAAAAATAAATAAATAAAAGCACCTGTAGGGATACATGTATTTCTAGTCGGTCTGTGTGGTTCACTCCAGTGTATCTCCACTGCATTCATTAAGTTGGTTATTATTAAACATTATAAGTCAACTATTAATAGAAACAATTATTATGTAGCATAAATACATGCTTATATAACTCAACAAACTTTATTTTGCGACCATTGTTTCCTTTTAAAATTCACATACATGAGATTCTTCCGCGCAGTTCTGTTTTTTTTTTTTTTTTTTTGTCATCATTTGGGTTATCCTCGTGATCGATGCAAAACTAAAGAGAAATTTTTCAAAACTTTCGAAAACCGAAGTTAAGCGGAGTGAAATTTTTTCTCGTAATCGTGATTTCTTCTCTTGCGATGTTTCTGCGCTGTATTATTGTTAAACGTTATTTTATTCCATAAACATTTGCATTTCAGCTTGAAAATGGAAGAAAAATTTCCAAAAACGGAAGTTAGATGGCACCAAAATTTCCCTGTGATCTTCAGGCACGAGATTCTTCAGTGGATTCAAAGAATTCCGCCTTTTCCATCATCATTTCGATGGTTCTCGAAATCGATGCAGAACTGAACAGAAATTTGGGAGGGATTGGTGATGGTAGTGGCGTCATTTTCCATTGATGGCAGAATTCCGACTTTCAAAACTTTAGGAAATGGAAGTTAGATGGAGTGAAGGTTTCTCCTGTAATCCTAATCCTTTTTTATCACGATGTTTTTTCTACCCAGTAGTGTTGTTAAATATAATTGTATTCCATAAATATTTGTTTTGCAGCTTCAAAATGGAGGAAAGCTTTCCTAAAATGGAAATCGGACAGAGCGTAGATTTTGCTGATAATATTATTTTTTTCTCCGTGATGTTACAGTTATCCTATGTTGCTGTTAAATGGAAAATATATATGTATATATTTATGAGCCAGGAACTTGCTGACAAGAGTAAAGAAGTGGGATTAAAAATGAACTTTCAGAAGACAAAAGTGATGTACAATGCTTTTACAGGAAATATCGATTGATGGAGAAAAGCTGGAGATAACAGATGCATATGTTTATCTTGGACAGCAGATATCAAGTGAGGGTCACATTGATGAAGAAATTAATCGGCGTATAAAACTTGCCTGAAGAGCTTTTGGAAGAAACAGCATAATTTTCAAGAACAATATGCCATTATGTCTTAAAAGAAAAGTGTTTGATCAATGCATCCATCCACTGCTTATGTATGGTGCAGAGACGTGGACCTTAACTAAAAGAGACATACAAAGGCTGCAGACAACTCAAAGCAGCATGGAGAGGTGCATGCTTGGTATAACCAGGAGAGATAAGAAGAGGAACTCGTGGATCCGAAAAATGACAAGAGTGGAAGACATCATGATCAGAGTAAAATCCCTGAAATGGCAATGGGCTGGACATACTGCCAGAAGGACAGACCATCGATGGACAGCCGAAATTTTAGATTGGATTCCAATGGACAGGAAAAGACCCAGAAGAAGACCACATGGAAGATGGGTGGATGGAATTTGAAAGTATGCGGGAGTGACATGGAGGAGACTGGCACAAGACAGACCGTTGTGGAAGAGGCTTGGAGAGACCTTCGTCCAGCAGTGGATTGATAATAATGGTTGACGACGACGACGATGATGATGATTTTGAATACAGTGATGTGCTCCAGCTTAATATTTACATAATACATTTCAGTGAACAATTTTGCCGTGCTCATGCCGCACTTTATTCACACTGTTTTGCAGCATGTTCTTATTTTTGACCCGTGCAATTAAAAAGTTGAGTTTTTTTTTTCATTTGTCAGTCTCATGCAGAGTTTAAGCTGGCTCCAAAAATCTGTAGCAAAAATGCTAAAATGAAGAAAAAAGTTGTAGCAAAATGCTAAAGAATTAGCCTCTTTTGTCGACAAACTGACACACTACGAATTGTCGTAGTGGACGAGCTGACGCGCGACGAATCGGCCCGACACCATCAGACCGAACAATGGATGACAGAGTTTCCGACGTATGACGGAAAAAAATTTTTACCCACGAATTAGCGGCGGAATTAAAATTTTTCTCCTGGACTACGGGAGTTCAAATTTTCGGAAATTTCGGAACACAATCACCTCTGCGATATTTGAATGTCTGGCGCCATTTTGCGACGTGACGCTAATTTTCTCGCGCGTTTTAAATGAATTCATTGCATTTTGCGAAAATAGCGATCGTAGCTTAACCTCTGGTCTCATGTACGAATACATCACTATTATACAAAGAAAACAATTTGTTAGTTACATGCAGCCGTTACCATCCTGACTATCTCCACTCCGGAATGTGTGTTTTCGTGTAGATGTCCCTCTAACAGCCAATCCGGTTTTTCTCACCTCGGGCGTGCAGGCATGCCGTCAGGCAGACGGGACCAGTCGACCTAGCGCTCCTCCCATGCTGACGTTAGTTTACAACTTACTGCCTTTGCAATGTGCCGTTGACATTAATAAATACAGAAAAAAGAAATCAAAATATTGTGACAAGAGTGCTTACAGCACCTTTAATCTAAAATTTGCATTTGTTAGTTTTATTTCATAATGTACATGAAATAGAGTTCCACAGAATAATATGCAGATACAGGGCATGAAAAATATCTAAAATGTTACAAGATTGGTTGTGCACATGCAGAACAAATTTACCTGTTCATGTAGTGAGATCAGAATGCCCAGAGAAATTTATCTTTTGAAGCAAGAAGTCGGAAGCCTCTTTTTTTTTTTTTTTTTTTTTCGCAACTGAAACAGTGCAATGAACATTTTTAGCAACTCAGTACTTCTGTCACCATCTGCAAATAGCATCTGAAGCGAAACATCGTATTGTCCAATGTATACACCTGGATCACAAGAAGTAATATACCATATATTCCTGACCACAATGGCAATGCAAAATTCTTGGTTTGCAGTGAAATCAAAAACGACAGGTGGAAACCAACATTTTTATTATGGTAGCAAATTCAGCATGCCAATTTTTTTTCTTTTTCCAAATCTAATTGCCAGGGTAGGCAATTAGTTCATTTTCGTTAAATTTTAAATGCACCAAACATGAAAAATAATGAAACACGTATAGCAAATTAAATCCATTTTTTTTTGTGTGGTGTAGTCAACACAAAGATTTGCCAAGATTTTGCACTCCACTGGGAGGCTTTTTCAAGGCAGTGGTAGAAATAAAAATGCGGGGAACTGCTCTAATGTTATAATATTATTAAACATTTCTGTGTGTTCCGATTCCCTTCATTTTTAGCAGCGTCTTTTGTAAAAAAAGATCGTGCTTATGTTACCGGTTTGTCCGTCTGTCCCCACGATATCTCTGCAACTATTAGTCCGATTTGAAAAATTCTTTTTGCATTGGGAAGCTTGAAATATGCGAATGGTGATCCTTTTTTTTTTTTTTTTCCGATGTACAATTTTGCCACTAGAGGGCGTAAATGCAGATGATGTCGAATTCAAAAATACGTTTTATTCCACATATTTGCTTCTAACCATCCTATTGAAAAAAATATTTTATCTTTCAATTTTATTTATGTCGAAGAGTATTTTAGATATACTTACTTTTCCCAATTACGCACAGATTTCCCCCTAGGGGACGTAAAAGTAAGTTACATTTTCCCCGATAACTTTTCTTCTAAAACTACGATTTGAAAAATTTTTCTTCAGCAGATACACCTCCTGATAGAAAATCTTTTGCATATAATTTCAAAGTTTTGGTAAAGAATACTTTGGCCACCAGGGGCGTAAGTCTTATTTTTTGCTTCTGATGTATTTGCCATAAAATCTGAGCTTCTAAGATATCGATTGAAAAGATTCTTTCTTCGAGTGATGCCACTCACGTCGATTAACCTTTTCGGAATATTTTCTTCTTGAAATATTCCACAGTTTCTCTGCCAGGGGGTGTAGATGTATATCTTATTTTTGTCAATATCTCTACTTCTAGGAGTCCGATTTGAAAAATTCCTTCTTTTTTGGATAGTGTTTTCTGTGTTAATGTTTCTCATATAATTTCAAAATTTTCAAGTAATTCATAGACTTTCTGCTATGTGGCGTAAAGGTAAATTGCTTTTTTCCCTATATCTCTGCTTCTAAATCTCCGATTTGAAAAATTCTTTCTGCACCAGATACAGCTCCTGATGGGAAATCCTTTGCTCATAATTTCTAATTTTTGTAAAAAATGGTTTGGCCATCAGGTGGCGTAAGTCTTAATTTCCGATTTTGATGTATTTGCAGCAAAATACGAGCTTCTAAAATCTCGACTGCAAAAAAAGTCGTTTGTTGATTGATGCTACTCATGTCGACAAACCTTTTAGGAACACTTTCTTCTTGAAATAATGCATGGTTTCTACGCCAGGGGGTGTAGATGCATATCTTATTTTTGTCAATATCTGTACTTCTAGGAGTCCGATTTGAAAAATTCCTTCTTTGCGTGTTGGAGAGCGTTTCCAGTGTGAAATGTTTCTCATATAAATTCATGTTTTTCTTAACGCACAAGTCTGCAGCCAGAGGGCGTCAGCTCACGATTCCGTTTACAGCTATATCTGAGGGATTAAAAACCCGATTGAAAATCTTCTTTCTTTCGTCCGATCTATTGTTTTCCATACTGGTTCCATTGATTTTGAATAGCTTTGATGAATTTAATTTGCGTCAGAATGGATTCAAAAAACGTGCTTATTACACTCAAAAATTCGGTGTCATCTTTCTTGTTAGTCTTCCATTTTTATGTCTACCATTGCCTTGAAAAAGCCTCCCAGTTGAGTGTGAAAGCTCGGGGAATCTTTGTGCTGACTACACCACAAAAATAAACTGAATTAATACTATTTATGTGTTTCATATATTAATAATATCTATGAAAATGCAAGTGAAAAGATTCGGCTGTTTGAAAATACAACACACATAAAAATTGGAAAGGGAGTGAGGCAAGGTAACACCATATCTCTGAGGCTCTTTAATGCCACATTGGAAAATGTCTTTCAATCTCTGAACTGGGAAAACAAAGGGATAAAGATTAATGGAGATTATCTAACCCACCTTCATTTTGCTGATGACATAGTCATTTTTGCAACTACCCCATCAGAGCTGCAGAGTATGATCCAAAAACTTGCTGACAAGAGTAAAGAAGTGGAATTAAAAATGAAATTCTTTCAGAAGACAAAAGTGATGTTCAATGCTTTTACACGAAATGAAGATTTATCGATTGATGGAGAAAAGCTGGAGATAACAGGCACGTACGTTTATCTTGGACAGCAGATACCAAGTGAGGGTCACATTGATGAAAAAATTAATCAGCGTACAAAACTTGCCTGGAGAGCTTTTGGAAAAAACAGCAAAATTTTCAAGAGCAATATGCCATTATGTCTGAAAAGAAAAGTGTTTGATCAATGCATCCTTCCAGTGCTTACGTATGGTGCAGAGACGTGGACCTTAACTAAAAGAGACATACAAAGGCAGCAGACAACTCAAAGCAGCATGGAGAGGTGCATGCTTGGTGTAACCAGGAGAGATAAGAAGAGGAACTCGTGGATCCGAAAAATGACAAGAGTGGAAGACATCATGATTAGTGTTAAATCCCGGAAATCGCAATGGGCTGGACATACTGCCAGAAGGACAGACCATCGATGGACAGCCGAAATTTTAGATTGGATTCCAAGGGACAGGAAAAGACCCAGAAGACGACCACTTGGGAGATGGTGGATGAAATTCGAAAGTATGCGGGAGTGACATGGAGGAGACTGGCACAAGACAGACCGTTGTGGAGGAAACTTTGGGAGACCTTCGTCCAGCAGTGGATTGATAATGGTTGACAATGATGATGATGGTGTGTTTCATTATTAATCTTTTTTTTTTTTTTTTTTTTTTTTCACCTGCTCAGCCCAATAATTTACACGTCCAGGGCATCTGGGGCATATTGTTTTTCAAACGCTGAGATGCGTAATGCAATTTGAACCACGATATTGCATTTGAAGGCTTGTTTTTCCTCTTCTTCAAAGATGACATATCCTGTTAGGCTATAGCTATGGAAGGGATGTGTCATGCCACTTTTGATTTTGGTTAAATCCATGGATGTTCTTTTTGTCACACATTTTTGTCCTCACTATTCTCAGAAATACTGTACCCTTTGTTGAGTGACAGTACAAAATTTGGGACCTTCTGTAGAAGTGTCTCATCTGTTCATTCAGTTGGTGTAAGAGAAAAAACTGTCTACATTTTTTTTTCTCTTTTATGTTTGCCTAACAACTGCTATGTTGGAATCATACCTAATTGGTCAATTATTGATTTAAGATTGCTTTAATTTTTCTTGCTGTAGAAAAATTGAATGAAAAACTTTCAGGGTCAATGTGAAGAAATCAAAGAGAAAATTTATCTCCAAAAATACAGATAGTTATTTATTTGGATGTACGTGATGTGATTCATTTTCATTTCACAAAGCTTAAATAAAAGAAGTCCTCAGAAAAATAACTCTGAGCAGTCTAAAGCTACAAATTTGTATCTGATTGCTGGTAAGTTCTTATGCCCAAAATGTTTACCAAAAGGTAATGCAAATTCTGGGGACAGTAATTCAGAAGTATACCAAGCAAATGAAATTATTATTCCATGTGAACTTTCAATGTGTCACCTCGGTGGCACAGTGGTCTCAGCGATGGCTTCTGCTCTTTTGTCTGAGATGAGTGTGGGTTCGAATCCTGGTGCGGCATGGATGTTGTGTTTGTCTTGCGGCACTGGCTCTCTCCCTTGCCTGGAGTCAGTGACCCTGAATTAGGCATGGGCGACTGCTTATAGCCCATTGAGTTGCCCACAGTGGATGTTAAACCCCCAATTAAAAAAAAAAAAAAAGAATAACTTTCAGATATTCTTTATATCTTCTGAATTCTTTTGTATATTCAAACATTTCAGGCCTCTTGATCAAGGCCTGTTTTCAACTATCAGAAACCATATCAAAGACTTTATTTTCACAGAAAGGATTTAAAGTTTGTTACCAGGTTTCTAAAAATTTAAATACTTTCTGTGTAAACAAAACTTTTGATAATTTCTGATAGCTGAGAACAGGCCTTTTGTGTGTGTGAGAGAGATAAATATCTTGAGGCCAGAAACGTCTGAAAATGCAAAATCACTCTGAATAATTGAGAGCTATTTAAATTTAAATATAATTTAATTATCTTAAAATGAGTAAGTGTTTTTAGTTCATGCTTTGTGAAATTATTACTGAAATAGTGAATGCAACATATAAGTTATTAGGTATGTTGCTAATTAATAGAACAATAAGTAGAATTTTAATTTATGTATTAAATTTTTTTTAAAGTGGCAACCCGTAAATAGCATGTATGTATTAAAATATCTCAATGAAATTAATAGTCATGGGGAAAGCACTCCCAGATGTACAAACAGAATAAAAATTCTTACCATAAAAAAGAGCAATAGGACTGTGTGTGTGTGTGTGTGTGTGTGTGTGTGTGTGTGTGTGTGTGTGTGTGTGTGTGTGTGTGTGTGTGTGTGTGTGACACAGACAGACAGACAATACATTACAAGACTTCAAAAATTACACCTGAAATTTTCATTTGCCTCTCTGACTGTTCCTATTTTAAATTAAATTAAAAAAAATGCGAGGAATGTTTTCTAATAACGTCTTCCATGTATGGGATCAAGACTTCTGTTTTTGGCATTTTTTGGTCATACGCATATCTAATACCTCTACTGAGTGCTTTGACTTGTAGCATGGAAGATGTTATTAGAAAGTTCCCAAAGGACAGACAAAATCCTATGAGATTTAAAATGCTAAGGGCAATTAATAACGAGGCGAAAGAAATACAGCAGCCAGCCGTTAAATACGAAAGACTCGAGCTACTAAAACCGAGAAACAACCCAGCAATAAAATGTGTTTGTGCAGATAAAGCCAAACAAATAATTATCTTAGACAATGAAGAATATAACCTGAAAATGAAGGCTATTGCTGAACTAAATGTAGAAGAGGTTAACAAAGATCGAACAGATTACATTACAAGAAGGATGGCTAACATTGAAAACCACAGCAATTTATTTTAAAACATAAGAAATAAAGATATTCCACCAATTGGAGTATCTATCCCATGTATTTTTAGCAAAATCAAGATGCGCAAAGAAGAACCCTTACACCTAATTGTGAATAAAACAATTGCTCCAACAATTCACCTTGAAAAAGAACTGTTTAAATATTTGAAACAATATTTTAATCAACATGAATATCATATCAACAATTCAATTGAAGTTATTGAAAAGCTTAAAACCGTTAAATCGATGGAATTTATTATGATTAGTCTAGACATGGTATCTCTATACCCAAATACACCTATAAATGAATCAATTGAGCTTTTAGACCAAATATTAAAAGATCATTTAGTCCTTGATTCTGAAAGAATCAGTATTATCCAAGCAGTTAAATTCATTACTGACAATAACTACTTTGCATATGATAAAAAAATCCATAGACAAAAACAAGGTGCACCAATGGGATCTCAAGTTTCCGGTCTGTGGCTGAAATAGTATTACAAGACATAGAAAATAATTGAATCAAACCACTCAATGAAAATAAACCATTAATATATATAAGATACGTGGATGATATTTTTATCTTCTGGCAGCATTCCGAAGAGACCTGGAAAAGTTCATACAAAAATACAATAGCTTCTATCCATCAATACAGGTTACAATTGAAAGAGAAATAAATAGACAACTACATTTGTTAGATATATCTTTATTGAAAAACAGCAATAAAATAGATTATGCATTTTATTGAAAACCAACATTTATACCTGCAATAATTCTGATAAATTCCAGCCACCCGTGGAAATACAAACAGTCAGCACTGCAATTTTATGTAAGAAGAGCTTTAACTCACTCAAGCAATAGAACAAACTAGCTTAAAGAAATTAATTGGATAACCAAAACCGCAGAAAAATTTGGATACAGGAAAAAGCTAATTAAATCAGTACTTCATAATACTAAAAAATCTTTAAATAACACCGACGTAAAACCTAAGACGGAAAGAAGATTTGGAGGTAAATTCCCATTATACCTCCACTTACGAATATTTTAAAAAGGGAATGCGCGAAAGAAAACTTACTACTAGCGGAGACTGTCATGGATAACAAGACCATTTTAACAACAAGCAACGAAAAAAGATCAATTTTAGAAAAAAAGGGTGTGTACTGCATTCCAACAAGAAGTATATCAAGTACAGTCTCTAGAAAATTCCCCACCATTAATTTCACTTTCAATAATGAAAACAATAACTGTAAAAATTGTTTGGATGTACATGTAACTAGAATCAATAACAAACTCCATAAATCTGTCTACAGAAAACCCACCTCTTCCACAAACATCATCCCGTTTTACACTCATATGGATCTTTCCTATAAGCTTTTTGCTCTAAAATCACTCATTCACTGTGCCAATGTCATTTGCAATGAACCCCACTCATTGCAAAAAGAATATGAAATCATTAGGAGAATTCGAATTCGTGCAGAAATAGTCCAAAGTAATCGAGGTAGTTGCCTTCAATGCACGATCTTAAAGGCAACTACCTTGATTACTTTGGAATATGAAATCATCCAAGAAATTGCCACCAACCATCAGTTTCCCCTTTAAATTGTCAAACTTTTCAAAACGTTTGGTGCCAATCAATTTGTCTGTCACCTTTCTCCTCTACAGGAACGGTCCCCCTTTCCTTTATTGGTTCAATCCCCTGCCATCCTTCTTATTCTTACAAACTTGTCAAAATGTTCAAAAGTTTTGGTTACAAGCTTGCAATCAATCCCCCCCCACTACCATCCAATCAGTATCTTAAGACAGAGATCCTCTTGATCCTTTAGAATGCATGGCCTGACATATACACTGAAGAGCAATTGAATTGGAGACAGCTGGCGTTATGCAAATGTGGCGCTGTGGGCGACCCTGTAAACGGAAACGACATGACGTATGCAGCGATCCGACAATATAAGAAGTGATGCGACGGGAATCAGTAAGAGTCGGACGCAGTATGGGTCAGACGAAGGATCTAAGCGCATTTGATCGTGGGCAAATTGTCGGGGCCCGACGAATGGGTCACTCCATCTCGGAAGTCGTGCAGGCACTGGGATTTTCACGAGCCACTGTGTCACGGGTGCACCGTGAGTACATCGAATCCGGTGAAACCATCCCTGCAAGGGCCAACTGCCGTGGACAACAGCGTGTGGATGAGCGGGGTCATCGTCGGCTATCTCGCATTGTGACAGCGGATAGACGGGCCACAGTGCAAGAAATCACTCGGCAATTTAACGCTGGTGCACAAAAACGTGTAAGCAGCCACACCATCCAGAACCATCTCCTCGGTATGGGGTACAGGAGCCATCGCACCACGAGGGTACCGCTGCTGACCGCACATCACAGGGGGCAAAGATTAGCATGGGCGCGGAAACATCGCCACTGGACTCTAGACATGTGGAAAAATGTTGCCTGGACTGATGAGTCGAGATTCACGTTGGTACATGCGGATGGCAGGATACGAGTACGGCGCTAACCACATGAAGTGATGGATCCTTCTTGCGAGCAGGGTACTCTTCAAGCTGGTGTGGTGGCATTCTCATCTGGGAATTGTTTACGTGGACTGAAATGAGACCTCTGGTACGTGTGACATCGTCCCTCACAGGTCAACATTGCTGGGATATCCTGGATGACCATTTGCTCCCCTTTGTGCGTCTTCAACATCCCACTGGAGACCTCATCCTGCAACAAGACAATGTAGCTCCCGAATTGTATCCGAATGTTTGGATGAACACTCCACTGGCGTGACCTCGCTTCCTTGGCCAGCTAGGTCACCTGACCTCAATCCCATCGAGCACATCTGGGATGTCATCGAGAGAGATGTTCCAGGCTCTGACCCCTCTCCATGAAATCTTCGTGAACTGTGGGAGCTTGTTCAGGGGCCGTGGATCCATATGGCTTCCCAACGCTTCCGGTGTCTTTTCGAGTCCATGCCGAGACGAATCGCCGCCGTCATCAGGGCGAAAGGTGGTGCTACACGTTACTAGACAGGTATCTCTAATTCAATTGCTCTTCATTGTACCTCATCCATGTGTCTACTTCCTCAGGCAGAAAATGTTTTATTGGTAGTACCTTTCGTACAATAAACTGCAGAATTTTGGAACATTAAAAGAGTTGCCAGCAAAGTCTTTCGACTTCTGCGCTTTCTCTTCTGACTATTGAAGATACCTCTTCCTCTCCAAACTGGGGTCGTACCAAAAGGATTGCACCCTTTTCATTAAAACAAATTTTCATTATGCTACAGAGAAAGCATTGAAATTCTCTTCAATAAAAGCTCTTGCAATTCTGACGCACCTTTCAATATTCTGATAATTTGGAAATTTCTACTGGCAACAGCTAAAGAAATGTCAACCGTGCGAGTGCTTGCTTCTAGTGTGAACAAGGCTGATGCTGTGGCCGAAAAATCTTACAAATCTAACTATTCTAAAGTTAAATGCGTAATAAAACAGGCATGAAATTTTCTGCAATATTGGTATGTTTAGATAGTCTTGTATGCAGTGTAGATCCTATATATGCTGTTTCATCGTGCTCACCGTAATTCGATTTCATTGGTATGAGGTAAACACTGTGTCGATGTTGCATGGCAATGGGGTCTCTCTCATTTTTGACTATTGAAAGGATGTTTCTGGTGTGCTCACGGAATTTTATATGGTGCCTTTTACAAGCATTGCCGAGCCCTGTTGTTGTTATTCCTGGAATATAGTCCATAAAGAAGTACACAGTCGAGTCACATCATTGTGACCACCTCCTACTTTTGACATCAACAGTGCATAGCCAATGAAAGAAGGCACATGTCGTGAGCTAGCTTGGAGGGTATGCAAAGTGTGCTGTAGGGATTCTGAAAACATATAACTCGTTGCTGTCATGGATGAAAGGAGCGATTTATCAGATTTGCGAAAAGGGATGATTATCGGTTTTCTGGCCAAGAGTGGCAGTATTTCCGAAGTTTGTGAACTGTTCGCGTGCTGCTGTTGTTAAAGTGTGTCGTGGTTGGAGAAATGGTACCATTGTGAATAAGCGTCGTGGAAACTGTTGAGCACCGCGTGCCGTTGATGTGAGAGGTGAACATTGTCTGTGAAGGTACGTGAGGGCCGATCGCCACGCTACAGTGGAGCAACTCACTGGCAGAATGAACCAGGGGGCTACCGGAAGCGTGTCTAAAAACGACAGTTCAGCAAACCCTGCTGCTTATGGAGCTCCGATGCAAACCGACGGTCGTTGCACCTATGCTAACGAAGGTGCATCGGCAGAAAAAACTTACATTTGCACGGCAGTATCGGAATTGGACCTCCGCTGATTGGCAAAGGATTGCCTTCTCCGATGAGTCGCGCTTTCTGCTTCATCAAACAAATGGACGTTGGCGTATAAGGCGAGAAACATCGGAGAACAAACGCTCTTCAACCACTGCTGGAAGAACAGAAGCTGGTGAGGGCAGCGTTATGGACTGGGGAATGTTTTTGTGGCATTCCCTGGGTCCACTCATACCTGTGGAAGGCACTATGGACCGAATTCGTTATGAATCCATCCTTGCAGACCACGTACACGCATACATGCTGATTGTCTTCCCTGGGGCCGATGTGATCTTCCATGAAGACAATGCGACGTTGTGACGTGCCTGCCACGCAGGACGCACATAAGATAAAGGCGGATGGCAGCTAGAGCGTGCGTCCACGCAGCTCAGTTGGGAGAACAACTTATTCCGGAATGAGGGGACCCGGGTTCGATGCCCGGCATGGACAAAAATGGCGGAGAAATTTACTTCGTTATAACGTGTCGCACAGCTAGAAATGTCCGAGTGTGGTTGGAAGAGCACGATGAAGACTTCAAAGTACTTCCCTGTTCCCTCAGACTTAAACCCAATTGAGCATATGTGGGTCCACCTCGATCGTGTTGTTCGCTCTATGGATCCTCCACTACGCACCCTCCAGCAGCTGTCAGATGCAATGCAGTCGGTATGGCTCCACATACCTGTGAACACCTTCCAGCACCTTATTGACTCACTCCCAGCCCGTTTTTTGAGTATCACATTGTCTTTGTTCAATATAAAAAAACCCAGCTTTCAAAATTGCAAATTAAAACCATATTTATTTACAAGTCTTAAAAGTCAGTTAAAAAAGACAAGATCTTTCGGAGCTCACCAGGCTCCATCATCAGGTCAAGTGCCGCCAAGACACCTGGAGAGCTTACATTATAAGCGCCTGCAGTAGACCCACAATACATCTGGTCGCTAGACTCGCCTTTCGGTGATGTCAGTTTGATATGTTAAAGTTCAAAAACTGATGGAAATCAAAATAATGCCTCACCTTCAGACCATCAGAGCGACGGTCTGAAGGTGAGGAATTACACTGGCGGAAAGTGAAAAAAGAACACCAAGAAGGAATTGGCGGACGATCATGAAATTTACACATGTTAATGGGGTCGAGTTTACGTAGGTGTGATGTTAATTTTGGGACCAACCGGTGAGCGCTTACGCCACAGCATGGCATAATATGTAAATTATCGTCGGTGGTATTTAAGGAGTACGGCGAAGTGAATGTAATCAGTCGTCGGCGTACAGACACGTGCAAAGACCCTGAAGAAGCTGCAATGCCTGGACATGAAAGACGTGTACGATTTTAGCAGTTATCGGACTTTGAGCGAGGTCGTCTAGTCGAACTCCGCGAGGCCCGGTGGTCGTATCGTCGTATTGCGGAGCGAATTGGACGGGAAGTATCGGTGGTGGTACGATGGTGGCGTAGATGGTTCTAGGAACATTCCCACACGAGAAGACGTGGAACCGGGAGTCACAGATGGACTGATGAGCGGACCGATCGACGCATAAGAAGAGCGGCGTTGTCAAGCAGAACATCCACTGCGAAGCAAATCCGAGCTGCCGTTGCACCTGAGGTGACTGTGCGAACAATCCGCAACCGTCTACTGGATGCAGGACTACGTGCACGTGTGCCTCTGGCGTGTGTACTTCTGACTCCAGCCCATCGTCAGGGACGGCTGCATTGGTGTCGCCAATGTCTGCACTGGAGAACGCAATGGCGATCTGTCGTGTTCAGCGATGAAAGCAGATTCTGCTTGGGAGCCTCCGATGGCCGTATGCGTGTTCACAGACGCACAGAGGAGCGTCTCCACCCTTCTTGCTTTTGCCAGCGACACACAGGGCCTATACCTGGTCTTCTGGTGTGGGGAGCGATCAGCTATCACTCCCGTACACAACTAGTGTTTGTACCGGGTACGTTAAACAGCACCTCCTACATCAACAACATCACTCAGCCTGTTGCTGTGCCATTTGTAAGGTCGGTCCATCGTGGTGTTTTCCAGCAAGATAATGCACGCCCACACATGGCATGTGCAACACAACATGCACTTCATGGTGTGAGACAACTTCCATGGCCACCGGATTTGTCCCCCATTGAGCACGTGTGGGATTTTATGGGACAACGACTTATCGGGTCTCCACGGCCAGCTACGACCATTCCCGATGTACGCGTCCAGGTTGAAGATGCTTGGAACTCAATACCCCAAACTTACATCCAACATCTGTACGACAGACTCCATGCCAGAATTGCGCAGTGTGACGCAGTTCATGGCGGTTCAACCTCGTACTAACCATGTTACATGGAAATGTTATTTTTCAGTTTACCAGCAAATACAGCTGTATTTTGTCATAATGTTTTGATCACGTTATCTTCTGTATTCCGTTATTATGCTGTATAAATTTCGTTGGTATCAGACGTCTCCTTCTTGGTGTTCTTTTTTCACTTTCCGCCAGTGTGTTTTGATTTTCATCGGTTTTTGAACTTTAACATATCAAAACTGGCATCACCGAAAGGTGAGTCTGGCGACCAGATGTATTGTGGGTCTACTTCAGGTGCTTATAACGTAAGCTCCCCAGGTGTCTTGTCGGCACTTGACCTGATGATGGAGCCTAGTGAGCTCCGAAAGATCTTGTCTTTATAACTGACTTTTAGACTTGTAAATAAATATGGTTTTAATTTTCAATTTTGAAAGCTGGTTTTTTTTTACAATAAAGTGACTCAACAGTGTATAACCTGATCACTGATGCACAAATTGAATTACTGTGTTGCTGTTAAAGCATAATTCCTTAATCCTAAATAAAGAATTCTAAGACAGTAAATTGTAAATCACTTCTGCAAAAAATGTAAGGCTAGGTGGGAATTCTTGCTTTTCTCCAAATTATCTGTTCAAAGAGTAATGAGGCTGACATTATAGCGCCAAAACAAACCCACGTTGCAAAATGCAGCCACCTGTGTCGGACCACCTGCAAGGTCAGTCACATGACAGTGGGGCGTTACAGCACTCTGCTGGTTCATTCTTGTAGTAGACAGTGTAGAGTTTGGACGTATTTCTGCAACTCAGTATGGATTTAAGACTGGAGCAAAGAGCAGCTATTAAATTTTGCGTGCGTTTGAATAAAACCATCACAGAAACACACGAAATGATTAAAATAGCCTATAAGGAAGATGCTTTGTCTCGTGCAAAAAATGTTTGAGTAGCGCAAGAAATTTCTGAATGGCGAAACATATCTGAAATATGCACTTTAGTAGGCTTTCGACGTTGACTACAGAGGTTAATGTCAATGCCGTCGAGGCACTCCTTTGCGAAGACCGCTGAAATGGCCATTGAGAAGGTTGCTAATGTGATCCATTGATGACCCTGTGAGAAACCGGTTGGGGTACCAAAAAGTAGATGCTAAGTGGATTCATCACTTGCTCATGCATAAACACAAGGGAAATCGTGTTACCTCTTGTTGCCACTGGAAGTGCCAGCTACAATGTGAGCCACACTATTTGGATTGAGTTGTCACATGTGATGAACCATTTTTTCACCATTTTGATCCAGAAACAAAACAACCGAGCACCCAATGGAAACAACTACAGTCCCCGATCCAAGAAAGCAAAGGTTCAAGCAAGTGCAGGGAAGGTCATGCACCTGGTTTTCTTTAAACAAAACAACAGAGCACCCAATGGAAACACCCACAGAGTCCCCGATGCAAGAAGGCAAAGGTTCAGGCAAGTGCAGAGTAACCTGGTTTTCTTTGATAAGAAGGGAATTGTGTATGGCCATGTTGTTCCACAAGGGTAAACTGTTACTGTGCCTATTATTTTGAAGTTTTCAAATGTTCTCTAAAGAAAATAATTTCCCCAAATGCCTATAAGGAAGATGTCTAAACAGCCTATAAGGAAGATGTATATAGTAATTTTAAGGAAGAACAACCACAGAGTCCCCGATCCAAGAAGGCAAAGGTTCAAGCAAGTGCAGGGTAACCTGGTTTTCTTTGATAAGAAGGGAATTGTGTATGGCCATGTTGTTCCACAAGGGTAAACTGTTACTGTGCCTATTATTTTGAAGTTCTCAAAGGTTCTGTAAAGAAAATAATTTCCCCGAAATGCCTATAAGGAAGATGTCTAAACAGCCTATAAGGAAGATGTATATAGTAATTTTAAGGAAGAACACCCACAGAGTCCCCAATCCAAGAAGGCAAGGTTGAAGCAAGTGCAGAGTAACATGGTTTTCTTTGATAAAAAGGGAATTGTGTATGGCCGTGTTGTTCCACAAGGGAAAACTGTTACTGTGCCTATTATTTTGAAGTTCTCTAAAGAAAATAATTTCCCCAAAATGCCTATAAGGAAGATGTATATAGTAATTTTAAGGAAGAACACCCACAGTCCCCGATCCAAGAAGGCAAAGGTTCAAGCAAGTGCAAGGAAGGCCATGCACCTGGTTTTCTTTAAACGAAACAGCAGAGCACCCAATGGAAACACCCACAGTGCCCGATCCAAGAAAGCAGAGGTTCAAGCAAGTGTTGGGCAGGCCACACACCTGGTTTTCTTTAAACAAAACAACAGATCACCCAATGGAAAGACCCACTGAGTCCCTGATCTAAGAAAGCAAAGGTTCAAGCAAGTGCAAGAAAGGCCATGCCCCTGGTTTTCTTTAAACAAAACAACAGAGCACCCAATGGAAACACCCACAGAGTCCCCGATGCAAGAAGGCAAAGGTTCAGGCAAGTGCAGAGTAACCTGGTTTTCTTTGATAAGAAGGGAATTGTGTATGGCCATGTTGTTCCACAAGGGAAAACTGTTACTGTGCCTATTATTTTGAAGTTCTCTAAAGAAAATAATTTCCCCAAAATGCCTATAAGGAAGATGTCTAAACAGCCTATAAGGAAGATGTATATAGTAATTTTAAGGAAGAACACCCACAGTGTACCTGATCCAAGAAAGCAAAGTTTCAAGCAAGTGCAGGGAACATCATGCACCTGGTTTTCTTTGATAAAAAGGGAACTGTGTATGGCCATGTTGTTCCACAAAGGAAAACTGTTACTGGTGATTTTTATTTTGAAGTTGATATCTGCTGTCCAAGATAAACGTACGTGTCTGTTATCTCCAGCTTTTCTCCATCAATTGATAAATCTTCATTTCTTGTAAAAGCATTGAACATCACTTTTGTCTTCTGAAAGTTCATTTTTAATCCCACTTCTTTACTCTTGTCAGCAAGTTTCTGGATCATACTCTGCAGCTCTGAAGTGGTAGTTTAAAAAATGACTACGTCATCAGCAAAACGAAGGTGGGTTAGATAATCTCCATTAATCTTTATCCCTTTGTTTTCCCAGTTCAGAGATTGAAAGACATTTTCCAATGTGGCATTAAAGAGCTTCGGAGATATGGTGTCACCTTGTCTCACTCCCTTTCCAATTTTTATGTGTGTTGTATTTTCAAACACCCGAATCTTTGCACTTGCATTTTCATAGATGTTATTAAAAATATTAATGTATGCATCTTCAATACCGCAGAATTTCAGAGCCATTGTAACTGCTGATGGTTTCGCTGAATCAAAGGCTTTTTCATAATCGATAAAAGCCATGCACAATGGAAGTTCTTATTCCCTCGCTCTTTCAATTAGTTCTCTCAGTATGTGAATATGATCTATTGTGCTGTAGCCACTCCTGAATCCAGCTTGTTCTCTCGGTTGAGCCATGTCCAGTGTTACTTTTAAATGGTGTGAAAGAACTTTAGTGAAGATTTTATAAACCACTGATAGGAGGCTGATAGGTCTGTAGTTCCTGAGATACTCAATGTCACCTTTCTTATGTAGCAGGATCATTGTAGCGTTTCTTCCAATCCTCAGGAATCTTCCCTTCATTAAGGCATCGAGTGAAAATTTGGGCGAGTACTGTTTCGATTTCTCCACTTGCTTCTTGTATAATGTCTACAGTAATTCCATCTTCTCCTGAAGCTTTCCCCTGCTTCATGTTCTTGATTGCATGTGCAACTTCTGCTGGGAGGACTGGAAGAACTCTGGTACTGGTACCTTTCATGATGTCTGGAGTACATTTATCATTCCTTTCATATAATTTGGAGTAGAAATCTTTCACTCTTGTCAAAATTTCTGCCTCTATTTCATGTTACAGAATCATCTTCTTTTCTCAGTGCCATAATCTGTTTTCAATTGCTTTCCTCACTAGTTCACAGTTGAATTTCCTTACGTCTTCAGTGATACTTTTTCGTACTGTCTTGCATAGCTCTATATATTCTACTTTAGAAGTCACATCTTCTTTAGTTGTGCTCATCTCTCTTCTTTTTTGCATCAACATTTTGGTTTTTCCTGAAAATTTGTTCACATGCAACTTGTTCTTAGACCCAGCTAATTTTGTTGCTGTTTCCATAAGAGCTTTGGTTACTTTTCTGTTAACTTCAGAGATGTCCACTTCTTCCGATGTTAGGCCTTCTAAAGCAGAGAACCTGTTCTTCAGTTCCAACTTGAAGGTATTATGGTGTTTTTTAAGGTTGGTTATGTCAATAGATTTTGTTTGTCTTATGAGCTTGCCACGTTCAAGTTTAGTGTTGAGGTGCATCTTACATCTCACCAATCTATGGTCACTACCTGTGTTGAACCTGTTTAGCACACTGCAGTCTTGGATGACGAATTTTTTATTACACATAATAAAATCAATTTCACTTGTCGTCCCATTTGGATGTCTCCATGCCCATTTCCGGTGTGGCTTTTTCTTGAAAATGGAGTTCAAGATGAAAAACCCTTCTGCCTCTGCAAACTCTACGAGAGTATTTCCACCCTGGTTTCTGTTGCCGTGACCGAATTTACCTACTGAAGTTTTATTCTGTTGCCGTTGCCCTATTTGTGCATTGAAATCTCCCATAATTATCTTCAAGTGCTGCTTACCTTTATTATTTAGATGACGAATTTCCTTATAAAATTCTTCAATTTCTTCTTCAGCATGACTTGTAGTGGGTGCATAAGTTTGAATAATCTGAGCCTGGTATCTTCTCGAGAGTTGGATAACGAGTCGTGCAGCTCTGTCAGAGGAACTTTCAACTTCTACAACTTTATCCTTCAGTTTCTTGTTTATTATAAATCCAACACCACTAGTTCTGCCAGTATCTGTCCCACGATAGTAGAAGAGATGTCCACTTTTCAGTTCAATGAGATCTTCTCCTTTTCTCCTTAACTCACTTAGCCCGACGATGTCCCACTTGATCCTTTGTAGTTCCTCTTCCAATTCATGATTATATATATATATATATATATATATATATATATATCATCATCATCATCATCATCATTGTCAACCATTATCAATCCACTGCTGGACGAAGGTCTCCCCAAGTTTCCTCCACAACGGTCTGTCTTGTGCCAGTCTCCTCCATGTCACCCCTGCATACTTTCGAATTTCATCCACCCATCTCCCATCTGGTCTTCTTCTGGGTCTTTTCCTGTCCCTTGGAATCCAATCTAAAATTTCGGCTGTCCATCGATGATCTGTCCTTCTGGCAGTATGTCCAGCCCATTGCCATTTCAGGGATTTAACTCTGATCATGATGTCTTCCACTCTTGTCATTTTTCGGATCCACGAGTTCCTCTTCTTATCTCTCCTGGTTACACCAAGCATGCACCTCTCCATGCTGCTTTGAGTTGTCTGCAGTCTTTGTATATCTCTTTTAGTTAAGGTCCACGTCTCTGCACCATACGTAAGCACTGGAAGGATGCATTGATCAAACACTTTTCTTTTAAGACATAATGGCATATTGCTGTTGAAAATTATGCTGTTTCTTCCAAAAGCTCTCCAGGCAAGTTTTGTACGCCAATTAATTTCTTCATCAATGTGACCCTCACTTGATATCTGCTGTCCAAGATAAACGTACGTGTCTGTTATCTCCAGCTTTTCTCCATCAATCGATAAATCCTCATTTCTTGTAAAAGCATTGAACATCACTTTTGTCTTCTGAAAGTTCATTTTTAATCCCACTTCTTTACTCTTGTCAGCAAGTTTCTGGATCATACTCTGCAGCTCTGAAGTGGTAGTTTAAAAAATGACTACGTCATCAGCAAAACGAAGGTGGGTTAGATAATCTCCATTAATCTTTATCCCTTTGTTTTCCCAGTTCAGAGATTGAAAGACATTTTCCAATGTGGCATTAAAGAGCTTCGGAGATATGGTGTCACCTTGTCTCACTCCCTTTCCAATTTTTATGTGTGTTGTATTTTCAAACAGCCGAATCTTTGCACTTGCATTTTCATAGATGTTATTAATAATAATAATGTACGCATCTTCAATACCGCAGGATTTCAGGGCCATTGTAACTGCTGATGGTTTCACCGAATCAAAGGCTTTTTCATAATCGATAAAAGCCATGCACAATGGAAGTTCATATTCCCTCGCTCTTTCAATTAGTTCTCTCAGTACGTGGATATGATCTATTGTGCTGTAGCCACTCCTGAATCCAGCTTGTTCTCTCGGTTGAGCCATGTCCAGTGTTACCTTCAAGCGGTGTGAAAGAACTTTAGTGAAGATTTTATAAACTACTGATAGGAGGCTGATAGGTCTGTAGTTTCCGAGATCCTCAATGTCACCTTTCTTATGTAGCAGGATCATTGTAGCGGTGTTCCAATCCTCAGGAATCTTTCCTTCATTAAGGCATCGAGTGAAAATTTGGGCGAGTACTGTTTCGATTTCTCCACTTGCTTCTTGTATGATGTCTACAGTAATTCCATCTTCTCCTGGAGCTTTTCCCCGCTTCATGTTCTTGATTGCATGTGCAACTTCTGCTGGAAGGACTGGAGGAACTCTGGTACTGGTATCTTTCATGATGTCTGGAGTACATGTATCATCCCTTTCATATAATTTGGAGTAGAAATCTTTCACTCTTGTCAAAATTTCGCCTCTATTTCTTGTTACAGAACCATCTTCTTTTCTCAGTGCCATAATCTGTTTTCTTCCCTTACTGAGATGTCCCTTTGCTATCTTTAGGCTTTGGTTGTTTTCAATTGCTTTCCTCACTAGTTCACAGTTGAATTTTCTAACGTCTTCAGTGATACTTTTACTTACTGTCTTGCATAGCTCTATATATTCCACTTTGGAAGTCACATCTTCTTTAGTTGTCCTCATCTCTCTTCTTTTTTGCATCAACATTTTCGTTTTTCCTGATAATTTGTTTACATGCAACTTGTTCTTAGACCCAGCTAATTTTGTTGCTGTTTCCATAAGAGCTTTGGTTACTTTTCTGTTAACTTCAGAGATGTCCACTTCTTCCGATGTTAGGCCTTCTAAAGCAGAGAACCTGTTCTTCAGTTCCAACTTGAAGGGTATTATGGTGTTTTTTAAGGTTGGTTATGTCAATAGATTTTGTTTGTCTTATGAGCTTGCCACGTTCAAGTTTAGTGTTGAGGTGCATCTTACATCTCACCAATCTATGGTCACTACCTGTGTTGAACTTGTTTAGCACACTGCAGTCTTCTATGACGAATTTTTTGTTACACATAATAAAATCAATTTCACTTGTCGTCCCATTTGGATGTCTCCATGTCCATTTCCTGTGTGGCTTTTTCTTGAAGAAGGAGTTCAAGATGAAAAACCCTTCTGCCTCTGCAAACTCAACGAGAGTATTTCCACGCTGGTTTCTGTTGCCGTGACCGAATTTACCTACTGAAGTTTCATTCTGTTGCCGTTGCCCTATTTGTGCATTGAAATCTCCCATAATTATTTTCAAGTGCTGCTTACCTTTATTATTTAGATGACAAATTTCCTCATAAAATTCTTCAATTTCTTCTTCAGGATGACTTGTGGTGGGTGCATAAGTTTGAATAATCTGAGCCTGGTATCTTTTCGAGAGTTGGATAACAAGTCGTGCAGCTCTGTCAGAGGAACTTTCAACTTCTACAACTTTATCCTTCAGTTTTTTGTTTATTATAAATCCAACACCACTAGTTCTGCCAGTATCTGTCCCATGATAGTAGAAGAGATGTCCACTTTTCAGTTCGATGAGATCTTCTCCTTTTCTCCTTACCTCACTTAGCCCCACGATGTCCCACTTGATCCTCTGTAGTTCCTCTTCCAATTCAAGAAGCCTTGAATCAGAAGATAGGGAGCGTCCGTTGTACGTAGCCAAGGTCAGCATCAGATGGCAGCCTAGTCCGGTCCTCCGGGGATTCTTAGCACCCTCTGCCTTCATGTCGCACTGGCCGCTGCCTTGGCCAGGTACATTCCAGCTGCCGGAGACTGGGGGCCAAGATTTAAGTTGTGGAATCATTTTGGAGGGGTTTGGCCATAACTCACCACGCTGGCCAAGCGGGTTGGTGAGTGTGGGATAGTATTTCCTCTAATCCCGATGGTATACCGCTATTGGCGGTCGTCAGAGCCCCTTTAGTGGGAACAGGATGCACCACGAGAAGGCGGGGTTGACATTTGTCAAAGAGAGGCTGTGATGTTGCGCATCACCTGACCTTACATCCCATATCATCATCATCATCATCCATTATCAATCCACTGCTGGACGAAGGTCTCCCCAAGTTTTCTCCACAACGGTCTGTCTTGTGCCAGTCTCCTCCATGTCACTCCCGCATACTTTCGAATTTCATCCACCCATCTTCCATGTGGTCTTCTTCTGGGTCTTTTCCTGTCCCTTGGAATCCAATCTAAAATTTTGGCTGTCCATCGATGGTCTGTTCTTCTGGCAGTATGTCCAGCCCATTGCCATTTCAGGGATTTAACTCTGATCATGATGTATTCCACTCTTGTCATTTTTCGGATCCACGTGTTCCTCTTCTTATCTCTCCTGGTTACACCAAGCATGCACCTCTCCATGCTGCTTTGAGTTGTCTGCAGCCTTTGTATGTCTCTTTTAGCTAAGGTCCACGTCTCTGCACCATACGTAAGCACTGGAAGGATGCATTGATCAAACACTTTTCTTTTAAGACATAATGGCATATTGCTCTTGAAAATTATGCTGTTTCTTCCAAAAGCTCTCCAGGCAAGTTTTGTACGCCGATTAATTTCTTCATCAATGTGACCCTCACTTGATATCTGCTGTCCAAGATAAACGTACGTGTCTGTTATCTCCAGCTTTTCTCCATCAATCAATAAATCTTCATTTCTTGTAAAAGCATTGTACATCACTTTTGTCTTCTGAAAGTTCATTTTTAATCCCACTTCTTTACTCTTGTCAGCAAGTTCCTGGATCATACTCTGTAGCTCTGATGGGGTAGTTGCAAAAATGACTATGTCATCAGCAAAACGAAGGTGGGTTAGATAATCTCCATTAATCTTTATCCCTTTGTTTTCCCAGTTCAGTAATTGAAAGACATTTTCCAATGTGGCATTAAAGAGCTTCAGAGATATGGTGTCACCTTGTCTCACTCCTTTTCCAATTTTTATGTGTGTTGTATTTTCTAACAGCCGAATCTTTGCACTTGCATTTTCATAGATGTTATTAATAATATTAATGTACGCATCTTCAATACCGCAGGATTTCAGAGCCATTGCAACTGCTGATGGTTTCACCGAATCAAAGGCTTTTTCATAATCAATAAAAGCCATGCACAATGGAAGCTCATATTCCTCGCTCTTTCAATTAGTTCTCTCAGTACGTGGATATGATCTATTGTGCTGTAGCCACTCCTGAATCCAGCTTGTTCTCTCGGTTGAGCCATGTCCAGTGTCACCTTCAAGCGGTGTGAAAGAACTTTAGTGAAGATTTTATAAACCACTGATAGGAGGCTGATAGGTCTGTAGTTCCTGAGATCCTCAATGTCACCTTTTTTATGTAGCAAGATCATTGTAGCGTTGTTCCAATCCTCAGGAATTTTCCCTTCATTAAGGCATCGAGTGAAAATTTGGGCGAGTACTGTTTCGATTTCTCCATTTGCTTCTTGTATGATGTCTACAGTAATTCCATCTTCTCCTGGAGCTTTTCCCCGCTTCATGTTCTTGATTGCATGTGCAACTTCTGCTGGAAGGACTGGAAGAACTCTGGTACTGGTACCTTTCATGATGTCTGGAGTACATGCATCATCCCTTTCATATAATTTGGAGTAGAAATCTTTCACTCTTGTCAAAATTTCGCCTCTATTTCTTGTTACAGAACCATCTTCTTTTCTCAGTGCCATAATCTGTTTTTTCCGCTTACTGAGATGTCCCTTTGCTATCTTTAGGCTTTGGTTGTTTTCAATTGCTTTCCTTACTAGTTCACAGTTGAATTTCCTTACGTCTTCAGTGATACTTTTTCGTACTGTTTTGCATAGCTCTATATATTCCACTTTGGAAGTCACATCTTCTTTAGTTGTCCTCAGCACTCTTCTTTTTTGCATCAACATTTTGGTTTTTCCTGATAATTTGTTCACATGCAATTTGTTCTTAGACCCAGCTAATTTTGTTGCTGTTTCCATAAGAGCTTTGGTTACTTTTCTGTTCACTTCAGAAATATCCACTTCTTCCGATGTTAGGCCTTCTAAAGCAGAGAATTTGTTCTTCAGTTCTAATTTGAAGGTATTATGGTGTTTTTTAAGGTTGGTTATGTCAATACATTTTGTTTGTCTTATGAGCTTGCTACGTTCGAGTTTAGTGTTGAGGTGCATCTTACATCTCACCAATCTATGGTCACTGCCTGTGTTGAACTTGTGTAGCACACTGCAGTCTTCTATGACATCCCATATATATATATATATATATATATATATATATATATATATATATATATATATATATATATATATATATATATATATATATATATTTGTTGACTGTGCAGCTGCACAGCTTCCTTTGTTTTGTTTTTTTTCCTACAGATATCTGTTCCTTCCCATTTCTTTATTGTTGCGTTTCTACCTTTTCATACCTGCCAGCTTTTACGCATTACGAGTAAAATTTACGCATTTTAACTGTTATTTACGATTTTACGTATAGGTCGCTTTTTTTACACATTTCCGTATATTTAAAAAAAAAAATTAAATCTTAAGAAATTTTTGTTAATGTTTCACTTAAACCATACCTGCCAACTCTTCCGGATTTTGCGGAAGTTTTCCGGTTTTCCGGCCGGAAGAACTTTTCTTCCGGATTTAAAAAAAAAATTCTGTATTTTTTTGTTAAAAATATCCCTATAAGTAAAATATATAATAGAGATGGAAATTTTCAGGGTCGCGACAGACCTGGAAAATATGGAAAGTCGGGAAAAGTCAGGGAATTTCCTTCGATCGGGAAAAGTCAGGGAAATTTATAGCAAATCGAACGAAGTCTGGAATTTTTATTTCGGTCGCCCAAGCTCATCTTGCCAGCGATAAAATAATAAAACATTGGATGTTGTTTTAGCCAAATATATTTGCGAGTTTTATGTCTGCATATTATTTCATTAAAACGATGTAGTTTAAATGGCCATGTTTTCTTTGACTCGGGCTACGCACCCTTGTTCAATCAATCCACAATTCCGCATCTGCCCGTAATGCCAGCACGATGTTTCTGGGATGGCTTTATGTTGTTGTAAATATACATCATTCTGACTGAATTATGTGCGCGCACACGGTAAAAAAAATCGAAAAGAGATATAATAATGTGTTTAAAAAGAGGAAGAAAACAATTTCGGAATCAGATTGTTTTTAATTCATGTGTTTATAGGTCGTATTTTCTCTTTTATTTACGAAGTGTAATAGTATAAATTATTTACTTTGTGTGCTTTGAAGTGCCTTTTGCATCGGACTTATGCCCGCTGTGTGCATTATTTCTTTTTCCTTCTGATTGTTTGGGTACAAAAGTTCGATATCGGAGATCGCGACGTTACGTAGGCTACGCTTCGCATTTTCGGCTTTTTAGGAGTGACTTTGAGTGAGGAGACATCCTTTGCGCAAGACCAGTCGGGTTTTCATCAAATTTCGCAAGCTTTGTCTTTTTAGCACGTCTTTTGTAAAAAAAATATTGTGCTTCTGTTATCGGTATATCCCTCGACAAATTCCTTGCGCCAGGTCGCCCAGGCGCCTAAAATTCGGGCCGAATTTTCTTCTTATTTGAGATTTCGTAATATATTGCAGTAAATGCCGTAATTTCTATTGTGTAATCCATAGATTATCTATTAAAAGATTATAAATTTAGGTGCTGCGGACACCGGTAAAAAAGAAAACTGTGCGTCGTTTTAAAAAGTCCGCGAGGTAATAATTGTCACGAGAGGTGGTGTTATTGGGAAAGTACCAAAAATGCGGTTACAGAAAAAAATATAACGCAACAGCGAGATAGAAGACTGCAAAGAGATTGTAAGAATCTATATTTTTACTTTTACTTAGAAGTATTTTGACATAAAATATGACGCAAGGAGGCCTCACTATTTGCGCGTGCGAAAGCCTACGCGGTGTGAGAACCAGTGACTCTCCGGAATCGCGCAGAGCTATTCCGTAGCGTGTAGCCATTCTTTTTTTTTTTTTTTTTTTTTTTTTTTTTTTGTTTCTTTTAGTCATCATTTAGATCGCTATCATGATTGATGCAAAACTGAAGAGAATTTGGGAGTTGGGTCATTTTCCGTCTGGGGACGGCATTTCGTGTTTCAAAGCTTTCGGAAACAGTAGTTAAATGGAATAAAAAGAATTTGCCCTAATCGTAATTTTTTTCTCCGGATGTTGCGTTTGTGTCTAGTATTCTTGTAAAATATCATTTTATGGCATATATGTTCGTATTTCAGCTTGAAACTGTAGGCAAGAATTTGCGGAAACGGAATTTAGACGCCGCGAAAATTGCCTCCTAATCTTCAGGCTTGAGGTTGTTCCGCGAATTCGAGAAATTCCGCCTTTTTCGTTATTGTTGGTTCCTCAGGAGATCGATGCTCAAGTAAACAGAATCGTGTGTGTGGGGTGGGGGGTGGGGGGGTGGGTGGGTAGATGTTTGTCGGAGGACGGAATTCCATCTTTACGAAACTTTGG
Organism: Macrothele yani; assembly: GCA_039090855.1. Taxonomy (NCBI): domain Eukaryota; kingdom Metazoa; phylum Arthropoda; class Arachnida; order Araneae; family Macrothelidae; genus Macrothele; species Macrothele yani. The sequence goes on from CM077031.1 coordinate 25,547,469, forward strand.
AAAACGGAAAGTCGACGGAGTTCAGATTTTTTCGGTAATCGTAATTTCTTTTTTCTCGCGATGTTGCCTGTGTCCAGTATTTTTAAGTAATATTTTACTGCATACATTTTTTCATTTCACCTTTAAAATAGGAGAAAAATTTCCAAAACCTGAAGTCTGATGGAATTCCCGTAATCGCCCCCCCCCCTCCCGTGATGTTCCCACTCTCCAGCCTTGTTAAATATTCCCCACCCCATAAGCTTTTGCATTTAATCTTAATAAGGGAAGAAGGAAATTTCCGAAAACCTAAGTGACGAAGTTGGAAAATTTGTAAAAATTAATGCATGGTGTCAAAAGTATTAATATTCTCAAAGTTACACCATTTGTCTGAAATAGTTGAAGCTTTGATATCATGCGCTCATGGTCGGTCGTCAGGCTGATGGTTATTATCAGAGAGCACAAAAATCAAGAAAAGTGACAATGAAGAAGTAGTGAGAGAATGATAAACGACGATGGAAAGGGTGAAATTACTCCAATCTGCGGAAGTATCTCGTGCCTGAAGATTACAGGTAAATTTTTGCATCGTCTAACTTCCCTTTTTTGGAAATTATTGCAGACAGTTTCAGACGGAAATACAAATATGCAATAAAATGACATTTAACAACAATTCTAGACAGAGGCAACATCACAAGAAAAAGAAACCATGATTTCAGGAAAAACCTTCACATGGTTTAACTTCCATTTTAAAAAGTTTTTAAAGATGAAATACCATCCCCCAGATGGCAAACGACCCACAAATACCCCCTCCCCAGAAATTCCTGTTCAGTTTTGCATTGATTTTAAGAATGGCCTTGAGGACGACAAAAGATTCTTCCTCATATTCAAGGGATTCCATGAATCCGCCGAAGAATCTTGTGTATGAATCACGTAGATTTTAGGTCTTCATTTGCACAACTACTAGGCTCTCATGCTAATCAGTTAGGGTCAGCACTCCAAATCCTTTGTAGCTCTGTATCTGCCATAAGCAGTTTGTGAAACAATCTTTTTCTTTTAATAGTGTGAACAGCATTTGAAATATTTTATTGAAAATGGTTATAAGCCACACCTAGTTAAATGCAGCATGCTGGTAAAATTGAGTTAAGCACTCCAGTGATGTAATCAGAAAATATGGTATTATGCTAGAATGAAGATAGTGCCTCTGACTAATATCTAGTAGAAGTTTTTAATTAGGTGTTTGCTTATAATTATACTTAACCTGATGACAGGTACTGCTGTATATGAGGTAATTAATTTTAAACTTGTGAAGTGAAATGATATTGCTGTGTTTCATATCACACACTGTCTGCCAACAAGTAATTGGACACCTGCAATCGACGATATCTGCGGTCCTGATACACGTCACGGCCGCCGTTAAATATCGTGTGCGAAACAACAACGCAACCAGTCGCATGCAAAATGCCACGCAGTTTGGAGCTCTCTGATTTCGAGAAAGGTGTAATCGTCGGGTATCACAGAAATGGCCGATCCATACGTGACATATCCAGCAAGTTGAAGCACCCAAAATCGACAGTGGCCTACGTGATTGGCAAGTGGAAAATGAGAGGTGACTGTCGGAATGTGCCCCGACCCGTCAGACCCACAAAACTGGGAGTTAGAAACCGACGGGTGCTGGCCAGAGAAATTCGGAACAACCGCACCAAATCGATGGGCCACATCTGCGAGGAGTTTCAACAGGCATCCAGGAGTGTTCTTTCGATGAATACCATCCGCAAGGAAGCCCATATGCTCGGTTATCATGGACGTGTTGCCTCCCACAAGCCTTTCATCACCAAGTCTAGCGCTGCTCGGCTAACGTGGTGCAAAGAACGTCGACAGTGGACCGTTGAACAGTGGAAACAGGTTCTCTGGAACGACGAATCAAGGTTCACCCTCTACCGTTCGGATGGCAGGGTCTGGGTTTGGCGTCTGCCTGGAAAACACCTCCTGCCGGAATGCATTGTGCCAACTGTGAAGTTCGGCGGCGGTGGAATTATACTATGAGGGTGTTTCTCCTGGTATGGCACGGGACCCTTGGTCGCAATTCCTGGTAGACTCAACGCCGTGACCTACTGCACCATTTTGGATGACCATGCACTTCCTACGTTGTGGCAGTTTAACGGGATGGACCCATGTTACTTTCAGGATGACAATGCCACGTGTCATGTTGCGAGGTCCACCATGGCTCTGTATGGTGACAATGGGGTTAATCGAATGGACTGGCCTGCGCAGAGTCCGGACCTTAACCCTATCAAGCATCTCTGGGATGAGTTGGAGCGTCGACTTAAGGGGTGCCCCCACCGTCCGAAATCGGTGAAGGAACTGACCTGTCTTCTCCAAGCCGAGTGGAAGAAAATACCGCTAGCCGTCGTACAACGCCTGGTTGAGAGTATGCCCCAGAGGGTCGCAGCTGTAATCGCCGCTCGTGGAGGCTCCACCAACTATTGAAGGTGAATAAACTTTGTTTTCCTTTGCTATCACAGGTGTCGAATTACTTGTTGGTAGATAGTGTATTTCCCTTTTGTTCTGCTAATTGTATTTACTTATTTTGTGAATTGCAACAGCATTTTGAAATTAAGTTAGTACTATTTTTTTTTTTTTTTTGTTTATTTATGGTTTTGGGTTGTGTGCAGTTTTCATTTTATCTGATGCGTCTTTTTTCTTTTCAGATATGCCCTTGTTCGGGCTTTGTCCAGCATGGGATGACTTTTTCTTAGCGGTTTGTGAAATGTGTGGTTATGTAGTGAAACCACAAAGCTTAAAAAATCACATTGGTAAGTCATACATATCATGTTAATATTCAGGAGTAAAATGTAACCTTTTACCTTTGTAACATAAGAATATTCCATGTTTGGAAAGCAAAGTACCCAAGTTCAGCTGTATATTAGATAGTATGCTTATATGTTATATCTGAGGTTGTTAAAAATTTCAGTGTTAATTTGAAATTTGCTTCATTTTTTTTTAATTCACATGTCATGATTTCATTCAGTCTCTAAAGGAGTTCTTTGTTGGTACCTTTCTTCTTTTCTGCATTAAATTCCACATACCTTTAATGTGTAGATTGTATCTTATATTATACAGGATGATCAATTTAAATGAAAACCTTAAGAAAACTTGATTTTAAGAGTCATTCGTTTCAAATTAAAAAGAAAATAAATCAGCTTGTAGAGGTCAAAATTGAGAACACATCACATCAATGCAATAATCAATGGTGGTGGAAGGAAAGTTGCAGGGCACCAGAAGCTAGCGGTTACGGAAACCTAAAATTTCTTCTAAAATGTTATCTAAACTAAATATGGAAAAACTGTTTATGAAACAGTGAGTGAAACAACTAAATTGACCAGAACAGCAAAAATTCAGTTATGAGTTACTATCAAAGCAAAAAGTAAATTTAACAGGGGCATTTCTGCTAAGCAGCTATTTTGAATTCTAATCTCCTATAAATACAATACGAGGTCCAATCAAAAAGTTCCAAGACTAGGCTGATATACACTAAGGAGCAATTGAATTAAAGACAACTGGCGTTATGCAAATGGGGCGCTGTGGACGGCCCTGTAAACGGAAACAACATGACGTATGCAGCGATCCGACAATATAAGGAGTGATGCAATGAGAATCAGTAAGAGTCGGACGCAGTATGGATAAGACGAAGGATCTAAGCGCATTTGATCGTGGGCAAACTGTCGGGGCCCGACGAATGGGTCACTCCATCTCGGAAGTCGTGCAGGCACTGGGATTTTCACGAGCCACTGTGTCACGGGTGCACCGTGAGTACATCGAATCCGGTGAAACCATTCCTGCAAGGGCCAACTGCCGTGGACAACAGCGTGTGGATGAGTGGGGTCATCGTCGGCTAGCTCGCATTGTAACAGCGGATAGACGGGCCACAGTGCAAGAAATCACTCGGAAATTTAACGCTGGTGCACAAAAATGTGTAAGCAGCCACATAATCCAGAACCATCTCCTCGCTATGGGGTACAGAAGCCATCGTCCCACGAGGGTACCGTTGCTGACTGCACATCACAGGATGCAAAGATTAGCATGGGCATGGTAACATCGCCACTGGACCCTAGACATGTGGAAAAATGTTGCCTGGACTGATGAGTCGAGATTCACGTTGGTACATGCGGATGGCAGGATACGAGGATGGCGCAAACCACATGAACAATGGATCCTTCTTGCCAGCAAGGTACTCCTCAAGCTGTTGGGGGTGGCATTCTCTTCTGGGGACTGTTTACGTGGACTGAAATTGGACCCCTGGTACGTGTGACATCGTCCCTCACAGGTCAAAGTTACCGGGATATCCTGGACGACCATTTGCTCCCATTTGTGCGTCTTCAACATCCCACTGGGGACCTCAAACTGCACGACATTGCTGCTCCCGAATTGTATCCGAATGGTTGGATGAACACTCCACCGACGTGACCTCGCTTCCTTGGCCAGCTAGGTCACCTGACCTCAATCCCATCGAGCACATCTGGGATGCCATCAAGAGAGATGTTCGACCCTCAATCAAGTCTTCGTGAACTGTGGGAGCTTGTTCAGGGGTCGTGGATCTGTATGGCTTCCCAACGCTTCCGGTGTCTTGTCGAGTCCATGCCGAGACGAATCGCCGCCATCATCAGGGCGAAAGGTGGTGCTACATGTTATTAGACAGGTATCTCTAATTCAATTGCTCTTCAGTGTACAGTGAGAGTCGAGGTTTTAAGGTTTTTAATGCAACTTTTTAGCAATTTCACTCGGTTTCTTTTCTTGTTTCTAGGTTTTCTTTTTGTCACAAATGGTTTTAAATCTTACGTTTTCTTCATTTTTGAATTCGTTTCGTATGTCTACTAAGATTTCAGCGAGAGCCTTAAAAAATGAGCGGGTGTACAATATCCAAGTTAATATGATGAGTCAAAAGTTTGATCAATGTTGTTTCTATGCTGAAGCGTAAATGTATAACAACATATTTATAACGCATATTTCTGCTGTCTTAGATGCAATCTAACGTGTGAAAAACAAATTTCCCCGATGGTAGATATATTCATCTGTGATGTTACAGTGATTAAAACACATTTAAGATTGAGGATGACCTATGATCTTTTGTCATCTTTAGCAACATTAAGCAAAGAAAGTAAAGGAAAAAAATAAATGTGATTTTGAAAGGCTAGAAAAATTTTAGTTACTTCGGTAAATCACGTTTTAACCCAGTGTAGCATTATTTATACTGAAAAATTAATAAGAACAGAAATTCTGTTTTAAAGATATCATCATCATCAACCATTATCAATCCACTGTTGAACGAAGCTCTCACCAAGTTTCCTCCACAACGGTCTGTCTTGTGCCAGTCTCCTCCATGTCACTCCCGCATACTTTCAAATTTCATCCACCCATCTCCCACGTGGTCTTCTTCTGGGTCTTTTCCTGTCCCTCGGAATCCAATCTAAAATTTCGGCTGTCCATCGATGGTCTGTCCTTCTGGCAGGTATGTCCAGCCCATTGCCATTTCAGAGATTTTACTCTGATCATGATGTCTTCCACTCTTGTCATCTTTCCGATCCACGAGTTCCTCTTCTTATCTCTCCTGGTTACACCAAGCATGCACCTCTCCATGCTGCTTTGAGTTGTCTGCAGCCTTTGTATGTCTCTTTTAGTTAAGGTCCACGTCTCTGCACCATACGTAAGCACTGGAAGGATGCATTGATCAAACACTTTTCTTTTTAGACATAATGGCATATTGCTCTTGAAAATTATGCTGTTTCTTCCAAAAGCTCTCCAGGCAAGTTTTGTACGCCAATTAATTTCTTCATTAATGTGACCCTCACTTGATATCTGCTGTCCAAGATAAATGTAGGTGTCTGATATCTCCAGCTTTTCTCCATCAATCGATAAATCTTCATTTCTTGTGAAAGCATTGAACATCACTTTTGTCTTCTGAAAGTTCATTTTTAATCCCACTTCTTTACTCTTGTCAGCAAGTTCCTGGATCATACTCTGCAGCTCTGATGGGATAGTTGCAAAAATGACCACGTCATCAGCAAAACGAAGGTGGGTTAGATAATCTCCATTAATCTTTTCCTTTGTTTTCCCAGTTCAGTGATTGAAAGACATTTTCCAATGTGGCATTAAAGAGCTTCGGAGATATGGTGTCACCTTGTCTCACTCCCTTTCCAATTTTTATGTGTGTTGTATTTTCAAACAGCCGAATCTTTGCACTTGCATTTTCATAGATGTTATTAATATTAATGTATGCATCTTCAATACTTTCAGAACCATTGTAACTGCTGATGGTTTCACCGAATCAAAGGCTTTTTCATAATCAATAAAAGCCATGCACAATGGAAGTTCTTATTCTCCCGCTCTTTCAATTAGTTCTCTCAGTACGTGGATATGGTCTATTGTGCTGCAGCCACTCCTGAATCCAGCTTGTTCTCTCGGTTGAGCCATGTCCAGTGTTACCTTCAATCGGTGTGAAAGAACTTTAGTGAAGATTTTATAAACCACTGATAGGAGGCTGATAGGTCTGTAGTTCCTGAGATCCTCAATGTCACCGTTTTTATGTAGCAGGATCATTGTAGCGTTGTTCCAATCCTCAGGAATCTTTCCTTCATTAAGGCATCGAGTGAAAATTTGGGCGAGTACTGTTTCGATTTCTCCACTTGCTTCTTGTATGATGTCTACAGTAATTCCATCTTCTCCTGGAGCTTTTCCCCGCTTCATGTTCTTGATTGCATGTGCAACTTCTGCTGGGAGGACTGGAAGAACTCTGGTACTGGTACCTTTCATGATGTCTGGAGTACATGTATCATCTCTTTCATATAATTTGGAGTAGAAATCTTTCACTCTTGTCAAAATTTCGCCTTTATTTCATGTTACAGAACCATCTTCTTTTCTCAGTGACATAATCTGTTTTCTTCCCTTACTGAGATGTCCCATTGCTATCTTTAGGCTTTGTTTGTTTTCAATTGCTTTCCTCACTAGTTCACAGTTGAATTTCCTTACGTCTTCATTGATACTTTTTTGTACTGTCTTGCATAGCTCTATATATTCCACTTTGGATCTTCTTTAGTTGTCCTCATCTCTCTTCTTTTTTGCATCAATATTTTGGTTTTTCCTGATAATTTGTTAACATGCAACTTGTTCTTAGACCCAGCTAATTTTGTTGCTGTTTCCATAAGAGCTTTGGTTACTTTTCTGTGAACTTCAGAAATATCCACTTCTTCTGATGTTAGGCCTTCTAAAGCATAGAATCTGTTCTTCAGTTCCAACTTGAAGGTATTATGGTGTTTTTTAAGGTTGGTTATGTCAATACATTTTGTTTGTCTTATGAGCTTGCCACGTTCGAGTTTAGTGTTGAGGTGCATCTTACATCTCACCAATCTATGGTCACTACCTGTGTTGAACTTGTTTAGCACACTGCAGTCTTCTATGACAAATTTTTTGTTACACATAATAAAATCAATTTCACTTGTCGTCCCATTTGGATGTCTCCATGTCCATTTTTTGTGTGACTTTTTCTTGAAAAAGGATTTCAAGATGAAGAACCCTTCTGCCTCTGCAAACTCTACGAGAGTATTTCCACGCTGGTTTCTGTTGCCGTGACCGAATTTACCTACTGAAGTTTCATTCTGTTGCCCTATTTTTGCATTGAAATCTCCCATAATTATCTTCAAGTGTTGCTTGCCTTTATAAGTTTTAAAGATATATGTATATATATTAGGGTGGTCCTTATTTACACAGTAATTTTTTTTTTTTTTTTTTTAGTTTTTCATAATTTTATCCCCAAATATTATTGTGTCTGTGTAAAAAATGTTACATAAAAAATTTGGGGATGATGAGAGATTTTTATGACATCTCACACCGAATCCAAACTTAAGTAGGTTGTATCGGCAGTTAACATAAAGAATTTAAGGATACGACAACGCTCGCAAAATTTAAGCGCACACGGTAGACGAAAAAGAAGTCCACAGGAAATATTCATCTTTCCTGCTTCATAACCTTGCAAGGGGGATCTTCTCCTCCGTAGATTCGTGCACACGCCCTAGGAACGTAGTACAGGAATTCCCCATATGTGATTTCGCGCTTTGCAGCAACTGAACGCGCTGGTCTCCAGTCGCCAGTAAGTTAGTGTAACGTAGCAACAACATTAATAAGGATTCTTTGTGTGCTAAACATTATTTTAATTAGAAAAGCCTTTTCAGCACGATAAAGCATTTATTAATACTGCCTGTACTTAAATAAACATTTTTAAGGTACAGCAACTTACAAGATCTTTCAAAGCACCGGATGCTCCATCGTCAGGTATTTCAATAAACATAAACAAAACCGGATAAAAGCAAGAAGCATTTAGAAATTATGCGAGCACGTGTAACAATAACGAGGTTTACAATAAATATAGTGGAAGCTTAGTCATGCTCTAAAAGGATTCAACTAATAATAATACTATGAATCGCTATTACATATGTGAAGAAATATATACACAGAGGATAATTAAGTTAACATTAATCGTCAAACTGTAAGTGGATTACCTGACAGTGGAGCACCCGGTGCTTTGAAAGATCTTGCAAGTTGCTGTACCTTAAAAATGTTTATTTTAAGTACAGGCAGTATTAATAAATGCTTTATCGTGCTGAGAAGGCTTTTCTAATTAAAATAAAGTAACAACAACAACAAAACAAGTGTGAACAGTGAACATGGTTTCAGCTTCACACGCTTCCGTTGTAACTTGCAAAAACTGCGAAGTCTGTCTGGTCGGTTAACTAATTGATATTATTCCGGATAAGAAGCTCCTATCAAAAGGAGAGGTTCTGCGTCATTTGTTCTTCCTTACAAGAACGGAAAATAACACAGTTAAGAATGCTTCAAGCATTATCACGCCAGAGCTTCTGTCAATCTGGGGAAAAGCCCGAATCACCTACCATGGCTGACTTCAACATCATCCCGAAGGTTCAGAAGGAGTACAACCAGTGGCGTGCTCTTTGGAAAGGAAGTTCTAGGTGATCTGAACCACATATAGATAAGGAAAAACTCTTCACAGAGGAATTGGCCAATCTTTTCGATATTGCCCATGCCAACGCCCTTTACATGATTACCATTTTTGAAGACAAAAGAGTTTCTATTGGCCCAAAGAGGGAAAGGATACATTTGTGGGGAAGACAAAAGTTAGCTAGGCAGGAAGCCCGAAAGAGAGAGGAGGAAGACAATTTAGAGGGAAGAAAGGGATCAGTTATTTGCAAAGGTTGAGCTAGCTTCTTCTAGTAGCAGCAGTGCTGAAGAGGAAGATTGCAAAGCAACCACAGCAACAGTAGGTTCTCCAAAGAAAATGAAATCAGGGAGGAAGAACATTGTTTCGCCAGCATTTACCTCAGCACTTCATCTCATTAAAGTGAGCGACCGAAATGCAGTCTACATGCTCTCAGCAACTGCTGTTACTCCGTGACATAATGTAGAAGAATTTTCCATCAACCATAGCACCATACGTAGATCAAGACTTGACGCAAGGAACAAAACGGAAGACTTGCTGAAAGAAACCTTCAATGTATCTGAACGAATTGTTGGTGTCGCCGACTTTCTTTGATTCTGACGTATCCTTGACAGTAAAGAGGGACATAATCAATGTGTTAAGTAAGAATGGCACAGATAACCCTGCAAAGAGAATCGATCTGATGGGGACCCAATGTATTCATGAAAGACAGTGGCTGACTTTGTGACCAGCTCGTCACGTCATTTTATTCCAAATGCTGGACATAGACACCAAGTTTCTGTCTGTCGACCCCAGCGAGTGGGACAGATCATCTGATTATCAATCAGCAATGAAAACTGTTAAAGCCCTGAAGGTAGTAAATGAATCAGCCGAGCGAGGAGTGGCGCTGATGCAGGACTACAACAGCATTCTCATAAATAACGAAGACCAGAAACAGTACCTGCTGCAGATTGTGGAGGAACACAGGAAGAAATTTCCAAATGCACAAAAAATGACCGTGAGTGACAGTAAACAGCAAACTGAATAATAATCGAAGAGTGTTTAATGTTTATTTACAGACAATGGGCAATACCATTTCTTTATTTACTTGTACAATAAAAGAATTTAAGAGGCAGATTCTTATGAAATTTCTCGTGTTTCACTGTTTCATTAAGTAAAGAAATATATGAAGTTCGAACTCCGTGTGACACCTCTTAAAATTGCCTGATCAGCAGAAAATTCAAGTTACATCATTTTCTGAACCCAGGGAACAATATTAACAGGTAAAGACATTAACATTTTTAATCTTAGTTTAGAAGGACCACCCTAATATACACGGCTGGCCACCCAAAATGCAACACCAAGAAGGACACGAGATAGCAAAGCCACATTTACTGGACACATAACAACAGATACAAAGATGAAACGATTGAGCTTACAGGCCCGTGCGACTTGCAGAACATGCAGACATTAATCGTTCATGTGGCCCCCATGGCTGGCAATAACTGCCACTACACGCCGCGGCATCAAACGAAAGAGGCTTTGGATGTGGGCTTGGGGTATGTCGGTCCTGGCTGCTTCCACACGTTGCCATAGTTCATGAGGTATAGCCGCGGGTGCTGTTGTCGAGCCACTCGGTTGCCGATCAGCGACCAGATGGGCGGCATATCGGGAGAACAGGCGGGCAACGGCATCAGAGACACCTGGTGGGCCGTGAAGAATTGTTGCACGATGCGTGACACGTGCGGGTGCACATTGTCCTGTTGAAACGTGGCCGCTGGCAGGTCCTGCAGATAAGGGAGGACTACAGGCTCCAAAACATCGGAGATTTAGCGGTGGCTGTTGAGTGTACCAGCGATGCGTACCAGAGGGGTGCGGGTATCATATCCAATTGCACCCCAAACCATAACTCCAGACGACGGACCGGTATGGCGATGCATAATGCAGGCGTCATAAGTCTCTCGCCGCGGTGCCGCCACTCGCGAATCCGACCATCGTCGTGTTGCACGCAGAAGCGTGATTCGTCGGAGAAGACAATGTGCCATTCCGTAGTCCAGGTGCGGCGTTCAACAGCCCACTGCCGCCGCACTCGCTGGTGTAACGTCAATGGTAATCGGAGCAATGGGCGCCGTGCGACAAGTCCCCGCTCCTGCAGACGACGTCGAACGGTACGTGCTGACACAGGTTGTTGCGCAACACACACTAATTCCCGCGCTAACGTTCGTGATGTGGCTGTGCGAGCCGTCAATGCCCGCCGCACAATATGCCGGTCCTCTCTTTCGGTGGTGTGCTGTGTCAATTGCTCATGTTGGTCTGTCCGTCCCTCCTGCACCCACTGAATCGATACTCGCCTTTTTGTGGCTGGATGTCGTCCCACACGGGTGCCGATGTCTCGATATGATAAACCGCTGTCGCGATAAGCCACTATTCGTCCTCTGTCGAACTTGGAAACGTGCTGGAATGACTGCCGTATTCTGCGACGAGGCATCGGGAAGCTTCCCACGCACGAGTCCGGCAGCACAACACACTTCCACTTCTTACACCCCGCCTTCTGTGCACCCTTCTTATAGTGCTTCTCGGTGGCGTGCCGGGCGCACATGATTTGCATATGCCCTGCAATGCTAATCGTTTGCATGTCCACTCGCGGGCGACGCGTACTGCGAATTTCAGGCCAATCGGATGCTTCCTTCTTGGTGTTGCATTTTGGGTCGAGGCCTTTGAAGTAATCTCCAGGTTTCTTTATGACAGGGGCATAATGTTTGGGCAAGCCTTGTATTCCAGTCAGGACACCTCCATTGTTGAGGCGACGGATTACTCGGGCCACCTCGTTAGAAACATCCTGAATCATAGTGAATTGCTTCCTGCAGAGTGTCTTCTTCAGTTTTGGGAGCAAGTCATAGTCTGGTGGGCTCATGTTAGGACTGTATGGCGTGTGGGGGATGTAATTCCCATCCATACTTTTCCAGAATGTCTCTTACTGTATGGACAACGTGCTACCTTGCATTGTCATTCAAAATGATGACTTCAGCTTCGAGCATGTCGTGCCTTCTTTGGGGAATCTTTGGGCGCAAAACATTTTGCAGAAACCTTCTGTAGTGTTACAGTCGAACTGTGCCTGTTGCTATCTCTCCAACCTTGTCATTGGCCATAATGAGGCCCGTATTCAGGATATGTTATTCCCCTGTGCGATCATTTATTTTGCGTGCCCCTCGAAGACCAACATCATCACTTCTCACCTACTCACAGCATTGACTTGCAGATATACGATTGTGAAAACTTATGCAAAATGCTCATTAATTTTCAGTTTCATAGAAATATTTACATCATAATTGAAGAAACCTCAAACGCTGAGAAATTTACAAGGTTATAAAAATCGTAAACTTCGATAAAACAAGCTCTCGTAAACTCGAAAGAGTAATTCTTCGATAACGATTGACAAGAGAGGGCTAACAGCTAATGGTTCACCCTCTTATGTATCCCACTGAATGCTATAAATTTGTTTACCAGTTACAGGCATGTGCGTCTTCCGCTAATTAGCGGAATTCCGTAAATTCACTTTTTAGAAAAAACGGAAATCCCCTAAACTTGTCATTTGCGATCTTAGGCTTTTGACAAAAGTTTGTGATTGTTGATATGTTGGGGAAAAAAAATCGGGGCAAAAGAGAAATATTTGTTAGGTAGGTGGCGATATTTCAGTCGCAAGGCGTAATCTTTCTGCTGCTGCTCAGCCAACGAGATGATAGCTGCTGGTGAAGCCACTTGAAACTTCTCGGTTTGCTCAAAACCGTTTTTTTTTAAGGGAACACTCCGCTGTTTCAGTTCACCTTTGCCCTATCCACTGATATTTGTTTAATTTATTTGCTGGGGGGAGGGGGGGGGCAAAATCAGTTGAGAGATTGGGTGGAGCGATGAGCCATCGCACGGAAAGAAGAGAAAGAAAAGTTCTGTTCATGCGTGGTTGGACACTTACGTTACGAACCTTCTCTCTCACTGGCGGGTGAAAGTTTCATAGGCGTCCAGAGATGCCAACCATTGCGGAATTCCCCCTTGATTTCGGAATTACGGGTGACTAACGAAAAATTACCCAAATTCAGATTTTCGCTGTTATTAAGTAAGAATGTTTTATTCGTTTTGTAATTAATCAATGTAAAAGCCTCTGAACAAAGTTCGTGCCGCAGCTCCTTATTTATTTTTCCAAGGAGGAGGAATTTGCTTTGCTTGTTTGAAAGCTAAGTGGAAAGGAAATACGTCACAGGGCCGGGATCACGTCGGCCTGGTGTGTTTCTTTCGCCGCGGTGTGATTGTATCGGCACGAAGCCTCTGAACAAAGTTCGTGACGCAGCACTCCCCCCCCCTTCCGAGGAGGAGGAATTTGTTTTGCTTGTTTGAAAGCTAAGTGGAAATAATTCACCAAGGATAACCTTGGAATGCACGGCGCTGGGCCGGGATTACATCGGCCGGAAGCCTCTGAACACAGTTTGTGACGCAGCTCTTCGTTTCTTTTCCGAGGAGGAGGAATTTGTTTTGCTTGTTTGATAGCTAAGTGGAAAGAAAGCTAGGCGCCGGGCCGGGATTCCGTTCACCCGGCGTGCTTCTTTCTCCGTGGCCGGGATTACATCGGCCCGAAGCCTCTGAACAAAGTTCGTGACGCAGCTCTTTCTTTCATTTTTTTTTTTTTTTTCGAGGAGGAGGAATTTGTTTTGCCTGTATAAAAGTTAAGTGAAGTGGAAAGAAACCACGGCGCCGTGCCTTGATTACGTCGGCCGGAATCCTCTGAACGAAGTTCGTGACGCGGCTCTTTGTTTCTTTCCTATTTTTTTCCGAGGAGGAGGAATGTGTTTTGCTTGTTTGAAAGCTAAGTGGAAGAAAGAATGCACTCCACCAGGCCTGGATCAGGGCCCGATTTACACAGAATCGGGCCATAGGCACAGCACAAGATGAGGCCCCGCACCCATCCATATAGAGTAAGTACATTTGTCGCTACTAAATAGTATCAATTAATTAAAAAGTTGATTTAATAAATGGGGACTGTGCGGGGGAAAATAGGAAATGATATATACTTTTAATAAATCTTAATGTTAGCAAGGAAATTCTAACATTAAGATTTATTAAAAGTACATATCGGCTAGGGGAAATTTTTGCCTCCGGGTAAAATAATAATAGTAGTAATAATAATAAAACAGAAAATTTACTTATTAACAACGAGTATAACGCGAAAGATAAGAGTAATTTACTGCACGGTAATCAGGTAATCATTTTGAAAAATGTCATGTCGTTATCAGTACAAGAGGTTATGAGCACAGTGACGTACTTCAGACTGCCGCTGGCATATGATTCACCGAGCCCGAAACGACTTTACGAATGCCAAGGCGTAGACTGCGTAGCACGAGTAAATAAGTACGGCGCAACCAAGGAGGTTAGAATAAATGGAGTAAGGATGACGTCACAAATTTGAAGCACTTTAAGCAGACGAATTTAATGCTCAAACGTCTCACCAACATGGCAGCAGAGACTGTGATTGGCCGCGACTCGTCTCAAACGTCTCACCAACATGGCGGCAGAGACTGTGATTGGCCGCGACTCGTCTCAAACGTCTCACCAACATGGCGGCAGATACTGTAATTGGCCGCGACTCGTCTCAAACGTCTCACCAACATGGTGGCAGAGACTGTGATTGGCCGCGACTCTTCTCAAACGTCTCACCAACATGGCGGCAGAGACTGTGATTGGCCGCGACTCGTCTTAAATGTCTCGCCAACATGGCGGCAGAGAATGATTGGCCGCGACTCGTCTCAAGCGTCTCACCAACATGGCGGCAGAGACTGTGGTTGGCCGCGACTCGTCTCAAACGTCTCACCAACATGGCGGCAGAGACTGTGATTGGCCGCGACTCGTCTCAAACGTCTCACCAACATGGCGGCCGCGACTCCTCTCAAACGTCTCACCAACATGGCGGCAGAGACTGGTTTGCCGCGACTCGTCTCAAACGTCTCACCAACATGGCGGCAGAGACTGATTGTCCGCGACTCGTCTCAAACGTCTCACCAACATGGCGGCAGAGGCTGTGATTGGCTGTGACGTCATGATCGTGACGTTTCGGTGGCTTCACTTTGATTACACGAGGGGAATGGCTGGCCCATCTATTCTAACCTCCTTGGGCGCAACCACTAGTCGTGCTAATAAAATTTTTCCGAAACTAATGGCAGCTTATGTGTCGGTTGGCGCCGATCTGAAAAATTTATAGGGGTTCCGCACATTTTAAAGCGAACGACCCATGCATTTTTCAAAGGATTTAAGTCTAATTTAAATTTCATTCAATAAAATTATCTGGCACAATTATACGCCTGAAATGCTAGAATGAAATAAATTATAGATAATTGCAGAATTTTTTTTAGCTGTTTATTTTTCGGCCTCTCTGCCCCACCACTGTTTTCACCTAGACCCAAAAATGTTTCAGATATTCTGAATCTAAAATAAATATTAGTTATTTTTTTTTTCACATTTTAAAGTAATAGGCTTTTTAAGGATTAGTTCTTCATCATCAAAATATAGATCTAATACTCGCTTAAACTTGGATGAAAGTCCGCTACAGTATTGGGAGAAATTTCGGACAGAAAAAAAAATTGCGTTCTGGAGAAATATTGGGCCCTGAAAATTTTCTGCACACCTGGGAATTTTAGGAAGGCAGTGTCTGACCCCAGGTCTTAAACAACCCTTAGAAATAGGAAGCTAGGAGATTTGGGCTAGAGTGCCCGATAGGAAAGTGACACGGAAGCGAGGTAGAAGACGCCCTTATTTACTACCGGGGGCCAGTACCCGGGGTCCGACGGCTTAACGTGCCCATTCAATGCTCTAGTAGATCAGATCAGATCATATGTAGAGGATTTTAGGAATGGAGTGTCTGACCCCAGGTCTTAAACAACCCTTAGAAATAGGAAGCTAGGAGATTTGGGCTAGAGTGCCCGATAGGAAAGGGACACGGAAGCGAGGTAGAAGACGCCCTTATTTACTACCGGGGGGGGGGCAGTACCCGGGGTCCGACGGCTTAACGTGCCCATTCAATGCTCTAGTAGATCAGATCAGATCATATGTAGAGGATTTTAGGAAGGGAGTGTCTGACCCCAGGTCTTAAACAACCCTTAGAAATAGGAAGCTAGGAGATTTGGGCTAGAGTGCCCGATAGGAAAGTGACACGGAAGCGAGGTAGAAGACGCCCTTATTTACTACCGGGGGCCAGAAGGCTTAACGTGCCCATTCAATGCTCTAGTAGATCAGATCAGATCATATGTAGAGGATTTTAGGAAGGGAGTGTCTGACCCCAGGTCTTAAACAACCCTTAGAAATAGGAAGCTAGGAGATTTGGGCTAGAGTGCCCGATAGGAAAGTGACACGGAAGCGAGGTAGAAGACGCCCTTATTTACTACCGGGGGCCAGAAGGCTTAACGTGCCCATTCAATGCTCTAGTAGATCAGATCAGATCATATGTAGAGGATTTTAGGAAGGGAGTGTCTGACCCCAGGTCTTAAACAACCCTTAGAAATAGGAAGCTAGGAGATTTGGGCTAGAGTGCCCGATAGGAAAGTGACACGGAAGCGAGGTAGAAGACGCCCTTATTTACTACCGGGGGCCAGAACCCGGGGTCCGACGGCTTAACGTGCCCATTCAATGCTCTAGTAGATCAGATCAGATCATATGTAGAGGATTTTAGGAAGGGAGTGTCTGACCCCAGGTCTTAAACAACCCTTAGAAATAGGAAGCTAGGAGATTTGGGCTAGAGTGCCCGATAGGAAAGTGACACGGAAGCGAGGTAGAAGGCGCCCTTATTTACTACCGGGGGCCAGTACCCGGGGTCCGACGACTTAACGTACCCATTCAATGCTCTAGTAGATCAGATCATATGTAGAGGATTTTAGGAAGGGAGTCTCTGACCCCAGGTCTTAAACAACCCTTAGAAATAGGAAGCTAGGAGATTTGGGCTAGAGTGCCCGATAGGAAAGTGACACGGAAGCGAGGTAGAAGACGCCCTTATTTACTACCGGGGGCCAGTACCCGGGGTCCGACGGCTTAACGTGCCCATTCAATGCTCTAGTAGATCAGATCAGATCATATGTAGAGGATTTTAGGAAGGGAGTGTCTGACCCCAGGTCTTAAACAACCCTTAGAAATAGGAAGCTAGGAGATTTGGGCTAGAGTGCCCGATAGGAAAGTGACACGGAAGCGAGGTAGAAGACGCCCTTATTTACTACCGGGGGCCAGTACCCGGGGTCCGACGGCTTAACGTGCCCATTCAATGCTCTAGTAGATCAGATCAGATCATATGTAGAGGATTTTAGGAAGGGAGTGTCTGACCCCAGGTCTTAAACAACCCTTAGAAATAGGAAGCTAGGAGATTTGGGCTAGAGTGCCCGATAGGAAAGTGACACGGAAGCGAGGTAGAAGACGCCCTTATTTACTACCGGGGGCCAGAAGGCTTAACGTGCCCATTCAATGCTCTAGTAGATCAGATCAGATCATATGTAGAGGATTTTAGGAAGGGAGTGTCTGACCCCAGGTCTTAAACAACCCTTAGAAATAGGAAGCTAGGAGATTTGGGCTAGAGTGCCCGATAGGAAAGTGACACGGAAGCGAGGTAGAAGACGCCCTTATTTACTACCGGGGGCCAGAACCCGGGGTCCGACGGCTTAACGTGCCCATTCAATGCTCTAGTAGATCAGATCAGATCATATGTAGAGGATTTTAGGAAGGGAGTGTCTGACCCCAGGTCTTAAACAACCCTTAGAAATAGGAAGCTAGGAGATTTGGGCTAGAGTGCCCGATAGGAAAGTGACACGGAAGCGAGGTAGAAGACGCCCTTATTTACTACCGGGGGCCAGAAGGCTTAACGTGCCCATTCAATGCTCTAGTAGATCAGATCAGATCATATGTAGAGGATTTTAGGAAGGAGTGTCTGACCCCAGGTCTTAAACAACCCTTAGAAATAGGAAGCTAGGAGATTTGGGCTAGAGTGCCCGATAGGAAAGTGACACGGAAGCGAGGTAGAAGACGCCCTTATTTACTACCGGGGGCCAGAAGGCTTAACGTGCCCATTCAATGCTCTAGTAGATCAGATCAGATCATATGTAGAGGATTTTAGGAAGGGAGTGTCTGACCCCAGGTCTTAAACAACCCTTAGAAATAGGAAGCTAGGAGATTTGGGCTAGAGTGCCCGATAGGAAAGTGACACGGAAGCGAGGTAGAAGACGCCCTTATTTACTACCGGGGGCCAGAACCCGGGGTCCGACGGCTTAACGTGCCCATTCAATGCTCTAGTAGATCAGATCAGATCATATGTAGAGGATTTTAGGAAGGGAGTGTCTGACCCCAGGTCTTAAACAACCCTTAGAAATAGGAAGCTAGGAGATTTGGGCTAGAGTGCCCGATAGGAAAGTGACACGGAAGCGAGGTAGAAGACGCCCTTATTTACTACCGGGGGCCAGTACCCGGGGTCCGACGGCTTAACGTGCCCATTCAATGCTCTAGTAGATCAGATCATATGTAGAGGATTTTAGGAAGGGAGTGTCTGACCCCAGGTCTTAAACAACCCTTAGAAATAGGAAGCTAGGAGATTTGGGCTAGAGTGCCCGATAGGAAAGTGACACGGAAGCGAGGTAGAAGACGCCCTTATTTACTACCGGGGGCCAGAAGGCTTAACGTGCCCATTCAATGCTCTAGTAGATCAGATCAGATCATATGTAGAGGATTTTAGGAAGGGAGTGTCTGACCCCAGGTCTTAAACAACCCTTAGAAATAGGAAGCTAGGAGATTTGGGCTAGAGTGCCCGATAGGAAAGTGACACGGAAGCGAGGTAGAAGACGCCCTTATTTACTACCGGGGGCCAGAACCCGGGGTCCGACGGCTTAACGTGCCCATTCAATGCTCTAGTAGATCAGATCAGATCATATGTAGAGGATTTTAGGAAGGGAGTGTCTGACCCCAGGTCTTAAACAACCCTTAGAAATAGGAAGCTAGGAGATTTGGGCTAGAGTGCCCGATAGGAAAGTGACACGGAAGCGAGGTAGAAGACGCCCTTATTTACTACCGGGGGCCAGAACCCGGGGTCCGACGGCTTAACGTGCCCATTCAATGCTCTAGTAGATCAGATCAGATCATATGTAGAGGATTTTAGGAAGGGAGTGTCTGACCCCAGGTCTTAAACAACCCTTAGAAATAGGAAGCTAGGAGATTTGGGCTAGAGTGCCCGATAGGAAAGTGACACGGAAGCGAGGTAGAAGGCGCCCTTATTTACTACCGGGGGCCAGTACCCGGGGTCCGACGACTTAACGTACCCATTCAATGCTCTAGTAGATCAGATCATATGTAGAGGATTTTAGGAAGGGAGTCTCTGACCCCAGGTCTTAAACAACCCTTAGGAATAGGAAGCTAGGAGATTTGGGCTAGAGTGCCCGATAGGAAAGTGACACGGAAGCGAGGTAGAAGACGCCCTTATTTACTACCGGGGGCCAGTACCCGGGGTCCGACGGCTTAACGTGCCCATTCAATGCTCTAGTAGATCAGATCAGATCATATGTAGAGGATTTTAGGAAGGGAGTGTCTGACCCCAGGTCTTAAACAACCCTTAGAAATAGGAAGCTAGGAGATTTGGGCTAGAGTGCCCGATAGGAAAGTGACACGGAAGCGAGGTAGAAGACGCCCTTATTTACTACCGGGGGCCAGTACCCGGGGTCCGACGGCTTAACGTGCCCATTCAATGCTCTAGTAGATCAGATCATATGTAGAGGATTTTAGGAAGGGAGTGTCTGACCCCAGGTCTTAAACAACCCTTAGAAATAGGAAGCTAGGAGATTTGGGCTAGAGTGCCCGATAGGAAAGTGACACGGAAGCGAGGTAGAAGACGCCCTTATTTACTACCGGGGGCCAGTACCCGGGGTCCGACGGCTTAACGTGCACATTCAATGCTCTAGTAGATCAGATCAGATCATATGTAGAGGATTTTAGGAAGGGAGTGTCTGACCCCAGGTCTTAAACAACCCTTAGAAATAGGAAGCTAGGAGATTTGGGCTAGAGTGCCCGATAGGAAAGTGACACGGAAGCGAGGTAGAAGACGCCCTTATTTACTACCGGGGGCCAGAACCCGGGGTCCGACGGCTTAACGTGCCCATTCAATGCTCTAGTAGATCAGATCATATGTAGAGGATTTTAGGAAGGGAGTGTCTGACCCCAGGTCTTAAACAACCCTTAGAAATAGGAAGCTAGGAGATTTGGGCTAGAGTGCCCGATAGGAAAGTGACACGGAAGCGAGGTAGAAGACGCCCTTATTTACTACCGGGGGCCAGAACCCGGGGTCCGACGGCTTAACGTGCCCATTCAATGCTCTAGTAGATCAGATCAGATCATATGTAGAGGATTTTAGGAAGGGAGTGTCTGACCCCAGGTCTTAAACAACCCTTAGAAATAGGAAGCTAGGAGATTTGGGCTAGAGTGCCCGATAGGAAAGTGACACGGAAGCGAGGTAGAAGACGCCCTTATTTACTACCGGGGGCCAGAACCCGGGGTCCGACGGCTTAACGTGCCCATTCAATGCTCTAGTAGATCAGATCAGATCATATGTAGAGGATTTTAGGAAGGGAGTGTCTGACCCCAGGTCTTAAACAACCCTTAGAAATAGGAAGCTAGGAGATTTGGGCTAGAGTGCCCGATAGGAAAGTGACACGGAAGCGAGGTAGAAGGCGCCCTTATTTACTACCGGGGGCCAGTACCCGGGGTCCGACGACTTAACGTACCCATTCAATGCTCTAGTAGATCAGATCATATGTAGAGGATTTTAGGAAGGGAGTCTCTGACCCCAGGTCTTAAACAACCCTTAGAAATAGGAAGCTAGGAGATTTGGGCTAGAGTGCCCGATAGGAAAGTGACACGGAAGCGAGGTAGAAGACGCCCTTATTTACTACCGGGGGCCAGTACCCGGGGTCCGACGGCTTAACGTGCCCATTCAATGCTCTAGTAGATCAGATCATATGTAGAGGATTTTAGGAAGGGAGTGTCTGACCCCAGGTCTTAAACAACCCTTAGAAATAGGAAGCTAGGAGATTTGGGCTAGAGTGCCCGATAGGAAAGGGACACGGAAGCGAGGTAGAAGACGCCCTTATTTACTACCGGGGGCCAGTACCCGGGGTCCGACGGCTTAACGTGCCCATTCAATGCTCTAGTAGATCAGATCAGATCATATGTAGAGGATTTTAGGAAGGGAGTGTCTGACCCCAGGTCTTAAACAACCTTTAGAAATAGGAAGCTAGGAGATTTGGGCTAGAGTGCCCGATAGGAAAGTGACACGGAAGCGAGGCAGAAGACGCCCTTATTTACTACCGGGGGCCAGTACCCGGGTTCCGACGGCTTAACGCGCCCATCCGACGCACGGCGGATATTTAGTGGATCGAGCGTTCGTAACTGCCTGGGATCGAACCTGAGGTCCTCTCCGTGGCAGTCACGACCGTTGACCACTAGGCCACCCGCGGCCCAATATTCCTTGCCTCATTTCCCGTGTAAAACAAGGATTCTGAACTGCCCAGTGTAATGGGTGTTTTGTTTGTTCAGCACCCCGGCGCGCGTGAACTGAGCCTCGTCAGTCGAAAGGATGTTTAATAGAAAGACCGCATTTTCTTCTACGGTGTTCATTACAAAATTGCTCCAATCTAGGCGTTGTTGGTTATCCCCTGGCATCAGTACGTGCAGCGGTACTGTACGGTACGGATGGCCACCATGCTGATGCAAAATGTTCCCCACATACGCGATTGTGATAAGCCACATGCCATACTGTCTTCCCTCGTACTGGTGTGTGGGTTGGCCAAACGTATGCCAGAACATCGACTGGTTGCACATCCCTACACATTCCGGTGGGTCGGCCAGAACGGGAACGTGCTTCAATACTGTCTGCCTCTCGTAGCCGTCGAACCGCGCGATTGATGATGGTCCACGCTGTCGGCGATGGATAAGCCGGAAATCGTAAGCCATACTGGCGTGACGATTTTGTCGTGTTGCGTCCGAATTCTCCATGTAGCAGTACCATCTCGCAATACTGTTCATTCGAATAGCCTGCCATGCTCGTTCTTTACCAGATACTCACGTTACGAATGACATAGCTCCTGACCGACGATCCTTTATACATTGCCACGCAGCGCCTGATACGGCAGGTGAGGCGTTATGTCACACCAGAATGTGCATACGACACTCACAAGCGTGCGGTCGCATACGTCATACATTTATCTCTGCTAGACGGTTACCGCGACAACGACACGAACTGACTTCGCACAAGTTCGCATTTCAAGCTTTCTACTTAACCCAACCGTTTCTGCCATATGTCATTTCCTACTAATTCGTTGATGCTCTACAAGTTTCTAATTGATCTCTTTCCCGTATCTCTCATGGTTTCCGAGATAGGAGTGCTAACTTCCACATTTTCCACTAGGGGCGCTGCACTCACTCTCATCCGATAGCGCATGGTTGTTTTACTATACCATACCTTACTTCCATAGCTCTAGCTGTCTTTGTTCCTGAATCGCCCTGTATACTGAAGTGCCAGAAAAACTGGTACAGACGAGCTTATGCAAAATACATAGCAACGGCACCTATGCGCGTACTCGGTTGCGTCCGCCAGTGCGTATATAAAGCGATAGACATCCTTGCCAGTTGTCAGAGCTGTTTTCGGCATGAGAATGACAAGTAATAACGATTTAAGCGATTTTCAACGCGTTGTCATAGTTGGCGTTCGTGAGATGGACCATAGTATTTCGGAGGTAGAAACGAGGTTCGGATTTTCACGGACGACCATTGGAAGTGTGTACCGTGAGTACAAGAATTCCGGCAAAACCTCCAACCAACGATACCAGTGTGGCCGTAAAAAGATATTGGGTGAACGTTACCATCGTCGGCTGTCAAGAATCGTTCACGCGATGGGCGTGCAACACTCTCGCAGCTATCATCGGAATTCAATGCTGGAGCCTCAACAAGCATCAGCGTCCGGACTCTGCAACGTACCCTGCACGATATGGGCTTTGGGAGCCGACGACCAACTCGAGTCCTCTTGATGGGTGCACGACACAGAGCCCATGCGCCTCGCTTGGGCACGGAAACACCGCCACTGGACACTTAATGACTGGAAACAAGTAGCCTGGTCTGACGAGTCGCGTTTCCAACTGTATCTGGCAGATGGAAGGATTAGTGTGTGTGGCGCAAACCCCAGGATGCCATGGATCCCGCCTGTCAACAGGGAACTGTACCGGCTGGTGGTGTTCCGTAATGGTATGGGGTGTGTTTAGCTGGACTTCACTGGGACCCCTGGTACGTCTACAAACGTCTGTGACCGGCCAACGCTATGTGCGCATCCTTTCTGACGAGGTACATTCGTCCATGTCCTGCATTCATGCTGATGGGTTGGGCCTGTTCCAACAGGACAATGCACCTCCACACAAGTGTCGGGGAGTTGCTCACGGTGGTCGTTAAACCTCAAAAAAAAAAAAAAAAAAAACAAGTGTCGGGACGCCACATTATGTTTAGAGGAGCATTCATCTGAGTTTGGGGTGTTGCCATTCCCACCCAACTTCCCAGATCTGAACGTGATAGAACACATTTGGGATGCGATCGAACACAGGAATCCGGGACCCCAGAATACAACCGAATTGTGGAACGCTCTGCAGGAAGTATGATGTGCATTACCTACAGCATATTTCCAGAAGCTAGGGGAGTCCATGCCCCGTCGTATTTCTGCCGCTCCCGTGGGGGACCTACCAAGTATTAGACTGGTGTACCAGTTTTTCTGGCACTTCAGTGTAAATGACAAATAAACAAAACAAAAAAACTGAAAGCTTTCCGCCAAATAATTGAAATCTGTAGTTTCTTTCTCTCTGTGAACTTCACTTGCGCTACCGTTCGGTTTCCAGGCGCGCTCATTTTTCTGGGCTGTGGGTGGTCACAATGTAATCAATCATCAGTGTGGATTTTCCGCCACTTCGCAAAATTGTGCGCTAGAACCAATTACCGGAAAAGCTAGCTGTGCTGAGTAGGAAATGAATGGAAAATCATGTTCATATTTGCTTCTATTCAGAGCAAAAACTGAAAAAAAAAAAAAAAAAAAAAACCTTTCACTCCGACTTTTGGAATTAGAGTTACTGCAAAAAAGACGTTTACGAAAGTTCGTGGAAAAACTGCAGCGAAAAATAAACAATTTAAAAATGACAGAAACTTACGCCGTGCTTAGTCGTTCTAATTTACCCCAGCAATAGTAATAAAAAAATAATTTATCGAATCTTATCCGTAAACACTGTGCGTTGTATTTGCAGGAGGACAAAGTGATGTTAGCGCTTACGTTTTTTTTTAAGATGATATTAAAGACTCATTGAATGCTTAGAATTACTGAGAGGCATTTTTCAGAATAAGTTTGAACCCCCTACCCCCAATTTGAGCATTTTTATTGAAGCAATTTTTTCGTCTTACCGATCGTAAATAATGTGATAAAGTGTCTTTGTTTAGTCCTATTTAATATTCATAATAGAACAAAAATGACAAAAAAAAAAACAAAACAAAAACTGAAAGCTTTCCGCCAAATAATTGAAATCCGTAGTTTCTTTCTTTCGGTTGTTGCGAGATTATGAATGGAGGCGAAATGTTTTAAAGAGCTCCTTAATCTTCGACATGCGGGGTTGGAAATATTTATTTGGCGTCATTCCAATTGTTGCAGGGGATGGATTTACGTGTATGCTGGCTGCTGAATTGAGTGGTTGCTCGTAGGAGTGCGCGCGTGCCTGTTCGCCCTCCCGTCATGCTTCGCGCTGTTATGGTAGCAGTTTGTTTTGGTGCGTGTTTCACGTCGTATCCGCCAGGGGCGCGTTTCTGGCTTCTTTTCCCCAGCCATATTGGATCATTTGGAGCGGGGAAAACATCGAAGTCGTCGAGATGATGGCGGAAGCTCCTCGTCACGACGCTCAAAACACTGCCTATCGGTAGTAAGCTGTTTACTCTAAACCCCTTTCTCTCCCTCCCTCTCTCCCCACCATTCTCGTCAGTGTTGTCACCCAGATTCTCTCTCTCTCTACCCCTCTTCCTTCAGTTCTTCTCTTGACGTGTAAAATTAACTAACCTGCTTGCCTAAAAAAATTTTTCCCTCCCTTATCGTTTCGGTTTCCCCCGTATCCGTTTGATTAGTGGTAGCACGTTGAACTACTGCAGAAATGTGCATCATCCAGTCTTTTAGTAACATTTTAATCGATCTTTTCAAACCGTAAAATATGTGTGCACATCACACTGTGCTTTGAGCATCTCGCTGACTGCAGTATTTCAATGCTGTACACATTTATAATCATTAAGTACTCACCTCCCATGACCAACATTTACGGAGCCTCATATAAGCTTGCAGGAATTCGTGTGAATACATGGTACACAAATTCTGAACCTTAATAATTAATTAATGCATTAAGAGAAAAAAAAATTGAGAGGGGGAGGAGGGGGCTACATCAGAATTGCTATTTCATTTTGCATAAGATTATTTCCTTTTAATCTGATTTTAGTTAGTACTGACTTTTAAAACTCTAGTATTAGTATCAAAATGTATTTAGATTGCAAATTTTTTTAAAACGGTCGTGAAACAATTTTTTATTATTTCTTATTTTGATATAGGGGACATTAAATTGCCCATGGTACTATCCATAAATAGAATGTCTTTTAATGATTCTAATGAATTCTGTTGGTAGCTGATGAGGAAGGAGTTTGCTAGTAATATGAATTCAGTAATGGATGATTGCAAATAATGTGTGCTTGATTGTTATTCACTTCCAATTCTGGTGGCACAAAACTGGTAGCATTTTTAACTTTGTGATGCAGTTTGCATTGAAATCAAAGCTGTTGTGTGAATAAGCGGTAAAAACCTGTGAATAGCAGACGCCCTAGAAAGTCAACATTTGTCTACCATTGGATGGTGTATGTGCTATTGGGAGTTTGACTGCTGAGCCCAAGTCAACCTCCCGAATAGCAGAAACTTCAGATTAAATATATACGCACAATGCAAAAAAAAAAACTTCTGATTAAATCCATATGCACAATATATAATAAAAATTATACTCTATGATTAAGTGTTTTATTTATTTTATTGCTGTTGTTTCACAGTGAGAAACAATACAATATGTATGGATACATGTGGCATGTACAGTATTTTCATTTTAAAATATGGTACATACAATGTATGTTTAAACCTTATGACGAAGTAAATTTCTCCGTCATTTTTATCCGCGCCAGGATTCGAACCCGGGGTCCACTCATTCCGGAATAAGTTGCTCTACCATTTGAGCTACGCGGACATTTTATTCTGATTCCTATCTGCCTTTATGTCGTGTGCGTCCTTCTGGCAGGTACGTCACATCTCCTGGTACGTTACATCATCTTCCCCTTATTATTTTTTTATTTTTTTCGAAGTGCTGGAGAAGGGATTCTCGTATTTTTCCTATCTCGCGGTGTGGAAATAACATCACACCAATGCGAGATTGTGAACGGTCGGGTCATCCGGATAGTTCGGGCGCCATTATAACGAAGTGAATTTCTCCGTCATTTTTATCCGCGCCAGGATTCGAACCCGGGGTCCACTCATTCCGGAATAAGTTGCTCTACCATTTGAGCTACGCGGACATTTTATTCTGATTCCTATCTGCCTTTATGTCGTGTGCGTCCTTCTGGCAGGTACGTCACATCTCCTGGTACGTTACATCATCTTCCCCTTATTATTTTTTTATTTTTTTCGAAGTGCTGGAGAAGGGATTCTCGTATTTTTCCTATCTCGCGGTGTGGAAATAACATCACACCATTGCGAGATTGTGAACGGTCGGGTCATCCGGATAGTTCGGGCGCCATTATAACGAAGTGAATTTCTCCGTCATTTTTATCCGCGCCAGGATTTGAACCCGAGGACGCTTAATCCGGAACAAGCAGCTCTACCAACTGAGCTACGCAGAGCTTTTATTCTGATTCCTGCAGGTACGTCACATCTCCTGGTACGTTACAACCTATATATGTAGAGCTCAACAAATATGTTCCATATCTAGGAGCCAGGTCAGGAGTGTAAATTTTACAAAAAAAAAAAAAAAAAAAAGGTGGGGGGGGGTGCAGGAAATGGGAGTTTTTGAAATCCATCAGGACAAAATAAAAGTTAATGATAAATAGAAGAAAAAATTAAAACATAATTTTCTAATGTAAGTTGAATCATTTTTATAAGATTAAATATTTTTCTAATGGAAGTTGCATTTTAACCATAAAAATGAAACACTTTTGAGGACAATGCCCCTTGCCCCCTGTAAATATGCCCCTGAGCAAAAATTAACAGTTATTTGTTATCAAATTTTTCTTTTTACCCAAACAACGTATCGCAACATAAAGTTTCAATTTGCTCCATGATTTTCTTTTCCAGTTTTTCCAGTTGCTGCTCTCAAAAAAAATTGAAATTTTAGAGTTTGATTTTATTAAAAACACAAGTTGTGGAAGTCAGATTTTGTGCACATTGATTCATAGTACCATATTTTCCTTTGTATAATCTGCAGACCATAAAATTCAGAAAAAAAAAATCCCTCGTAAGATTCGTGGCAGCGTGTAATACACAGACCTTGATCATTTTTTATTTAAAATTTGATGCATTATTTCCCAGCAGCATATGATCTGTAGATCGTTAAAATTCTGAGAATTTTTTTTTTTTTTTTACTTTGTATAATTCTTGGTGTCCGCAGACCCTGAAATCCAGAAGAAAAAAAGATTGTCCTATAATCCTCATTTGTCATGTAAATTTTAACTGTAATTTCCGACAGAAAACTGGACGACTAACCCAGAAGTCTAAAGCAGTAAGAAAGAAATAATCATTATATTGAAAGAGCAACTGTCATTTTTAAGTATTTGTCCGTTGCTTTTAAATATTGGGTTGTCCGAAAAGTCATGACGTATTTTAGCCATGTTTTGCAAAGGTCATTTATTGATAGAAAGAACAAAGATCAATCAATGATATAATGAATCTATAACTACTATTTACAGTATCAAAATACTGTTCTTCATGTGTTTATACTAGCAATTTTAAGCAGAAGTCAACAGGTTCCTGGTAATTGTATTAACAAAAAGCAAAGTACAAGCAGCACAATGAAAAGGGCTTACCTCAACTTTGAAAAGTAGGCCTACATCCATTGTCGTCCGGCTTCCTTTGCTAGTGAACGAATAACTGCGGTTGATAAGACATATCGCAACGAACGGTAAAAACGACCAATTGAGTAAAACGTGAATGAAACAGTACAAAACAAAGTATAAAATGGTAAAATTCGAATGAAATGAGAACATCAAAATAGATTGAGAAGTAAAACCAACAAAGTTAAAAGTTGAAAATGACAAAACCACGAAACTTATCTACATTCTACCCATGCTACCAGCATCCATACATGTTTTGGCAAATATTATGCTTTCTTCTAGTATAACGCGTGAAGAACAGCATTTTGCTACAGTAAATAGTAGTTATAGATTCATTTTCTTTAGCCACATATTATTCACTATGTGCATTTATGCACTTAGGATTTTCTTGTTGCAATGATATAATGCCCGTTTTGTTCGGTAACCTTTTGCCATCTTTCAGTGAGCTGCAGAATGCCTCATTCATAGAAGGACCTGTCTTTCGTGGCGAAAAACTGTACACAGTGCTGATTTACAGCCTCATCTGAATTGAATGTTATACCACGCAAGGACTGTTGAAGAGAGCGAAACAAGTGGAAGTCTGACGGCGCAAGGTCAGGCGAGTATGCTGGATGTGGCAACACATCCCACCCAAGCTCCAATAATTTTTGGCAGGTGATCAAACTTGCGTGGGGTGGTCTCGCGTTGTCGTGATGGAACACAACACCTTTACGATGAACGAGCTCTGGGCGTTTCTGGATGTTGGATTCATTCAAACTGTCCACTTGCCGACAGTACACATTCAAATTGATTGTTTGGTTCCATGGCAGGAGCTCGAAAAATACACCTTTAAAATCCCACCACACTGAGACCAGAACTTTCAGCTGATGAATGTCTGCTTTGGATGTTGTTTGAGGCAAAGCAGCATGTCGGGACCAAGACATTGTTGTACACAATCCACTTTTTGTCACCAGTTATCAGTCGCTCCAAAAAAGGATCGTTTTCCTCACGTTTAATGAGCATGTCGCAGATGTTTATACACACCGTCAATTAAGCTTCTGTGAGTTCATGAAGAACCCACACATCGAGCTTGCTTACATATCCCAGCTTGTTCAGGTGGTCGTGAACGCCTGAATGATGGATGTGCAATGTTTCTTCAATCTCTTGCTTCGTGTAACGTGGGTTTAACTCGATCAATGCCTTGATTTGGTCGTCATGAACCTCGGTTGGCCTCCTGGACCGAGGAGCATCATTGAGGTCAAAATCACCAGCACGGAATTTTGCGAACCACCGCTGGCACTGACGTTCTTGTAGAGCATTATCACCGTACACTTAACGCAACTTTTCGCAAGCTTGATGCGCTCTTCCCTTTATGGAGGTAAAACAGTAAAATATGGCGAAAATGCACAGTTTGGTCTTCCATCTTCAACTTGATGTCAAATCTCCGCAAATCAACCAAATCGCTCACTATTCCTTTTGGACTGCAGCTAGAACTGGCACCTGTCGAATGCCATAGCACCTGTCGAATCAACCTTGAGATCGATGCAAAACTGAAAAGAAGCTTTGGGGGGAGGGGGGAATAAATTATATATATATACCTATAATATATAATTTTATTACTTATAATTGTAAAATCAAAACCCGGACATCAACACACAACACTGAACGCGCGTTGATGTCCCGGTTTTTATTTTGAAATGTTGGCAGCTCTGCAAAAGAGCTCATTGCCTATTGAAGAAATGCAAGAAATAAATATCATCAGTACTAAGCTGAGAGAAAAGAGACTTAAAGAAGATGAGGAGAGAGAAAGAGAAAGGACAAAAGAAAGAAGCCTTAAGAGTAGAAAGTGAAGAAAAGAAGGCTTTTGATGATGTGAAGAAAACTTTGTTTATGAAAAGAAATGAGTTCATCCGACAAACTCCTTGAGCAAACGTTGTGTATTGCCAGGGGTGGATTTACAGGGAAGCCAGTGAAACCCAGGTTGGGGCCTCGCAATAGTAGAGGGCTTCAAAAGTGATTGACTTATAAATTTTTATTTTTATTTTTATTTTAATTCTACTTCTAAAGAAAAAAAAAAAAAGAAAAGTCGTGGAGCAAGGGATAAATTCACTTTTCTGGGTTTGACAAAATCTTGGGGAGGCATTATTCTGCCCGAAATCAAAGTATGTCATCTACAAGTATGAATTTATGAGCTTAAACGCAGGCTCACTAAATATCTTTCTGAAAGTAATATTACTTAATGCTACTACGCTACAACTGAGCTTGGAAATTGAGGTGTTATTTCTAGCCTACTTTTCTAGAATGTAATGAACATTTAATGTAGTTCATTAGTTTGGTGTTTTATACGACTCCCCATGTTTCCCTTTAAATTCCTTTCCATTTCATTAAGTTTAGTTTAAGAAGTAATCACAAGACTTATCATACGAGTAAAATGACATTGGAAAACATGTTTTACGAGGCACAGGAATAGATTTCATCCTTGTTCGGACTGTCTGTAAGGGAGCTATCTGTCAGTGGGGGTGGAATCTGATCATAGCGACAGCAGATCCCACCCACATGGAACCTAAATGTCAATTAAAGAAGTACCATAAACTAACCTTATGTAACACATTAAACAGGGTTACCACGGTCCTTGAAAGTCCTTGTAAACTCCTTGAATTTAATTTTCCTTTTCAATGGTCCTTGAAAGTACTTGATTACCCCCTCCCCCACCAAATTTCAGAATAGCTGTAGTTCGTTGAAGAGAAACTATCGCCAAAACGTCACAGGTGGCCGCACTGTATTCTGTAATGCTCTCTTGGAATAAGGAGCACATAGCTGTCGCATTTCCGGTTTTCACGCAACTACGATAAGCGAATGTGTGGGAAATTCTTCTGAACTACGGAATGAGAGGGGTTGCAAGGCACCGGGTTTGTGATCTGCTGAATGCTTGTAGGCCAGGAATCTAGTCTAAAATTTCGGTTGCCCATCGGTGGTCTGTCCTTCTGGAAATATGTCCAGCCCATTGCCATTTCAGGGATTTTACTCTGATCATGATATCTTCCATGTATACAGTATACATATGTATGCAAAGACATGCACTATGCATCTGTAGCTCTGTTCAAGAACAAGGAGAATTCCAAATGTAAGTAAAACCAAATATGCATTTTATAAGGCAAATTAAATGATGGATAAAAGATGACATTTTGGCATAGAAACTGTATTTGCAACTTGACGATGCTTTTGGCTTTTTAAGTAATACTAATGAAAATTATGTTTATGCTGTCAAGCATTACTTTTTTTTTTTTTCTAGGGTTTTCCTTGTGTTTGTCTGCAACTGATAACCATACTCCATAGTGCCCAAGGGGATGTTGCTTTCAATTTCTTATTTTGTATTCTTCACTTAGTTTGAATTTAATGAAAAATATTTTGCTTTTAACTGTTTTGTCAAATGTGTAACACATTGTGTCAGAGATAAGGAAACCTGAAATCTTGTGGAAAAATAATACCTCACCAAGGTATGCCCCTGTGTTTAGATATAAATATAATTGAACTTTTTGACGCTTGTTGCAACTTATTTTAGTGTTTCATGAGAGTTCTTATTGGGCACGAATATAGCCTTGAAAAGTTTTTATGAGTCCTTGAAATGTCCTTGATTTTTTTGGCGGAAAACGAGTCGGAACTACACTGAAGAGCAATTGAATTAGAGATACGTGTCTAGTAACTCGTAGCACCACCTTTCGCCCTGATGATGGCGGCGGTTCGTCTCGGCATGGACTCGACAAGACACCGGAAGCGTTGGGAAGCCATACGGATCCACAACCCCTGAACAAGCTCCCACAGTTCACGAAGATTTGATGGAGGGGGTCAAAGCCTCGAACATCTCTCTCGATGGGATTGAGGTCAGGTGACCTAGCTGGCCAAGGAAGCGAGGTCACGTCGGTGGAGTGTTCATCCAACCATTCGGATACAATTCGGGAGCTGCATTGTTTTGTTGCAGGATGAGGTCTCCAGTGGGATGTTGAAGATGCACAAACGGGAGCAAATGGTCGTCCAGGATATCCCGGCAACGTTTACCTGTGAGGGACGATGTCACTCGTACCAGGGGTCCCATTTCAGTCCACGTAAACAGTCCCCAGACGAGAATGCCACCCCCACCAGCTTGAAGAGTACCCTGCTGGCAGGAAGGATCCATCGCTTCATGTGGTTTGCGCCGTACTCTTATCCTGCCATCTGCAAGTACCAACGTGAATCTCGACTCATCAGTCCAGGCAACATTTTCCCGCATGTCTAGGGTCCAGTAGCGATGTTCCCGCGCCCATGCTAATCTTTGCACCCTGTGATGTGCTGTCAGCAGCAGTACCCTCTTGGGACGATGGCTTCTGTACCCCATAGCAAGGAGATGGTGTGGCTGCTTACATGTTTTTGTGCACTATCCTTAAATTGCCGAGTGATTTCTTGCACTGTGGCCCGTCTCTCCGCTGTTACAATGCGAGCTAGCCGACGATGACCCCGCTCATCCACACACTGTTGTCCACAGCAGTTGGCCCTTGCGAGGATGGTTTTACCGGTTCGATGTACTCACGGTGCACCCATGACATAGTGGCTCGGGAGAACCCCAGTGCCTGCACCACTTCTGAGATGGAGTGACCAATTCGTCGGGCCTCGACAATTTGCCCACGATCAGATGCGCCTAGATCCTTCGTCTTACCCATACTGTGTCTAACCCTTGCTGATTGGAAGGGTATAAAGCACACGGGCGGTGTACGCTCAGCATTTCGGTGAAAGCTATTGCACGGTGTACATCGGTTTGAACAATGTTGAGTTGCTGCCACCTTGTGATGTGGCCAACAGGCAATCTGGTAGATGACATCTGGATGCCTTTACCCGAAGTCGCGTCATTGGGAAGTTGGAAGAAGGTCAAAGTGTGACCAGCGTGGCCGAACAGTTTGGGATCGCTCACAGCACCGTTTCACGAGCTTGGAGAGCATTTTAAACGACAGGAACAGCTGTCTGAGAGTTTAGCAGTGGTCGTCCACGAGCAACCACGGCGGCGGACGACCTGTATGTTGTCCTACAGGCGAGAGGAGACAAACTTCAAACAGCGGGAGAAATCGGAAGGCACATGCAACAGACAACTGGACGTCCGTTATCGCGTTTTACCGTGGCCAGGAGGCACACAAAGGTGATCTATTTGCACGACAACAAGTACGGTTTGTGCCATTAACGCCTGCTCGTCGGAGACGTCGGTTTCTATGGTGCCAGGAACACATCAGCAATGGGGTCGAGTTCTCTTTACGGATGAGAGCCGATTTAGTCTGACGAGCGATTCTGGACGTATACACATCTGAAAAAGCAGGGAACATGCAATCACACCTCCAACATCATCAAAAGGGACCGGTTTGGAGGTGGCGGAGTTCTCGTTTGGGGCGGTATCATGCTTGGTAGTCGTACTGACCTCCACATCTTCCAAGGACGTTTAGTCACTGGTGTCCGCTATTGTACCGAGGTTCTCCTGCCTCACGTCCACCTGTTTAGAGGTGCTGTGGGTCCTGAGGTACTCTTCATGGATGACGACGCTACACCTCATCGTACAGTGGCTGTTGCAGAGTGAAGATATTCAATGCATGGATTGGCCCGCAAGGTCCCCAGACCTAAATCCAATCGAACACGTGTGGGACCTTCTCGAGAGATGCTTGGCAGCACGTCACCAGCCGCCAGCAACGATTCGGCAGCTGCGATTGGCGCTACAAGAGGAATGGGCCGCGATGCCTCAACAGCTCCTTGACAACCTCGTCCTCAGCATGAACAGACGTTGTAAATCCTGCAACGCAGTCAGGGGTGATCATATCCCCTACTAAAGACTGGATTTTTCTTGGCAGCCGCTTGTCACATGGACGTTTCTGTTTTCTGTCCAGTTGTGCTCGAAGCTACCTTTTCAAAAAAGTGCCTTTGTATCCTTTGGATTTCTTGTTTGGACAGTTTTGCTCACTTGTCCCATATTCTTACATCTTGGGGATCTTATGGTATGATTTAAGTCGATGTGGAGCACTTCTGCACTATGTTACATTCGAAAAACCGTCTTGTCCTTAATTTTTGCATGCCAGTGTATAAGCAAAGACACCAGAAAGAAAAAAAAAAAAAAAAAAAAGCAGCTTCTCAAATAATTCCGTTTTTTGAGTGGTCTGCCGAGAAAGAAAAGTGAAGTAGTAAAAGAACCAAATAACTATTAATGAAAGTTGAATCTGATTTGTAATATTTAAGGTATGAATGACAACAATTAGAGGTGTAAAAGTACTCAGTATATTTCTGGATTTTGAATATAAATAAAAATTAGCCATACCCACCCAGGTTCAGATAAAAAAACCTTAGTTTTGGTCATTTAATGTGGCTAAAATAATCGATCAATGTAAAAGTTGAAGCTATAAAATTGAATTTAAAGAGTTAATATGCATTGAAAAGAGTTACAAAAAAGTTTTTTGGTTTGACCTTAACTGGCTTAGTGGCAGGGCTTTTTTTTTTTTTTTTTGAGAACATTCTTGCATTTTTTTGTTCCTATAGTTTTTATGATGTCCCCAGTTTTGTTCCCCCACCCCCCTTTTTTTTTTTGACCTGAAATAGGCCTGAATATGGACTATGAGCCCTGCATTCCAGCTTGATAAGTTAGGGTAAGTTTTCCAAAACAGAAATGGACAAAGTTAGAAAATTTGTAAGTATTGATGAAAGTATTTGTATTACACCGTTTATCTAAAACAGTGAAAGCTTTGATACCATGCATTCATGGTCTTCGGGCAGAAAGTTCTTTCAACATGATAGATGGAATTATAGCCATAACATTGGGAAGAATGAGCATCGAAACCTATTAAAATAGCTATACAAACTGTGAATTGGAAATGTTCTTCAGTAAAAGGTTTATATAGGAGGAGCAGTGGATTCCAACTCTGACAAAATCTGAGGGCATTAAAAGAGAGAGAGAAAAGAAAAGAAACTTAATAGAGGTTTTATTGAAAGTTATAGCTGCTTTAGGAGGTTTTCACAGGAGCATTTTTAATTTTATCGCTAGCAAATTGTTTGGATTTTTCTTATTGTTTAATATATTTAGTCTTTCTTTTCAGTTATTGTTTAGATTTTTTTCAAATACTGTTTAATATATTTATTCTTTCTTTTTTCTGTATTAATTGTTGTGACACTGGAATTAATTGCTGTGATAAATACCCCAGTTTGCCATGATTTGCTGGATTACTAAAAATTACTAAAAACAAAAAAAAAAAAAAAAAACATATTGATTACTAAAAACAACATCCAGAGATTGCCATCTATGCATAAGACACATAACCTTAGCTATACTCTAGTGGTCAAAATTGTGGACCCATTTTGGAAAATTTGTGTTCCTGAAGTTTGATTTCTCATAACATTCAGCTTTTTTAGAATAATATCATTAAATTATACATCATTAGAAGATTATTTAATGCTGAATGTAATGCAGCACACTTTATTAAAGAAAAATTGCATTTAAAAAGAAGTTATACACAGAAAACAGTATATTTCATAACTTCTTACCAATTCTTAAGTATATAGTTGGGATACCTTTTGCCGCAATTACAGCTTTACAATGTGGCATCCCATGGAGTGAGCCAAGCATTTTAGTTCATCAGGTGTTTTAGTGTTAAACCAAGATTTTGTGATTGCTTCTATCAATTGTGTGCCCTTGGTTGCTGCTGATGAACAAGTTTCTTTAATAACCGTCTCAGATTTTCTATTGGATTCAAGTCAGGTCTGTCACCTGGCTGTTCTAGCAGTATAATGGGATTTTTCTGAAACCACTTTTTGCACACATCAGCGACATAACAACGAGCTGCACCCTGTTGAAATATATAGGCTTCATTATCCTGGGAAAGGTCCCATGCTGAAAGCTTCAGTTTTGGCTTAAGTATCAATAATGTATTTTTTGCCATTTTAAAGTACCATAAATCACACAAATTCTGCCCACACCTTTTGCTATTATACAACCGTAGATTATAACACTAATTTGATGCTCCATGGTAGCTGTAATGCAGTGGTCCGGTGCCAACTGTTTTGTGGTCCGCATGAATGATTACAAAATAAAAAAAAAATCACCCTTTTCTCAAGTATATTATAATATATAAAATACAATATGAGCATAGTAGTACTTGGCTAAGCCATCCTCTTTATAAGTACCAAATTTATTTACGAAGAATATAACTGTATTAAGCATGTGTATTGTTACGTCGAAAGGAATGCGAAAACAGTACAGATGTTTTCCTCGTGAGGTATTGTCTACAAATCCAAGAGCGCTGGCCGCTGTACAGAAGGGATGTTGTCTGAAAAGGGAATATCATTTGCGCAGAATTGAAATCAAGCGATGGCGACACTGATTGAACTTGAAAAGCTACCTCCTGCTCAGCTGGAGGTTAGTTTCACTGTACAGAAGGGATGTTGTCTGAAAAGGGAATATCATTTGCACAGAATTGAAATCACGTGCTGGCAACACTCATTGAACTTGAAAAGTTACCTCCCGCTCAGCTGGAGGATAGTTTCACTGTACAGAAGGGACGTCGTCTGAAAAGGGAATATCATTTGCACAGAATTGAAATCGCGCGCTGGCAACACTGATCGAACGTGAAAAGCTACCTCCTGCTCAGCTGCAGGCTAGTTTCGTCCGGCTGCATCGGTTGCTTCACACGCAAGAAGATATCAGCTTTGGTGAATTTTCTACGAAGATAGCTATGTTGAAAAAGGATTTCAACAGGCAGTTTGAATGTTTCAAAGACGTGGAAAATATTTTCTAAATATATTCAAGTCTCCATTTCCGTATAACACTGAAAACGCACTTGAAGAACTTCAGCTTGAATTAATAGTTTCAGTGTGATTCTTTCCTAGAAGAAAAATTCAACAGCTGCAGTCTAACGGAGTTTTACCAGTTAGTTTCAATGAACAAGTACGTAAACATTCATAGCCTAGCTGCATTGGTTCTGTCTATGTTCGGAACAACATACTGATGTGAACAGTTGTTTTCAAGAATGAACCAAGTAAAATGTCTTTAAGGGAATAGGTTAAGTGACTGTCACTTATGCTCACTTTTAAAAGTAGCATGTTCTAAGGATGCCGCCCCGGTGGCGCAGTGGTCTAAGGCGCTGGCCTCTGATCATTCGTCCGTAAGGGGTCCGGGTTCGAATCCCGGTCAGGCATGGATGTTGTGTTTGTCTTACGGCACTGGCTCTCTCCCTTCCCTGGAACCAGTGACCCTAAATTAGGGACGGGCGACTGCTTATAGCCCATTGAGTTGCTCACGGTGGTCGTTAAACCTCCAATCAAAAAAAAAAAAAAAAAAAAAAAATGTTCTAAGGATGTTATTCCAAAAGTTGGTGACAGAAAAGCGAGCCCAAGTTTCTGGTCGGAGCACATAATATTTTCTTTACTGAGTACCGCGGTCAGTTGGTAAAATTGTTCTCAGTGATTGATGAAGCATTTGTTTTTATTACACTGACGGAAAAAAATCCTAACACCAAGAAGGGGTTGTATTAGATAAACGACAGTTGGTAGGCGGTGAGAGTACATCTGTAAGATGACGTCTACGCAAATTTCGCGCTCGTCGCATACGTGTGGCGCTAGTAGCGCCCCTCAGAACATGCAAAGCAGGTTTGCTGTAAATACGCGCTGTAACGTTCGTGAGCATAGTTATCGTTGAGATTCGACGTAGGGTGTTGATGTTAGTCAAGAATGCCTTTAAGAAGACGAAGAAGCCATTATCAACAGCTCACGGAGTTTGAACGAGGTCGTGTAATAAGGCTACGAGAAGGTGGATTTTCTTTCCGCAATATTGCAGAACGACTTGGCAGGAATGTAGCCACTGTGCATGATTGTTGGCAGCGGTGGTCAAGGGAAGGTACTGCCTCAAGAAGACCGAGTTCCAGCCGGCCACGTGGCACTACTGAGAGGGAAGACCGCCGTGGCGCATCGTACCGCATCTGCGGCAGCAATTCGAGCAGCAGTTGCCACCACAGTGACACAACGAACTGTTACAAATCGGTTACTTGAAGGACAGCTCCGAGCCAGACGCCCTGTAGCGTGCATTCCACTTACTCCAAACCACTGCCGTTTGCGACGTCAGTGGTGTCAAGCTAGAACTCATTGGAGGACGGAGTGGAGATCTGTTGTGTTTTCTGATGAAAGCCGGTTCTGCCTGGGTGCCAGTGATGGCCGTGTGTTGGTTAGAAGGAGGCCAGGTGAGCGCCTGCAACCAACCTGTCTGCGGCCAAGACGCACTGGACCTACACCTGGAGTTATGGTCTGGGGAGCAATTTCCTATGACAGCAGGAGCACTCTAGTGGTTATCCCACGCACCCTGACGGCACAGTTGTACGTCGGTCTGGTGATTCAACCTGTTGTGCTGCCATTCATGAACATCATTCCAGGGGGTGTTTTCCAACAGGATAACGCTCGCCCGCATACCGCTGTTGTAACCCAACATGCTGTACAGAGTGTCGACATGTTGCCGTGGCCTGCTAGATCACCAGATCTTTCACCAATCAAGCACGTATGGGACATCATTGGACGACAACTCCAGCGTCACCCCCAACCAGCATTAACCGTTCCTGTATTGACCGACCAAGTGCAACAGGCATGGAACTCCATCCCACAAACTGACATCCAGCACCTGTACTACACAATGCATGAACGTTTGCGTGCTTGCATTCAACATTCTGGCGGTTGCACCGGTTATTAGTGTACCAGCATTTCACATTTAAAATGGCTGTTCTCGCGCTTACATTAAGCTGTGATCTTGAAACCTTAATCGATTAAATATGTTACCTATACAAGTGTATCGCCGCCATTTCATTCCTCTACAACTATTTTTTCGTGGTGGTGGGATTTTTTTTCCGTCAGTGTATTTACCGATAATTGGAAATAATATTCCACTATAGTGGCAAGCCATTGTAGCTTTGTAAAGTTGATATTTATTCATAAGGAATTTTATTAAATTTCATGCGGCTCCCTAAATTCCTTTAAACTGGAAAGTGGCCGTTGCAAGGGTCTGAGTTTGAGACCGCTTCTGTAATGCATTCAAGCAAGCAACAAGTTTTCTCCTTTTCTTCTTACATACTACATGCCATCAGTACCAAATTTAGATATTCCAGTCTCATGGCTCCAGATGATTCTATCCTGTTGTTCCTCAGACCAGTTAACATGGTTTTTTGGCCCATTCGAATCTCTTCCCTTTTTTGTTTGAGATATAGAAAGGTCCTTTTCCTTGGAATTCTAAAATTTAAACCAGTCTTTGAGTCGGCATCTAACAGTCTTAGCACTTATCTTCAAATTCAATCACATTGAGACAATTCATTTTTAGTTGTCTTAGATGATTTTCACCTGTCACTGAAACACTGTCTTTTAATTCTTATATCACTACAGAGAGTAAGCTACGGTCGCTATTTATGCGAAATACGACGACTTAATCCAAAATACGGAAAAAAAATTTAGCGTCCGTCGCAAAATGGCGCCAACCGTTTAAATGTCAACCCATTAGCGGATTCTGCCGAGAGTTTTTCTGTTTCTGTGAAAACTAATTTCCAAAATTTTGGCCGCGATTCGCACTCCACGGTTATTTTCTTAATGCTTGAAGATGGCCATAGGCAATTCGCTTTGACACAGGCACACAAGTCTGAATGACGCCTTGGAGTGTCACGCCAGCTGATGGGGAGTTTTGTGCCTGACGCGGCATGTAGCCTGGAATGAAGCAGGAGTTGAGGGTGTTCAATGAAATCCTCTTCACTCCGTGCTACGTGCCTCCTCGGGCAAAAAACTCGCCCCATTTGCTGTCGTGACACGCAAATGTGTCATTCAAACCTGTGTCTGTGGCCGTCTTAAGGGATGTTTCTGCAGCACCTGTTGCCCACCTCTTCCTCCTACGTACATTCTAGAGCAAAAAGGGTGGGTAAGATGATAGAACCTAGAGGGATTTAGACCCCTTTCCCCATTTAAAGTTTAGTTTTAAACTTGAGTCAACTGTGACGTCTACAGCACTCTCCCGAGGTCATAAACCTTAGTCTTCCACTGATGTCTAAAGTGTTTTACTGTGAACGATTCAGTTGATGTAACGATTTTCCGAGCTACAAAAGCGGTTAACTTCTTTCCCCATTTTAGCATTTTTGCTACAGCATGTTTTGAGCCAGCTTAAACCCTGTATCACTGCGTGGTGTTGTGCACCTTTTTTTGCCTTTACCAGTTTGGATTTGTAATTGACCGAGTCTTTTGATACCTCTTGCACGGTTTCGAAATACCTCCTTTGGTTAGATTTCCACTTATGTATGATTTCCTCATAAGTATATCATTTTTTATGCTAAGTTAGGGTTTGCATCACTTTCTAGGTTATTAATCAACTCTTTGCACTCTGTCATCCCACTAAGTCACGCAGCTTATTAAGTTATCAGGAATAACAAAATCCATGAAAAAAGCAGTGTCCAACTTGATGACACTCATGCAACTGAATAGGAGTTCTGTTAATTAACTCTGATACCTAAAAATGAGAGTTTAGTGTTCAGACCTGTTAATAGATGGCCCGACATGTACATTGATGGCGTCAGTAGACAAACAAATGTTGGATTGCTTAATTAGGGTTATGCTTTAGCAAGTATTAAGTATGACATAAAGTTAGTTTTATCAATGGGCAAATTTTCATCCTTGGGAATTCATTGATTGCAAAGAAAATATGTAAAGAAGTTTTACCATTGGAAACATGAGGCAGATATTTTAGGTGGAACCACCTTAAATGAAGAAAAAAAGAGAAAACAAAACGAAGACTATGTTTTAGCCACTGGACGTCCGAATTAGTATACCTCCCCCTGTGTCACATTTGGTCCGGTTGTCAAGAACCCCCTCCCCTGTAATCTCGGACATACTTTATGGATGGCCCCTTATTGGTTTCATGCTATGTTATAACAGCACCTGATTAGCTGTCAAAACAACCAGTCACATTTGTCAGTTTTGAGTTAAGGCTGTCTATGAAAGTGTTAGGGTTCCTCTTCTGAGATAGATGGCACAAAAAATCACTCCTTGGGCGTGGCTTTTACGTCTTGAGGTACTGTCCCAGAAGTTGGCATAAGCGAATCACTGCAGACCTCTCCACATTCAGAATGGAAGCAGTCTTTTTGTTGGCTCCACAATGAAGAGACAAAATATGCGTTTTTACGTTTTAACCAATGACATTGTTTGGGGGTGGAGGCTTAGTAGGTAGGCAGAGTTTCTATAGCTCTAAAGTCAGGGGTCCTCTGCTAATATACATATTTTCTCTTCAAAAAATGAACACACAGTAGTATTTAAGATGATTAATGGGAGACGCGATTCCTGTCTCACTTTTGGCCCCATTCAATTATTTCTATTTGGCCTAGATAATTAGGAAAATCAGCCAGAAATGAGAGATTTTGTTTTTTCCAGACAGAAACACTGCTAACCTTATTTATCGCTCCATCTAACGCCCAAATTGGAATACTTTCGAGTCAGATAAAGTTGAATTTAAAAAAAGATTCTAACAATTTTTTTTGGAATAATAACTTGGCACATGCCATAAGTTGATGTCTAAAGTGTATCATCATCATCATCATCATCATAATTCATTATCAATCCACTGCTGGACGAAGGTCTCCCCAAGTTTCTTCCACAACGGTCTGTCTTGTGCCAGTCTCCTCCATGTCACTTCCGCATACTTTCGAATTTCATCCACCCATCTTCCATGTGGTCTTCTTCTGGGTCTTTTCCTGTCCCTTGGAATCCAATCTAAAATTTCGGCTGTCCATCGATGGTCTGTCCTTCTGGTAGTATGTCCAGCCCATTGCCATTTCAGGGATTTAACTCTGATCATGATGTCTTCCACACTTGTCATTTTTCAGATCCACGAGTTCCTCTTCTTATCTCTCCTGGTTACACCAAGCATGCACCTGTCCATGCTTCTTTGAGTTGTCTGCAGCCTTTGCAGGTCTCTTTTACTTAAGGTCCACGTCTCTGCACCATACGTAAGCACTGGAAGGATGCATTGATCAAACACTTTTCTTTTAAGACATAATGGCATATTGCTCTTGAAAATTATGCTGTTTCTTCCAAAAGCTCTCCAGGCAAGTTTTGTACGCCGATTAATTTCTTCACCAATGTGACCCTCACTTGATATCTGCTGTCCAAGATAAACGTACGTGTCTGTTATCTCCAGCTTTTCTCCATCAATCGATAAATCTTCATTTCTTGTGAAAGCATTGAACATCGCTTTTGTTTTCTGAAAGTTCATTTTTAATCCCACTTCTTTGCTCTTGTCAGCAAGTTCCTGGATCATATTCTGCAGCTCTGATGGGGTAGTTGCAAAAATGACTACGTCATCAGCAAAACGAAGGTGGGTTAGATAATCTCCATTAATCTTTATCCCTTTGTTTTCCCAGTTCATTGACTGAAAGACATTTTCTAATGTGGCATTAAAGAGCTTCGGAGTTATGGTGTCACCTTGTCTCACTCCTTTTCCAATTTTTATGTGTGTTGTATTTTCAAACAGCCGAATCTTTGCACTTGCATTTTCATAGATGTTATTAATAATATAAATGTACGCATCTTCAATACCGCAGGATTTCAGAGCCATTGTAACTGCTGATAGTTTCACCGAATCAAAGGCTTTTTCATAATCGATAAAAGCCATGCACAATGAAAGTTCATATTCCCTCGCTCTTTCAATTAGTTATCTCAGTACGTGGATATGATCAATTGTGCTGTAGCCACTCCTGAATCCAGCTTGTTCTCTCGGTTGAGCCATGTCCAGTGTTACCTTCAAGCGGTGTGAAGGAACTTTAGTGAAGATTTTATAAACCACTGATAGGAGGCTGATAGGTCTGTAGTTCCTGAGATCCTCAATGTCACCTTTTTTATGTAGCAAGATCATTGTAGCTTTGTTCCAATCCTCAGGAATCTTCTTTTCATTAAGACATCGAGTGAAAATTTGGGTGTATAGGTTGTTTTTATTTGTGCTCGAAACTTCAAACACTGCAAAGTAATAGTCTTTGAGAAAATGTGTACAGAAGAATTTACATTGCAGATATAGGATAGAATTTCTGTTGTACTCATTCAAAGACAGCTTTAAGGAAATGTACTTCTTGCTACATTAGGTAGTTGTGTTTTTTTCTTTGGTTATTTGGCTTTAACTTTTGGCCAAATAAAGATAATTCAACACTGTTTATTGCATTATATTTTCCCCTTAATTATCTTTCTGATGAATGATATACACATAATTTTATGATATTATTCTAAAAAATACATGAACCATCAAACTTCAGAAATACAATTTTTGTAAAGGTTTCCACAATTTTGGCAACTAGAGTACTTAAAAAAATGTTGCCCAACAGGCATTACTTTCAGAACCCTTTTGCTTTCATTGTTTGAGATTTTATCATTAGTTGACTAAGTATGATGTATGCTTATATTATCACTTTGTTAATGGTGGATCTTCTTTTTCGTTCCTGTAGAACTTCGCCATGGCAATGCATTCTTGGTCAGAAGTGAAAGATCGGAAGCTGCTATGCAGCATTCTAAATCATCATCAACAACAGGGAAAGGTGCCTCTTCCATCATAATGCCTAATAAATCAGTTTCATCACAAGGTGCAAAATCATCATCTTCCTCTTCTCCAAGACATCACAGCAAAACTAGTAGCCACAGCCATGGCAGTAATCATCCTAGTTCATCTCATAATTCATCTTCCAGTGGAAATAAGCCAGAGAGGACTAAACCAACGCCAAAAACTAAAAAGAATAACTCCTTAGCTCCCATTGTGCGCATGGAACGCATTCCTCAGAGTCTCATGAAGACTGCCGCCACCAGCCAATCAAATTCTGCTCCAGGTGACAAGAAAGAACTTCCTTCCCCTCAACAGCCACCTCCTGTTGCTCCTGTCAGTGGGAGCACTGTTTCAAGCTCAACATCAGGCCCAGGCCCGGGACACACACCATCCTTATCTTCTGGGAATCCACTGAGTCCTGATCTTGGGCATGTGACTACTTCTCACTTAGGCATAAAATCTGAGGGACCATATCAGGGACTGAAAAAACAGCCAACTTCCAATAAAAGCAAAAGACCTCCCAAAGAAAGGAAATTGTTATTATGTAAAGGTTTGTAGGTTTTATAACTCTTTATTTTTTCTCACAGTACATGGAAAGTTAGGATTTAAGTTTTATTAGTCATTGTGTTGTGTGATCAGAATTTACTAGGATGATTCTTGGAAAAATGGTAAGAAAAATTTGGA
The DNA here is from genome assembly GCA_039090855.1 of Macrothele yani. Classification (NCBI taxonomy): domain Eukaryota; kingdom Metazoa; phylum Arthropoda; class Arachnida; order Araneae; family Macrothelidae; genus Macrothele; species Macrothele yani. The sequence continues at coordinate 25,591,871 of CM077031.1, forward strand.
GAGCGACAACACCCCTATAAATAATTTCTGAATAACAAACTTCATTAAAACACACTTCTATAATTATAGAACTTGAAAAAGTTCTTGCTTTTCCTTCAATTTCGAACCATCCTCGTAAAACATGAAAAAGAAGAAACACCTTGCCCTTTGACTGGCAACCACTTGTCAGACTTCTTAAAAAATGGGTTGTCCAACCTGAAACCAAATGTCAAAAATGTCACTAAATCATTCCAGAAATAATACCATTCTTCACATCGATTTTTTTTTCCAGTTTTAGATGTCATTAAGTCAGTTTGAAATACATGAAATTAAAGCTTTGTTCACAATTGACCAGCAACCACTTGTCCAACCTGAAACCAAATGTCAAAAATGTCATTAAATCATTCCAGAAACAATACCATTCTTCACATTGATTTTTTTTTTCCAGTTTTAGATGTCATTAAGACAATTCAAAATACATGAAATTAAAGCTTCGTTCACAATTGACTGGCAACCACTTGTCAGACTTCTTAAAAATTGGGTTGTCCAACCTGAAACCAAATGTCGAAAATGTCACTAAATCATTCCAGAAATAATACCATTCTTCACATTGATTTTTTTTTTTTGCAGTTTTAGGTGTCATTAAGTCAATTTGTTTATGTCCTGAAGCCAACTTACTAAAAATCCCTAGTAAGTTTAGTTTTGTATTTATTTTAGATGTGTATTATGAATATCTTTAAATATTTATTTGAAAACCTTCATATTAAATTATAGTCCATATAAAATTAGTTAGACCTTGACAAATATTAGTTCATGGAAAATTTACAATATCTGCATTGATTGATCTTTGGTTCACTAATTTGTTTTTTCTATCTGGCCCCTCGAGCTTTAGCCAATTTCCTATTTCGCCCTTCTACCCAAAAGTTTGGTGACCACTGATTTATTGTATCACTTTCTGCATGTTTACAGCACTTTCATTTCCAATGTTATTAGATGTCGTTCACATGGGAGAGTTGACGTGTATGAGAAATATTAGGGGCATCCAGAAAGGAAGTACTGTTTGAAGATAAAACAAAAATATTAATAATTAATTTTTAATGTGCGATGAGTTCTACAGATCTTAATCTACATTTCAACATATTCTCTGTGTTACTAAGACAAGCTGCTAACGGTAACTGATAACTCAGGTACAATTGGCAAATTTTGAGCAAAGCTATAGCAAAATCGAAAGGCGTCAAAACCTGACCATGGATGATGTCTAATCGCATGCCAAAAATTACGGTGATCGGATGTGTTATGTCGTAGCTGTGCCGCAACAACTAATTGTCTCGAGTCTCATATAGAGAGCGGATTTTTTTCAATTATTATAAAAATTGATCAGTTTTTTAATGGTCATTATTTTTATACGACAGGACCAATCACCATGATTTCAACTCCATGTCACTCACCATGTCCTTCCCTTTCTCTGTGACAAGTGTCACCTTGATCAGCTGATTATATCTTTGGAAGAGATACAGTAGCGAACAAAAGTATTTGGTGAAACACTTTTTTGACCATAATAATTTTTCTGCTGGACCAAATCAGGTCATTTTGAAATATGATATGTGTTATTGAGTTGTAAACATGACCCATATGCAGATGGATCGGAAACCTTAACACAGATCAGGTACCGAGCTTAATCGCAAAAATCATACAAATTGACCAACAAAGTAGGTGTGTATCACATTCATTTAATGCAACGATAACAGAAAACAAGTACGAGAAAACGACAAAACAATAACTAATACTTAGTGGGATAACCACGAGACTTAATAACAGCTGCACAATGGGCCGGCATCAAGCCCACTAACTTCTCGACGATGTTCTACGGAATTCGCGCCCATTCTGCAGACAGCTGGTCGAACTTCTGCTCCGGCAGGTTTTCTTCGCACATCGTCTCTCCAGCTCCTCCCACATGTGCTCGATGGGGTTGAGGTCTGGAGATTGGCTTGGCCAGTCTAGAAGTGTAACCTGCTGCTGATGGAAGGCTGCCTTTGCTACTCTGGAGGCGTGCTTCAGGTCGTTGGTTTGCTGCATGATCCATCCGGGTGGCATGTTCTGGTTTGCCCATGGGAAGACATCGTTGATGAGCATGTTCGTGTAGCTCTGGCCGGTCATTATTCCGTCAATCTTGATGATGGGGCCTATTCCATTGCGAGAGAAGGTGCCGTAAACCATGAGCGATCCTCCTCCGTGCTTGACAGTCGGCTGAATGAACTGGGGGTTGAATCTCTGGCCACACGGATGTCGTACGTATCGGATGCCATCACTTCCGAACAAGTTGAACTTGCTCTCGTCGGTGAAAAGCACCTTACTCCAGTCCACCGCAGTCCAGTGTCGACGAAGGCGCGTGAACGCGACTCTGGCTCGTCGATTCTTGACTCTGATGAGTGGTTTCTTGGTGGGGCGTCTTCCATTCAATCCACCAGCAGTGAGACGACGGGAGATGATCATTCGGCTGACGTTCAGGTTGTCACTGTCGCGGAATGCGGAGGCGATGTCCACAGCGGTCATGGTGGGATCAGCACGAGATCGATCCTGGCGCAACGTAGTGGAACGAGGCCTACCACATCGCAGACTGTTCTTGACGGTCCCAGTCTTCTTATAACGTTGCAGGATAGCTGAAATGGACTGGTGTCGGATCTTCAGGGCCCTCGCAATGTCGGTGACGCGCATTCCGGATTCCATCATGTTCACGAGCTCCAACAGGGATTTCCGCCTTTTTACCCATTTCTAGAAACCTAAGATTGACTTATTATCACACTACACATCACAAAACCCACAAAAATCACAAGAAAAACATTAATACATGCAGCAAACAAATGGGTAATAATTGGCGACTCTTGAATATGGCCCATTTCAAACTACAAATTCGCTCTGAGCGAAACACAAACTATGCGGCATTGTAACCCACGAATCAACACGTATCATATCCCAAAATGACCTGATTTGGTCGAGCAGAAAAAAACTTATGTTCGAAAAAGTGTTTCGCCAAATACTTTTGTTCGCTACTGTAGGTAACAAACAACCCCTTCTCAAAACCTGAAAAAAACCCAATAAAAATGCAAGTTTTTGGATGATTATTCCTCAATGACACAGAATTTCAGGAATCGGAAGGCGTCAAAACCTGACCGTGAATTATGTCCAATGGCATGCAAAAATCATGATAATCGAATGTGTCATCTCGTACCTATGCCCGAACAACTAATTGTCTCGAGTCATGTAAAGGGAGCTCCGCTCGGCCTTCGGACTATCTTCGCTCAATTAAGGCATTTGTCATATCATGGCAGAAATTTCTGGATACCCTCCCTCAAGAAGTCTGCCACCTGGTTTTGAGCAACCGCTCAGCCGTGGTATTTTCAGGTCATTGTTGTCGTCGAACTGCTGGCATGGAAGAAATCGTTTCATGTGGAGAAACAAATGATATATTTCTTTTACCGTAGCCAGGGGCTGTTGTTTTGATTCAGGTGTGATGTGAGAGACCCAAGTCTCATCTCCTGTCACTGTACAGCTTAGAATACCATAGTATTTCCCTGGGCTTTGTAGGGAGGGAGGACCAGCTGCTCCCATCCAAATTTGGTGACCAGGTTTTTCATCACATTTATGGCATGGGGCCTTGCATTGTTATGGAAGACAACTCCTTTGCTCAGCATGCTGCGCCAATTGTTTTGAATTGCACGATGCAGCTTTCACGGTGTCTCCTCACAATAAACAGCCGTGTTTACTGTCGTGCTTTTAGGCAGGAAATCTACCGACAAAATTCCTTTCCTGTCTGTACCAGAAGGCATTGCACATGACCTTCCTCGTTGACGTCATCTGTTTGATGTTTTTTACCGTAGCAGGGGCTGCTGTTTTGATTCAGGTGTGATGTGAGAGACCCAAGTCTCATCTCCCATCACTGTACAGCTTAGAATACCATAATCTTTCTACATGTATTACCTGTTTCCATTGCAGGGGCCGATGTTTTGATTCAGGTGTGATGTGAGAGACCCAAGTCTCATCTCCCATCACTGTGCAGCTTAGAATACCAGTCTTTCTACATGTACTGCCTCATAGTCTTTCTGCATGTACTACCTGTTTCCATTGCAGGTGCTGCTGTTTTGATTCAGGTGTGATGTGAAATACCCAAGTCCCATCTCCCATCACTGTACAGCTTAGAATACCAGTCTTTCTACATGTACCACCTCATAGTCTTTCTGCATGTACTACCTGTTTCCATTTCAGGTGCTGCTGTTTTGATTCAGGTGTAATGTGAGAGACCCAAGTCTCATCTCCTGTCACTGTACAGCTTAGAATACCATAGTCTTTCTACATGTACCACCTCATGGTTTTTATACATGTACTACCTGCTTCCATTGCAGGGGCTCTGTTTTGATTCAGGTGTGATATGAGAGACCCAAGTCTCATCTCCTGTCACTGTACAGCTTAGAAAACCATAGTCTTTCTGCATGTACTACCTGTTTCCATTGCAGGGGCCGCTGTTTTGATTCAGGTATGATGTGAGACACCCAAGTCTCATCTCCTGTCACTGTACAGCTTAGAATACCATAATCTTTCTACATTTACCCCCTCGTAGTCTTTATACATGTACTACCTGTTTCCATTGCAGGGGCTCTGTTTTGATTCAGGTGTGATGTGAGAGACCCAAGTCTCATCTCCCATCACTGCACAGCTTAGAATACCATAATCTTTCTACATGTAATACCTGTTTCCATTGCAGGGGCCAATGTTTTGATTCAGGTGTGATGTGAGAGACCCAAGTCTCATCTCCCGTCAGTGTACAGCTTAAGATACCATAGTCTTTCTACATTTACTACCAGTTTCCTTTGCAGGGGCTGCTGTTTTGATTCAAGTGTGATGTGAGAGACCCAAGTCTCATCTCCCATCACTGCACAGCTTAGAATACCATAATCTTTCTACATGTAATACCTGTTTCCATTGCAGGGGCCAATGTTTTGATTCAGGTGTGATGTGAGAGACCCAAGTCTCATCTCCAGTCAGTTTACAGCTTAAGATACCATAGTCTTTCTACATTTACTACCCGTTTCCTTTGCAGGGGCTGCTGTTTTGATTCAAGTGTGATGTGAGAGACCCAAGTCTCATCTCCCATCACTGCACAGCTTAGAATACCATAATCTTTCTACGTGTAATACCTGTTTCCATTGCAGGGGCCAATGTTTTGATTCAGGTGTGATGTGAGAGACCCAAGTCTCATCTCCCGTCAGTGTACAGCTTAAGATACCATAGTCTTTCTACATTTACTACCCGTTTCCTTTGCAGGGGCTGCTGTTTTGATTCAAGTGTGATGTGAGAGACCCAAGTCTCATCTCCCATCACTGCACAGCTTAGAATACCATAATCTTTCTACATGTAATACCTGTTTCCATTGCAGGGGCCAATGTTTTGATTCAGGTGTGATGTGAGAGACCCAAGTCTCATCTCCAGTCAGTTTACAGCTTAAGATACCATAGTCTTTCTACATTTACTACCCGTTTCCTTTGCAGGGGCTGCTGTTTTGATTCAAGTGTGATGTGAGAGACCCAAGTCTCATCTCCCATCACTGCACAGCTTAGAATACCATAATCTTTCTACGTGTAATACCTGTTTCCATTGCAGAGGCCAATGTTTTGATTCAGGTGTGATGTGAGAGACCCAAGTCTCATCTCCCGTCAGTGTACAGCTTAAGATACCATAGTCTTTCTACATTTACTACCCGTTTCCTTTGCAGGGGCTGCTGTTTTGATTCAAGTGTGATGTGAGAGACCCAAGTCTCATCTCCCATCACTGCACAGCTTAGAATACCATAATCTTTCTACATGTAATACCTGTTTCCATTGCAGGGGCCAATGTTTTGATTCAGGTGTGATGTGAGAGACCCAAGTCTCATCTCCTGTCAGTGTACAGCTTAAGATACCATAGTCTTTCTACATTTACTACCCGTTTCCTTCGCAGGGGCTGCTGTTTTGATTCAGGCGTGATGTGAGAGACCCAAGTCTAGTCTCCCATCACTGTACACAGTGATGGAAAGTATGCGCCGAACTGCTACAAATTACGGAAAAAATTAATATTTGCGCCCAACTGTGCCGAAACGGCAATTCGCCGCAAAAACTGCCGAGCAAAAAAATATTTTCCCAGCAAAAAATGGCGTTTTAAACGGCGAATCGAGTGACGCTTTGTTAAGGTCGATGTCTGATTTGGTTAAACATATAACGACGCTTAATCAACGTGTACTGCCAATCCCAACATTTCGGAATGTTTTTCACCTACCTTCTAATTCTTTGTTTTTTCGGCATAAGTGACAAATAGGTTTTGCGATGTAAGTGCAGCTTATGGAGGAGGAGTTTGTTGGAATCACGTGGCATGTAGGATAAACGTTGCTGTACGTTATGAAATCCTGATGAATATTGTTTACAGATAGTTTGGTGGTGTTTGGGAGTGTTGTGCAATTGAGATTGTTTATATGTCTTTCCCTGCTCTTTGGGATTGCGCAGTTATTTCGTTCCGGGCGAGATGCTCAATTACGTAAATACAGCGTAAGGTCAGTCGTTAGCTATTTCATTGACGCGGAGTACGACTGAAAATGGCTTTCCCGTGCAAGGATATGATGGTTCTGTTTTAAAGGATTCAGAGATTCTTCTACAGATTTTCACTCCATCTTATGGTTTTACAGAAGTCACCCAAAAAACTACGGAAAACCCTATGCAAAATCCCTTCACGCATTTTTCTATTTTTTTACCGTTTTTTGGTAAAAAAAAAACGCACTTAGTCTCTATACGCCTTCGATGTTCTGACATCCCCTGCTAACGTAGGCGGAGTTTTGTCTCGTGAATCCCCATACAGCCATTTGAGAGTGCCGTGCGCAAAATCCGAGAGGGAGCTCAGCTCAGCGCCTTTTGCGAACTCTTTACACTGATTACTTGTGGCTTTGTGCTTGTGAAAATTTCAGTGCAAACGTTAACCCCTTCCCTCGACTGTAAACACAGTTTGCTGCTCCAAAAACGCATTTTGCTGCTCCAAAAATGTATTTTTCCTGCTCCAGAAACGCATTTTGCTGCTCCAAAAATGTATTTTACCTACTACAAAATTGCATTTTGCTGCTCCAAAAATGTATTTTTCCTGCTCCAAAAACGCATTTTGCTACTCCAAAAATGTATTTTACCTGCTCCAAAAACACATTTTGCTGCTCCAAAAATGTATTTTACCTGCTCCAAAAACACATTTTGCTGCTCTAAAAATGTATTTTACCTGCTCCAAAAATGTATTCTTCCTGCTCCAAAAAGGATTTTGCAACTTTCCATCGCTGCTGTACTGCTTAAAGTACCATAATCTTCCTACGTGTATTACCCCAAAAATTCCAAAGCAGATCACATGTGCTTCGTTTTGTGCTCTTCCATCAACATCTTTGGTACCAGTCATGCACACACTTAGCAGTACTGAAACTTTTCTGTAATGATTTTGGAACTTCGGTTCTGCCTAATGTTTTCATTCACTCTCCACCAAATTTTCCATGACCCAGAGAAGGTCTACTACTGTGCAATTCATCCTGAATGCTCTGTCGTCCTTCATTAAACATTCGAACCCATTTCTGCACCATTCCTGCTCTCATTGCCTTTTTTCTGTAGATTTTGCAAATTCGCCATTGAATCTTACTTGGTCTGACATTTTCCCCATTTGGAAACCTTATCATAGACTGGACTTCACAATCGTGGGGCGATTCTGTTAACTTAAACATCATTAACTCACAGTACAAACATTTAACATAAGCACAACCTCACAAAATGGCGTCATAGTGTGGTTAATGGATGATTGAGCGAAGCGGGGCCGAAGGCCGAGTGGAGCGCTTTTTACGTGACTAGAGACAATTAGTTGTTCAGGCATAGGTAGGAGATGACACATCCGATTACCATGATTTTTAACATCGGAAGAAGTGGATATTTCTGAAGTTAACAGAAAAGTAACCAAAGCTCTTATGGAAACAGCAACAAAATTAGCTGGGTCTAAGAACAAGTTGCATGTGAACATATTATCAGGAAAAACCAAAATGTTGATGCAAAAAAGAAGAGTGATGAGGACAACTAAAGAAGATGTGACTTCCAAAGTGGAATATATAGAGCTATGCAAGACAGTACGAAAAAGTATCACTGCAGACGTAAGGAAATTCAACTGTGAACTAGTGAGGAAAGCAATTGAAAACAACCAAAGCCTAAAGATAGCAAATGGACATCTCAGTAAGGGAAGAAAACAGATTATGGCACTGAGAAAAGAAGATGGTTCTGTAACAAGAAATAGAGGCGAAATTTTGACAAGAGTGAAAGATTTCTACTCCAAATTATATGAAAGGAATGATACATGTACTCCAGACATCATGAAAGGTACCAGAGTTCTTCCAGTCCTACCAGCAGAAGTTGCACATGCAATCAAGAACATGAAGCAGGGAAAAGCTCCAGGAGAAGATGGAATTACTGTAGACATCATACAAGAAGCAAGTGGAGAAATCGAAACAGTACTTGCCCAAATTTTCACTCAATGCCTTAATGAAGGGAAAATTCCTGAGGATTGGAACAACGCTACAATGATCCTGCTACATAAAAAGGGTGACATTGAGGATCTCGGGAACTACAGACCTATCAGCCTCCTATCAGTGGTTTATAAAATCTTCACTAAAGTTCTTTCACACCGCTTGAAGGTGACACTGGACATGGCTCAACCGAGAGAACAAGCTGGATTCAGGAGTGGCTACAGCACAATAGATCATATTCACGTACTGAGAGAACTAATTGAAAGAGCGAGGGAATATGAACTTCCATTGTGCATGGCTTTTATCGATTATGAAAAAGCCTTTGATTCGGTAAAACCATCAGCAGTTACAATGGCTCTGAAATCCTGCGGTATTGAAGATGCATACATTAATATTATTAATAACATCTATGAAAATACAACACACATAAAAATTGGAAAAGGAGTGAGACAAGGTGACAACACATCTCCCAAGCTCTTTAATGCCACATTGGAAAATGTCTTTCAATCACTGAACTGGGAAAACAAAGGGATAAAGATTAATGGAGATTATCTAACCCACCTTCATTTTGCTGATGACATAGTCATTTTTGCAACTACCCCATCAGAGCTGCAGAGTATGATCCAGGAACTTGCTGACAAGAGTAAAGAAGTGGGATTAAAAATGAACTTTCAGAAGACAAAAGTGATGTTCAATGCTTTTACAAGGAATGAAGATTTATCGATTGTTGGAGAAAAGCTGGAGATAACAGACACATACGTTTATCTTGGACAGCAGATATCAAGTGAGGATCACATTGATGAAGAAATTAATCGGCGTACAAAACTTGCCTGGAGAGCTTTTGGAAGAAACAGCATAATTTTCAAGAGCAATATGCCATTATATCTTTAAAAAAAAGTGTTTGATCAATGCATCCTTCCAGTGCTTACATATGGTGCAGAGACGTGGACCTTAACTAAAAGAGACATACAAATGCTGCAGACAACTCAAAGTAGCATGGAGAGGTGCATGCTTGGTGTAACCAGGAGAGATAAGAAGAGGAACTCGTGGATCCGAAAAATGACAAGAGTGGAAGACATCATGATCAGAGTTAAATCCCTGAAATGGCAATGGGCTGGACATACTGCCAGAAGAACAGACCATTGATGGACAGCCGAAATTTTAGATTGGATTCTGAGGGACAGGAAAAGACCCAGAAGAAGACCACATGGAAGATGGGTGGATGAAATTCGAAAGTATGCGGGAGTGACATGGAGGAGACTGGCACAAGACAGACCGTTGTGGAGGAAACTTGGGGAGACCTTCGTCCAGCAGTGGATTTATAATGGTTGACAATGATGATGATGATGATATCAAGAAAAATGTAGCTTTACAATTTAAAGAAAAAGTTGAAAAGCTGAATGCATTTTCAGAAGCTAAGGAGAAACATAAAAATGCAGTACACCCTGGAACAGGAAATAGAGCATAGCATCAATTTCCTAGATTTAACCTTGACCTCAAGAGAGGGGAAAATATTCACTCAGCTTTTTAGAAAACCCACCAACACAGGGAAGATGTTAGACTTCTGCTCATTCCACCCTGATTATATTAAATCGAATACGGCGAGACAATTTTTGGAAAAAATTGAAATCCTGGTCTCTTCAGCTACTCAAAAAGATCTTCACAAAGAAGAATTAAAGGAAATATTGGCAGAAAACAATTACCCCTCCCCATATGTTGAGAAAATATTTAGACAAGTGCCAAAAAAGGAGCAGGAAAAAACCACCTTCAAATTCACCAGCAAAATTACGTACCACAAGGGCCTTTCGAGAAACTGAAAAGGATCAGAGCAAAATATAATATCAGGCTAGCTCCAGATCTTAATAACAAAATATAGAAATTCCTGCCAGCTTTAAAGCAGAAAGAATTGGACATCCAATTGCAGGAAGGAGTAATTTACTGCATCGACTGTAACTGCGGACTCAGTTATATAGGAGAAACAGGGAGGAGTATTAAGGTCCGAATGAAAGAACACCAAGCAGCTATTAGGAACATTAGTAACAAAACATTGCTAGACAGACATATACAAGCAAGTGGACACTCCATAAATTGGGACTCAGTAAAAATAATCGGCCACCAGTCAAACTTAGTAAAGAGGAAACTGGAAGAAGGGATCGAAATAGCAAGAAGTAGTACCACAATTAACGATAATTGCGGTTGGACTCTTCCAACTGAGTGGCAGCAACTACTCCAGTGACATAGTCCTGATGACGAACTAGGCTTTAGTTTGAAAATTCGACAACCAACTTTCATGAAAAATAACCTCTATAAGACCCGTAAAAAAGTTATTCCACAATACACTATGAATGGAGGTGCCATAAATTCATTTACAACTAGGATAAAAATAAATTTAAATCAATCTTACTGAAAAATGGTTACCCTTTAAGAGAAATTCGTGAACTACTGGTAGAAAATCTTACTAGAAACAGAACTAGCACTACAGATACTAAAGAGAAAATTGAATATTTATTCACAAGAAAAGCCACTTACCACAAGGAACTGCTTGGAAAACTAAATATAAAATTAGGTTAGCTCCAGGTTTAAGTAACAAAATTAAAAAAATACTTACCATCCCTAAAACAAAAAGAAGAAAATATTTTACTCCAGGAAGGAGTAATTTATAAAATCGTGTGTTCTTGTGGTTTACCAGGCATAGGAGAAACAGGACGAAGGTTAACCACCAGAATTAATGAACACAAAACAGAAATAAGGAACATTTCAAATAAAACAGGATTAGACAAGCATATGCAAAAAAAAAAAAAAAAACTGGCCACAAAATGGACTGCAACTCCTTTCAAGTAATCAGACGCTAATCCCACTCTATTATCTGGTAATTAGAGGAATCCCTGGAAATTTACAAAACACAAGGTGGCAACATCAACGGCCATGCTGGATGGAAAATCCATCAGGCTTGGTCGCCAGACCTGTGGGAGTAGTAAGACACAAGAACTCCAGTAGATGATCTAGTGTCTATATAGAAAATTTGAGAAGTAAAGTACCTTAATAAATTTATCCTCTATAATTCCCATTCAATATGTATAATTTCCTGATCTTTCATTACGACCCCCTCCTCTCCACCCCATACAAACTCCCGAACTGAAGAAAAATTTTCCGAGGTAGCCCCTTTTCCAGATTTTTCTGAAACTCAAAGGTCCATAATTTTTTTGTTTTAAATTGGCGTATTATCCGCATCAGATCATATAATCTGCAGAACCTATATTTTGAACTTTATTAGCTGATAATCAGCAGATTATATGATGAAAATTACGGTACATCCTTTAACTTAAATTATGTCGAAAATGATTGCAAACTCAATCGTTATACTTCAATTTGCATAGTTAAGTCATGTAAAAGTACACTGGTGTTCAAAATTAAGAGTATTTACGCATTTTGTTGATTTTCACAAAAAGTACAGAACCAAAGGTATAAATTATGCCGCCGAATAAGAATGCAAATTTGCAGTGTCGAACATGTAAGCGTACACATGCGTGTGGGCGGAGCTGTGGCAGCGGAGGGCATGAAAAGCACACGTGGCTTTTTTCGCGAGTAGTTCGCTCGTACTCCTCGGTGACATTCGTTGTGTTTCTTGCAGGAGGTGGTTCAATTTCATAAGCAATCAGGTAAAACGAGTTGCCATGAAGGTATTGATGACGGAATGAGGTGAAGAATCATCGGTAGATTGTAGGCAGGGCAACTGCAAGTGCAGGTTGCTACAGAGCCCAATGTAACGCCCAGTGTCGCCTGCAATTTGTGGAAACAGTTTAAGGACAACGGATCCATATCGAGAAGGATTGGGCAAGGTCGTCCAAGAGCCACAACAGCCAATGAAGATCGTTATTTGGCACTTTCAGCGAGGCGCCACAGGACTGCTACAGCTGCACGGCTATTTCGTGAGCTGCATGCCGACACTGGAACCCGAGTTTCAAGGGTTACTGTTTCGCGAAGGCTTCATGAGAGAGAGCTTATTGCCAGAAGACCCACTGTTTGCGTCCCGCTCACTTCAGCACACAAGAGAGCGCGATTAGCATGGTGCAGACAACATCAACCTTGGACCAGACTTCAGTGGAGTAACGTTCTCTTCACAGACGAGTCGCGATTCAGCCTGGACACTGATTCTCGACGTACCTTCATCTGGAGAGAATCTTGGAACCCGATATCTTTCCTCCAACATCCAAAAAAGGGACTGCTATGGCAGCGCAGATGTCATGGTCTGGGCAGGCATCATGTTGGAATGCCGCAGACCTCTCCATGTGTTTGACAGAGGCTCCCTGACTGCTGAGAGGTATAGGGATGAGATCTTACAGCCCTATGTTCGACTTTTCAGGGGCGCAGTTGGCCCTCGGTTCCTTTTTATGGATGGCAACGCTTGTCCTCATAGGGCTCACCTGGTCGACGATTATCTTGAAAGTGAGGATATTCGCCGGATGGATTTTTCAGCCAGATCGCCAGACCTAAACCCTATCGAACATGTCTGGGACGCTCTTGGGAGGGCAATTGCAGCTCGCCACCCCCTCCGAGAACTATCCAGGAGCTGAAAACTGTGTTGCTGCAGGAGTGGAACCTACTGTCACAAGGACTCGTCAACTGCCTCGTTTCCAGTATGACGTCGCACTGTGAGAGCTGTGAGAGGGGACCATACCCCATGTTAGAGTCATTTTATGTTCGGCCTTGCAACGTGGATTTTGGACATTCCTGCGCTGATGAGCCTTACTGACGATCATGAGTGCATACTGTGACTGTTATATGGTATAATTGTTTCTCTTATACTATAACTGTGTATCCATACCAAATTTCATTAAAATGTGTCCATTAGTTTTTCAGAAATTCGACAAAATGTACAAATTCTCTTAATTTTGGACATCAGTGTATTTAGGCATACGTCTTTGTTGTGTATGCAGTTGCTAAAGTCTTTAAAATTTGGCAGGCAGTGATAAAAAGTCCTTACCTTTTGTGAGAGAGGAAGAGTGAGAACCCTGAATTGGTATTTGAGAAATTTAGTGATTCTGCAATGTTCCTTTCATTGAAGTTTCAGCCCTTTGATGCTAAACAATGGAGGCTAGTTCCACCAGAGGCATGCATCCCATCACTGATTATAAACAGCATTTGGTGCAAAATTACATATGGTTCCAATTTATGGAGCTAGAGCATAATATAATTAAAGAAGTTATATTCTCCTGTCGTTGGCACTCCGTAACGATAATACAACTTCTGGTGATGAGCAGCGAAATGAAACATGATATGCAACGACTTTCTGTTTTTTTCTTGTAGCAGGAAGTTCTATTGCAAAATTTCTCATTTTTAAGTTTGGTTGCTCAGACTGGGTAACAAGATTTTTTTATTTACATGCCCAATGCAGATGGGTAGAAAATTATTTTGAAATCTGGTGGCCAGCTAAATTTTTTAGTGGCCAGACACTGGAGCAATGGCGGGGGAGGGGGGGGGATCTATATATAATACCAAAGTCGTGTATGGGCATTTCTGTCCAAAAAAATGTTCTACCCGCAGCTTATCTTTCCCTGTCAATAAAAAAAAAAATCCAAAAAAAGAAAAATCGGTACTTTTTTTTTTTTTTCTGTTCGGGGCTCGCAAATTCTTGATTTACCATAATTTTCGTCGTTTACCCCAAGACTCTGGAATTCGCACATTTTTTTTTTTTTTTTTTTAACCTTCGAATAATCTGCAGATTGTGACATTTAGAAAAAAAAAAAAAAAAAAAGTCGCCGTATAATCCGCACATTACAAATGCTGATCCAAAGGCTGAATTTTCGACAGAAAAGTCGGTCACATAAAGACCTCAGAATCCAAAGAAATTAAAAAATAACAACAACAAAAAAAAAAAAGATCTTATTAAATAAATTTTTTAAAAGAAACTTTTTTTAATATAATTTTATCATCGGACACAAAAGAAGCTTAGTGGTGTGGCATCCATAGAGCACAAAATTTAATCACACCAATGCAGTAGCTCCAATTGCATTACACATTGCCCATGATGAAACGCTGATACAGAACAATTCATAGAAATACCGTATACACTCACGTGTAAGTCGAAATTTTTGGAAGAAATCCTGCTTTAAAGTAGGGAAGTTGGTTTACACACCGGTAAAAAAAAAAAAAAAAAAAAAAAAAAGTGCTGGACATCTCCCGCAAATTCCCGCGTGAATTCTCCCTCGGAGTTTACCGACGGGTATGATTATTACGTTTTAGACCACGGCATTTCGCGTGTCACTGCAAGCTAGTTTTCCGACCTTTTGAAAAGCATCACGTAGTGACACGATCATATCCTCAGTAGTTTAAATTCGGCAGTGTTAACTGAAACGTTTCTTTTTCGAAGACATCATGAATAGCGATGAAGGAAAATGCCAGCAGCAAGACTTAGGTCAAAATGGCGAAGTGCGAACTAAAATACAAGGCACACGAGATCAAGAACATGGAACTTTGAAATGAGGCGTGATGTGTAGGTTCGTGCAGCGAGCGCTTTGTGTACATTTTTATTGGCCGATTAACGAAGAGAGTGCACAAGCACAGTCAGTGTTTCCTCTTTCCCAACAATACAAAGACAAAATAACTCCCGCCCTCCCTGCCTACAACTTTCGCGGGCTTTTATTATGACACCCCTTTCCCCCTCCCCTCCGTACAAACTCTTGAACTGAGGAGAATTTTCCCGAGGGAGTTACTTTTTATTATACCACCTCTCTTGCACAATTTGAGGATTTTTTTTTTTTTAGATCAAACGGCCGCAAAAACTTTTTTTTTTTAAATTGGCGTCTATCTGCGGAATATACGACGGAAATTACGATACACGATTTTCAGTGATGTTTTCCGTAATGGCCCGACAAACTTTTTGGTCGACTAGGCGACCACATTTTTCCACCCCTGCCCATGCATCTCCAGCATGGTATTTTTCAAGCCCTGATCTGCTTTTGTCAATTGAGAGTACCTCTAAATACTCTGTGACACATCACCAGCCATTAGGGGTGGATTGGCCCAAAAGGAAGTTTCCAAATGGCCCACTCAAAAAATGATCCACTTTCTCGTATTCTTTTCACCCAAATTTTTTTTTTTTTTAAACAAACATAACTTGTACAATATTCTAGAAGATAATGCTTACCTTGGCATTTCTTACTAGCGATGAAACACATTTCATGACACGTTTTCCGGTCTTTGTTGATGTTATTGTCCTAATGTCCGTTGTATAAGATGTATAACTTTACTTCAACACACTTTTTGCTGGGTATACTCAGTGGATCTTCTCTTTAGGATTCAAAAATATCACTTTCACCGTTCTTTATACTCGAAATTTTCGCCCAGTCTCTGGGCATCCTCAGGAGTGTGTCGACTTTTCCACCGATGTTCGTGGTTAACTTCGCCCTAATGGAGTCCGATACTCCTCGTTGCCATTCGTCGGATATCATCATCATCATCATTGTCAACCATTATCAATCCACTGCTGGACGAAGGTCTCCCCAAGTTTCCTCCACAACGGTCTGTCTTGTGCCGGTCTCCTCCATGTCACTCCCGCATACTTTCGAATTTCATCCACCCATCTCCCATGTGGTCTTCTTCTGGGTCTTTTCCTGTCCCTTGGAATCCAATCTAAAATTTCGGCTGTCCATCGATGATCTGTCCTTCTGGCAGTATGTCCAGCCCATTGCCATTTCAGGGATTTAACTCTGATCATGATGTCTTCCACTCTTGTCATTTTTCGGATCCACGAGTTCCTCTTCTTATCTCTCCTTGTTACACCAAGCATGCACCTCTCCAGGCTCCTTTGAGTTGTCTGCAGCCTTTGTATGTCTCTTTTAGTTAAGGTCCACGTCTCTGCACCATAGGTAAGCACTGGAAGGATGCATTGATCAAACACTTTTCTTTTAAGACATAATGGCATATTGCTCTTGAAAATTATGCTGTTTCTTCCAAAAGCTCTCCAGGCAAGTTTTGTACGCCGATTAATTTCTTCATCAATGTGACCCTCACTGGATATCTGCTGTCCAAGATAAACGTATGTGTCTGTTATCTCCAGCTTTTCTCCATCAATCGATAAATCTTCATTTCTTGTAAAAGCATTGAATATCACTTTTGTCTTCTGAAAGTTCATTTTTAATCCCACTTCTTTACTCTTGTCAGCAAGTTCCTGGATCATACTCTGCAGCTCTGATGGGGTAGTTGCAAAAATGACTACGTCATCAGCAAAACGAAGGTGAGTTAGATAATCTCCATTAATCTTTATCCCCTTGTTTTCCCAGCTCAGCGACTGAAAAACACCCTCCAATGTGGCATTAAAGAGCTTCGGAGATATGGTGTCACTCCCTTTCTAATTTTTACCTGTGTTGTATTTTCAAACAGCCTAATCTTTGCACTTGCATTTTCATAGATGTTATTAATAATATTAATGTATGCATCTTCAATATCGCAGGTTTTTAGAGCCATTGTAACTGCTGATGGTTTCACCGAATCAAAGGCTTTTTCATAATCGATAAAAGCCATGCACAATGGAAGTTCATATTCCCTCGCTCTTTCAATTAGTTCTCTCAGCACGTGGATATGATCTATTGTGCTGTAGCCACTCCTGAATCCAGCTTGTTCTCTCGGTTGAGCCATGTCCAGTGTTACCTTCAAGCGGTGTGAAAGAACTTTAGTGAAGATTTTATAAACTACTGATAGGAGGCTGATAGGTCTGTAGTTTCAGAGATCCTCAATGTCACCTTTCTTATGTAGCAGGATCATTGTAGCGGTGTTCCAATCCTCAGGAATCTTTCCTTCATTAAGGCATCGAGTGAAAATTTGGGCAAGTACTGTTTCGATTTCTCCACTTGCTTCTTGTATGAAGTCTACAGTAATTCCATCTTCTCCTGGAGCTTTTCACTGCTTCATGTTCTTGATTGCATGTGCAACTTCTGCTGGAAGGACTGGAAGAACTCTGGTACTGGTACCTTTCATGATGTCTGGGGTACATGTATCATCCCTTTCATATAATTTGGAGTAGAAATCTTTCACTCTTGTCAAAATTTCGCCTCTATTTCTTGTTACAGAACCATCTTCTTTTCTCAGTGCCATAATCTGCTTTCTTCCCTTACTGAGATGTCCCTTTGCTATCTTTAGGCTTTGGTTGTTTTCAATTGCTTTCCTCACTAGTTCACAGTTGAATTTTCTTACGTCTTCAGTGATACTTTTTCTTACTGTCTTGCATAGCTCTATATGCAAGAAATATATCCAAGAAAGTATATCGTCGGATATACTTTCTTGGATATATTTCCTTATCAAGCCCTGCTAGCCCCATCTATGTTTCATCAATGTAACTTTTTTTTTTTTTAAATTTCTTTTCCTATCTTGATTTTGTAGTCTTTTTTGTCGGTTTTTCTTTTGTTGTTCTTTTTCTTGTCTCATTAGTTCTTTCCACAGGCTAGATAATGTGCTAGGGTCGTTCTGGTTACATACCCTTGTTTTATTTTTATAGATCAAGATCGCTTCTTCCCTCCTCATTTGCCTTTCAGATTTTTTATTCCTTTTAAGCATTTTAATTTCATCGAATTTTGGGAAAGTCTGGTTTTCAATGCAGAATTGCACTAATGCAGTTTTTGCTTCTTTTTTTTTTTTTTTTTGCCAGTTAGATATGTGTTGTTTAAGTCTTTTTTTAACCTGTTTTTCGTATTACTAATGTACAATATTGGGGGTATGTGTGCTATTGGAATTTCGTAGGATCCTGATTCTTCCAGTATTTTTTCCTCTGTTTTTTTGTTAACAGTCAGATTTTTCAAGGTGTCCACTGCGTATACCCAGCAAAAAGTGTGTTGAAGTAAAGTTATACATCTCATACAACAAACATTAGGACAATAACATCAACAAAGACCGGAAAACGTGTCGTGAAATGCGTTTCATCGCTAGTAAGGAATGCCAAGGTAAGCATTATCTTCTAGAATATTGTACAAGTTTTTTTTTAAATTTGCACGTAAAAGAGAATAGCATGATCAGAGCTATTTAATAGTCTGAATTAGAACTACTGATAGGAATTGAAACAAATAATTTTTTTGCTGCATGAATGATAATTGATTCCATTTGAGCTTTATTTCTGACTGAAAAGTTATTTCCTCAAAAGCAGAAAGAAACATTTCCTTCGATTTATGTTGGGCATTTTCTCTGAAATGAGATAGATTCTGTGCTTGTGTAGAGACATACCCGCCAACTTTTACGCATTACACGTAAAATTTACACATTTTAACTGTTCTTTACGATTTTACACGTAGATCGCTATTTTTTACGTATTTCCATACATTAAAAAAAAAAAAATTCAAATCTTCCTTGAGGAATATTTGTTAATGTTTCAGTTAAATCATACCTGCCAACTCTTCTGGAATTTTAGGAAGTTTTCCGTTTTTTTTATACGGTTTTCCTGCCAGAAGAACTTTTCTTCTGGATTTCAAAAATTTTCTGTATTTTTTGTTAAAGATATCTCTATAAATAAAATATGTAACGGAGATGGAAATTTTGCGCTGTTGTGCGCCAGAACACCCGTGCCCTGTCGCCATCGGCGGGACTTTGGCACAGCAAATTCTCCGTGCACGCTGTTGTGCTCAACGCTGAATAAATATCATGCGGTGGGAAGAAAGATTCAGAGACTCCAACTACTGTGGATTTTACGTAGTTACTATGGAAATGTTCGGTCCTCTACGGACGACGGAAAACATAGAGTATGCTATGATAATTGTTGGTCCGCTAAGGACGACGGAAAACGTCGAGTATTCTATGGAAATCATAGGTCCACTACGGACGACGGAAAACATCGAGTATGCTATGAAAATCATCGATCCACTGCGGACGACGGAAAACATCGAGTATGCTACGCAAATCGTCGGTCCACTGCGGACGACGGAAAACAGCGAGTATGCTATGTAAATCGTTGGTCCGCTACGGACGACGGAAAACATCGAGTATGCTATGATAATTGTTGGTCCGCTAAGGACGATGGAAAACGTCGAGTATTCTATGGAAATCATAGGTCCACTACGGACGACGGAAAACATCGAGTATGCTATGAAAATCATCGGTCCACTGCGGACGACGGAAAACATCGAGTATGCTACGTAAATCGTAGGTCCACTGCGGACGACGGAAAACATCGAGTATGCTACGTAAATCGTCGGTCCACTGCGGACGACGGAAAACATCGAGTATGCTATGTAAATCGTTGGTCCGCTACGGACGACGGAAAACATCGAGTGTGCTATGATAATTGTTGGTCCGCTAAGGACGATGGAAAACGTCGAGTATTCAATGGAAATCATAGGTCCACTACGGACGACGGAAAACATCGAGTATGCTATGAAAATCATCGGTCCACTGCGGACGACGGAAAACATCGAGTATGCTACGTAAATCGTCGGTCCACTGCGGACGACGGAAAACAGCGAGTATGCTACGTAAATCGTCGGTCCACTGCGGACGACGGAAAACATCGAGTATGCTATGTAAATCGTTGGTCCGCTACGGACGACGGAAAACATCGAGTATGCTATGATAATTGTTGGTCCGCTAAGGACGATGGAAAACGTCGAGTATTCTATGGAAATCATAGGTCCACTACGGACGACGGAAAACATCGAGTATGCTATGAAAATCATCGGTCCACTGCGGACGACGGAAAACATCGAGTATGCTATGGAAATGGTCGGTCCTCTACGGACGACGGAAAACATAGAGTATGCTATGATAATTGTTGGTCCGCTAAGGACGATGGAAAACGTCGAGTATTCTATGGAAATCATAGGTCCACTACGGACGACGGAAAACATCGAGTATGCTATGAAAATCATCGGTCCACTGCTGACGACGGAAAACGACGAGTGTGCTATGTAAATCGTTGGTCCGCTACGGACGACGGAAAACATCGAGTATGCTATGGAAATAGTCGTTCCACTATGGACGACGGAAACCGTCGAGTATGCTATGGAAATCGTTGGAAAACTTTGAGTATGCTATGATAATCGTCTGCCCACTGCGTACGATGGAAAATGTTGAGTATGGTATCCAAATGTGATTTGATTTGTTTATATTATAAACATCTAAAAATTATAAAATGCACAAATATTTGCATTTATTTTTTCTTGTATGTAGCTAAATTCATTATAAATGTTGTTTGCGCATAGTTAAAAAAAAAAAAAAATCATTAGAAATGTCATTCGCGCGCAGTTTTACACATTTGAATTTACTCAGGTTGGCAGGTATGGTAGAGAGTAAGAAAAGTGCTGCCTGACCAAGTAAGCTGTTGTAAATTAAGCTGAAGCTCACTACAATTAGATGTCGGTCATTGTACTTAGAGCCCAAGGTTATTGGTGTGCCCTACCCTTCTTTTGTAGTCTTGAAAGGGATACTAGTATCCTTTGTGATGACACATCATTCCCATCCCCTTATCTACAGACTGACACTGAGCACAAAGAGATTCTGAAATCCGTGTCCCACTCACATTTGTATTAAAAACAAACAAACAAACAATAATTTACCGGTACTGGTTATAGGAGAAAATAATAGGTAGATTTAATAAAGGCATTTACCGAAAGAAAAAAATGCCGATACCATTGTGCAGTGGATGAGCAGTGCCCAAATAAATTTAAAAATTAATTGCGTAGGAAAATTGCTGTGTGGCACATTCACATTTCAGCTTTCAGGATGATCTTCATGCAGGGTTGAATCCAAAAGCTTGGGGAAAGGGTTGCTCCCTAAATTTTTTCAAAGGAGTAATCTAAAAAAATTTTTGGGCAAATTCTGTGTCCAACTGATGTAATTTATTTTTCTTACGCATTTCATTTCAAATGCTAATAATTTATTTCTCATCTCTTGTCTTAATTGTCCATACCTCTGCTCCATAGATGACTATTGGTATATTTATTGATTCACATAATTTGAATTAGGCTTGTTTGGATATCTAGTTTGCTTTCCAGATTTTCTGTTTTTTCCCCATGGTGCTCCATCCTATTGCTATTCTGTGTTTAATGGTTTCTAGTGCATCTATTGTTCCTGTTACTTTTTATCCAAGGTATATAAAGCTCTCTACTTGTTCTATTTGTTCGACATTTAGGGTGACTGCGATGTTAGTCGTGTTTCTACCTATTTCCGTAACTTTTGCCGACATATTACAAGGTCATATATCTTACATGTTTCATTAAGTTTATTTATCAAGTCTGTAGTTCATTTGGAGTTCTTGCTGTAATAACAAGATCATCTGCATATTTATTATTTATATTTAGACTATTGATATTAATTCCAGGTTCATTATCTGTTGCATTATTTACAACTTCTTCTAAGCATACACTATATTGACAAAAATCACCGGACACCCCTCCAAAAGCAAATGAACGGATCCGCTGCATTGTTAAGATGTGCGGTACAGCTGCAAGCGGTATAAAAACAAGCCTGCAGCTGACCGCGATCATATCGCACTGTGAGGTTAAGTGAAAATGTCGTGACGGGAGAGAACTAACTTTGAGAAAGGAAAGATTGTTGTGTGCTATATTAGTGGGTTGTCCATAAGAGAAACCAAGAGGCGTTTAAACATACCCAAGTCAACTGTTTTGGATGTACTGAATAAGTGGAAGACACATGGCGTGCCATAAGCAGAAAAACGTACCGGCAGACCAAAGAAAATCAGTGATAGAGGACGTCGAAGCCTCAGAAGGGTCGTTGCAGTTAATCGACGGAGTACTGCACAAGACCTCTGTGTACAGGTAAGTAAAAATGCTGGAACCTTGGTATGTACACGTACCATTCACAGAGAACTTCATTCCATGGGTTACTGTGGTCGTGTGGCTGCTCATAAGTCTTCCATCTCCACTCGGAATGCTACTCGTCATTTAGCACGGTGTAAAGAGCATTTATCGTGGACGGTAGATCAATGGAAATGGGTCTTATGGACTGATGAATCCAGATACACGATCCATCGGTCTGATGGACGTGTGTGGGTATGGCTGCAATGCTATTTACCACAATGTACTGTTCCTACAGTCAAGTTAGGAGCTGGCAGTGTACTCGTGTGGGGGTGTTTTTCATGGTATGGTCCCGGTCCATTGGTTATCGTGGACAAACCTGTTAGCCAGCACGTCTACCTCAATATTCTGGAAAATTATGCCCTGCCAACTCAGTGGCAATACTATGAAACCGAGGCTTGTTGGTACCAGCTCAGGATAATGCACCGAGTTATAAAGCAAGGACTATTACGGCGTAGTTTGATGATAATTCCGTATCGTGTGTAGACTGGCCAGCACAGAGCCCTGATCTTAATCCCATACAGCACCAATGGGATGAATTAGAGCACCACATATGAAGTTTGGAACCAAGGCCTACTACTAAGCAACAGGTAGCGGCAACATTATGCACTGAATGGAAGCGCATACCTATCACTGTGTTCCAAAACCTTGTCGAAAGCATGTCTTGAAGGGTCAGTGCATGCATTAAGACCAAAGGTGGACGGACACCGTACTAATGTATGTCAATAAATGCTATGTTGTGTTTCTCTTCTAGGTGTCCGGTGACTTTTGTCAATATCATCATCATCATCATCATTGTCAACCATTATCAATCCACTGCTGGACGAAGGTCTCCCCAAGTTTCCTCCACAACGGTCTGTCTTGTGCCAGTCTCCTCCATGTACATTCCAGCTGCCGGAGACTGAGGGCCAAGATTTAAGTTGTGGAATCATTTTGGAGGGGTTTGGCCATAACTCACCACGCTGGCCAAGCGGGTTGGTGAGTGTGGGATAGAATTTATTCTAATCCCGATGGTATAGTTATACCGCTATTGGCGGTCGTCAGAGCCCCTTTAGTGGAAACAGGATGCACCACGAGAAGGCGGGGTTGACATTTGTCAAGGAGAGGCTGTGATGTTACGCATCACCTGACCTTAGTGTATATTAAATGGACATGAGAATATTAGGCATCCCTGCATTACCCCCTTCAGGATTGGCTCTGTTGTGTATCCTTAATTACTGCATTTGTCTTAGAGTAGTATGTTATCAAGAACTTTATTATATGTTTATCTATTACATACATACATATCACTAAGCTGTTCTGTGAGATTCAGAGGTTAGCTCCAAAAAGAAATACAAACTACCAGATAAATTTTACTTACTGTTGTCGTATCAAACTTCTCCATTTACAGCGATCTTGACATACAACTCGGGCTTCACTGATATCCATTTCACGCCATACCCAAGATCTTATATACTTCATACTCATTATCTTTTTCTCATGCAGACACTCTTGAATCTGATCCACCCATGTCTTGCATGGCCTTCCTCTGCCTTTCTTTCCTGCCACTTGGGCTAAAAGATTTTCTTAGTAAGCATCTGATCACTCATTCTTTCAACATGTCCAAACCACCGAAGCATATTGTTCTAATAGAACTTTAAATAGAATTTCTCTGTTGATGCTATCAAAAGCTTGTTTAAAATCCACAAAGCAGTAGTACAGGTATAAAAATGTATAAAAACGTGCCGTGCTGTCACGTTTTTATGCATTTTATATTTCACATGCATATTTAAATTTTCTGTACATTCATTTATTTTACTAACGTTTTTCCAAAACCACGTCTAAGCCTGAAGAAGACACCCGTAGGTGCTGAAAGCTTGCAGCCTTTTGTTTGCTGTCTTATGCCAATAAACGGATTTTATCGTTCTTTACTTAGTTGTTTGGCGTATTACTACCCGTTTTTATCTTGTTTATCTACGCTATTTTCCGAGCACATCATGGGTAGTTTCAAAGATTATCGTGGTTTAAGGCTTAAGCTAGAATCTGAAAGAAGTCACCTTTTATTCCTGATTGATTGTAAGGTTTCTAACGTCATCCCAAAGTTCCTGCAGTTAAAGACTACTGTCCACGACAAATGGTTCCTTAGAAGGAAGTTGGACTTCCAATGACAGGCCTCGTCGCACCTTGTACACCCTAAGAGATGTCTCGTCATGTCTTTAGAACATAGGCTCTTTCGGCTCCATCTTAAGCTTACTTCCGAAACGGCCCCTTTGCTTGTGGACATCTTCTTACGGAAAGTTAGTATGCTAGTCGACCGTCAACGTCGGACCTTAAACAACATCCATTTGAAGAAACTCGCCAGATTAAAAGAATCGTTACCAACACCTCAACAGAAGTTCCAGATTCCGGTTGTCAATCTCTCCTCCAAGACCTTCTCTAATAAGGAACTGTGTTTGTTACAAATGGGACGTAAATTCTGCTTCAGTTCCCAACCGCCTACTAAGGTTCTTATCCCGGCCATTGAAAGCCTTTTGGGAAGAGTACCCATCGAAAGTAGAGGTACGCTACGCTATCAGTTCGCTTCACGTTTGAATGAGATTTGTTTAAATTTCGATAAAGCAGCCAATCCGACGCATGATGCCTCTACCATCCGCAATCTTACAATGGACCCGTCGATCAAATTTTTACTCACAGACAAATCCAATTTGATTGCTGTTTTGGATTCGGTGGAGTATAACAAGAAAATCATGGACTTTATTGAACTGTCTAATTCAATAGTGATCACATCCAACCCACTTAACAAGTGGATTGCTAAAGTGAAGAGATTAGCAAAACTGCCTTCCGTACTGGATGCTATTCGTGAGTCTGCTTGGCTTCCTCCAGGACCAAAAATCCCATCCTTGCAAGCTAGAGTTAAGCATCATAAGCAAGGCAACCCACTATGCCCCATCGTCACGAGGAGGTCTGCTCCGTTGATAAATATTGAACGCAGTTTAGTTGGTTTCGTTGCTCCGTTCTTACCGTCATCCTCCGCGGTGCTTCGGTCATCAGTGGATTTCATCAACAGAGTTAAAGACTTCATAGTGGCTTCACATCACATCATTGGTACGTTTGATGTCGTTTCACTTTTTCCGTCGGTACCTGTAAAGGATGACGATGATGGGCAAAACACGTAACAATATTAACAAATAAAGGTAATTTGATCACGCTAGTTTCATTAAATGAAAACTTTTACAAAAAGTTCGTAAGTTGAAAGCTTTCGACCTTATCTTAGGTCTTCATCACGCCAATGGAGGACTAAGATTGTTGCCAGATTCTGCATTTGAATTTTTTCCTATTTTTGTTGCCAAAACTTAGAATTGATCTCCAGATCATCGGAATGTAGAGAGGAGATTCGGAATTGCAAGTCATTGAGTTGAAAATAAATTCCAGGCTTTCACGGTAGCAGAGGGCAAAACGATTGTCAAAAGAAGCCATTCGTTTTGCTTCGTTCCAGTGGGGAACTGCAGATGTGTCTTCCATTGTCAAAATAGACAAGGCAGTATTAGGATTGGCTTTCGAAACATCTTTTTATGTTCTAAAATTCGGCTAATGCTCCTGTATGTGCTTCCAATGTATAAGTTATCCCCAGTAGAAGAAGAGATAGGAATGCAGTAAACTCCTGGGAGGTTCAGGCTTTCAACTTTGTCCCTATCCCTTTGTAGAAGTTTCAAGATGTTTGGGGTAGATTTAATGGCAAGATGGTAACCAAAACTTCTAAAAAGAATCTGTAACTTATAAGCATAGGAAGGATGGTAAGGAACAGAACCACAGAATTTCAGGTCTTCTTTCTTTTGAGGAAGGAGGCATTCAATATTCGAATGGTTTTCATATTTCTTTATGAGGGAGTTGACTGTAAGAGCAGGGAAACCATGAGAGAGGGCTATTGTAGAAATTTTGGAGAGTTCTTCTATGTACGATATATTTTTTGTTTAGCCTCATGGGTTGGAAGAATTTGACAATTTCTTCTCCTTCATCAATTCTCTCCATAATGACATCAAGTTTACCATGGTTTGCGCCAATGATGATTCCCTTCCTTATCTGGACGTCCTCGTCACTAAACAGCTTTATGGAACTTTTTCGACTGAGGTTTATTATAAGCCCACTTATACCCCAAATTTAATTTTACCCTCATCTTTTGGGCCGGCTACCCACAAATTGGCAGTTTTCAGACATCATGCTAAGCGAGCATTTTCCCACTCTTCAAATGACGCGTCCAGGATTGCGGAGATCAACAATATTAAATCGTTGGCCTGAGCTGCAGGCTATAAAGAGTATGAAATTGATGACATCTTTAGGAGTGCCGAACTTGAGTTTGTTAATCAACATCGTCGTATCAAGGAACCCAGTCAGAGGTTCATTGGCTCCTTTCCGTACGTACCGGGACTTTCCTATTTGATCCGGAATGCATTTTAAGAAGTTAGGGCTTGGAGTTGGAATTTGCCACCCTAGGTCAATATCGCAATTCCTACTTTCATCCGGAAGCCGCAGCACTTTACTTGCTAACGCAGGGGTGTATTCCATACTCCTTCGATACCAGGATGGAAATACCAAGTTTTATATTGGCGTGATAAAGAGGTCCTTTGGGACTCGTTTGTCCGAACACAAAAGGAGACGTCTTGAAGAATAAATCGTCCACTGCCCTATCTTAGGAGGTCATGACATCTTCTGCCGCTCCACAATGGGCCGATTTGCAACAGGTTGCTCCATACACTACCGCCAGAGGTACAGCCATCAGGGAGTCTCTGGAGATCTTGTTTAGCAATGATGTCTGCAACGATGACGTGTCAATGGAGCTACCTTTGATATGGCGCATGTTCCTGCTTGCCTCTCGTGAAAGGACCTGATTCCCCTGTTTCCGCTCTTGCAGTGCTGTCACGTTTTTATACATTTTATATTTCACGTGCATATTTAAATTTTCTGTACATTCATTTGGATTACTAACGTTGTTCCAAAACCACGTCTAAGCCTGAAGAAGGCACCCGTAGGTGCTGAAAGCTTGCAACCTTTTGTTTGCTGTCTTATGCCAATAAACGGATTTTATCGTTCTTTACTTTGTACAGGTTCTTTATGATTTTCCCAGCTGAGTTTCTCTAGTTGGTGTAATATAAAGATCTGGTCTGTTGTTGAATAGTTTCTTCTAAAACCAGCTTGCTCTGTGCCTGTCAGAACTGTACCTGTAACCATACTTGTATTCGGGAAATAGAAAATAAGGAAGAAATATTCCTCAGAAGTACATAGGAAATTCACTGGATTATTCAAAGCAATCCCTCTCCATATTCCCCATCCAAGGCAGTGTAATTTGCAAGTTTTCTGAGGATACGTTGCATGGAGACTGGTAAACTATAGGCAATTCAGTAAATTCAAAATTCTGTTAGCTTTGAATAATCTAGAATCAGGATTTTTAGACAGGTAGAGCTGTCAAAAGAGAAGTTTGATTTTCATAGTCTGTATGACTTTTATACGATAAATTATATAATTTGTAACACTTTTTTTCTTTAGCCGCCAATTCAAGTTTAAATAAATCATTAAGGAGCATCTTATGGTCCCTTAAAGCATAAATTTTACAACAATATTTAACATTTTGAAACTTTTTTGTATAAATATATATATATTTTTTTTACATTTATATATTTTTAAAGGCCATCCTGTAGAAAAATATAGTTTTCTCTGTGTTTAGTACTAAAAAAATCACAACAATAGCATGTGCAGGTCATATTATTTACCATAGCAATTTTGCAAAAACCTATCTCTTAAAGGATAAAGCTTTTGCCACATTAAAATTTTTTTCATTATTTCTCTATTCTAAATTAGTGAAAATAATCGATTACGAATGACTTGTTTTTTCTGTTTTAGATTTTTGATGCTTTTAACTTGTTTTATTTGTTGCTGTTGTTTTCAGTGAGTTCAAAATGCTGTATTCTAACTGTGATTATTATCAATGTAGATAGGGAATATGATGCAAACAAGCACTGTGGCGTTGCGATTGCTGAAACGGGGAAGCCCTGTACCCGGTCTCTTACTTGCAAAGTAAGTATGATGAGAAATGCTGATGTTGCTATTTAATGTACTCTGTTGTTTTATATGGTGATTTGGAGCTGCAAGAGTGGGTGAAATGAATCGAGAAGTTATACTACAGTGTGTCATGATGTGTTTTGCCAGCATGCCACCATACATAATCTTACGTGGAAGCATTACACGGTCGTATCAAAATCATACAGGCACGTCGCAGAGTGCATGTGACAAGGTTGCCCTCACTGAAATACGAGTACCCAGCCAGGACAGATGAGCCATAGTGCGCTATGTGAGCACAATGGGCAGAGGTAGTGATTTGTCGGGCGTTTGAAAATGAATGTTTATTAATGAAGCAAAAAAATTCATGCATGATTGATTACATACTAAACTTTAGGAATATTAAGATCTTTCAGCTGAAGCATCAGCCTTGTTCACACTAGAAGCAAGCACTCATGTTGTTGGCATCATAAATGTTATATTGGTAGTACCTTTTGTACAATAACTTTAGAAATAATAAGATCTTTTGGCTGAAGCATCAGCCTTGTTCACACTAGAAGCAAGCACTCACATAGTTGACATCGTGAAAGTTATAGTGGTAGCACCTTTTGTACAATAACTTTAAGAATAGTAAGATCTTTTGGTTGAAGCATCAGCCTTGTTCACGCTAGAAGCAAGCACTCACATGGTTGACATCGTGTTATATTGGTAGCACCTTTTGTACAATAACTTTAGGAATAGTAAGATCTTTGGGCTGAAACATCAGCCTTGTTCACGCTAGAAGCAAGCACTCACATAGTTGACATCGTGAAAGTTATATTGGTAGCACCTTTTGTACAATAACTTTAAGAATAGTAAGATCTTTTGGTTGAAGCATCAGCCTTGTTCACGCTAGAAGCAAGCACTCACATGGTTGACATCGTGTTATATTGGTAGCACCTTTTGTACAATAACTTTAGGAATAGTAAGATTTTTGGGCTGAAACATCAGCCTTGTTCACACTAAAAGCAAGCACTCACATGGTTGACATCGTGTTATATTGGTAGCTCCTTTTGTACAATAACTTCAGGAATAGTAAGATCTTTGGGCTGAAACATCAGCCTTGTTCACGCTAGAAGCAAGCACTCACATGGTTGACATCGTGTTATATTGGTAGCACCTTTTGTACAATAACTTTAAGAATAGTAAGATCTTTTGGTTGAAGCATCAGCCTTGTTCACGCTAGAAGCAAGCACTCACATGGTTGACATCGTGTTATATTGGTAGCACCTTTTGTACAATAACTTTAGGAATAGTAAGATCTTTGGGCTGAAACATTAGCCTTGTTCACACTAGAAGCAAGCACTCATGTGGTTGACATTGTAAATGTTATATTGGTAGTACCTTTTGTACAATAACTTTAGGAATAGTAAGATCTTTGGGCTGAAACATCAGCCTTGTTCACGCTAGAAGCAAGCACTCACATGGTTGACATCGTTTTATATTGGTAGCACCTTTTGTACAATAACTTTAAGAATAGTAAGATCTTTTGGTTGAAGCATCAGCCTTGTTCACGCTAGAAGCAAGCACTCACATGGTTGACATCGTGTTATATTGGTAGCACCTTTTGTACAATAACTTTAGGAATAGTAAGATCTTTGGGCTGAAACATTAGCCTTGTTCACACTAGAAGCAAGCACTCATGTGGTTGACATTGTAAATGTTATATTGGTAGTACCTTTTGTACAATAACTTTAGGAATAGTAAGATCTTTGGGCTGAAACATCAGCCTTGTTCACGCTAGAAGCAAGCACTCACATGGTTGACATCGTGTTATATTGGTAGCACCTTTTGTACAATAACTTTAAGAATAGTAAGATCTTTTGGTTGAAGCATCAGCCTTGTTCACGCTAGAAGCAAGCACTCACATAGTTGACATCATGAAAGTTATAGTGGTAGCACCTTTTGTACAATAACTTTAGGAATAGTAAGATCTTTGGGCTGAAACATCAGTCTTGTTCACACTAGAAGCAAGCACTCATGTTGTTGGCATCATAAATGTTATATTGGTAGCACCTTTTGTACAATAACTTTAGGAATAGTAAGATCTTTGGGCTGAAACATCAGCCTTACTGTGGAATTAACTTTTTTTACGGGTCTTTTAGATGTTATTATTCAAAAAGTTGGTCAAATTTTCGAACTAAAGCCTAGTTCATCATCTGGACTACGTCACTGTAGTAGTTGCTGCCACTTAGTGAAGTGTCCACCTGCAGTTATCGTTAATTGTGGTACTTCTTCTCCTTGCTATTTTGAGCCCTTCTCCTAATTTCCTCTTTACAACTAGGAGAAGGGCTTGAAATAACAAGAAGAAGAAGTACCACAATTAACGATAATTGCAGTTGGACACTTCCGACTGAGTGGCAGCAACTACTCCAGTGATGTAGTCCTGATGACGAACTAGGCTTTAGTTCGAAAATTTGACCACCAACTTTTTTGAATAATAACCTCTATAAGACCCGTAAAAAAGTTAATTCCACAGTACGCCATAATTCATTTACAACATTAGCCTTGTTCACATTAGAAGCAAGAACTCATGTGGTCGACATCGTTTCTTTAACTCTTGCCAGTAGAGATTTCCAAATCATCGGAATATTGAAGGGTGAGTCCGAATTGCAAGAGCTTTTAGTGCTTTCTCTGTAGCGTAATGAAAATTTGTTGGAGAAGGGTAGAATTGCTCCCTTGCGTAAAAAAACCAAGGGTAGAATTGCACCCTTCTCCAAGAAATTTTCATTATGCTACAGAGAAAGCATTGAAATTCTCTTCAATAAAAACTCTTGCAATTTGGACGCACCCTTCAGTATTCCGATAATTTGAAAATCTGTGCTGGCAACAGCTAAAGAAACGATGTCAACCATGTTGAGTGCTTGCCTTTAGTGTGAACAAGGCTGATGCTGCAGCCGAAAGATCTTACTATTGCTCAAGTTTAGTACGTAATAAATCATGTGTGAAATTTTTTGCTTCACTATTGGTTTCTTCATATTACGTGATTTAAGGCTTTTCCATACCTGCCAACTTTTACGAATCTTCCGTTAAATGTACGGATTTTGATACTGTTTTACGGATGTACAAAAGACTCGAACGATTTTACGGGTTTTTTGGCGATTTTAATGTCCTGAGATTTTAATTTTGCTTCTGCGTAATTTTGCCTTCGTCTCCTCGCTCAATGCACCGAGGAGTGAGTCAGATTAGATCTCTCTCTACCGTACTCCCGCTTTAGGTCATGTAATAATCGGCGCTTCGCATAACGCCGTAAAGGCTGCGCGCGCACGTCGCAGCGGATCGAGTGCTTCAGCTTTGGTACTTTCCACAGCAGGTGAAGATAATTCATGGAAAGTTATGCACGTGCTTGCTTGCTTGCTTGCTGTTTTTCATATTGTCATTACTTGTCCCTTAACCGTACAATGGTCTTGAGTAAGGCAAATAAATATTTTCAAGCGTTTAAGGACAGTTATACTAAAGAATTTCCCTGCGTAAAACGATCGCAAAAAGGTGCAAAGTTTGTGTTTTGTTTAGTGCGCCGTTCTGACTTCAACATTTCCCATGATGGGAAAAACGATATTTCTCGCCACGTGAAATAATAAGGATAATGCTTACCTTGGCATTCCTTGCTAGCGATGCGAACATTTCACGCACGTGTTTTCCGGTCTTTGTTGATGTTATTGTCCTGAAGTCCGTTGTATAAGATGAATAGCTTTACTTCACACTCTTGAGTATACCCAGCGAAAAGATGAATAGCTTTACTTCACACTCTTGAGTATACCCAGCGAAAAGATGAATAGCTTTACTTCACACACTTTTTGCTGGGTATACTCATTGAGTGTGAAGTAAAGCTATTCATCTTTTCGCTGGGTATACTCAAGAGTGTGAAGTAAAGCTATTCATCTTTTTGCTGGGTATACTCAAGAGTGTGAAGTAAAGCTATTCATCTTTTCGCTGGGTATACTCAAGAGTGTGAAGTAAAGCTATTCATCTTTTCGCTGGGTATACTCAAGAGTGTGAAGTAAAGCTATTCATCTTATACAACGGGCTTTAGGACAATAACATGAACAAAGACCGGAAAACACGTACATGAAATGTTCGCATCGCTAGCAAGGAATGCTAAGGTAAGCATTATCCTCGAGAACATTTTATAAATTACGCATTTTTATGCGTATTTTACGTGTCAGGTAGAAAATATGTTTTTATATGCGTAACTCCCCAACCCTGGTGACGGTGTAGCTTGAAAAATATTCGGACACCATAAAATAATAATTAGAGAAAAATTACTTTAGAAACGGGCCCCGGTGCTACAGCACCGCCTCCCCTCCCTCTCGTCAGACCTGGCAGTGTGCATGTCTGGGGGATGTTTTCCTGGTATGACCCGGGATCGCTGGCACCACTTGATGGGTCCCTGATGAACCCCAATGGGCTACCTGTCCATCATCGCTGACTGCATGCATCACTTCATATTGGACGTTTACCCTGGTGGTGGTGATGGTGTCTACCAACAGGACAACGTGCCCTGCCATGTTGCTAAGGTGGTGGGTGACCGGTTCCTTTAACATGACAGTGATGCCTCTGTTGTTCCTTGGCTGGATTCAATCCCATAGAGCACTTGTGGGACTATTTGGATTGGCAGTTTCAGGATCATATGTAGAGGATTTTAGGAAGGGAGTGTCTGACCCCAGGTCTTAAACAACCCTTAGAAATAGGAAGGTAGGAGATTTGGGCTAGAGTGCCCGATAGGAAAGTGACACAGAAGCAAAGTAGAAAGGGGGAGGAAGTCGCCCTTATTTATTACCGGGGGGCCAGTACCCGGTGTCCGACGGCTTAACGTGCCCATTCGATGCACAGCGGATATTTAGTGGATCAAGCGTTCGTACCTGCCTGGGATCGAACCTGAGGTCATTTCCGTGGCAGTCACGAACGTTGCCCACTAGGTCACCCGCGGCCCCGATTGACAGTTTCAATGTGCTGACCCACAACCACTTCATCTCTGGGACCTCTGTGGTCTGCTGCAGTCTTGAATGAGCACAGGTCCGACGGCTTAACGTGCCCATCCGACTCACGGCGGATATTTAGTGGATCGAGCGTTTGTACCTGCCTGGGATCGAACGTGAAGTCATTTCCGTGGCAGTCATGAACCACTAGACCACCCGCGGCCCCGATTGACAGTTTTAATGTGCCGACCTACAACCACTTCATCTGTGGGGGACCTCTGTGGTCTGCTGCAGTCTGAATGTGCACGGGTCCGACGGCTTAACGTGCCCATTCGACGCACGGTGGATATTTAGTGGATCGAGCGTTCGTACCTCCCTGGGATCGAACCTGAGGTCATTTCCGTGGCAGTCACGAACGTTGCCCACTAGGCCACCCGCGGTTCCGATTGACCGTTTCAATGTGCCGACCCACAACCACTTCATATCTGGGACCTCTGTGGTCTGCTGCTGTCTGAATGGGCATGTGTGCCTCGGGACACTTTCCAAAGCCTCATTGCGTCCATGCCACACCGTGTCACTGCTGTCATCTGGGCCAAGGGAGGTTATTCTCATTATTAGGTAGGCTAAAATATTCTGATATGACTGTGCATACTTAGGCATATTAGTAAGACAAACCGTCAAAAATTAATGCAGGCATTAAATAGTTTACTTTGAATTTTACGTATTTGATGCTTTCTGCCACAGAACCTATGTTTTTACGCTTTCCAACCGTAGGTTGAAGAAGTGTATATGCTCCAGCTTTGTCCGTCTGTCTGTCAGCATGATAACTCGCGTAAAAATGGTTCGATTTCGATAAAATTTTAATATGTGGTAGGGGACCACCTGGGGATGAACCCTTTTGAAAATGGACAAAATGGGGTCAAAGGTCATGGCATAGGAGCGGGATCCATTCCGTTGCCCTTATGCGTCATAACTTGTGTAAATATGGTTCAATTTCGATGAAATTTTAGTATGTGGCAGGGGACCACCTGGGAATGAACCCTTTTGAAAATGGGTGAAGTGAGATCAAAGGTCAGGACATAGGAGCGGGATGCATTCCATTGCCACATAAGAAAAGGTTCGATTTCAATGAAATTTTAGTATGTGGTAGGGGACCTCCTTGGGACAAAACCCTATTGAAAATGGGGTCAAAGGTCAGGGCATACGAGCGGAATCACTTTCATTGCCATTATGCGTCATAACTTATGTAAAAGTGCTTCAGTTGGGATGAAATTTTAGTATGTTGTAGGGGCCTGCCTGGGGACGAATCCTATTGAAAATGGGCGAAATGGGGTTAAAGGTTAGGGACACGGGAGCGGGATCTATTTCATAGCCCTTATGCATCATAACTTACGTAAAAATGCTTCAGTTGCGACAAAACTTTATCATGTTATTTCGGAGGTATACTGAACCGGTTCTGTTGAATATCATCGAAATGGGATCAAAGGCCAGGGCACAGGACCGAGATTTATTCCACAGCCATTATCCTCATAACTTGAGTAATGATGTCTGGTATGTTGGAAAGCGTATCATAAATCAGTGCATTCCATGATTTCACTAACTTGTTTGTTTCCTTTACATTTCTTTTACCATTCATATGTCACCAGTTTCCAAATCTTTCAGAAATTGTTTTACTCTGCAGCCAACTTGCACTTCAATAAACTGAGTAGGTCTAAATACTGCATTTTATACTGCCAGTTAGTTTAATTCTGCAGCCAATCTCTCTCTTGTTGAAAAAAATTCATGTAGATATGAGGCTTTACTGATACAAGCTTTTCTGTCTGATCAATGTCCATGCTCAAATTATTAAAACTTGTTCCCTCTTTACCAGGGGTGATTGTGTTCCGGATATTTCCGGAATTTTTAGAGCCATCAAATCTGGAAATGAGGAATTTTGAAAATCTCTTTCCTTTTCGTTTCTTTCCATTTTTCCGCCTAAATGTGTGTAATTTTTCCCAGAAACCGCCAGACTTTGCATAGTAAATTGGTTCACATCGATTGTTGTAGCTACAGTGCGTAAGTACCAAAGTTATTGCCCAGAGATGTGACTGCCGAGTTTATGGCAGTGCTTAACCAAAAAAGCCAGCGGCGCTTCTTCGGCGATGTCGCGATTCCTCACTGTTATCCACAAGGCCCATTTCGGAGATCGTTCTTGCCATACTACCATCCATCCATCTGTCTGTGGATAGCATATCTCCACAACTATTACAGGGTTGCCAGCCGATTGGGAAACTAGGGGGAAATGAGCGAATCCGAAGATAAGGCTAAAAATCAGGGAAAACTTGGGGGAATTTTTTTTTTTTTTTTGCGAAAACCTGAAAAAGTCAGAGAAAATTAAACTGATAATGTTTTGCGTAATGCGTATGCAGTTACTGGGGATGAGAATTTTGTGCCAGAGTGTGCCAAAACAAAAAATTTTGTGCCATTGCATGACAGAACTGCCGTGCCTCGTCGCCATCGTTGGTACTTCGGAACTCTACATTCTCCATGCGCACCGAGTTCCGCTTGACGCTGAGTAAGACCACGTGGTGAGAAGAAAATTCAGTGATTCGAAGTACTAAGGGTTTTATGTAGTTACTACGGAAATCGTCGGTCCACTACGGACAATGGAAAACATCGAGTATGCTAGCTATGGAAATCGGCGCTCCACTAGAGACGACGGAAAACATCGAGTATGCTATGGAAATCGTCGGTCCACTATGGATGACGGAAAGTATTTAGTATACTATGGAAATTGAAAATTTCAGCCAGTAATTAATTCAAGCGTACAATGATAGCTTTTTTAGCACGTCTTTTGAAAAAAAAGATTGTGCTTATGTTATCGGTTTGCCCGTCCTTCCGTCCGTTCGTCTGTGTTTTTAGCCTTGTGTACGTGTTTTATTGATTTTGTTCTCTTTTGCTGTCTTTTGTTTGGCGCTCTTTGGCCAACCATGGCCCTTGCGCCAATAAAATCAATGAACCAACCAACCAACCGTTCGTCTGTAGACACCATATCTCTGAAACTATTAGTCCGATTTGAAAAATTCTTTCTGCACCGGATACAGCTCTTGGTGGAAAATCCTTTGCATATAATTTCTGATTTTTGGTAAAAAATGGTTTGGCCGCCATGGGGCGCAAGTTTTAATTTCCACTTTTGATGCATTTGCAGCAAAATCTGAGCTTTTAAAATCTCGATTGAAAAAAAAATTCCTTTGTGGACCGATACTACTCACGTCGAGAAACCTTTTAGGAATCTTTTCTTCTTGAAATAATGCATGGCTTCTATGCCAGGAGGCGTAAATGTATATCTTATTTTTGTCAATATATCTACTTCTAGGAGTCCGATTTGAAAAATTCCTTCTTTGTTGGATGGTGTTTCCTATGCCAAATGTTTTTCATATAAATTCAAAATTTTCAAGTAAAGCGTAGACTTTCCGCTAGAGGGTACAAAGGTAAATTGTGTGTTCCCCGATATTTCTGCTTCTAAAACTCCGATTTGAAATATTCTTCTTATATCGCATACAGCTCCTGATGGAAAATGTTTTTCATATAATTTCTAATGTTTGGTAAAGAATGGTTTGGCCCCAGGAGGCATAAGTTTTAATTTCTGCTTCTGATGTATTTGCAGCAAAATCTGAGCTCCTAAAAACTTGAGTAAAAAAAAAAAAAATTTTTAACCCCTGCAGCTCACAGCAAAAAAACATTTGAGAATACTTTCTTCCTAAAATGCCTGTTTTTTCTGCCAGGGGGCATAGATGCATATCTTATATTTGTCCATATCTCTGCTTCTATATGTCTGATTTCAAAAATTCTTTTTTTTTTTTTTTTGTTGAGTGCAAAATGTTTGTCATATAAATTCAAATTTTTCTTAATGCACAAGTCTGCAATCAGAGGGCATGAGTTCAGGATTCTGTTTACAGCAATATCTGCGGGATTAAAAACTCAATTGAAAAACTTCTTTCCTCGGTCAGATGCTATTGTTTTCCATACCGGTTCCATTGATTTTGAATAGCTTTGATAAATTTATTTTGCGTCACAATGAATTCAAAAGATGTGCTCATTACACCCGGAAATTCGGTGTCATCTTTCTTGCTCTTCTTGTTTTGGTTTAAAACTTGCATTGAATATATTGCATTATAGATGTGGCATTTAGTATGTATATTATCATGGAGTTATACATAATTTGTAAATTTTACTTGAAATTGCCCTCAAATTATCTTCTGAAAAATCTGGAAATCTCAGGCGATTTTTAAAGCCAATATGAGTGACAACCCTGCTGTTCGATTTGAAAAATTCTTGAAGTTTGAAATGTAGAAATGATGATCCTTGCATTCTGTTTTTTTCCTAATGCACAACTTCGCCGCTAGAGGGCATAAAAGCAGATGATATCGAATTCAAAATACATTTTGTTGCATATATTTGCTTCTAAATATCTGATTGAAAAAATTATTTCTTCTGTTCGACGCTATTTATAACGAAGACTATTTTAGACATAGTCTCTTTTTCAAGTAACACATAGATTTTCTGCTAGGGGCATAAAGGTAAATTGCGTTTTTCTCTGTATCTTTTCTTCTAAAACTCCGATTTGAAAAATTCTAAAAAAATTCTTCTTGCATCAAAAACAGCTCTTCGTGGGAAAAGTTTTGCATGTAATTAAAATTTTTTTGTTAAGGAATGGTTTGACCATCAGGGGGCATAAGTGTTTGTCTGCTTCTGATGTATTTTCAGCAAAACCTGAGCTCCTGAAAACTTGATTAAAATATTTTTTTTTTTTCTGTTTTGATACTGCTCTCTCTTCAGAACACCCTTGAGAATAACTCCTGCTTAAAATAGCGTATAGTTTTTCCACTTCTTTTTGTCAATATCTCTGCTTCCAAGAGTGTGATTTAAAAAAGTCTTTCTTTGTTGAAGAGCATTTCCGGTGCGAAATGTGTCTCACATAGTTTAAAATTTTCAAGTAATGCATAGATTTTCCGCTAGGGGGCGTAAAGGTTAATCACAAATCCGATTTGAAAAATTCTTCCTGCATCGGATACAGCTCCTCGTGAGAACTGTTTTGCATATAATTTCTCATTTTTAATAAAGAATGGTTTGGCCACCAGGGGGTGTCAGTGTCTTTATGCTTCTAATGTATTTGCAGCAAAATCTAAGCTTCTGAAACTTGATTGAAAAAAATTCTTTCCTGGACTGGCACTTCTCACCACAGACAATCTTTTCAGAATACTTTCTTCTTAACATAATGCAGTTTTTCAGCCAAGGGCGTAGACGCATATCTTATTTTTGTCGATATCTCTGCTTGTAAGAGTTTGATTTGAAAAATTATTTCTTTGTTGGAGAGCGTTTTCACTGCGAAATGCCTCTCATATAATTTCAAAATTTTCTTAACACACAATTGTGTCACTAGAGGGCATAAGTTCAGTTTTCCGTTTAAAGCAATATCTGTGGGACTAAAAACACAGTGTAAAAAATTATTTTTCGGTCAGATATTACTAGAACTGTGAAAACTCTTTGTGTGTATTTTCTTCCTAAAATAATGCAAAATTTTGCTGCTAGGTGGTGCCAATGCTTAATCTGTTTTTCTCAATATCTCTGCTTCTACTGTACGTGTGCGATTTAAAATAATTCTTAAAACTCCGGATGCTATGCACCTTGTGGAACACTTTAGGTTAATATATGAGGAGTTTTGTAATTCACAGTTCTGTCTCTAGATGGTGTTTATGTGCTTCTGTTTACAGCTGTATTTCCTGTTCTAAAAGCCCTATTGAATTTTTTTTTTTTACTGTATGCCATTTGCTACGATAGAGATATGGAGCATTATCTTCATTAAATAATGCACAGATTTCTTGCAAGAGGGCATAAAAGTCAAAACTTTTTCTTGCTATCTTTGCTTCTGGGAGATGTATTTGAAAAGTTTTTCTGTAGCATAGCTTTTTCCATGAATATTTTTTGCCTATTTCCAACTATCCCATAATGCAAAATTCTTCCTCTAGAAGACGTAGATATGCAGGGTGTCCAAGAATTATTGGACACATTACAAAATTATGTACAAAAAAAAACAAAAAAACTGTGAGCATTGTCTGTTTTTCTATGTCACGTATTACTAACACAGTTTCTATATTTTTGTTTTGCAGAATTGTTATTCCCAGAATCTGATAGATGGCGCTAGGTATGGCCTGATGAGGAATATA
Organism: Macrothele yani; assembly: GCA_039090855.1. Lineage (NCBI taxonomy): Eukaryota > Metazoa > Arthropoda > Arachnida > Araneae > Macrothelidae > Macrothele > Macrothele yani. Next base: position 25,631,394 of record CM077031.1, read on the forward strand.
TGAGAAATGCGCAATCAGTAGTCATGTCATCCGTACCGCAGAAGGTGATGTGTGTGTTATGGCTTGTGAATTTAAAGTCTGTCATTAAAGTTAAAAGACAGTACCGTTTAGAGTATGGTTGTAATCCTCCATCAACGAATTCAGTTAAGCGGTGGATGAAACAGTTTAAAGAAACTGGCAATGTGGAAAATCTTGGAGGAGCCAACAGGCCTAACGTCAGTGGTGAGACGGTTGACCAAGTTAATGAAAGTTTCTGACGAAGTCCCAGGAAATCCATTCGTAAAGCAAGCAGAGAAGTGTGCATTCCGAAATCGACAGTTCACGATATCTTGCACAAAAAAATAAAGTTTCAGGCTTATAAAATTCAAATAGTGCAAAAGATGCATGTAAATGATCACACTCTGCAATACGATTTCGCTGTGGATATGCTGAATCGAGTGGAAAACGACAAAAACTCTCTCAGTACTGTAATTTTTAGTGATGAATCCACATTTCATGTATCGGGTATTGTGAATCGTCACAACTGTAGGATATGGGGCAGTGAACCGCCTCATGCTGCTATTGAACTGGAACGTGATTCTCCAGAAGTTAATGTGTGGTGCGCCCTATCAAAAAGAGAAGTGATTGGCCCTTTCTTCTTCTTCTGCGAAAAAACTATAAATGGTGACATTTACTTGGATATGCTAGAAAATTTAACTATACCCTAGATCAAAAGATACGACGTCAACATTGCGTGCCTCCCGATTGGGCAACATGTGTACGCAAGTGCCTAAATAAGCATTTCCCCAACAGATGGATTGGGCGTGGTGGTCCCATTCTTTGGCCTCCTCGCTCTCCAGATCTAACTCCATTGAATTATTTCATGTGGGGTTATGTGAAGGATCGTGTCTATCAGACGCCTTGTACTGATTTGCAGGAACTGAAGCAGCGTATCACAGCTGCTATTAATTCCATAACTCCTCAGATGCTTGCCAATACATGGCGTGAAATCGAGTATCGCTTGGACGTACTACGAGCAACCAAGGAATCTCGCATCGAAATTTATTAACTTGTGTAGTTACAGTGTAAGTTAGTAGAGTCAGTTTCTTTCTATCTGTTTAATGTTTTGTTTTATATAATTTTGTAATGTGTCCAATAATTCTTGGACACCCTGTATATAGATATAATATCTCTGTGCTTGAAAACAGTTTTAAATTGTGCAGGATTTTTATAACCTCGTGTTGCGCCGCATGTACCTAGTTCTATAAAATAGCTTTCAGAAATTTCGGTCTCCACATGCAAATCACCCCTCTTTTCAGAATTTGACTTGGAACCGTAGATTTGGACTTGTGAATAAAATTTTTAGCAAGTTCAGCTAGCTCTGCTAACTAAACTAAGCAAGGTTATACACAGGCTTTGCACTACCTATGGAATCTTGAAAAAGCCCTGGAAACTCCTCTCCCCCCCCCCTCTCTCTCTCTCATATTTTTTAAGAATTTTTTTTATGAGATGCATGTTTCTCTATTTCTAATACATATCGGTACTTCTTCAGAATTAATCAAATAAAGAGCAATTGTTTTCGTCCCTGTGCAGTTACTGTGTCCCATACAATTGTTCACAGGCAGAGTGAATAACGCAGTATCGATTTTTCACATTAATTTTCCATAAAATTAGTGTTTTCCAATTTCTTAGTTACCTCTTGCTCATATATGAGATCATTCGCGGAATTCCGCTTCTTCTGTTGACATTTGGGTCCTCCTTGATCGATGCAATACTGAAGAGAAGTTTGGGGGGGGGGGGAGTGCAATCTTAAACCTATAATTTTATTATTTATGAATTGTAAATATGTGTACCTCTGAACACGTCCCGGTTTTAGATTTTGAAAAGTTGGCATCTCTGATATATCCCGCTCCAAACCCCATTTATTTGATTTCCCTATTAAAATCTGGCATAAAATTTGGCACTGGGGTGGCCAGGAACCTGGAATTTTTCGAGCCCTGTGTGTTAGTTCAAGTAAAAATTGTCAAAGTAATTTTAAAAATAAGTCATTTTCATCTACACTCTTGACTTTCAGGTATTTTCTTATATGCATGTGGAAGGAAGGACATGAAAATTGAGATGAAATGTAAACTTTTTTTGCTGTTAATAAGAATTGTTGTTCTGACATGTAATGACATATTTAGTATTTAATTATGACAATATACGGTTACATTATGACAATGCACACCTGAAATTAACATTCGTTTTGTATTTCATTTCTTTAGACACATTCGTTATCGCTACGGAGAGCTGTTGTTGGAAGGAAGAAAAATTTTGACGACTTACTTTCGGACCACAGAGCAGCCAAAGAAGCTTCTGTTAAAGTCACATCGGTCAAAGGAAGCCCATTACGACCTAATTCTGGAGACCGTGTTGAGAACCAACAACAGTTGTTAGAACGTGATAATTTATCTGGTGCTTCAACTACTGTTCCAAGTGCTAAGTCTGCTTCAGGTAAGCAGACTTCATCATGATCTTTTCTTTTCTTTTTAATTTTCATACAGTGAAACCTAGTTATACATAGTCATATCAGAATTATATGACTACCAACCTAATAATGGGAAATAATCACCCTTGGCCCAGATGACACCAGTGAGACGGCGTGGCATAGATGCAGCGAGACCCTGTAAGGTTGCCCAAGGCACACTCGCCCGTTCGGACTGCAGCAGAGCAAGGAGGTCCCGCAGATGACGTGTTTGTGGGTCAAACCCATACCTGCCAACTTTTACGCATTTTAACTGTTCTTTACGATTTTACGCATAGATCGCTAATTTTTACGCATTTCCGTATATTTAAAAAAAAAAAATCAAATCTTTCTTGAGAAATATCTGTTAATGTTTCAGTTAAATCATACCTGCCAACTCTTCCGGAATTCGCGGAAGTTTTCCGTTTTTTTTATACGGTTTTCCGGCCGGAAGAACTTCTCTTCCGGATTTTTAAAATTTTCTGTATTTTTTGTTAAAAATATCCCTATAAATAAAATATATAACAGAGATGGGAATTTTGCGCCATTGTGCGCTAGAACACTTGTGCCCTGTCGTTATCGCCTGGAATTCGGCACAGTAAATTCTCCATGCATATTGTTATGCTTGATGCTGAATAAAGATCATGCACCAAGAAGAAAGATTCAGAGACTCCAACTACTGCGGTTTTTACGTAGTTACTATGGAAATAGTCGGTCCTCGACGGACGACGGAAAACATTGAGTATGCTATGATAATCATTGGTCCGCTAAAGATGACGGAAAGCGTAGAGTATTCTATGGAAATCATAGGTCCGCTACGGACGACGGAAAACATTGAGTATGTTATGGAAATCGTCGGTCCGCTACAGACGTTGGAAAACGTCTAGTATTCTATGGAAATCGCCGGTCCGCTACAGACGACAGAAAGCGTCGAGTATTCTATGGAAATCATAAGTCCGCTACGGACGACGGAAAGCATCGAGTATGCTATGAAAATCGTCGGTCCACTGCGGACGACCGAAAACGTTGAGTATGATATGGAAATCGTCTGTCCGCTACTCACGATGGAGAACATCGAACATACTATGATAATCGTAGGTCCGCTACGGACGACGGAAAACGTCGAGTATGCTATGAAAATCGGCGGTCCACTGCGGACGATGGAAAACATCGAGCATGCTATGATAATGGTAGGTCCGCTACGGACGAAGGAAAACATCGAGATGCTATGAAAATCGTTGGTCCGCTACGGACGACGGAAAACATCGAGTACACTATGGAAATTGTCGGTCCGCTACAGACGACGCAAAACGTCGAGTATTCTATGGAAATCATAGGTCCGCTACGGACGACGGAAAACATTGAGTATGCTATGAAAATCGTCGGTCCACTGCGGACGACCGAAAACGTTGAGTATGATATGGAAATCGTCTGTCCGCTACTCACGATGGAGAACATCGAACATACTATGATAATCGTAGGTCCGCTACGGACGACGGAAAACGTCGAGTATGCTATGAAAATCGTTGGTCCACTGCGGACGATAGAAAACATCGAGCGTGCTATGATAATCGGCGGTCCACTGTGGACAATGGAAAACGTTGAGCATGGTATCAAAATGTGATATAATTTGTTTATATTGTAAGCATCTAAAAATTTAAAAAGGCACAAATATTTGCATTTATTTTTACTTGTACATAGCTACATTCATTATAAATGTTGTTTGCGCATAGTTACAAAAAAAAAAAAAAAAAAAAAATCATTAGAAATGTCATTCGTGCTCAATTTTACACATTTGAATTTTCTCAAGTTGGCAGGTATATGCAAACCTGTTGATCCAAATAGTCCCATAAGTGCTCTATGGGGTTAAGGTTGAGTAATTTCGCTGGCCAAGAGAAAAGAGGGACATTGCTGTCATGTTCCTGGAGCCAGTCTTGCACCCCCTTAGCGATGCGGCACAACACATTGTCCTGTTGGCAGATGGTAGACCCCATCACCACCAGGGTAAATGTCCAACATGAAGGGATGCACGTGGTCAGTGAGGATGGACAGGTAGCCATTGGCATTCAGGGACTCGTCCAGTGGTACTAGCGGTCCCGGGTCATACCAGGAAAATATGCCCCAGGCATGCACACTGCCACCGCCAGCCCGCACTTGACCGACAAGCGTGGCTGATGCCGAGTGATATGGGTCCATGAAATAATTGTTTCAATCGATTTTTCTGCAAGTGCATCAGAAGCAGAAATGAACACTTACGCTCCCTGATGGCCAAACCATTCTTTATGAACATTTTAAAATTATATGCAAAGCAGTTCCCATGAGGAGCTGTTTCCAATGCAGGAACAGTTTTTCAAATCGGTGTTGCAGTGATATTGGGGAAAACGCTGATTACCATTATGCCTCCTAGGGAAGATCTATGCATCACTAGGAAATTTTGAAATTCTTTGAGAAACATTTAACATCAGAAGCACTTTCTAACAAAAAAGGATTTTTCAAATCGGACTTTTAGAAGCAGATACACTGCTGGCCACCCAAAGTGCAACACCAAGAAGGAAGCACTCGATTGGCCTGAAATTCGCAGCGTGCGTCGACCGCGAGAGGACGGGCAAACAATTAGCATTGCAGAGCGTATGCAAATCATGTGCGCCCGGCACGCCACCGAGAAGCACTATAAGAAGAGTGCACAGAAGGCGGGGTGTAAGTAGTGGAAGTGTGTTGGGCTGCCGGACCTGTGCGAGGGAAGCTTCCCGATGCCTCGTCGCAGAATACGGCAGTCATTCCAGCATGTTTCAGAGTTTGACAGAGGAAGAATAGTGGCTTATCGCGACAGCGGTTTGTCGTACCGAGACATCGGCGCCCGTGTGGGACGACATCCAGCCACAGTGAGGCGAGTATGAATTCGGTGGGTGCGGGAGGGACGGACGGACCGACGTGAGTGATTGCCGCGGCACACCACCGAACGAGAGGACCTGCGTGTTGTGCTGTGGGCATTGACAGCTCGCACCGCCGCATCACGAACGTTAGCGCAGAAATTGGGGTGTGTTGCGCAACAACCTGTGTCAGCACGTACCGTTCGACGTCGTCTGCTGGTGCGGGGACTTGTGGCACGGCGCCCATTGCTCCGATTACCATTGACGTTACACCGCCGGCGAGTGCGGCGGCAGTGGGCCATTGAATGTTGCACTTGGACTACGGAATGGCACGACCTTGTCTTCTCCGACGAATCTCACTTCTGCCTGCAACACCACGATGGTCAGATCCGCGCGTGGCGATACCGCGGCGAGACACTGTATGACGCCTGCATTATGCATCGCCATACCGGTCTGTCGCCTGGCGTTATGGTTTGCGGCGCAATTGTATATGACACCCGCACCCCTCTGGTACGCATCGCCGGTACACTCAACAGCAACCACTACATCTCCGACGTTTTGGAGCCTGTAGTCCTCCCTTACCTGCAGGACCTGCCAGCGGCCACGTTTCAACAGGACAATGCGCGCCCGCAAGTGGAAACCATCGTGCAACAATTCTTCACGGCCCACCAAGTGTCACTGCTGCCGTGGCCCGCTTGTTCTCCCAATATGTCACCCATCGAACAGGTCTGGTCGCTGATCGGCAACCGAGTGGCCCGGAAAGCATCACCCACGACTACACCTGTTGAACTGTGGAAACGTGTAGAAGCAGGCGGGACCGACATACCCCAAGCCCACATCCAAAGCCTCTTTCGTTCGATGCCGCGGCGTGTAGCGGCCGTTATTGCCAGCCATGGGGGCCACACGAACTATTGATGTCTGCGTGTTCCGCAAGTAGCACGGGCCTGTAAGCTCAATCGTTTCATCTTTGTATCTGTTGTTATGTGTCCAGTAAATCTGGCTTTGCTATCTCGTGTCCTTCTTGGTGTTGCAATTTGGGTGGCCAGCAGTGTATATTGACAAATATGAGTATGCATGTACACCCCCTAGCAGAAAAACTTTGCATTGCTGTTAGAAGAAAGTATTCTGAAACAGTTTTCCTAGATGCGAGTGTCACGTCCCATGAAAGAATTTTTTTCGGTCAAGTTTTTAGAAGCTCAGATTTTGCTGCAAATGAAGCAGGGGAAAAAAAACAGGCTTCCTAGTGGCCAAGCAATTCTTTACCAAGAATTAGAAATTATATGCAAAACATTTCCCATCAGTTGTTTCCATTGAAGGATTTTTTTTTCCTTTCAAATTGGAGTTTCAGAAGCAGCGATATAGGGGAAAACATAATTTACTATTACGCCTCCTAGTGGAAAATCTTTGCATTACTTGAAAAAAAAGGCTGTAATTGGAGTCGGGTGAAAAAGTTCTGCCTTTTTTTGGAAGTCATCTGGGGAATTCTGGAGGTCGATGCAAAAATGCAATAAAACAAATTAGATCAGTATAAATGTGGGATTGACATTATTGTTTTGATGTAAGCACATGACTAAAATAAAATTCTTATTTGTTCCTAAAGAAAATGTTAGACAATTTTATGGCTTTTATATATGCATATATGGTGCTCAGGGTAGTTAATAAACACTGAAAAGTTAATTATTTTTGCATATTCCTATGTGGGAAAAGTTCAGCCTTTTACTGCCAATAACCACTTTCATGCCTGTTAGAATAGTATTTGATATAAATGGCATTGAAAGGTGAATTTTTTTTCAATCGGATATTCAAAAGCAAATTTATGGAATAAGATGTATTTAGAATTCAAGAGTTCAACAAATACCATCTGCATTTACTCCCTCTAGCGGCAGAGTTGTGCATTAGCAAAAAAAAAAAAAAAAAAGACCTGTTATTAGGGGGTGATCTTTTGTACCAATATCTCCACCATTTTTACAGAAGTAATCTATATATTTATTCTATAAGGATTTTTACTGTGAGTCATATTTTGAGAGAATGGCGGAACGTTAAAGATATGGTTGAGGTATCAAAATAAAGGTCTTACCGTGTAGATGTGCCAGTCGAAGAGAAAAATGAGATTGGGGCAACGGTTCAGACGTTGTCGGGCATCAAAATTCCCATGTAAAGTCTGTGGGAGAGACGTGTGGTTGACATTCGATCGCCTGCAGTTAACTCACGCACTGTTGAAGGCGGAAGCATGGAGGGACTGAGATAGTCCTAAGTCTTCTCTTTTCTGAGCAAACCATTGCGCAAAGCAACGCTAGCAGGCATTTGTATCAAAGTTCTTCTCATTGGAACAGTTAACACTCTCGAAGACCTGATTGTGTTGTGCCATTGGACTGTGTGATGTATATATACAATTTAATATGCATTCAATCCAGTTTAAAGATGTAAATAAACATTCCATTGACCATTGCTAGTGAAAATATTTCAAATGTACACTGAAGTGCCAGAAAAACTGGTACAGATGAGCTTATGCAAAATACATAGCAACTAGGGATGGGGAAATATGCCATTTTAAGATAACAGTGATTACTTGTTATTGCTACTGACCCAGTAACAATTATTTAACCTGGTATTTTGAATAACAGTTCCTGGACAACAAAGAGACTGTTGGACAATGCTAACACTGTTCTGCACAGCGGGATAAAATGAATTTAATCCTGCACTCCATTTTCCATATCATTGAATTCAATGCTGGGGAAATTATTTGTATGAACTTAAGAAAAAAGTAATTGTATCTATTTAAGTAATGAAAAAAGTTATTGTACCTATTTAAGTAATGAGAAAAAAAATTTTTGCTACAAAAGTGACTGATATTTATGTTCAAAATTTTCAGATGAAAATAGAAATAGCTTGCGAATACCAGGAGCTTAAGAGTTAAAATAGGAGTCATTGCTATTAAGAAACAACAAGAACTTCATTCACTTTCTCTGTCGACAATCGAGAACGTCTTTGGCTTAAAATCTGTCCTGCCTTAGAAAAAATTGGTTCGCATGGAACGGAAGTCGCGGTCACTGCAAATTTTTGCTTGACTAATTCACTTAAGTTGGGATACAAATAGCAGTTTTTTTTTTGCCACCACTGCATTGGATTTTTGTCTCTAGGCAATAAATCATCGTCCAAATACCGTTGCACTTCAATAATTGCCTTGGACTGTCTTGTTCCTGGTGGCTTGAATGCAGAGGCTTTTGCATCAAATAAACCAAACACTGACAACTCACCATCCAAATTATTAGTTATTGGTGACGGAGATATATTTTTCTTCTCTTCAGAATTTATTGTACCAGCAACCATATATTAATAGCCATTCGTTTAGCATGTTGCTGATTCAAATATGATATCCTTGAATCGTGGATCCAAAAATGTGGCTAACAAAAGCATATTAGTTTTGGCTATATTGCCAAGTTGTTTGCCAATCTGCTCATTAATTTTTGGTAGCACAGATTTAGTCTTGACGTGAAAATCTCTTTTCAATAGCTCACCATACACGCTTTCCAACCCTTTTGATACAATTATCACTAAAGATGATGTTACATATTTTTTTGGCGCTTAAAGATTTCGTAACATTTTCAAATGGTTTCAAGATCTGTACCAATTCTTTGCATATTTTCCATTCTTCTCTGGTGAGGGACGGGGAACATCAGTTTCTAGCAGAGCAATAGATGTTTTCACAGCATTTTCCAATTCAGAGAACCTGTTCGGCATATAAAAAGTTGAATTCCACCTTGTGGCTACACTTTGGATTAATTTCTTAGGAATGCTGCTTGTACCACTGTTTTGCTGGCATTCTTTAAATTTCAAAGCAGCTGTTGAACTTCTTTTTAAAAATGACACAATGCTTTTAATTCGTTCCAACAATTCATCAACTACTTTGAGGCTGTCCATAACAATCAAATTAAGCGTATGAGCAAAACGACTAAAATGTTTCCATTTCAAATTATTTGTGATCGCGCTTTTTATATTTGCCCCATTGTCAGATACTGCTAATATAATTTTCTGGTCGACACCCCTCTCGCAAACTATGCGTTTTAATGAACTGGCTAAATTTTCACTTATATGGCGGTCATCAATGTTAGAAATTATTGTAAGGAATATGGCTGTCAGAGTTCTTCGAACCAGACGCCTCAGCGAACATTTAACAGAATTGCAGGTGGCGCTGCTCGAAACGTTTTTATTTGTTTTACTCTAGCGAGCGTTGCCTGAGAAGAAGATCCCCTTCTGCTGCTCACGTCGGTTAGTAATCTAAGTGGTTGATCTTTGACTGAACAACAACAATGTCGGTGATATGTAGAGGGTGTGCGTGTTGGAATAGTGAGTTATTACCTTTTTCTGGAGATGTACAATAAATATTAGTGTGTTGTCTTTGAAGCATTTATGTGTGTGGAAACCCCTTTTTTTTCGCTGTGATTACTAAGGATAGATCTTCCTGCAGCTGGTAAGTGGCTTACTGCGTTACTTAAAGGAATTGTAGATTTTAATTGTTTAGAAATATTTAACAATCAAAAGAATCACATTCTAATAAAACAGATTTAACTGCAAAAGTATCATCGATATAGTGTACAGTAACGCTCAGAAAACTTTTGTTAGTAATCAATGTCCAGCAGTCTGTTGCTATTGTGACAGATTTCACACTTTGCAAAACAATTTCAACACAGTTTTTTAATTTTTCATAAATTGATGGCAGCATTAATCTTGTTATGGTTTTTCTGTCTGGAAGAGCATAACTCTGGGTTCAAAGTAGAAACAAATGACCTAAAACCAGCGTCCTCAACAATCGAAAATGGCTGAAAATCTTTAGTAAAAAGGTTCATTAAGGAATCGTCGATTCTTTTCTTGTTAACAGAGGTCATTTTTTTTTTTAGCAACGTATGAATGCAACGTGTCTTGTTCTAATTTCTTACGTTTGATTTGCCCTTGTCCACTGAATCCGCTTCCACTAGGTTGCTCTTCATTCTGAAGATCATTATGAATGATGTATGGTTCTACTTCCGTGCAGTCTAACATAGGGTCAGCAACAAATCCTTTTTGTACATTGTGAGCAAGCACATTATCTTTCATTTTATTCAGTTCAGGTTTCAAATTCACTAAAGGATGTTTACTTTGAATATGTTTTCTTAACCCTTTAAGCGGCCGAGGTACCTGAGCGAAACGGTGTCTAAAATTTCCTGCCCTTCCCAAGGAGATATGTTAACGTAGCGGCAGAGTTAAAGCTAAGAAAAACAATTCCTTCCCCTCTCATCTCAACGGCACCAATCGTAAATTTGTGCAATGGTGTCAAGTCTCCCGGACACGGACATCATGCCACTAGGTAGAAAAAAATTACCTGAAACATCTTCTTTCTTAGGTTCTACGCCATTGTTACAGCACTTTCAGTAAGCAATTAGTCAGAAAATATTGATGTGTAAATCATTTCCCTAGATGACAAGTTTAAATACCAAAGCTAAGAGAAACGCACCGCTTTCTGGTGCTCGGGTTCACTCGTTCCAGCTGCGTTCTGCCCACTTCTTAGACAGCAAATATATTTGTCCGACCTGATTTCAGTCCATCTTGCTTACCCCGAGTTAATTCGTTCCAGCCAGTTAAAGGCTTAAGTTCGTAATTGACGATTTATAGAACAAAGTCTGGTTGCATATATCACATGTAGCTTTACACGTGTCAGCATTACTCACTTTAAAATACGTCCAAATATAAGAAGATTTTCTTTCCATTTTAACAAGAGCTAAAAATCAAAAAGCAACACTTACGGAATTACCCTCTAAACTCTGAAGTAACCAGCGAGGAATAATGGCGAAAACTGCAAATCATCAACAGCTATAACTGTGATTGGTAACGGCGGGTCTCGAAGCACGAGTAACAGCTAACAATAACAGGTAGGCGGTAACAATTCTGCAGCACCACTCAGTGAAGTGGTGGCTCCCCCTGTTATTCAAAGTAACAGGTATTTTTCAGGCGAATAACAATGGGTGATTGCTGTTCTGCAATAACAGTGACAGAATAACAGGTACTGTTATTGCTACCCATCCCTAATAGCAACGTCACCTATGCAAGTGCTCGGTTGCGTCTGCCAGTGCGTATATAAAGCGATAGACATCCTTGCCAGTTGTCAGAGCTGTTTTTGGCATGAGAATAACAAGTAACAACGATTTGAGCGATTTTCAACGCGGTGTCATAGTTGGCGCTCGTGAGATGTGCCATAGTATTTTGGAGGTGGAAAGGAAGTTCAGATTTTCACGGACAACCATTGCAAGGGTGTACCGTGACTACAATAATTCCGGCAAAACCTCCAACACCAGTGTGGCCGTAAAAAGACATTGGGTGAACGTGACCATTGTCGGCTGTCAAGAATCGTTTCACGCGACACTCTCGCATGTAGCATCAGAATTAAATTCTGGAGCCTCAACAAGCATCAGCGTCCGGACTGTGCAACGTACCCTGCACGACAACTCGAGCCTCCTTGATGGGTGCACGACACAGAGCTATGCGCCTCACTTGGGCACGGCAACACCGCCACTAGACTTGATGACTGGAAACAAGTAGCCTGGTCTGACGATTGGCGTTTCCAACTGTATCGTGCAGATGGAAGGATTCGTGTGTGGCACAAACCCCATGAAACCATGGGTCCCGCCTGTCAACAGGAAACTGAAACTGTATCGGCTGGTGTGTGGGGGGGGGGGTCTGTGATGGTATGGGTTGTGTTTACCTGGACTTCACTGGAACCTCTGGAATGTCTACAAACGTCTGTGACCGGCCAACGCTATGTGCGCATCCTTTCTGACGAGGTACACCCGTTCACGTCCTGCATTCATGCTGATGGGTTGGGCCTGTTCTAGCAGGACAATGCACCTCCACATACAAGTATCACAACACCACATTAAGGTTAGAGGAGCATTCATCTGAGTTTGGGGTTTTACCATTTCCACCCAAGTCCCCAGATCTGAACACGATAGAACACATTTGGAATGGAATGCAATGCGCTATCGAACACAGGAATCCGAGACCTTAGAATACACCCGAATTGTGGAACGCTCTGCAGGAAGTATGGTGTGCATTGCCTACAGCATATTTCTAGAAGCCAGTGGAGTCCATGCCTCGTCGTATTTCTGCAGTCCTGCGCTCCCGTGGGGGACCTACCAAGTATTAGACTGGTGTACCAGTTTTCCTGGCACTTCAGTGTACATATTGAGTTGCAACATCTATATCTTTATTCTATAAGTTTTTTTTTTTTTACTGTGATAGCTATTTTGAGAGAATGGCTGAACGTAAAAATATGGTTGAAAATAAAGTAAAAGGTCTACCATGTAAAGGTCTTACCTACCATGTGCATGTGCAAAATAAAGGTCACACCATGTACATGTGCCAGTCGAAGAGAAAACTGAGATTGGGACAACGGTTCGGGCTGGACGGGGTGGCAAAATTCCCATGTAAAGTCTATGGAAGGAGTGTGCTGCCCTTATCTACATCAGGTGCTCAGTTCAGTGTCACACTTGGTGTGTGCATGGTGTTCTATGTTCAGTCCTAAAGTAAGTAAATACTTTATTGCATACTTACCCTTAACAGAATGTCTCTCTCACAGAAAACTAAAAAAAAAAAAAAAAAAAGAATATGTGAGGGCCTTACTTGAAGACATGAGCGATCAATGGGTCACAACTATATGTCTCAGACAAGAGATAATGAAGAGTATTCGCAACGCAAATCTCATTCCAACAACATTTACAAACACAGTTGTGACTGAAGATGAGAGTGAAAGAGTGTGCTATCCAGTTGAATTTTTGCACACGATCGAGATGAGTGGACTTCTGCCTCACATTTTACGACTGAAAAAGGGTATGGTCGTTATGCTCATCACGAACCTGGCCGCCCCGGTGGCACAGTGGTCTAAGCGCTGACTTATGATGATTAATTCGTGGAGGGTCTGGGTTCGAATCCCGGTGAGGCATGGATTTTGTGTTTGTCTTACGGCACTGGCTGTCTCCCTTCCCTGGAACCAGTGACCCGAAATTTGGGATGTGTGACTGCTTATAGCTCATTGAGTTGCTCATGGTGGTTGTTAAACCTTCAGTCAAAAAAAAAAAAAATAACCAAAATGGACTATTACTGAAGTGGTTGAATGAATTTGTCAATCAAATAAAGTTTACATTTGTTGTATCACATGAGTTTATTCTTTAAAAAAAAACCTAACTAACCATCGATTGTGACGGGTTTCGTCTAGTGATATTCTAATTTCTAGTTCCATTAATGTTTATTATTTATTAGGAGCAAATTTTTTATTGACCTTAAGGCAAGTAGGTAGGCAAAACTCGTAGTTCAAAATTCCATAGCCATTAGTTGAAAGAAGAAATAAAACATGTGAGCAGATCGCCCTCTCCTATAATAATGAACTCATATTCAGGGGTGATTGTGGTCTGGATTTTTTCCCGGAATTCTGGGTGTTTTTTTTTTTTTTATTTTTGCTGCTTAAACCCGGAAATTCCAGAGAAATATTCTTAGACTTTTAATTTAAAATAAAGGAATTTATAGTTTTTGCAGGATAAACCATTTTGTAAAAGTAAAAAATGAAATAATCAAAATTTTTATCCCATAATCTAGAAATGTGCTTATCGACACATATTCATTGATCAGGCGCATGAGGGACAATAATACAGAGTGAGTACAACTGGTCCAAAATATGATAAATAGTTAGGACAGTTACAAGAAGGATATGCAAAGTAGCATTAAACAATCTAGTAGCACTGTTGAAAACTGTGGGACTACAAAAAAGAAAAAAACAAAGAACAGTGTGACATTAAAAAATTTGTAGATATTTCAGAGCTTAGTTAAAAATTAAAGGTGTAAAAGAAAGTCTGATTGTGCTGATGTAGAAGGGAAAAAAACAAAAAAAAAACAGACAAATTTGATCTTCTCAAATAATAATTAACTCTTAGAATTCATCAACTAATACTTTTATATAATAGGTTAGTTGTTTTTAGATTTTATTCTGTGTAAAATAAAAATGTAAACAAAAATTGTTTTTAAGCTGTTTGATTTTAAATTCATGATTGCTTTACTTATGTCATAGCAATTTATTTCTCCATAGAATCTATATATTAATTCTATAAGTTTTTTTACCGTGAGTCCTATTTTGAGAGAATGGCTGAACGTAAAAATATGATTCAGGTATCAAAATAAAGGTCTTACCATGTAGATGTGCCAGTCGAAGAGAAAACTGAGATTGGGGCAACGCTTTGGGAGTTGTGGGGCAGCAAAATTCCCATGTAAAGTCTATGGGAGAACCGTGCGTTGCTTATCTACATCAGGCGCTCAGTTCGGTGTCAGACTTGGTGTGTGCCTGATGTTCTATGATCAGTCCTAAAGTAAGTGAATACTTTATTGCATACTTACCCTTAACAGAATGTCTCTCTCGCAGAAAAAAGATAAAAAAGAAAATGCTAGTGCCTTACTGGAAGGTGTGAGCGATCAATGGGTCGCAACTACACAATCTAACGACAAGTAATTGGGCACCTGTGATAGCAAAGGAAAACGAAATTTATTCACCTTCAATAGTTGGTGGAGGCCCCACGAGCGGCGATTACAGCTGCGACCCTCCAGGGCATACCCTCAACCAGGCATTGTACGACGGCTAGCGGTATTTTCTTCCACTCGGCTTGGATAAGACAGGTCAGTTCCTTCACCGATTTCGGACGGTGGGGGCACCCCTTAAGTCGACGCTCCAACTCATCCCAGAGGTATTCGATAGGGTTAAGGTCCGAGCTCTGCGCAGGCCAGTCCATTTGATTAACCCCATTGTCACCATACCAAGCCATGGTGGACCTCGCAACATGACAGGTGGCATTGTCATCCTGAAAATAACATGGGTCCACCCCGTAAAACTGCCACAACATAGGAAGCGCATGGTCATCCAAAATGGTGCAGTAGGTCTCGGCGTTGAGTCAACCAGGAATTGAGACCAAGGGACCCGTGCCATACCAGGAGAAACACCCCCATAGCATAATTCCACCGCCGCCAAACTTCACAGTTGGCACAATACATTCCGGCAGGAGGTGTTCTCCAGGCAGACGCCAAACCCAGACCCTGCCATCCGAACGGTAGAGGGTGAACCTTGATTCGTCGCTCCAGACTCCAGAGAACCTGTTTCCACTGTTCAACGGTCCACTGTCGACGTTCTTTGCACCACGTTAGCCGAGCAGCGCTATTGGACTTGGTGATCAAAGGCTTGTGGGCGGCAGCACGTCCATGATAACCGAGCAGATGGGCTTCCTTACGCATGGTATTCATCGAAAGAACACTCTCGGATGCCTGTTGAAACTCCTCGCGGATGTGGCCCATCGATTTGGTGCGGTTCTTCCGAATTTCTCTTGCCAGCACCCGTCGGTCTCTAACTCCCTGTTTTGTGGATCTGCCGGGTCGGGACACATTCCGACAGTCATCTCTCATCTTCCACTTGCCAATCACGTAGGCCACTGTTGATTATGGGTACTTCAACTCACTGGATCGGCCATTTCTGTGATACCCGACGATTACACCTTTCTCGAAATCAAAGAGCTTTAAACTGCGTGGCATCTTGCATGCGACTGGTTGCGTTGTTGTTTCCCACATGATATTTAACGGCGGCGGCCGTGACGTGCATCAGGACCGCAGATATCGTTGATTGCAGGGGTATCCAATTACTTGTTGGTAGCTAGTGTATATGTCTCAGACAAGAGAGAATGAAGAGTATTCGCAACACAAATCTCATTCCACAACAACATTTTCAAACAGAGTTGGACTTAAGATGAGAGTGAAAGAGTGCACTATCCAGTTGAATTTTTGCACACGATCGAGATGAGTGGACTTCTGCCTCACATTTTACGACTGAAAAAGGGTGCAGTCATGATGCTCATCACGAACCTGGCCGCCCCAGTGATGCAGTGGTCTAAGCGCTGATTTATGATGATTCGTTCGTGAAAGGTCTGAGTTCGAATCCTGGAGTGCCATAGATGTTGTGTTTGTCTTACGGCACTGGTTCTCTCCCTTCCCTGGAACCAGTGACCCTTAATTAGGGATGGGCGACTCCTTATAACCCATTGAGTTGCTCACGGTGGTCGTTAAACCTTGAGTCAAAAAAAAAAAAAAAAAAAAAATCACGAATCTAGACTATTGTCTTGACTGAAGTGGTTGAATGAATTTTTCGTCAAATAAAGTTTACATTTGTTGTTTCACATGAGTTTATTCTTTTCCATAAAAAAACAAAAACAAAACTAACCATTGATTCCAATGGGTTTCGTCTAATATGTAAGTTTGAATATTTATGGAAAAGTGTTTCATAAGTATAACATGTAGTCCATAATAATCAGTTTGTACCCAGCTAACTCAGCATACACGTTACCTTTATCTTACTGTTTTCAGGATTTTTTATCTGACTTCACAATCACCCATGCATATTTGAAATTTCTCAAAAAAGTTATAGGGTTAATACAGACATTTAACGTGGACCAGGAACATCAAACAAAGATCTTCGCTCTTTCCACGTTTATAAGTGAGTCACAGAAAAATTCTCATTGGCCGCCACCGGGAGTCGAACCCAAACTTGGAAGACCCTGGGTTCGACTCCCAGTGGCGGCCAATGAGAATTTTCCCGTGACTCACTTATAAACGTGGAAAGAGCGAAGATCTTTGTTTGATGTTCCTGGTCCACGTTAAATGTCTGTATTAATTATTCATTTGCCTTCTAATTATTTGTTCAGTTGCTGCTTACCATCTTTGGTGAATCCCTAGCATTGTGCGGGGCTCCAAGAAGCAACCTGTCAACTTGGCTTGGCAGTTAGCGTGTGTGAGTCTGGAGGAATTCGAGGCCGCTGTGGTGTAGCGGAAGCATATCCAGCACGTAACTGGAAGACCCTGGGTTCGACTCCCGGTGGCGGCCAATGAGGATTTTTCCGTGACTCACTTATAAACGTGGAAAGAGCGAAGATCTTTGTTTGATGTTTCTGGTCCACGTTAAATGTCTGTATTAATTATTCATTTGCCTTCTAATTATTTCTTCAGTTGCTGCTTACCATCTTTGGTGAATCCCTAGCATTGTGCGGGGCTCCAAGAAGCAACCTGTCAACTTGGCTTGGCAGTTAGCGTGTGTGAGTCTGGAGGAATTCGAGGCCTCCGTGGTGTAGCGGAAGCATATCCGGCGCGTAACTGGAAGACCCTGGGTTCTACTCCTGGTGGGGGCCAATGAGAATTTTTCCGTGACTCTCTTATAAACGTGGAAAGAGCGAAGATCTTTGTCTAATTTATAGGGTGACTATAAAAGAAGTGGTGTGATACATCTTGTTACACCTTATATTTGTAGCTGCTACTATTTTGTTTACATTGTCACTGGTGTAATGTAGTTGTTCTTAGTGCTTTATGAAATATGAATATTGCTCTTATAATGAAATTGTATGTAATTTTAGGGCTCAATAAAGTAAATGCCAGTTCCTCAAGTAGTCAGTTTCGATCCCCTGTGGGTCTCGTGTCTTCTCAGAATTCAGCTAAAGCTTCTAGTACTCAAGGCATTCCACCTAACAGGTGAGTCTACCATTTATTTCTCTGTCCGCTGCACAAAATTGTAGATTGCTATTTTGTCACATGACTGCATGTGTAGCATTGAGCTCTCGTCTGAACACCACCATTTTCTTGCAGAATATCATCAGCCACTCATGTGCAAGACTTGTCAGATGCTCAGGAGGATGAGAAAAGGCATCAAGACTCGGAACAAACTTCCACACGGAGTAATCTGCCAGATCCACCCTATATCAACAGGCATCCCAGGCCTGTGGCTGTATGTTCAATGCATTACTTATTGTTCAGTAATTATATGTTTACTAGCTTTACTACCCGGCTTTGCCTGGTGTAGAATGTATGGAATCTGTAGAATCAAATGGACCAAAAGCGTTAAGAATTAGTTAACATGCATCCAGGAGACACAGCATTAGAACACTGACTGAACAAAATTCGTTAGCAATTTGTTATCAACGATCAAATACATCACATGCTTTCAGTTTCAGACGTCTCTGAGGGGCGAATCTCTGGGATAAAAAAGTTAAAACTGTATCTTTGCGAATATTTTATGAAACTGGCTGAAATTTTAATGAACACCATAAATCGTTAATAGGAAACATACATACATACATATCACTAAGCTGTTCTCTGAGATTCAGAGGTTAGCTCCAAAAAGAAATACAAACTTCCAGGTATTTTTTACTTATTGTTGTCATATCAAACTTCTCCACTTACAGTGATCTTGACATACAACCCGTGCTTCACTAATATCCATTACACGCCGTACACAAGATCTTTTATACTTCATACTCATAATCTTTTTCTCATGCAGACACTCCTGAATCTGATCCACCCATGTCTTCCTTGGCCTTCCTCTGCCTTTCCTTCCTGCCACTTGGGCTGAAAATATTTTCTTAGTAAGCATTTCAACACTCATTCTTTCAACATGGCCAAACCACCGAAGCATATTGGTTTCCACCTTGTTAACTATATTTTGCTTCACATCACACAACTGCAATACATCTTCATTTCTCACACAATCATATCGTGTCTTGCCACAAACCCCACGTAAGTAACGCATTTCTCCAGCACACAAACGACTCCTATGTTGCTTCTGCAGTACCCAGGTTTCACTGCCATACATCAGAGTAGGAACAATTACACTTTCATACACAGCCATGCGGGACTTTGTAGAGAACCCATCATTCCTGTGAAAACCTCCCAGAGCAGCTATGACTTTCAAAGAAGAATTCACTCGCCTACTGATTTCACCATCCAACTTGTTCTCTCTGTCAAACATGCTTCCTAAATACACAAACTCACTCACCTGGTTAATCACAGTGCGATTCATACTTACATTACATTCAGTGCTACCCAATCCTCTTTCAAACACCATAACTTTGGTTTTTCCCTTATTTATACTCAGTTTGAATTTCATGCAAACTTCATACATCCGGGAATACATACTCTGCAACTCACTTTTGCTCTCTGCCAACAGGACAGTGTCATCAGCATACAGCAATCTGCACACACGGATATCACCAAGACATAAACCACTATTATCTATTTCGGCATCACGCATGCATGCATCCATAAATATATTAAACAGCCATGGTGACATTACACAACCTTGTCTAACTCCTGCACCAATGGAAAACCATTTTGATAAAACACCATTCACTCGTACACAAGCTCTACTACCAGCATACATGGCTTTTACACTATTAAGTAGATTCCCAGTAACACCATATTTATTCAATACCTTCCACAAAAGTGTCCTATTAACTCGGTCGTAAGCTTTCTCTAAATATATGAAGGCAGTAAAAACTTTCTTCTCAACAGCCAGATACTTTTCAATCATCGTGCATAATGCAGAAATCTGACCTCCAAATTTCGCCTGCATCAGTAAATAACTTTAAATTAGCCATCAAAATTTTATTAACCGCTTCTGCATATATGTTTCTGTTCACCGACGCATTAAAAATTCCATGCCTATTTTTAAAAGTTTTGACCGGATTCCGGTGAAATTTTGAGGGACTCCTCTTATTACAAATTCATGGTGTTGATAAAAATTTCAGCCCGTTTAGATAAGATTTAGCAAAGTTCACTTTTGCATTTTTTTATACACAGTTCTCAAAGAATAGAAACACCTGTGGATGTACCGCAGTGATTAATGCAGTCGTGTACTTTCAGATTTGGAACAGATAACGATGACGTAGCAAACGAAGCTGACTTTATTGAATAGCTTATTAATTAACTCATAACTTGCGAGCGGAACCACTTAGAGATTTTAAAATAGTTGTGTTGACCTAGCAGTGGCGGCTCGTGGTAGGAAAAATAGGTGAAGAGCTACAAGAGCAATATGAAAAGATACCTACTGTCTTCAATGAAAATCAGTTAATGAGAACTTACCTATTTTTTTATATATTAGATCAATTCTTCTTCCCTTTAAAGCTGGAAATTCGTCGATTATGTCGTCATAAAATGGCTGTTTCTTCGTGACATCAAGAAAAAATGTCTTTCTGAATAGAAATATTTGCCAAAGAAGCAAGTTTATCTGGAGAAATAGTGTTTCTTGAGTAAGTTTGTATTCTTTTAAGGCAAGAAAAACTTCTTTCCACTGAAACACTTGCAGATGCTATTGTTAAAATCCGGGAAACCAATTTATAAGCTTCTGTAAAAATGCCTTTATCTCCATGAAGCACTCGAAAAAAGTTCATGAGTCGATATATTCCTTAATTTTTCATCAGCATATACAAGACTCAGTTCATTTTTAAGGCTCTGGTGTTTAGTAAATATTTTTCCGTTAAAAATGTAGATTTTCAAAAGCGTGAGTGGGAAAGCATGAATTAAATTGGTCGAATTTGGTTGTGTCAGCAAGACACGGAAATTGAAGTTTAAGTTTCCCACTGTCTTGAAATATTATATCCATTTCCATAAGAATGTGGTACAAAATTTCAAAATACAATTGTTTATAATTTTAAAAAATTGTTTTTTTGTGTAAGAGTTCCCGTTTAGATCTGCTTAATTCTGTGATTTTGCTAGCATTTCCAAACAGTGTTTCAAATACCTCATTGTTCCTTTTATGGCTCAAAATTCCATAAGTTTTTTAATTTGAGTAACACAGTATATGTCTAGTGATTTTTTCTGCAAAATTTCGAATAATAGATTGGTGAACTCCAAAAAATACGATAGAGCGTGGCGACGATAGAGCGTGGCGTCACGGTATCCTCCGTGACCTCCACGAGAATGGGTTGCGGGGAAACCTGCCAACCTTCATTGCCAACTTTCTTCGTAACCGTGTGTTCCAGGTGCGCCTCGGTACAACGCTCTCTGCCTTCTTCCATCAAGAACAAGGTGTTCCTCAAGGCAGCATTCTTTCGGTGACTCTGTTCATCCTCCGCATTAATTGTTTGCTTAAAAATCTTCCTCCTACGGTTTCGACTACCATTTATGTTGACGACCTTCACATCTTCTGCTCGTCATCAAGCATGCATTTCATTGAAAGGCAGCTGCAGTCTGCAATTAACCAGATAGTTAAAGCGGCGAACAACAATGGTTTCGTTCTTTCTGCTGAAAAGACAGCGTGTGTCCATTTCTGCCGGAGGCGTGGCCTCCACCCCGATCCAGAACTCTATTTGGACCATGCAGCCATTCCGGTTTTGCCGGAAACCAAGTTCCTTGGTTTGACCGTCGACCGTGCGCTCACCTTTCGCTCGCACGTTCGACGACTCCGCACTTCCTGTCTGAGAGCTTTGTCCATCCTCAAGATCCTCGCCTCAGTCTCCTGGGGTGCAGACAGGACTTCCTTGTTCCGTATTTACCATTCTCTCATTCGGTCTAAACTGGATTATGGCTGTATGGTGTATGGCTCTGCGCGTCCTTCCGTTCTCCGGCCGTTGGATACCATCCACCATCAAGCGCTGCGTCTTTGTACGGGAGCCTTTCGTACGTCACCCATTCCCAGCCTTTATGCCGACGCGAACGAACCGTCGCTTCATTTACGCCGTCTGCAGCTGTCTCTTCAATTTTACCTGAAACTTAAATCACTCACAGACCATCCTTTATACGATGCAGTTTTTCATCCCCAGCATGCTCGTTTGTTCGAGATCCGTCCCTCGTGCATTCGAACCTTCGGTCTTCGTATGGCGGCCGTAGCTCGTGATGCAGGGCTCGACTTGTCACTCGTTGGAGAGACCAGGGGCTTTGAGGATTCTCCATATCATCCTCTTGGTGTCATGGTCGATACCAGCTTTACATCTTTTGACAAGTCCTCAACCCCTGCGTCAGTGTACCAGCAGCTCTTCGCCGAACACCGTTACGTCAATGCAGACTTTATTCCTGTTTTCACCGATGGATCTAAGGCAGCTGGTGTCGTTGGATGCGCCGCCGTCTGCATTGACGAAGTTTCTGTTGCCCGCATTCCTGCCGAGGCCACGGTGTTTTCGGCGGAGATGCATGCTGTGTATCTTGCACTTGTTCACGTGCAGTCGAGCTCTCATCAGCGTGCTATTGTGTACACTGATTCGTTGAGTGTTGTGCAATCATTGTCATCTTTGGATTTCTCTGGCCACCCACTTCTTTTTACCGTACGGAGACTTCTTCGTTCTTTGCTCGAGGCTGATGTCCAGATTCGGTTCTGCTGGATTCCTGGGCATGTTGGGATCCCAGGGAACGAGTCTGCTGATGCTGCTGCTAGATCTGCCTCTTCTTTGGTTGTCACACCGTTGCCACTGTTTCACCGTGATTTTCGCTTTCTTGTTCACGATCATATCAGACGAACGTGGCGAAGTCTGTGGGACCAACAGGTGGAGAATAAACTGCACCGTGTTAAACCCATCCTTGGAGTCTGGAAATCATCGTGTCGCCGGAACCGTAGGGAAGAAGTTGTTCTTGCGCGTCTCCGCATTGGGCATTGTCGCTTCACGCATAGCTATTTGCTGTGTGGCGACGCTGCCCCAATGTGTGAGGCGTGCGACTGTTTACTCACCGTCTCTCATGTTTTGTGCAGTTGTGTTCGTTTTCGTCAGCATCGGTTTCACTATTTTCAGTCTCATCTGCTGGACGAGGACGCAGCTACGCTTCAAAAGCTTTTGGGCGACCACTGCGACACTTTCGCAGTATTTTCCTTTCTAAAACAGATTAACGTTTTAAAACTCATTTAAAAAAAAAAAAAAAAAAAAAAGTTATATTATAATGGTAAATTAATAAAGTTATATATAAACCTAATAAACTAACTAGTCTTCACAACATCTTTCATCATCCTCTTTTCTAACTTTTACCAAGCCTGTCTGCTCTTAATCATTTCACCCCGCTTTTTGAAATCTTTAGCTGATAGTTCTGTGTCTGGCGCTCTTTGGCCAAGCCTGGCCCTTGCGCCACTAAAATCAATTAACTAACTAACTAACCAAATATTTCATTAAATACTATTCCCAAAAATGTAAATTCAAAAGTGTTCATATCATTTAAAAACCCTTGGGCAAGTTGAATTGATTTTTTGTCTGATGGGTCACTATTTGTGAGAAATTCGAATACTTCCTTCAATTTAACCCAATCTTCAACTGTTACACTTACTAACTTCGAAGTGGAGGACCATCGAGTTTCTGTTATGGTTGGCATGCCTCTTGCGGTTGTTGACGTGAGTTGTTTTGTTTTTTCACCACTCAGTGAAGTGATCGCTTCGCTGAGTTGTGAAAAAAACAAAGGAATTACACTGAGGCTTGCAAAAAATATTCGACACTTAGAAATTTTAGAAAAACTCTTCTGTAATACAAGGTTCAAACGATGTACTAAGCAATAACAAAAACAGATTGAGAAGCTTTATGCTTAATTTTTTCTGGAGCCCAGTCAAGTGTCCAGACATTACGCTTGCCCCATCGTAACATTGTCCTATTGACTTGTGTTGATAATCAAACTGTTCCAAAATTTTGTCTAGCATTTTGTATAAAGCTTCTGACGTTCTATCTTCACTCATACCACAGAAACCCAAAAATCACTCAACCAAATACACCTTCCGAATCAACAGATCTTATTATTAAAGAGCACTCAGAAGTCTGGTTATGTCTTCCCATCTACTTGAATATAAAAGCATTGAACTTCATTTATTTCATTTTTGACGTGATCATTTATATATTCAGAAATACATTCAATTAATTCGTTTTGAATAGTTTTTGAGTCACGTGTGAAGACATTTTTTATCGTTTCGTATTGATTTTGAATTTTAAAGGACTTCTTGATATCAACAGTGAAAGCAATTCCTTGAATTTCTACGATTTATCGAGTCAATGCCTTCGTCATGGTCATGGAATGCTAGTTCTTGTTTACTCAAATACAGTACTGCATCAATCATTGTCTGCAGGAAAAGTCTATTTAAACGAACGATTTCGCTGAAATGCATTTTCAAAAGCCTAGCATTCTCCCTCGGGGTATCAGCAATGGTATTCTGATTCTTTTCAAAATTCATCATCATCATTGTCAACCATTATCAATCCACTGCTGGACGAAGGTCTCCCCAAGTTTCCTCCACAACGGTCTGTCTTTTGCTAGTCTCCTCCATGTCACTCCCGCATACTTTCGAATTTCATCCACCCATCTTCCATGTGGTCTTCTTCTGGGTCTTTTCCTGTCCCTTGGAATCCAATCTAAAATTTCAGCTGTCCATCGATGGTCTGTCCTTCTGGCAGTATGTCCAGCCCATTGCCATTTCAGGGATTTAATTCTGATCATGATGTCTTCCACTCTTGTCATTTTTCGGATCCACGAGTTCCTCTTCTTATCCCTCCTGGTTACACCAATCATGCACCTCTCCATGCTGCTTTGAGTTGTCTGCAGCCTTTGTATGTCTCTTTTATTTAAGGTGCACGTCTCTGCACCATACGTAAGCACTGGAAGGATGCATTGATCAAACACTTTTCTTTTAAGACATAATGGCATATTGCTCTTGAAAATTATGCTGTTTCTTCCAAAAGCTCTGCAGGCAAGTTTTGTATGCCGATTAATTTCTTCATTAATGTGACCCTCACTTGATATCTGCTGTCCAAGATAAACGTATGTGTCTTCAAGATTATTTAGCATTAATTCGCATTTCAGGTGTTCGCTAGAATCACCACGTTTGTAAAGTGACCGTTTTATATTTAAGAAATCTGAAAATTGTTTTTATTCCACACCGAATTTTATTACTAAAATATAAGCAGGGCTGACAAAATAATTTTTGTAACACAGAAGGGCTACAAAGCCATTTATATTCAGTAAACCAACAATTTTTATAATTAATATTGTAAGATTTACCGCTCTTCTTTATTTCTTTCTTGGCGACAATTGTCAGTGAATCCGTCTGTCGTCCTTGAAGTAAAATGTTTTTTTTTATTTTCAACTCTCCCCGATTGAACGGAGTTTGCAATAAATTACAGACAGTGTTGTGCACAGGACACATACTGAAAACTAAAACTATCACTATCAGTTAAACTGTACACGAAACTAAAGTAACTAATGAAGTTTTTAACAAAACAATCGTAAAACACGAAAAAACACATCTCTTTCAGAAAGTATGTACCAAAACACTGCAAGAAAAAATCCCTAGTCGATTGCAAAGAACCCTTGGCAATCTGTCCCGTTCCACTGCGATCTCTTCTTAAGGTCACGACTCCAAGTGCAGAGCCTTGACGTCTCATGATAAAACACTTCACTTGCCCGGCAGATAGGGGAGGGTAAAGTTACAGTAACTATGGCAACTCGGACGAAAACTGCAGACTTCCAAGCATTCTCATTTCAGCTCTTCACTTGAACTGTTTTGTGTATAAGGACTTGTTTTCTGTATTGAACGCGCATTGTGAAGTGATATCTAATTAAAATTTTGGGTATTTTGGCACTCACTAAAGGCAAAAAAAAGAATATATTATACGAAACTATTAAATAAAATCTTATTTCAAATAAAATAGGTGGAGAGGCACTTCACCTGAAAAGCCGCCACTGTGACTTAGAAATTCCAGTATTAATAAGCTATGCAAATTTCACGACACCACAGTTCGGCGTTAAAGAGTTTTTGCTGCTTCAGACAAACAGACGTTTTGTGTTTTATATATAAGATGCTGTTACTATTTGCACTGAGTGGATACTGAATTGTGGCCACCCTTCTGCAAAGTAAGTTATCAGGGACCGATCTTGGTGGCATTTGATACCGTTAGGCGATATCCTCAGAAAAATATTTTTTGCTCAAACGCTATCTTCACAATTTTTTTTTTTTAACTGGGATATCTTCAGTTTCAGTAAAAATTTATCTTAAAAATATTTTGTTGTTAGAAGCATCTTGAATATTATCCTGTTTACCTGACACACTTTTTTTTCATCGTTATGAACAGTTTTCAGTGAAACAATGTCTGACAGATGCCTTCCAATCACTGCGTCATCACTAACGGCATCTGAGGCAGCTTGCTTGCCTGAAGGAACCCCGAAACATTGTGCACACACCGATGAGCCATTGCAGTGTGACCACCTACCTAATAAGCTATAGGACCCCCCTTTAGTCCGCAAAACAGATCAGGTGCGGTGGCGATAGGTATCCTGGGGTATCTGGTATCATGATGTCAACTGCAGGTCCTTTAGTTCCCACACATTTCAGGGTAGTGGTAATTTAGCAGGGAGCCACTTTTCCAAGTAGAACCACAGATGTTCGATTGGGTTCATGTCAGATGAATTTGGAGGACAGGGTATTAACAGAAAGTCACCGGCATTTTCCTCGAGCCACTCCCTGACGATTCTGGCACTGGGGCATTATCCTGGGGCATTATCCATCACCAGCAGAGAACACAGTTGCCACGAATGTGTGAGCTTAGTCCGCAACAATGTTCAGATACCTGACAGCTGTCAGGGATTGTGCTATTTTGATAATGGGGCCTAAAGTGTCCTAAGAAAACATCGCCCACAGCATAACACCGTCGCCTCCTGCCTGCTTCCACCCAACAGTGCATCCAGGTGCCATTGCTTCCGTTGGTATTCGACGTATCTGCTCTCGGCGTCTATGTGATGCACCAGGAATCTTGATTCGTCAGACCAAGCCACTTTCTTCCACTCATTCACGGCCCAATCTCGATGACCTTGGGCCCATTTCATGCATTGTTGGCGGCGATGACGTGCAGCGATCATGGGGACCCAGCTGGGTCTTCAGCTATGCACGTCCATGCACAAGAGGCTTTAATGAACTGTGTGCTGTGACACATTGCCCTGTTCACCACTGTTGCAGTTGCGGGTGATTTGTCGTACTGTGGCCCTGCGGTCGACGCGCGACGGTCTCCGCTCCCCTTTGGCAGCAACGGGCGGGGGACGACACACGGCTAGACGACGGTTCGTCACGTGGCCATCTGTGCACCGCTTTTGATGCGTACTGTTTCTGAACCCACGAGACGCACTGTCTCTGAGATTGTAGTTCCGAGGCACCGTGCCAACACAATTTGCCCTTTATCAAACTCCGATAAATCGGCAGCTTTTCCCATTCTGACTCCGAACACTCGACTAACCGAAAGCCGGTCCTCGGATTGTATATGTACTGCTCTGTGGATTCACTTGCACCACTGTTTGGTCTCCAGACGAGCTCATTTCTGTAGACAGGGTGTGGTCATAATGTAATGGCTGATCGGTGAACACGAGATTCTTCTGCGGATTCGCGAAATTTCGCTGTTTTAGTCGTCGTTTGGGTTGTTCTCGAGATCGATGCAAAAAATGACGATTATTTTGGGGGTTTCTTTTCCATCTGGGTGCAGTATTTTGTCTTCCAGAATTTTCGAAAGCTGAAGTTAAACAGAGTTAGGATTTTTCACGAAATTGTCATTTTCGTTTTCTTGGGATGTTGTCTCTGTCCAATATTGTTAAATACACTGACGGAAAAAAATCCCAACACCACGAAAAAATAGTTGTAGAGGAATGAAATGGCGGCAATACATTTGTATAGGTAACATATTTAATCGATTAAGGTTTCAAGATCACAGCTTATTGTAAGCGCGAGAAGAGCCATTTTAAATGTGAAATGCTGGTACATTAATAACCGGTGTAACCGCCAGAATGTTGAATGCAAGCACGCAAACGTTCATGCATTGTGTCGTACAGGTGCTGGATGTCAGTTTGTGGGATGGAGTTCCATGCCTGTTGCTCTTGGTCAGTCAATACAGGGACGGTTAATGCTGGTTGGGGGTGATGCTGGAGTTGTCGTCCAATGATGTCCCATACGTGCTCGATTAGTGAAAGATCTGGTGATCTAGCAGGCCACGGCTACATGTTGACACTCTGTAGAGCATGTTGGGTTACAACAGTGGTATGCGGGCGAGCGTTATCCTGTTGGAAAACACCCCCTGGAATGCTGTTCATGAATGGCAGCACAACAGGTTGAATCACCAGACCGACGTACAACTGTGCTGTCAGGGTGCGTGGGATAACCACGAGAGTGCTCCTGCTGTCATAGGAAATTGCTCCCCAGACCATAACTCCAGGTGTAGGTCCAGTGTGTCTCGGCCGCAGACAGGTTGGTTGCAGGCGCTCACCTGGCCTCCTTCTAACCAACACACGGCCATCACTGGCACCCAGGCAGAACCGACTTTCATCAGAAAACACAACAGATCTCCACTCCGTCCTCCAATGAGCTCTAGCTTGACACCACTGACGTCGCAAACGGCAGTGGTTTGGAGTAAGTGGAATGCACGCTACAGGGCGTCTGGCTTGGAGCTGTCCTTCAAGTAACCGATTTGTAACAGTTCGTTGTGTCACTGTAGTAGCAACTGCAGTTCGAATTGCTGCCGTAGACGCGGTACGATGCGCCACGGCCATACGCCATACACGGCGGTCTTCCTTCTCAGTAGTGCCACGTGGCCGGCTGGAACCCGGTTTTCTTGAGGCAGTACCTTCCCTTGACCACCGCTGCCAACAATCGTGCACAGTGGCTACATTCCTGCCAAGTCATTCTGAAATATTGCGGAAAGAAAATCCACCTTCTCGTAGCCCTATTACACGACCTCGTTCAAACTCCGTGAGCTGTTGATAATGGCTTCTTCGTCTTCTTAAAGGCATTCTTGACTAACATCAACACCCTACGTCGAATCTCAACGATAACTAACGCTCACGAACGTTACAGCGTGTATTTACAGCAAACCTGCTTTGCATGTTCCGAGGGCGCTACTAGCGCCACACGTATGCGCCGAGCGCGAAATTTGCATAGACGTCATCTTACAGATGTATTCTCACCGCCTACCAACTGTCGTTTATCTAACACAACCCCTTCTTGGTGTTGGGATTTTTTTCCGTCAGTGTATATTCTTGTCTTTAAAAGAATGCAACAAAGAGAAATTCATTCACTTTTTGTAGGAAATATTCTTTTGCTGTTTCAAACATCAATGTTTTGTTTTTGTTTTTTTCACCTATCCTTGCTTAGATTAATCTCTGCCATACCAGCCAGGATTCCAGGAAACATATTGACAATTTTGAGGAGAGGGGCATGATGTGGAAATGGCTGAATGTACATTTTATGAGGAATTGTGTGGTGACACATTATCAATTTTTTTTTGTTATTGACATTTTAGTTAGTGAGTTATTTCTTTTCCTCCAGCACTTTAAAATTTTGACCTTTGGTGACTTTCCTGGTGTAGTGTAACCTGGAGTGTTATAATAATTCTCAGCTGGAGTATAATCACAGAGTTGCATTTAAAAAAAACTGCATATGCAGTCATTGGAACAGAAAACCTTTTTTCCTGTATTCTTCTGGCATGAGGTTCTTCCATGGAGTTCCGCCATTTCCGTAATCATTTGAGACATTCTGGAGATCAGTGCACACCCAAACAGAGAGAACTTTTAGGGGTATTGGTGGTGGTGGAATCCATTTGTGGGCGGAATTACGTTTTTTAAAAACAAAACTTTGACGTAAAGGGTTTTCCCAAAATTGTAACACCCCACCCCCAATGTTCTCACTATCCCATGTTTTTTTAAAATGTTAATTTCCGATGAAAATTTTTGCACTTAAGATAAGGGAAGGAAAATTTTCCGAAAACAGAAATGATGAAGTTGGAAAATTTGTAACATTGATGCACAGTGTTTAAAGTATTCATATTCTCGAAGTTGTCTAAAATAATGAAAGCTTTAATATCATGCATTCATGGTTCTCAGGCTGAAAGTTCTTTCAGCGTGATGGATAAAATTGTCATCTGAGAGAATAAAAAAAAGGGGTGTTGGTTGGGGTGGGAAGGTAATGATATCAACAGAAAGAAAAAATAATCAATGAATTCTGTGCAGCTGCAGAGTCAACGAAAGACAAATATGGCAGTGGGACTTGCTGAGAAGAAAGCAACACAAGAGATAAATTGTGCTGATGTTCTAGCAAGTACAGAAAGAAAGAAAAAAAGACACAAAAACAAACTAGAGTATTCAAAGCAAACAGAATATAAATTCTGAATTTGCTTGTAACATTTACTGGTCATCCATGTAACTCCTCTCAGAAAACTTCATCGCCCCGGAGCAGAAATCAAACCTGCATCTCCCGATTTCCATTGAACTATGCTAACCATTACACCACCCGTGACAGTGAAGTTCCAAGCAACTGAGACTAAGCAAACTTAACTTAGGGACCTGAACATCCTCAGATTTTTGCTAGTTGAAGCATCGTTGCTTCCACATAGCCTTTTGGCCCATCTCCCATCCAGGTAACACCTCTCAGAAAACTTGAAAATTCATCGCCCTGGAGCGGTAAGTGCTACAAGGAAATTCAGAATTTATATTCTGTTTGCTTTGAATATTCTATCGATTTCCCATGTATTATGAGGAACATTTTTTCCTTCATTGAAAAAGGAAACTGTTTGAAACAATGTCTTTTAAAACCATTTTATTTTGTTTTGAATTCAGTAATTTTGTATTGTGAATACAGTGATCTGCTCCAGTTTAATATTTACATAAATAAATTACAGTGAACAATTCCATGTTGCTTATGCTGCATTATACATTGACCATCTAAGTAACATTGGTGGCATGGAAAAGGTCGAGTTTTCAAAATTGCTTCTGAGTAATGTCAGATGTGCTAGGCAAAGATATGTAATAAATTTAGAAGAAAAAGCTCGGGACAAGGCTAATTCTGCTGTAGCCCAAAGGAGAAACCAAATACTGGATGAAATAAAAAGTATGAAAAAAGAAAAACATGTGTAGAAAATGAAGTATTAGATTTATTAAAATCAGCTGATGACTTGGCAACAAAAGCAGTAGATACTCATAATTTTAACTGCATTGTTAAATCAAATAGCTTTAGAAAGACAGCTCAAGACAAATAATCATTGATAAAAGAAATAGATTTTGAACTCAAGAAAAAAATGGATTTAGTGAATAATTGTAAATAAATTATTCACCCATTTGCTTAATATTTTTTAATATACTTGTTAATTATATTTTAACATTGATAAATTTAATGTTGTGTTAAAAGTACTGACATTTGAGTAGAAAAATTTTTAATTATTTAAAAATTGATTACAGTATTTTCATTTGTTAAATATTTTCACCTGAAGAAAGTTTGTCATTCAGTAAGAACTTTTTGCAAAATTTGGAGATGCATTGTTGCTAAGATTTTTTTTTTTTTTTTATAATTGGCTACCAATTACAAATACTGCTGTTAAATTCTTTGGTTCAGTTTTCTTATAATAACAGAAATACACCATGGTCTTGCTTTCGTACTGTGTCATATGTAAGGTGTTTAAAACCCTTTTAATGATAAACCCATTGGATCTTTTTAATTTCTCTGTGGTGGAAACTTAATTCAATGGATTTCAAATCCATAATTTGTTTTCTAGTGCATGCCTAACTACTAATAACTAAAACTGTCTATCATGAAAACTTGAAAATAAACTGAAAGTAAAAGAAAAAATTTAAATGCTGGTATTGTGTGTCGTTTCTCACATTTAGTGATAAAATACGACTACTTCATATTGTCCAAAAATATTACCCACTAAAGAAAAGATCATTCAGTCTCCTCACCTCATGCCTGTGTTTCCAAAATGTTTAAGTATCTGTTATCATTCTTGGTATTTAATTCAATGTGTACAAAACTGGTTACCCCTCAGAAGTATTTGAAAAATGACATGCCTCCAAAATCCATCAATTATGTTGAGACTTGTGAATATGAAGGCTTCTTAATGTGAAAGTGAAGAAAGGATTTTATTTCTGAATAACATGAAAGTTTTCTACATTTACTGTGTTGAAATTTCAATGTGTAAGTGAGCTAATATGTTATTAAAATATTTTGTATTTTTTTTTCAATTCATTAAATTTAAATATTTCTTTTATTAATGGTAAAAAGGTAAACGTTATACTATAAAGTATGATATAAATAATTCGATGAAAATTTGTTATTAGCATAAATCTAAAAATCGTACAAAAGTGACTTGATGTGTTATACATACCTGTACATAATTCTAAAATAGATACTAAGTGTCTTATTGTTATGATAATTTTGTGTTTGAGAAATTAGGAGTTTTAAACATACAGAAAGAATTAATGCGATGCATATACTGTATATGTTTTATGAAGATAATGAGTATCATAATACAACACACATAATTCTTGACACACACACACACACACACACAATCTACCAACAAGTAATTGGACACCCCTGCAATCGACGATATCTGCGGTCCCGATACACGTCACGGCTGCCACAGTTAAATATCGTGTGGGGAACAACAACGCAACCAGTCGCATGCAAGATGCCACACAGTTCGGAGCTCTCTGATTTTGAGAAAGGTGTAATCGTCGGGTATTACAGAAATGGCTGATCCACACGTGACATATCCAGTGAGTTGAAGTACCCAAAATCGACAGTGGCCTACATGATTGGCAAGTGGAAGATGAGAGGTGACTGTCGGAATGTGCCCCGACCCGGCAGACCCACGAAACTGGGAGTTGGAGACCGACGGGTGCTGGCCAGAGAAATTCGGAAGAACCGCACCAAAGCGAAGGGCCACATCCGCGAGGAGTTTCAACAGGCATCCGGGAGTGTTCTTTCGATGAATACCATCCGTAAGGAAGCCCATCTGCTCGGTTATCATGGACGTGCTGCCGCCCACAAGCCTTTGATCACCAAGTCCAATAGCGCAGCTCGGCTAACGTGGTGCACAGAACATCGACAGTAGACCGTTGAACAGTGGAAACAGGTTCTCTGGAGCGAGGAATCAAGGTTCACCCTCTACCGTTCGGATGGCAGGGTCTGAGTTTGGCGTCTGCCTGGAGAACACCTCCTGCCGGAATGTATTGTGCCAACTGTGAAGTTCAGCAGCTGTGGAATTATGCTATGGGGGTGTTTCTCCTGGTATGGCACGGGACCCTTGGTCGCAATTCCTGGTAGACTCAACGCCGAGACCTACTGCACCATTTTGGATGACCATGCGCTTCCTACTTTGTGGCAGTTTTACAGGGTGGACTCATGTTACTTTCAGGATGACATTGCCACCTGTCATGTTGCGAGGTCCCCCATGGCTTGGTATGGTGACAATGGGGTTAATCGAATGGACTGGCCCCGAACCTTAACCCTATCGAGCACCTCTCGGACGAGTTGGAGCGTCGACTTGAGGGTGCCCCCCCCACCGTCCGAAATCGGTGAAGAAACTGACCTGTCTTCTCCAAGCCGAGTGGAAGAAAATACTGCTAGCGTTGTACAACGCGTGGTTGAGAGTATGCCCCGGAGGGTCGCAGCTGTAATCGCCACTCGTGGAGGCTCCACCAACTATTGAAGGTGAATAAACTTTGTGTTTCTTTGCTATCACAGGTGTCCAATTACTTGTTGGTAGATAGTGTATATATATTTATACACTGCCGGACAATTGCTAAGGACGGATGACAATAGCAACGATAGCAACCATAAAATGGAAGGCAGGAAAATGTGGAAATTAGCATAAGTGCGGGATACAGTAAGACGTGTTGTGCGTATGCAAATTTTGGATTGCCGAACTTGTTCGTGACGTCATAGCGCTGATAAGAGATATAAAGGATTTGATGAGTATTGACCGTTGTTGTTCAAACGAAAAGTTGAAAGGGAAAGAATCAATTGACGAACTTGCAATTTTCAGTATGTCTTCCCGACATCACCTAGATGATTTTACACGTGGCCGTATTATTGGCAAGATTGAAGAAGGGCGAAAAATAACAGATGTTGCCAGGGAGTTCGACGTCAGCCACAGTGTTGTTTCAAGGCTTTGGAAATCATTTCAAACAAATAGAGAGTGTAGAAAACGTCACGGGGGAGGTCGTGTTCTCAGTACGACACCTGCAGAAGATCAGTACACAGTGCTATCAACAAAAAGACACCGGTGCAGCCCAGATAGTGAGGTAGCAAATCAGTTTATGGTTGCTACTGGCAAGCGGATCTCCTGAAAAACTGTCACCAGACGTTTGCATGAAGGAGAACTGTACGCCCGCCGTCCTGTTGTGTGCATCAAATTGTCCAGACGTCACCGTACCGCCCGTTTGCAATGGTGCCATCAACATCGCAATTGGACTGATAACGACTGGTCTGCTGTCCTCTTCTCAGATGAGAGTAGATACAGTCTATCGTCTGATTGTCGACGACAACTGATCTGGCGTGATAGTGGTACTGCATATTGTCCAGCAAACATACAGGAAAGGGACCGATATCCGACATGTAGTGTCATGGTATGGGCTGGCATCATGATCAATGGCCGTACGTCCCTCTATGTGCTTCCAACTGGGACTATGACTGGCCAACGATACATTAATGATGTTCTGCTACCTCATGTTCGCATGTTCCGTGGTGCTGTCGGTGATAAATTCATTTTCATGGACGACAACGCAACATGTCATCGAATAGTCGCTGTCCAGGAGTGTCGTGAGAGCGAGGATATTCAACGCCTCGTAGGGCCAGCACGTTCTCCAGATCTGAATTCCATTGAAAATGTGTGGGATGCTTTGGGGAGGAGTCTTGCTGGTCGCCAATGCCCTCCAATAAACAAGGACACCCTCATCCGTGCACTGACAGAGGAATGGGATAAATTACCCCAACAGCTGCTTGATAATGTTATGCAAAGCATGACACGACGTGTGGAATCTTGCATCGCCCTCCATGGTGGCCATATCCCGTATTGACATCTTACGCCGGAACGCCTGCGGACGGTAATTGCATTTTTTCACGTTTACGTATTCTGCACAAAATGGCCTGTTTGTCCCTTGAACACGTTCCAAAACGTTCTGGATTTCAGAGCACAATAAATTGTCTTTCTTGTAATGTCCTGGCATTCTGACATTATTTTATTTCACTTGGCATCCAACCACACTTACTTTTTTATGCGCTATATAGCCGTTTATGTTCTGTCCTTAGCAATTGTCCAGCAGTGTATATTTTTTTCAAGTAGGTTGTTGTTTCGCTGTGTATTGGCCTAGCTTGATCAGGACAAGGAAGCTATGTTATATTCGTCCTGATGAAGCTTGGTCAATACCCAGCGAAACCATTGTCGACTTGAAAAAATAAATAATTGTGACAAACTACGTTGTATTATCTTATTATATAAAAGAAACACTATTATAGAAGATAGAAAGTGTCGTCATAGTTATGAGTTATTTGTGAGATACGCCCAAATCATCGGGGAAAAAACTCCAGGGTGATGGCACAGATAACAGTAACTCGTCGTTGCAACAGGAGGACAAGTAGCGTTGAATTGTACAAGCTTTCCGTGAAAAAAACAGAGAATTTATCAGAAGCGACAGCAAGAATGGGGGATTTATTCCGTTTTGGATAAAATTCTCCCTCAGCAAAAGTCCGGGCTAAAGCAGTCAAATGATGACTGTTGCTGAGGGACTCCTCCATTCTTTCTGTCCCTTCTGATAAATTCTCTCTGTTATTGACAGGAAGCTTGTGCATTCAACGCTACTTGTCCTCCTGTTGCAACGATGAGTTACTTTTATCTGTACCTTTACCCTGGAGTTTTCTTCTGAAGAACTGTCTTCCTGGTGATTTGGACATACCTCACGAATAACTCATAACTACGACGTCACTTTGCTGTCTTCTATAATACTGTTTCTTTCAGTTGGCAATGTACTCTTCTCAACTGGGGCATGATGGTATTGCTTGTGAGTGTATTCATAATCAGGACATTTCCATTTCTGCATGCTAGTCCTGAAGATGGAGGCATAGTGTCTCCGAAAGATCTTGTTATGGTTGTTTTTTAAATTATGCGCATGTAGTTTTAAAAATGTAAACAAATAGCATCTTTTATTTAGTATCTGGTGTGTTGTTACTGTGCTCAGACAGCTCTACAGTATATTGTTTTTAGTATACAATTTAGCACTAGATTATCATCATTTACATAATAAAACAATAAATACTGTCAGAAATGATAATTATAGTGGATTGAAATTGCTCTAAACTCAAAAATAGGCAAAATTCACAAAAGATGTTAAATTTCACATAAAAGGCAGAATTTCACAAAAAATGGGTATCATCTTTAAAAACTTAGATCGACCCCTGGTTCCAATACTGGCATAATGAGGAAGAGTCGTGCCCTGTAGTCTAAGTGGATGTATGTAAGATGTTTAGAGTGAAGATATGGACTTGATGAGTAAACCGAAGGTTTATTGGAATTTACAAAAGCTAAAATTGTGGACACATGAAAGGTTGGTGTGTCCATTTTGCGAACAACTATAGTTGCTGTTATTTGAGGGCCTCCATTGTTAAAGTATACCAGAAGCAGTGCCAAAATTGTGAAACAACCAGCCAGTAACGCAATGGTAAAGGGGAGCCTAAGAAGGAATCCAGTGGTAAATGATGGGTGCATTGTCTTGTGTGAGGCAAATCAGAGCAGCACAGTTTCGTAGTTATGTTCTTACATATCGCTAAGCTGTTCTCCAAGATTCAGAGGTTAGCTCCTCAAAGAAAGCATGTCTGCTAGATTGAAGTTTAAAACGGATCAAATCGAATTTTACTTATTGCTCATGTATCGAGCGCCTGTCATTTGCAATGCTATTAGCCCACAACTAGAGTTTCACCGACAACCATCGGCCGTCTCACACATGACCTTTTGTACTTCATACTCATTTTTGGCACATCTTTTGTAAAAAGATCGTGCTTATGTTACAGGCGTGTCCTCCCATCTTCGGACACCATATCTCGGCAACTGTTAGGCCAATATGAAAATTTTTTTTTTTTTTTTGCGTTGGGAAGCTTAAAATGTGAAAATGATGATCCTTGCATTCAGTTTTTCTTACGATGCACAATTTCAGCGCTAGAGGGCGTGAATGCAGATGATATCGAATTCAAAGTGCATTGCATTCCATAATTTGCTTCTAAATATCCAATTGAAAAATTCTTTTACCTTTTGATTCCATTTATATCGAAGACTATTTTAGATGCAGTCACTTTTTTTCGAGTTACCCAGATAGATTTTCTGCTAGGGGGCATAAAAGTAAATTGCATTTTCCTGGAGATCTCTGCTTCTAAAACTCTGATTTGAAAAATTCTTTCTGCAGCAGATACAGCTCCTGATAGGAAATATTTTGCTATAATTCCTAATTTTTGGTAAAATATCATCTGGCCACTAGGGGGTGTAGATGTTAATTTCTGCTCCTGATGTATTTGCAGCAAAATTTGAGCTTCTAAAAGCTCAATTGAAATTTTTTCATGGACCGATAATGCTCATGTCGAAAAACCTTTGAGAATATTTTATTCATAAAATGATGCATGGTTTCTCCACCAGGTGCATAGATGTATCTCTTATTTTTGTGTATCTCTTTTTCTAAGAGTTCAATTTGTGAAATTCTTTCTTTGTTGGATAGCGTTTCCGATGAAGTGTTTCTCATATAATTTAAAATTTTCCAAGTAGTTCCACTAGGGGCGTAAAGATAAAATTGCGTTTCCCCCAAGATGTCTACTTCAAAAGCTCTGATTTGAAAAAGTTTTCCTGCTTCTGATACAGCTCCTGATGGGAAATGTTTTGCATATATTTCTAATTTTTGGTGAAGAATGGTTTTGCCGCCAGTGTGCGTAAGTGTTTATTTCTACTTCTGATGATTTGCAGCAAAATCTGAGCTTCTTAAAACTCAATTGAAAAAACTTTTGTGGACCACCCTACCGCTCACCTCGAAAAACTTTTTGAAAATACCTTAAAAATAAGTGAAAATTTTCTAAAATAATGCATAGTTTTCCCACCAGAGAGCATAGATGTATATCTTATTTATGTCAATATCTCTGCTTCTAAGAGACCAATTTGAAAAATTCTTTATTGGAGAGCGTTTTCAGTGTGAAATCTTTTTCCTATACTTTCAAATTTGTCTTAATGCACTAGTCTGCTACCTAAGAGTGAGTTCATATTTCTGTTTATAGCAATATCTGCAGGACTAAAAACCCGATTGAAAGTCATTTCTGTCAGATGCTACTAACTATGCAAACTATGTATATTTTCTTCCCAAAATAATGCCCAATTTTGCCGCTAGGGTGGGACAAATGCTTAATATGTTTTTCTCAATATCTCTGCTTCTATGTGTGCAATTAAAAATATTCTTTCAACACCAGTGTCATTTACCTTGTAGAACACTTTAGGTTAGTATTTGAGGAGTTTTTTAGTTCACAGCTCTGTCGCTATGTGGTGTTTGTGTACTTCTGTTTGCAGCTGAATCTCCGCTTCTAAAAACCCTATTGAGAAATTTCTTCTTTACTGTATGCCATTTGCTACAGTAAAGGTGTGGAACAATTAGCCTCTTTAAATAATGCAGAAATTTCCCGACAGGGAGCATAATGATCGAAACCTTTTTATCGCTATCTCTGCTTCCAGGATATGTATTTGGAAAGTTCTTTTTCCATGAAGAATATTTTTCGCTTATTTTCAGCTCTTCCATTATGCAAAATCAGGGTTCCCAGTCAACCTGGAATTCTCAGGGAATTTGAAAATGGTTCCAAAAATCAGGGAAAACTCAGGGAAAGTTACCCTTTTTTGTAAAAATCAATGGATACTTTATTTTGCCAAAAAACCCCTTATTTTTCAAGATTTTAAACTTTTGCTTGCAATTACTGCCTGCCTAGAATTTGGTAGAT
The DNA here is from genome assembly GCA_039090855.1 of Macrothele yani. Lineage (NCBI taxonomy): Eukaryota > Metazoa > Arthropoda > Arachnida > Araneae > Macrothelidae > Macrothele > Macrothele yani. The sequence goes on from CM077031.1 coordinate 25,670,341, forward strand.
ATTTCAGTTATATTAAGTATTTCCTTTATTCTCTAAAAAAAGATGCAAAATTGGATTTTTAAAATTGCCAGCTATTAAGCTTTTGTTCAATTTCTGCAGGCAGTTGTTATAACATGGAACTACTGCTTGAAGAAACACTTCACAAGAGAACCAACCAAATGATAGATCAAAGTCCTTTGTCTGTTGGTTCTCTTGAAACAATGTTTCTTTGAACAGAGCCATTCCATCATTAAGCTTAGCTGCATTGTGTTATAGAAAAACTGAAACTATTCAACTGACAGATTTTTTTCTTACGTATGACCTGTTTCTATGGGAATGTATATACAAATTCCGTGTGGGTAGTATTCACAAAAGTTCATGGAACTTTGGTACAGAAAATAATGTGCACAGTTAGTTGTTATTAATGAAAAGCAGGTAATTTTATAAAGACAAATTACATAAAGAATTTACAAGTGTGTGCTTTGGTGAGAAAAAATGAATGGAATGGAATGAAATGTAACAATTCTTTGCAGCATGCCACTCTGGAAAACTTTAAAAACAACCTGGAATATTCAGGGAATTTTTTTATTACTTTTGAGTGGGAACCCTGAAAATTCTTCCTCTAGGAGGTGTAAAGTGTAAGATGCCTTTAAAGAACATGTATGTTTACATGTATATTTCTTCTTTTAATTGTTCGATTTAAAAATCTCTGTCTCTGATACCCAGGGTGCACATGGGTGCTTTAAAATCATGATTACGTTTTCAAGGCTTGGAATATCCTGGAAAAACTGTGTTTTTTCTTTTTATCTGTCTTGAAAAGCCTTGAAAGAATGGAAAGTGTAAGATGCCTACAAAGCTCCAAAGAATGGAAAAGTGTAAGATGCCTTTAAAGAACATGTAAAAACCATACCCGGACCTGCCAACTGTTACGATTTTATCATATTTAGTACGATAAATCATGTTGCAGTATGCTAATATGATTTTTTTTTTTAAATAGTCATGTTTTCCCCCATTTTTTCTGTTTTCAGACGGAAGCTTTGTAGTAGAATCGCGGTGACGGGCGACGTACATCGCAGATTTATTTTGGTCCTGCAGACGAAAACGACATCCCCAGAATCCTATTAAACCATCTTGCAGACTCCTTATCATAGACGCAAGTTTTCCGCCTTTCAAAATTTTCGAAAACGGAAGTTAGGCATAGTTAGGATTTCTTCTGTAATCCTAATTTTTTTTCTCGAGAAAGACGATGTACATCGAATCATTATTTTGTACTCATCCCCGTAGCAGAAATGCATCAATGGCCGACGTACATCGCAGATTCAGTTTGTACTCATCCCCGTAGAATAATCACGGCAACGTAAGTCACAAGTTTATTTTGTACTCATCCCCGTAGCAGAATTGCAGCGATGGCTGAGGTACGTCGCAGATTTATTTTGTACCCACCCCCGTAGAAGAATTGCATCAACGGCCGTCGTACATCGCAGATTCATTTTGTACTCATCCCCTAAGAAAAATCGCTTTGACGTACATCGTAGGTTTATTTTGTACTCATCCCTATAGCAGAATCGCGGTGACGGGCGGCATACACCTTAGATTTATTTTGTACTTATCCTCGTAGAAGAATCGTGGCGACGTACGTCACACGTTTATTTTGTACTCGTCCCCATAGGTTCAAAGGTCTATATAGATACTCCAAATTTTATATATTTGAGTATCTGTATAGACTTTTTGAACCTCCCTGATAGTTACCATTGCTTTTGTTAATGTTTTTTGCTTTTCATCTTAACCTGAATTGAAGTTTTAGGTGCAAAAGTATTCACAGAAAATTATGTACAAAGTCAGAAAAACTGCAAAAATAAACTACCATGTTTGAACATCGGTGGTCTACTTAACTCACTCTAGCGAAAAGATGTGGTAACAGACATTTAGTTTTTTAAAGTATTAATAGATTTATTTCAACATTTTATGTGACTGGGAAATGCAAATGAGTTTAGTATTTCATTAAATGCATGTTTTTGTTTGTTTGTTGTATGTTAGAACGCAAATTTAATCTTATTTGGAGGTACGTAATAACTTGTTGGTTTTTTCATACCTATGTAACCTTCCGGAGGTTAAGGTTGTAAAGTCAACCCTTATTCTTTCTGTGATTGATTTGAAAATTGGTCTTACAGACTTTTCAAAAGTCATCTGTTTGAACATCTGGCTGTATTTATAAATTGTCTCTGCATGTGCATTTTTCAGGTATGTACATTTGGAATGCGGCAACTTGGTAATGGCCTGCTTATGACAGATCGTCGTTGGGATTTTGTTCGAGCAGCTCTGAAGGCAGCATTGACAACAGAAAGAAGTAATCATCCCCCACCTATGAAGTGAGTTTTTTTTTTCATGTGTAATTTTGGAATATTTTCAAAAATGAAAGATGTTGAGAAAGTTTCTAAATGACTTCACTAATGGTATTTCATTTCAATACTTTAAATGCAAACACAGTAGGTGCCACTTAATGCTATTCTTCAGAATTGTAAAATTTTTATAAAAATCACTGGATGATAACACTGATGAAATGAAAGTTCTGCTACATTGCAGTAATGTTCATTGATATTGGATAACACTGTGCATATTACCTGAAAGCTAAATGAAAACATTTATTAACACATTTAAAAGCAAAGGAAGAAATTTTTTTTTTAGAAAATTTCATTTATAGTCGACTGTCTGCTCAGGAACAATTCAAATTTTGAGGTTTGCACGAAGAAGATTAGCACCATAAACACAATGAAGTAGATACACCTGTGTGCAAAAGTTAAGTTACAAAATTTTTTTTCATCATAGTAAGAAAAAAAAACATGCCGGTAGGCTCAGTTCTGATTGACTCGTCAGTTTGGAGCGTAAGACTTCGACTTGCACACCTGCCAACTCTTCTGATTTTGGCAGAAGCGTTCCGATTTTTTATTCATTCTTCCGATCTTCCGACCAAACTCGCGTTTTTCTGCCATTCGAAAAATTTCTATGTTTTTTTTTTTGCAAAAAATAACGTGTTTTATTAATTTTTGTAAGTAAAAAAAAACAAAAAAGTTGAAAAGCGCATCAATAACTTACTAGTCTTAATCTCAGGGCTGCCAGACCTGCGCCAATTGCGCCAGCCCGCGTCAAAAATGTTGTTCTTGCACCATTCTGTTAAAAAAAATTGCGATTTTGACGAAATCTGTGCTAATTTTGCGCCAGAAGTTAAAATTTACTGGTCATCAATATTTTAGCGTAATCTTATGCCATTCGAAATTGATTCAGCGGTTAGTTCGTACATGAGATTCTTCCGTGGATTTGCGGAGTCCTCCCCCCCTTTTTTCATTTTAGAGATTGATGCAAAAATAAAGACATTTTCGGGGTATTAGTTTGGGGGGGGGGTCGTGTTCCGTATGGGGGCGCTGTTTTGTCTTTTTAAACGTTTGGAAATGGAGTGCAGATTTTTCCTGTAATCATTTTTCCCCCTAGCGACGTTGCTTCTGTTCAGTATTGCTGTTAAATATAATTTCATTGCATAATTTCAGCATGAAATTGTAGGCAACGATTTCCGAAAACGGAAGTTGGGCTGCCCAAAAATTTCCCCGTAATCTTCGGCCACTAGATTCTTATGCTGATTCGAGGAATTCCGTCTTGTTTGTTAACATTTGAACCATTCACGAGATCGAGGCACAACAATTGAAATTTTGGGACGACTGGTGGGGGATGGTGTGGGGGGTGGTGGTAGGTTGTTTTCTCCGTCGGAAGACGGAATTTCATCCTTCGAAAACGGAAAGTAGGCGGAAGCAAGATTTTTCTCGTAATCATAATTTTTTTTTCTCACGATGATTCCTCTACCCAGTATTTATTAGATATCATTTTATTCCATAAAGATTTGTATTTCAGCTTGAAAATGTTGGATAAATTTCCGAAAACTGAAGTCAGACGGAGCAAAGGTTTCTTCAGTAATTGTATTTTTTTCCCCCGCGATGTGATCCCCACTCCTATGTAGTTGTTAAATGTCATCACTCTCATAAATGTGTGTGCATTTTAGCTTGATAAGGGTGGGGGAAATTTCCAAAAACGGAAGTGACGAAGTTTGGAAATTCATAAGAATTGATGCATGGTGTTAAAAAAAGTATTCATTCTCTGAAAATTACACCATTTATCTAAAATAGTAAAAGTTCTGATATCAGAAATCATGGTTCTCAGCTACAGTTGATGTTTTTAGTAAGCACAGGATACCTTTCAAAAATTGCATTGCTTTTGGAGCAGACAATGTTCCAGTAATGATAGGAGAGAAAACTGGTGTAGCTCGTCATTTGAAAGAACACCAAAGTGAAATAATAATTATAGGGTGTATTTGCCATTTAATTAATAATGCAAAAGAATTTTTTCTTTGGTTAAAAAAATCGCACAATGTTTCGATCATTAATGTCAAGTGAATCGCTTGAGAGTCTTCTGTTAATTAAATGCAAAGGAAATTTACTTTGTTTTCAAAAAGAGTACTCCTAAGAATTCTTAAAAAAAAAAAAAGCGAAAAAGGCCACTAAAAAGTTTAGCTAACTGTTAAATTACTATAAATAAAAGTTCCCTTGAATAAAAACACACACAAAAATAAAGGTAAGTGTCTCCTGTATTCCTTTTTTGTTTAAGCAATATGAGTTCTAAATCACTTTATCGTGTGACAAACTGGCGTAGCCGCCCCAGTGGCGCAGTGGTCTAAGGCGATGGCCTCTGATCATTCGTCCAAAAGGGGTCCGGGTTCGAATCCCAGTGAGGCATGGATGTTGTGTTTGTCTTACGGCACTGGCTCTCTCCCTTCCCTGGAACCAGTGACCCTAAATTAGGGACGGGCGACTGCTTATAGCCCATTGAGTTGCTCATGGTGGTCGTTAAACCTCCAATTAAAAAAAAAAAAAATTGGCGTAAAAAAAAATCTTCTGAATTTTTCAAAGCAATCTTCTGCATATTCATTCAATTTAGTTGGCAGGTATGGACTTGCCAATTGGAGAGTTGAAATGCGCTGGTCAGACGCCCTTATTTATTTAGGGGGGGGGGGCAGTACCCAGGGTCCGATGGCTTAACGTGCCCATCCGACGTACAGCAGATATTTAGTGGTTCGAGCGTTCGTACCTGCCTGGGATTGAACCTGAGGGCTTCTCCGTGGCAGTCACGAACGTTTACCACTAGGTAACCCGCGGCCCGTACCCCAAGAAAACATTGCCCACAGTATAAGACTGCCACCGCTGCCTGCCCGTTTCCACCCAACAGTGCATCTAGGTGCCATAGCCTCCATTGGTAATCGGCATGTCCGCGCTCGCCCATCTACGTGATGCACCAGGAATCTTGATTCGTCAGACCAGGCCATTTTCTTCCAATCTTGATGAACTCAGACCCATTTCATGAGTTGTTGGCGATGACTTGCAGTGAGCATGGGAACCTGGGAACCTGGCTGTGTCTTCGGCTGTGCAAACCCATGTGCAGAAGGCTGTGCTGAACTGTGTGCTGTGATGCATTGCCTTGATGACCACTGTTGTCGCTGCGGGCGATTTGTCACACTGTGGCCCTGCGGTCGCCATGAACAGTGTGCGACAGTCTCCACTGCCCTCTGGTGTCAATGAGCTGCGGACAACATTTCGTTGTTTGGCGATCTGTGCACCACTTTTGTTACATACTCTCTACAGCAGCTCATGAACAACCCACACACCACGCCATTTCCGAGATCATAGTTCCGAGGCACCATGTCGGCACAATTTGTCCTTTATCAAACTCTGACAAATCGGCAGCTTTTCCCATTCTGTCTCCGAACACTCGACTAACCAAAAGCTGTGTTCCTCGGGTTTTATATCTACTGCTCTGTGAATTTCACCTATACCACCGTTCAGTCTCCAGGCGCGCTCATTTCTCTAGGCTGGAGGTAGTCATAATGTAATGGCTAATCGGTGTATAGGCTGTGATGGAACACAAAGTGTTACATTCCGAAAGAAATGGCAGATGTAGTGAAGTTTTCAACCTAACTGGGGACTTGATCACCTGTAAAGCACAGAGTAGGAGACCCAGAGGTAAATCTTCCATAGACGCTCGTAGCAACAATTTGACCCCGAAGATCTCAATAGAACAGTGCGCCAGTGGATTGACATGGAACTAAAGTGTCCAAACTGTAACCATGAGTCCACCCCCTTTTTTCCCCCTTTAAGAGTTTACAATATTCTCCATCATGCTACTTTTATAGCCACTGGTAGCATATCACATGACAGACGCTACCGTAGTTTCATGTGTGACTACTGGGGTGCTGTTCAAAAGGTAAGAGTTGAACCTCTGAATGAGGCCGATCTGCACGCCGGCTTATAACCATTTGTCTGAGATAGGACTGGATGCTGTGTTTGTCTTACAGCAATCTCTCTCTCTCTCTCTCATTAGGGACAGGTGACTGCTTATAGCTCATTGAGTTGCTCGCAGTGGCCATTAAACCTTCAATAAGTTTAAAAAAAAACTCCTTTGTGCTGTAAAGGAGTCAGACTGGTTGCCAGATTTAGTTTTGACGTTCTTGATTATGGCTGTTGCCAAATGCATTGTGCACACGCGTCCTTAAAAACCGAGAAAGTCCTTGAATTTAAAAAAAAAAATTCAAGGCCTGGAATATCCCTGAATTTCTTTAATTAGCCTGGAAAGTCCTTGAATTTTAAAATCCCGGAGCCAAAAAATTTCGATCGGAGTTTCTGATCTTTTTCCTTTTGTTATTTTTCACTTTTTTTCTGCAATCCCCACATTGACATCGGAAGTCAAAAAGAGTAAACTTCAAAGCAGCTGCATCACTGGGAGAAAGGGTACACTGTGGTCTGATCAAGATTGGACTTCCCTTCCCTATCTACTGCGAGAGGAGTTGAGTGTTTGCTACCCCAGAGCACTTGTTCTGCGACGGGGAAAACTATCATATAGTTTCTTTCATTTTCTTTACGGCAAGGCGGGGATTTCCCCTTCTTGTTTCTTCCTTATCTGCTTAAAGCACGTTTATTCGATGCTGTTGATAGGTGCATTTCACCAGCCCCGCACCATGGAATTATTTTTATTTTTCAGACACCATTCGTTTGTACCACGTATCAAACAGAATGAACTCCGTTCATTCCGGTTCATACGTGGTACAAATATTCATTTAATAAAACACTTAATATCTATTTTAGAATTATGTACAGGTATGGTGTCTGAAAAATTCATTTAAATTTTTCAGACACCATATCTTGTACATAATTCTAAAATAGATATTAAGTGTTTTATTGTTATGATAATTTTTTGTTTGAGAAATTGGGAGTTTTGAACATACAGAAATAATTAATGCAATGCATATAGGTGTTTTATGAAGATAATGAGTATCATAATACAACACACATAATTCTTGGTATATATATATTCATTGCAGTTTAGGACATTGAAAAATCTATTCTTGAATTTTACCCTGAAGGTCCTTGAAAGTCCTTGAACATCCTTGAATTTTTTCCCTGAAAAAGAGTGGGCACCCGCAAATGATAGGATGGTTTCCAAATGATGGGGACAAAATAAAGACTGTCAGTATTATAATTGGAAGACATGGAAATTTCAGTGTTCTCTGGAAAACATAAAGGCTTGACGAAAGGAGCAATTTACTCCATATTCTTCACTGCTGAAGTATCAGTGAGAATGTATTGCAGTAATTTAAGATTTGGCATAGGTGTACATAAGTGGCATATCTTGGGTCCGAGATCTGCCCCCCCCCGTTTTGTGTGCGTTTGTTTTTAATTGCAAAATTTATTTTTCAGTTGCTAAGTAATAGGGGTAACATTTTTTGTAAATTTTAGGTACATGTTATGTTGCTAACATGATACCAAATGATTATTAGGGTTAGAATTTGAACACTTATTTGCACATGAACCCCATTCTTCTTCTTTTCTTTTGTGTAAACTCAAGTGTTACATTTTCATAAAAAGTTTCCTTCCAAGTACTTTTTCATATTTAAAAAGAATGTTTTTCTCTATTGACAAAACAGTCAAGTTTATCAAGTGTACATGTCCTTGTGTGGCTCTAAGATATATCTTGATTCTTTTTAATGCAGAAAACTTCTTTCAGCAGTTGTTGATGGAAACTTGAATGTTAGGTCTGTAAATTTGCACACCTCAATAAACACAGTGTCCAATTTATTCAACTTTATGTAACAAGTAATGTCTGTTACTGATTTGTTTTTGTATTTGTCAAGGAAATAAAGCACCTTCAGTTAATTTTTTAGTTGAGCTGTATCAAAATTTGAATCGTAGAGTTCTTTAAGTTCGGACCGTAGATGTTCAGGAAAGCTTTCACAAAATTTATGAAAACAGTTCGAATTTAAGATATAATATCACTGATTTTAATTCATCAACACTTCACACAAACTGAAGCAACTCTCGCAAAACTTGTGCCGTTACAGGTGGAAGCATGCAAGTGACTAAGGTAATCTTAACTCCTAAGTCTCCTCGTTTCTGATCGAACTGTTGCTCAAAGCAGTGGCCTATACACCCGTAGCCCGCTCATTCATGTTGTCATGGAAACACTAGCAGGCAATTGTATCGATGGTCCTTGCTTGCCAGACTGATTCTCTTAGTCAAAAGAAGCGAATATGTGCGTTTTTTCCACAGCGAAAGCATAAATGTATCTTAATACCGTTGATAATTGACAGGGTTCCCGCTCTACCTGGAAAACAGGGAAAACCTGGAATTTTCAGGGAATTTGAAAATGGTTCCAAAAATCAGGGAAACTCAGGGAAAGTTACCCTTTTTTGTAAAAATCAGGGAAAAATCAGGAAAAGTTGCCCTTTTTTGTAAAAATCAGGGAAAATTACCCCTCTTTTTTTTTGTAAAAATCAATGGATACTTTATTTTGCCAAAAAAAAAAAAAATATTTTTTCAAGATTTCAAATTTTTGCTTGCAATTACTGCCTGTCTAGAATTTGGTATATCTTACTTTCAGTTATATTAAGTATTTCCTTTATTCTCTAAAAAAAGACGCAAAATTGAATTTTTAAAAATGCCAGTGATTAAGCTTTTGTTCAATTTCTTCAGGCAGTTGTTATATAACATGGATCAATTAGGCACAATGGCTCCTGCTTGAAGAAACACTTCACAAGAGAACCAACCAAATGATGGATCAAAGTCCTTTGTCTGTTGGTTCTCTTGAAACAATTTTTCTTTGAACAGAGCCATTCCATCATTAAGCTTAGCTGCATTGTGTTATAGAAAAACTGAAACTATTCAACTGGCAGATTTTTTCTTACGTAGGACCTGTTTGTACGGGAATGGATTTACAAATTCCGTGTGGGTAGTATTCACCAAAGTTCACGGAACTTTGGTACAGAAAATAATGTGCACAGTTTGTTGTTATTAATGAAAAAAGCAGGTAATTTTATAAAGACAAATTACGTAAAGAATTTACAAGTGTGTGCTTTGGTGAGAAAAATGAATGGAATGGAATGAAATGTAACAATTCTTTGCAACATGCCACTCTGGAGAACCTGGAAAAGTCAGGGAATTTTTTTATTACTTTTGAGTGGGAACCCTGATTGACTTTTATTTGTGCATTCCCTGGGCTTCGCAGCTAGCCTCGAATGTATGTCACTGTTGTACGTAGTCTTTTAATTTTCGATTTCTGTTCTAATGAATCCAAGAAGAAGGGATATTTCAGAAAATAATCAACAGTATTCACGATTAAGAAAAACACATTTTCAGGGTTCCCACTCAACCTGGAAAACAGGGAAAACCTGGAATTCTCAGGGAATTTGAAAATGGTTCCAAAAATCAGGGAAAACTCAGGGAAAATTATCCTTTTTTGTAAAAATCAGGGAAAACTCAGGAGAAATACCCTTTTTTGTAAAAAATCAGGGAAAACTCGGGGAAATTACCCTTTTTTTTGTAAAAATCAATGGATACTTAATTTTGCCAAAAAAACTTATTTTTTCGAGATTTCAAACTTTTGCTTGCAATTACTGCCTGCCTAGAATTAGGTAGATCTTACTTTCAGTTATATCAAATATTTCCTTTATTCTCTAAAAAAAAGATGCAAAATTGAATTTTTAAATTGCCAGTTATTAAGCTTTTGTTCAATTTCTGCAGGCAGTTGTTATAACATGGAACAATCAGGCATAATGGCTCCTGCTTCAAGAAACACTTCACAAGAGAACCAACCAAATGATGGATCAAAGTCCTTTCTCTGTTGGTTCTCTTGAAACGTGTTTCTTTGAACAGAGCCATTCCATCATTAAGCTTAGCTGCATTGTGTTATAGAAAAACTGAAACTATTAAACTGACAGATTTTTTCTTACATATGACCTGTTTATGTGGGAATGCATTTAGAAATTCCGTTTGGGTAGTATTCACAAAAGTTCACGGAACTTTGGTACAGAAAAAAATGAGCACAGTTAGTTGTTATTAATGAAAAGCTAGTCATTTTTTAAAGACAAATTACGTAAAGAATTTACAAGTGTGTGCTTTGGTGAGAAAAATGAATGGAATGAAATGTAACAAATTTTTGCAACATGCCACTCTGGAAAACTTTAAAAACCACCTGGAGAACCTGAAAAATTCAGGGAATTTTTTTATTACTTTTGAGTGGGAACCCTGATTTTGCTTCTCACTTTTCATTATCAATATAAGGATATTAAGTCATCACTGACACTGTTCCACCAATGAAACAGAAGAATGGCACTAAAATGATGCAGTAATTAACACACGACTGAGCAGATAACTATATAATTTGAATCTCCTACTTCTATCAACAGCAAGGACCTTGCCAGTGTGAAATAGTGATCATTATACGTGGCTTTTAATGAATGTATATAATTCGGAACATGAAAAGTTTGTTTACTTCTGGTACTCATGTTGTAGTTAGCTTTGTGCTCAATGGAGGAATCGTGACAATGCTCGAAATAAAAGTTAAAACAGTTGAAGGTACAATTGAAAAGGCACTCGACTGTTGAAATGCCAACTGGACCTCCTAGCTAAACGAATACCAAGAAATACTAGAATGTTGCAGTATAATAAATCTAATGTTGCAATTTAATAAAATGTTACATTTCAATTGTAATGTTCTAGTATTTCAGTTTGCTTTACGCTATTAGCCTTGTGAAAGCCATCCATTGATCAGCAAAAGCTTGACAAAAAGTATTGAGATTCCTTATGCTGATAAACAGATAATCACTTCAGTCTTAAACACGTGATATTTCATCACATCTAATGAAATATCGATGTAATGATGTCATGATATTTAATCTAGCATTTTTAAAAGTGCGTTCAATATCAACACATGATTTGTACGCTCCTTGAAAAGTCCTTGAAAAAAAAGTTCATTCTGAAGTCCTTGAAAGTACTTGAAAAAGTTCACAACTCTGTAAATAGTACTTGAATTTTGTTTGTTTGTTTTTTAAGTAATGATACAAAAGAGCATGTGTGAGATAATTGTTTGTGCTTTTTGTGTATTTTGTGTATTTCTGATAAAAGCACCAAGCTCATCAAATAGTGAAGAACTTGCGTTGAACTCATGGGAACGCACGGACTGCTGGTACCTTGGCTGTGACATCACCATTAAGTAAAATGTCAGCCATGGAAGTAAAATAAGTGGAATTATATCAGAGGCGTAACAAGGCATTTCTGCACCTGGAGCAAACCACAAAATATTGCGCTCCCATCTGTCTATGTTTTATATGCATTACTAATTTAATAGTTATATATATTGCAACTTTAATATAATAAATATAAGTAACTTTTATATTGAATTAGTAATACATATACACTATATTGACAAAAGTCACCGGTCACCCCTCCAAAAGCAAATGAACGGATCTGCTGTGTTGTTAAGATGTGTGGTACAGCTGCAAATGGTATAAAAACAAGCCTGCAGCTGACTGCAATCATATCGCCCTGTGAGGTTGAGTGAAAATGTTGCGGCGGGAGAGAACTAACTTTGAGAAAGGAGAGATTGATGGGTGTTATATTAATGGGTTGTCCATAAGAGAAGCCGAGAGGCATTTAGACATACCCAAGTCTACTGTTTTAGATGTACTGGATAAGTGGAACACACATGGCATGCCTGAAACAGCAAAACTTTCCGGCAGACCATAGAAAATCAGTGATAGAGGATGTCGAAGCCGCAGCACAGTCGTTACATCTAGTCAACAGAGTACTGCACAAGACATCAGTGTGCAGGTGAGTGAAAATGCTGGAACCTCGGTATGTAAACGCACCATATGCAAAGAACTTCATTCCATGGGTTACTGTGGTCGTGTGGCTGCTCATAAGCCTTTCCTCTCCACTCGGAATGCTACTCGTCGTTTAGCATGGTGTAAAGAACATTTATCGTGGACCGTAGATCAATGGAAACGGGTCCTATGGACTGATGAATCCAGATACACGATCCATCAGTCTGACAGCCGTGTGTTGTGGGCATGGCGGCAGCCGGGGGAACGCTATTTACCACAGTGTACTGTTTTTGCGGTCAAGTTTGGAGCTGGCAGTGTACTTGTGTGGGGGTGTTTTTCGTGGTATGGTCCCTGCCCATTGGTTATCGTGGACAAACCTGTTAACCAGCACGTCTACCTCGATATTCTGGTCAATTATGCCTTACCAACTATGTGGCAATACTATGAAAGCGAGCCTTGTTGGTACTACCAGCATGGAATAATGCACTGAGCCATAAAGCAAGGACTGTTGCACGGCGTGGTTTGATGATAATTCTGTATCGTGTGTGGACTGGCCAGCACAGAGCCCTGATCTTAATCCCTTAGAGCCCCTATGGGATGAATTAGAGTGCCACAAGGGAAGTTTGGAACCAAGGCTTACTACTAAGCAAGAGTTAGCGGCAGCATTATGTACTGAATGAAAGCGCATACCTATCACTGTGTTCCAAAACCTTGTCGAAAGCATGTCTCGAAGGGTCAGTGCATGCATTAAAGCCAAAGGTAGACTGACACTGTACTAATGTATGTTAATAAATGCTATGTTGTGCTTCTCTTCTAGGTGTCCGGTGACTTTTGCCAATACAGTGTATATAGCATACACTGCTTGGCATAATCAAATGCTATCTCTATGCCCGAGGCGCAATCAAACTGTGACTGTACAACCTTTTGCAACTGTTTTGGAGTCCAGAAATTCGGTACAAACAGATTGAATGAAGCTGGAACTCGTGGCTCGCATTCACAGTAATGATTGAATAGCCCCCAGAGAACCTTCAACAATGGCAACGACATTCACATCTTATCCATCCAACTAAAGGAAATGATATCTTTATCTGTCCAATTAAAAAAAATCTCTTGCCCTATTGTTACTGACAAAGGCTACGGTTCTTCTATGGACTATAGAACGCGCCCTTTATTTCTGAATGTAGGCAACTAGCACCTCCTGAACATTTTGAGGAAGAGGGGCATCCACACTGTCTGCCCCTCTTCTTAGTTATGCCTCTGAATGAAGTATTTGCAAATTGTGATGGGCTTATGTTGATTGGGATTAATGAAGCATTCTCTCTTTCTGAAAGGTGGAGTTTCTAGGAACTGCTTATGTTTCATGTGTGGACCCTTCGTTCCCTGGCTGCATCAAAAAATGCATCAAAGCATCAGTCATGCCTCAAAAATTAAAATTCAGAGCAAACAATAAATGTCATACCAGCAAATGAATGCAAAAATAATGTACCCTCTCAGAATATTCCACAAAATAAAAGGATTTTGAAAAACACCAAATCCAAGGGGAAGTTCAAAGGTAATAAAATGTACCAACAGGAAGGCATGGGTACTGGGCAGATATTTGAAGGTCTGGCCATCCCACAGTTAAGTAACTGTCTAAACTTACTAAAATGCCTACGTGCTGTCCGACCAACAGCACACACACATCATAATTTGACTTTAAAAAGTCCTTTAAAGTGCTTGAATTTAGGAAATAGTAGCACTATACTAGTGATCCAAATTATTGGCTTAGGAAATAAACACATAAGCGTTTCTAAGCATTCGCACATCAGGCAGATGGCTTTTTCAAGGAAGTTAGACAGAAACTGCAAACTGAATAATAGAACGCTTTAACAATTTGAATGCGGGAACTGGACTTGACAATAAATAGACACGACGTTATATTCATTTAAAGATATGAGGCTTCACGTTGGATGTGCACGTGGTATCTAGGTAGGGAGAAGGCGTTACTTGAAGAACTGGTTCCAAATTCGTGGCAACTTGAGTGAGACGCTATCATTGCAAGTATCGCTGTTTGGTAATGATCTCCAAGGTTTCCCCAAATGGCTGTGCATTTAGGGGTAGAGTAGCTAGCTAATTTCTTTATATCATCTCACATAGGAGTAGCACACTTGAAATTGACTTCTCTGGATAGTGCCGTGGCTATTTTACCGTATTTTGTGTCCCTTTTGTGTTCGTTGACTCTGATTCCAAACGAACGTTTGGTCATTCCAGTGTAGAGTAGAAGTAGGTAAAGTAGCCATGGCACTATCCAGAGAAGTCAAATTCAAGTCTGCTACTCTTATGTGGGATGATATAAAGAAATTAGCTACCTACTTTACCCCTAAATGCACAGACATTGATCATTACCAACAGCAATACTTGCAATGATAGTGTCTCACTCGAGTTACCACGAATTTAGAACCAGTTCTTCAAGTAATGCCTTCTCCCTACCAGGATACCGCGTGCACAACCAACTTGATGCCTCGTATCTTTAAATGAATATAACGGCATATCTATTTATTGTCAAGTTCCCCGCGTTCAAATTGTTACAGCGTTCTATTATTCAGTTTGCAGTTTCTGTCTAACTTCCCTGAAAAGGTCATCTGGTTGATGTGCGAAAGCTTGGAAACTCTCTTGTGTATATTTCCTACATAATTGGTGTACTGTTCCTCGTTGTGAATGCGCTTGAATTTGTTTTGCATGGAAGAGTACAAACCTTGCAACAAGCTTTGTGAAGGTCTATGAAGTAAAATGTAGTTGTGGACTAGCTTATATAGGTGACAGGTTGCAGACTAGAAACTGGTATAGCAGAGCATAAAGCTGCTATAAAAAATTGCTCCGACAAGACAGGTTTAGATAGGCATGTTACAGAAACTGGTCACAACATGGACTGGAATCCCCTTAAAGTCATCAGTTTCCAAATTGCTCCAACAAGACAGGTTTAGATAGGCATGCTAGAGAAACTGGTCACAACATGGACTGGAATCCCCTTAAAGTCGCCAGTTTCCAAATTGCTCCAACAAGACAGGTTTAGATAGGCATGCTAGAGAAACTGGTCACAACATGGACTGGAATCCCCTTAAAGTCACCAGTTTCCAAATTGCTCCAACAAGACAGGTTTAGATAGGCATGCTAGAGAAACTGGTCACAACATGGACTGGAATCCCCTTAAAGTCACCAGTTTCCAAATTGCTCCAACAAGACAGGTTTAGATAGGCATGCTAGAGAAACTGGTCACAACATGGACTGGAATCCCCTTAAAGTCATCAGTTTCCAAATTGCTCCAACAAGACAGGTTTAGATAGGCATGCTAGAGAAACTGGTCACAACATGGACTGGAATCCCTTAAAGTCGCCAGTTTCCAAATTGCTCCAACAAGACAGGTTTAGATAGGCATGCTAGAGAAACTGGTCACAACATGGACTAGAATCCCCTTAAAGTCGCCAGTTTCCAAATTGCTCCAACAAGACAGGTTTAGATAGGCATGCTAGAGAAACTGGTCACAACATGGACTGGAATCCCCTTAAAGTCATCAGTTTCCAAATTGCTCCAACAAGACAGGTTTAGATAGGCATGCTAGAGAAACTGGTCACAACATGGACTGGAATCCCCTTAAAGTCGCCAGTTTCCAAATTGCTCCAACAAGACAGGTTTAGATAGGCATGCTAGAGAAACTGGTCACAACATGGACTGGAATCCCCTTAAAGTCGCCAGTTTCCAAATTGCTCCAACAAGACAGGTTTAGATAGGCATGCTAGAGAAACTGGTCACAACATGGACTGGAATCCCCTTAAAGTCACCAGTTTCCAAATTGCTCCAACAAGACAGGTTTAGATAGGCATGCTAGAAAAACTGGTCACAACATGGACTGGAATCCCCTTAAAGTCATCAGTTTCCAAATTGCTCCAACAAGACAGGTGTTTAGATAGGCATGCTAGAGAAACTGGTCACAACATGGACTGGAATCCCCTTAAAGTCGCCAGTTTCCAAATTGCTCCAACAAGACAGGTTTAGATAGGCATGCTAGAGAAACTGGTCACAACATGGACTGGAATCCCTTAAAGTCATCAGTTTCCAAATTGCTCCAACAAGACAGGTTTAGATAGGCATGCTAGAGAAACTGGTCACAACATGGACTGGAATCCCCTTAAAGTCGCCAGTTTCCAAATTGCTCCAACAAGACAGGTTTAGATAGGCATGCTAGAGAAACTGGTCACAACATGGACTAGAATCCCCTTAAAGTCGCCAGTTTCCAAATTGCTCCAACAAGACAGGTTTAGATAGGCATGCTAGAGAAACTGGTCACAACATGGACTGGAATCCCCTTAAAGTCACCAGTTTCCAAATTGCTCCAACAAGACAGGTTTAGATAGGCATGCTAGAAAAACTGGTCACAACATGGACTGGAATCCCCTTAAAGTCATCAGTTTCCAAATTGCTCCAACAAGACAGGTGTTTAGATAGGCATGCTAGAGAAACTGGTCACAACATGGACTGGAATCCCTTAAAGTCGCCAGTTTCCAAATTGCTCCAACAAGACAGGTTTAGATAGGCATGCTAGAGAAACTGGTCACAACATGGACTGGAATCCCCTTAAAGTCATCAGTTTCCAAATTGCTCCAACAAGACAGGTTTAGATAGGCATGCTAGAGAAACTGGTCACAACATGGACTGGAATCCCCTTAAAGTCATCAGTTTCCAAATTGCTCCAACAAGACAGGTTTAGATAGGCATGCTAGAGAAACTGGTCACAACATGGACTGGAATCCCTTAAAGTCGCCAGTTTCCAAATTGCTCCAACAAGACAGGTTTAGATAGGCATGCTAGAGAAACTGGTCACAACATGGACTGGAATCCCCTTAAAGTCACCAGTTTCCAAATTGCTCCAACAAGACAGGTTTAGATAGGCATGCTAGAAAAACTGGTCACAACATGGACTGGAATCCCCTTAAAGTCATCAGTTTCCAAATTGCTCCAACAAGACAGGTTTAGATAGGCATGCTAGAGAAACTGGTCACAACATGGACTGGAATCCCCTTAAAGTCATCAGTTTCCAAAGCAACTTTCAAAAAAAGAAAGTTAAAAGAAGGAATAGAAATTGAGGAGGATCAGACTTCCATCATCAACGACTGCAGAGTTTGTCTCTGCCTAACATCTGGCAAGATGTGGTGAAAAGTAACCGTAACCATAATGGGGATGAAGAAAGAGTGACAACAAAAGACTGCCCAAAAAGAAGAGTTTTCTTCGAAAATTTGCGATTTAAAATAAATATTTCCTAGAAAAAAAAATCCCATATTAAAAGTTTTAGCTTCATGAAGTAGAGTCAAAGCACCTTGGTAGTTACTGAACTTCTTTTAGTGGGGTTCAAATGAAGGAGAATTAAGTGAATTTTTCAACTGAATAGTAGTGCGGAAATTGTGCATAGCTGGTCAGGAAAATAATTTTTAAATTCTTTTTATGTAGGTCGTTCAAAAAGTAACAGCAATTTGTCAGTATTTCATTAGACGAATACCCCAGGTATTTCAAACTCCCACACAGGGAAGATACATTCTTATAGAAAGTTAAATGATAAGGTAAAAACGCTGTGTTATGCCCGATTAAAACAAAGTCTGAAGATGACAGATGCACTTCGTAAAATTACATTTAATGAACTATATACAAGGTTTCTGAAGTTAACAGAAAAGTAACCAAAGCTCTTATGGAAACAGCAACAAAATTAGCTGGGTCTAAGAACAAGTTGCATGTGAACAAATTATCTGGAAAAACCAAAATGTTGATGCAAAAAAGAAAGATGAGGACAACGAAAGAAGATGTGACTTCCAAAGTGGAATATATAGAGCTATGCAAGACAGTACGAAAAAGTATCACTGAAGACTTAAGGAAATTCAACTGTGAACTAGTGAGGAAAGCAATTGAAAACAACCAAAGCCTAAAGATAGCAAAGGGACATCTCAGTAAGGGAAGAAAACAGATTATGGCACTGAGAAAAGAAGATGGTTCAGTAACAAGAAATAGAGGTGAAATCTTGACAAGAGTGAAAGATTTCTACTCCAAGTTATATGAAAGGGATGATGCATGTACTCCAGACATCATGGAAGGTACCAGAGTTCTTCCAGTCCTCCCAGCAGAAGTTGCACATGCAATCAAGAACATGAAGCGAAGAAAAGCTCCAGGAGAAGATGGAATTACTGTAGACATCATACAAGAAGCAAGTGGAGAAATTGAAACAGTACTCGCCCAAATTTTCACTCGATGCCTTAATGAAGGGAAGATTCCTGAGGATTGGTACAACGCTATAATGATCCTGCTACATAAAAAATGTGACATTGAGGATCTCAGGAACTACAGACCTATCAGCCTCCTATCAGTGGTTTATAAAATCTTCACTAAAGTTCTTTCACACCGTTTGAAGATAACACTGGACATGGCTCAACCGAGAGAACAAGCTGGATTCAGGAGTGGCTACAGCACAATAGATCATATCCACGTACTGAGAGAACTAATTGAAAGAGCGAGGGAATATGAACTTCCATTGTGCATGGCTTTTATCGATTATGAAAAAGCCTTTGATTCGGTGAAACCATCAGCAGTTACAATGGCTCTGAAATCCTGCGGTATTGAAGATGCATACATTAATATTATTAATAACATCTATGAAAATGCAAGTGCAAAGATTAGGCTGTTTGAAAATACAACACACGTAAAAATTGGAAAGGGAGTGAGACAAGGTGACACCATATCTCCGAAGCTCTTTAATGCCACATTGGAGGGTGTTTTTCAGTCACTGAGCTGGGAAAAAAAGGGGATAAAGATTAATGGAGATTATCTAACCCACCTTCGTTTTGCTGATGACGTAGTCATTTTTGCAACTACCCCATCAGAGCTGCAGAGTATGATCCAAGAACTTGCTGACAAGAGTAAAGAAGTGGGATTAAAAATGAACTTTCAGAAGAAAAAAGTGATGTTCAATGCTTTTACACGAAATGAAAATTTATCGATTGATGGAGAAAAGCTGGAGAGAACAGACACATACGTTTATCTTGGACAGCAGATATCAAGTGAAGGTCACATTGATGAAGGCTCACATTGATGGAGAGCTTTTAGAAGAAACAGCATAATTTTCAAGAGTAATATGCCATTATGTCTTAAAAGAAAAGTGTTTGATCAATGCATCCTTCCAGTGCTTACGTATGGTGCAGAGACGTGGACCTTAACTAAAAGAGACATAAAAAGGCTGCAGACAACTCAAAGCAGCATGGAGAGGTGCATGCTTGGTGTAACCAGGAGAGATAAGAAGAGGAACTCGTGGATCCGAAAAATGACAAGAGTGGAGGACATCATGATGAGAGTTAAATCCCTGAAATGGCAATGGGCTGGACATACTGCCAGAAGGACAGACACAGCCGAAATTTTAGATTGGATTCCAAGGGACAGGAAAAGACGCAGAAGAAGACCACATGGGAGATGGGTGGATGAAATTCGAAAGTATGCGGGAGTGACATGGAGGAGACTGGCACAAGACAGACCGTTGTGGAGGAAACTTGGGGAGACCTTTGTCCAGCAGTGGATTGATAATGGTTGACAATGATGATGATGATGATACAAGGTTAAAAGACACTCATAAAATCTTTCAGACTCCCCTGGAGTCCTTCATCAGATTAAAATGACCGCATAAAAAGTTGTCATGGCATATAAATAAGGTAGTTGTTGCCACTTAATTCAAATCACAGAAGCAAATAAAAAGTCAATTTATATACCGAAGGCCTGCACCAAACACAGGTAGGATGTGACACACACTGTGCCAGGCTTCAGGGTGGAATGTAAATTCTCTTTACCTTTTACAGGTACAATGGCTTTCCAGGCCTGGGAAACTTGAGTTGGTGAATCCTCGTTGCAACACAGATTAAAGAATCTGTGGATGTACAGACTCTGTGTAAAGCGGATTTGAGTTTTACCAGCTGGAGTTGTCTAACTCCTGGCTTCTTCCCAGCATGGGTAGTAAGTTCCCAAAGTGACGAGGCGAGATAAAGCAGTAGATGAAGCATGCATTTTAATGTTATATTTATGTTCTGAAAACGCAATTTCACGTTTCTAATCGTGGAACCAACATACACGGGGGGGGGGGCTCTGGGTCCACTGGCTTCAGAGGAATTTTGTACACACCAAATCGTTCCAGGTGGTTCACCGGATCTCTGTCTTTGCGAACCAAGTTAAAGATAGTGTTGGTTCTTAGGCCGAAATGTTATGACACATGTTTTTTAAGATGTTTGTAACTCCGGGGACAAAGTCCATAGAACCCACAAATTGGCGTTTTGGTTATGTTATGACACATGTTTTTTAAGATGTTTGTAACTCCGGGGACAAAGTCCATAGAACCCACAAATTGGCGTTTTGGTTATGTTATGACACATGTTTTTTAAGATGTTTGTAACTCCGGGGACAAAGTCCATAGAACCCACAAATTGGCGTTTTGGTTATGTTATGACACATGTTTTTTAAGATGTTTGTAACTCCGGGGACAAAGTCCATAGAACCCACAAATTGGCGTTTTGGTTATGTTATGACACATGTTTTTTAAGATGTTTGTAACTCCGGGGACAAAGTCCATAGAACCCACAAATTGGCGTTTTGGTTATGTTATGACACATGTTCTTTAAGATGTTTGTAACTCCGGGGACAAAGTCCATAGAACCCACAAATCGGTGTTTTGGTTGGTCACCCCCTTAAAGTGGTAGATGCCAATCTTCTAGTTATTGCGATGATCCTGTTGCTTTCTCTAGAGGAAGTATTGGCACTTCCCAATACGTGGCATGGCGTGCTTAAGTGGAAGGGCAGCGTAAACAAAATGACAGCGTCCTTAGTTGCTTGCGTCGTAGAGGAACAGAGGACAATCGTCAGGTATTTGCGGTCCGAGGGTGTGAAACCTCGTTAAATTCGTAGAAGAGTGTTGCAACAGTATGGAGATGCCTGCATTGGCGAAAGAAGAGTGTACGAGTGTGTAGATGTGTTTAAAAATGGGCAAACGTCCATCTGTGATGAGTAATGCTCTGGATATCCCAGTACAGCCGTCACTGATGAGATGGTGGGTCGTGCTGACACCATTATTCGTGAAAACAGGCGCATTTATTTTAGAAGTTCTGGACAGGGAATTGGATGTTGGTATTGGATCCGCTCCTGCCATTGTCACAGAGGTTCTCAAGTATTGCAAGTTGTGTGCCCTGGGGGTGCCTAGGATGCTGATTGATGAGCACTAGACGATTCGTGTGCGGACTTCCGCAGCCTTTTTGGTGTGGTATAAGGACAAAGGAGACTACTTCCTGGCATGTATCGTCACGGGACGAAACCTGGGTGCATCACCGTGGGCCCGAAAGCAAGAGGGTTGTCTTCAGAATGGCGGCACACATCTTCTCCAGCCAAGAAGAATTTCAAGTCGCAACCCTCTGCAGGAAAGGTTCTGTTCACTCTCTTCTGGGATATTATGAATGAACCAATTTTGGAACACTGTCAGAAAAAAGCGGGGAAACGGTGAATGGTGCCTGATACAGCACACAATGTTGTGAGGAGAAGCTGAAACCAGCAATATGGAGCTGTCGCAAAGGACTTTTGTCTAAAGGCGTTCTTCTCCTTCATGATAATGCCAGCCCTCACACTGCCACTGCAACTCCTGGCACCATTCAGAGATTGAGATTTCTGATCTTACAGCATCCCCCATACAGCCCTAATCTTGCTTCCTCTGATTATCATGTGTTTGGATACCTGAAGGACTCTTTGAGAGGACGAAGGTTTGGTAGTGATGAGGAGGTCAAAGAAGCAGTGCATTCCTGGCTGAAGGCACAAACAGAAAATTTTTCTATGGTGGATTAAAGAAGTTGGTGCAACGCTGTGAAAAATATATTGAAAAGGTTGGTGATTATCTCTCTATTCTAAAGAAAAAAAAAGTGACTGCCACTGTTTTCAAAATTTCGCGACCCTCGTGCTTTTGTAGCTCACAACAAAAAAATATTGAACACAAAAAACATTAAATTTACATCATTTGTAGAGAATTGTTCGGAGAGCATGCTGAAATAAACCGTTTTTCAATTCTGGCGATAGTTCAAGAGCTATTGTATTTCAAAGTTAAGGTAAGCAAAAGAGTGCTATCAGTTCTGGACACACTAACAGCAACAGAATCACAAAAGTTTCTAGGCACGTAGCGCCATGGCCGAATTTTTGCACCTCGTCACTCTTTTTTTTTTTAATTTCGATTCAGTTTACGAGAAATTACATTTTTAAATTTTGCAAAATTCTCTATTTCTCGATGGGATCCACTTTAAAAAACGGATATTATGGCAAACTATAAATCATAACACATTGCAATTTTTACATCATAAACTCACAACTATCATCCCCCTTTTACAAAAAAAAAAAAAAAAAAAAAGTAAGAAAAAGTCATTTTCTGATTTTTAAGCATTTTTTAAAGACGCAAAGGAAAGAAACTGGCGGTTTACTCTGCCTTCAGCGTTAACCACACAACTTATGGTCCTGTGACCTGCTTTAATCGTGATGCAGCTATTTTTAGCACTCTAAGCGTTGGGTGAAAGGACAGGCTACGGCAGCCCCTGTGGCGCAGTGGTCTAAGCGATGGCCTCTGATCATTCGTTCGAATGGGGTCCGGGTTCGAATCCCGGTGAGGAATGGATGTTGTGTTTGTCTTACGGCACTGGCTCTCTCCCTTCCCTGGAACCAGTGACCCTAAATTAGGGACGGGCGACTGCTTATAGCCCATTGAGTTGCTCACGGTGGTCGTTAAAACTCCAATCTAAAAAAAAAAAAAAAAAAAGTAACAAAAATCATTTTCTGATTTTTAAGCATTTTTTAAAGACGCAAAGGAAAGAAACTGGCAGTTTACTCTGCCTTCAGCGTTAACCACAGAAGTTCTGGTACTGTGACCTGCTTTGATGGTGATGCAGCTATTTTTAGCACTCTAATCATTGGGTGAAAGGACAGGCTACGGCCGCCCCGGTGGCACAGTGGTCTAAGCGATGGTCTCTGATCATTCGTTCGAATGGGGTCCGGGTTCGAATCCCGGTGAGGCATGGATGTTGTGTTTGTCTTACGGCACTGGCTCTCTCCCTTTCCCTGGAACCAGTGGTCCTAAATTAGGGACGGGCGACTGCTTATAGCCCATATGACCATTCGTCGGAGATGGGTTTGAATCCCGGTGAGGCATGCATGTTGTGTTTGTCTTACAGCACTGGCTCTCTCCCTTCCCTGGAACCAGTGACCCTAAATTAGGGACGGGAGACTGCTTATAGCCCATATGACCATTCGTCCGAGATGGGTTCAAATCCCGGTGAGGCATGGATGTTGTTTGTCTTGCGGCACTGGCTCTCTGTCTCTTCCCTGGAACCAGTGGTCCTAAATTAGGGACGGGCGACTGCTTATAGCCCATATGATCATTCGTCCGAGATGGGTTCGAATCCCGGTGAGGCATGGATGTTGTGTTTGTCTTAGGTACTGGCTCTCTCTCTTCCCTGGAACCAGTGACCCTAAATTAGGGACGGGCGACTGCTTATAACCCATTGAGTTGCTCACGGTGGTCGTTAAAACACCAATCTAAAAAAAAGGGGGGGGGCAGGCTACAATCAAACTGGTAATGATGATGCAATCTTAATGATGTAGCGACGCTTTTAAAGTTCAGCGTTTTCTGCTGGCATATGTGAATACCTATGTAAATATAGGCTTTCGCCTCGTAAGCGTAAAAAGCAGAGAGGGAAAATGCGAGTGTGTTCATCCTCAAATTGTTTGACCACTTCTAAATGACCTAGAGATCTGAAAATTGGCATGCTGATTGGTCTTAAGGTTTGTATACCTAGAAAAGTGCAAAATCAAAACAAAACAAAACAAAAAAAAACAAAATGTGTGGAGTGGCTTTTGAACATTGTGTGTTCGAATTTTTCACGGATTGTTCGACCACTTCTAAATGATCTAGAGATCTGAAAGTTGCCATGCATATAGGTCTTAAAGTCCGGATACCTGCAAATGCACCCCCCCCCCCAAAAAAAAAAAAAACAACAACAGCACTTTGAAACATTGTCTGCTTGAATTTTTCTACCACTTGTACACCTATAAAAACGTCTGAAAATCAAAAAATTCAAAAGGGTGGCTTAGCTTTACTGTTTTAAAATGCTGATAGGTTTAAAGATAAGTTTGTCAAAATCACTGAAATGCTATAACTTGATTGACGTTAAATGTCCGTCATTACTGTTTCACACGTTATGCAAGTTCGGCAATCAGGAGTTATTAAATGATGTTAGATATGTATGGGGCATAATATCGGCAATTAATATCAAGAAACAATGAACTATATATGTACTTACTATATTCGTAGTGGCTGTCGGGGCTTCTTATGAACGCCTGTAATGTGTTTATTCACAAGACGTTGCCTGTTACGGCAAGTTACGGCAATGTCTTGTGAATAAACACATTACAGGCATAAGAAGCTCCGACAGCCACTACGAATATAGTAAGTATGTAGTTCGTTGTTTTTTTATTATTAATTGCCGATATTATGCCCCATACATATCTAACATCATTTAATAATCTCCCGATTGCCGAACTTGCTTAGCGTGTGAAACAGTAATGACGGACATTTAATGTCAATCAAGTTATACGTATTATCGTAGCCACGTAAAAAGTATGTTCATCGCAAATCAGCAAAATTTGAACAACGGTATATTTCACTGAAATGCTTTGAAAATTTTAAATTTTGATTTAAAATTGAGGGACGCCAAAGCCTGCTCCATTTTACGTCAAACTGTATGCATTCACGTCATGACGCTGTTCTAAATCGTAAAACAGCTACAGATTTTAAATTACTTTTTTATTCCCTTTATTACTTCTCCCTTTCTTTAATTTTATGTTCAAAAAATGATTTTTTTTTATAGATTCACCATTCAGAGAACGGGCACGATTGCTAGTGTAGAAAAATGAAATATTTGTATCTCTCATTGAATTATGTATCTCAAAATGAATTTGCTGTTTGTTGTCTTGACGATGATGGGCAAAACTACAATAGCCCTCTCCCATGGTTTCCCTGCTCTTATAGTCAACTCCCTCATAAAAAAAATATGAAAACCATTCGAAAATCGAATGCCTCCTCCTTCATAAGAAAGAAGACCTGAAATTCTGTGGTTCTGTTCCTTACCATCCTTCCTATGCTTATAAGTTACAGATTCTTTTTAGAAGTTTTGGTTACCATCTTGCCATTAAATCTACCCCAAACATCTTGAAATTTCTACAAAGGGATAGGGACAAAGTTGAAAGCCTAAACCTCCCAGGAGTTTACTGCATTCCTATCTCTTCTTCTACTGGGGATAACTTATACATTGGAAGCACATACAGGAGCATTAGCCGAATTTTAGAACATAAAAAAGATGTTTCGAAAGCCAATCCTAATACTGCCTTGTCTATTTTGACAATGGAAGACACATCTGCAGTTCCTCACTGGAACGAAGCAAAACGAATGGCTTCTTTTGACAATCGTTTCGCCCTCCGTTACCGTGAAAGCCTCGAAATTATTTTCAACTCAATGACTTGCAATTCCGAATCTCCTCTCTACATTCCGATGATCTGGAGATCAATTCTAAGTTTTGGCAACAAAAATAGGAAAAATTCAAATGTAGAATCTGGCAACAATCTTAGTCCTCCATTGGCGTGATGAAGACCTAAGATAAGGTGGAAAGCTTCAACTTACGAACTTTTGTAAAAGTTTTCACTTAACGTAACTAGCGTGATCAAGTTACCTTTATTTGTGAATTTGCTGTTACTTTTTGAACTGCCCTCATTTTAAAAAAAGTGGAATTACTTCGTCACCATTCCAATTTTGTATTTTTGCACAATATAAGTTTTGTGTGCTTATGTATTCATTGATGTTCTTTCTTCTCCATCCCCAGGAAGCTGTGTGTTGAGTCTCGCCTTCCTCCTGTGCCGGAACCTGTGGATCCTAGTGACCCATACAGTTTCACATGCTCAGAACCTTCATCAGTTGCTTCCTCTGTGCCTCATACTACTGCAAGTAAAAGTGCAATTGCCACGACCACAGAAGTGGTACATTCCCACAATCCACTGTCCACGACAAGTGGCAAAACCAAAACTTCCACTGTTCCAACAACTAGTTCTGTTACAAGTCATAAACCTGCACAACCAAAGATCATAACAACAAAAACTAAGGAAAAAAGCAACAGTGTGAATAAAACTTCTAGTAACTCGCCCAGCAACCCAAATAAAAAGAAAAGGACGTCAGCTCACGTACCCAACGGTACCAGTGTTGTGTCTAGTTCTCCCGTTCTGCCATCAGTCTCGACCGCCGCAACGCTCTCTCCAGTCGTTGTGACGCAGACCCAAGCTCTGTCCTTCCCCGTGGCCATCGGCGACCACCTCGGAGCGCTATCCAGGTTACAGGTGGCCGGTCGCAATAGCATCACCTTATCCCCAGCAATAATCAGGAACACTGGAATATCGACGTCGAGCGGCACTTCTACTACTACAACGACCAAGGACGGTAATGTAGTCGTGACGGGGCTCGACGTTCTCAACGGCCAAATTCCAGTTTCCAGTGCACTATTACATTCTGTTACTGTGAGTAGACCTTTGATAGCAACGGCTGCCAGTGGCTTTGGAATCACCCTGGGAGCGACGGGATTGATGGGACAGTTGTCGCAGCTACCGAAATCGACAGGCCTTGACGGTGAGGTGAGCAGCTCGTCCAGCAGCCCTGGCAGTGAAAAGAATAGTCATATGTTAAGTTCCATGTTAAACAACAGCCATGTACTAATGAAATCTGTGGGTAACCCTACTGTCTCCTCCTGGAGTCGAACCAAAGCTAAGCCCAAAGTTCGTAAAAATGTGAAAACTACTGTTGTGAATAGTGTGTCTCATGCTTCAAATGTTGTTAGTGAGAGTCATGCAACCAGCATTTTGCAGGGTTCCATTCATACAAACCTTTCCAGTGCTCTGAACACTGTATCATCATCACACCAGTTACCAGTTTCTTCTGTTTCATGTCCTCATTTACGTTCCGTAAGTATGGTCAAATACAGAAGCCCTGGTGAAAAACTACCTTTAATATGTATGTTGATTTCATAATGCTTGTTGGGTTATAATTTTCCACATTTCAGTTGGGCTTATACGGTTGTATCAGAATAATATGACAACCCCCGGAATCAGTGAACTAGAGATGGGTCGGAAATCACGTAACTGTTACTCTGTCACTGAAAAATCACTGTCACAAATTAAGACCAGTGACAAAAAGTAACAGTTCCAAAGTCACTGATAAGAATGTCACCATTAGCTCTGTCCCAGCAATGCTTGGGGTCCAAGGTTCCCATGTCACCATGTTGTTTCTGCTGAAGCATCATAGAGGTCGCTAGTGATGCCAGCTTTCTTCAGAAGAAACTGGTTTTTCCTGCTTGTCTCTTCACGAGGAGTCTTGGGAAATGGACATGAACAGTAGTAAACTTTGTCACTTACTGAAAAATCACTGTCACCATTATGACTAGTGACAAAAAGTAACAGTTCCAAAGTCACTGATAAGAATGTCACCATTAGCTCTGTCCCAGCAATGCTTGGGGTCCAAGGTTACCATGTCGTTTCTGTTGAAGCATCATAGAGGTCGCTAGTGATGCCAGCTTTCTTCAAAAGAAACTGGTTTTTCCTGCTTGTCTCTTGACGAGGAGTCTTGAGAAATGGACATAAACAGTAGTAAACTTTGTCACTTACTGAAAAATCACTGTCACTGTTACGACCAGTGACAAAAAAGTAACAGTTCCAAAGTCACTGATAAGAATGTCACCATTAGCTCTGTCCCAGCAATGCTTGGGGTCCAAGGTTACCATATTGTTTCTGTTGAAACATCACAGGGGTCGCTAGTGATGCCAGCTTTCTTCAGAAAAAACTGATTTTTCCTGCTTGTCTCTTCATGAGGAGTCTTGTGGAATAGATGTTAACAGTAATAAAGTGTTAATGCTGTTCAGCATCCAACATAATAGAATGTCCGACTCCAAGCGTAGAAAAACCAGTGATACGTGGAATTATTACACAATCGTTGATGAACGTTTTGCTTCGTGTGATGTTTGTATATCAAAAGTTCAACTCGCCGTTCCGTTACTGCTCCGTCACCCCTGTTGTAAATGGTGATTTTTTTTCAATGTTTAAAGTCACCGTTACCTCCATGGAACTCTCGCCTTTGTCACTGTGTCAGGAAAAATCACTATTAAGTCCACTTCTAGAGTGTACCTGCCCAGGCGCGTCGCAGAGTGCATGTGGCAAGCTCAACCATGCGAATATGTAAGCGGCCGGTCAGGACAGATGAGCCATAGTGCGTGATTTGAGCACAATGGGCAGAGATTGTGATTTGAGTCCGTTCAGAAAGGAATGACCATCGGCTACTGCACCAAGGGTGGAAGCATGTTCGAAACAGCAGATTTCGTGGGCTGTTCGCGAGGTGTGCCAAGAATGTACTGCTGGCGCAACAAGTACTCCCCGACGTCATAACTGTGGAGCCCTGAAAGCCGTCAACCCTAGAGAACGTCGACTGGTAAAGGGCAATTGACATGCAATAGGTGCAGCAAATGAATGCTGGGACACCCAGGTACATGTCCCCAATAACTGTAGAGCAAACCCTGTTACACATGGGTGTACGGGCACGGCGCTGTGTCAAGGCATGCGTGTTGACCTCGATCCACCAGCGACGACGCCTGCAGTTCGCATGGGACTACTGTCATTGGACGGTGGAAGGGTGGAAAAAAAGGTCGCCCCTTCCGAGGAATTGAGGTTTCTACTTCACAGAAGTCGTGGGCGGTGGTGAATACGGCATGAGGCACTCTTTGTCGGTCAAGTACAGGCCGGCGGTGGCAGTGTGCACGTCTGCGGGATGTTTCCCTGGCGTGACCTGGGACAGCTGAATGGGTCCCTTCATGCTGGACGTTTCCCCTGGTGGCGATGGTGTCTACCAACAGGACAATGCGCCTTGCCATGTCGCTAAGGTGATCCAGGAATATGACAGTAATGTCTCCGTCCTGCCTTCGTCGTTAAAATCTCCCGTCCTCAATCCCTTGAGCACTTTTGGGACTAATTAACTATATGTCAGCAAACTTGTCTTCATATTATTTACTGTTTCTCACGTTATTAGTAATTTGAGTACGGGAAACGTCAATATTACAAAAAAATTTTATTTCACCTCGCTACTCATATTCCTCCTCGATGTTCCCTAACATAGTTTAGAATTTCATAATTTGAAGTTTACAAATTTATATGAAAGATGTCTTTATATGGACACTAAGACGTAGCATAAATTTGGCAAAGTCCTCCAATATGTAGTGAAAAATAGGTATTATATGATTAACATTATTTCAGATTTTTCTTTTAACACGTAACTCATAAATATGCCCACTGAAGATGATTCCAAAATGAAGGAATTGAAACTAGTATGGGATCTTGAGGCACGGGAAGCGGAACACGCAGCCATCATCTGTAATAAGGAATTGCAATACCGAATTTCAACTTGGAAGCTTATACCGCAAGAATCAAAAAAGTGTGCCATCGTCGATAAAAAGATGGCTTGTTACCAATTCAGCTCATCATGGTCGAGAGGTTCGAAAGTTTTAAATTGTATAAATTTCATAAATCATGTGTTAAAAGAAAAATCTGAAATAATGTTAATCATATACCTATTTTCACTACATATTGGAGGACTTTGCCAAATTTATGCTACATCTAAGTGTCCATATAAAGACATTTTTCATATAAATTTGTAAACTTCAAATTATGAAATTCTAAACTATCTTAGGGAACACCGAGGAGGAATATGAGTAGCGAGGTGAAATAAAATTTTTTTGTAATATTGACGTTTCCCGTACTCAAATTACTAATAATGTGAGAAGCAGTAAATAATATGAAGACAAGTTTGTTGACATATAGTTACTTATTTCTTAACCACGTATTGAATTTGACAAATGTAATATTGTTGAATTAATATAACTTTTGGGACTGTTTGGTTCGACATGCCAACACACAACCACGTCATCTCTGGGACCTCTGTGCTCTGTTGCAGTCTGAATGGGCACGTGCGCCTCGGGCAAACTTCCAGAACCTCATTGCATCCATGCCACGCTGTTTCACCACTGCAATCCGGGTCAAGGGCAAGGTTATTCCCATTATTAGGCAGATGATCATATTATTCTGATATGACTACTGTGTACAAAACCCGTGAAAAGCTGATTAAGTGAAAATATTTGTTTTATGGCCAGTAACTTTTACAGTTATTAGTTCTTGATGTTGTGTATGCATACATATATGTCACTAAGCTGTTCTCTGAGGTAGAGGTTAGCTCCTGAAAGAGAGATCTTGTGCTAAATCAAACGTGTTAGATCTTACTTAAGATTCATGTATCAAAGACTCCTTTTACAGTGATCTTGTACAGACCTCAAGCTTCACTGACACCCGTCACGTCTTATGCGATAACTTTTGTATTTAATCATTATCTGTTTCTCGTGAAAGCATCCCTCAATCTGGTCCTTTCATGATTTTCTTGGCCACCCTGTACCTTTCTTTTCTGCCACTTGGGTTGAATAAATTCCGTTAGTTAACGTCCGAACTTTTTTTCTGCGGTAAGAACTTGAATATGTGACTTTTACTCATCTTTGTTCACTGAATTCAAAAATGCATTCAGTTCTGCTGTATCACATCGGGTTCCTTGGCAATATGGTATAATGTAAGTTCATCAATTTCTGTTGACTGAAGCGATACATTTCATGTCTTTGCATAATAGCATGCATGTTTAACCATTTTTAAAACTAAACATAAGCAAGAACAACCTTTAAAAGTGAAAGGGAATAATCAGAACAAAACTACATAGAAATAAAATAAAAAGTGTACAAAAGTTGAAAACTTATCTAATTACATTACTTAATGTTAGTCGGCAGTTCTTTTTCTTGTCTTGCCATGGAAGCTCGGTGTTTGCGATGCCCTTGAGTGTTCTTTGGAAGGATCCTCACGTGCAAATAGACCAACAGTAATCGGCCATCATACGCTCATCCCAACGTTCCTGATAACGTCGCTCTGCCTCTTTTAAGTCCTGGTGGAACCTTTCGCCTTTGCTCTTCACTCAAAGCTCCCAAATTTGGAGGGAAGTAATCAAGTTGTGCACTTAAGAAATGAAGTTTTAGGCTCTCATATAACAACCAAGCAATTTGAATTTGTCCAACATATTTTGTACAATTGTCTTGTACGATGGGTCCTTTATGTTTCCAAGAAAAATTTTCACCACTTCTTTGAAAGTGTTCCGCGCCTCTTCTTCAGTTTCGATCATTGTACAGGTGAAATTGTTATCCATCATCAGTTTACGAATTTGTGGGCCATCAAATATTCCCTCTCTGATTTTAGCGTGAGACAATGAAGGAAATGTTGTGCATAAGTACTGGAATCGTGGACGACTTTTGTCTAGTGCCTTTACAAACTGTTTCATAATGCCAAGTTTTATGTGTAACGGAGGGAGTAGAATTTTCTCACGATCAACTAGACTTTCATTAATGACATTCTTGGAACCTGTTGTCAGTTTCTTCCTCTCGGGCCAATGTGCAGTATCCCAAAGTTTGTCCCTGGCTCTGCTATCCCACTCGCAAAGGAAACAGGGAAATTTTGTGTATCCTATCTGCTGTCCTAACAATATTCCAATGACTTTCAAGTCACCACATATGTGCCATTCGTGTTCATGGAATTTAATTTTTTCAAGCACTAACTTTAATGTTTTGTATGATTGACAATTTTGTGGAATGAGCAAGTGGTACAGAAGCGAATTTGTTGCCGTTATGAAGCAAAACCGCTTTGAGGCTTCTTTTGGAAGAGTCAATGAAAAGGCCTAGGTTGATAGATTTCTCCTCCCAACTGATGAATAAGATTACGGATGTCCGTACAAAAAAAAAAGATAATCTTCCTTTGAGTAGTACTTCCGAAAACACTTGTCACGATTCCTGTACCAAGAAAATGTAACTCCAGGTGCCAGCACGTTTTTCTCATAAAGTCTTTAGCCTAGTAATTCACTCTTTTCCTTCGTAAGCCCCCGGTTCTCTTATCAAGTCATTCAACTCGGGTTGAGTAAACATGTTTGGTGAATGGTCAAATTCTTCTGGTTCGAAACTTGTGTCTGAATGTAGAGAACTGCTTTCAGATTCATCACTCAAGTTAGCTGGTGGTGTAGGTACTGGTAAGTCAAGTCCATGAGGAACAGGCCGTATGGCAGATTTGGATATTTAATTCCTTTCTTATTCTTTTTGTTATAACCAGCAACACTGCACATACAGAAGTAACAGTCATCATGGTGGTTCTTCTGTTCACACCATATCATTGTAATTGCAAACGGCATTGCCTTCCGTTTTCCTTCGTACCAGTACCGCAGTCCCTCTACACAACTGTTGCAAGCAATGTGAGGCGCAAATGACTTATCTTGGTCTCCGACTTTCACTTTGAAGTATGCATAGTTTCTTCACGAATGAATCTAGTTTATGTTACCTTACCATCAAACACATAACATCCACAAATGTAACAAAATTGCTGAGGACTTCACACACACACTGTCTTCTACACAATCACGATGCAGTAGCCATACTTACAAACTCTCGCTTTTACTTTCACACTTCCAGTGTAGGACGGGCACACAAGGATGCCTGTCCTCTGCTCAACTGATAAGATATTCAGTGAGGGAATGTGAGGGTTCTTTAAACAGAAACTCCTAGGGGTACAATAAACAAGCGGCTGCACGCCACCTACTATCGCGCCAACGGCTCTGACGCGAAGCAACGACGTCTGAAAACAAACAATAATGAAACACGGAAGTACACGGGAACATTCGTTGACAAGGGACATTTCTCATAGTAATATAGCATTTCCTAGGTTTAAGTCAAGTTCTTTGTGGATATTTCAGTGCAATTGTGAGCAGATGGCTCCACATTACATACAATGTGGATACGTCGATTCACATATACGGAAAAAACAATATTGCGAAACAACTAGATGTGATAGACCAAAGCTAACATTATTTTCAGATTCAGGACACAAATTTCCACAAGAATCGTCTACTTTTGTGTTTACCGCAGAACCATTGTTGTCTAGTGTAATAATGCTTTCAGCACAGCCTACCCACCTGAATATTTAACAACCCTAGTAACAACATTATCTTTTGTCACTTGACAGCATTCCTGATTCTGTGCCTTCCATGATTTCCTTAGTCACACTGTAGCTTTCTTTTCTACCACTTGGGTTGAATAAATTCTGTTAGTTAATGCCTCAGTAATAATTATTTAAGTACAGCCAAACCCACCTCTGAATATTTGACTACACTACTAACAACATTATCTTTTCCCCTTGAAAGCATTCCTCAATCTGGTCCTTCCATGATTTCCTTGGTCACACTGTACCTTTCTTTTCTGCCACTTGGGTTGAATAAATTCTTTTAGATGATGCCTCATCACTCATTCTTTCAGCATGGCCAACATACAGGGGTTTTCCAAAATAATGGAAACACCTCACTGAAAACAGTGACTTTGGTGTGTGCTGCTTTTTAAGTAAAACAAACATGCAGCTACAATTTTTCTTTGGTAAAAAAGTGTTGCTTATAGTCTCAAAGGTCTGTGTGATTGCATTATAAATCAGTGTTTGCATTATTTCGTTCCATATGAAGGCACAATGAGTGACCTGTCGGAGTCCCAAAGAGGGCAGATTGTAGGAGCCCGTCTGGTTGGTGCGTCGGTAACCAGAGTGGCACAGGTATTGGGGGCATCGAGAGGTACCGTGTCGAAGGTCATAGCAGCATACAATGTTCACTGCACAACATCATCTGCGGGACACAACTGTGGAAGGCAAATCAAACTTGCTGTGAGAGACAGGCGGACATTAAAGAGGATTGTGACCGCAAGGAGAAAGACCACGGCAACGAAAGTGACTGCTGAGCTTAATGCACATCTCCAAAACCCAGTGTCGGCCCATACCGTGCAAAGGGAATTGCACAAGCACAATATTTACGGCAGAGCTGCGATTGCAAACCCCCTGGTGTCATAGGTGAATATGAAACTGAGACTACAGTGGAGCCGGGAACATAAAACGTGGACTGCGGATCATTGGAAACATGTCTTGTTTTCAGATGAATCAAGTTTCTCACTATTCCCCACCACAAGACGTGTGGAGAACGTCTGCAGAAGCCTACAACCCAGACTGTCTCCTACCTACAGTGAAGCATGGGGGTGGTTCCGTAATGGTTTGGGCCATGGTCTCGTGGTTTGCAGCAGGTCCCATTATCACCTTACATGGACGGATCACTAGCGGTGACTATGTCACTCTTTTGGCCGACCATGTGCAATCAATGGCGCAGACATTGTTTCCGTCAGGGGATTGCACCTTTCAAGATGATGATTCACAGAAGTCGAACTGTTCAATCATGGTTTGAGGAACATGAGGATAAAGTTGCACACCTTTCCTGGCCTGCACAATCACCGGACTTAAACATCATTGAGCCCCTATGGTCTCTGTGTTGAAAAACAGAGTGTGATCCTGTTATCCTCCTCCGGCGCCTCTCAAGGAATTGGAGCAGTTTCTGCAGAAAGAATGGGACAACATACCACTTACCACCATCCAGGACTTATATGCATCAATTCCAAGGAGAATTCAAGCAGTTTTAAATGCTAAGGGTGTTCCCACACCATATTAGGTGCATAACATCTATTGTTTCAAGGTGTTTCCATTATTTTGGACAACCTCTGTACTTCTTTATACTTGAATACCATACTTACTAACAACATTATCTTTTTCCTTTAAAGCATTCCTCTATCTGGTCCTTCCATGATTTTCTTGGCCGCACTGTAGCTTTCTTTTCTGCCACTTGGGTTGAATAAATTCTGTTAGGTAACACCTCAGTAATAATACTTTCAGCACAGCCTACCCACCTCTGAATATTTGACAACCCTAGTAACAACAATATCTTTTGTCTCTGGACAGCATTTCTGAATCTTGGCCTTCCATGATTTCCTTGGTCACACTGTTTTTTTCTTTTGAAAGCATTAATCAATCTGGTCCTTCCATGATTTCTTAAATTCTGTTAGTTAATGCCTCATCACTCATTCCTTCAGCATGGCCAACCCACTTCAAAATATTTGACTACCATACTAGGAACATTATCTTTTTCTCCTGAAAGCATTCCTCAATCTGGTCCTTCCATGATTTCCTAAATTCTGTTAGTTAATGCCTCATCACTCATTCTTTCAGCATGACCAACCCACTTCAAAATGTTTAACTACCATACGAGGAGCATTATTTTTTTCTTTTGAAAGCATTCCTCAATCTGGTCCTTCCATGATTTCTTAAATTCCTGTTAGTTAATGCCTCATCACTCATTCCTTCAGCATGGCCAAACCACCTCAAAATATTTGACTACCATACTAAGAACATTATCTTTTTTCTCTTGAAAGCATTCCTCAATCTGGTCCTTCCATGATTTCCTAAATTCTGTTAGTTAATGCCTCATCACTCATTCTTTCAGCATGACCAACCCACTTCAAAATGTTTAACTACCATACGAGGAGCATTATTTTTTTTTCTTTTGAAAGCATTCCTCAATCTGGTCCTTCCATGATTTCTTAAATTCCTGTTAGTTAATGCCTCATCACTCATTCTTTCTGCATGGCCAACCCACCTCAAAATATTTGACTACCATATTAGGAACATTATCTTCTCTTGAAAGCATTCATCAATCTGGTCCTTCCATGATTTCCTAAATTCTGTTTGTTAATGCCTCATCACTCATTCTTTCTGCATGGTCAAACCACCTCAAAATATTTGACTGCCGTACTAGGAACATTATCTTTTTTCACTTGAAAGTATTCCTGAATCTGGTCCATGATTTTCTAAATTCTGTAAGTTAATGCCTCATCACTCATTCTTTCTGCATGGCCAACCCACCTCAAAATATTTGACTACCATATTAGGAACATTATCTTCTCTTGAAAGCATTCCTCAATCTGATCCTTCCATGATTTCCTAAATTCTGTTAGTTAATGCCTCATCATCACTCATTCTTTTAAGCACGACCAACCCACTTCAAAATATTTGACTTCCATACTAGGAACATTATCTTTTTTTCTCATGAAAGCATTCTTGAATGTGGTCCATGATTTTCTAAATTCTGTTAGTTAATGCCTTATCACTCATTCTTTCATCATGGCCAACCCGCCTCAAAATATTTGACTACCATATTAGGAACAATATCTTCTCTTGAAAGCATTCCTCAATCTGATCCTTCCATGATTTCCTAAATTCTGTTAGTTAATGCCTCATCACTCATTCTTTCAGCATGACCAACCCACTTCAAAATGTTTAACTACCATACGAGGAGCATTATTTTTTTTTTCTTTTGAAAGCATTCCTCAATCTGGTCCTTCCATGATTTCTTAAATTCTGTTAGTTAATGCCTCATCACTCATTCTTTCTGCATGGCCAACCCA
This sequence comes from Macrothele yani, assembly GCA_039090855.1. Taxonomy (NCBI): domain Eukaryota; kingdom Metazoa; phylum Arthropoda; class Arachnida; order Araneae; family Macrothelidae; genus Macrothele; species Macrothele yani. The sequence continues at coordinate 25,707,055 of CM077031.1, forward strand.
CCTCAAAATATTTGACTACCATATTAGGAACATTATCTTCTCTTGAAAGCATTCATCAATCTGGTCCTTCCATGATTTCCTAAATTCTGTTTGTTAATGCCTCATCACTCATTCTTTCTGCATGGTCAAACCACCTCAAAATATTTGACTGCCGTACTAGGAACATTATCTTTTTTCACTTGAAAGTATTCCTGAATCTGGTCCATGATTTTCTAAATTCTGTAAGTTAATGCCTCATCACTCATTCTTTCTGCATGGCCAACCCACCTCAAAATATTTGACTACCATATTAGGAACATTATCTTCTCTTGAAAGCATTCCTCAATCTGATCCTTCCATGATTTCCTAAATTCTGTTAGTTAATGCCTCATCATCACTCATTCTTTTAAGCACGACCAACCCACTTCAAAATATTTGACTTCCATACTAGGAACATTATCTTTTTTTCTCATGAAAGCATTCTTGAATGTGGTCCATGATTTTCTAAATTCTGTTAGTTAATGCCTTATCACTCATTCTTTCATCATGGCCAACCCGCCTCAAAATATTTGACTACCATATTAGGAACAATATCTTCTCTTGAAAGCATTCCTCAATCTGATCCTTCCATGATTTCCTAAATTCTGTTAGTTAATGCCTCATCACTCATTCTTTCAGCACGACCAACCCTCTTCAAAATATTTGACTTCCATACTAGGAACATTATCTTTTTTCTCTTGAAAGCATCCCTGAATCTGGTCCATGATTTTCTAAATTTTGTTAGTTAATGCCTCATCACTCATTCTTTCAGCATGACCAACCCACTTCAAAATATTTAACTACCATACGAGGAACATTATTTTTTTCTTTTGAAAGCATTCCTCAATCTGGTTCTTCCATGATTTCTTAAATTCTGTTAGTTAATGCCTCATCACTCATTCCTTCAGCATGGCCAACCCACTTCAAAATATTTGACTACCATACTAGGAACATTATCTTTTTTCTTCTGAAAGCATTCCTCAATCTGGCCCTTCCTTGATTTTCTAAATTCTGTTAGTTAATGTCTCATCACTCATTCTTTCAGCATAACCAACCCACTTCAAAAATATTTTACTACCACAGTAGGAACATTATCTTTTTTTTTTTCTCTTGAAAGCATTCCTCAATCTGGTCCTTCCATGATTTCCTAAATTCTGTTAGTTAATGCCTCATCACTCATTCTTTCAGCATTACCAACCCACTTCAAAATATTTTACTACCACAGTAGGAACATTCTCTTTTTTTTTCTCTTTAAAGCATTGCTCAATCTGGTCCTTCCATGATTTCCTAAATTCTGTTAGTTAATGCCTCATCACTCATTCTTTAAGCACGACCTACCCACTTCAAAATATTTGACTTCCATACTAGGAACATTATCTTTTTTCTCATGAAAGCATTCCTGAATGTGGTCCATGATTTTCTAAATTCTGTTAGTTAATGCCTTTATCACTCATTCTTTCTGCATGGCCAAACGCACCTCAAAATATTTGACTACCATATTACATACCTGCCAGGTTTTACGATTTTGCCGTAGAATTTATGGAAACGTGACTTGTTTTACGGGCAAAATGTTAATTTTACGGATTTGATGGTTTCCCGAGATTTATTTTCCTTTTTCTGATGATTTTGCACGTGCTATTAAAGCTTTTTTTATTTAACTTAATCCATTCAAAGTAAAGCGCCGATGTAAGTTACGAACAACTTTTCAGTTATTATAAATAAGCTTATTCGTAATGTGTTTGTGGGAACATGTGCAGCAGTTTTCCCACGTGTTAGGTTTTGCGTTGTTTCAAACACTAAAATTTGCGCCGCGCGTAAACTGGTAAGGATAACAACCGGCTGTGCTTGTTTAACCTTGGGCTTGGTTCTCTCTCGCCGCTAAAAAGCCAGACTCACTATCGCCAGGTCGCCACTGGCGATAAACTTCATCGTCGTGGCAACTAAAAGTGTTTGACTAAATCGCCAATTCTGGCCACATGTGCGGGAAAAACATTTATTTTATTTAACTTGTATCGTACGGAATTTTTTTTTTTAACTTGTACGGAACTCACATGTTTTGGAAAAAATTTACTCCAAATGTACGGAAATCGCACGAAATGGCACAAAATTTGAGTTGTATGGAAGTCTGCCATCACCTTGTTCATTCTACTTGAACAGCAGAAAAGAAAAAAAAAGTTTATGAAAAAGGCGAGGGCGTCTGTTTTTCATCACAAAAAATGCGCCAAGGCTGATGGTTCATCGTAGACGAGGTTCGCAAGATTGCGGTGGCGATTAAAGCCGATGGTGGACAGCTCAACTGTCTGCCTTGCAAAAGTCCAACTGGGAGAAATTTTTATTAAAAAAAAAAAAATTCTCCAATTTTTTAAATAACTGAATGCAAATTTTACAGTAACCAAGACACATCAAAATAAACTCCCATGTGAAATTGTGTCCAAATCCGATGAAAACTTTAGAAGTTAGACATTTTCTTTTTATTATTTTTAATGAATGTTCGCTGAAAGCCTGCATAGTCCATAGGCCGGATCTCCGGACGATTCCGGATTTTCGAAGTTGTACTGTAATAACATTTCCATATCTGCGAACTACTTACGGAATGTCCGTATTTTCTACGGATTTAGTTGGCTGACTACGGACCTCGCTATCAAAACTACGGATTCTACGAATTTTCATATATTTTTTAAAATTTTATTGTTTTATGATGATATGCATGAGATTCTTAAGCGGACTCACCGAATTCCGCTGGTTTTTTTTTTTTTTTTTTTTTGTCAACATTTAGATCGTTCTCAGGATCAGAGTAAAACTGAAGACAATTTGCGGGTGGGGGTGGGGGTGGAGTTCCGTCTGGAGACGGTATTTCGTGTCTCAAAACTTTCGAAAACGGCAGTTGAATCTCCGAAAAAGTTACAGTAATCGTAATTTTTTCTCCCGATGTTGCCTTAGTGTAAAGTTTTATTGTTAAATATGATTTTATTGCATAAAAGTATTTCAGCTTGAAACTAGGCAACAATGTGCGAAAACGGAGGTTAGGCGCCGCAAAAATTTCCCCGTAATCTCAGGCATCAGATTCTTCCGCGAAATCGAGGAATTCCGCCTTTTTCGTTATTATTTTGGTCATTTGCGAGATCAACGAACCTGTGAACACAATGGGGGGATGACAGGGGATGTTCGTCGGAGGACGGAATTCCATCTTTACGAAAATTTCGAAAACGGAAGTTCGACGGAGTTCAAATTTTTTCCGCAATCGTAATTCCTTTTTTTTTCTTTTTTTTTTTTTTTTTTTGCAATGTTGCCTCTGCCCAGTATTATTGTTAAATAATATTTAACTGCATAAATATTTGCATTTCAGCTTGAAAATAGCGGAAAAATTTCCAAAACCGGAAGTCGGACAGTGCCAAGATTTCTCCCGTAAGCGCACCCCCTCCCAGCGCGATGTTCCCACTCTCCTGCATTGTTTTATTACTTCAGTTTCAATTTTAAGAATACTATAACTGAAATACGCAGAATAAAACATACTAATATTATACTAAGCAATTTTATAAAAATAATTTAGTATGAAATATACAATTTGATTTTTTTTTCAAAGTTTGGCCACTGAGTTTTTTTTTTTATGGCCACTAACAATTTTGGTCTTGGTGGCCAATGTCTACAAGCAAAATTTGTAAGTCATGATCTTTACTCGCTGCCCCCCCCCTCCTTCTCCTTTACAGGTAATGCATTCTTCGTCCCCCCGGGTAGCAACTTCTGAGGAGGCCAAAGTGGGTGCGACTTGCATTGCAGCACACACTTGGGAGCAGGTGTCTTTACTGCTCCTAGTTCGAAATGCGATCTCAGAACGTAGTTATCGTAGAAAAAAATTCAAACGGATTTTAAATCTGTGTAATTTTTAAGCCCAGGTCGATACCCAACTTGACGAAATAAAGCAAAAACTGTCAGTTTTGTGAAATTAAAAATGCATGGGGTCATGGTTTCGTAACTTCTTCTCTGGTAATAAATTTGACCTAACGGAAGAATGCTACTAGGAAGTTAAAAGAAAAAAAAAGTAAGTCCAATGTTCATTCGAGCCAGTGCTTCTCCAGCAATGATTTATTTTGCTCGTCAGTTAGTGAGTTTGTAAGTTTTCCAACCGTGCTTTGTTCGTCTCTCGATAACGTTCGTAAAAATATTTTGCTTTGATTCAACCAAATTAATATGTTGCGGTACTATTTTTTCCTCTGCAAATTGCATCTCTTTAAACTGTTACTGTATTACTATAGCAGTTTTACTTGCATTTTTTTTTTCAAGCGTCAATAAATTTAGTATTAGTGATTCGCTATGAGCAGCAATATAAAAATGCATATTCTGCGGAGTTACCTGTGTATTGCAAAAAATGAAAAATATGCATTTTGCTCTACGTGTCAATGTAATTTCAGCGTTTCGCGTGGAGAAAGGAATGATATTACTAATTGTATAGCGCCAAGCATAAATCTAATGTTGACTGCGTGAAAAAAAAAAAATACGAAATTAACTTCCTTTGTTAAAAGTTATAATGAACTGGATGCGATTCATGCAAAGTGTTTATTCACTTCATTTTTAGTTGAGCATAATTTACCAATTAGTGTCCCTCAGTCACTCATTTACTTCATTTCACTGTCTCATCGTCCGTCTCTCCATAAGATAATCCTAGCATGAAAATGGTTCGTTTTTGAAAACATTTTAGTTTGTTCTGTGACGGCGTGGGATATGATCCTATTGGATTTGGGGGTCAAAGGGTGGAACATCCTTCCCTTGAGATGCAAACCTCCATAAAAATAAATTTTTATCTCTTTATAGATCATAATGGTAGCATAGTAATGAGAAATTATGTCTAGGTTCTATTTTAATGGAAATAAACGTGCTGATAAATTCAAACATCTGTAGTCATATCAATTAAAAGGTGATACTTCTTTCAAAGGTAACATATTAGTTTTTTAATCGATATGTTCAGTACATTTAAACAATATGCGCGAAAAGTAATTTCATTGAATATATCGATTAGAATTTTCATCAAACATGTCGATTAATTTTCTTTACGGATTTCGGTTTCTGAAAGTTGCCAGGTATGATATTAGGAACATTATCTTCTCTTGAAAGCATTCTTCAATCTGGTCCTTCCATGATTTCCTAAATTCTGTTAGTTAATGCCTCATCACTCATTCTTTCTGCATGGCCAAACCACCTCAAAATATTTGACTACCATACTAGGAACATTCTCTTTTTTCTCTTGAAAGCATTCCTGAGTCTGGTCCATGATTTTCTAAATTCTGTTAGTTAATGCCTCATCATTCATTCTTTCTGCATGGCCAACCCACCTCAAAATATTTGACTACCATATTAGGAACATTATCTTCTCTTGAAAGCATTCCTCAATCTGATTCTTCCATGAATTCCTAAATTCTGTTAGTTAATGCCTCATCACTCATTCTTTCAGCACGACCAACCCACTTCAAAATATTTGACTTCCATACTAGAAACATTATTTTTTTCTCTTGAAAGCATTCCTCAATCTGGTCCTTCCATGATTTCCTAAATTTTGTTAGTTGATGCCTCATCAGTTATTCTTTCAGCATCACCAACCCACTTCAAAATATTTGACTAACATACTAGGAACATTATCTTTTTTCTTTTGAAAGCATTCCTGAATCTGGTCCTTTCTTGATTTCCTAAATTCTGTTAGTTAATGCCTCATCACTCATTCTTTCAGCATGACCAAACCACCTCAAAATATTTCTTTTTCTCTTGAAAGCATTCCTGAAAATGGTCCTTCCATACATACATATCACTAAGCTGTTCTCTGAGATGCAGAGGTTAGCTCCAAAAAGAAATACAAACTTATAGATATTTTTACTTATTGTTGTCGTATCAAACTTCTCCATTTACAGCGATCTTGACATACAACTCGTGCTTCACTGATATCCATTACATGCCGCACACAAGATCTTTTATACTTCATACTCATAATCTTTTTCACATGCAGACACTCCTGAATCTGATCCACCCATGTCTTCCTTGGCCTTCCTCTGCCTTTCCTTCCTGCCACTGGGGCTGAAGAGATTTTCTTAGTAAGCATCATCACTCATTCTTTCAACATGGCCAAACCACCAAAGCATATTGGTCTCCACCTTGCTAACAACATTTTGCTTTACATCACACAACTGCAATACATCTTCATTCCTCACACAATCAGATCGTGTCTTGCCACAAACCCCACATAAGTAATGCATTTCTCCAGCACACAAACGACTCCTATGCTTCTTCTGCAGTACCCAGGTTTCGCTGCCATACATCAGAGTAGGAACAATTACTGTTTCATACACAGCCATGCGGGACTCTCTAGAGAACCCATCATTCCTGTGAAAACCTCCCAGAGCAGCTATGACTTTCAAAGAAGAATTCACTCCCCTACTGATTTCATCATCCAACTTGTTCTCTATGTCAAACATGCTTCCTAAATACACAAACTCACTCACCTGGTCAATCACAGTGCCATTTATACTTACATTACATTCAGTGCTACCCATTCCTCTCTCAAACACTATAACTTTGGTTTTTCCCTTATTTATACTTAGTTTGAATTTCATGCAAACTTCGTGCATCCGAGTCAACATACTCTGCAACTCACTTTTGCTCTCTGCCAACAGGACAGTGTCATCAGCATACAGCAATCTGCACACACGGATATCACCAAGACATAAACCACTATTATCTATTTTGGCATCACGCATGCATGCGTCCATAAATATATTAAACAGCCATGGTGACATTACACAACCTTGTCTAACTCCTGCACCAATGGAAAACCATTTTGATAAAACACCATTCACTCGTACACAAGCTCTACTACTAGCATACAAGGCTTGTACACCATTAAGTAGATTCCCAGTAACACCATATTCGTTCAATACCTTCCACAAAAATGTCCTATTGACTCGGTCGTAAGCTTTCTCTAAATCTATGAAGGCAGTAAAAACTTTCTTCCCAACAGCCAGATACTTTTCAATCATCATGCATAATGCAAAAATCTGGTTAGTGCAGCCTTTACCAGGCATAAAACCACTCTGAACATCCCTCACTTTCAATGATGTAAGACCCCGTACTTTTTCAATATCAGCCTTACCAAACACTTTCCCTGGCACACTCAGTAGGCTAATACCACGATAGTTCTTGCATTCAGTCTGATCACCTTTTCCCTTATACAAAGGAACAATAATAGCATCCTTCCAATCCCGACGGACCATTCCTAACCCCCAGCACTACTGGCAAATTTCAGTTAACCAGTCAATTATAGAGTCACCACCATATTTCAACATCTCTGCAGTTATGCCATCAACTCCTGGAGCCTTACCATTCTTAAGAGATTTTACAGCTTTACACACTTCTTCTCTTGAGATCCCTCCTGTGCTTTCATCCCTCATTGTGACATCATCTGCGCCTGTCTCAGAATCATCTTTGCTTTCCTGATCTAATAACTCCCAGAAGTATTCACCCCATCTGTCACTTAACTCATTGGGCTCCCATATCATTTCCCCAATCTCATTCTTCACACAACTTACAACTTTGTTTTCCCTGTTTTTCCTGAGTCTCATGTCTTCCAGAAGGATTTTCTATCTTTCCAAAAAGCCAGTTCATGCCTTTCCACTTTCTCCTTCCTATCTTTTGCCTTACTGTGGCGAACCAGCTTAGCAGCTTCACGCTTCTTACAGCGATATTCATCCACAGTGACTCTACCTTGCAAAATCCCAATATAGGCTTCCTTCTTTTTCTTAACTGCCTCATCAATCTCACAATTCCACCAAGCACCACCTCTATTGTTACCCACTATTGTGATGCCACAGACCTCTTTAGCAGCAGTGACAACACAGTTCTTAAAACATTCCCACTTCTTTTCTACATCCCTCTCACCAGACTTCAGATCCTTCAGTCGTTCTCTGAGTAAGTCAGAATACCACTGATAATCTTTAAGGAGCCTATCAACCTTTATTCTTTCTATCCTGGGTCTCTTCCGATTCCTTTTCCTCCAACCAACATTAAGTTTCACTCGTGACACTACCAAGTAATGATCAGAACCAACATCCGCACCTCTCATCACACGGGTGTCAACAACTAAGTGTTTCAAACGCTGATCATACACAACAAAATCTATCGCACTCTTTTGACCTAGAGTACGATTTTCCGAAGTATAGTTGTAGATATACATGTGGTTGAAAAATGTGTGAGATACACACAAACCATTCTCAATGCAGAGTTCAATTAATCTTTCACCATTATCATTCACACAAGGATCATTAAACTTACCCGGAACATTGTCAGAAATGGCATTCTGCACACCTACTCTAGCATTGAAATCCCCTGCTATTATAACTTTTTCTTTAGCACCAAACTGGCTCAAAACAGCTTTTAGCTCATTCCAAAAATCTTCTTTCTTATCAGAAGGTTCCGAGTCACAAGGAGCATACACTACAACAATTACAATTCTCTGAAGTTTCACTTTCAAACGAATTCAGAGAATTCTCTCACTTATGCAACTATAGTGAATCAAGTTGTTCTTCATCTTTTCACTTAAAATCACACCTACGCCAGCCTGTCCTTTCATATTATCCAATACTCCAGACCACACACTCACCGTGCCATTCACTTCTTCTACCCCAATTTCCTTCTTTTTGGTTTCACTTACACACAGCACATCCAGTCTATACTTATTCATCTCCTCAATCACCTCACTCATCTTGCCATTTATACCTCTAGTATTCCATACACCAATCTTACATTCACTCAGCCGAGATCTCTTTCTCATATGCCGTTTAGAAAGTCCAGGTCGATTCCGTGATGGACCATCCTTCTCAAGTGTGGTAGGTCCACCATATCCCACACTTGAGTCATTCTTAATATTTCTTTTTGTCTTTTTAATCAGGTAAGTACATCAGTGTGGGGGATTAGCCCACAGCTGAGGGTTCCAGTTGGTCATTCAACCAAAGGATTCTGGAACAAAACCCAGTGAGTTGGGGTCTTTTCGCCAATGTCACACATAACTAGCTTGCACCTCACCAAGATTCACAGAGGCCTAGTTGCTGTTGTGTGTGCCATTGTTACCACGGAGCGCCCCGAGGAGGCAAACCCATCGCTCACTACAACCGTCCTTCCATGATTTCCTAAATTCTGTTAGTTAATGCCTCATCACTCATTCTTTCAGCATGACCAAACCACCTCAAAATATTTTACTACCATACTAGGAGCATTTTCTTTTTTCTTTTTAAAGCATTCCTGAATCTGGCCCTTTCATGATTTTCTAAATTCTCTTAGTTAATGCCTCATCACTCATTTTTTCAGCATGATCAACCCACTTCAAAATAGTTGACTACCATACTAGGAACATTATCTTTTTTCTCTTGAAAGCATCCCTGAATCTGGTCCATGATTTTCTAAATTTTGTTAGTTAATGCCTCATCACTCATTCTTTCAGCATGGCCAAACCACCTAAAATATTTGACTACCATACTAGGAACATTATCTTTTTTCTCTTGAAAGCATTCCTGAATCTGTTCTTTCCATGATTTTCTAAATTCTCTTAGTTAATGCCTCATCACTCATTCTTTCAGCATGACCAAACCACCTCGAAATATTTGACTACCATACTAGGAACATTATCTTTTTTTCTCTTGAAAGCATTCCTGCATCTGGTCCATGATTTTCTAAATTCTGTTAGTTAATGCCTCATCACTCATTCTTTCTGCATAGCCAAACCACCTCAAAATATTTGACTACCGTACTAGAAACATTATCTTTTTTCTCTTGAAAGCGTTTGTGAATCTGGTTCTTCCATGATTTCCTAAATTCTGTTAGTTAATTCCTCATCACTCATTCTTTCAGCAGGACCAACCCACCTCAAAATATTTCACTACCGTGCTAACATTTTGCTTCACATTACATATCTTTGATTTTCACATGAACAGAAAGTATCTTGCGTCAACCCCTCTCCTTGGAAGGGTCTTGTCTCTCCAGCACATAACTCCTGCATCTCTTCATCATTACCCAGGTTTCACTGCTGTAGGTCAAAGTGGGAGCAATTACACTTGCCTGCATAGCCATTCAGGACCTTTGATGAGAACCCGTCCGTCCTGTAAAATACTGTTAAAGCAACTGCTTTTCAATGCTAAACAGTAACTAATTTCACCACTGGTTCTGTTTATTCTGTCAAACAAGCTTCCTAAGTGCACAATCTCATTCCCTTAGTCTAATTCTGTAAATATTGGGACTAATGTTGAACTTGGTACAGACAGTTTGATGCTGAAAAACCATGACTTTCCTTTTTCGCTTATGTTTTACACAGTTTGAATTTCGTGCTTACATTGTTCATCCTGGAAAAGATAACTTTGCAACTCAGTTGTTCTCAAACAACAGAACTGTGTCAACAACATACAAGCTACCCTGGTGGCGCAGTGGTCTAAGCGATGGCCTCTGATCATTCGTCCGAAAGGGGTCCGGGTTCGAATCCCGGTGAGGCATGTATGTTGTGTTTGTCTTACGGCACTGGCTCTCTCCCTTCCCTGGAACCAGTGACCCTAAATTAGGGGCGGGCGACTGCTTATAGCCCATTGAGTTGCTCACGGTGGTAGTTAAACCTCCAATCAACAACATACAGCAATCTGCTCACATGGAGATTCCTTACGCACAAAATAGTATTGTCTATGTTGACACCACACATGCACGTGTCCATAAATACACTAAAGTTGCAAATTATTAGCAGCACCTACCCTGATAACATGCTGTGTCACCCTCTTAGCCTTCAAAACAGCCTTTATTCAACAAGGTGCTGATACCGTTCTATGGGTACATTCAGCCAAGTAGATGTGATGGCATATGTCGGTTGCTGAAAGTTCAATGGATTTCTTAATGTCATCCCACAAGTGTCTCATAGATTCATTGAAGTGCTGATATTGTTCTACAGGCATGTTTAGCCAAGCAGATGTAATGGTCTCCATCAACTGGCGAATGTTTGCTGGATCTCTGTTCCGAATGGCTCGCTCAGTATCATCCCACAGGTGTGACGTGGATTCACTGAGTTGCTGATATCGTTCTACAGGCATGTTCAGCCAAGCAGATGTGATGGCGTCCGTCAACTGGTGAATGTTTGCTGGATCTCTTGTTATAAATGGCTCTCATCTCGCCCCACAGGTGTTCAATTGGGCTATGATCTGAGGACTGTGGTGGCCATTTTAGCATTCTGAAGTCAATATCAAGGTCCTGGAATTACTGTGTGACGATCCGAGCCTTGTACCATGATGCATTGTCCTGCTGGAAGTAGTATTATGCATCGGGAAGCACCCTACACATATACAGGTGTTCCTGGTTCTCAATGACATTAAGATACCTCATGGCATAAAAATGCTGTTCCAGAGCTATAAAGAAGGTCCGTGGAAGAGCATGGAGCCGTTGGAGATAAGCAATTTATGGAATAAAAAGTGAAGGGCCATGTGCTAAATTAAACACATCCAGCAGAATCCGCCCAACAAGCCCTATGACCATCTCTTGGTACTGATATTTCACTCTTGTATTTCCCCTTTTAAGAAGGTCCATGGGAGAGCATGGGGCATTCTGAAATGAGTAATTTGCTGAGAAAAGTGAAGCACCATGTGGGCTAAATGAAAAACATCCAGCAAATTTGCTAAATGAAAAACATCCAGCAAATTTGCTAAATGAAAAACATCCAGCAAATTTGCTAAATGAAAAACATCCAGCAAATTTCACCCAACAAGCCCCATGCACCATCTCTTGGTACTGATATTTCACTCTTGTATTTCCCCTTTTAAGAAGGTCCATGGGAGAGCATGGGGCATTCTGAAATGAGTAATTTGCTGAGAAAAGTGAAGCACCATGTGGGCTAAATGAAAAACATCCAGCAAATTTGCTAAATGAAAAACATCCAGCAAATTTGCTAAATGAAAAACATCCAGCAAATTTGCTAAATGAAAAACATCCAGCAAATTTCACCCAACAAGCCCCATGCACCATCTCTTGGTACTGATATTTCACTCTTGTATTTCCCCTTTTAAGAAGGTCCATGGGAGAGCATGGGGCAGTGTGAAATGAGTAATTTACTGAGAAAAGTGAAGGACCCTGTGGGCTAAATTAACTGATCCAGCAGATTCCACCCAACAAGTCCCCATGCAGCATCTCTTGGTACTGATATTTCACTCTTGTATTTCCCCTTTTAAGAAGGTCCATGGGAGAGCATGGGGCATTGTGAAATGAGTAATTTGCTGAGAAAAGTGAAGCACCATGTGGGCTAAATGAAAAACATCCAGCAAATTTGCTAAATGAAAAACATCCAGCAAATTTCACCCAACAAGCCCCATGCACCATCTCTTGGTACTGATATTTCACTCTTGTATTTCCCCTTTTAAGAAGGTCCATGGGAGAGCATGGGGCAGTGTGAGATGAGTAATTTGCTGAGAAAAGTGAAGGACCAAGTGGGCTAAGTGAAACACATCCAGCAAATTTCACCCAACAAGCCCCATGCACCATCTCTTGGTACTGATATTTCACTCTTGTATTTCCCCTTTTAAGAAGGTCCATGGGAGAGCATGGGGCATTGTGAAATGAGTAATTTTCTGAGAAAAGTGAAGCATCATGTGGGCTAAATGAAAAACATCCAGCAAATTTGCTAAATGAAAAACATCCTGCGAATTTGCTAAATGAAAAACATCCAGCAAATTTCACCCAACAAGCCCCATGCACCATCTCTTGGTACTGATATTTCACTCTTGTATTTCCCCTTTTAAGAAGGTCCATGGGAGAGCATGGGGCATTGTGAAATGAGTAATTTGCTGAGAAAAGTGAAGCACCGTGTGGGCTAAATGAAAAACATCCAGCAAATTTCACCCAACAAGCCCCATGCACCATCTCTTGGTACTGATATTTCACTCTTGTATTTCCCCTTTTAAGAAGGTCCATGGGAGAGCATGGGGCAGTGTGAGATGTGTAATTTGCTGAGAAAAGTGAAGGACCAAGTGGGCTAAGTGAAACACATCCAGCAAATTTCACCCAATAAACCCCATGCACCATCTCTTGGTACTGATATTTCACTCTTGCATTTCCCCTTTTAAGAAGGTCCATGGGGGACCATGGGGCAGTGTGAGATGAGCAATTTGCTGAGAAAAGTGAAGGACCCTGGGGTAAATTAACTCATCCAGCAGATTCCACCCAACAAGTCCCCACCACCATCTCTTGGTACTGATATTTCACTCTTGTATTTCTCCTTTTAAGAAAGTCCATGGGAGAGCATGGGGCAGTGTGAGATGAGTAATTTGCTGAGAAAAGTGAAGGACCAAGTGGGCTAAGTGAAACACATCCAGCAAATTTCACCCAATAAACCCCATGCACCATCTCTTGGTACTGATATTTCACTCTTGCATTTCCCCTTTTAAGAAGGTCCATGGGGGACCATGGGGCAGTGTGAGATGAGTAATTTGCTGAGAAAAGTGAAGGACCATGGGCTAAATTAACTCATCCAGCAGATTCCACCCAACAAGTCCCCATCACCATCTCTTGATACTGATATTTCACTCTTGTATTTCCCCTTTTAAGAAGGTCCATGGGAGAGCATGGGGCAGTGTGAGATGAGTAATTTACTGAGAAAAGTGAAGGACCCTGAGGTAAATTAACTCATCCAGCAGATTCCACCCAACAAGTCCCATGACCATCTCTTTCTACTGATATTTCACTCTTGTATTTCCCCTTTTAAGAAGGTCCATGGGAGAGCATGGGGCATTGTGAAATGAGTAATTTGCTGAGAAAAGTGAAGCACCGTGTGGGCTAAATGAAAAACATCCAGCAAATTTCACCCAACAAGCCCCATGCACCATCTCTTGGTACTGATATTTCACTCTTGTATTTCCCCTTTTAAGAAGGTCCATGGGAGAGCATGGGGCAGTGTGAGATGAGTAATTTGCTGAGAAAAGTGAAGGACCAAGTGGGCTAAGTGAAACACATCCAGCAAATTTCACCCAATAAACCCCATGCACCATCTCTTGGTACTGATATTTCACTCTTGCATTTCCCCTTTTAAGAAGGTCCATGGGGGACCATGGGGCAGTGTGAGATGAGCAATTTGCTGAGAAAAGTGAAGGACCCTGGGGTAAATTAACTCATCCAGCAGATTCCACCCAACAAGTCCCCACCACCATCTCTTGGTACTGATATTTCACTCTTGTATTTCCCCTTTTAAGAAGGTCCATGGCGGACAAATGGGGCAGTGTGAGATGAGTAATTTGCTGAGAAAAGTGAAGGACCCTGGGGTAAATTAACTCATCTAGCAGATTCCACCCAACAAGTCCCCATCAGCATCTCTTGGTACTGATATTTCACTCTTGTATTTCCCCTTTTAAGAAGGTCCATGGGAGACCATGGGGCAGTGTGAGATGAGTAATTTGCTGAGAAAAGTGAAGGACCATGGGCTAAATTAACTCATCCAGCAGATTCCACCCAACAAGTCCCCATCACCATCTCTTGATACTGATATTTCACTCTTGTATTTCCCCTTTTAAGAAGGTCCATGGGAGAGCATGGGGCAGTGTGAGATGAGTAATTTACTGAGAAAAGTGAAGGACCCTGAGGTAAATTAACTCATCCAGCAGATTCCACCCAACAAGTCCCATGACCATCTCTTTCTACTGATATTTCACTCTTGTATTTCTCCTTTTAAGAAGGTCCATGGGAGAGCATGGGGCGGTGTGAGATGAGTAATTTGCTGAGAAAAGTGAAGGACCAGGTGGTCTAAATGAAACACATTCAGCAAATTTCGCCCAACAAGTCTTAATCAGCATCTCTTGGTACTGATATTTCACTCTTGTATTTCCCCTTTTAAGAAGGTCCATGGGAGAGCATGGGGCAGTGTGAGATGAGTAATTTGCTGAGAAAAGTGAAGGACCCTGGGGTCTAAATTAACTCATCCAGCAGATTCCACCCAACAAGTCCCCATCAGCATCTCTTGGTACTGATATTTCACTCTTGTATTTCCCCTTTTAAGAAGGTCCATGGGAGAGCATGGGGCAGTGTGAGGTGAGTAATTTACTGAGAAAAGTGAAGGACCCTGTGGTAAATTAACTGATCCAGCAGATTCCACCCAACAAGTCCCCATCAGCATCTCTTGGTACTGATATTTCACTCTTGTATTTCCCCTTTTAAGAAGGTCCATGGGAGAGCATGGGGCAGTGTGAGGTGAGTAATTTACTGAGAAAAGTGAAGGACCCTGTGGTAAATTAAACTGATCCAGCAGATTCCACCCAACAAGTCCCCATCAGCATCTCTTGGTACTGATATTTCACTCTTGTATTTCCCCTTTTAAGAAGGTCCATGGGAGAGCATGGGGCAGTGTGAGGTGAGTAATTTACTGAGAAAAGTGAAGGACCCTGTGGTAAATTAACTGATCCAGCAGATTCCACCCAACAAGTCCCCATCAGCATCTCTTGGTACTGATATTTCACTCTTGTATTTCCCCTTTTAAGAAGGTCCATGGGAGAGCATGGGGCAGTGTGAGATGAGTAATTTGCTGAGAAAAGTGAAGGACCAGGTGGTCTAAATGAAACACATTCAGCAAATTTTGCCCAACAAGTCCCAATCAGCATCTCTTGGTACTGATATTTCACTCTTGTATTTCCCCTTTTAAGAAGGTCCATGGGAGAGCATGGGGCAGTGTGAGGTGAGTAATTTACTGAGAAAAGTGAAGGACCCTGTGGTAAATTAACTGATCCAGCAGATTCCACCCAACAAGTCCCCATCAGCATCTCTTGGTACTGATATTTCACTCTTGTATTTCCCCTTTTAAGAAGGTCCATGGGAGAGCATGGGGCAGTGTGAGATGAGTAATTTGCTGAGAAAAGTGAAGGACCAGGTGGTCTAAATGAAACACATTCAGCAAATTTTGCCCAACAAGTCCCAATCAGCATCTCTTGGTACTGATATTTCACTCTTGTATTTCCCCTTTTAAGAAGGTCCATGGGAGAGCATGGGGCAGTGTGAGGTGAGTAATTTACTGAGAAAAGTGAAGGACCCTGTGGTAAATTAACTGATCCAGCAGATTCCACCCAACAAGTCCCCATCAGCATCTCTTGGTACTGATATTTCACTCTTGTATTTCCCCTTTTAAGAAGGTCCATGGGAGAGCATGGGGCAGTGTGAGATGAGTAATTTGCTGAGAAAAGTGAAGGACCAGGTGGTCTAAATGAAACACATTCAGCAAATTTTGCCCAACAAGTCCCAATCAGCATCTCTTGGTACTGATATTTCACTCTTGTATTTCCCCTTTTAAGAAGGTCCATGGGAGAGCATGGGGCAGTGTGAGGTGAGTAATTTACTGAGAAAAGTGAAGGACCCTGTGGTAAATTAACTGATCCAGCAGATTCCACCCAACAAGTCCCCATCAGCATCTCTTGGTACTGATATTTCACTCTTGTATTTCCCCTTTTAAGAAGGTCCATGGGAGAGCATGGGGCAGTGTGAGATGAGTAATTTGCTGAGAAAAGTGAAGGACCAGGTGGTCTAAATGAAACACATTCAGCAAATTTTGCCCAACAAGTCCCAATCAGCATCTCTTGGTACTGATATTTCACTCTTGTATTTCCCCTTTTAAGAAGGTCCATGGGAGAGCATGGGGCAGTGTGAGGTGAGTAATTTACTGAGAAAAGTGAAGGACCCTGTGGTAAATTAACTGATCCAGCAGATTCCACCCAACAAGTCCCCATCAGCATCTCTTGGTACTGATATTTCACTCTTGTATTTCCCCTTTTAAGAAGGTCCATGGGAGAGCATGGGGCAGTGTGAGATGAGTAATTTGCTGAGAAAAGTGAAGGACCAGGTGGTCTAAATGAAACACATTCAGCAAATTTTGCCCAACAAGTCCCAATCAGCATCTCTTGGTACTGATATTTCACTCTTGTATTTCCCCTTTTAAGAAGGTCCATGGGAGAGCATGGGGCAGTGTGAGGTGAGTAATTTACTGAGAAAAGTGAAGGACCCTGTGGTAAATTAACTGATCCAGCAGATTCCACCCAACAAGTCCCCATCAGCATCTCTTGGTACTGATATTTCACTCTTGTATTTCCCCTTTTAAGAAGGTCCATGGGAGAGCATGGGGCAGTGTGAGATGAGTAATTTGCTGAGAAAAGTGAAGGACCAGGTGGTCTAAATGAAACACATTCAGCAAATTTTGCCCAACAAGTCCCAATCAGCATCTCTTGGTACTGATATTTCACTCTTGTATTTCCCCTTTTAAGAAGGTCCATGGGAGAGCATGGGGCAGTGTGAGGTGAGTAATTTACTGAGAAAAGTGAAGGACCCTGTGGTAAATTAACTGATCCAGCAGATTCCACCCAACAAGTCCCCATCAGCATCTCTTGGTACTGATATTTCACTCTTGTATTTCCCCTTTTAAGAAGGTCCATGGGAGAGCATGGGGCAGTGTGAGATGAGTAATTTGCTGAGAAAAGTGAAGGACCAGGTGGTCTAAATGAAACACATTCAGCAAATTTTGCCCAACAAGTCCCAATCAGCATCTCTTGGTACTGATATTTCACTCTTGTATTTCCCCTTTTAAGAAGGTCCATGGGAGAGCATGGGGCAGTGTGAGGTGAGTAATTTACTGAGAAAAGTGAAGGACCCTGTGGTAAATTAACTGATCCAGCAGATTCCACCCAACAAGTCCCCATCAGCATCTCTTGGTACTGATATTTCACTCTTGTATTTCCCCTTTTAAGAAGGTCCATGGGAGAGCATGGGGCAGTGTGAGATGAGTAATTTGCTGAGAAAAGTGAAGGACCAGGTGGTCTAAATGAAACACATTCAGCAAATTTTGCCCAACAAGTCCCAATCAGCATCTCTTGGTACTGATATTTCACTCTTGTATTTCCCCTTTTAAGAAGGTCCATGGGAGAGCATGGGGCAGTGTGAGGTGAGTAATTTACTGAGAAAAGTGAAGGACCCTGTGGTAAATTAACTGATCCAGCAGATTCCACCCAACAAGTCCCCATCAGCATCTCTTGGTACTGATATTTCACTCTTGTATTTCCCCTTTTAAGAAGGTCCATGGGAGAGCATGGGGCAGTGTGAGATGAGTAATTTGCTGAGAAAAGTGAAGGACCAGGTGGTCTAAATGAAACACATTCAGCAAATTTTGCCCAACAAGTCCCAATCAGCATCTCTTGGTACTGATATTTCACTCTTGTATTTCCCCTTTTAAGAAGGTCCATGGGAGAGCATGGGGCAGTGTGAGGTGAGTAATTTACTGAGAAAAGTGAAGGACCCTGTGGTAAATTAACTGATCCAGCAGATTCCACCCAACAGTCCCCAGCACCATCTTTTGGTGCAGATGTTTCACTCTTGTTTTTCCTCTTTTTATTGTGTGTAAATACAAATTTTTCATTTATATTTAAATTTTAAAAATTTCAGTTGTACCATGAGAAAAATTAGTGCAAAACTAAAATCTTGAACACACAATTCTGACTTTGGTTTTGCAGTTTCAGCTATGAGATGATGAAGTGCAAAATTCAGATCTTGAACTGAAAACTTTTACTGCAGTTTTACAAGATACATACACTTTGTTGCATGTGTGATTATTCTCTTGGATAGGAAAACTTGTTTAACCAGCAGAGCTGTTTTATAAATTGCATAAATTCTAATTTATTGCACCCTCTAATTTAAATTATTTCAAAAATTATTGCTTACTTTAATTTCTTAAAAAATATATTTTGTACTTGTTTTTAAAGTGTAAATGTACATTTGTCATTGTGGAATATTCAGTTTGTAAGGTACTTTAAGAAATCAGGAGGTAGGTGTGCTTAAAAATACTTAAAAAGTGCTTATTATTTGTAGGAGAAAGAGTGGGAACCCTGTTTAAACATGCTTCTTAAATATACAATCTCATTTACCTAAGTAAAAATCCTCCGAATATGTGTCGTCAGTGAATAAACAAAGATATTGCATTTTCCACATTTTATAAACACATTAGCACTCGAAAAATTGTTATCTGGTTACCGCTAGAGACCCTTCGGATTAAAAATTTTTTTTTTTTTTTTTTGATTGGAGGTTTAACGATTGTTGTGAGCATCTCAATGAACTATAAGAAATCGCCCGTCCCTAATTTAGGGTCGCTGGTTTCAGCGAATGGAGAGAACTAGTGCCGTAAGACAAACACAGCATCCATGCCTCACCGGGATTCAAACCTGGATCCAACTTGAACGAATGATCAGAAGCCATCGCTTAGACCACTGCATCACTGGGGCGGCCTTTTGGATTTAACTACTACAATTTATATATACACTATCTACCAACAAGTAATTGGACATCCCTGCAATCGACGATATCTGCAGTCCTGATACAAGTCACGGCCGCCGCCGTTAAATATCATGTGGGAAACAACAACGCAACCAGTTGCATGCAAGATGCCACGCAGTTCGGAGCTCTCTGATTTCGAGAAAGGTGTAATCGTCGGGTAACACAGAAATGGCCGATCCATATGTGACATATCCAGAAATTTGAAGTACCCAAAATCGACAGTGGCCGACGTGATTGGCAAGTGGAAGATGAGAGGTGACTGTCGGAACATGCCCTGACCCGGCAGACCCACAAAACTGGGAGTTAGAGACCGACGGGTGCTGGCCAGAGATATTCGGAAGAACCGCACCAAATCGATGGGCCACATCCGCGAGGAGTTTCAACAGGCATCCGGGAGTGTTCTTTCGATGAGTACCATCCGTAAGGAAGCCCATCTGTTCGATTATCATGGACGTGCTGCCGCCCACAAGCCTTTGATCACCAAGTCCAATAGCGCTGCTCGGCTAACGTGGTGCAAAGAACGTCGACAGTGGACCGTTGAACAGTGGAAACAGGTTCTCTGGAGCGACGAATCAAGGTTCACCCTCTACCGTTCAGATGGCAGGGTCTGGGTTTGGCGTCTGCTTGGAGAATGCCTCCTGCCAGAATGTATTGTGCCAACTGTGAAGTTTGGCGGCGGCGGCATTATGCTATGCTATGGGGGTGTTTCTCCTGGTATGTCATGGGACCCTTGGTCGCTATTCCTGGAAGACTTAACGCCTAGACCTACTGCACCATTTTGGATGATCATGCGCTTCTTACGTTGTGGCAGTTTTACGGGTGGACCCATGTTACTTTCAGGATGACAATGCCACCTGTCATGTTGCGAGATCCACCATGGCTTGGTATGGTGACAATGGGGTTAATCGAATGGACTGGCCTGCGCAGAGCCCGGACCTTAACCCTATCGAGCACCTCTGGGACGAGTTGGAGTGTCGACTTAAGGGGTGTCCTCACCGTCCGAAATCGGTGAAGGAACTGACCTGTCTTCTCCAAGCCGAGTGGAAGAAAGTACTGCTAGCCGTCGTACAACGCCTGGTTGAGAGTATGCCCCGGAGGGTCGCAGCTGTAATCGCCGCTCGTGGAGGCTACACCAACTATTGAAGGTGAATAAACTTTGTTTTCCTTTGCTATCACAGGTGTCCAATTGCTTGTTGGTAGATAGTGTATATATCATCATCATCATCATTGTCAACCATTATCAATCCACTGCTGGACGAAGGTCTCCCCAAGTTTCCTCCACAACGGTCTGTCTTGTGCCAGTCTCCTCCATGTCACCCCTGCATACTTTCGAATTTCATCCACCCATCTTCCATGTGGTCTTCTTCTGGGTCTTTTCCTGTCCCTTGGAATCCAATCTAAAATTTCGGCTGTCCATCGATGATCTGTCCTTCTGGCAGTATGTCCAGCCCATTGCCAGTGTATATATATATATATATATATATATATATCATCATCATCATCGTCAACCATTATCAATCCACTGCTGGACGAAGGTCTTCCCAAGTTTCCTCCACAACGGTCTGTCTTGTGCCAGTCTCCTCCATGTCACTCCCGCATACTTTCGAATTTCATCCACCCATCTTCCATGTGGTCTTCTTCTGGGTCTTTTCCTGTCCCTCAGAATCCAATCTAAAATTTCGGCTGTCCATCGATGGTCTGTTCTTCTGGCAGTATGTCCTGCCCATTGCCATTTCAGGGATTTAACTCTGATCACGATGTCTTCCACTCTTGTCATTTTTCGGATCCACGTGTTCCTCTTCTTATCTCTCCTGGTTACACCAAGCATGCACCTCTCCATGCTACTTTGAGTTGTCTGCAGCCTTTGTATGTCTCTTTTAGCTAAGGTCCACGTCTCTGCACCATACGTAAGCACTGGAAGGATGCATTGATCAAACACTTTTCTTTTAAGACATAATGGCATATTGCTCTTGAAAATTATGCTGTTTCTTCCTAAAGCTCTCCAGGCAAGTTTTGTACGCCGATTAATTTCTTCACCAATGTGACCCTCACTTGATATCTGCTGTCCAAGATAAACGTACGTGTCTGTTATCTCCAGCTTTTCTCCATCAATCGATAAATCTTCATTTCTTGTAAAAGCATTGTACATCACTTTTGTCTTCTGAAAGTTCATTTTTAATCCCACTTCTTTGCTCTTGTCAGCAAGTTCCTGGATCATACTCTGTAGCTCTGATGGGGTAGTTGCAAAAATGACTATGTCATCAGCAAAACGAAGATGGGTTAGATAATCTCCATTAATCTTTATCCCTTTGTTTTTCCAGTTCAGTGATTGAAAGACATTTTCCAATGTGGCATTAAAGAGCTTCGGAGATATGGTGTCACCTTGTCTCAATCCTTTTCCAATTTTTATGTGTGTTGTATTTTCAAACAGCCGAATCTTTGCACTTGCATTTTCATAGATGTTATTAATAATATTAATGTATGCATCTTCAATACCGCAGGATTTCAGAGCCATTGCAACTGCTGATGGTTTCACCGAATCAAAGGCTTTTTCATAATCGATAAAAGCCATGCACAATGGAAGCTCATTTTCCCTCGCTCTTTCAATTAGTTCTCTCAGTACGTGGATATGATCTATTGTGCTGTAGCCACTCCTGAATCCAGCTTGTTCTCTCGGTTGAGCCATGTCCAGTGTCACCTTCAAGCGGTGTGAAAGAACTTTAGTGAAGATTTTATAAACCACTGATAGGAGGCTGATAGGTCTGTAGTTCCTGAGATCCTCAATGTCACCTTTTTTATGTAGCAAGATCATTGTAGCGTTGTTCCAATCCTCAGGAATTTTCCCTTCATTAAGGCATCGAGTGAAAATTTGGGCGAGTACTGTTTCGATTTCTCCACTTGCTTCTTGCATGATGTCTATAGTAATTCCATCTTCTCCTGGAGCTTTTCCCCGCTTCATGTTCTTGATTGCATGTGCAACTTCTGCTGGAAGGACTGGAGGAACTCTGGTACTGGTACCTTTCATGATGTCTGGAGTACATGTATCATCCCTTTCATATAATTTGGAGTAGAAATCTTTCACTCTTGTCAAAATTTCGCCTCTATTTCATGTTACAGAACCATCTTCTTTTCTCAGTGCCATAATCTGTTGTTTCCCCTTACTGAGATGTCCCTTTGCTATCTTTAGGCTTTGGTTGTTTTCAATTGCTTTCCTTACTAGTTCACAGTTGAATTTCCTTACGTCTTCAGTGATACTTTTTCGTACTGTCTTGCATAGCTCTATATATTCCACTTTGGAAGTCACATCTTCTTTAGTTGTCCTCATCACTCTTCTTTTTTGCATCAACATTTTGGTTTTTCCTGATAATTTGTTCACATGCAATTTGTTCTTAGACCCAGCTAATTTTGTTGCTGTTTCCATAAGAGCTTTGGTTACTTTTCTGTTAACTTCAGAAATATCCACTTCTTCCGATGTTAGGCCTTCTAAAGCAGAGAATCTGTTCTTCAGTTCCAATTTGAAGGTATTATGGTGTTTTTTAAGGTTGGTTATGTCAATACATTTTGTTTGTCTTATGAGCTTGCTACGTTCGAGTTTAGTGTTGAGGTGCATCTTACATCTCACCAATCTATGGTCACTGCCTGTGTTGAACTTGTTTAGCACACTGCAGTCTTCTATGACGAATTTTTTGTTACACATAATAAAATCAATTTCACTTGTCCCATTTGGATGTCTCCATGTCCATTTCCTGTGTGGCTTTTTCTTGAAAAAGGAGTTCAAGATGAAAAACCCTTCTGCCTCTGCAAACTCTACGAGAGTATTTCCATGCTGGTTTCTGTTGCCGTGACCGAATTTACCTACTGAAGTTTCATTCTGTTGCCGTTGCCCTATATTTGCATTGAAATCTCCCATAATTATCTTCAAGTGCTGCTTACCTTTATTATTTAGATCACGAATTTCCTCATAAAATTCTTCAATTTCTTCTTCAGCATGACTTGTGGTGGATGCATAAGTTTGAATAATCTGAGCCTGGTATCTTCTCGAGAGTTGGATAACGAGTCGTGCAGCTCTGTCAGAGGAATTTTCAACTTCTACAACTTTATCCTTCAGTTTCTTGTTTATTATAAATCCAACACCACTAGTTCTGCCAGTATCTGTCCCACGATAGTAGAAGAGATGTCCACTTTTCAGTTCAATGAGATCTTCTCCTTTTCTCCTTACCTCACTTAGCCCGACGATGTCCCACTTGATCCTTTGTAGTTCCTCTTCCAATTCAAGAAGCCTTGAATCAGAAGATAGGGAGCGTCCGTTGTACATAGCCAAGGTCAGCATCAGATGGCAGCCTAGTCCGGTTCTCCGGGGATTCTTAGCACCCTCTGCCTTCATGTCGCACTGGCCGCTGCCTTGGCCAGGTACATTCCAGCTGCCGGAGACTGAGGGCCAAGATTTAAGTTGTGGAGTCATTTTGGGGGGTTTGGCCATATCTCACCACGCTGGCCAAGCGGGTTGGTGAGTGTGGGATAGCATTTCCTCTTATCCCGATGGTATAGTTATACCGCTATTGGCGGTCGTCAGAGCCCCTTTAGTGGGAACAGGATGTACCACGAGAAGGCGGGGTTGACATTTGTCAAGAGAGGCTGTGATGTTACGCATCACCTGACCTTATATATATATATATACATATATATAGAGAGAGAGCTAGTGCTGTTAATGCCCACCAGATGGTGATATCTCAGTAGCTGAGCCCATTTTACGGATTTATGGCTCTATGTGTGTGGAAAAACTCGCATAGCGCCATTGATTGTTGGCCACCATAGCATAAGGCTAACGCGCTCTGTTAGATATCGTGAGATCTGGCGTTCGGATCCTCAGCGGTGACTGGATAACAATTTTTCAGTTTCTATTTGTAGATAAAACGTGGAAAGAGCGATGTCTTTGTTTATTCTCATTTGCGTAGGCTAAATCTTACCGTTTACAGTTCCTCACTGAAAAAACTATAACTTTGCTTTTTCCATTGTTTGTACTTACCATTTTTTTTTTTTTTGGAATATAAGATGCACCGTTATATACGATGTTGCCTTACTTTTTGAGAAAAATTTAGGGGAAAAGAATAGCTTTTTAAAATTTTTACTACAGAGAAAATGATTTTATGCATGCAAACAGCAGCTTATATGAATCATTGAATCCTTGTGCTTTGTGAAATTAGCAGTGTGTGATACTCTTGATGATAAACAACATAGAGAAACAGCACTCAGTTCATGAGCCAATGGCATTCTTTATTTGTTCGGATGGTCATCTTCGCCGTATGACTGATGTCTCAAACTAAGAAGGAAGGATTTGGTCAAAGTCTGTCAGCTTTCTGTGTGATACTATTAATTCCTGGAACTGAAGAATTTATTTTAAATGTAAAGCTGGCAAAGAACCATTCGAAAACAAAACAAAAAAATGTCATCAAAGAAACAAATGGGCTCACCTCTGCACATCATTGGTGAACAGCAAGGAAGTAAGGCTGTTGGGCCGCCCTGGTGGACAGGGTCTGATTTACAAGAGGGCATTCAGGGTCCAGGGCGTGACCTTTCAGGGAGCCCCACAAAATATTATAAGCTTCCCCTTTCATAATACTTATTTCTGTGATTGACTACATCTGATGAAACACATGATCACCACCATTCTGAATCGGGACAGAACTGAAATTAATGCTGAATTTGCACCTATCAAGCGACACGAGAGAAGTAACCAATCGTGAAAAAACTGACTCCAATCGTGATTGGTTTCATCATCTCTTTGGTTTGCATCACTTCATTTATGATGCTGAGGTGTAAATTGAGTGTAATATACACAAATTGACGAAAACAACCGGACACCTAGAACAGAAGCACAACATAGCATTTATTGGCATACATATTAGTATGATGTCTGTCCACCTTAGGCCTTAATGCATGCACTGACCCTTCGAGACATGCTTTCGACAAGGTTTTGGAACACAGCGTTAGGTATGCGCTTCCATTCAGTACATAATGCTGCCGCTAACTGTTGCTTAGTAGGAGGCCTTGGTTCCAAACTTCTTGTGCGATGCACTAATTCATCCCATAGGTTCTCTATGCGATTAAAATCAGGGCTCTGTGCTGACCAGTCCACACACCCACAATACGGAATTATCGTCAAACCACGCCGTAACAGTCCTTGCTTTGTGGCTCGGTGCATTATCCTGCTGGTACCAACAAGACTCGGTTCCATACAGAGTTGATAGGGCATAATTGTCTAGAATATTGAGGTAGACGTGCTGGTTAACAGATTTGTCCACGATAGCCATTGGGCTGGAACCATACCACCAAAAACACCCCCCACGAGAGTACACTGTCAGCTCTAAACTTGACCGTAGGAAAAGGTACACTGTGGTAAAGAGTGTTCTCTTGGCTGCTGCCATACCAGGGCCATCAGACTGATGGATCGTGTATCTAGATTCATCAGTCAATAGGACCCGTTTCCATTGATCTACAGTCCACGATAAATGTTCTTTACACCATGCTAAACGACGAGTAGCATTCCGAGTGGAGATGAAAGGCTTATGAGCAGCCGCACGACCACGGTAACCCATGGAATGTAGTTCTCTGCGAATGGCACGTGTGCATGCCGAGGTTCCAGCATTTTTACTCGCCTGAACACTGATGTCTTGTGCAGTACTCCGTTGATTAGCTGTAACAACTCTTCTGAGGCTTCGACGTTGTCTATCACTGATTTTCTTTGGTTTGCAGGTACGTTTTGCTGCCTCGGGCATGCCATGTATCTTCCACTTATTCAGTACATCCAAAACAGTTGACTTGGGTATGTTTAAATACCTCTCGGTTTCTCTTATGGACAACCCACTGATATACATATACGAGATTCTTCCGCGGATTCGCAGAATTTTGCTTTTTTCGTCATCATTTGGGTATCTCGAGATCGATGCAGAATTAGAGAAATTTTGGAGAATTAGTTGGGGGAAGGGGTCGTTTTTATGGTGTTTTGTTTTTCAAAACTTTCAAAAACAGAAGTTAAAAATGTCATTAAGAAGTTGCAAAATCTTAAATTTTAAATAACACACAAATTCATGAATTGAAATTATCATTAAGAAGTTGCAAAATCTTAAAATTTTAAATAACACACAAATTCATGAATTCAAAAAAGTTTTAGTCTATTTATATGAAAATAATATTTTTACATACAAGAACAAAATATTCCAGCAAAATTCAGGAGGCCCAATGGGCTCACCATTATCAACTCTATATGCTGAGGTTGTGATGAACGAAATTGAAGAAAATGTCCTGCATCGTATGGAAGAAAAACCAGAAGTGTACTGTCGATACGTGGATGATATTTTCATTCTATCAAAACTGAACGAAGAAGAATTAAAAAAATTAACAAAATGTTACAGCTCTTTATATCCAACTATAGAACTCACTGTTGAAATAGAAAAAAATAATGCAATAGCCTTTTTGGACGTACATGTTATCAAATCCACAGATAAGTTACTATACAGGGTTTATCGGAAAAGTTCATTTGTTCCGGTCCTAATCCCGTACAATTCAGCACATCCTTATCCTCAAAAATGCAATAGTATAAAAACCTTAATTAAAAGAGCATATACGCATTCTGAAAATAGTCAGTTCATCAATGAAGAAATCAAATTCATAAAAAAAATTGCAGGCAGCTTTGGTTATCCTAACCATTTAATAAAAAAATGGGACACAGAAGTAATAAAGAAAATAAAAAATAATGCTGTAGTAAATAAAAAAGAAGTCAAATATTTAAATGGTTTTCCTTACATTAAAGGTACTACCAATGAAATTAATAATATTTGTAAAAAGCATAACATTCAAATTGGAGGAAAAGTAAATACCATCAAAAATATAGTAATAAAAAATAATGAAAAAATAAAAATATTAGAAAAAGCAGGTATTTACTCAATTCCTATTACTGAAAATTCTCTAATGGCTTATATAGGAAGTACCAAAAATAAGCTTAAACACAGATTAAAACAACACGTAAAAAACTGGCAGAAAAAAGAAGAAAAAACAGCACTTATTCAATACTGTCTGGATAACCAAAAATATCCTAAATTCGAAAATATAAAAATCATTAAAAGCTGTAAATCCGAAAAACACCTCAGAATAGCAGAGTCGGTAATGATTGAAAAAAATAGGACAAAAGTTTGCAACCATAATGACCCTAATACTTTGAGAAACAGCTGGAGAAATTTAATTAAAATTGAGCAAAAAAATGAAAAAGTTCGAAAAATGAGATCACTGACCAACAAGAGATGGCGCCACAACGCCCAAGAAGAAGCGATAGCCGATGACAGAAGCAGCCCGCGAGAACCACCGAAATGCCCAGCCGACACGGTCCGTGCTAGTCGGAGCAAAACGTCCCCTCGAAGAAGGTAATGGAGTATTACCGAAAGTACTAGGGTTATGAATAAGTATTGAAGTAAATGAAGATGCAGCAAAGGAAAAAAAACTCATTTGGTGATGAGGCAAAATAAATTCCAACTGAAAAAAAAGAAGTGGACCCGTGGCCAAATGAAAAACCCCCATGCCGCATCCACATAACGGAAATATGAATTGAAAGCCAAGCCCCACGTGCGGTAAGTGTTCATCGAACTTTACCAACTAAAAGTGAAGTTCAAAAATGCAAATGCATAAATGCACTTTAAAAAAAAAAAAAAAATATAACATCCAATATCGGAAGTAAATTGAAAAAGAAGTTAAAAGAGTGAAAATTTTCCCCGTAATCTCGCAATGTTTCTTCTGCGCAGTATTATTGTTAAATGTAATTTTATTCTGTAAATATTTGTATTTCAGCTTGAAAATGGAAGTTGGCTTGAAAATTTCCCTGTGATGTCCAGGCACAAGATTCGTAAGTGGATTCGAAGAATTCCGCGTTTTCCACAGTCTTTTCGATGGTTCGCGAAATCGATGCAGAACTGAACAGAAATTTTAAAGGGATCGGTGGTGGGGTTGTTTTCCGTTTTTTATACAGTCTTCTGGTTTTCCGGCCAGAAGAACTTTTCTTCCAGATTTTAAAATTTTCTGTATTTTTTGCTAAAAATATCTCTCTCTATATAAAAGTAAAAGTTTGTATGTTTGTTCCGCATACGTTCCTAAACGGTTTGATGGATTTGCACCAAAATTGGCATACATACTCTTCATCACCCATCCCGAAGGGGGTCAAATGTGTTTTTACGGGGGGCCCTCTATAGACTGGGTACAGGGAAGAGTCCGGTTTTTGAAAACCCAACGCACCGACGGAACATATTGTCATAAGTATTTTCTTGTTTATTTTACCACGGCATTTTCTTTGTAAGGATTAGGTTTCATTAGACTCCCAACAATTGTCGCAGGAGCCTCAAATATGGGTGGAGCTAATGATTCCCACCAATAGGCGTTCCTCTCAAATAGCATTAAGATTAAATTGAAGTTAAAGCAGACGGTCTTCTTCATATATAAAATTTAAATACAAGATTAGTATTAGCATTAGTATAGATAAAAGAAATAGCCCATGTCCACCAGAAAGAAGTAAGCTTCCCAACGGTGAAAGAATTATCCGAATGGGTTTAGTTTTCGGGATTAGTAAAAAAATCCGTATATTATCGTGAACTACTTTCTTTCACGTTGGATGTGATCAGGTTGTATGTAAACAAAGCGGAACGATACATGGGAAATTGGAAACTACTTGAAAGTGATGTTATTCGGTAGTACAGCCAAAAATAATAAAAAATAATAATAATAAAAAATAATAATAAATAAATGAAAGCCTATGTGCCCCGGAAAGCTTCCCATCGGTGAAGGAATTATCCGAATCGGTTTAGTTTTCGAGATTAGTAAAAAACATTCCGTATATTATCGTGAACTACTTTCTTTCACGTTGGGTGTGATCAAGTTGTATGTAAACGAAGCGGAACGATACATGGGAAATTGGAAACTACTTGAAAGTCATGCTATTCGGTAGTACAGCCAATAATAATAAAATACAATAAAAAAAAAAAAAAAAAAAAAACGAAATAGCTTATGTCATCCAGAAAGCTTCCCAACGGTGAAATAATTATCCGAATCAGTTTAGTTTTCGAGAATAGTAAAAAAAAGTTCCGTATATTATCGTGAACTACTTTCTTTCACGTTGGGTGGGATCAGGTAGTATGTAAACAAAGCGGAACGATACATGGGAAATTGGAAACTACTTGAAAGCGATGCTATTCGGTAGTGCATCCAATAATAATAAAATATAATAAAAAAATAATAAAAAATAACAATAAATAAACGAAATAGCTTATGTCATCCAGAAAGCTTCCCAACGGTGAAATAATTATCCGAATCAGTTTAGTTTTCGAGAATAGTAAAAAAAAATTCCGTATATTATCGTGAACTACTTTCTTTCACGTTGGGTGTGATCAGGTTGTATGTAAACAAAGCGGAACGATACATGGGAAATTGGAAACTACTTGAAAGTGATGCTATTTGGTAGTACAGCCAATAATAATAAAATACAAAAAAAAAAAAAAAAAAAAAAACGAAATAGCTTATGTCATCCAGAAAGCTTCCCAACAGTGAAATAATTATCCGAATCAGTTTAGTTTTCGAGAATAGTAAAAAAAAATTCCGTATATTATCGTGAACTACTTTCTTTCACGTTGGGTGTGATCAGGTTGTATGTAAACAAAGCGGAACGATACATGGGAAATTGGAAACTACTTGAAAGTGATGCTATTTGGTAGTACAGCCAATAATAATAAAATACAATAAAAAAAAAAAAACGAAATAGCTTATGTCATCCAGAAAGCTTCCCAACGGTGAAATAATTATCCGAATCAGTTTAGTTTTCGAGAATAGTAAAAAAAAATTCCGTATATTATCGTGAACTACTTTCTTTCACGTTGGGTGTGATCAGGTTGTATAACTACGCTCTAGAAAGCTGAATGCGGAGTGCAGGAAGTGCATTATTGTGCATGTTTGGTATTTCAATTTTTTAGAGCTCAGAACGGCCATTATAAATATTGATTTTTATAATGAAATTTTCATCAAGTGTTGTGAAATGCCTCCAAAAAAAACGCAAACTCATCGGACAAGTTCAGCCAAAAGCAAAGAAAGTAAAATTACTTCGAAAGAGTGAGACAACCGAACAACGTGATCGAAGACTTGTGGATCAGCGGAGAAGAGCCAGTGTATCTAGGGCAGGAGAGACCTTGGAACAGCGTCACACCCAGCTTGAGCGTTGTTTATCATGGTAGGATTTTTTTTTAAAAGTGCGATTTACATTGTTAATTGAAAACAAACTTTTATGTTTATCCTGGGCAATGCCGGGTATAGAATTATTGGACACATTACAGAATTATATAAAACAAAACATTAAACAGATAGAAAGAAACTGACTGTACTAACTTACACTGTAACTACACAAGTTAATAAATTTCAATGTGAGATCCCTTGGTTGCTCGTAGTACGTCCAAGCGATATTCGATTTCATGCCATGTATTGGCAAGCGTCTGAGGATTTATGGAATTAATAGCAGCTGTGATACGCTACTTCAGTTCCTGCAAATCAGTACAAGGCGTCTGATAGACACGATCCTTCACATAAACCCACATGAAATAATCCAATGGAGTTAGATCTGGAGAACGAGGAGGCCACGGAATGGGACCACCACGCCCAATCCATCTGTTGGAGAAATGCTCATTTAGGCACTTACGTACACACGTTGACCAATGCGGAGGTGCACCGTCTTGTTGGAAAACGATGTCATATCTTTTGATCTGGGGTATAGCGAAATTTTCTAACATATCCAAGTAAATGTCACCATTTATGGTTTTTTCGCAGAAGAAGAAGGAAGGGCCAATCACTTCTCTTTTTGATAGGGCGCACCACACATTAACTTCTGGAGAATCACGTTCCAGTTCAATAGCAGCATGAGGCGGTTCACTGCCCCATATCCTACAGTTGTGACGATTCACAATACCTGATGCATGAAATGTGGATTCATCGCTAAAAATTACAGTACTGAGAGAGTTTTCGTCGTTTTCCACTCGACTCAGCACATCCACAGCGAAATCGTATCGCAGAGTGTGATCAAAACTTTAATTTCTTGTGCAAGATATCGTGAACTGTTGATTCAGAATGCGCAGTTCTCTGCTTGCTTTACGAACGGATTTCCTGGGGCTTCGTGAGAAACTTTCATTCTTGGTCAACCGTCCCAATGCTGACGCCAGGCCTACCGGCTCCTCCACAATGTTCCACATTGCCAGTTTCTTTAAACTGTTTCATTCACTGCTTAATTGAATTTGTTGACAGAGGATTACAACCATACTTAAAATAGTACAGTCTTTTTAACTCTAATGACAGACTTTAATTCCTCAAGCCATAACACTTCCGCTGTACGGATGGCATGACTAGTGATTGCGCATTTCTCGTACATTCCTCATCCGGCCACACCTAGCGCCATCTATCGAATTCTGGGAATAACAATTCTGCAAAACAAAAATATAGAAACTGTGTTAGTAATACGTGACATAGAAAAACGGACAATGCTCATAGTTGTTGGGTTTTTTTGTACATAATTTTGTAATGTGTCCAGTAATTCTCGGATACCCTGTATTACAACAGAGATGGGAATTGTGTGCCAGAACCCTGTGCCCATCTTCATCGTCAGGACTTTGGCAAAGTACATTCTCCAAGCACACCATTCCGCTTGATGCCGAATAAGATCAGGTGGTGGTAAGAAAGATTCAGAGAATACAAGTACTGCGGATTTTACATTATCACTATAGAAATAGTCGGTCCTCTACGGACGCCAAAAGACAGTGAGCGTGCCACGGAAATCGTTGGTCCATTACAGACAGCAAAAAGTGAGGAGTATTCTGTGGAAATCGTTAGTCCGCTGCAAACGGACGATGGAAAACATCGAGTATGCTATGGAAATTGAAAATATGAGTGAAATAAAGTTATGAAAGATCTGTGGAAACTTTGTCATGTTTTCAAGATCCTAACACTTGTTAATGGGTTCTAAAGACCACCGTGAGCTACTCCCAGTCTGTGCAGGCACTTATTACATTTACTGCAGGATTCCTATTGGTGTATGAGGAAAACCAGAAAAAGAAAATCCTAACACTTGTTAATGGGTTCTAAAGACCACTGTGAGCTACTCCCAGTCTGTGTAGGCACTTATTACATTTACTGCAGGATTCCTATTGGTGTATGAGGAAAACTAGAAAAAGAAGATCCTAACACTTGTTAATGGATTCTAAAGACCACCGTGAGCTTCTCCCAGTCTTTGTAGGCACTTATTACATTTACTGCAGGATTCCTATTGGTGTATGAGGAAAACCAGAAAAAGAAGATCCTAACACTTGTTAATGGGTTCTAAAGACCACCGTGAGCTTCTCCCAGTCTGTGTAGGCACTTATTACATTTACTGCAGGATTCCTATTGGTGTATGAGGAAAACTAGAAAAAGAAGATCCTAACACTTGTTAATGGATTCTAAAGACCACCGTGAGCTTCTCCCAGTCTGTGTAGGCACTTATTACATTAACTGCAGGATTCCTATTGGTGTATGAGGAAAACTAGAAAAAGAAGATCCTAACACTTGTTAATGGGTTCTAAAGACCACCGTGAGCTTCTCCCTGTCTGTGTAGGCACTTATTACATTTACTGCAGGATTCCTATTGGTGTTTGAGGAAAACGAAGAAAAGATGATCCTAACACTTGTTAATGGGTTCTGAAGACCACCGTGAGCTACTCCCAGTCTGTGTAGGCACTTATTACATTTACTGCAGGATTCCTATTGGTGTTTGAGAAATACTGGGAAAAGAAGATCCTGACACTTGTTAATGGGTTCTAAAGACCACCGTGAGCTACTCCCAGTCTGTGTAGGCACTTATTACATTTACTGCAGTATTCCTATTGGTGTTTGAGAAAAACTGGAAAAAGAAGATCCTAGCACTTGTTAATGGGTTCTAAAGACCATCGTGAGCTACTACCAGTCTGTGTAGGGACTTTTTACATTTACTGCAGGATTCCTATTGGTGTTTGAGAAAAACTGGAAAAAGAAGGCCCTAGCACTTGTTAATGGGTTCTAAAGACCACCGTGATCTACTCCCAGTCTGCGTAGGCACTTATTATATTTACTGGAGGATTCCTATTGGTGTTTGAGAAAAACAGGAAAAAGAAGAAAATGATAGCTGTACTTAGTGTTTCTCAACTTCAGAAGCAGGTCTGTGTCCCTGATAATGTTAAATAAAGCAAAAGAAAATTGTATAGGTTTGAAAAGAAACACAATGTGAACATTAAAAGTGCCCAGGTCCTTCTTAAGGAATCAAAAACAAAAAATGTCCAATATCTTGGCACATATGGGGGGGGGGGGCAGCAAGGGAAAAAAGTGAAATTCTACATAGGTATCCAAAAAGGATATAATTTTTTCTTGCTGATTTGTATGGATGGAGTGTCAAAATCTAGTAAATTATACGTAATGGGCTTCTTTATTGATCTTTCCCTTGTTTTGTTGAAGTGTATATAAAATTTTGTGTGTAACTATTGCAAAACAAGATATACAGTTTTAGCTCTGTGTGGACACTTTATATTGTAAAACAAACTAACATCAGAAAAATCTTCCTGATTATAATGCAATCTTCTGGATTTTTTTTTGGGGGGGGGGGGGCAATCTTCTGGTTTTTCATTAAATTTAGTTGGCAGCTATGCATCCTCAGTCACACATGTGTGCATGCACTAAACATGGGATGCTGAAGGCGACCCCTTGAAAGCTTCTTGCCCAGGGCCCCAAACTGTCTTAAGTTGGTCCCTGTCTGTGGGGCAGTGGTCTAAGAGCTGGCTTATGACCATTCGTCCAAGATGGGTCCAGTTTCGAATCCTGGTCAGGCATGGATGTTGTGTTTGTCTTATGGCACTGGCTCTCTCCCTTCCCTGGAACCAGTGGCCGTAATTAGGGACGGGAGACTGCTTATAGCCCATTGATTTGACCATTCGTTCAAGTTAGATCCAGGTTTGAATCCTGGTCAGGCATGGATGTTGTGTTTGTCTTATGGCACTGGCTCTCTCCCTTCCCTGGAACCAGTGGCCGTAATTAGGGACGGAGACTGCTTATAGCCCATTGATTTGACCATTCGTTCAAGTTAGATCCAGGTTTGAATCCTGGTCAGGCATGGATGTTGTGTTTGTCTTATGGCACTGGCTCTCTCCCTTCCCTGGAACCAGTGGCCGTAATTAGGGACGGGAGACTGCTTATAGCCCATTGATTTGACCATTCGTTCAAGTTAGATCCAGGTTTGAATCCTGGTCAGGCATGGATGTTGTGTTTGTCTTATGGCACTGGCTCTCTCCCTTCCCTGGAACCAGTGGCCGTAATTAGGGACGGGAGACTGCTTATAGCCCATTGATTTGACCATTCGTTCAAGTTGGATCCAGGTTTGAATCCCGGTTAGGCATGGATGTTGTGTTTGTCTTACGGCACTGAATCTCTCCCTTCCCTGGAACCAGTGGCACATGCCCCTAGTACTTCCAAAACTGCCCAACCGCCATTGGGTGTCAAAATACGTCATGGCTTTTCCGACAACCCAATATTACAAAAACAGGTAGAACTTTTTCACATACCTAATATATCAGGGTTCATATTATACTTATTATATCAGGGTTCAGTGTGCACAGTAAAAGTCTGCACTGGTCTTATTTGGTGAACCTGGCCCAGCCTGTCAATTGCAACCATTATTTAGGCCCCAGTCCATGATGTGCCATTTTGTATTATTTTGTCTTTCTATTTTATTTTATTAAATTGTCGAATTTAAAAAATGAAATGAGGTGTTATTGAAAGTATTTAGTTGAATGTAAGCCTAAAAATATTAACTAAACTTTGGCAATTATTAAAGAATATGACCTTTAAAGAGAGGGAGGGGAAAACACTGAAAGCCTTCGAAATCTCCCTTTCTCTGAACTAACAAGTGGTAACATTTTAATCATCAGTTCCTATACAGATAAGGGATAGGTCACACAATCAATGTTGTCCCACTCTCTCATACACAACACACTCCGCTCTACACAGTTCATACACTCGCACCCGGTCAAATCTTTCTGTTGTCAAGAAGCCCCATTGTGTTTTAAAAACATGTGAGTGCATCTCTTTGCCTCTGCGATTACATGCTGGGCTATGTCATGGAAGTAAGTAAAGCCAACAAAACAGTTCAACAGACCAGGACATTGGAAAACATGACTTTTCTTTCTTTCTTTGCCATTGCTTTTAAAAAGAATGGTTCAACTTGGCGGAGCCTAGCTGTGAGTGTCTGGGGAAAAGCTGAGCTCAGCCCATTGCTTCGTTCTCTAAGCTAAATAAAAATTGGCCCTTGGGCCGACTCTGCTCATTCAGATCTCTGATGCACAGTACATTGAACCCTGCTGAGAATATGCGGCTGCGTAGCTGCAGGCCATCTTGTGTTCCCACACTAACTAACCTCAGTTCACCGTCGTAAGCTCCTACAGTGGGCATACGAGCATGCCTGCCAGCATTGGCAACAACGTTGTTAATGGTAACTAGGATTATTGCATAAACATATAAAACGAGCGAAACACACAGTCGCATACAGTAAAAGGTTCATTTAGCGGTAGCTTTCAGTCATCCTACGACCTTGATCACCCGGATGGACATCTCTGCATTTTCAATAGAGCAATTTCAATGCTCTCTTGAAAATGCAGAGATGCCTTGTTGATGAAAGGGGCAACTTTTTTGGTTTCTTTCCTAAGGGGAACTGCAGAGGTGTCTTCAAGGGTTAGTGCAGATAAAGCTGTCTTTGGAAGACCATTGGAAACATCTTTTTTATGTTCACCAAGTCTTGTTTTGATGCTTCGGTATGTGCTTCCAATATACACTGAGAGACCAGAGGAAGTTGAAATGGGAATAGCATAAACTCCAGGGGTGTCCAAGGGTGAGACAGGATCCCTGTCTTTAAGCAGGCACATTATTGCAGAAGGGTTTGGTTTCACTGTGAAAGTGTAGCCCATAGTTTTGAAAAGTTTACACATCTTATAAGAGAAGGATCCATGGAAAGGGATGGAACCAATGAATGGTGGTTTTTCCATTATTCTTATTCTTATAAGATGTGTAAACTTTTCAAAACTATGGGCTACACTCTCACAGTGAAACCAAACCCTTCTGCAATAATGTGCCTGCTTAAAGACAGGGATCCTGTCTCACCCCTGGAGTTTATGCTATTCCCATTTCAACTTCCTCTGGTCTCTCAGTGTATATTGGAAGCACATACCGAAGCATCAATTCAAGACTTGGTGAACACAAAAAAGATGTTTCCAATGGTCTTCCAAAGACAGCTTTATTTGCACTAACCCTTGAAGACACCTCTGCAGTTCCCATTTGGAAAGAAACCAAAAAAGTTGCCCCTTTCATCAACAAGGCATCTCTGCGTTTCCAAGAGAGCATTGAAATTTTGTTCACCAAAAACTGCAATTCAGAGACCCTTTACCAAATCCCATTTATTTGGAACTCTCTTCTAAAATCTGGCAACACCCCAACTTCAAATTGTAGTTCCGGCAACCAGCCCATCCAGTTGATCGCGGGTGATCAAGGTCGTAGGACGACCGAAAGCTACCGCTAAACGAACCTTTTACCGTACGTGACTCTGCGTGTTTCGCTCGTTTTATATGTTTATGTGTTATTGTCACGTGATGCCCGAGTTTTAAACCAGGATCATTGCACTGCACACATAGACGCTTTCTTACAAAACAATCCATCTCTTTGTTAAAAGAAATACACAGCACAACAAGACGTTACAAATCCTGGTCTCTTCAGCTACTCAAAAAGATCTTCACAAAGAAGAATTAAAGGAAATATTGGCAGAAAACAATTACCCCATCCCCATGTGTTGAGAAAATATTTAAACAAGTGCCAAAAAAGAAGCAGGAAAAAACCAACTTCAAATTCACCAGCAAAATTACGTACCACAAGGGACTTTTGAGAAACTGAAAAGGATCGGAGCAAAATATAATATCTGGCTAGCTCCAGATCTTAATAACAAAATAAAGAAATTCCTGCCAGCTTTAAAGCAGAAAGAATTGGACATCCAAATGCAGGAAGGAGTAATTTACTGCATCGACTGTAACTGCGGACTCAGCTATATAGGAGAAACAGGGAGAAGTATTAAGGTCCGAATGAAAGAACACCAAGCAGCTATTAGGAACATTGGGAACAAAACAGGGCTAGACAGACATATACAAGCAAGTGGACACTCCATAAATTGGGACTCAGTGAAAATAATCGCCCACCAGTCAAACTTAGTAAAGAGGAAATTAGAAGAAGGGATCGAAATAGCAAGAAGAAGAAGTACCACAATTAACGATAATTGCGGATGGACTCTTCCAATTGAGTGGCAGCAACTACTCCAGTGACATGGTCCTGATGACGAACTAGGCTTTAGTTCGAAAATTTGACAACCAACTTTCATGAAAAATAACCTCTATAAGACCCGTAAAAAAGTTATTCCACAATCACTATGAATAGAGGTGCCATAAATGCATTTACAACTAAACTTAACGCATTCGAAACACAAGGTTGATTTCTCTGGCAAGGGCACGAGATTTAAGTTCGAAACTTCCACCAGTAAAAATCGGTCAGATGTGTTCAGAATTCCGCAGCGCTTGATAGACAGGAAATCAAAAATTAGTAAAAAAAAAAAAAAAGCATCAATTTCATGGAGGTAAGAATAAGGGGAGAATGTGTGACGCCACAAACTTGAAGCTTTCCTAGCAGACGACGCTGATGATGTGATGGCCATCTTAAGCCTCTGATAGTGGTTTTCAGCCTTTGGGTTACGTACGTGGCTAGTTTGATTTTCGAAATTTGAAGTTTTTTTTTTTTTTTTTTTAGAAATGGTATGTTGTTGCATCCGGGCGACCACCACCTGGAGTTACTTTTCGCAGGTATGTGACGGAGAAACATTTAATATGAAATCCTTTAATTTCCGAAGAGCAGTTAGTAGTAAAGCACGTATAGGAAATCAATATAGATATGGCCATCTTAATTTCCCATTTTGCTTGATAGAATAGCACTGAACAGTATAACATTTTGTTGTGCTAACAGAGGAAAAAATTCAAATAGAAACTCGGAAAAGTCATCTTTCCGAACATATGCTTATGCACACAGGTGAAAACGCTTACCTATGTGATATATGTTCCAAGCAATTTACTCGAAAAACTGATCATTCTAAGCATTTACTCATACCATGGAGGTAAAGCCTCACCATTGTGATGTATGCTCCAAATTATTTGCTCCAAAAAGTGATCTTTCGAAGCATTTACTCATTCAGATGGGGGAAAACCTCTCCAATGCAATGTATGTTCCAAGCAATATGCTGGGAAAAGTGATCTTTCGAAGCATTTACTCATTCAGACGGGGGAAAAGCTTCGCCAATGCTATGTATGCTTATTCGAAAAAGTGAACATTCGAAGCATTTACTCATTCAGATGGGAGAGAAACCTCACCAATGTGATGTATGCTCCAAACGATTTGCTCGAAAAAGTGATATTTCGAAGTATTTACTCATTCAGATGGGGGAAAACCTCACCAATG
The DNA here is from genome assembly GCA_039090855.1 of Macrothele yani. NCBI lineage: Eukaryota > Metazoa > Arthropoda > Arachnida > Araneae > Macrothelidae > Macrothele > Macrothele yani. The sequence goes on from CM077031.1 coordinate 25,746,022, forward strand.
CAATGTATGTTCCAAGCAATATGCTGGGAAAAGTGATCTTTCGAAGCATTTACTCATTCAGACGGGGAAAAAGCTTCACCAATGCGATGTATGCTCTAAACGATTTATTAAAAAAAGTGAACATTCGAAGCATTAACTCATTCAGATGAGAGAGAAACCTCACCAATGTGATGTATGCTCCAAACGATTTGCTCGAAAAACTGATATTTCAAAGCATTTACTCATTCAGACGGGGGGGGATGATTCACCAATGCAATGTATGCTCTAAACGATTTATTCGAAAAAGGGAACATTCGAAGCATTTACTCATTCACACGGGGGAAAGCCTCGCACATGTGATGCATGTTCCAAGCAATTTGCTCGAAAAAGGGATCTTTTGAAGCATTTACTCATTCACACGGGGGAAAGCCTCGCCAATATGATGTATGCTCCAAACAATTTGCTTCGAAAAGTCTTCTTTCACAACCCATCCTCCTTCACACAGGTGAAAAGCCTCATAAATGTGATGTGTGCTCTAATCAGTTTGCTCACAAAAGTAATCTTTTAAGGCATATGCTTGTTCATTCAGGTGAAAAGCCTTACCAATATGATGTATGTTCCAAGTAATTTCCTCTGAAAAGTAATCTTACAAGGCATATGCTGTTCACAGGTGAAAAGGCAAAATCATAATATATCTAATATCATAATACCCTATATCTAATATAAAGTAATATTAGGGTATTACAGCTTAACATTAATTTGCGTACACTATCGTATTCTCTTCATTTTAACAGAGCAGATCTGTATAAAACTTCACTAAACTTATATTAAAACTTGTCACTAAACTTAGATTATCATACACACAACTTTAAAAACTATGAAATTACATGGCGGTTTTACCTGCAGAATGAGAAAAATTTTTGTACTTACACTGATTCTCCAGAATCCAGCCGAAATGTTTCCTAAATTCTAAATACCTGGAAGTAGCCGTAACACCCTAAACATAGATAAATCAACTAACAATATCCTTAAGAACAGTATATCAACGATTAATATAGTAAAGATGGGCAAATTTATTAATATTAAAAGCAAATTGCCAACTTCATGCCTAACACAGCATTAACAGCTATTGCATAGTCTGCTCATGTCAGACTTAAGGTGACAGGCGTGACGTTTCGCTGGCTTCACTTGTATTGCATTGAGCCAACGAAGAGTGCTTTCTCCCCTTATTCATACCTCCACGATTCCAACTTTGTTACTCCCTTTTTTGGGAATTTCCCGCTCCCTTGTTGTTAAGCTTAAATGCAAAAACTTATGGGACAGGGTATATTTAACAATGCAGAAGAGTGGGAACACCAGGGAGGTGGGGGTTGCTACTACAGGATAAATAATTGCTCCGTTCGACTTCCAGTTTGGGGAAATTTTCCCCATTTTCTAGCTGAGATAAAAATATTTATACGATCTTCCGTATTAGAAAGTTTTGTAAAGATGGTATTCCATCCTCCGACAAACACCCCCCCCCATTTCTGTTGAATTGTGCATCAATCTCATAAATGACCAAAATAATAAAGAAAGTGGTGGATTTCCTCGAATTCGTGGAAGGATCTTATGTCTGAAGATTTCGGGGAAATTTTCTCAACGTCTAACTTCCGTTTTTGCAAATTGTTGCCTACAGTTTCAAGCTGAAATACAAGCTTTTATGCAATAAGACAATATTTAATGAGAATACTGGACACAAACACAACATTGGGAGGGGAAAAAGGGAACAATTACGGATTTTTTTTTTAGTCTGTTTAACAATCGTTTTTGAAAGTTTTGAAACACGAAATATCGTCCCCCAGATGGAAAATGACACCCCCGCCCCAAAATTCTCTTCAGTTTTGCATCGATCTTGACAATGATCTAAATTTTGACAAAAAAAAAAAAAAAAAGCCGAAAATCTGCGGATCCATTTAAGAATCTCATGTATATCTTAAAGTAATAGCAAAATGAAAGTTTGTAGAATCCGTAGTTTCGACAGTGAGTTCCGTAGTCATACAACAAAAACCATAGCAACTACGGACATTCCGTAGTAGTTACCAGATATGTACGAGTATCGAAACTAGATTGGAAGAAGTCGTCTGGTCTGATCAATCTTGTTTCCTATTACATCGTGTGAGTGGTGTGGTACATGTGCAAAATTTACCTGGGGAAGTTTGGGCACCAGAATGCACTGTGGGAGGAAGTGTAATGCTTTGGGCAATATTCTACTAGGAAACCGAGGGTTTAGTCATTCATGTTCAGGAAACTAAGATATCTACCTAAACACCATTGCAAACCAGGTACATCCTTTCGTGGCAACAGTATTCCCCTTTGATAGGGCCTTCTTCCAGCATGATATTGCACCATGCCACCTTGTCCGAATTGTTCAAGTATGGTTCCCGAAATACAAGGTTCCGAGACCTTAAAAAAAGTTTCTCACGGATCTAAACGCGACCTAGCGTGACTTGTGTTTCACTGTCGAATACGAAGTGAACAGAACCCTCCCTTTCCTGGATGTTCTAGTATCAAGGATCCCCACAGGAGAAGTTTACACTAAGGTGTTTTTATGTGTTTTTATAAAGCTTCTCACATGCACAACCCTATCCTACCTGGTTCAACGGGACTTCTTGAGCACCAGTATGTGCTATTCAGACACCGAGCGAACAGGGCCTATGTCCTCATATCTACCTTCGAGGATCTTGAAGATGAGCTGTGCTGCCTCATCCCCAAAGCAGCTAGAAAAGATGCAAGATCTCTGACTTCTCTGACACAGAGAAGAAAGTTCATTAGGTCTATTCGGTATATTCCTGGGATTACTTATGCCATCAAAAATGCCTTAAGAAAGTTAAACCTTGACATTGGAATTCAGTCTCTGAAGCCTATTGCTGCGCTACTTGCACCAGACTGTCATGATATGGATGACGGGAATCAAGCGGGAGTATATGCCGTCCCTCTCCAATACTCTGACTCATCTAGGAAAGTATGCACTGAAGTGTCAGAAAAACTGGTACAGCAATCTAATATTTGGTAAGTCCCCCACGGGAGCGAAGGACTGCAGAAATACGACGGGGCATGGACTGTACTAACTTCTGGAAATAGGCTGTAGGCAATGCACACCATACTTCCCACAGAGCGTTCCACAATTCGGGTGTGTTCCGAGATCTCGGATTCCTGTGTTCCATAGCGCGTTGCATGGCATCCCAAATGTGTTCTATCACGTTCAGATCTGGGGACTTGGGTGGGAATGGCAACACCCGAAACTCAGATGAATGCTGCTCTAACCATAATGTGGAGGTGCATTGTGCTGTTGGAACAGGCCCAACCCATCAGCATGAATGCAGGACATGAATGGGTGTACCTCGTCAGAAAGGATGCGCACATAGCGTTGGCTGGTCACAGACATTTGTAGATGTACCAGGGGCCCCAGTGAAATCCAGCTAAACACACTCCATATCATTACGACCCCCCCCCCCACCACCAATCAGCCGGTACAGTTCCTTGTTGACAGGCTGGATCCATGGCTCCATGGGGTTTACGCCACACACAAATCCTTCCATCTGCCCGATACAGTTGGAAACGCGACTCGTCAGACCAGGTACTTGTTTCCAGTCATGAAGTGTCTAGTGGCGGTGTTGCCGTACCCAAGCGAGGCGCATAGCTCTGTATCGTGCACCCATCAAGGGGACTCGAGTTGGGCGTCGGCTCTCAAAGCTTATATATCATGCAGGGTACGTTGCACCATCCGGACGCTGATGCTTGTTGAGGCTCCAGCATTGAATTCCGATGATACCTGCGGTAGTGTCACATGAAAGGATTCTTGACAGCCGATGATGGTCACATTCACGCAATGTCTTTTTACGGCCACACTGAGGTTGGAGGTTTTGCCGGAATTCTTGTAGTCACGGTACAGCCTTGCAATGGTTGTCCGTGAAAATCCGAACTTCGTTTCTACCTCCGAAATACTATGGCCCATCTCACCAGCGCCAACTATGACACCGCATTGAAAATAGCCTAAATCGTTATTACTTGTCATTCTCATGCCGAAAACAGCTGGGACAGCTGGCGAGGATGTCTATCGCTTTATATAAGCACTGGCGGACGCAACTGAGTAGGCGCATAGGTGAAGCTGCTATGTATTTTGAATAAGCTCGTCTGTACCAGTTTTTCTGGCACTTCAGTGTATATCGGTCCAAGAGGTCATTCAAGGTCCGTATAAAAGAGCACCAGCGTGACGTAAGAATAACAAATAGAGCACGGCCCTAGCTCGGGATACTGCCAGCCTGGGAATTGTACCCATTTGGTCTGATCTGCGCATGTTAGCCCCTTTATGATGGACCAAGGTCTACGCCTGTATGCGAAACTATTGAAGCCCTTTTGCACCATGAATCCTGCAACACTGACTTCACGAAGGAACTCTCTGTTGCAAATGTTCAAGGTAGAATAATAATAATTTAACCAACCTACTTTAAAGATGTGCAGAAAAGAAGGAAAGGCACTATAAAGGGTTAACCTCAACTTTATTCCTTGGAATATTGAAGGCTTGTGCATGTATCACTTGTCATGACATCTTGACAAACTTAATGTGGTACATACAACTTATATCAAAAGCTACTGTGACTATTTTAAGACACAAAATAATAGCTATCATACATAGATCCTCTTCTACTCTCAGAATCACATTTTCTCTGATACATCTACTTAGCTGCATAGACACAAGCAAGAAAAAAGCACATACACCATATGTCTACTTATACACTATCTCTTAGTGTTGCCATTTATCTTTTTACTTGTTATCTCATTCTTGCAGTTATGGTTAGTGCCACAGATGTGTGTGCAGGCAACTGGCCTAATGTCAACACACACACCACCTGGTTTGACATCTTCTAGGAAGGCGACTAGCCTGAATATCAAACCAACATCAGAATACACATACATAATATAATATATAGAATGCACAAAACTATTTACATTCTGGCAACACTCTGATTTGGAACAAAATTCTCGGCACACAGCAAGCTCGCCCATCTTGAGCAACATGGCCATTGATGAGCTCGTGAGCACTCGAGCTCCTGTTTGATTATTTGTCATTTTTGAGTTGCATTCATGCTCTGATTGTGTTTCGTCTATTTATATTTTCCGCTTTCTGATGAAGCTTGCAGTTTGTTAAGATGAAAGTTTTCACGCCCAGTAACGGATATTTCAGTTTTACTCGCATTTACAAGGAAGACTTCCAGGTATTGTCCTGGCCTCCAAATTCTCAGACATGTATCTAATCGAGCATTTGTGGTTTGTGTAGGAACATCAAATTTGATCTGTGGCGGCTCAACCATGTAACTTACAAGAGTTAAAGGATCTGCTGGTAACATTTTTGTAGCAAACACCACACCCTTAGAAATCTTGTAGCATTCATGCCTCATTGGGTAAGAGTTGTTTTGGCATCATGTGGAGGATCAACACCATATTTGGGCAATCAGCGTAATTTTCGAACTAAGAGCCGCATCGGCGTAAGGTGAGAAATTTTGCGATCTTGGAAGCAAAAGTTGCCGTAAGGGCCGCGCCTGTGAAGTCGTGATGCTGCTCAGAAAACTAAATTATCTTCTTCCTTGTTTTCATGAATTAACTCGCACCCAATGTGATTATATGTATACTTCAAAGGCTAATTCTGCAACTCAGTGTCGATCTGCTTTATGCACTTATTTTTTCATACTGGCAAAAGCTTTTAATTATATATTTTTTATTAATCATGCTAATGATGTTTTGCCTTTATTAATTCTCAAAACCATTTATGTAATCAATATAAATCACAGTTAATCTTAAGACTCCCGTTAGAATATCGCATTGCTCATAAAACCGCACAATTGTCTAAATTCCATTCAATGTGGATGTCTGCTACAGGATGGTTCTCTGTTCACCGCAATAGAATCCGTCTTAGAAGTAATTAACTTATAAATTATTGCTTGTGATGCTTTCGATTAATGTTTTCTTTAATAATATGTTCCTTCTGTGTTTGTTATGCTTTTTTTTTCTCATCTACAGATATTTGTGTTAGAATGAAGTTGCTTTACGCTTCCTTTTACCAGCCGTCTCACACGTTTTCGCGCGTCTCCCCGCCAACACTTCGAAACAACACTGTCTCCGCTTTCTCGCTTTTTTTCTTTTAAGTGGTTTGACCTACTTTCATTTACTGCGCACTGAGCCTTCGCGTTGAGCTCCGCTATGAATGGAAAAGCTCTCCCTTCTTTTTTTCTTTTTCATTTGTGAAGATTTTATTATCAGCCAAGTATTAAATTAATTACCCATTGTTAACATCAGATGATAATGCTACAGTGCTTATTAGTGAGAAAGCATTTCCAGCCAAAGCCATCAACTTCCACTATCTCAATAAAAAAAATTAAAATCAAAGCAAAACTCAGGAGCACGGAGCCAAGAAACGAATATATTACATGCCAGATAAACCAAGTAGAGTGAACAGAATTTGTCTTTCTGTCCCGCCAGTATTGTTTGGAATAGGTCACTGCTAATGGAATCATCCTGGGGCAGGCTTTTGCATTGTTCATGTTCTTAAGCTTTTGTTCAGGGAAGTGCCCATCAAACCGGTCTCCCCACCCCAGAGTATTCAACGTTCCTTCCCTTGGTTGCATCGCACCTTCCTGCATGATGTATGCTGCAGCCAACGAAAGAGATACCCTGGGGCGCTCTCCACAGAAGCCTCGGACATCTGTGTGCTTATGTCCCTATTCCATCCCCCATGCAAAGGGCATTTGAGTCGGGCATTCCTTTCACAAGCAAACCTCCTAACCTTAAGACCTACGCGAGCATTTCCTATTCCTCCCCCACTTTCCCTCCTAAACCAACATCAGGACAGCGGAGTTATCGTTTAATTGGAAGTGTCTAACGTAGGAGTAAAAGCGGATGGGAGGGGGGTCACAGTCGAGTTTGTGAAAAAAAGAAGACGTTTGAAAAAATTTACTAAGCATCTGCATGAAAAAAAAAGAAAAAAAAAGGGATGGAAGAAAGTCTTATCGAAAACAAATTCGGCATAAGGGACACACACCTGAAAATTTTCAATTTTAGTAACGTAAGAGCCGCTGCTCTTAGCCCAAAAATTATGGTTGTTGTAATTGGCTCTTTGGTGGATTTGTGTTTTTAACTTTATGTGTAGAACAAGTTTGTAACATATGGCACTAAAACTGCTTGCTAACAAGGAACCAAATTGGGTGGTGAAAATGAGTAGTGCCAGTACGTCCTACTGCGGTGGTGGGGCTTGAGTGAGTGTAAGATGTACAGTGGCTGTCCAAAATAATGGGAACACCTTGAGGCAATAGGTGTTACACACCTAATATGGTGTGTGAGCACCCTTGGCATTTTAAACTGCTTGAATCCCCCTTGGAGTGGACGCATAGAAGTTCTGGATGGTGGTAAGTGGTATGTTGTACCATTCTTCTTGCAGAAACTGCTCCAATTTCTTGAGAGGCGCCAGAGGAGGATATCGCACTCTGTTTTCCAACACAGACCATAGGGGCTCAATGATGTTTAAGTCCGGTGATTGTGCAGGCCAGGGAAGGTGTGCAACTTCATCCTCATGTTGCTCAAACCATGATTGAACAGTTCGACTTCTGTGAATCATCATCTTCAAAAGCGCAATCCCCTGACAGAAACAATGTCTGCGCCATTGAATGCACATGGTCTGCCAAAAGAGTGAAATAGTCACCGCCAGTGATCCGTCCGTGTAAGGTGATATTGGGACTTGCTGCAAACCACGAGACCATGGCCCAAACCATGACGGAACCACCCCCAGGCTTCACTGTAGGAAGAAGACAGTCTGGGTTGTAGGCTTCTGCAGGGGATCTCCGCACGTATCCTGTGGTGGGGAATAGTGAGAAACTTGATTCATCAGAAAACAAGACTTGTTTCCATTGATCCGCAGTCCACGTTTTATGTTCCTGTCTCCACTGTAGTCTGCGTATCATATTCACCTGTGACACCAGGGGTTTTGCAATCGCAGCTCTGCCGTAAATATTGTGCTTATGCAGTTCCCTTTGCATGGTATGGGTTGACACTGGGTTTTGCAGATTTGCATTATGCTCAGCTGTCACTTTCGCCGCCGTGGTCTTTCTCCTTGCGGTCATAATCCTCCTTAATGTCCTCCTGTCTCTGGCAGTAACAGGAGGACATTAAAGAGGATTGTGCTTTCAAAAAAGAAGATTAAAAAAAAAGGAATAGAAATTGAAAAGAATCAGAATTCCATCATCAATGACTGCAGAGATTTGTCCCTGCCTAACATCTGGCAACATTTGGTGAAAAATATCTGTAACCATTGGGGTTGACCACAACCGCGATAGTGATGGAGAAAGAGTCACTAGAAAAGACTGCCTGAAAGAGAAGAGTTTTCTCTGAATTTTTTTTTTTTTATTAAAACATGGTTCCTGGGCATCCTGAAAAGTCCTGGAATTCCATGTTGTCTTTGAAATGTCTTAAAATTCTGTAACGTGTCCTGGAATTTTATCCATTCGTGCCGTTTTGTCCCTGCACAATGTTTTGTAGTTCAGGATTTTCCTACTGATATAATTTATGTCTGACAAATTTCCATCCCCATCCCCTGGAAAATGCAAGGGGCTGTTGGTTTTCTTGTCAGTTAGCAGTACTGAAGCTGCGTTATTAGCACATCATTTGTAAAAAAAAAAAAAAAAAAAAAAATCGTGCATATGCCATCACTTTCTGTCCTGCTGGGGACACCATATCTCTGCAACTATTAGTTCGATTTGTAAAATTCGTTTTGTATTGAGAAGCTCGAAATGTTAGAATAATGATCCTTTAATTTTTTTTAATGCACAATTGCCACTAGAGAGTGTAAATGCAGATCCTATTGAATTCAAAACACATTTTATTTCATATATTTGCTTCTAAATATCTGATTGAAAAAATTATTTTTCCTTTCAATGCCATTTATATCTGAGACTATTTTAGTTAATCTTATTTTCCAGTAATGCCTAAATTGTTCACTAGGGGGAGTAAGTGTAAATCTCGGTTTTCTCTATATCACCGCTTCTGATTTTAAAAACTCTTCCTGCACCGAATGCAGCTCCTGGTGTGAAATTTATTGTATATTATTTCTCATTTTTGATAAAAAATGGTTTGGCCACCAGGAAGCATAAGTTTTTTTTTTGGCTTTTGATATATTTGCAACAAAATCTGAGCTTCCTGGAAACTCGATTGAAAATATTCTTTTGTGAACCGATACCACTCGCCTCGTATAACCTTTTGAGAATACCTCCTGTTTTTCCAGGGGGGGGGGGGGGCAAATATGCATTGTAGATATTCTGTTTCTATGAGTCCAATTTGAAAAATTATTTGTTGGAGAGCATATTTGGTGCAAAATCTTTCTCATATAATTTCAAATTTTTCTTAACGCACTTGTGTGCCACTTGAAGGCTCAAGCTCACATTTCTGTTTACAGCAGCAATATCTGCAGGACTAAAAACCCGACTGAAAAAAAAAAAATTTTTTTTTTTTCAATCAGATACTACTAACTATAAACACTCCTTGTGTGTATTTTCTTCCCAAAATAATGCATAATTTCTTCGCTAATCTATTTTTCTCAATATCTGTTCTTCTAAATGTCCGATTTAAAAAATACTTTTAATTTGTTCCAATAATGAAGCCAAAGTAGAAAAAGTCGCCCCGGTGGCGCAGTGGTCTAAGCGATGGCCTCTGATCATTCGTCCGAAAGGGGTCGGGGTTCGAATCCCGGTGAGGCATGGATGTTGTGTTTGTCTTACGGCACTGACTCTCTCCCTTCCCTGGAACCAGTGACCCTAAATTAGGGACGGGCGACTGCTTATAGCCCATTGAGTTGCTCACGGTGGTCGTTAAACCTCCAATCAAAAAAAAAAAAGTAGAAAAATATTTTTTTCTCAAAACCAGTATAGCATAATATATATAAAAGTTTTGTAAAAATTAAACCTGGTTACTTTTCAGTGACAGTTTTTGTATTTCAGTATTTATCTGTGATTCTGTGTATCTCATTAGCTGCAGCAGACATCATTCTCAACAGTTTGTATTAAGTTTGCTTAAGCATGTAGGGAGTTGTTTGTTGTAGATCACAGGTTGAGCAGACGTATGGTTTCACTGTATTTTAAGTAGGAGCATCTGGATCGTATGTCCTGGATAAGTCCTGAAATTCTGTGACCGAAAAAGTGTATGAACCATGTTAGTTACAATACCGGGTTATTCAGAAAGAATAACCCGATTTCAAAAATTTATATTTCGAAAAATTAACAATACAAAATGATAAGTAATACATGACGATGATGGGCAAAACACGTAACAATAATAAATAAAGGTAACTTACTTGATCATGCCAGTTACGTTACATGAAAAAAACTTTTAAGAGAAAGTTCGTAAGTTGGGAGCTTTCGACCTTATCTTAGGTCTTCATCATGCCAATGAGGACTAAGATTGTTGCCAGATTCTACATTTGAATTTTTCTATTTTTGTTGCCAAAACTTAGAATTGATCTCCAGATCATCGGAATGTAGAGAGGAGATTCGGAATTGCAGGTCATTGAGTTGAAAATAATTTCCAGGCTTTCGCGGTAACGGAGGTCAAGACGATTGTCAAAAGAAGCAATTTGTTTTGATATGTTCCAGCGGGGAACTGCAGATGTGTCTTCCATTGTCAAAATAGACAAGGCTGTATTAGGACTGGCTTTCAAAACATCTTTTTTATGTTCTAAAATTCTGTGGTTAATGCTCCTGTGTGTGCTTCCAATGTATAAGTTAACACCTGTTGAAGAAGAGATAGGAATGCAGTAAACTCCTGGGAGGTCCAGATTTTCAACTTTGTCCCTATCCCTTTGTAGAAGTTTCAAGATGTTTGGGGGGATTTTATGGCAAGATGGTAACCAAATCTTCTAAATAGAATCTGTAACTTCTAAGCATAGGAATGATGGTAAGGAACAGAACCAGAGAATTTCAGGATTTCTTTCTTTTGAGGAAGGAGACATTCAATTTTCGAATTGTTTTCATATTTCTTTTAGAGGGAGATGACTATAAGAGCAGGGAAACAATGAGAGAGAGCTATTGTAGAAATTTTGGAGAATTCTTCTTGAAGAGAAAGTTGGTTGTTGCAAATGATATGAGCCCTGTGGATGTAAGACTTCAATGCTGCAAGCTTGTAGAGATGCAGAGTGAAATATTTGTAGGGAATGATGTTAGTGGCCGCAGAAGGTTTACGATAGACGGAACGAGTGATGGAGAGATCAGCGTTTCTGCAGATGGATACATCCAGGAAATCAATTTTGTGTTTTACTTCCTTAGATATAGTGAGATTAATGGAAGGAAATTTTTCTGTAATGGAGTTGATCAGTGTCTGTAGTTCAGACTCAGTATGTGGCTAACTTATATATACATTGGAAGCACATACAGGAGCATTAACCACAGAATTTTAGAACATAAAATTAGATGTTTTGAAAGCCAATCCTAATACAGCCTTATCTATTTTGAAATGGAAGACACATCTGCAGTTCCCCGCTGGAACAAATCAAAACGAATTGCTTCTTCTGACAATCGTCTTGCCCTCCGTTACCGTGAAAGCCTGAAAATTATTTTCAACTCGATGACTTGCAATTCCGAATCTCCTCTCTACATTCCGATGATCTGGAGATCAATTCTAAGTTTTGGCAACAAAAATAGAACAAATTCAATTGTAGAATCTGGCAACAATCTTAGTCCTCATTGGCGTGATGAAGACCTAAGATAAGGTTGAAAGCTCCCAACTTATGAACTTTCTGGTAAAAGTTTTTCTCATGTAACGTAACTAGCGTGATCAAGTTACCTTTATTTGATAAGTAATACATCAATGTAAAGGGAAAATGTCATAAGCTTCTTTAACAAATGTTCGATATGACTTCCTACAGTCACACGCAGTACTTTTTTTCTGGCGGTATGCAACGGCACGCAGTACCAGCACCTTTTATCTTAAGGTGTTAAAAAATTTTGATTTATTGACAGCAAAATGTATTATAAATATTCCGGCAGATGGTACTGTGTTCACGAGCTGAGGCTAATGCAAGACAAAGTGGTCACGAATTGAAACTAATGCAAGACAAGTTTCCTAGTGTTATTTTCTAGCATTGTGCTAGCCATCGCCTTGAATTGTCTGTTAGTGACACAGCAGTGAACAATGCGGCAAGAGTGAATCTATCTAAGAGTTTCATGGACAAACTTTATGTGACTTATCATGTTTCACTTAAGAATGCTAGGGAACTACAGGAATGTGCAGCGACTCTAGAACTTCAACTCCTTAAATTTGGCAGAATTTTAAGCCCTCGCTGGGTTGCATCTAGCTTTCGCACTGTTTCTGCAGTGTGGCAAGACTTTAAAGACCTTGTCCACCACTTCCAGGAGGCAAAAGAAGGCAGCAGAAGAAGTAAAACAAATTGCTGTCTTTGTGAGGGCCTTTTAAAAAAAATAATGTCATGCGAGTTTGTTCTTGATTTGGGCCTTATGTGTGAAACTAAATCTAGATTTACAAAAGAGAAATATTGACTTGTACAAAGCAGACAGGAAGATAAAGAATACAGTTCAACTTTTTGAGGGAAGAATTGAAAATCTTGGTCCGTACTACAGTATGTCTCTTCAAAGTCAGAAGAACATGAAGTTCAAAGGGATTGAGCTCCACACAAATGTAAGACACAGTCCTGCAATAAGTTCATCTGCTTTTTATAAAAGTCTGAAAGAGGCTGTTGGAAAGCATTTGCTTGAAGATGATGATGCTGATTTGCCTGAATGGGTCAAGATTTTAGATTCCAAGTATTTGGCCAGAAAATCCTGGGAAGCATTTGACTTTTGTTTGGTGAAGCTGAAATTAGAAAGATAGCACACAAATTCCGCTTAAATGAAAGAGAAGCAGTTCGTGGTTTCTGTGAGTATCTTCAAGTAAATAAAGTCACGGACATACTATTTCATCTAAAGCACACTTTGAGCACAATTGTAATACCTTCCAGTGAATGTGAAAGGGATTTCTCTCAGATGAATCTTATAGTAACTTCATCTAGGTCATCTCTGCTTGTATGGACAGCTTCTGCACTGATGTTCATCAGGATAGTAGGACCTCCTCTCACTCAGTTCAACCCTAGGAAATATGTGGACTCGTGGCTGCTCCGAGGTCGTCATTCTGCAGTTGATACCAAAAGCAAGAAGCGATCTAGAGACGACGAAGTTATGTCGAAGGATATGTTAAAAGTGTGGAAGTTGCTGTAATAACATCTTCATGGTGAGTGCCGAATTCACTGGTCGCACGTATAATGTCAACACGATATGAAGATTCCTGCCAAACAGGGTCTAATGTGTCATTGGTAACTATAGATTTGTGGGCAAAGGAGGTACAAACACCTGATCTTTTGCATATCCCCAAAGGAATAAGTCGCATGGGTCATATCTGGTGACCGAGGAAGTCACCCGTGTAACACAAAGTCATCTGGTCTACTCCGACCAATCCAACTGCTGGGTAGTTCCGTGTTAAGAAAACGATGAACTTCTGTAAGGATTCAGTGCTTGCAAGTTATGCAGTTTTGTACGGCTTGCAACACAATTTTTCCTCAACATACGCCAAACAATAAGCTGAGGAATCCCCAGTTCTCGACTAGCGCGAATGGCCAATTTCTTCGGGCTGCGTAGAAAAGTCTCTCTAACTCTTTCAACATTCTCTGCAGATACGCCTGGTTGCCCTAGACTTTTTCCTTTACAAAAGACATCCAGTGTCCTCTAACTGATACCACCTGTGAATACTATGAGCCGTCGTTGGATTAATTTGGTACTTTCTACGAAATTCACGGTGATTACCGACTGACATCGTGCAAACGAGAGCACACAAAAAGCTTTCTGTTGACTAGATGCCATTCTCACTTCTTCGCCAAAAGAGCTTCATAAGCAACACACTAGCGCCATCTATTGTGCATAATCTAAAACTTAGACATTTTCCCTTTACATTGATGTATTACTTACGTTGTTAATTTTTCGAAATATAAATTTTTGAAATCGAATTATTTTTTCTGAATAACCCTGTATTTCCTAGAAGAAGAAAAAAGCCATATCAGATGTAGGATTAAATGTTAAATTTAAGAAACTAAAAAGCCAGTTTTCAAAATGAGCTTTGTTCAAAGAACGTTAGATGAGCTACTAAGTTAGAAACTTTTTAAAAATTCTTCATAGTGATTGTATGTATGGTCATTATTTTTTAGCGTTCATTGTTTTGCTTGTTTGTTTTCAGGAATCCACAAGTTCACAGGTGCCTGCATCTTCACCACTACATAATGGACTGGGTCCTTCTCCACCCTCCATTTTTCTCCCCCAAGGGAATTGGCATATCAGGGACCATGGGTAGCAATCAGCCTTTGTCAAGCCCCGCATCACGTGGTAGTACCCCTAGCCCGGGAATTGATATGTCTCCTCCGGGAAATACAGGAAGTGGACAGAAAGGTAACAAAAACATACAACAGAGAGTATGTATGTATGTGCATGTGTCTGTTTTGCTCATTACCATACCACACATCATTCTTTTAACTTTTACAAACTTCTTTTTTTGTAACAGTCGTAAATGATAGTGAGCTTTGCAGTGTTGCCATTCTACTGATTTAATTTATCAGTTGACCTACTGATTTTGACTCTGCCTACTGATAGATTTTTGTGATCTACTGATTTTCCTCTGTTTTAAGACCACCCATTAGGTGTTCAAATGAGTTTTAAAGTGAAATACTATTAAAAAGCACCAATCACTTACCCTAAAGATCATGGTAATTTTCATCGACTACACACTTCCAGCACGTCAATTATCGTAATGTTGTTGGCCTTCAAAGGTTTACAGACATCTTGCTTACGATTCCTACTTCCGGGTATGAAACATCGTATTTTTTTTTATTTTTTTAAGCCATATGAGATGTAACTATATAAGCTTGTCAATTCTATAAAAACCACACAAGCATACTACTCATCATACAATTCAATTAAAACACTATGTACATATTTACACAACCTTACATTCCTAGGTGGTTAAACCTTTGTCAACTGTGAGTAACAAAATGCTCCATCTGTTTCAAAACCCCTGCCACTCCCAATGCAAGTGTCACACTCATTTTGCATTGGGAGTGGCAGGGATTTTGTAACAGATGGAGCATTTTGTTACTCACAGTTGACAAAGGCTTAACCACCTAGGAATGTAAGGTTGTGTAAATGTGTACATAGTTTTTTAATTGAATGTATGAATGAGTAGTTATGCTTGTGTGGTTTTTATGGAATTGACAAACTTATATAGTTACATCTCATATGGCTTAAAAAAAAATTAAAAAAAATACGATGTTTCATACCCGGAAGTAGGAATCGTAAGCAAGATGTCTGTAAACCTTTGAAGGCCAACAACATTACGATAATTGACATGCTGGAAGTGTGTAGTCGATGGAAATTACCATGATCTTTAGGGTAAGTGATTGGTGCTTTTTAATAGTATTTCATTTATGAATTGCACGTAAACTATGCACACTTTGCAGGGTTTTAATACCTTAAAAGTGCAAATATAATAATTGAGTTTTAGAGTGTTTTAAGACACTGAAACATTTAATTTGAGAGAAAACAGCAATAACTTCAAAAATCAAAATATGCGCCATCATTATCTATCACCTTCTGCCATCGGTTGGGCAGCTGACGGATTCCAGCCACGAAGAATGCTTCATCGTGTGACGCGATGAAGTCGTCAACCCACTTTTGCACTTCGTCACCTTTGGAACCATACAGCAGACAAACCATGTTACATTGATCGAAACGAGTGATAGTCATCTGAAGGGGCTATGTCGGGACTATACGTCGGGTGCTCCAAAACTTCCCAGCCAAGCTTCAATAACGGTTTCGCGACATGCAGCCAAGTGTTGTCATGCAGTAATTTCACGGGATGCAATCCTTTGCCTGTGAATGGACGTTTCTGATAGATTTCCTGGTTCAATTGCAGCAATTGATGCTTGTAGCGATCAGCAGTAACAGTTTGACCCTGTTCCAGTAGTTTATAATAGAGCACACCCTTCATATCCCACCAGATGCACGGCAGAACTTCCTTGGAGTGAATATTGCGTTTCGGTGTCGAAGTCGTTGCTTCACCGGGGTCTACCCAGTGCTTTTTCCGTTTGGGATTGTTGTACCATATCCACTTTTCATCACCCATAACAATTTCCCACAGGAAGGACTTTCTGTGTTGTTTATTCAACAGAATCAAACGCTTCACGACACGGTCATCCTTGTTCCTCTGGCTGAGGTCACGTGGCACCCATTTTCCTTCCTTCTGAATCTTTCCCTTGCGCGTAAATGATTGGAAATGGTTCGTTGAGTTAACCCCAGTTGTTCAGCCAGTCCTTTTTGCGTTTGAGATGAATCTTCATCCAACAATGTTTGCAGTTCCTCGTGTGCGACCTTCGGCTACGTACTCGATCGCTAACATCAAAATCACCTGCTTTAAACCATCTAAACCAAAACTCACACGTTCTTTTCATAACAATATTATCCCCCGGAACAGAACAGATTGATCCACATGCTTTTACAGCGCTTTTTTCTTGATGAAATTCATAATGAATGTAGTGTGGAATAAATGCAGTATCGCTTTCCATCTTTCACCTACCGATGTGCACGTGCATTTGACTGTTGGGCAAACTTCTGTGTCACATTTTATACTGTGGACCCGTTATAGTCACATGACAATGCAGGGGAATGTCGGATATGTAAATTAGCAGTATAAGTCACACAAAAAACGCTTTAAAACTTATTTGTAGACCTAATACATGCTCAGGGTAGAGCCCATTTAAGAAGGGGGTAGCAGCCCAGGGCCTCACATTTTCAAGGGGCCCTAAAATTATGCAGGAAGCTTAAAGAATTGACAGAGTTCTGCAGCGCTTTTTTTTTTTTTTTTTTTTTGCAGGTAACAGAGTGAAAACCGTATAAAAACTACCTTGTGAATTTTTTTTTGTGTGTGTCTTTCCCCTCTTTTAGGATGAGTTTGCAAAAGCATAGTTGTCCTCAGTCTATCCTCAAATCTTTTAAAAGTATTATAGATGTTTTTTGTGCATATCTGTTATTGGGGGAAATTTTCATGCATTAAGAATTTGTTTGAATCATGAAATTTGGATAATATTATTTTGCCCATTTTGTCCAGTGCTTTAATATAATTTCAACAAGCTGAACCATGGGGGTGTGGGGGGTATTAAAACATAATTGAACTGGTGTCTATTTTTCAACGATGCGTTTTTACGTTTTCTTGCTAACACCAATTTGTCCATTAGTCGTGGGATACACACTTCAATATGGCGTGGATAATTTATAGCTCCCTCTTCATATTTTAGGAATGTTTTCTCCTGGGTGTTTTTATTCGGCCACCCATAATCAAATCCTAGATGTGCCACTACTAGTAATACTGGGGCCCCAAAATACTGCCTGGCCCCCAGGGCCCCTGTCTCCTTAAATTGGCTCTTGCTCAGGGACATGCTGTCTAAGAATGTCTCCATGCTTTCAGTACTCACCATCTACTGATCCAGTGGACAAGCCTCACCTCAGAATTGGTCTAAAGCTGAAATTTCACTGTTTTAAGGCCACCTACACACTCTGGTACATGCTGTCTAAGAATGTCTGCATTCTTTCAGTACTCATTGTCTTCAGATCCAATGAACAAGACTCACCTCAGAAGTGGTCTGAAGCTGTCAGTTCTGTTTTAATACCACCTACACACTCCGGGACATGCTAAGAACATCTGCATTCTTTCAGTACTCACCATCTTCTGATTCAATGGACAAGACTTGCCTCAGAAGTGGTCTAAAGCTGACATTTCTCTGTTTTAAGACCATCTGCACACTCAGAGACATGCTGTCTAAGAATGTCTGCATTCTTTCAGTACTCATTATCTTCAGATCCAATGGACAAGACTCACCTCAGAAGCGGTCTGAAACTGACAGTTCTCTGTTTTAATACCACGTACACACTCGAGGACATGCTGTCTAAGAATGTCTGCATTCTTTCAGTACTCATTATCTTCAGATCCAATGGACAAGACTCACCTCAGAAGCGGTCTGAAACTGACAGTTCTCTGTTTTAATACCACGTACACACTCGAGGACATGCTAAGAATGTCTGCATTCTTTCAGTACTCACCATCTTCTGATTCAATGGACAAAGACTCGCCTCAGAAGTGGTCTGAAGCTGACATTTCTCTGTTTTAAGACCATCTACACACTCGGGGACATGCTGTCTAAGAATGTCTGCATTCTTTCAGTACTCACCATCTACTGATCTGATCGACAAGACTCGCCTCAGAACTGGTATGCAGTGGAAATTCTGAGTAGGACTAAAATTATTCAATACCTGCTACATATTGTTATTTTTTAATTCATCCTTTTTGCCATGAAATATTTTTTTATTCTAGATAATTCTATTCGAGACATACTTTCGACAAGGCTTTGGAACACAGTGATAGGTATGCTCTTCCATGTAGTACTTAATGCTGCCGCTAACTGTTGCTTAGTAGTAGGCCTTGCTTCCAAACTTCTTATGCGGTGCTCTATGAGAGTAAGATCAGGGCTCTGTGCTGGCCAGTCCACACACGATAAGGAATTATCGTCAAACCACGCTGTAACAGTCTTTGCTTTATAGCTCGGTGCATTATCCTTCTGGTACCAACAAGGCTCGGTTCCATAGTATTGCCACAGAGTTGGTAGGGCATAATTGTCCAGAATATCGAGGTAGGCGTGCTGGTTAACAGGTTTGTCCACGATAACCAATGGGACCATATAACGAAAAACACCCCCACACGAGTACCCTGCCAGCTCCAAACTTGACCGTAAGAACAGTACATTCTGGTAAATAGCGTTCCCCGGCTGCCGCCATACTCACACACGGACGGACATCAGACTGACGGATCGTGTATCTGGAATCATCAGTCCATAGGACTCGTTTCCATTGATCTACGGTCCACGATAAATGCTCTTTACACCATGCTAAACGACGAGTAGCATTCCAAGTGGAGATGAAACGCTTATGAGCAGCCTAATGACCACGGTAACCCATGGAATGAAGTTCTCTGTGAAAGGTACGTGTACATACCGAGGTTCCAGCATTTTTACTCGCCTGTACACTGAGGTCTTGTGCAGTACTTCGTCGATTAGCTGTAAAGACTCCTGAGGCTTCGACGTCCTCTATCACTGATTTTCTTTGGTCTGCCGGTACGTTTTGCTGCTTCAGGCACGTCATGTGTGTTCCACTTATTCAGTACATCCAAAACAGTTGACTTGGGTATGTTTAAACGCCTCTTGGTTTCTCTTATGGACAACCCACTAATATAACACCCAACAATCTTTCCTTTCTCAAAGTCGGTTCTCTCCCGCCGTGACATTTTCGCTCAAACTCACAGTGCTATATGATCGCAGTCAGCTGCAGGCTTGTTTTTATACCGTTTGCAGCTGTACCGTGCATTTTGACAATGCAACTGATCTGTTCATTTGGCTTTGAAGGGTGTGTCCGGTGACTTTTGTCAACATAGTGTATGGCTGTAGAGTATGCTCACAAAAGGAAACTTGAGCTAATAATCTTGCGATACAACAACAAAAGAGAACAAAAAAAAAAACTGTTTAAAGCAATGCATTTCTTTGCTTTGAAATAAGTGTATAGTTACTTTCTTATAGGTGTATAATTATTGAAAGTAAGAATAATCAATAACAAATGAATTGTAATATTAAAATAATACATTTCTTTGCTGTGAAATACAGTAAGTCCCCAACCTACACAGTTAATTTGTCCGAAAATTTTCCGCGTCAGTTGGAAAACTGTGTAAGTTGAAAGGTGCTTAATTGCAGTAAATCGCTGACGTGTACGTTCATTTCTAGAGACGATCAAAGCTAAACTGTTTCTATAATATATGAAAAGATCAGCGAAGATGCCCAAATTAATCCTGAAATATAAATGCACATGTAACTGAAAGAAAACTCGCATGCTTACAGTTTATATATATAATACTAAAATTGAACCTTAAACACTACTATAATACAAGACACAACACATAAGCAGCGCAAATGCGGCACACAAAAGAGTCTGACAAATAAAGTTAAACATGACAAAACAAAACAAAAAATGAACAAAGACGATACTTAAATCAAATAAAAACGGTCGTCATCAGGGAAGCACCCATTTTTTGCAAGTGGCTTTTCTAAAACCAAGAAAGGGATAGACAGAATTGAAAAGTCCCCTTGGTTGTGCTCCCTAAGCCACAATACCAAAAGAAAAAAATGAATAAAATACAAACAAGACAACAAAAAAGGTAAACCTGATTATTCCCACACGGACAAAAGAAGGACGAACGCGAAGTTACCAAAGAGACTAAGAACGACCTCAAAAATAACATAAAACTACACATATCTTAACAGTGCACAACACCAAGAACCACTGATAAAGAATCCCAGATAAGAGCGAGGTCAAAGTTCAAAAAACACACAGTTGCAGATAAAACTGCAGAATAGGTGTAAACTGTGTTGTAATTAGTGAGCATGTGTTGTAAGCAGCCTACCAAACAGTCTAGTGAGTCCTTAGTTATTAATATTGAAGGGCCTTTAGTTAGTAATGTCTGCAAAGTTCAAACCCAGTTCTTGACGAGACAGCAGCTGAGAAAAGTAGCATTTAAGAAATTCAAAAGGATAACCATTCCTCATTAATATAACAAAGAGATCTTTTAAATTTCAAATGATAGCAGAGTTATCATTACAGATCTTACAAATTCTGAGGATTAGGTTGATTACTAAGTTTCCATGAATAGAAATAGAAATATTAGAACTCCAATTAATATAATAAATTATATCAAAGGCAAAAGTTCTCTTTTTATCAAAGACATCAACTCTAATGTTAGGTAGATCCTCCCAGATGATGTCGATGTCCAAAAAATGTGTATGTCCATCAACTGAATTGGTTTTTTCCAACATAAGTTGTGAAGGATAAATACCTTTAGCAATTGTCTCAAATTCTAGAATATTAAAGACAATAATTAATGTCATCAATATATTTAAAAATATGTCCAGCTTTTAATTTATGCATATTGTTTTTTGAACTTTGACCTTGCTCTTATCTGGGATTCTTTATCAGTGGTTCTTGGTGTTGTGCACTGTTAAGATATGTGTAGTTTTATGTTATTTTTGAGGTCGTTCTTACTCTCTTTGGTAACTTCGCGTCCGGCCTTCTTTTGTCCGTGTGGGAATAATCAAGTTTACCTTTTTTGTTGTCTTGTTTGTATTTTATTTATTTTTTTCTTTTGGTATTAAGCACAACCAAGGGGGCTTTTCGATTCTGTCTATCCCTTTCTGGGTTTTAGAAAAGCCACTTGCAAAAAACGGGTGCTTCCCTGATGACGACCGTTTTTATTTGATTTAAGTATCGTCTTTGACAGTTGCCTTGAGTGGGTGAACTTGGTCTGCAATGATGTTCAGATACCTGACAGCTATCAGGGATTGTGTTGTTGGGATCATGGGGCCTAAAGTGTCCCAAGAAAACATCGTTCATAGCATAACACCGCCACAGCCGGGCTGGGCTGTTTCCGCCCAACAGTGCCTCAAGGTGCCTTAGCCTCCATTGGCAATCGGCGTATCCGCGCTCGGCCGTCTACATGATGCACCAGGAATCTTTATTTGTCAGACCAGCCGTGGCGGCTCGTGGCAACTGAAACATTTGGGGCCAGTAGCCGAAGTCAAACAATGAAATAAAAAAACCTGTCATTATTAGGCCAACTATTCAGACCCCCATCCTACCCACAAGATTCCTTTACTCTGCTTCAGTTTATTCCCTTGACTCACAGTAATGCCCAAATCAGGCAGGAATGTGTCAACTATTGTATTGCACACGAAAAAAATTTCCTCAGAATAGAATGCATAACTATTAACAGAAAAATGTTAAAACTCCTTAAATAAAATTTTTACCTTAAAACATATGAGCATTAATTTATGTTAGTTGTGCTTTGTGTTTCTTCAGATTTCTCAATTGAGGAATAATCACGGGATTCACACAATAAAAAAATGTGGTGAAAAAAAAATAACTCCAAATATATGCAAGGAGGGAACGTTTCATGAATTTCGTCCCATATAGAATGAGTACCATACTACCATTTGCATTATTTGAAAGGTTTAACCTTTTTTTAAAGAACTTGTAAAACCTAAAAACATATATGTACTCATGTGCAAATTATACTTACAAGTTTTCTCATTTATTTATTTATTTTTAACATAGAAAATCATCTTAGTTAAAACTGAAATTAGTTCTGCAAAGCGTTTGTAAACTTCATACTCTTGGAAACTCAAATTCTTGGGCTGATAAGCACAGAGTTTTTTTAAGTGAAGCTTTTTGACTCAAATTCTTGGGCTGATGAGCACTGTTTTTTTTTTTTTTTTTTTTTTTAAGTGAAGCTCAAACTAAACATTCTTGGGGTGATAAGCACTGAGTTTTTTTTTAAGTGAAGCTTTTCTTCCAGATTTAAAGCAAAGAACGGAGATTTTAACAAAATATTCACTCTATTCATTGTACTCGACAAGCAAAAAAGTCACGACACGAAGGAACAACACATCACCGAGATAGAGAGACACAGAAAAAACAACTAAATGAACTTTGCTACGACATTTAAAACCCTCCCGCCACCTTTGAGCTTGGTCGTGGTAAGCTTCTCTGTCAACCCATGGTGTTAAGGAAATGGACACATTCCCGGCCAATCAAATTAGCTTTTTGCACATGCGGTTAAGGCAGTGTTGTATGTAGGTCATCATACTGAATGAGACGGGGAGGAAATCGTCTCCTCTTTGCTTGCGTAGTGATGTTACAGGGGCCAATAACCTCGCACTCTGAATGTGATCTCTTTCCTCAGGGAATAGTTTTTCGTTTTTGAAGGAAACTTTTCCCTTAGGTAATGGTTTTTGAAGGGAAAGGTTTATCACCATGTAGTTAAGAGAGAGAATAAGAATCAGGGCTAAAAAATATATATATATATTTCTAGAAATAGAAATTTTTAGGTGGGGCCCGGCCCCTCTGGCCCCTAATGACAAACCACACCTGTAGACCAGGCCATTTTCTTCCAATCTCTATGATCTTGGGCCCATTTCATGCATTGTTGGCGATGGCGTGCAGTGAGCATGGGTACCCAGCTGGATCTTCGGCCACACAGGCCTGTGCACAGAAGGCTGTGATAAACTGTGTGCTGTGACACATTGCCCTGATCAGCACTGTTGCAGTTGCGGGTGATTTGTCGCACTGTGGCCCTGCGGACGCCGTGAACGAAGCGCGACCTTCTCCGCTCACCTCTGGCATCAACGAGCTTGGGTCAACACACGGCAGGACGACAGTTCATCATTTGGCCATCTGTGCACCACTTTTGATATGCACTCACTAGAGCAGCACGTAAACAACCCACAAGCCGTGCTATTTCAGAGATGATAGTTCTGAGGCACTGTGCCACCACAATTTGTCCTTTATCAAACTCCGATAAATCGGCAGCTTTTCCCATTCTGACTCCGAACACTCTATTAACCGAAAGCCGGTCCTAGGGTTGTATTTTATTTATATTGCTCTGTGAACTTCACCTGCACCACCATTCGGTCTCCAGTTGCGCTCATTTCTCTAGCCTGGGAGTGTTCATAATGTAATGGCTTATCAGTGTACAGTATGTATATAACTTGTACTATATTCTAGAGGATAATGCTTACCTTGGCATTCCTTGCTAGCGATGCGAAACATTTTCACACACGTGTTTTCCGGTCTTTGTTGATGTTATTGTCCTAAAGTCCGTTGTATGAGATGAATAGCTTTGCTTCACACAGTTTTCGCCGGGTATGCTCATTGGATCTTCGCCTTAGGATTCAAACACACCAATTTTTACTGTTCTTTAAACTCGAAATTTTCGCCCAGTCTCTGGGCATCCTCAGGACCGTGGCGACTTTTCCACCGACGTTCGTGGTTAACTTCGCGCTAATGGAGTCCGATACTCCTTGTTGCCATTCGTCGGATATACTTTCTTGGATATATTTCGTTATCAAGCCCGGCTGGCGCCATCTATGTTTCATCAAAATAACATTTTTTTTTTTTTTTTTTTTTTTTTTATTTCTTTTCCTATCCCGGATTTTTACGCTTTCCAGCCGTAGGTTGAAGAAGCGTATATGCTCCAGCTTTGTCCGTCCGCACGATAACTCACATGAAAATGGTTCGATTTCCGCGAAATTTTATCATGTGGTGGGGGACCACCTGGGGACGAATCCTATTGAAAATGGGCGAAAGGGGGTCAAAGGTCAGGGCATAAAAGCGGGATCCATTCCATTGCCTTTCTGCGTCATAACATGCGTAAATATGGTTCGATTTCAATGAAATTTTAGTAAGTGGTAGGGAACCACCTGGGCACGAACCCTATTAAAAATGGGCGAAATGGGGTCAAAGGTCAGGCAGGACATAAGAGCAGGATTTGTTCCATTGCCCTTATGCGCCATAACTTGCGTAAAAATGGTTCGATTTCGATTAAATTTTAGTATGTGGTAGGGAGCCACTGGGGACGAACCCTATTGAAAATGGGCGAAATGGGGTCAAAGGTCAAAACACTGGAGTGGGATCCATTCCATTGCCCTTGTGCATCATAACTTACGTAAAAATGTTTCGATTGCGACAAAACGTTATCATGTTGTTCCGGAGGTATAGTGAACCGGTTCTGTAGAATATCAACGAAATGGGGTCAAATTTCATTGCACAAAAGCAAGATTTATTCCACAGCCATTATTCTCATAACTTGCATAAAACTTCTTCTATTGGGACAAAACTGTAGTATGTTATTCTTGAGGTGTACTTAACCGGTTCTGTTGAATATCATCGAAATGGGGTCAAAGGTCAGGACACAGGAGCGAGATTTATTCCACAGCCATTATCCTCATAACTTGAGTAATAATTTCTGGTATGTTGGAAAGCATATCATAATCAATGCATTGCATGATTTTACCAACTTGTTTTATTTTATTTTTTTGTCGGTTTTTCTTTTGTTGTTCTTTTTCTTGTCTTATTAGTTCTTTCCACAGGCCCGATAATGTGCTAGGGTCATTTTGGTTACATACCCTTGTTTTATTTTTATAGATTAAGATTGCTTCTTCCCTCCTCATTTACCTTTCAGATTTTTTATTCTTTTTTAGCATTTTAATTTCATCGATTCGATAAAATTAAAAAATTTTGTCTTTTCATTGATTCGATGAAATCAGGGATCGCATTCCTCCTAAAATTCCTAATATTTTGTGACCCTCCTTAAATTCCTAAAATTATACCTAAAATTTGCTATTCTTCCTAAAATTTTCGTAAGCTTATTTATTAAAAATACAACCGTTATTAACGCCAATAAATTTACCATTACGGTAAGGTAAAAACACCTGTTATTTTAGAAACACAGCCTATATGCTGTGCTGCTGAAGGGAGGGAAAATGACGCCATCGAGATGCACTTGCTTCGGGGCGGGCGCTCCACTTTTGTGCCTTCGGACAGTTTTCGAGAGTAACAAGAGATCTAAAGGAAAAGGGGAGGGGTCATTTTCACCCCTGGTTTGCGCTTTGCAGACGAACTCCGTGGCACGCAGAAGATCGTACTTTATTTTTGGACATGCCTCGTGGAACCTCCTCTTTCTGCTGATGTTTTGTTATTGTAAACCGCAGGTGGGTGGAAGCAAAGAGAAAACATGTGGTCTCCTTTCGTAACCTCCGGTAATGCCGATGGGATGGTAGCTGAGTGTTATCGTGGCAGGCAGTAGAGCACGTGATCATTGACCTTCGATTGTGCGTCGGTGACAGCGACCTTCGATGCGCAATATATCTCGGCTCCGACTCGCTTTGACTGAACTTGCGTGAGATGCGTATGATAGTTTCTGGTTTTGCGTCTTTTATGGTGTTCTCTGTGCTGTGTGCAGGTTCAGTTCTCTAGTGGTGACCTGCTTTTTTTTTTTCTATCTTCTGACATCCTCGCAGCCAAATTTCGGGAAGTTGTCTGGTTTTGCAATATTGGAACGTGTTTTTGTACTTCCCTTTCATTTTCTGGTTAGTAATACAAGTGTTTAAGATGCCTAAATCCAAAACGAAATTTCAAGATGCGTGGCTCGCCAAAGAATTGGACGGAGTGAAGTTGAAAGAATGGTGTTCTGCAACTGAAACAATATTTTCTGCTAAGTGTATATTGTGTTCAGAAATTTTCAACATTTCTAATAGTGGCTTTTCACAAGTAAAAGCACATCATAAAGGAAAAAAAAACATTTGCAGAAATTTCAAAGTAAATTTCAAAATAAGTCCATCCTGAAAGCCTTTGGAGGACGGGATCTTCAGCCCAAAACAAATATTAGTGAAATACTGAGTCATGATTTACAGTTGGCTAAAGCCGAAGCATTATGGGCCATGAAAGTTGCTAAGGACAATGTCTTTTGTTTCATGCACTGAAACAGTTGAACTTTTCAAAGAAATGTTTCCTGATTCTGCTATTGCAGCCAAAATGCAACTTAAAGAAAAAAAAAGTTGCTTATGTGATATCACATGGATTGTCAAAATATTTTGAAGAGGATTTGAAAAAAGGACATTGCATCTAGTAGCCCAGGAAAGGTTACTATAGCATTTGATGAAACTACAAATACACAAGTGAAACGGCAGTTGGATGTGTATCTCAGGTACTGGTCTTCAGAAATAAATTCAGTTTCTTGCCGATACCTAACAAGCGTTTTTCTGGGTCATGCAACAGCAGATATTTTGCTAAAAGAAATTCTTTATGTGTTATCATCCTTCAATATTTCGTTGAACAGAATTATTTGTGTATCTATGGACAGCCCAAATGTAAATAAGTGCTTTTTACGCAAATTCAATGAAGTTGTAAAACAAGAAACAGGCCAGAAATCTTTGAAACTAGGTTTTTGCAACCTGCATGTTGTTAGTAATGCATTTAAAATTTTTTTGACAAGCTTAAATATAGATTTTGACAAATTTGCTACTGATATGCATTACTTTTTAAAGAGTAGTGCTGCAAGACGAGAGGATTATAAATCTGTCGAGGATATAACATTGGTCACAGCCAAATTTCTTTTGCGTCATGTCAGCAACAGATGGTTAACCGTTGGTTCTGTAACCCAGAGGCTCTTGGATCAATGGCTAAATATTACAGAATATTTTTTAAACTTCTTGCCATCTCAAAAAATATTTGAAAAACAACTACGCAATTCGGCAAGGTATAAAAGAATTCACCGTTTCCTTAAAAATGAGCTAACGCCTTGCTATTTAGCATTAATTTCATTTTCACACCAAAATTTTGAAAAGTTTTCATTATGTTATCAGAGTGAAGAACCAAAATTACACCAGTTATATTCTGATTTAAATACTTTAATGAGGAATGTTATGGCTCAGTTTATCCAAGATGATGTTATTGCAGGGAAATTTGGAGAAGACCTAAAGAATGTAGATTTTGAAAACAAAAATTCATGGAAAAATCTAGGGGAGTTAGAAGTTGGTATGAAGACAAAAAATCTCAGGAATGTTCAGGAGACCAGGCAGAAATTATTTCTCTTGGATGTAAGATCATCACTAATTGCAACCACAAAATATTTAAAGTCAAATTTGCCATTCTGCAATCAAAAGCTAAGAGACATAGAAGTTTTAAAGGTAAAAGAACCAAAGAAAGAGTCAACTCAACTTTCAGTCACTGAAGGACTTTCGGAAATAACCAGAATTTCAAGTGTTTTGCATCTTTCTGAGGAAGAAATTGATAGAGTAAGAGAAGAGTGGAAACTTTTAAATTGCGATAAGCCAACTCTAGATGAACTAGTGAAATTTTCAGAGGAAGGGCATATTCCAGTGCGGATTGATCATTACTGGCGTAATATATTTAGTATTAAAGACTCTAGCGGAAAAGAAAAATACTCAAATCTTGCTAAACTCATCAAGTCAATTTTAGTTTTACCTCATGGTAATGCTGATGCAGAAAGGGGATTTTCGGTTAACACTGCTCTGTTAAGGAAGGACAAGGCTAACTTAAAAGACTCAACTATAACATCATTAAGAATAGTTAAAGGGGCCATTAAACACTATGGATGTGTAAGTAAAGTTCCCATAACAAGAAATTTGTTAAATAGTGTTTGTGATTCACATAAATTTTATAAAGAGTATGTTGATAAGCTGAAGGAAGAAGAATCAAAAAAGGTAAAAGAAAGGAAGCAGAAAGAGAGGGAAAATAAGAAAAAGCAGCTAGAGAAAAAATGAAAAGCTGAGTTTGATGACAAAATAAAAGAAAATGATGCAGAAATAAATAGGCTTAAAAAAGATAAAGAAGCCTCCCTAGCAGTAATTCAAGAGGGAACAGAAAGAATGAGAAAAGCTGTAGAAAAACAAAATACTGTTGAAATAGCAGTTGCCTCTAACTTGATGATACAAGGTTCAGCTGAAATAAAGAAAACTGAAAGTAAATTTGTTGTGGTGGAAGCAGAAAAAGATAGGCTAATCAGGAAAAGGTTAAAACAATAACATGAAAAAAGTAATTCAGTGAACAATTGTACATAGTTCTTGGTTTTCAATTAGCTTTTTAGGATATTATAATTTAATGTGAAACCTGAAAACTTTACTGTGGAAATCGTGAATTGCTTCTGGTTCAACAGCATATTAATGTTCAAAGTGAAACTTGAATGTGGTAAATATACTTGAATATGATAATAACACGTGAAAAGATAAGAACTGAACATTAGAAGTAAATCATACTTAAACTTTAGACATTAGACGTTATGCAAAAAATTTGGGTGTGAACTTCGACCATATATACTAATGGACTGCGCATTGGCAATAGCTGCATCAAAGCCGCCATGGCTCAAACATTGGGCACGTCATCATCAGACTCCAAATTTCGTGTAAAAATGCTGTTATGATTACTAATTTACGCTGCAGAACTTCAGTGTTTTCGGTGTATTATGTGAATGCGCCTCATATATAATGAAAACTCTTCAGGTAAGTTTACTTATGAGCTATATACATGCATGATCGGGTTGTTTACATTTTGTGGTTTATAATGTGATGAACATTTGCGAAGAATTTGGAACATGCATTCCATTTTTTTTTCTTAAGTTACTATATTTTTATATCAATAGCTGCAAGTTTCTGGTTAAGTAATTGAACTTTATTGACTTAGGTATTTAATTCGTTTCTTACCCATGAAAAATCATAGAACTTTCTTTACTATATCGCTCAGAGCAACCATAAGCACAGCAGGTGTAACCCATCTTTTTGACTGTTGTCATGTGATTTTATGTTGGAGCCAGAAATTTTGATGTCATGCGCAGTCTATCAGTATATATGGTTGAAGAGTGTGAAGCAAACTCTTTACAATGTATACAAAGTTGTTTTACTAGATGTATACAAATATACATCTAGTTTTTATTGAAATACACTCCTAAAATTTTCCTAAAATTTTTCTAAAAAGTCCTAAAATTCCTACCTAAAATTTTCCAGAAGTATGCTATGATCCCTGTGAAATTAAAATGATAAAAAAGAATAAAAAATCTGAAAAGCAAATGAGGAGGGAAGAAGCAATCTTAATCTATAAAAATAAAGCAAGGGTATGTAACCAGAACGACCCTAGCACATTATCGGACCTGTGGAAAGAACTAATAAGACAAGAAAAAGAACAACAAAAGGAAAACCGAAAAAAAGAAGAAAAACGGGATAGGAAAAGAAATATATATATATATATATATATTTCTTTTCCTATATATATAAATAAAAAGTTATTTTAATGAAACATAGATGGCGCTAGCCGGGCTTGATAACGAAATATATCCAAGTAAGTATATCTGACGAATGGCAACAAGGAGTATCGGACTCCATTAGTGCGAAGTTAACCACGAACATCGGTGGAAAAGTCGCCACGGTCCTGAGGGTGCCCAGAGACTGGGCGAAAATTTCGAGTATAAAGAACAGTAAAAATTGGTGTGTTTGAATCCTAAAGCGAAGATCCAATGAGTATACCCAGTGAAAAATGTGTGAAGTAAAGCTATTCATCTCATACAACGGACTTTAGGACAATAACATCAATGAAGACCAGAAAACACGTGTGTGAAATGTTTCGCATTGCTAGCAAGGAATGCCAAGGTAAGCATTATCCTCTAGAATATAGTACAAGTTATTTTGAAATATTGCACATAAAAGAGAATAGTAGAATGATTAGAGCTATCTAATAGTCAGAATTAGAACTAATAATAGGAATTGACAGTATGTATATGTTATCGTTAAAGTGTGAAATCCATTATTTCATAAAATACCTAGTTATTTAATGAAATAACTGATCAAGTCAGTTAAAGCGTAAAACTCACTTGTTTTCTATAGTTTAACTAGTTATTTCATAGAATAACGATCTACACCCCGTTAAAGTGTAAAATAACCGAGTAAGTAAATCCAAAATTCAAAAGGCTGTTAAGTGAGAACCACTGGCACACCATTATAGCACACCATTTTGAACCCACTATAAAGTGTTATATAATAATAATAATAATGATATTAACTTATGAGTACTTCGTCTCAACCTGATAATGAAGTGCTGGTTGAAAAACCAAGGTTAAATAATGCCATTAGTAAAATATGTATAGTTTGTTCACAAGAATGCAGTGAAAACGTAGTTTGTTTGAAATGTAATGAGCCTGTAGACATGCCATGTTTAGAAGACTATGTTGTGGAAGACAAAGTTGTACAGAAGATCTGCAAATTGTGTTATAATGAACTGAATGTTCAGAGGGAAAGAGAAAACTCTAAAGAATGTTTGGAAATTCAGGCTAAGAAGATGAAATGAATGTCAGATAAATCTCATTCTGAAGCCTCTGTGGGGCTTACAGTTCGTATCCCAGTACCTGAAGTTGACAGAGGAAGGGGCGACGCCAGATCTATTTTAGCTGTTATCATGAAAATAACTGAAGAAGGATTTTTCAATTGGGAACAAGAAACGGCCGCATAAAACAGCTATATTCCCGATTCCAGTTTAGTGTCTGTGAACAAAAACTAATTCAGATCGAAGAAGTGCCGGATATAGAGAAATCGTTCCGGTCGGTTGCTACAGCTCAAAGTTTAGGTACCGGTCGGGGATTTAAAAAACCTTCATGTAAAATGCAGTGTGTCAACAAAAAATGTATTTGTTTTAGAAATGTTCTATGCAATTCCAAATGCCATTTTAGTAATCCCTGTTGTAACAAATGATTTTATTGTGTCTTTATATAAATAACATTTTGTATGCTGTATAATTCAGTCAAATTGTTTATTTTACCCTTTAACTGTTTTATCATTAGTTAATTTATAGAATACCTAGTTAAAGTGTGGAATTATTAATTTATTACACGCTTTAACTAACTTGATCAGTTATTTCATGAAATAACTAGGTATTCTATGAAATAACTAAATTATACACTTTAATGGTAACATATATATTTGCAGATTACGCTCTTACCTACTGCGCATTAACATGCTCCTGGCTCCGCCAATGTCGAGGATGCATTGAAATACTTGTGGAAGAACCATGTACAGTTGTCTTTCTTTTCTCGTCATTAATTGGTTTGTAGCAAGCAAGGTCATTATGCACTGCCCTAAACACATTCGTGAACCTTTCGGGATCTGGATCCCAAGACTTAAAACCAGCTAGTCCTTCGTCGATAATTCTGAAGCATTCTGACTTTCACTTAACTTCAAGTTATAAAGTGGCATAAGTGTGCCTATGCGCCCCGTCAGTAAGTGATCCCAGATGGTCACTATTTACTTGTTCAAGAACATAGGTACAGTTGTCTTTCTTTTCTCATCATTAATCAGTTTGTAGCAAGCAAAGTCATTATGCACTGCCCTAAACACATTCATGAACCTTTCGGGATCTGGATCCTGAGCCTAAAACCACCCAGTCCTTTGTCGATCATTCTGAAGCATCCTGACATTCGCTTTACGTCTTAACTGTGTGCCTGTGCACCCCATTAATAAGTGATTCCAGATGGTCACTGTTTTCACATCCAAGGGGTAGCCCATCCAGCATTTTTCCACTACCGAGCTCACCAGCGCTATCTTGTAGTCATGGCTGTATGTGGAGGATGTGCTACAAGGTGCAACCGTGTAACTCCAAAACTGCATAAGTTGGGAACTAACTGTAGGTGTATAGTAACTTTCCAAACACCCTATTTAACATGTGATCCTGATCTTGCAGCATTAAACAGTTAACCATTTTTTAGAAGTGAGTTTTATTAATCAAAGATTTTTATAATTGCACTGTTATAAATTTTTTTCTTACTTTCTGACACATATTTTACTTAATCCAGGGATATGATTCTTAATAGAAAAGTAACTATTCACAATCTGATGTCTCAATACACCAAAATTAAGTCAGCCAATTCTTCTAGATTAGATGGGATATTTCAGTATTCCGATAGGTGTGAATCCCTGTATGTACACTGAAGTGCCAGAAAAACTGGTACAGACGAGCTTATGCAAAATACATAGCAAAGTCACCTATGCGCATACTCGGTTGTGTCCGCCAGTGCATATATAAAGCGATAGACATCCTTGCCAGCTGTCAGAGCTGTTTTTGGCATGAGAATCGTGAGTAATAACGATTTAAGCAATTTTAACGCGGTGTCATAGTTGGCGCTCGAGAGATGGGCCATAGTATTTCAGAGGTAGAAACGAAGTTCGGATTTTCACGGACGACCATTGCAATGGTGTACCGTGGTTACAAGAATTCCAACAAAACCTCCAACCTACGATACCAGTGTGGCCATAAAAAGACATAGGGTAAACATGACCATCGTCGGCTGTCAAGAATCGTTTCACGCGATAAACATGCAACACTCTCGCAGGTATCATCGGAATTTAATGCTGGAACCTCAGCAAGCATCAGCGTCCGGGCTGTGCAACGTACCCTGCACAATATGGGCTTTGGGAGCCGACGTCCAACTCGAGTCCTCTTGATGAGTGTACGATACAGAGCTATGTGCCTCGCTTGGGCACGGCAACATCACCACTGGACACTTGATAACTGGAAACAAGTAGCCTGGTCTGGCGAGTCGCGTTTCCAACTGTATCGCGCAGATGGAAGGATTCGTGTGTGACACAAACCTCATGAAGCCATGGATCCCGCCTGTCAACAGGGAACTGTACCGGCTGGTGGGGAGTCCGTAATGGTATGGGGTGTGTTTAGCTGGACTTCACTGTGACCCCTGGTACATCTACAAACGACTGTGACTGGCCAACGCTATGTGCGCATCCTTTCTGACGGGGTACACCCGTTCATGTCCTGCATTCATGCTGATGGATTGGGCCTGTTCCAACAGGACAATGCACCTCCACACAAGTGGTGGGATGCCACATTATGGTTAGAGGAGCATTCATCTGAGTTTGGGGTGTTGCCATTCCCACCCAAGTCCCCAAATCTGAACGTGATAGAACACATTTGGGATGCCATGCAAAGCGCTGTCGAACACAGGAATCTGAGACCTCGGAATACACCCGAATTGTGGAACGCTCTGCAGGAAGTATGGTGTGCATTGCCTACAGCATATACCCAGAAGCTAGTGGAGTCCATACCCCATCGTATTTCTGCAGTCCTGCGCTCCCGTGGGGGACCTACCAAGTATTAGACTGGTGTACCAGTTTTTCTGGCACTTCAGTGTACTTTTCGTGTTTGTGCATGTTCAAACTGTAGACAATAGTGCAATTTTTAGAATGAAAATATTGTTATAAGTTTGTATCAACAATTGAAATGAGAGTTGCACTTGATTTCATTTTCTTGCATTATAATTTGGTGTATTTAGTAAAATTAATACAAAGTAATTATTATTTTAATTGTGAGAAAGATAGTTAATGTATCTGAGTTTTCAAAAAAAAAAGGGGGGGGGGCTAAAATGTAAAGACAGTACAACATAATCCTTCTGTAGATAACTGAGAATAAGTACAAGCTAAGATCAAGATAGAAACAAAAATTCTAAAGTGGCAGTCAAAAAAGAAAATGAGTTGAAAAGAAAGAAATTGCCTTATTTTAAATACACCAGATTGTGAATTCTCAAGAGACTCATATATATAGCGTATTAAATCCGTTTATTTTTGTTCTGTAGTGAGTACAAAGATTTGCCAAGCTTTCACACTCTACTGGGAGGCTTTTCTTGGTAATGGTAGACATAAAAATGTTTATGTCTACCATTGCCTTGAAAAGCCTCCCAGTGGTGTGCGAAAGCTTGGCGAATCTTTGTACTGACTACACCACAAAAATAAACAGATTTAATCTTATATATAAAACACGAAACGTCTGTTTGTCTGAAGCAGCAAAACCTCTCTAACACCGAACTGTGGCATCGTGAAATTTGCATAGCTTATTAATACTGGAATTTCTAGGTCAACGCAACTATTTTAAGATCGCTACGTTGTCCCGTTTGCAAGTTATGAATTAATTAATAAGCTAATCAATAAAGTCAGCTTTGTTTTCTATGTCATTCTGTTCCAAATCTGAAAGCACATGACTGCATTTATCCACAGGTGTTTCTATTCTTTGAGAACTGTGCATAAAAAATGCAAAAACGAACTTTGCGAAATCTTAACGAAACGGGCTGAAATTCTTAACACCTTGAATTGGTAATAAGAGGAGTCCCTCAAAATTTCACCAGACTCCGGTCAAAACTTTTAAAAATAGGCATGGAATTTTTAATTCATCGGTAAACAGAAATATATACTCAGAAACTGTTAATAAAATTTCGATGGCTAATTTAAGAAGTTATTTACCGATTCAGGTGAAATTTGGAGGTCATGTTCCTATTAACGATTTATGGTGTTCATTAAAATTTCAGCCAGTTTCATAAAAGATTCGCAAAGGTACGTTTTTAACTTTTTTATCCAATAGATTCTCCCTCAAAGACGTCTGAAACTGAAAGCACGTGATGCATTCGATCGTCGATAACAAATTGTTAACGAATTTTGTTCAGTCAGCGTTCTAATGATGTATCTCCTGGACGCATGTTTAATAATTCGTAACGCTTTTGGTCCGTTTGATTCTACAGATTCCATACATTCTGTACCAGGCAAAGCCGAGTAGTAAAGCTAGTACGCTATAATATGCATCTCTTCAGTATTAAGAAAGAAATAGATCATCTGCAAAGAGGAGGTCTGCTTGAACTGCTAAAAACTGGAAAGAATGAAAGCAAGCAGATGCTTGTTGAGCATGAACCAAAATCTATGGTTCTGTAGAATTAATTACTGATCACAAAGATGAAAATGAAAAATTAAGCAATAAATACTGTGCAGCTGCAGAGTCAACAAAAGACAAACGGAAGGTAGTCTGAGTTATATTAACACTTTCTTGCCATGTGTTTTGATTTTTCACCCATTTAAGAAGTTCACAAGTTGTATAGCGTGAGGTACAGGGTGATCCATTTAAAACAGTACCCTGAAAAAAAACTTACATTTCTGCAAGGGATCGCGCAAGGAACTTCTTCTTTCTTTCAATAGAAGCAGCAACTCCTGAAGAATGAAAACCACCACCGTGAAGAAGATTGTTAACCGTAACTGTAACTCAGCTCGTGATTTGTTTGTTGTCTCGTTGTCATTCACTTGCGTGCATTCGGAAGCATGCAGTACTCTGTTCCAGAGCGTGTTTTTTTAGTGAAATCGTATTGGGTAACCAATTCTGTCATCCGAACGCAACGAGCATTTCGAAGAGAGTTTGGAGTTCGAAAAGTGCCAAGCAAGTCAACAATTTTGTCGATGGCAAAAAAACTGGAGCAAACCGGTTCTGTTCTCAGCGGTAGCAGTAGACATTACTCTCCGATGCCCCAAACGCGTGTGGACGATGTTCGGCAACGTTTACTTCAATCTCCAACGAAATCGTTGCGCAGATAAAGCCAACAGACAGAATATTCATACGGAACTTGTCAAAGGGCAGCAAAAAAAAAGCGAATATTCGACCATTTAAAGTGCACGTAATCAATCAGCTGCAGGAACCAGACAAGGGAAAGAGAGTAAGTTACTGCAAATGGTTTCAAAATTTTCTAAATTTGCGATCTGATATTCTCTCCATCATATGGTTTACGGATGAAGCCTGGTTTCATCTGTCAGGCTACGTCAATTGGCAAAACAGCAGATACTGGGCTGCCGAAAACCCACACGTTATGTGTGAAACACCGATGCATTCACAAAAGGTTAGTGTATGGTGTGCGGTTTCGTCTACGAAAATTATTGGCCCCATTTTTTTCTCTGAGACTGTCAACACTAACGTTTATTGCCGCATATTCAATGAATTTGTGGAACAACTTGATGACATTGAATTGACAGAGAGCTACTTTCAGCAGGATGGCGCTACGTGTCACACATCGAAAGTCTCAATGGAACTCATAACCAGCTTCTTTGATGACAGATTAATTTCAAAAAACATATGGCCTCCCCGATCTCCGGACTTAATTTCCCCTGACTTTTTTTTATGGGGCTACTTAAAGGATAGAGTTTACAAAACCCATCCAAAAACATTGGATGCATTGCGTGAAACAATCGCGACTGAAATTGGCAATGTTACTGCTCGTACTCTACATGAGACATCACTGACTATCGTGCGGCGTGTTCAACTGTGTTTACAAGAAAATGGAGGACAATTCCAACATTTGCTTTGATAAAAAATTTGCATCTCTGAAGCAACAAATGCAACCTTGGCCTACACAAATGGATAATGATTCTGTACCCATTATTCAAAATCTTTATTGATAGATAAGTATACGTCACTTGGCATCCAATCAAATTGTTTATATAGACAATAGCCCCACAAAAAACATTTTTCGTGGACCCCACATACCCTAGTGGTGGACCTGCTAACAAAAATTGTTTGTCACATGTCTTGATTTATGGTGTAGCTTTATAGAAAAATTTGTTCTTCGTAGAAAATTGTCATAATTAAAAATTTAACCACTTTATTGCAAAATGTTTTTTGGACATAGTCATAATCACCATTAACATTTTTAAGTTGTATTATGTAACTTCTTGGTAGCATAAAATTATGAAATAATGCTGCTGGAAATGTTAAATCTCTCTTTTTTTTTCAAGATGTGTTATATCAGTGGTTATTCCATTTTATTGTCTCCACAATGCTGCAGAGATGCCAACTCCTACGGAAATACTCTTGTACTACGGAATATGGAAAATCGTGATTTTTCTACGGAGAATTAGCAGAAGTTATTGATTTTTATTTTTCTTGTTCCTCTTCCCAACGCAACGGCGCCCACTTGACCATTCGCCTTGCTTGCTCATCCAGTTCTGCCTCAAAGCTGCTCTGATCTTTGCGCGAGCGAACGGCACTCGATGAGTGTGGCCTTGCGCTGAGTCATTCTAAGTAAAAACCCTCTCTCCCCCATCAAGCAACATACTGGGGACATTGAGCGTAGCTCGCTTTGGTGGACGTTGGCGGAGTTCGGCCTGAAGCTCTTTCGCAGTGCAGCGACAAGCTCTTGAAAATCGTTTGGTGCAGAACGCGAGTGTCATTGCCTGGCATCGGAGTTTATTTGTTAAAGTGTGTGTCGGCCATTCATGTCAGTAAATAATATTTTGAAGTTTTTTTTTTTTTTCTTGCATTGCAGAAAAGTATGCTTAGATTTCGTTCTTATGTGCAGAGTTCGCCAAAATGCGTAATTACGCGTCTACTACGCATCAAAATTTTACCAACGCGTAAAAATATTCATCGGGAATTTTTCGCGACCCGTAGAAATGCACGTCGAGAAGCACATAAAGTATGCATCAACACATAAAAATATGCATCGAGAAACGCATAAAACTATGCATCAAAGAATTTTACCAGCGCGTAAAAATACGCTTTGGGACAGCATTTCGCCTTTCAAAAACGGAAGTGAACGAAATAAAGAATTTTTCCGTAATTGTAATTTCGTTTTCCTGCAATGTTGCTTCCATCCAGTATTGTTGTTATACATCATTTTATTACAAACATTTTTTTTATTTCACTTTGAAAATGGAGGGAAAATTTCCGAAAACGGAAATTCGATGGTGCAAAAATTCCCGCATAGTCTATAGGCAAGAGAGTGCCCTAGCTTCAAGGAATTTCGGCTTTTTCGTCGTAATTTGGGTTATCGTCGAGATCGATGCATAACTGAACAGAAATTTTGAGGCGATTGGTAGTGGTGAAAGATGCTTTCCGCCTGAGACTTTCAAAAATGGAAATTTCGTCCTTCAAAACTTTTGGAAACAGTGAAGATTTCTCCCGTAATCGTAATTTTATTTTTCACGTGGTTTACTCTGCCTAGTATTGTTGTTAAATTTCATTTTATTTCATAAATATTTGTATTTCACCTTGAGCATGGAAGGGAAATGTCCGAAAACGGAAATCGTACGTAGCAAAGGTTTCTCCCGTAACTGTAATTTTGTTTCCCAACAATGTTCCGAACGTGTATCCTGTGTTCTTAAATATTCCCTCAAAAAAGGTTTGCATTTCAGCTTGATAAAAGGGGGAAGGTCCGATAACGAAAGTGATGAAGCTGAAAAATTTATAAGAATTGATGCATGATATTTGAAGGCATTCATATTATCAAAGTTACACTATCTTTTATCAAAAATAGTGAAAGCTATCGTGCATTCATGGTCCTCAAACTGAAAGTTCTTTCAGCATGATGGATAAAATTGTCATCGAAGAGATTCGTGAAGCCTACTGTCGTAGCTGATGGCGAGTTTAATTTTTCAAATAGCAGTTTTTCAAAAAAGAAAAATCAGAAAGGGCACAGTGGTAATTGGAGTAAAAACAAGAATGTATTTAAGCGAAATCATTTTAAACGAAAATGAACTTTCTAAGTTCTATACATCTGTCAGAAAATTTTACATTGAAGAATGTTCTTATATTCAAGAAAAGATACTGATCTATGATGAATTCTTAAAACATGCAGAAGTAGCAGATCCTTCACTTAGAGCCAGAACATCATTTACTTCTGTATTATACATAGTCAAGCGCTTTCCATTTATAATAGCTGAAAATGAACGTCCCCCAAAAGAGGTTGATATACTGGAAGCTTAATTGCTTGTCATCAAGCTGACAAATTAGAGACCATAGCAGAAAAAGATAGAATAGATGTCACTTGGTCAGAAATCTCAAAATTAAGAGACCTTAATGGAGCTGTTAAGTATACTATTCTCTCGAAAGTAATGTTTGCAATACTTGTA
The DNA here is from genome assembly GCA_039090855.1 of Macrothele yani. NCBI lineage: Eukaryota > Metazoa > Arthropoda > Arachnida > Araneae > Macrothelidae > Macrothele > Macrothele yani. The sequence continues at coordinate 25,785,254 of CM077031.1, forward strand.
GTTCCACACTCGAATGCTACAAAGTGAGAGAGGTTTTAGTTTAGTGCGAAAAATAAAGTCCGTTTCCAACCTAATTTAGGTTTAGAAACTGTAGAAGCACTTCTTATTGCAAAAATGAATATATTCTCCTCTGGGCAAGTGTGTTATGAAAAAATATTTTCTGCTGAGAAACTGAAATCTGCAAAACAATGTACAGCCAAATCTATAAAGAAAGCTGTTTAATCATTTTTTTTTTTTTTGTGCAAAAAATGTATCAGTCATGGTGTATATTATTTTCCATGTGAAAAATTATGGAATATTTTTAAGCAGATTTTCATGTATGTAAATGAATAAGTAAGTAACAAATAATAATTAAATCAAATGACTAATAAATACCATGTTTTCCTTGGTTAAAATTATTATTTTTGGTATGACTACTGAATAATGGGCCAAAACTACAGAAAATTTGTACCAGTACTACTGAAAATATCTGAAACAGGTCGGCATCTCTGATGCTGTTTTATGCTATTAGATTGTCTTTGATTAGCTGCAGGTGGAAACATTTTAACTCACTTGCAAACGCATGATCTGATGGAAATGCAGGCAGTATGCACTTAGTCATAATTCAGCTGTGGGTTGTAACTGAGGGAGTAATCACAATTTGTATGCTCGTGAAGCAATCGGGGACAAGTTTGTATTTTGTTTTCAAAATAAAAAAATGTGATTTTTGATAATGTAATTTATTTTTTAAATATTTACCAAAAGTTAACATTTAAACCCAATGCTTTTTCTTGTGTATACAGTTTGGAGACAGAGCTTGGGAGGGAAGCTTCAACATCGGCAACATAGAGTAAATCCTGAAATGGCACCCTTTGTGCAAAGGAGTAATGGAGAGTACGTAGAAACGCTTTGACTCTTTAGGATTGGGTTTTGGTGTGGATATACTAACATTACTAATTGTTCAAGAGGAGTGCTTTTGATGGGATAACAGTGTTGGTGGTTTTATGGTTTTGGTTGAAAAAAAGAGATGAATGGAGATTAACAAAAATCATAACAGCTACAATTATGCATGCTTAGAAAGGTGTGACTTTACTTTTGCCTCTAAACCATGTATCATTTCGCTTAATACAGGGATCCTAACAAAAGTTCTGCACACTGTCAATTTTTGAGAAAAGTATGAAGTAACGGAGAAAACTTACCTTATTGCCCTTCAGGGTACTCCTCTCCACTGTAATGACAGCCTGCCAGTGGTGATTCAGGTCCTGGATGCTCCGTAGTAACCCATCTTTGTTCATCTGTCATATTACTCGGGTCACGTCCAATGACTATTCGTCCAGTTTTAGCTTATGTCACGGAGCCAAATTTGTAACGTAAGATCGAAGTCAAGTGGACTGAGTTCATGGCTGTATGGTGGGGGGAGATAGTTTCCTATATTTCGACATGAGTCCCCATACCGACGCTGCACCATGACACATATTTCGACAAAAGTCCCCGTACCGATGCTGCACCACGACACATATTTCAACAAAAGTCCCCGTACTGACGCTGCACCACGACACATATTTTGACAAAAGTCCCCGTACCGACGCTGCACCACGACACATATTTCGACAAAGTCCCCCTATCGACGCTGCACCACGACACATATTTTGACAAAAGTCCCCGTACCGACGCTGCACCACGACACATATTTCGACAAAAGTCCCCGTACCGACGCTGCACCACGACACATATTTTGACAAAAGTCCCCGTACCGACGCTGCACCACGACACACATTTCGACAAAAGTCCCCGTACCGACGCTGCACCATGACACATATTGGGTATATAAATAAGTTTTGAGGGATTTCCGTTCAGTGTCATGCTTATTACTACATGCATGCATTTTAAGGTGGCAATATTGCAGTACGAGATGCCAGCTGTCAGAGTCGGTATACGACGTTTGATTGAGGTGCGAAGACGTATTTGTTTTACTCGATGGAAAATGGCAACTTTCGTCCCGACGAAACAGCATTTGCGGGAAGTGTTGGTGTATTACTTTATTGTCAAGAAAAGTGCTGCCGACAGCTATCGCTTAATGTCAGAAATCTATGGTGAACATTCCCCATTCATAAAAACATGTGAGTATTGGTTTAGACGATTCAAAAGGAATGGTTTCGATGTCAGTTATAAAAGAACGTTCTGGATCACCCAAAAAAATTGCTGATGCCAAATCGGAAGCTTTACTCGACGAGGATCCGTGCCAGACCCAAAAAGAACTAGCAGCAGCATTAAATGTTAGTCAACCATGCATTTCACAAGTTTAGCTGCCATGAGAATGGTGTAAAAAGAAGGGAATTGGGTTCCACATGCTTTGCTGGAAAGAGACCTTGAACGTCGAAAAACCATTTGCAAATTGCTGCTTCAAAGGCAAAAAAGAAAGGGTTTTTGCATCATATTATTACTGCCGACGAGAAATGGATATGGTACGATAACCCTAAACGGCAGAAAGCATGGGTGAAGCCAGGTGAACCAGGTCATTCAACGCCAAAACGCAATATCCATGGTTCAAAGGTAATGCTGTGTATCTGGTGGGACCAAAAGGGTGTGATCCACTATGAACTGCTGAAACCATCAGAAACTATTACTGGTGATTGGTATCGAACCCAATTAACGCGTTTAAAACAAGCTCTCATGCAAAAACGGCCGGAATGGGAGAATAGACACAACAAAGTCATCTTACAGCATGACAACGCAAGACCACATGTTTCTCGACCTGTGAAAAAGTACTTAGAAGGATCCGACTGGGAAGTTCTACCCCACCCGCCATATTCGCCAGATATTGTGCCATCGGATTACCATTTGTTCTGGTCGATGCAGTCAGCACTTTCTGGAGTACGGTTTAGTTCTTATGAAGACATCAAAAATGAGCTGGACAACTGAATCTCTTCTAAGGAACCGGAATTCTTCCTTCGGGGCATACGTTCACTGCCCGAAAGATGGGGTAACATTGTAGCTTCAGAGGGAGCATACTTCGATTAATATTAAAATATTGTTTCTGTTCTCTAACAACGTGTTTTGTTCACCTCAAATCCCTCAAAACTTATTTATATACCCAATATTTCGACACAAGTCCCTGTACTGACGCTGCACCATGACACGTATTTGGACAAAAGTCCCCGTACCGATGCTGCACCATGACACTATTTTGACAAGTCCCCGTACCGACGCTGCACCATACACATATTTTGACAAAAGTCCCCGTACCAACACTGCACCATTCATATATTTCAACAAAAGTCCCCGACCACACTGCACCATACATATATTTCGACATAAGTCCCAGCACCGATGCTGCACCATGACATATTTTGACAAAAGTCCCCATACCGACGCTGCACCATGACACATATTTCGACAAAAGTCCCCGTACTGATACTGCACCATACATATATTTCGCGAAAAGTCCCCGTACCGACACTGCACCATGACACGATGCATTGTCACACAGCAAGATCGCTCCCGCTTCCAACAAGTTGGAGAGATTTTGACAAATTTTCGATCTCAACTTTGTCCTCAGAAAGTCACGATAATATTGCGCATTGACATTTTGCCCTACTGCCCCTCGATCAGTGACCACAACAACCTGGGCATCGTATGCAAAAATAGTCATTTGCATCGCTTTGGATTGTTGCCGACGACACTTTGAGTTGCATTGGGAACTTGGATGCCTTCATTCTGCTGATTGTGACTTCAGTTCCGGCTCAAAATCACAAGTCCAAGTCTCATCAGTTGTGACAATCCTTTCGAACATGTGGAGGTGTTCCTGTGCGATGCTCATTCTGGCTGCCTTCTGCTCGGGGGTGAGTTGAGGGAGCACCTAGACCGTGGCAATTTTTCTTTTTCCCAGTGAGTTGGTCAAAATCCAGTGAACAGACATGGTGGACAAATTTGTCTGATGAGCAGTCTCCTCGACTGTCAAACCGCAATTCTCTATAAGGAGCATTGCAACAATGGTGACAGATGTTTTGTCAGTCGCCGTTTTAGGTTGGCGTTCGATGCTGCTTCAGCCCTCCCGAAAGCTCGATGACCAGCAAGAAATCGTGCTTCGATCAAGAGTTCCTTCCTCCACAAACTTCTTGCAAGGCAATGTGAATCTGTGTCATAGCTCCCCCCCCCCCCAAGTTTATATTTTCATGTATGAGCACAGGTTTAATGCAGTGACTCGACCTGAGGAGTTGCATGCTTCCATTTCCAAACACTTCCACGTCCACACAGCAAATAATAGCATGTCGTTCTGACACCACTACATTGCTGCAAGTCTGACCTTAACATGACAGTCATTTTCCTGATTGCATCATCCTCTTCCGATTTAGAATAACGTGTGCAGTACTTCTGTATTGACCCTCATATTAAGATGACGCAGTAATTTTCCCGATTGCAACATCTGCTTCCGTTTTAGATTAACGTGTACAGAACTTTTGTTATGACTCCTTAATGAGATGGCGCAATAATTTTCCCGATTGCATCATCCGCTTCCGTTTTAGATTAACATGTGCAGTACTTTTGTTATGACCCTCATATTAAGATGACGCAGTCATTTTCCCAATTGCATCATCCGCTTCCGTTTTAGATTAACGTGTACAGAACTTTTGTTATGACCCTTGTATTGAGATGATGCAATCATTTTCTCGATTGCATCATCCACTTCCGTTTTAGATTAACGTGTGCAGAACTTTTATGACCTTCGTATTGAGATGACTCAATCATTTTCCCGATTGCATCATCCCCTTCCATGTTAGATTAATGTGTTCAGAACTTTTGTTATGACCCTCGTATTGATTTGACTTTGACGCAGTCATTTCCCCGATTGCATCATCCGCTTCCGTTTTAGATTAACGTGTGCAGAACTTTTGCATGACCCTCGTATTGAGATGTCACAATCATTTTCCTGTTTGCATCATCAGCTTCAGTTTTAGATTAACGTGTTCAGAACTTTTGTTATGACTCTCGTATTGATTTGACTTTGACGCAGTCATTTCCCCGATTGCATCATCCGCTTCAGTTTTAGATTAACGTGTGCAGAACTTTTGTTATGACCCTCGTATTGATTTGACTTTGACGCAGTCATTTCCCCGATTGCATCATCCGCTTCAGTTTTAGATTAACGTGTGCAGAACTTTTGAGTGACCCTTGTATTGAGATGTCACAATCATTTTCCTGTTTGCATCATCCTCTTCTGTTTTAGATTAACGTGTGCAGAACTTTTGCATGACCCTCGTATTGATTTGACTTTGACGCAGTCATTTCCCCGATTGCATCATCCTGCTTCCGTTTTAGATTAACGTTTGTAGAACTTTTGAGTGACCCTTGTATTGAGATGACACAATCATTTTCCCGTTTGCATCATCCTCTTCTGTTTTAGATTAACGTGTGCAGAACTCTTGCATGACCCTCGTATTGAGATGTCACAATCATTTTCCTGTTTGCATCATCCTCTTCCGTTTTAGATTAACGTGTGCAGAACTTTTGAGTGACCCTTGTATTGAGATCACAATCATTTTCCCGTTTGCATCATCCTCTTCTGTTTCAGATTAACATGTGCAGAACTTTTGCATGACCCTCGTATTGAGATGACGCAATCATTTTCCTGATTGCACCATCCGCTTCAGTTTTAGATTAACGTGTGCAGAACTTTTGTTGTGACCCTTGTATTGAGATGACGCAATCATTTTCCTGATTGCATCATCCGCTTCAGTTTTAGATTAACGTGTGCAGAACTATTGTTATGACCCTCGTATTGAGATGACGCAATCATTTTCCTGATTGCATCATCCGCTTCAGTTTTAGATTAACGTGTGCAGAACTTTTGTTGTGACTCTCGTATTGAGATGACGCAATCATTTTCCTGATTGCATCATCCGCTTCAGTTTTAGATTAACGTGTGCAGAACTTTTGTTAGTGACCCTCGTATTGAGATGACGCAATCATTTTCCTGATTGCATCATCCGCTTCAGTTTTAGATTAACGTGTGCAGAACTTTTGTTATGACCCTGGTATTGAGATGACGCAATCATTTTCCTGATTGCATCATCAGCTTCAGTTTTAGATTAACGTGTGCAGAACTTTTGTTAGTGACCCTCGTATTGAGATGACAATCATTTTCCCCATTGCATCATCCGCTTCTGTCCTAGATTAACGTGTGCAGAACTTTTGTTATGACCCTCGTATTGAGATGACGCAATCATTTTCCTGATTGCATCATCCGCTTCAGTTTTAGATTAACGTGTGCAGAACTTTTGTTATGACCCTCGTATTGAGATGACGCAATCATTTTCCTGATTGCATCATCCGCTTCAGTTTTAGATTAACGTGTGCAGAACTTTTGTTATGACCCTCGTATTGAGATGACGCAATCATTTTCCCCATTGCATCATCCGCTTCTGTCCTAGATTAACGTGTGCAGAACTTTTGTTATGACCCTCGTATTGAGATGACGCAATCATTTTCCTGATTGCATCATCCGCTTCAGTTTTAGATTAACGTGTGCAGAACTTTTGTTATGACCCTCGTATTGAGATGACGCAATCATTTTCCTGATTGCATCATCCGCTTCAGTTTTAGATTAACGTGTGCAGAACTTTTGTTATGACCCTCGTATTGAGATGACGCAATCATTTTCCTGATTGCATCATCAGCTTCAGTTTTAGATTAACGTGTGCAGAACTTTTGTTATGACCCTCGTATTGAGATGACGCAATCATTTTCCCCATTGCATCATCCGCTTCTGTCCTAGATTAACGTGTGCAGAACTTTTGTTATGACCCTCGTATTGAGATGACGCAATCATTTTCCTGATTGCATCATCCGCTTCAGTTTTAGATTAACGTGTGCAGAACTTTTGTTATGACCCTCGTATTGAGATGACGCAATCATTTTCCTGATTGCATCATCAGCTTCAGTTTTAGATTAACGTGTGCAGAACTTTTGTTAGTGACCCTCGTATTGAGATGACGCAATCATTTTCCCCATTGCATCATCCGCTTCTGTCCTAGATTAACGTGTGCAGAACTTTTGTTATGACCCTCGTATTGAGATGACGCAATCATTTTCCTGATTGCATCATCCGCTTCAGTTTTAGATTAACGTGTGCAGAACTTTTGTTATGACCCTCGTATTGAGATGACGCAATCATTTTCCTGATTGCATCATCAGCTTCAGTTTTAGATTAACGTGTGCAGAACTTTTGTTATGACCCTCGTATTGAGATGACGCAATCATTTTCCCCATTGCATCATCCGCTTCTGTCCTAGATTAACGTGTGCAGAACTTTTGTTATGACCCTCGTATTGAGATGACGCAATCATTTTCCTGATTGCATCATCCGCTTCAGTTTTAGATTAACGTGTGCAGAACTTTTGTTATGACCCTCGTATTGAGATGACGCAATCATTTTCCTGATTGCATCATCCGCTTCAGTTTTAGATTAACGTGTGCAGAACTTTTGTTAGGACCCTCGTATTGAGATGACGCAATCATTTTCCTGATTGCATCATCCGCTTCAGTTTTAGATTAACGTGTGCAGAACTTTTGTTATGACCCTCGTATTGAGATGACGCAATCATTTTCCTGATTGCATCATCCGCTTCAGTTTTAGATTAACGTGTGCAGAACTTTTGTTAGGACCTCGTATTGAGATGACGCAATCATTTTCCTGATTGCATCATCCGCTTCAGTTTTAGATTAACGTGTGCAGAACTTTTGTTATGACCCTCGTATTGAGATGACGCAATCATTTTCCTGATTGCATCATCCGCTTCAGTTTTAGATTAACGTGTGCAGAACTTTTGTTATGACCCTCGTATTGAGATGACGCAATCATTTTCCTGATTGCATCATCCGCTTCAGTTTTAGATTAACGTGTGCAGAACTTTTGTTATGACCCTCGTATTGAGATGACGCAATCATTTTCCCCATTGCATCATCCGCTTCTGTCCTAGATTAACGTGTGCAGAACTTTTGTTATGACCCTCGTATTGAGATGACGCAATCATTTTCCTGATTGCATCATCCGCTTCAGTTTTAGATTAACGTGTGCAGAACTTTTGTTAGGACCCTCGTATTGAGATGACGCAATCATTTTCCTGATTGCATCATCCGCTTCAGTTTTAGATTAACGTGTGCAGAACTTTTGTTATGACCTCGTATTGAGATGACGCAATCATTTTCCCCATTGCATCATCCGCTTCTGTCCTAGATTAACGTGTGCAGAACTTTTGTTATGACCCTCGTATTGAGATGACGCAATCATTTTCCTGATTGCATCATCCGCTTCAGTTTTAGATTAACGTGTGCAGAACTTTTGTTGTGACTCTCGTATTGAGATGACGCAATCATTTTCCTGATTGCATCATCCGCTTCAGTTTTAGATTAACGTGTGCAGAACTTTTGTTATGACCCTCGTATTGAGATGACGCAATCATTTTCCTGATTGCATCATCCGCTTCAGTTTTAGATTAACGTGTGCAGAACTTTTGTTAGGACCCTCGTATTGAGATGACGCAATCATTTTCCTGATTGCATCATCCGCTTCAGTTTTAGATTAACGTGTGCAGAACTTTTGTTATGACCCTCGTATTGAGATGACGCAATCATTTTCCTGATTGCATCATCCGCTTCAGTTTTAGATTAACGTGTGCAGAACTTTTGTTATGACCCTCGTATTGAGATGACGCAATCATTTTCCTGATTGCATCATCCGCTTCAGTTTTAGATTAACGTGTGCAGAACTTTTGTTATGACCCTCGTATTGAGATGACGCAATCATTTTCCTGATTGCATCATCCGCTTCAGTTTTAGATTAACGTGTGCAGAACTTTTGTTATGACCCTCGTATTGAGATGACGCAATCATTTTCCTGATTGCATCATCCGCTTCAGTTTTAGATTAACGTGTGCAGAACTTTTGTTATGACCCTCGTATTGAGATGACGCAATCATTTTCCTGATTGCATCATCCGCTTCAGTTTTAGATTAACGTGTGCAGAACTTTTGTTATGACCCTCGTATTGAGATGACGCAATCATTTTCCTGATTGCATCATCCGCTTCAGTTTTAGATTAACGTGTGCAGAACTTTTGTTAGGACCCTCGTATTGAGATGACGCAATCATTTTCCTGATTGCATCATCCGCTTCAGTTTTAGATTAACGTGTGCAGAACTTTTGTTATGACCCTCGTATTGAGATGACGCAATCATTTTCCTGATTGCATCATTCGCTTCAGTTTTAGATTAACGTGTGCAGAACTTTTGTTATGACCCTCGTATTGAGATGACGCAATCATTTTCCCAATTGCATCATCCGCTTCTGTCCTAGATTAACGTGTGCAGAACTTTTGTTATGACCCTCGTAAGTAAGGTTCTGCGTTAGGGGCAATCGTAAGCTTGTTAGGACTATTCTGACATTGTGAAGAAGTATGTCAGGGCAAGTCAAAAGTTTGTCTCATTTACTGCTGAAAAGTTTAGTGTTACAAGAAAGCCATACACATTCACATCATTCTACAGAGTACAGGCCATTGTTTTCTATACAGGCATCTCTGGATTTGCACTGATTCAGATTGACATTGATTTTGAAACATGAAAGTCAAAAAGTGAAAAAAAGTGCACCCTTTGCCAAAAAGACAACAAAAACAAAAGCGCCATAGCACTCCAAGAAAGTTATTATATTTGCACTTTTAAGGTATTAACCTCTTGCAAAGTGCGCATAGTTTACGTGCAATTCATAAATGAAAAAACCATGAGGAATAACCCGTTATAATAATGACGTGTTGGAAGTGTGTGGTCCATTGGAGGTTACCATGATCTTTATGGTGAGTGGTTATTCCTCATGGTTTTTTCATCCAAGAAAGTTGTTCGATCCTGATTAAACTCTGCATGCAAGTACCTCATGGGCGAATATGCAAATGATTAAAAAATAATGATCAGTGAAGAAATAGTGACCCGCCACAGCACATGGGAACCATGCATCACGGAGGGTATATCAAGTGCAAAGCTCGCACACGGGAACAATCGTGATAGCTGATCACAGTTACATTATCCCAGAATCCCCGAGAACTGGCCCGTGATTTGGACACCATCTAAGATGCTGTACCTCAGGACAGTATCCATGAAGTGTATGCGTCTATGCCACCCTGGGTAACAGCTTGTCTCAGAGCCAGAGGTGGCACTACAACATACTGACTTGTCCCACTCGTGTAGCTGTTTTATCCGAATATAAATGGCCCAGCTGCTCTGGAATTGCAATCATTTCCTTTCCCATACATGTACATTGCACATCCCAATTTTCATCTTGATCAGATAATTCCTCCCGGGTGCTTTTTTTTTTCAATGTTGTATATTTTATTACAATGTTTTACAGTTTTTCTTGTACTGCTTTTTATTCTAAATCATAATTCTTACATCGCTGCAATTACATATGTTTAGTTAATGTAAATTTGCTCTAATGAGATCGATGAATCAGTAAAAGCTGCTTGTAAATGGCCAACTCTTGCATGTGCGAGTTGAATTTTATGTGATTTCATTCCCTGCGCTTTAACCTGTAAAAGGACAAATTTAATCTGTGCAGAGTTCCTGGGGTTATTTTTATTAATAGATTTTCAATAGGTCGGCGTCGTGCAAGAATGCAAGTAGTGATCACTGTCAATCGCAGGGCCAACCGATTGTGCACCCACTCATTGATTGTGAGATGTAATCTACAACGTTTTACAGTTTTTCTTGTACTGCTTTTTATTCTAAATCATAATTCTTACATCGCTGCCATTACATATGTTTAGTTAATGTAAATTTGCTCTAATGAGATCGATGAATCAGTAAAAGCTGCTTGTAAATGGCCAACTCTTGCATATGCGAGTTGAATTTTATGTGATTTCATTCCCTGCGCTTTAACCTGTAAAAGGACAAATTTAATCTGTGCAGAGTTCCTGGGGTTATTTTTATGAATAGATTTTCAATAGGTCGGCGTCGTGCAAGAATGCAAGTAGTGATCACTGTCAATCGCAGGGCCAACCGATTGCGCACCCACTCATTGATTGTGAGATGTAATCTCCTCGAACTGACACCATTCCGTTACAGTGATGTGGACATTAGTCACTTGTCACAGTGAGTCGTTCTCCTTTGTCTGGAAAAGGAGTAAGGAAAGTTTGTTTTGTTTCCCTTTTCACTCGCTCCTCAAGAGGCTTTTACCATTTGGGCATCTGACATGGAAAGGAGTGGAAGGGGGGGACAAGTTGTGAAGAAAGGTAGATAAAATGCTCTGCGTTCGATTCTGCAGTAGCAACTGGGTTGTTATATAATTTTTATTAGGTATAAAAATAAGTTTTAAAGCTTTTCTTGTGTGGCATATACTGCTAATTTACATATCTGACATTCCCCGCGTTGTTGTCGTGTGACCGTAACTGGTCCAGAGTATAAAATGGGACACACAAGTTTGCCCAACAGTCAAACGCACTTGCAAATCGTTAGGTGAAAGATGGCAAGCAATACTGCATTTATTTGACACTACATTCATTACAAATTTCACCAAGGAAAAAGTACTGCAAAAGCATGTGCATCGATCGGTTCTGTTCTGGGGGAGAATATTGTATCGAAATGCACTTGTGAGTTTTGGTTTAGACCGTTTAAAGCAGGTGATTTTGATGTTAGCGATCGAGAACGTATCGGCGCCCCGCAGAAGGTTGCACATGAGGAACTGCAAGCATTGCTGGATGAAGATTCGTCTCAAACGCAAAAAGAACTAGCTGAACAACTGGCGTAACTCCACAGACTGTTTCCACTTGTTTATGCGCAATGGGAAAGATTCAGAAGGAAGGAAAATGGGTGCCACATGATTTGAGCCAGAGGAACAAGGAGGGGAACGTCATGAAGTGTTTTAATATGTTGAATAAACAACACAAAGTCTTTCCTGTGAAAAATCGTTATGAGTGATGAAAAGTGGATATCCCAAACACAAAAAATACTGGGTAGACCCCGGTGAAGCAACTAATCTTACACCAAAATGCAATATTCACTGCAAGACAGCTCTGCTGTGTATCTGGTGGAATATGAAGGGTGTGCTCGGTTATGAAGTATTGGAACAGGGTCTTGGTTATCCGGGGTAACTCAAAAAAAAAAAAAAAAAAAAGACTACCCCACTCTGTTCGGACCTTTAGGCTCCAGAAAACACCAAGGGTTTTGGATAATATACGTAGTACAGTAGAACCTCAATTATCCGAGATCGCTCAAAAAAAAAAAAAAAAAAAAAAAAAAACCACGCTGCTTGGACTTTTAAGACCCAGAAAACCCCAAGGGTTCTGGATCAAATACGATACTGTGGTAATGTTAGTACATTGGAACCTCAATTATCCGGGCTTCGATTAACCATAAATTTAGTTATCCAGGATCACTAAACAGAAAAACAACAACACGCAAATTGAACCTTTAGGCCCGCTTCTCACAAGAGATTCAAACCTCTGAGGCGATTACCTTATCTCCTCTCAACAGGTAGAAAACTTGTTCAGACTGTTCCCCCTCTCTGAAGCTCCTAACAGCAGCATGTGTATCTCTGCGCCATTTGTACTGCCGCGGGCTTTTCCCTCTTGTCTGTGGCAGGTTAGAAGAAGAGAAAAGAGTTGCATCTAAGCCACCAAGCATTCTCCCCTCCCCCTTTGCCCCCGAAGGAGCCGAACGCTGGTCTCGGATCTCACGTTACCTAAAATAAGTGTATCGCACATCCGTGTGGCAAATGCCTTGTTCTGTGTTCATTTAACTGGCGAAGGCATCGAGGTTAGTAAGGAGCTTTGCATAAGTTTGTGCCAAAATGTCTGGGTTTAGTACAAGAGTAAAAAGAAAGAGTTGTTTTGTCAGTTTCTACAGAACTGCAAATTCTTAAATGTGCCGAAAAAGGCGAATCAATCGCTAAGCTAGCATCAGAATTTAACATCAGAAATCAAACTGTGTGTGATACTATTCGGAAGAAAGATGAACTCTATAAGTTCGTTACTTCATCGGATACATATAATGGCACAGCATTTGAGACTTTTAAAACCATTTTCGATTATTCGGGCGACGGGTGCCAGTCATTAGACTGGATAATCGAGGTTCTACTGTAATTGAACCTCAAAAATTATAAAAAAGAACAGGGTGTGGGATATTAGCAGACACAAAATGCAACCATAATTTTTCGTTCTGCGACAAGTATTTTGAGCACAATTGCAAATTCGTGACTGCATAAATTTTAGTTTGTTTTTTGTTTTTGTTTTTTGGGGAAATTATTTTGATATTATGTTTTCCTTGTTTAAAGTTAAGGCTGTCTTTGAATGAGTGTTAGGGTTCATCTTTTGCCATAGATAGCACAAAAAATCACTCCTTGGGCGTGGCTTTTTATGCCTTGAGTGACTGTACCAGAAGTTGGTGTCAGCAAATCACTGCAGACCTCACCATAGTCAGAATGGAAGTGGTCTATCATTGTCTCCACAATGAAAAGACAAAATATGTGCTGTTATGTTTTAACCAATGACATTATTTGGGGGTTTAGCTCTGTAAGTAGGCGGAGTTTCTATATCTCAAATTCAGGGGTTCTCAGCTAATGCACACATTTTCTGTTCAAAAAATGAATGTACAGTTGGATTTAAGAGAATTTATAGAAGACCAAATTCCAATCTCACTTTTGGCCTCATTCAATGATTTCCATTTGGCCTAGATAATTAAAAAAAAAATCAGACAGGAATGAGAGATTTCATTTCTTCCAGACAGAAACACTGCTAAGCTAACTTGTTACGCCATCTAGTGCCAAACTGAAATACTTTCGAGTCAGATAAAAAAATTTTAAATTGACAGATTTTTTGGAATAATAACTGGCATACACAGTGCGTCAAATAATTTTTAAGACTGACACTAGATTTCAGCCTACGGTGGCCCCACCAGTGTAATCGCGAATGTGTTATAAACCGTGACCATCTGCTTGCTTTCTGCCAAAAGTACTGCACAGTTGTTAAAGTAACTCAAACAAAATGGGCGTTCATTAGAGAAGTAAAATTTTTTTTCATGTTGATGAATTATTAAGATGGAACGAAGGGCTGTTATTAAATTTAACGCAAAACTTGGTAAAAGTGCCTCGGAAACGTACCAAATGATGAAACAAGTTTATGGTGAGTTTTGTTTAAGTAGATCCAATGTTTTCCTGTGGCACAAACGTTTTTTGGAAGGAAGAGATACGCTAGAAGATGATAAACATAACGGAAGATGTAGTTCATATAGGACACCTGAGATTATTGAAAAAGTGTGTGATTTTGTGGCAAACAATCGATGTGCGTCACTAAGAATGATGGAAGAGTCTTTAAACATCAACAAAGAAACGATTCGAACCATCCTGCATGAAGATTTGGGCAAAACAAAAGTGTGTGCTAAATTTGTTCCACACACGTTAACCAATGAACAAAAATCAAGGAGAAGTGCGCACTGCTGAGACATCATTTCAGCCGCTGAAAATGATCCAAACTTCTTAAAATTGATTGTTACAGGTGATGAAACATGGTGTTTTCAATATGATCCTAAAACAAAGCAACAAAGTGCAGAATAGAAGTCAAAAAACTCACCACAAGCCAAAAAAACAAGAAAAGTTCCATCGAAAATCAAAACAATGCTCATTACATTCTTTGATAGTAAGGGTATTATCCATAAAGAATTTGTTCCAAGTGGACAAACAATTACTGGTGAGTTTTATTTAAATGTTTTGAGGCGTTTGATGGGCAGAATTTGTCGCATTTGTCCAGAATATTGGGATGAAAACAGGTGGTGTTTGTTGCACGATAATGCACCCATCACACCTCACTTCTTGTTCGTAGATTTTTAGCGAAAAATAATGTCTGTGTGTGAATCATCCACCGTATTCGCCTGATTTAGCACCCTGCAGAAAAATTTTATTCCCCAATCTTAAAATGACATTAAAAGGATGTTATTTTGATGATATTTCGACCATACAAACAGCTTGGACGCATGCTTTGGACGCAGTTCCGCAAAGTGAACTGGAACAGGCATTCGAATCATTATTAAATCGCTGTAACAAGTGTATTGAAGCCGGAGGGACTTATTTTGAATAACAAACCAAAACAAATTATAATTTCTTGTTTCTATTTCATTTTACAGACCCAGTCTTAAAAATTCTTTGCCACACTGTGTATATTAGCTATGGGTCATTTTCATTTGTGCTCAAAATTTCAAACGCTACAAAGTAATAGTCTTTGTGAAAATGTGCACAACAGAATTTACATTGAAGATGTAAGATAGAATTTCTCTCACACTCATTCAAAGACAGCCTTAAGAGAAATCTACTGTAAAACTGAAATAACTGCGTGAAAGGTGACGAAATGATGTTAAAAAAAAATGCAACAGTCAACATAGTTATCAAAGCTCAAAGAGCTGCTGGAATCTCAAGGACCCAAAGGCCATAGGAAGGTTAATGAATCTTTGATTTCTGACACATATGCGTAGAAAGGTGTCTGGAAAAACTTATACACTATCTAACAACAAGTAATTGGACACCCCTGCAATCGACGATATCTGCGGTCCTGATACACGTCACAGCCGCCGCCGTTAAATATCTTGTGGGAAACAACAATGCAACCAGTCGCATGCAAGATGGCACGCAGTTCGGAGCTCTCTGATTTTGAGAAAGGTGTAATCGTCGGGTATCACAGAAATGGCCGATCCATATGTAACATATCCAGTGAGTTGAAGTACCCAAAATCGACAGTGGCCTACGCGATTGGCAAGTGGAAGATGAGAGGTGACTGTCGGAATGTGCCCCGACCCGGCAGACCCACAAAACTGGGAGTTAGAGACCGACGGGTGCTGGCCAGAGAAATTCGGAAGAACCGCACCAAATCGATGGGCCACATCCGTGAGGAGTTTCAACAGGCATCTGGGAGTGTTCTTTCGATGAATACCATCCGTAAGGAAGCCCATCTGCTTGGTTATCGTGGACGTGCTGCCGCCCACAAGCCTTTGATCACCAAGTCCAATAGCGCTGCTTGGCTAACGTGGTGCAAAGAACGTCGACAGTGGACCGTTGAACAGTGGAAACAGGTTCTCTGGAGCGACGAATCAAGGTTCACCCTCTACCGTTCGGATGGCAGGGTCTGGGTTTGGCGTCTGTCTGGAGAACGCCTCCTGTCGGAATGTATTGTGCCAACTGTGAAGTTCGGCGGCGGTGGAATTATGCTATGGGGGGTGTTTCTCCTGGTATGGCACGGGACCCTTGGTCGCAATTCCTGGTAGACTCAACGCCGAGACCTACTGCACCATTTTGGATGACCATGCGCTTCCTACGTTGTGGCAGTTTTACGGGGTGGACCCATGTTACTTTCAGGATGACAATGCCACCTGTCATGTTGCGAGGTCCACCATGGCTTGGTATGGTGACAATGGGGTTAATCGAATGGACTGGCCCCGGACCTTATCCCTATCGAGCACCTCTGGGACGAGTTGGAGCGTCGACTTAAGGGGTGCCCCCACCGTCCGAAATCGGTGAAGGAACTGACCTGTCTTCTCCAAGCCGAGTGGAAGAAAATACCGCTAGCCGTCGTACAACGCCTGGTTGAGAGTATGCCCCGGAGGGTCGCAGCTGTAATCGCCGCTCGTGGAGGCTCCACCAATTATTGAAGGTGAATAAACTTCGTTTTCCTTTGCTATCACAGGTGTCCAATTACTTGTTGGTAGATAGTGTATATCTTTTGGTAATTATAGCTTAGGTGTAGTTTTTGACATATGGACTAAGTATGTTAATTTTTGTGACTAGTGTAGCTGATGAAAACTCAATATATGGCTGAAGATTTTCAGCTGCTCTTCATTCTTTTGTCAGACTGAGAAATCTGTGGAATTTGAGAAATATGTGAATTCATCCATGGAGTTCATTTTAAGTACGAGAAGCTGAATATGGTGGACCTCAATTCCCAAATTATGAAAATACTGCAAATTTCAATTTAGTTTAATGTTCATAGTACACTATATGGACAAAACTCGCCAGACACCTAGAAGAGAAACACAACAAAGCATTTATTTACATACATTAGTACGGTGTCGGTCCACCTTCGGCCTTAATGCATGCACTGACCCTTCGAGATATGCTTTCCACAAGGTTTTGGAACACAGCGATCGGTATGCACTTCCATTCAGTACATAATGCTGCCGCTAACTGTTGCTTAGTAGTAAGCCTTGGTTCCAAACTTCTTATGTGCTCTATGAGATTAAGATCAGGGCTCTGTGCTGGCCAGTCCACACACGATAAGGAATTATTGTCAAACCATGCCATAGGAGTCCTTGTTTTATAACTCGGTGCATTATTCTGCTGGTACCAACAAGGCTCGGTTCCATAGTATTGCCACAGAGTTGGTAGGGCATAATTGTCCAGAATATCGAGGTAGACGTGCTGGTTAACGGGTTTGTCCACGATAACCAATGGGCAGGGACCATACCACGAAAAACGCCCCCACACGAGTACACTGCCAGCTCCAAACTTGACCGTAGGAACAGTACACTGTGGTAATTAGCGTTCCCCCCGGTTGCCGCCATACCCACACACGGCCGTCAGACTGATGGATCGTGTATCTGGATTCATCGGTCCATAAGACCCATTTCCATTGATCTACGGTCCACGATAAGTGTTCTTTACACCATGCTAAACGACGAGTAGCATTCCGAGTGGAGATGAAAGGCTTATGAGCAGCCGCACGATCCCGGTAACCCATGAAACGAAGTTCTCTGCGAATGGTGCGTGTTTGTACTGCTGTTCCAGCATTTTGACTCGCCTGTATACTCTGGTCTTGTGCAGTACTCCGTCGATTAGTTGTAACGACTCTCCTGTGGCTTCGACGTCCTCTATTGCTGATTTTCTTTGGTCTGCCGGTACGTTTTGCTGCTCCATGTGTCTTTCCACGTATTCAGAACATCCAAAAGAGTTGACTTCGGTATGTTTAAACGCCTCTGGGTTTCTCTTACGGACAACCCACTAATAATAGCACCCAACAATCTTTCTTTTCTCAAAGTCAGTTCTGTAACATTTTCACTTGACCTCGCAGTACAATATGATCGTGGTCAGCTGCAGGCTAGTTTTTATACCGTTTGCAGCTATACCGCACATCTTAACAACGCAGCAGATCCATTCGTTTGCTTTTGAAGGGGTGTCTAGGGACTTTTGTCAATGTAGTGGATTTATTATACGTACATCTGATGGAGGAAATGAACATTTTACGGATAAAATAAGAGTTTTAAACTACAGTTAACAAGTGAGTTTTGATAAAATGTGGTTTAAAGATCAACAAAAATTATCCCATGCATATAATTTTTCATTCACATATGTCAGATTTCAAACATATAAGAAGATTCACCAAATACCCATATTTAATAATTTACACTCACTTCCAAAAGTGAAGCACGGAGCAGTAAGATGTGAAAAAATGGAGAAGTACTGCTTGCATTGACACGAGATGCGGCAGGAACGTAAGAAATATGTTTATTAATGAATCAAAACAAAGAAATACAGACAGAGATGAAAATAATATTGAATTTTCAGAAATTATAAGATGACGTCAAATTGGAGTCACTTACAAAGTGAGTAATAAAGTCACAACAAACAACAAAACCCGACATTAATAGGGTATGTGAGCACCCCTCATCTGCATACAAAGTTTACAATGTTTGACCATGCGTTTTATGAGGTGATCAACCACCGCAGAGGCCAGTAATCATCATTCCTCCTGTAGAGCAGTTTCCAAAGCCGCGAGAGTGGTTTGGGGCGGGAGACGTGAACACACAGCACGGCCGAGGGCATCCCAAAGATTTTCAATGGGATTAAAGTCGGGCGAGTACGCCGGCCACTCCATACGCGCAATCCCCTCACTCTCCAGGTAGTCGTCGACGATGGCAGCTCTATGGGGACGCGCATTATCGTCCATTAAAACAAAGGCAGAACCAACTGCTGCAGCGTACAGTCGCACAGTGGGGTCTAGGACTTCATCCCGATACCGTACAGCCGTCACAGAACTCCGTCTGTAGATGCGGAGGTCGGTGCGATATCCCAACAAAATTCCTGCCCAGATCACGATGCTTCCACCTCGGAATGCATGATGATCTGGGGTCGATTGCGTGTGCCTTCTTCTCTCCACACCCGTACACGCTTGTCATCGGGTTGCAGGGCAAATCTGGACACATCCGTGAACATAACGTTGCCTCAATCAGACACAGTCCAATTGGCATGTTGGCGACACCACTTTAATCGTGCCCCTCTGGGTTGGACGGATAGAGGAACACAAACCCGTGGTACCCGGGCGTACAGTCCTTTCATGTGTAGCCTTCGACGCACAGTAGTGGCAGATATCGTCTTACCAATGGCCGCCATAGCCATAAATGTCACACGTGTGGACGTCGCTCTTCGATTCCGCTTGGCTACAACAGCTATATATACGTCTTCCGCAGGGGTCGTAACCCTTGGGCGACCGGCCACAGGTCTACGAACAACTGTTTGGCTGGTTAGAAATTGTTTCCATAAACGTGAAATGATGGAATGATTCACGCCGAAGAAACCAGCAACATCTGTGATTGACTGTCCTGCTTCAATACGTCCGACGGCACGCCAGCGCTCAGAATCTTCCAATCGTCTTCTGGAAGCCATAAAATCAAGTCTGCCTTCAAAACAAATCCTCCGACACTTCTCAACACCTTGTAGCAGCACTTGCATGCAACTCCTGTACCCCTTCAGAGTGCTGGCTTCTTATACGACTGCCTTTTTTTCATATTTCTCGGCAAGATACCGTGATTCGCTGTTACCTACCACATTTGCATACTTCCATCTACCGCTGCGGCGAATTGCAGCCTCTCCAATTCCGATTGGCTTCCGGAAATTAACTTCTCCCACTTCGTGCTTAACTTTTGGAAGTGAGTGTAATTCTCAATTTCCTTTAAAATTCATACGAGTTCATCTGTTCTATGCTTTTCACTCGAAAAACAGATTATCTGCATGGTACAGTAACTGTAAGATTTGTGCCTAGAATTTTAGTCACAGGCGCGATTTTGCGCAAGCCAATTTTTTCTGATTTCCCACCCTGAAAAAGAAGGTATCACTTTCGACATGAATACGTCTTTAAAATCTGACCAGTACTTGGGGGCCAGTACGGAAAGTTGAGCGTTACAAAAAAATGGGCATCGAGTTCAGTGGAACTACCATATTATCAGTGTGAACCAAACCAACTTAGTGTCATTCGATAGGTAAGGGAAAAAAGACTTGCTTGTTACCTTGAGTTCGCACGCTGTGGTAAGCGGGGGTTGGGGCATGGTTTTGGGGACTTACTTCCTACTGCGCCGCGCAAACTTCAAATCAGTATAACTCGAAACTGCGAAGCGCTACGAGTAGAAATTGGTCTCAAACGAAAGCTAAAGTCCAGATCCGTCGATCCATGCAAAACTTTGGATTGCAGTTGAAAATTTGTTTTAAATTTCACAATGTCGGCATATGCTCGTCGAAATGCCGAGCAGAAATACGCCGAAGGTAGTTCACGCAGAAGAGCAACTCAGCAGCTTTGGGTAAACACCACGGCAGAACGCGTGAGAAAAAAAAAAAAATTGGGAGCGGAAGAAAATTGCTGTGGCACAGTTCATGAGCCCATGGAGGTGGAGCATGAAAACTATTCTGCCCATGCTTCGGAACATGGAATCGGCGAAATGAATTTCTAGAGATCGGCACGGTTTGAGAAGTGTTGGATATCGGCGAGTGAACGTTTCGAAAACACGTTTGTGAGCAATTCGTTCGGTCGTTTGCACAAGGTTTGCAACAGACTGTGGTTTCTGAAGGATTTGAAGCCAAAACGTGTGGAGTTGCTCCTAAAAAAAATTTCCTGGCAAGAACATAACTGAGTTCAAGTTGTGCAGTACGTGTCGTAAATCATCGGACAGCAACAAAATTCCGAAGTTGCCGCGATCGAGCGGTTTCAAGTATCCACCGAAATCGATCGTTTTGCCACCGTTGGATTCAGTAAGTGCCAAATTGATGCCGGTGGAGTTGCCATATACAGAAACCAGTGGCGCCTCGTGGTAGGAAAAATAGGTGAAGAGCTACAAGAGCAATATGAAAAGATATCTACTGTCTTTAATGAAAATCAGTTAATGAGAACTTACCTATGTTTTTATATACACTGACGGGGGAAAAAATCCCAACACCACGAAAAAATAGTTGGAGAGGAATGAAATGGCGGCAGTACATTTGTATACGTAACATATTTAATCGATTAAGGTTTCAAGATCACAGCTTATTGTAAGTGCGAGAAGAGCCATTTTAAATGTGAAATGCTGGTACATTAATAACCTGTGTAACCGCCAGAATGTTGAATGCAAGCACGCAAACGTTCATGCATTGTGTCGTACAGGTGCTGGATGTCAGTTTGTGGGATGGAGTTCCATGCCTGTTGCACTTGGTCGGTCAATACAGGGACGGTTAATGCTGGTTGGGGTGACGCTGGAGTTGTCGTCCAATGATGTCCCATATGTGCTCGATTGGTGAAAGATCTGGTGATCTAGCAGGTCCCAGCAACATGTCGACACTCTGTAGAGCATGTTGGGTTACAACAGCGGTATGCGGCGAGCGTTATCCCGTTGAAAAACACCCCCTGGTATGCTGTTCATGAATGGCAGCACAACAGGTTGAATCACCAGACCGACGTGCAACTGTGTCGTCAGGGTGCGTGGGATAACCACGAGAGTGCTCCTGCTGTCATAGGAAATTGCTTCCCAAACCATAACTCCAGGTGTAGGTCCAGTGTGTCTTGGCCGCAGACAGGTTGGTTGCAGGCGCTCACCTGGTCTCCTTCTAACCAACACACGGCCATCACTGGCACCCAGGCAGAACCGGCTTTCATCAGAAAACACAACAGATCTCCACTCCGTCCTCCAATGAGCTCTAGCTTGACACCACTGACGTCGCAATCGGCAGTTGTTTGGAGTAAGTGGAATGCACGCTACAGGGCATCTGGCTCGGAGCTGTCCTTCAAGTAGCCGATTTGTAACAGTTCGTTGTGTCACTGTGGTAGCAACTGCAGCTCGAATTGCTGCCGCAGACGCGGTACGATGCGCCATGGCCATACGACGTACACAGCGGTCTTCCCTCTCAGTAGTGCCACGTGGCTGGCCGGAACCCGGTCTTCCTGAGGCAGTACCTTCCCTTGACCACCTCTTCCAACAATCATGCACAGTGGCTACATTCCTGCCAAGTCTTCTGCAATATTGCGGAAAGAAAATCCACCTTCTCGTAGCCCTATTACACGACCTCGTTCAAACTCCATGAGCTGTTGATAATGGCTTCTTCGTCTTCTTAAAGGCATTCTTGACTAACATCTACACCCTATGTTGAATTTCAACGATAACTAACGCTCACGAACGTTACAGCGCGTATTTACAGCAAACCTGCTTTGCATGTTCGGTGGGGCGTTACTAGCGCCACACGTATGCGCCGAGCGCGAAATGTGCATAGACGTCATCTTACAGATGTACTCTCACCACCTACCAACTGTCGTTTATCTAACATAACCCGTTCTTGGTGTTGGGATTTTTTTTTCCGTCAGTGTATTAGATCAATTCTCCTTCCCTTTAAAGCCGGAAATTTGTCATTATGTCCTCATAAAATGGCCGTTTCTTTGTGACATCAAGAAAATGTCTTTCTGAATAGAAATATTTGCCAAAGAAGCAAGTTTATCTGAAGAAATAGTGTTTCTTGAGTAAGTTTGTATTCTTTTAAGGCAAGAAAGACTTCTTTCCACTGAAACACTTGCAGATGCAATTGTTAAAATCAGGGAAATCAATTTATAAGCTTCTGTAAAAATGCCTTTATCTCCATGAAGCACTCGAAGAAGTTTATGAGTCGATATGTTCCTTAATTTTTCATTAGCATATACAAAACTCAGTTCATCTTTAAGGCGCTGGTGTTTAGTAAAAAAATTTCCGTAAAAATGTTGTAGATTTTCAAAAGCGTGAAAGGGAAAGCATGAATTAAATTGGTCGAATTTGGTTCTGTCAGCAAGCCAGGCAAATTGAAGTTTAAGTTTCTCACAGTCTTGAAATCTTATATCCATTTCCATAAGAATGTGGCACAAAATTTCAAAATACAATTGTTTATAATTTTGAAAAATTGTTTCTGGTGTAAGAACAGCATATTCCCGTTTAGATCTGCTAATTTCTGTGATTTTGCTAACTTTTCCAAACAGTGTTCCAAATACCTCATCGTTCCTTTTGTGGCTCAGAATTTCATAAGTTGTTTTTAATTTGAGTAACACAGTAGTAGTTTATGTCTATTGATTTTTTCTGCAAAATTTCGAATAATAGATCGGTGAAGTCAAATATTTCATTAAATACTATTCCCAAAAATGTAAATTCAAAAGTGTTCATATCATTTAAAAACCCTTGGGCAAGTTGAATTGATTTTTTTTCTTATTGGTCACTATTTGTGAGAAATTCGAATACTTCCTTCAATTTATCCCAATTTTCAACTATTACACATACTAACTTTGAAGTGGAGGACCATCGAATTTCCGTTATGGTTGGCATGCATCTTGCGGTTGTTGATGTGAGTGTATTGTTTTTCACCACTCAGCGAAGCGATCGCTTCGCTGAGTGGTGAAAAGCAAAGGAATTACACTGAGGCTTGCAAAAAATATTCAACACTTAGAAATTTTAGAAAAACTCTGCTGTAATACAAAGTTCAAACGATATACTAAGCAATAACAAAAGCAGATTGAGAAGCTTTATGCTTATTTTTTCTGGAGCCCAGTCAAGTGTCCAGACATTACGTTTGCCCCATCGTAACATTGTCCTATTGACTTGTGTTGATAATCAAACTGTTCCAAAACTTTGTCTAGCATTTTGTATAAAGCTTCTGACGTTCTATCTTCACTCACACCATGGAAACCCAAAAATCGCTCAACCAAATACACCTTCCGAATCAACAGATCTTATTATTAAAGAGTACTCAGAAGTCTGGTTATGTCTTCCCATCTACTTGAATATAAAAGCATTGAACTTCATTTATTTCATTTTTGACGTGATCGTTTATATATTCAGAAATACATTCAATTAATTCGTTTTGAATAGTTTTTGAGTCACCTGTGAAGACATTTTTTATCGTTTCGTATTAATTTTTAATTTTTAAAAGAGTTCTTGATATCAACAGTGGAAGCAATTCCTTGAATTTTTACGATTTATCGAGTCAATGCCTTCGTCATGGTCACGGAATGCTAGTTCTTGTTTACTCAAATACAGTACTGCATCAATCATTGTCTGCAGGAAAAGTCTATTTAAACGAACGGTTTCGCTGAAATGTATTTTCAAAATCCTAGTATTCTCCCTCGGGGCATCGGTAATGGTTTCCGATTCTTTTCAAAATTATTTAGCGTTAATTCGCATTTCAGGTGTTTGCTAGAATCCCCACGTTTGTGAAGTGACCGTTTTATATTTAAGATATTTGAAAATTGTCTTTATTCCACGCCGAATTTTATTACTAAAAAATAAGCAGGGCCAACAAAATAGTTTTTGTAACACAGAAGGGACTACAAAGCCATTTATATTCAGTAAACCAACAATTTTAAAAATTATTTTTGTAAGATTTGCCGCTCTTCTTGATTTCTTTCTTGGCGACAATTGTCAGTGAATCCGTCGGTCGTCGTTGAAGTAAAATATCTCTTTTATTTTCATCTTTCCACCGATTGAACGGAGTTTGCAATAAATTACAGACAATGTAGTTCACGGGATACATACTGAAAACTAAAACTATCACTGTCAGTTAAACTGTACATGAAACTAAAGTAACTAATGAAGTTTTTAACAAACAATCACAAAACACGAAAAAACAAATCTCTTTCGGAAAGTATGTACCGAAACACCGCAAAGCCCAAGTGGATTGCCAAGGATTCCCATTCCACTGCGATCTCTTCGGAAGGTCACGACTTCAGGTGCAGAGGCTTGGCGTCTCAAGCTAAAACACTTCACTTGCCTGGCAGATAGGGGAGGGTGACGTCACAGTTACCATGGCAACTCGGACGACAACTGCAGGACTTCCAAGCACTCTCATTTCAGCTCTTCACTTGAACTGTTTTGCGTGTAAGGACTTGTTTTCCGTATTGGACGCGCATTGTGAATTGATATCTAATCAAAATTTTGGTTATTTTAGCACTCACTAAAGGCAAAAAAAGAATATATTATATGAAATTATTAAATGAAACTTTATTTCAAATAAAATAGGTGAAGAGTCACTTCACCTACTTCACCTGAAAATCCGCCACTGACAGAAACCTCAGCAGCCCAATTGATTGTCGGCCGATTGTCCCTATCGATGTGAGCAGACTCGAGCAGTCTTTGGTTGGCGACACGTGTCTAGTCGATGCAACAAGCAACAATCCGTCGAAGTTTATTCTCGGAGTTGTCTGCATTCATGCGAATTTTTCGTTGTCTGCCATCGAATGCTGCATGTTTCAAACGCTACTTGAATACTCTAAAAGTATAAAGAAAATCATCCCAGACTTGGAGCCTGATCTGGAAACTCCGATCACCATTATCGGCGACTTCAACGTTGATGTGTCGCGAAATCGAGCTCTCACTGATTTCATGCACCGCGAGTTTTGTCTGAGGCACATAACGACTGCTCTGACCGCACTCGGCAATACTTGTGTCGACTTGACGTTCGCTAGAAACATAGATGTATGTTGTATGCCATTTGTATCCTACTTCTCTTACCATTGACCAATGATTAATAACTTGTAATTGACTACTGAATTTGTCTTTCTTTCATTTACTAGACCCAAAAAAATACTATGATTGTTTTAACGAGACGTATTCATGTAAAACCTTGTAGAGATGAGTTTGAGCTCAATTTTAAGAGCCCGGGCCCATCCCGCTTAATTTGATTACATGTGTTTGCTAAGCCCGGGCCCGAGTTCTCAGAGAACTTTGCTTAGCAAAGCTTGCATTATGCACAGGCCAAAGCTATGGCCCAATCAAGGATTAGTTTAAAAATCATTAGTTTCAAAAGTTTACTTCAGTTAATCCACTTCATAATATTAATATGTTATTTGAAACACTATGCATAAAAGCAAGTGTTCTAAAAAGTGGACTAGAAAATAAATAAATAATCGATCCACATGCCGTTCATTAAACCACGGGAATCTGTGATTTTGCCAAAAGCTGAAGACAAGAAAATATTTTAGAAACACAAAATATTCCATTCGTTATTTCTTTTGGATTTCTAAATTTACTTTTGTTTTGAATAAATTGCATTACAAAACATACAACGCTTTACAGACAGTCGCACGTGTTTTAAATAGTGACTGTAGAATGCTAAACTTTGCAATATAATTTACGTATATGCTAACTGGTAAAGATAGTTTACAGTGATGTAGTAAAGTATAAAAAAAGTATGTAAGAAAATTTCCAAACGGCGAAAAAAAAAAAAAAAAAAAAGTATGAGCACTTCAGACCAGATTATTCTGCATTTTGTAACATTAACAAAGCTTTGCACATAATAGTGTAATAGCCACGATATCATTCTATGTGTGTGCAGTTTTCAGCAAGTTCATGAAAATTGCTTACC
This sequence comes from Macrothele yani, assembly GCA_039090855.1. NCBI lineage: Eukaryota > Metazoa > Arthropoda > Arachnida > Araneae > Macrothelidae > Macrothele > Macrothele yani. The sequence continues at coordinate 25,811,864 of CM077031.1, forward strand.
ATAGTACACGTCTCGCAATGGCAGCCTCTCGAAACTTCTCAAAAAAAAGAATCGCATCTAATGCTTAAGCGCTTAACCTTGATCTTTCTTCTAAAACTTGACCTTCTGCACTAAACTCCCTTGCTAGCAGAACTGCTGGCTGGTATACATACACTGAAGAGCAATTGAATTAGAGACAGCTGGCATTATGCAAATGTGGCGCTGTGGGCGGCCCTGTAAACGGAAACGACATGGCGTATGCAGCGATCTGACAATATAAGGAGTGATGCGATGGGAATCAGTAAAAGTCGGACGCAGTATGGGTAAGACGAAGGATCTCGCCGCATTTGATCGTGGGCAAATTGTCGGACTCAACGAATGGGTCATTCCATCTCGGAAGTCGTGCAGGCACTGGGATTTTCACGAGCCACTGTGTCACGGGTGCACCGAGAGTACATCGAATCCGGTAAAACTATCCCTGCAAGGGCCAACTGCCGTGGACAAAAGCGTGTGGATGAGCGGGGTCATCATCGGCTAGCTCGCATTGTAACAGCAGATAGATGGGCTACAGTGCAAGAAATCACTCCGCAATTTAACGCTGGTGCACAAAAACGTGTAAGCAGCCACACGATCCAGAACCATCTCCTCGCTATGGGGTACAGAAGCCATCATCGCACGAGGGTACCCCGGCTGATCGCACATCACAGGGTGCAGAGATTAGCATGGGCACAGGAACATCGCCACCGAACCCTAGACATGTGGAAAAATGTTGCCTGTACTGATGAGTCGAGATTCACGTTGGTACATGCAGATGGCAGGATACGAGTATGATGCAAACCACAGGAAGAGATGGATCCTTCTTGCCAGCAGGGTACTCTTCAAGCTGGTGGGGGTGGCATTCTTGCCTGGGGACTGTTTACGTGGACTGAAATGGGACCCCTGCTACGTGTGACATCGTACCTCACAGGTCAATGTTACTGGGATATCCTGGACAGCCATTTGCTCCCGTTTGTGCGTCTTCAACATCCGACTGGGGACCTCATCCTGCAACAAGACAATGCAGCTGCCGAATGGTTGGATGAACACTCCACCGCGACATGACCTCGCTTCCTTGGCCAGCTAGGTCACCTGACCTCAATCACATCGAGAGAGATGTTTGAGGCTCTGACTCCCATCCATCAAATGTTTGTGAACTATGGGAGCTTATTCAGGGGTCGTGGATCCGTATGGCTTCCCAACGCTTCCGGTGTCTTGTGGAGTCCATGCTGAGACGAATCGCCGCCGTCATGAGGGCGAAAGGTGGTGCTACACATTACTAGACAGGTATCTCTAATTCAATTGCTCTTCAGTGTAGTACATGACTTGGAATGGCAGCTAGCTGAGGAAATTGATAATTCTTCCACCACAGTAACAAATCCACAGCTTTAAAGTATATTCCTCCCATGCTCAATTCCACATACTTATAAATTTCATCTTAATCAGGATCATCACTTTCAAACTCACCTTCCAAATCTTTAAATAAGCCTGCTGTTTTTTTTTTTTCTGGGGAAAAAAAATCAGAAAAATGAAAAAAATCATCGCTGAAGAAATCAAGCTGCAGATCTAGAAGTGACACCACCCATGTGCTTAACACAAGAAATTCTTTAATTTTTGGTGACTAGTTTATAACAATAATATCCAGGGAATTATTTTTTAATTAGTTTTTCGTGAAGGTAACTTATAAACGATGAAGGATATACAGGCTGATTCAGAAAGGAGTATACAGTTTCAATGCATTATGAAACAAGAACAATGTAAGATATTTTATATTACTTGTAACAAAATTGTAGGGGAATGTTTCAAGTTTCTTTTAGAGACAGTCACAGATGTTCTATGTGTGCACCCTTAGTCACACGACACACATCGAGCCGGTAATCCATTTCCGCCCAAACGCGAGGTAAGATATCTGAATCAAGTGCAGTGATAGTGGCTGTGATACGCTGTTTCAGCTGCACTAGATCAACAGGATTGTAGGGGAATGTTTCAAGTTTTTTAGAGACAGTCACAGATGTTCTATGTGTGCACCCTTAGACACACGACACACATCGAGCCTGTAATCCATTTCCGCTGAAACGCGAGGTAAGATATCTGAATCAAGTGCAGTGATAGTGGCTGTGATACGCTGTTTCAGCTGCACTAGATCAACAGGATTGTAGGGGAATGTTTCAAGTTTTTTTTTAGAGACAGTCACAGATGTTCTATGTGTGCACCCTTAGACACACGACACACATCGAGCCTGTAATCCATTTCCGCCCAAACGCGAGGTAAGATATCTGAATCAAGTGCAGTGATAGTGGCTGTGATACGCTGTTTCAGCTCCGCTAGATCAACAGGATTGTAGGGGAATGTTTCAAGTTTTTTAGAGACAGTCACAGATGTTCTATGTGTTCACCCTTAGTCGCACGACACACATCCAGCCGGTAATCCATTTCCGCCGAGAGAGCAGAGAGAATTTCCTATCTGAGGTTGAGAGACCTGAACCCTCGGCGCTCTGCGCCTTTTGTCAGGTGAAAAAGAAGAAGATAAGATATTTGGGAACATATTTCCCTGATAGAATAGTGCGAAAGGAAAGTATGGAAATATTAGAGGAGAAGGAGTAGACGGTTACCCGTTAAGAAGTGAAGTTGTAAGCTGGCCTACATACTTACCTGTAACAACAAGCCATTCCAAGCGATATTTCTCTCCGCAGAAAAATGCCCGGTACACCGCTGTCACAGATGAGTACAGGGGGAAAAGAAGGAAATGACATGGGAAAGGGGAACCTGAAAAAAAAACATCACACACAGAATAAGTTTCCCAGAGAAAAATCGACGTTCAACACCAGATAAGACAAAACTGGCCGTTTGCTCGGTGTGTCTCACGGGTCCGCTCTTGCTTCGTTACTCGCCAGCCAATGAGAGTAAAGATTTTTTCCCCATTGGTTTAAAGGATTTTTTCTCAGGTTTACTTTTGTCGATTCTTGACAGGCATGTCAGAGTAACCATAGCTGAGGTGGTGTGATCACAATATTACACCAATCGAGGTTTAAGATGCTCATTTTGAGTAAACAACCGAAAAATAAAAAAAAGCCACAATCAGGGTTGTTTTTATTCCTAATTTAGGGAGCCACTAGTATAAGGGCCAATCATTTTTTTTTCTTCGCTACTTGTCTGCTTGTTGCACAATTATGTGCAACAGCGGAAAAAATTTAGTCCTGTTTTGTTTATTTATTATTATTATTTATTTCTTGTCAGAACTAATGCGTAAGAAAAAAAAATTTAATTTAAAAGACAAGACCAACAACACCTTATTAGTTGCGGGGAGAGATATTCAGTACAAAAAAGATGTCTTTTATGCAACATTTTGCTCGGCTCTTAAAAGAGCCATTTTTTATTTTTATTTTTTGTTTTGTTTTTTTTTAATCAGGAAAAAGCAACAACAAATTTTAATATAAAAGACAAGACCAGCAACACCTTGTTTTTTAGGGGCAGAGATATTTAGTACAAAAAAAGATAAATCTTTTATGCAACATTTTGCTCGGCTCCTAAAATGGCCCCCTTTTTCCCCTCCCCCTAAAACTGATATTCAATTTTTTGCTTTCCTCCTACGTGTGAGGAATAACTTCAATTTAGTCCCAGTTATTTTTTATTTTTTTGGAAGTATAACTGTGAACTGGATTCTTTTCAGGAATTTTATTTAAAATAGCCTTTGGTCTTTTAAATTTGTCAGTATCATTGACAACATAATTAAGGGCCTCCCTGACAAGAGGATTGAGATGTTTCTTGGCTTTCTCGTAGTACCTTTGCGCTAGATCATACATAGTATAATGTATAGAGCTGATATTTAGCATACTACGGATAGCATTATTGGATGTTTTTCCATCTAGTCCTACCATCATACGAAGAGTTTTATTTTGAAACGAGGTAATATTATTTTTGCTGCTTTCTGCAGTTACTCCAGATAGGACAGTTATAGGTAATCACCGGGCTGAAGCATGCTTTCCATAACAAGGTTTTATTTTTCCCCTAAGCCTTTTGTTTTTAATTATGGGCTGGAGACATCCTCTTAATTTAAAAGCTTTAGCCAGGGTTTCCTTAATATGCTTGTTCCAATTCAGATTATGATCCATAATGAGGCCTAAATATTTGACATCCTTTCCCCAAGGTATTTTTTTACCATACATTTCAATTTCAAAGTCAGGATTGTAATTGTATGTTTTACGGGAGAACAGAATTGCTTGTGTCTTGTCAGTATTAATTTTAATTTTCCAGTCTAGGAAGTAATTCTCCAGTTTTTCCACATAGTATTGCAACATGAATGTTGATTGATTTTTATCAATCAACATTCATGTTGGAAGTATAGGCCAGTGGAAGTATAGGCCAGTGCAGTGTCGTCAGCATAAAGTGCTGTAGTCAGATTCCTGTTGTTAAAATTCGGAAAATCTGAAGTAAAAAATTGAGTATAGCGTAGGAGCAAGTACACTGCCTTGTAATCCATTTCCGCCCAAACGCGAGGTAAGATATCTGAATCAAGTGCAGTGATAGTGGCTGTGATACGCTGCTTCAGCTCCGCTAGATCAACAGGATTGTAGGGGAATGTTTCAAGTTTTTTTAGAGACAGTCACAGATGTTCTATGTGTGCACCCTTAGTCACACGACACACATCGAGCCGGTAATCCATTTCCGCCCAAACGCGAGGTAAGATATCTGAATCAAGTGCAGTGATAGTGGCTATGATACGCTGCTTCAGCTCCGCTAGATCAGCAGGATTGTAGGGGAATGTTTCAAGTTTTTTTAGAGACAGTCACAGATGTTCTATGTGTGCCCCCTTAGTTGCACGACACACATTGAGCCTGTAATCCATTTCCACCCAAACGCGAGTTAAGATATCTGAATCAAGTGCAGTGATAGCGGCTGTGATACGCTGCTTCAGCTCCGCTAGATCAACAGGATTGTAGGGGAATGTTTCAAGTTTTTTTTAGAGACAGTCACAGATGTTCTATGTGTGCCCCCTTAGTTGCACGACACACATTGAGCCGGTAATCCATTTCCGCCCAAGCGCGAGTTAAGATATCTGAATCAAGTGCAGTGATAGTGGCTATGATACGCTGTTTCAGCTCCGCTAGATCAGCAGGATTGTAGGGGAATGTTTCAAGTTTTTTTTTTAGAGACAGTCACAGATGTTCTATGTGTGCACCCTTAGTCACACGACACACATCGAGCCGGTAATCCATTTCCGCCCAAGCGCGAGGTAAGATATCTGAATCAAGTGCAGTGATAGTGGCTATGATACGCTGCTTCAGCTCCGCTAGATCAACAGGATTGTAGGGGAATGTTTCAAGTTTTTTAGAGACAGTCACAGATGTTCTATGTGTGCCCCCTTAGTTGCACGACACACATCGAGCCGGTAATCCATTTCCGCCCAAGCGCGAGTTAAGATATCTGAATCAAGTGCAGTGATAGTGGCTATGATACGCTGTTTCAGCTACGCTAGATCAGCAGGATTGTAGGGGAATGTTTCAAGTTTTTTTTAGAGACAGTCACAGATGTTCTATGTGTGCCCCCTTAGTTGCACGACACACATCGAGCCGGTAATCCATTTCCGCTCAAATGCGAGGTAAGATATCTGAATCAAGTGCAGTGATAGTGGCTGTGATACGCTGTTTCAGCTCTGCTAGATCAACAGGAAGGGGAGGGGCGAATACCTTGTCCTTTACGTACCCCCACAGGAAAAAGTCACAAGGTGTTAAGTCAGGACTTCTGGGTGGCCATTGGGTCAGTGGCATGTTGTAGTCTGCGGCTCGTCCAATTCATCGGTGAGGAAGATGTTCATCGAGATAATCTCGCACGTTGCCTAACCAGTGTGTTGGTGCACCATCCAATTGGAGAATAAAGTTGTCACTGTCGTCCTGCAACTGTGGCATCAACCAAAGACTTAACATATCCAGAAAAGAGCCGACCGTGACAGTTTCATGGTGAAAAAAGAAGGGGCCGTACACTTTCTTTTTGGACACAGCACAGAACACATTTACCTTAGGGAAATCGCGCACGTGTTTCACTGTAAGTTTGGAATTCTTCGTTTCCCAAAAGCGATCATTGTGCTTGATTACCTGACCACTCACGTGAAATGTAGCTTCATCGGTGAAAACTAAGTGATCGGCAAAATTGTGATTTTCAAAACTGTGCTGCATTTTGGCACAAAATTCAAAGTGCTTTGTCTGGTCAAGGCCATTGAGATTTTGCAAGATCTGCACTTTGTGTGGAATCATTTTCAGCTTCTTTCTTGAAATTCTCCAGACATTGGGCTGTGAAATCTGCACTTCACGACTCGCCCTCCGCATTAATTTTCCCGGGCTTCGTTGAATGGCGGTGCAAAGGCTATCAACGACTTCTTCCGACACACGCGGTCGTCCAGGACTTTTAAGTTTGCACAAACAGCCCGTAGTTTGAATTTTTTTTTATGCCAATCGTAGATAGATTTTCTGGTTGGAGGTTCTTTTCCGAATTGTGATCTAAAATGCCGTTGCACGACGGTTACAGATTCCGTTTTGCTGAGTTCAAGAACACAAAACGCCTTCTCCACTGCAGACGCTGCCATTTTGATTGATTAGTCACGTGAAACGCGTGCTATCACTTACGTCACTTCCCTCCCTCAGTAGCGGGACACAAACTTTATGAGTACATCTACCTAACCATTCACAGTTGTAATCCATGTCTTCAACTGTTACTGTTTTACAGCATCTGGAAACTGTATACTTCTTTATGAATCAGGGTGTATATATAAAAAAATCAGTAATGAAATTCAACAGGTGTAATGTCAAACCGGGGCCCGGGTATTTCGGCTCTTAATGAATCCTGAGCCTGCCTGGGACAGGCCCGGGCCTGAGCTCATCTGTAAAAGCTTGCGGCCGTGCTCCGACACAGCCTACCCGATTTTTTTCTTAGTACTTTAAATTTGTAGCATCGCACTTTTTATCAGTAAATTCCTATTTATTGATGTTTGTTTTATTTCTTTCCAGGAAAAAGTTTCAGTAGGCTTTCAGCAGGCAGTCTTCCCATGAATCCTGTATTAACAACTACCCAGGGTACTTTCCAGGTTTCCCTCCCATTAACTTTTTCTGCAGTCTCGTTTGGAGGCAGCACCATTCCTGGTACGGGAACCAACAGTGGCCAGGCGGTATCCTATCAGCAAGTGCTCGCCACACACGCACTCAGCAATGCTCAACTGCGTCAGCTGAAGCTTCAGACGGAGAGTAAATTCCACGGAACGAAGGCGGCTTCAGCTTCGAAGTCTCCGGCCGGATTGGCCCTAACAACTACCCCATTGCCTTTGAAAATACCTTTGTTGAGTGAAGCGGAAATAGCATCGCAGAGGAAACAGCCTCTGCGGCTGCCGAACGACGTCTCCGAAAGAACTGTGGTGGCGAAGCAAAGTTCTACTTTCCCTCCCAGTTTAAAATGATGCCTTCAGTATTGGTCGACCGGCTGGCAAGACGACGCGTGGTGCTGATTCTCGTGCGGCAAGTCTGTTACAGCCGAGGACGGGGGAACGACTCCTGTTTGTACCGCTGTGAAATTCGTAATTTTGAAATCATGTGATTCACCACAAGCCGCTAATAGACTGTATTATAATTGTATATTTTATTTTTTCATTTGAGTTGTACCTTGTTCCATTCTGTCCGAATGGTATTGTGGAACAACTACTATATCACTGTGATTCAACATTTTTGTAAAAATGGGTCTTATAGACTCCCCTTAATTTTCAAGTGGTTGTGATGTCAAAGATCTGTTAATGAAATAAGGTGCTTCTTTCTGGCATCATCACTAAATGTACAAAGTTCAGACTTTTCAGAAACTGCCACCGCACTGGGATGTTTAAGACAGATGAATGACAGAGGTCATTTTGAGTTTTGCGAGGGGAGAATAAATGACGTGTCATATGTCTTATGCATCATGATGTTGATTTGGCCAGGTAATCTTTACCAGATGCAGTTGTATCAGTGCCACTCTGTTTCCAGAGTTTAATTAAATTATACCCTTTGAGAAAAAGAATCATTGTTTCCATTTACATCAGAGAGATGTAAAAAAAAAGCAGTACTGTTTTGCAAAAGTTTTGTAATGCAAAGTTATTGTATATATATTTATGTACATAGGAACTCCCATGGGTTGCATGCAAATCAATACTCAGAGTAACTGTTGCAAATTGTATTTGGATTGTAAATTACCTGCTGGCAAATTTAAAGAAAAATTACCTTAATAAGTTATTGTTGTAAAATATTTGATTACTTTATATGTATTATATGAATAATGGTCGTAAAGGGAAATGACCGCTTTATTAAAATATATATATACATACATAAATATATATATATATTTGCTGTTTAAGCAGCCAAAATTCTTTAGGTGTTCGCTTGAGTTGCCTTTTTTATTTTGTGATTGTTTTCCTTCAATTTTTTTTTTTTTTCTCTCTCAATACGAAATGCTATAGGCAAGCTCACGAACAAAATATAGGGGGACTTTCCAAGTATTATCTGTTATCTCAAAAGTCACTGAGAATTCAATTTTTTAATATATTATTATTTAACAAATGGCTTAAATAAAGCCTTCCAAAAAGCTCACATAAAAATCCCCACCAATTCTCTCCCCCTCTTGCACACTCTGTTCAGTTTCTCATATTTCTACCCTTTTGGGTTCTGCGTGAACTATAACCTCATAGTAAATATAATTTAAATTGTAAATGAAGGTAAAGTTGTTAGTACTAAAAACCATCTTTTGTAAATGCTGTGTACAGAATAAAGCCTATTTATCTACGTTTGTGTATATCGTGTAGTCTTGTGATTGTTTTAGTCTCTGAACTGTTCATCGTCGCAATTTTTATCATTCAGAATTCACGGAAACGTAAAAAAAAAAAAAAAAAAAAACACTGTCAATTTTCTAATGCATTTGTCTTTATGCTTTTTTATGTGTGTATGGGGCTGCAGCAGTAAGTACAGTATGCAAGGTTTGTATGCCTGCTGGAATTTAAGGACTCCTTAAATGGGTCCTTCCCCCCCCCCTCAAGGTCCTGGAAAAGTCCTTAAATGTGATGTCACCAGCAGGGTTTGTATGGCGTGTGGAATTTAAGAACTCCTTAAATGGGTCTTTTTCTCCTTTTTTTCCCCCTCAAGATCTTGGAAAAGTCCTTTAATATAATTTTGACTCCTGAAAAAAATTATTGTACTTTTGACTTTTTTTTTGACATCTTCTGTTGCTTATATATGGTTGACAAAAGTTGGTTTTCCTTTTTTTTAGCACGTCTTTTTTGTGAAAAAAAAAAAGTATGTGCTTATTGGTATCACTTTGTCAGTCTGTGTGCGCCATATCTCTGTAACTATCAGTCCAATTTGAAAAATTATGTTTCCATTGGAAAGCTTGAAATGTGGGAACGATAGTTCCTGACTCAGTTTTTTTTTTTTTTTTTTTTCCATTTTGGATCCAGGGTGCACATGGGTGCTTCAAAAACCTGTAAAGTTCTTGAAAATCATGATGTTTCGAAGCCCTGGAATATCCTGGAAAAAACAGTTTTTTTTTAAAGCTTGTCTTAAAAAGCCTTGCAATTAGTGCTTAAAATTATGTTCGCATTTCTTTCAGAAAATCGGTGTTAAATCGTTTTTAGTGCGTCTGATGATAAGTGCAGTTCGTTTTTTTTTTTTTTTTTACAGTACACAATTTTGCCGCTGGAGGGCGTTAATGCAGAAGATATAAAATTCGAAATATATTTTATTCCACATATTTGCTTCTAAACATCAATTGGAAAAAATCTTTTACCTTTCGATTCCATTTGAAAAATCATTACACTGATCCGGATACAGCTCCTGATAGGAAATGTTTGCATATAATTTCTAATTTTTGGTAAAGAATGGTTTGGCCACCAGGGAGCTTAAATGTTAATTTCTGCTTCTGATGTATTTGCAGTAAAATCTGAGCTCAATTGAAAAAATTCTTCCATGAACCAATACCACTCACGGCGATTAACCTTTTCGGAATATTTTCTTCTTAAAATAACGCATGGTTTCTCTATAATACAGAGGGCGTAGATGTATATCTTATTTTTGTCTATATCTCTGCTTCTAAGAGTCCGATTCGAAAAATTCCGAATAGCGTTTCAGGTGCGAAATTTTTCTCATGTATCTTCAAAATTTTCATGTAATTCATTGACTTTCCACTAGGGTGCATGGCAGATTGTGTTTTCTCCAATATCTCTACTTCTAGAACTCTGATTTGAAAAATTCTTCCTGTATCGGATACAGACAGCTCCTGATGGGAAATGCTTTGCATATGATTTTTAATAGTTAGTGAAGAATAGTTTGGGCCGCCCCGGTGGCGCAGTGGTCTAAGGCACTGGCCTCTGATCATTCGGCCGTAAGGGGTCCGGGTTCGAATCCCGGTCAGGCATGGATGTTGTGTTTGTCTTACGGCACTGGCTCTCTCCCTTCCCTGGAACCAGTGACCCTAAATTAGGGACGGGCGACTGCTTATAGCCCATTGAGTTGCTCACGGTGGTCGTTAAACCTCCAATTAAAAAAAAAAGAATAGTTTGGCTACCAGGGTGCATAAGTGTTTATTTCTGCTTCAATATATTTGCAACAAAATCTGAGCTCTTAAAAACTTGAATGAAATCTTTTTTCGTGGACTGATACCGTTCACATCAAACAACCTTTTGAGAATAATTTCTTCTTAAAATAATGCATAGTTTTTCCACCAGGGGATGTAGATGCATATCGTATTTTTGTCGATATCTCTGCTTCTAAGAGTCCAATTTGAAAAATTCTTTTTTTCCTGGAGGGCATTTCCGCTGCGACACGTTTCTCATATAATTTAATTTTTCTTCCTGGACTACCACCAGAGGACTTGAGTTCACCATTCCATTTACAGCAATATCAGCGGGACTAATAATCTGAGTAAAAAATTTCTTTGGTCAGATACTACTAACTATGCAAACTTTCTTCCCAAAAAATACACAATTTTGCCCCTGGGGGTCGCCAATTTTTAATCTGTTTTCTCAGTCTCTGTTTCTACATGTGCGACTTAAAAAATTCTTTCAACACCAGGTGCCATTTACTTTGTAGAATACTTACGGCTAGTATATGAGGAATTTTGTAGTTCACAGTTCCATTGCTAGATGGTGTTTTTGTATTTCAGTTTGCAGCTGTATTGCCGCTACTAAACACCCTATTGAGAAATTTCTTCTTTATTGTATACCATTTGCTATAATAGAGATGTGAAGCATTATCTTCTTTAAATAATGCAAAGATTGCCGCCCCGGTGGCGCAGTGGTCTAAGCGATGGCCTCTGATCATTCGTCCGAACGGGGTCCGGGTTCGAATCCCGGTGAGGCATGGATGTTGTGTTTGTCTTACGGCACTGGCTCTCTCCCTTCCCTGGAACCAGTGACCCTAAATTAGGGACGGGCGACTGCTTATAGCCCATTGAGTTGCTCACGGTGGTCGTTAAACCTCCAATCAAAAAAAAAAAAAAAAAATTCGTCCGAACGGGGTCCGAGTTCGAATCCCGGTGAGGCATGGATGTTCTGTTTGTCTTACGGCACTGGCTCTCTCCCTTCCCTGGAACCAGTGACCCCAATTTAGGGACGGGCGACTGCTTATAGCCCATTGAGTTGCTCACGGTGGTCGTTTAAACCTCCAATCCAAAAAAAAAAAAAATTAGTCCGAACGGGGTCTGGGTTCGAATCCCGGTGAGGCATGGATGTTCTGTTTGTCTTACGGCACTGGCTCTCTCCCTTTCCTGGAACCAGTGATCCTAAATTAGGGACGGGCGACTGCTTATAGCCCATTGAGTTGCTCACGGTGGTCGTTAAACCTTCAATCCAAAAAAAAATTCGTCCGAACGGGGTCTGGGTTCGAATCCCGGTGAGGCATGGATGTTCTGTTTGTCTTACGGCACTGGCTCTCTCCCTTCCCTGGAACCAGTGACCCTAAATTAGGGACGGGCGACTGCTTATAGCCCATTGAGTTGCTCACGGTGGTCGTCCAATCCAAAAAAAAAATTCGTCCGAACGGGGTCCGGGTTCGAATCCCGGTGAGGCATGGATGTTGTGTTTGTCTTACGGCACTGGCTGTCTCCCTTCCCTGGAACCAGTAACCCTAAATTAGGGACGGGCGACTGCTTACAGCCCATTGAGTTGCTCACGGTGGTCGTTAAACCTCCAACTCCAATCAAAAAAAAATGCAAAGATTTCCTACTAGGGGTGTAAAGTAGAGCTGAGTTCGGGCTCAATTTTCGGAGCCCGGGCCCAAACAAGCCCGAAAACTGACTAACCTGTTCAGCCATTATAAAAAAAAATATCCTTTTTCACTCTCTCCTCCTCCTGCAATTAACCAATGTACACTGAAGAGCAATTGAATTAGAGATACCTGTCTAGTAACGTGTAGCACCACCTTTCACCCTGATGACGGCGGCGATTCGTCTCGGCATGGACTCTACAAGACACCAGAAGCTTTGGGAAGCCATATGGATCCACGACCCTGAACAAGCTCCCACAGTTCACGAAGATTTGATGGAGGCGGGTCAAAGCCTCGAACATCTCTCTCGATGGCATCCCAGATATGCTCGATGGGATTGAGGTCAAGTGACTTAGCTGGACAAGGAAGAGAGGTCACGTCCGTGGAGTGTTCATCCAACCATTCGGATACAATTCGGGAGCTGCATTGTATTGTTGCAGGATGAAGTCCACAGTGGGATGTTGAAGACGCACAAACGGGAGCCAATGGTCGTCCAGGATATCCCGGTAACGTTGACCTGTGAGGGACGATGTCACATGTACCAGTGGTCCCATTTCAGTCCACGTAAACAGTCCCCAGACGAGAATGCCACTCCCACCAACTTGAAGAGTAAACTGCTCGCAAGAAGGATCCATCGCTTCATGTGGTTTGCGCCGTACTCGTATCCTGCCATCCGCATGTACCAACGTGAATCTCGACTCATCAGTCCAGGCAATATTTTTCCACATGTCCAGTGGCGATGTTCCCACGCTCATGCTGATCTGTGCATCCTGTGATGCGGTCAGCAACGGTACCCTCGTGGGACGAAGGCTTCTGTACCCCATAGCGAGGAGATGGTTCTGGATGGTGTGGCTGCTTACGTTTTTGTGCACCAGAGTTAAATTGCAGAGTGATTTCTTGCACTGTGGCCCGTCTTTCCGCTGTTTCAATGCGAGCTAGCCAACGATGGCCCGGCTCATCCACACGCTGTTGTCCACTGCAGGTGGCCCTTGCAGGAATGGTTTTACCGGATTCGATGTACTCACGGTGCACCCGTGACACAGTGGCTCGTGAAAATCCCAGTGCCTGCACGACTTCTGAGATGGAGTGACCCATTCGTCGGGCCCCGACAATTTGCCCACGATTAAATGCGCTTAGATCATTCGTCTTACCCATACTGCGTCCGACTCTTACTGATTCCCGTCGCATCACTCCTTATATTGTCGGATCGCTGCATACGTCATGTCGTTTCCGTTTACAGGGCCGCCCACAGCGCCACGTTTGCATAACGCCAGCTGTCTAATTCAATTGCTCTTCAGTGTATATACAGGGTGATTCCTAAAGTCCTTAGTCACCTCAATAACTTTGGAACAAAGACAGCTAGAGCTATGCAAGTAAGGTATGGTATGGTATAGTAAAATAACCATGCGCTATCGGATGAGAGTGACTGCAGTGCCCCTAATGGCAAAATGTGGAAGTTAGCACTCCTATCTCGGAAACCATTAGAGATACGGGAAAGAGATCAATTAGAAACTTGTAGAGCATCAACGAATTAGTAGGAAATGACATATGGCAGAAACGGCTGGGGTAAGTAGAAGGCTGGAAACGCGAACTTGTGCAAAGCCGGTTCGTGTCGTTGTCGCGGTAACAGTCTAGCAGAGAGAAATGTATGACGTATGCGACCGCACGCCTGTGAGTATCGTATGCACATTCTGGTGTGACCTAACGCCTCACCAGCCGTATCAGGCGCGGCGTGGCAATGTATAAAGGATCGTCGGTCAGGAGCTATGTCATTCGTAACGTGAGTATCGGGTAAAGAACGAGCATGGCAGGCTATTCGAATGAACAGTATTGCGAGATGGTACTGCTATATGGAGAATTCGGACGCAACGCGAGGGAAGCGTCACGCCAGTACGGCTTACGATTTCCGACTCGTCCATCACCGACAGCGTGGACCATCAGTCGCGCGGTTCGACGGATACGAGAAACGGACAGTATTGCAGCGCGTCCACGTTCAGGTCGACCCACCGGAGTGGATAGGGACGTGCAACCAGTCGATGTTCTGGCATACGTTTGGCCAACCCACACACCAGTACGAGGGAAGACAGTATGGCATGTGGCTTATCACAATCCCGTGTGTGTGGAACATTTTGCATCAGCATGGTGCCCACCCGTATCGTACAGTACCGCTGCACGTACTGATGCCAGGGGATAACCAACGACGTCTAGATTGGTGGAATTTTGTAATGAACACCGTAGAAGAAAATGCGGCCTTTCTATCAAACATCCTTTCGACTGACGAGGCGCAGTTCACACGCGCCGGGGTGCTGAACAAACAAAACACCCATTACACTGGGCAGTTCAGAATCCATTTTTTACACGGGAAATGAGGCAACAGGTGCGCTGGTCGATCAATGTCTGGTGTGGCATCTGTAAGGACGGAATTGTTGGGCCTGTGTTCTATGAGGGCGCATTAAATGTACGAAGGTACCTGCAGCTTTTACAAAGCACATTACCTGAGTGGTTAGATGATCTGTCTGCAAGATGTACGCTCATTATGGATTCAGCATGACGGTGCTCCGGCACATCAACCTACAGCGGTACAGCACTTCCTGTCCGACACTTTCGGGCAACAGATCATCGGTTATGGTGGTCCCGTAGCGTGGCCTCCACAATCCCCGGATCTAACTCCCATGGATTTCTTCCTCTGGGGGATACCTAAAAGATCACGTGTACAGGGTGGAACCGACGAGTCTCCACGATCTCCGACTGCGTATCGTCGCTGCGTGTGAGAGCGTGACACCTGTTATGCTGTCGAACGTACAACGGGAAGTTCTGTCTCGCATTCAAATGTGTATTGTGGCAGATGATGGCCATATTGAACCCTATTTACGTTTGACGCAACGTTATGTAAGTACCGCTGTTGCATTAAATACGACCAATGTACTCCATTTGTATTCATGCCTGAGTTTAATAAACCTTGTGTTTCCCTCACGTTTCCAGCCTTCTATTTACCCCAAGCGTTTCTACCATATATGTCATTTCCTACTAATTCGTTGATGCTCTACAAGTTTCTAATTGATCTCTTTTCCGTATCTCTCATGGTTTCCGAGATAGGAGTGCTAACTTCCACATTTTGCCACTAGGGGCGCTGCAGTCACACTCATCCGATAGCGCATGGTTGTTTTATTATACCACACCTTACTTTCATAGCTCTAGCTGTCTCTGTTCCCAAGTTATTGAGGTGACTTAGGACTTAAGGAATCACCCTGTATATATACTGTATACACACACCGTCAAGTCACATTATTGTGGCCACCTACTTTTGACGTCAAAATAACCAGTGAATGAAGGCACATGTGGTGAGCTGGCTCCGAGGGTATATAAGATGTGCTGTAGGTTTTCTGAAAACATATTGGTCACGCGTGGCCTAGTGGTCAACGTTCGTGGCTGCCACGGAGAGGACATCGAGTTCGATCCCAGGCAGGCTCGAACCAGTAAACATCCGCCATGCGTCGGATGGGCACGTTAAGCCGTCGGGACCCGGGTACTAACCCCCGGTAATAAATAAGGGCGTCTTCCTCCCCCTTGCTCCCGTGTCATTTTCCTATCGGGCACTCTAACCCATATCTCCTAGTTTCCTATTTCTAAAGGCTGTTTAAGACCTGGTATCAGACACTCCCTAAAATCCTCTACATATGATCTGATCCGATCTGAAAACATATCACACGTTGCTGTCATGGATAAAAAGAGCCATTTGTTAGATCAGCAAAACGGGATGATTATCGACTTTCAGGCCAAGAGTGGCAGTATTTATGAAACAGCGCAGTTTGTGAACTGTTCGCGTGCTGCTGTGGTTGAAGTGTATCGTTATGGGAGAAATGGCAGCATTGCGAATCATAAGCGACGTGCCAGTGAACATCGGCTTCGAAAGTGCGTGAGGGCCGATCTACATGCTACAGTGGAGCAACTCACTGGCCGAATGAACTATAGGGGGCTACCGGAAGCGTGTCTAAAAACGACAGTTCAGCGAACCCTGCTGCGTGTGGGGTTCCGATGTGAACGGATGGTCACTGCACGTATGCTAACGAAAGTGCATCGGCAGAAAAGGTTTACATTTGCAAGGCAGTATCGGAATTGGACCTCCGCGGATTGGCAGAGGATTGCCTTCTCCGATGAGTCACGTTTTCTACTTTATCTAACGGATGGACGTTGGCATATAAGACGAGAAACATCGGAGAACAAACACTCGTCAACCATTGCTGGAAGAACACAAGCTGCTGGGGGCAGCGTTATGGTCTGGGGAATGTTTTCATGGCATTCTCTGGGCCCACTCATAGCTGTGGAAGGCACTGTGGACCGAATTCGTTATGAATCCGCCCTTGCAGACCACTTGCACCCGTACATGCTGATTGCCTTTCCTGGGGCGGATGGGATCTTCACAGTTAGAAATGTCCGAGATTGGTTGCAAGGGCACGATGAAGATTTCAAAGTACCTCCCTGGCCCCCTAATTCCCCAGACTTGAACCCAGTTGAGCATCTGTGGGACCACCTCCATCGTGTTTTTCGCTCTATGGATCATCCAGCAGCTGTCAGATGCACTGCAGTCAGCCTAGCTCCACATACCTATATGAAGCACCTTATTGAGTCACTCGCAGCCCGTCTAGCTGCTGTCCGCGCTGCACACTGCGGTTACTCTGGATATTAGCTGGTGGTTAGAATAATGTAACTCGACCGTGTGTGTATACACACCGCAATTGCCCCTCCATGGGGGAAACTGTAGTATGTTTATCATCGTACGTGACGAAACTTTTTTTACCGGTAAAGCGGACTTTTGTGTAAATTGACAGAGAGGAAGTTGAGTGCTTATACACTCTACCGACAAGTAATTGGACAACCCTGCAGTCGACGATATCTGCGGTCTTAATACACGGCACGGGCGCCGCCGTTAAATATCGTGTGGGGAACAACAACGCAACCAGTCGCATGCAAGATGCCACGCAGTTCGGAGCTCTCTGATTTCGAGAAAGGTGTAATCGTCGGGTATCACAGAAATGGCCGATCCATACGTGACATATCCAGCGAGTTGAAGTACCCAAAATCCACAGTGGCCTACGTGATTGGCCAGTGGAAGATGAGAAGTGACTGTCGGAATGTGCCCCGACCCGGCAGACCCACAAAACTGGGAGTTAGAGACCGACGGGTGCTGGCCAGAGAAATTCGGAAGAACCGCACCAAATCGATGGGCCACATCCGCGAGGAGTTTCAACAGGCATCCGGAAGTGTTCTTTCGATGAATACTATCCGTAAGGAAGCCCATCTGCTCGGTTATCATGGACGTGCTGCCGCCCACAAACCTTTGATCACCAAGTCCAATAGAGCTGCTTGGCTAACGTGGTGCAAAGAACGTCGACAGTGGACCGTTGAACAGTGGAAACAGGTTCTCTGGAGCGACGAATCAAGGTTCACCCTCTACCGTTCGGATGGCAGGGTCTGGGTTTGGCGTCTGCATGGATAACGCCTCCTGCCGGAATGTATTGTGCCAACTGTGAAGTTCGGCGGCGGTGGAATTATGCTATGCTATGGGGGTGTTTCTCCTGGTATGGCACGGGACCCTTGGTCGCAATTCCTGGTAGACTCAACACCGAGACATACTGCACCATTTTGGATGACCATGCGCTTCCTACGTTGTGGCAGTTTTACGGGGTGGACCCATGTTACTTTCAGGATGACAATGCCACTTGTCATGTTGCGAGGTCCACCATGGCTTGGTATGGTGACAATGGGGTTAATCGAATGGACTGGCCTGCACAGAGCCCAGACCTTAACCCTATCGAGCACCTCTGGGACGAGTTGAAGCGTCGACTTAAGGGGTGACCCCACCGTCCGAAATCGGTGAAGGAACTGACCTGTCCAAGCCAAGTGGAAGAAAACACTGCTAGCCGTCGTACAACGCCTCGTTGAGAGTGTGCCCCGGAGGTTCGCAGCTGTAATCGCCGCTCGTGGAGGCTCCACCAATTATTGAAGGTGAATAAACTTCGTTTTCCTTTGCTATCACAGGTGTCCAATTACTTGTTGGTAGATAGTGTATTATTCGCAGCGTCATCTGAACTAGAGTTTTACACATTTTTTTTTCCTTCACTTTTATATGAGACAATTGTGTTTTACGAAAACTCTTAATTTACAGGAAATAGAAATAGATGTTGCTCAATGAATTTATTTCATGTAACAATTAAAAAAAATTGAAAAATATTCTCGTACAAGGGGCGGCGAGTGCCCTTGGCGCCCCCTGAGCATAAACAAGGTTTCTTTATCAGTGGGTGGAGTATGTAGTAGCGTACATATAGTAAATGCGGATGGTACATATCTGACTACTATTAGATGTTCCTAATAAGTATCTTCGTCAGTGCTTATTTTTGTCGATTTGGAAAGGCGTGTTCATTGCATCTGAGAATCCTGTGACATTATTTTTTGAATAACTCTTGTTGGTTTCCCTGTTGGCACTTATTTATCTTTATATGCAATTAAACTGCACGTTCTACGTGTGTCAAACAAAAGGAGATATCTCCTTATCGGACCAACAGTTTGTGCTGATAATGGGTTAAAAGTCCGTTTACAACCTATTCGTTCTGTTCAAAATGAGCGTAAATATCTAGTGTTTACGGATGAAAGTAAACCGAGTGCATGTGAGTGAGATAATAAGAAAAACCACAGTATATTTTAGCTCCGAGTGAAAGAAAAGATCTCTCTTCGCCCATAAAACTGTAAGTTTCATTACCTATCCACTTATATTTGTGTTATTCTGGTAAACTAAACCTTGTTTTTGCCTTACGATAGCCTTGTAGCATAAGTCTGAGTGCACGAGGTTTCGTGTAATCAAAGATTATGGTTGGGAAATGCATTTGAATAAACAAACGCCTATTCTGTGTGAGATCAACTGATAAAAACATAATATTTAAGATATGCGATTTTATATGCTGTTGATATTTCTCTCAGATACCGGTTTTCATAGCTTTACAGTGTGGTAACCAATACTAAGAGGCAATAATTGGACAAAAAAAATTTACGAAAATACCGATGACAAAATAGAAATATCAGAGAAACCTATCTAATCTGAATTTATAAGCAGCTACATATCTGACGGTAAACTACGCAAGTTACTGCTTCGCCGATCATAGAAGATTCTTTTGTACTTTTTTATGTTGTTGTTGAAGTTTCAACGACCACCGTGACTAACTCAACGGGTTATCAGCAGTCACCCGTCCCTTATTTAGGGCCACTGGTTCCAGGGAAAGAGAGAGAGCCAGTGACACTAGACAAACACAACATCTATGCCTCACCGGGATTCAAACTGGGACCCTCTCTCGGACGAAAATACGGCAGCGCTTAGACCACTGCGCCACCGGTAAGGCAGAGAGATTTCCCTCGAAACAATGTTAAAAATAACGCGTTTTATCTTTGGCAGAGTTATTATTATTTTTTTTTTTTGATTGGAGGTTTAACGATCACCGTGAGCAACTCAATAGGCTATAAGCAGTCGCCCGTCCCTAATTTAGGGTCACTGGTTCCAGGGAAGGGAGAGAGCCAGTGCCGTAAGACAAACACAACATCCATGCCTCACCGGGATTCGAACTGGGACCCTCTCTTGGACGAAAATACGGCAGCGCTTAGACCACTGCGCCACCGGTAAGGCAGAGAGATTTCCCTCGAAACAATGTTAAAAATAACGCGTTTTATCTTTGGCAGAGTTATTATTATTTTTTTTTTTTTGATTGGAGGTTTAACGATCACCGTGAGCAACTCAATAGGCTATAAGCAGTCGCCCGTCCCTAATTTAGGGTCACTGGTTCCAGGGAAGGGAGAGAGCCAGTGCCGTAAGACAAACACAACATCCATGCCTCACCGGGATTCGAACTGGGACCCTCTCTTAGACGAAAATACGCCAGCGCTTAGACCACTGCGCCACCGGTAAGGCAGAAAGATTTCCCTCGAAACAATTTTAAAAATAGCGCGTTTTATCTTTGGCAGAGTTTTTTTTTTTTTTTTTTTTTTGATTGGAGGTTTAACGACCACCGTGAGCAACTCAATGGGCTATAAGCAGTCGCCCGTCCCTAATTTAGGGTCACTGGTTTCAGGGAAGGGAGAGAGCCAGTGCCACTAGACAAACACAACATCTATGCCTCACCGGGATTCAAACTGGGACCCTCTCTCGGACGAAAATACGGCAGCGCTTAGACCACTGCGCCACCGGTAAGGCAGAGAGATTTCCCTCGAAACAATGTTAAAAATAACGCGTTTATCTTTGGCAGAGTTATTATTATTATTATTTTTTTTTGATTGGAGGTTTAACGACCACCGTGAGCAACTCAATAGGCTATAAGCAGTCGCCCGTCCCTAATTTAGGGTCACTGGTTCCAGGGAAGGGAGAGAGCCAGTGCCGTAAGACAAACACAACATCCATGCCTCACCGGGATTCGAACTGGGACCCTCTCTTGGACGAAAATACGCCAGCGCTTAGACCACTGCGCCACCGGTAAGGCAGAAAGATTTCCCTCGAAACAATTTTAAAAATAGCGCGTTTTATCTTTGGCAGAGTTTTTTTTTTTTGATTGGAGGTTTAACGACCACCGTGAGCAACTCAATGGGCTATAAGCAGTCGCCCGTCCCTAATTTAGGGTCACTGGTTCCAGGGAAGGGAGAGAGCCAGTGCCGTAAGACAAACACAACATCCATGCCTCACCGGGATTCGAACTGGGACCCTCTCTCGGACGAAAATACGCCAGCGCTTAGACCACTGCGCCACCGGTAAGGCAGAAAGATTTCCCTCGAAACAATTTTAAAAATAGCGCGTTTTATCTTTGGCAGAGTTTTTTTTTTTTTTTTTTTTTTTTTTTTATTGGAGGTTTAACGACCACCGTGAGCAACTCAATGGGCTATAAGCAGTCGCCCGTCCCTAATTTAGGGTCACTGGTTTCAGGGAAGGGAGAGAGCCAGTGCCACTAGACAAACACAACATCTATGCCTCACCGGGATTCAAACTGGGACCCTCTCTCGGACGAAAATACGGCAGCGCTTAGACCACTGCGCCACCGGTAAGGCAGAGAGATTTCCCTCGAAACAATGTTAAAAATAACGCGTTTATCTTTGGCAGAGTTATTATTATTATTTTTTTTTTTTTGATTGGAGGTTTAACGACCACCGTGAGCAACTCAATAGGCTATAAGCAGTCGCCCGTCCCTAATTTAGGGTCACTGGTTCCAGGGAAGGGAGAGAGCCAGTGCCGTAAGACAAACACAACATCCATGCCTCACTGGGATTCGAACTGGGACCCTCTCTCGGACGAAAATACGCCAGCGCTTAGACCACTGCGCCACCGGTAAGGCAGAAAGATTTCCCTCGAAACAATGTTAAAAATAACGCGTTTTATCTTTGGCAGAGTTTTTTTTTTTTTTTTTGATTGGAGGTTTAACGACCACAGTGAGCAACTCAATAGGCTATAAGCAGTCGCCCGTCCCTAATTTAGGGTCACTGGTTCCAGGGAAGGGAGAGAGCCAGTGCCGTAAGACAAACACAACATCCATGCCTCACCGGGATTCGAACTGGGACCCTCTCTCGGACGAAAATACGCCAGCGCTTAGACCACTGCGCCACCGGTAAGGCAGAAAGATTTCCCTCGAAACAATTTTAAAAATAGCGCGTTTTATCTTTGGCAGAGTTTTTTTTTTTTTTTTTTTGATTGGAGGTTTAACGACCACCGTGAGCAACTCAATAGGCTATAAGCAGTCGCCCGTCCCTAATTTAGGGTCACTGGTTCCAGGGAAGGGAGAGAGCCAGTGCCGTAAGACAAACACAACATCCATGCCTCACCGGGATTCGAACTGGGACCCTCTCTTGGACGAAAATACGCCAGCGCTTAGACCACTGCGCCACCGGTAAGGCAGAAAGATTTCCCTCGAAACAATTTTAAAAATAGCGCGTTTTATCTTTGGCAGAGTTTTTTTTTTTTTTTTTTTTTTTTTTATTGGAGGTTTAACGACCACCGTGAGCAACTCAATGGGCTATAAGCAGTCGCCCGTCCCTAATTTAGGGTCACTGGTTTCAGGGAAGGGAGAGAGCCAGTGCCACTAGACAAACACAACATCTATGCCTCACCGGGATTCAAACTGGGACCCTCTCTCGGACGAAAATACGGCAGCGCTTAGACCACTGCGCCACCGGTAAGGCAGAGAGATTTCCCTCGAAACAATGTTAAAAATAACGCGTTTTATCTTTGGCAGAGTTATTATTATTATTTTTTTTTTTTTTGATTGGAGGTTTAACGACCACCGTGAGCAACTCAATAGGCTATAAGCAGTCGCCCGTCCCTAATTTAGGGTCACTGGTTCCAGGGAAGGGAGAGAGCCAGTGCCGTAAGACAAACACAACATCCATGCCTCACTGGGATTCGAACTGGGACCCTCTCTCGGACGAAAATACGCCAGCGCTTAGACCACTGCGCCACCGGTAAGGCAGAAAGATTTCCCTCGAAACAATGTTAAAAATAACGCGTTTTATCTTTGGCAGAGTTTTTTTTTTTTTTGATTGGAGGTTTAACGACCACCGTGAGCAACTCAATAGGCTATAAGCAGTCGCCCGTCCCTAATTTAGGGTCACTGGTTCCAGGGAAGGGAGAGAGCCAGTGCCGTAAGACAAACACAACATCCATGCCTCACCGGGATTCGAACTGGGACCCTCTCTCGGACGAAAATACGCCAGCGCTTAGACCACTGCGCCACCGGTAAGGCAGAAAGATTTCCCTCGAAACAATTTTAAAAATAGCGCGTTTTATCTTTGGCAGAGTTTTTTTTTTTTTTTTTTTTTTTTGATTGGAGGTTTAACGACCACCGTGAGCAACTCAATAGGCTATAAGCAGTCGCCCGTCCCTAATTTAGGGTCACTGGTTCCAGGGAAGGGAGAGAGCCAGTGCCGTAAGACAAACACAACATCCATGCCTCACCGGGATTCGAACTGGGACCCTCTCTCGGACGAAAATACGCCAGCGCTTAGACCACTGCGCCACCGGTAAGGCAGAAAGATTTCCCTCGAAACAATGTTAAAAATAACGCGTTTTATCTTTGGCAGAGTTTTTTTTTTTTTTTTTTTGATTGGAGGTTTAACGACCACAGTGAGCAACTCAATGGGCTATAAGCAGTCGCCCGTCCCTAATTTAGGGTCACTGGTTTCAGGGAAGGGAGAGAGCCAGTGCCGTAAGACAAACACAACATCCATGCCTCACCGGGATTCGAACTGGGACCCTCTCTCGGACGAAAATACGCCAGCGCTTAGACCACTGCGCCACCGGTAAGGCAGAAAGATTTCCCTCGAAACAATGTTAAAAATAACGCGTTTTATCTTTGGCAGAGTTATTATTATTATTTTTTTTTTTTGATTGGAGGTTTAACGACCACCGTGAGCAACTCAATAGGCTATAAGCAGTCGCCCGTCCCTAATTTAGGGTCACTGGTTCCAGGGAAGGGAGAGAGCCAGTGCCGTAAGACAAACACAACATCCATGCCTCACCGGGATTCGAACTGGGACCCTCTCTCGGACGAAAATACGCCAGCGCTTAGACCACTGCGCCACCGGTAAGGCAGAAAGATTTCCCTCGAAACAATGTTAAAAATAACGCGTTTTATCTTTGGCAGAGTTTTTTTTTTTTTTTTGATTGGAGGTTTAACGACCACAGTGAGCAACTCAATAGGCTATAAGCAGTCGCCCGTCCCTAATTTAGGGTCACTGGTTTCAGGGAAGGGAGAGAGCCAGTGCCGTAAGACAAACACAACATCCATGCCTCACCGGGATTCGAACTGGGACCCTCTCTCGGACGAAAATACGCCAGCGCTTAGACCACTGCGCCACCGGTAAGGCAGAAAGATTTCCCTAGAAACAATGTTAAAAATAACGCGTTTTATCTTTGGCAGAGTTTTTTTTTTTTTTTTTGATTGGAGGTTTAACGACCACAGTGAGCAACTCAATGGGCTATAAGCAGTCGCCCGTCCCTAATTTAGGGTCACTGGTTTCAGGGAAGTGAGAGAGCCAGTGCCGTAAGACAAACACAACATCCATGCCTCACCGGGATTCGAACTGGGACCCTCTCTCGGACGAAAATACGGCAGCGCTTAGACCACTGCGCCACCGGTAAGGCAGAGAGATTTCCCTCGAAACAATGTTAAAAATAACGCGTTTATCTTTGGCAGAGTTATTATTATTATTTTTTTTTTTTGATTGGAGGTTTAACGACCACCGTGAGCAACTCAATAGGCTATAAGCAGTCGCCCGTCCCTAATTTAGGGTCACTGGTTCCAGGGAAGGGAGAGAGCCAGTGCCGTAAGACAAACACAACATCCATGCCTCACCGGGATTCGAACTGGGACCCTCTCTTGGACGAAAATACGCCAGCGCTTAGACCACTGCGCCACCGGTAAGGCAGAAAGATTTCCCTCGAAACAATTTTAAAAATAGCGCGTTTTATCTTTGGCAGAGTTTTTTTTTTTTTTTATTGGAGGTTTAACGACCACCGTGAGCAACTCAATGGGCTATAAGCAGTCGCCCGTCCCTAATTTAGGGTCACTGGTTCCAGGGAAGGGAGAGAGCCAGTGCCGTAAGACAAACACAACATCCATGCCTCACCGGGATTCGAACTGGGACCCTCTCTCGGACGAAAATACGCCAGCGCTTAGACCACTGCGCCACCGGTAAGGCAGAAAGATTTCCCTCGAAACAATTTTAAAAATAGCGCGTTTTATCTTTGGCAGAGTTTTTTTTTTTTTTTATTGGAGGTTTAACGACCACCGTGAGCAACTCAATGGGCTATAAGCAGTCGCCCGTCCCTAATTTAGGGTCACTGGTTTCAGGGAAGGGAGAGAGCCAGTGCCACTAGACAAACACAACATCTATGCCTCACCGGGATTCAAACTGGGACCCTCTCTCGGACGAAAATACGGCAGCGCTTAGACCACTGCGCCACCGGTAAGGCAGAGAGATTTCCCTCGAAACAATGTTAAAAATAACGCGTTTATCTTTGGCAGAGTTATTATTATTATTATTTTTTTTTGATTGGAGGTTTAACGACCACCGTGAGCAACTCAATAGGCTATAAGCAGTCGCCCGTCCCTAATTTAGGGTCACTGGTTCCAGGGAAGGGAGAGAGCCAGTGCCGTAAGACAAACACAACATCCATGCCTCACTGGGATTCGAACTGGGACCCTCTCTCGGACGAAAATACGCCAGCGCTTAGACCACTGCGCCACCGGTAAGGCAGAAAGATTTCCCTCGAAACAATGTTAAAAATAACGCGTTTTATCTTTGGCAGAGTTTTTTTTTTTTTGATTGGAGGTTTAACGACCACAGTGAGCAACTCAATAGGCTATAAGCAGTCGCCCGTCCCTAATTTAGGGTCACTGGTTCCAGGGAAGGGAGAGAGCCAGTGCCGTAAGACAAACACAACATCCATGCCTCACCGGGATTCGAACTGGGACCCTCTCTCGGACGAAAATACGCCAGCGCTTAGACCACTGCGCCACCGGTAAGGCAGAAAGATTTCCCTCGAAACAATTTTAAAAATAGCGCGTTTTATCTTTGGCAGAGTTTTTTTTTTTTTTTTGATTGGAGGTTTAACGACCACCGTGAGCAACTCAATAGGCTATAAGCAGTCGCCCGTCCCTAATTTAGGGTCACTGGTTCCAGGGAAGGGAGAGAGCCAGTGCCGTAAGACAAACACAACATCCATGCCTCACCGGGATTCGAACTGGGACCCTCTCTTGGACGAAAATACGCCAGCGCTTAGACCACTGCGCCACCGGTAAGGCAGAAAGATTTCCTCGAAACAATTTTAAAAATAGCGCGTTTTATCTTTGGCAGAGTTTTTTTTTTTTTTTTTTTTTTTTTTATTGGAGGTTTAACGACCACCGTGAGCAACTCAATGGGCTATAAGCAGTCGCCCGTCCCTAATTTAGGGTCACTGGTTTCAGGGAAGGGAGAGAGCCAGTGCCACTAGACAAACACAACATCTATGCCTCACCGGGATTCAAACTGGGACCCTCTCTCGGACGAAAATACGGCAGCGCTTAGACCACTGCGCCACCGGTAAGGCAGAGAGATTTCCCTCGAAACAATGTTAAAAATAACGCGTTTATCTTTGACAGAGTTATTATTATTATTTTTTTTTTTTGATTGGAGGTTTAACGACCACCGTGAGCAACTCAATAGGCTATAAGCAGTCGCCCGTCCCTAATTTAGGGTCACTGGTTCCAGGGAAGGGAGAGAGCCAGTGCCGTAAGACAAACACAACATCCATGCCTCACTGGGATTCGAACTGGGACCCTCTCTCGGACGAAAATACGCCAGCGCTTAGACCACTGCGCCACCGGTAAGGCAGAAAGATTTCCCTCGAAACAATGTTAAAAATAACGCGTTTTATCTTTGGCAGAGTTTTTTTTTTTTGATTGGAGGTTTAACGACCACCGTGAGCAACTCAATAGGCTATAAGCAGTCGCCCGTCCCTAATTTAGGGTCACTGGTTCCAGGGAAGGGAGAGAGCCAGTGCCGTAAGACAAACACAACATCCATGCCTCACCGGGATTCGAACTGGGACCCTCTCTCGGACGAAAATACGCCAGCGCTTAGACCACTGCGCCACCGGTAAGGCAGAAAGATTTCCTCGAAACAATTTTAAAAATAGCGCGTTTTATCTTTGGCAGAGTTTTTTTTTTTTTTTTTTTTTTTTGATTGGAGGTTTAACGACCACCGTGAGCAACTCAATAGGCTATAAGCAGTCGCCCGTCCCTAATTTAGGGTCACTGGTTCCAGGGAAGGGAGAGAGCCAGTGCCGTAAGACAAACACAACATCCATGCCTCACCGGGATTCGAACTGGGACCCTCTCTCGGACGAAAATACGCCAGCGCTTAGACCACTGCGCCACCGGTAAGGCAGAAAGATTTCCCTCGAAACAATGTTAAAAATAACGCGTTTTATCTTTGGCAGAGTTTTTTTTTTTTTGATTGGAGGTTTAACGACCACAGTGAGCAACTCAATGGGCTATAAGCAGTCGCCCGTCCCTAATTTAGGGTCACTGGTTTCAGGGAAGGGAGAGAGCCAGTGCCGTAAGACAAACACAACATCCATGCCTCACCGGGATTCGAACTGGGACCCTCTCTCGGACGAAAATACGCCAGCGCTTAGACCACTGCGCCACCGGTAAGGCAGAAAGATTTCCCTCGAAACAATGTTAAAAATAACGCGTTTTATCTTTGGCAGAGTTATTATTATTATTTTTTTTTTGATTGGAGGTTTAACGACCACCGTGAGCAACTCAATAGGCTATAAGCAGTCGCCCGTCCCTAATTTAGGGTCACTGGTTCCAGGGAAGGGAGAGAGCCAGTGCCGTAAGACAAACACAACATCCATGCCTCACCGGGATTCGAACTGGGACCCTCTCTCGGACGAAAATACGCCAGCGCTTAGACCACTGCGCCACCGGTAAGGCAGAAAGATTTCCCTCGAAACAATGTTAAAAATAACGCGTTTTATCTTTGGCAGAGTTTTTTTTTTTTTTGATTGGAGGTTTAACGACCACAGTGAGCAACTCAATAGGCTATAAGCAGTCGCCCGTCCCTAATTTAGGGTCACTGGTTTCAGGGAAGGGAGAGAGCCAGTGCCGTAAGACAAACACAACATCCATGCCTCACCGGGATTCGAACTGGGACCCTCTCTCGGACGAAAATACGCCAGCGCTGAGACCACTGCGCCACCGGTAAGGCAGAAAGATTTCCCTCGAAACAATGTTAAAAATAACGCGTTTTATCTTTGGCAGAGTTTTTTTTTTTTTTTGATTGGAGGTTTAACGACCACAGTGAGCAACTCAATGGGCTATAAGCAGTCGCCCGTCCCTAATTTAGGGTCACTGGTTTCAGGGAAGTGAGAGAGCCAGTGCCGTAAGACAAACACAACATCCATGCCTCACCGGGATTCGAACTGGGACCCTCTCTCGGACGAAAATACGCCAGCGCTTAGACCACTGCGCCACCGGTAAGGCAGAAAGATTTCCCTCGAAACAATGTTAAAAATAACGCGTTTTATCTTTGGCAGAGTTTTTTTTTTTTTTTTGATTGGAGGTTTAACGACCACAGTGAGCAACTCAATGGGCTATAAGCAGTCGCCCGTCCCTAATTTAGGGTCACTGGTTTCAGGGAAGGGAGAGAGCCAGTGCCGTAAGACAAACACAACATCCATGCCTCACCGGGATTCGAACTGGGACCCTCTCTCGGACGAAAATACGCCAGCGCTTAGACCACTGCGCCACCGGTAAGGCAGAAAGATTTCCCTCGAAACAATGTTAAAAATAACGCGTTTTATCTTTGGCAGAGTTTTTTTTTTTTTTGATTGGAGGTTTAACGACCACAGTGAGCAACTCAATAGGCTGTTAGCTGTCGCCCGTCCCTAATTTAGGGTCACTGGTTTCAGGGAAGGGAGAGAGCCAGTGCCACTAGACAAACACAACATCCATGCCTCACCGGGATTCGAACTGGGACCCTCTCTCGGACGAAAATACGCCAGCGCTTAGACCACTGCGCCACAGGTAAGGCAGAAAGATTTCCCTCGAAACAATGTTAAAAATAACGCGTTTTACCTTTGGCAGAGTTTTTTTTTTTGATTGGAGGTTTAACGACCACCGTGAGCAACTCAATAGGCTATAAGCAGTCGTCCGTCCCTAATTTAGGGTCACTGGTTCCAGGGAAGGGAGAGAGCCAGTGCCGTAAGACAAACACAACATCCATGCCTCACCGGGATTCGAACTGGGACCCTCTCTCGGACGAAAATACGCCAGCGCTTAGACCACTGCGCCACCGGTAAGGCAGAGAGATTTCCTCGAAACAATGTTAAAAATAACGCGTTTTATCTTTGGCAGAGTTATTATTATTATTTTTTTGATTGGAGGTTTAACGACCACCGTGAGCAACTCAATAGGCTATAAGCAGTCGCCCGTCCCTAATTTAGGGTCACTGGTTCCAGGGAAGGGAGAGAGCCAGTGCCGTAAGACAAACACAACATCCATGCCTCACCGGGATTCGAACTGGGACCCTCTCTTGGACGAAAATACGCCAGCGCTTAGACCACTGCGCCACCGGTAAGGCAGAAAGATTTCCCTCGAAACAATTTTAAAAATAGCGCGTTTTATCTTTGGCAGAGTTTTTTTTTTTTTTTTTTTTTTTTGATTGGAGGTTTAACGACCACCGTGAGCAACTCAATGGGCTATAAGCAGTCGCCCGTCCCTAATTTAGGGTCACTGGTTTCAGGGAAGGGAGAGAGCCAGTGCCACTAGACAAACACAACATCTATGCCTCACCGGGATTCAAACTGGGACCCTCTCTCGGACGAAAATACGGCAGCGCTTAGACCACTGCGCCACCGGTAAGGCAGAGAGATTTCCCTCGAAACAATGTTAAAAATAACGCGTTTTATCTTTGGCAGAGTTATTATTATTATTTTTTTTTTGATTGGAGGTTTAACGACCACCGTGAGCAACTCAATAGACTATAAGCAGTCGCCCGTCCCTAATTTAGGGTCACTGGTTCCAGGGAAGGGAGAGAGCCAGTGCCGTAAGACAAACACAACATCCATGCCTCACCGGGATTCGAACTGGGACCCTCTCTCGGACGAAAATACGCCAGCGCTTAGACCACTGCGCCACCGGTAAGGCAGAGAGATTTCCCTCGAAACAATGTTAAAAATAACGCGTTTTATCTTTGGCAGAGTTATTATTATTATTTTTTTTTTTTGATTGGAGGTTTAACGACCACCGTGAGCAACTCAATAGGCTATAAGCAGTCGCCCGTCCCTAATTTAGGGTCACTGGTTCCAGGGAAGGGAGAGAGCCAGTGCCGTAAGACAAACACAACATCCATGCCTCACCGGGATTCGAACTGGGACCCTCTCTCGGACGAAAATACGCCAGCGCTTAGACCACTGCGCCACCGGTAAGGCAGAGAGATTTCCCTCGAAACAATGTTAAAAATAACGCGTTTTATCTTTGGCAGAGTTATTATTATTATTTTTTTTTTTTGATTGGAGGTTTAACGACCACCGTGAGCAACTCAATAGGCTATAAGCGGTCGCCCGTCCCTAATTTAGGGTCACTGGTTCCAGGGAAGGGAGAGAGCCAGTGCCGTAAGACAAACACAACATCCATGCCTCACCGGGATTCGAACTGGGACCCTCTCTCGGACGAAAATACGCCAGCGCTTAGACCACTGCGCCACCGGTAAGGCAGAGAGATTTCCCTCGAAACAATGTTAAAAATAGCGCGTTTTATCTTTGGCAGAGTTTTTTTTTTTTTTTTTTTTTTGATTGGAGGTTTAACGACCACCGTGAGCAACTCAATGGGCTATAAGCAGTCGCCCGTCCCTAATTTAGGGTCACTGGTTTCAGGGAAGGGAGAGAGCCAGTGCCACTAGACAAACACAACATCCATGCCTCACCGGGATTCAAACTGGGACCCTCTCTCGGACGAAAATACGGCAGCGCTTAGACCACTACGCCACCGGTAAGGCAGAGAGATTTCCCTCGAAACAATGTTAAAAATAACGCGTTTTATCTTTGGCAGAGTTATTATTATTATTTTTTTTTTTTTGATTGGAGGTTTAACGACCACCGTGAGCAACTCAATAGGCTATAAGCAGTCGCCCGTCCCTAATTTAGGGTCACTGGTTCCAGGGAAGGGAGAGAGCCAGTGCCGTAAGACAAACACAACATCCATGCCTCACCGGGATTCGAACTGGGACCCTCTCTCGGACGAAAATACGCCAGCGCTTAGACCACTGCGCCACCGGTAAGGCAGAGAGATTTCCCTCGAAACAATGTTAAAAATAACGCGTTTTATCTTTGGCAGAGTTATTATTATTATTTTTTTTTTATTGGAGGTTTAACGACCACCGTGAGCAACTCAATAGGCTATAAGCAGTCGCCCGTCCCTAATTTAGGGTCACTGGTTCCAGGGAAGGGAGAGAGCCAGTGCCGTAAGACAAACACAACATCCATGCCTCACCGGGATTCGAACTGGGACCCTCTCTCGGACGAAAATACGCCAGCGCTTAGACCACTGCGCCACCGGTAAGGCAGAAAGATTTCCCTCGAAACAATGTTAAAAATAACGCGTTTTATCTTTGGCAGAGTTTTTTTTTTTTTTTTTGATTGGAGGTTTAACGACCACAGTGAGCAACTCAATAGGCTATAAGCAGTCGCCCGTCCCTAATTTAGGGTCACTGGTTCCAGGGAAGGGAGAGAGCCAGTGCCGTAAGACAAACACAACATCCATGCCTCACCGGGATTCGAACTGGGACCCTCTCTCGGACGAAAATACGCCAGCGCTTAGACCACTGCGCCACCGGTAAGGCAGAAAGATTTCCCTCGAAACAATGTTAAAAATAACGCGTTTTATCTTTGGCAGAGTTTTTTTTTTGATTGGAGGTTTAACGACCACAGTGAGCAACTCAATAGGCTATAAGCAGTCGCCCGTCCCTAATTTAGGGTCACTGGTTCCAGGGAAGGGAGAGAGCCAGTGCCGTAAGACAAACACAACATCCATGCCTCACCGGGATTCGAACTGGGACCCTCTCTCGGACGAAAATACGCCAGCGCTCAGACCACTGCGCCACCGGTAAGGCAGAAAGATTTCCCTCGAAACAATTTTAAAAATAGCGCGTTTTATCTTTGGCAGAGTTTTTTTTTTTTTGATTGGAGGTTTAACGACCACCGTGAGCAACTCAATAGGCTATAAGCAGTCGCCCGTCCCTAATTTAGGGTCACTGGTTCCAGGGAAGGGAGAGAGCCAGTGCCGTAAGACAAACACAACATCCATGCCTCACCGGGATTCGAACTGGGACCCTCTCTCGGACGAAAATACGCCAGCGCTTAGACCACTGCGCCACCGGTAAGGCAGAAAGATTTCCCTCGAAACAATGTTAAAAATAACGCGTTTTATCTTTGGCAGAGTTTTTTTTTTTTTTTTTTTTTTGATTGGAGGTTTAACGACCACCGTGAGCAACTCAATAGGCTATAAGCAGTCGCCCGTCCCTAATTTAGGGTCACTGGTTTCAGGGAAGGGAGAGAGCCAGTGCCGTAAGACAAACACAACATCCATGCCTCACCGGGATTCGAACTGGGACCCTCTCTCGGACGAAAATACGCCAGCGCTTAGACCACTGCGCCACCGGTAAGGCAGAAAGATTTCCCTCGAAACAATGTTAAAAATAACGCGTTTTATCTTTGGCAGAGTTTTTTTTTTTTTTTTTTGATTGGAGGTTTAACGACCACAGTGAGCAACTCAATAGGCTATAAGCAGTCGCCCGTCCCTAATTTAGGGTCACTGGTTTCAGGGAAGGGAGAGAGCCAGTGCCGTAAGACAAACACAACATCCATGCCTCACCGGGATTCGAACTGGGACCCTCTCTCGGACGAAAATACGCCAGCGCTTAGACCACTGCGCCACCGGTAAGGCAGAAAGATTTCCCTCGAAACAATGTTAAAAATAACGCGTTTTATCTTTGGCAGAGTTTTTTTTTTTTGATTGGAGGTTTAACGACCACAGTGAGCAACTCAATAGGCTATAAGCAGTCGCCCGTCCCTAATTTAGGGTCACTGGTTTCAGGGAAGGGAGAGAGCCAGTGCCGTAAGACAAACACAACATCCATGCCTCACCGGGATTCGAACTGGGACCCTCTCTCGGACGAAAATACGCCAGCGCTTAGACCACTGCGCCACCGGTAAGGCAGAAAGATTTCCCTCGAAACAATGTTAAAAATAACGCGTTTTATCTTTGGCAGAGTTTTTTTTTTTTGATTGGAGGTTTAACGACCACAGTGAGCAACTCAATAGGCTATAAGCAGTCGCCCGTCCCTAATTTAGGGTCACTGGTTCCAGGGAAGGGAGAGAGCCAGTGCCGTAAGACAAACACAACATCCATGCCTCACCGGGATTCGAACTGGGACCCTCTCTCGGACGAAAATACGCCAGCGCTTAGACCACTGCGCCACCGGTAAGGCAGAAAGATTTCCCTCGAAACAATGTTAAAAATAACGCGTTTTATCTTTGGCAGAGTTTTTTTTTTGATTGGAGGTTTAACGACCACAGTGAGCAACTCAATAGGCTATAAGCAGTCGCCCGTCCCTAATTTAGGGTCACTGGTTCCAGGGAAGGGAGAGAGCCAGTGCCGTAAGACAAACACAACATCCATGCCTCACCGGGATTCGAACTGGGACCCTCTCTCGGACGAAAATACGCCAGCGCTCAGACCACTGCGCCACCGGTAAGGCAGAAAGATTTCCCTCGAAACAATGTTAAAAATAACGCGTTTTATCTTTGGCAGAGTTTTTTTTTTTTTTTTTTTTTTGATTGGAGGTTTAACGACCACCGTGAGCAACTCAATAGGCTATAAGCAGTCGCCCGTCCCTAATTTAGGGTCACTGGTTTCAGGGAAGGGAGAGAGCCAGTGCCGTAAGACAAACACAACATCCATGCCTCACCGGGATTCGAACTGGGACCCTCTCTCGGACGAAAATACGCCAGCGCTTAGACCACTGCGCCACCGGTAAGGCAGAAAGATTTCCCTCGAAACAATGTTAAAAATAACGCGTTTTATCTTTGGCAGAGTTTTTTTTTTTTTTGATTGGAGGTTTAACGACCACAGTGAGCAACTCAATGGGCTATAAGCAGTCGCCCGTCCCTAATTTAGGGTCACTGGTTTCAGGGAAGGGAGAGAGCCAGTGCCGTAAGACAAACACAACATCCATGCCTCACCGGGATTCGAACTGGGACCCTCTCTCGGACGAAAATACGCCAGCGCTTAGACCACTGCGCCACCGGTAAGGCAGAAAGATTTCCCTCGAAACAATGTTAAAAATAACGCGTTTTATCTTTGGCAGAGTTTTTTTTTTTTTTTGATTGGAGGTTTAACGACCACAGTGAGCAACTCAATAGGCTGTTAGCTGTCGCCCGTCCCTAATTTAGGGTCACTGGTTTCAGGGAAGGGAGAGAGCCAGTGCCACTAGACAAACACAACATCCATGCCTCACCGGGATTCGAACTGGGACCCTCTCTCGGACGAAAATACGCCAGCGCTTAGACCACTGCGCCACAGGTAAGGCAGAAAGATTTCCCTCGAAACAATGTTAAAAATAACGCGTTTTACCTTTGGCAGAGTTTTTTTTTTTTTGATTGGAGGTTTAACGACCACCGTGAGCAACTCAATAGGCTATAAGCAGTCGTCCGTCCCTAATTTAGGGTCACTGGTTCCAGGGAAGGGAGAGAGCCAGTGCCGTAAGACAAACACAACATCCATGCCTCACCGGGATTCGAACTGGGACCCTCTCTCGGACGAAAATACGCCAGCGCTTAGACCACTGCGCCACCGGTAAGGCAGAGAGATTTCCCTCGAAACAATGTTAAAAATAACGCGTTTTATCTTTGGCAGAGTTATTATTATTATTTTTTTTTGATTGGAGGTTTAACGACCACCGTGAGCAACTCAATAGGCTATAAGCAGTCGCCCGTCCCTAATTTAGGGTCAC
The DNA here is from genome assembly GCA_039090855.1 of Macrothele yani. NCBI lineage: Eukaryota > Metazoa > Arthropoda > Arachnida > Araneae > Macrothelidae > Macrothele > Macrothele yani. The sequence continues at coordinate 25,846,722 of CM077031.1, forward strand.
TGGTTCCAGGGAAGGGAGAGAGCCAGTGCCGTAAGACAAACACAACATCCATGCCTCACCGGGATTCGAACTGGGACCCTCTCTTGGACGAAAATACGCCAGCGCTTAGACCACTGCGCCACCGGTAAGGCAGAAAGATTTCCCTCGAAACAATTTTAAAAATAGCGCGTTTTATCTTTGGCAGAGTTTTTTTTTTTTTTTTTTTGATTGGAGGTTTAACGACCACCGTGAGCAACTCAATGGGCTATAAGCAGTCGCCCGTCCCTAATTTAGGGTCACTGGTTTCAGGGAAGGGAGAGAGCCAGTGCCACTAGACAAACACAACATCTATGCCTCACCGGGATTCAAACTGGGACCCTCTCTCGGACGAAAATACGGCAGCGCTTAGACCACTGCGCCACCGGTAAGGCAGAGAGATTTCCCTCGAAACAATGTTAAAAATAACGCGTTTTATCTTTGGCAGAGTTATTATTATTATTTTTTTTTTTTGATTGGAGGTTTAACGACCACCGTGAGCAACTCAATAGGCTATAAGCAGTCGCCCGTCCCTAATTTAGGGTCACTGGTTCCAGGGAAGGGAGAGAGCCAGTGCCGTAAGACAAACACAACATCCATGCCTCACCGGGATTCGAACTGGGACCCTCTCTCGGACGAAAATACGCCAGCGCTTAGACCACTGCGCCACCGGTAAGGCAGAGAGATTTCCCTCGAAACAATGTTAAAAATAACGCGTTTTATCTTTGGCAGAGTTATTATTATTATTTTTTTTTTTTGATTGGAGGTTTAACGACCACCGTGAGCAACTCAATAGGCTATAAGCAGTCGCCCGTCCCTAATTTAGGGTCACTGGTTCCAGGGAAGGGAGAGAGCCAGTGCCGTAAGACAAACACAACATCCATGCCTCACCGGGATTCGAACTGGGACCCTCTCTCGGACGAAAATACGCCAGCGCTTAGACCACTGCGCCACCGGTAAGGCAGAGAGATTTCCCTCGAAACAATGTTAAAAATAACGCGTTTTATCTTTGGCAGAGTTATTATTATTATTTTTTTTTTTTTGATTGGAGGTTTAACGACCACCGTGAGCAACTCAATAGGCTATAAGCAGTCGCCCGTCCCTAATTTAGGGTCACTGGTTCCAGGGAAGGGAGAGAGCCAGTGCCGTAAGACAAACACAACATCCATGCCTCACCGGGATTCGAACTGGGACCCTCTCTCGGACGAAAATACGCCAGCGCTTAGACCACTGCGCCACCGGTAAGGCAGAGAGATTTCCCTCGAAACAATGTTAAAAATAGCGCGTTTTATCTTTGGCAGAGTTTTTTTTTTTTTTTTTTTTGATTGTAGGTTTAACGACCACCGTGAGCAACTCAATGGGCTATAAGCAGTCGCCCGTCCCTAATTTAGGGTCACTGGTTTCAGGGAAGGGAGAGAGCCAGTGCCACTAGACAAACACAACATCCATGCCTCACCGGGATTCAAACTGGGACCCTCTCTCGGACGAAAATACGGCAGCGCTTAGACCACTACGCCACCGGTAAGGCAGAGAGATTTCCCTCGAAACAATGTTAAAAATAACGCGTTTTATCTTTGGCAGAGTTATTATTATTATTTTTTTTTTTTTTGATTGGAGGTTTAACGACCACCGTGAGCAACTCAATAGGCTATAAGCAGTCGCCCGTCCCTAATTTAGGGTCACTGGTTCCAGGGAAGGGAGAGAGCCAGTGCCGTAAGACAAACACAACATCCATGCCTCACCGGGATTCGAACTGGGACCCTCTCTCGGACGAAAATACGCCAGCGCTTAGACCACTGCGCCACCGGTAAGGCAGAGAGATTTCCCTCGAAACAATGTTAAAAATAACGCGTTTTATCTTTGGCAGAGTTATTATTATTATTTTTTTTTTTTATTGGAGGTTTAACGACCACCGTGAGCAACTCAATAGGCTATAAGCAGTCGCCCGTCCCTAATTTAGGGTCACTGGTTCCAGGGAAGGGAGAGAGCCAGTGCCGTAAGACAAACACAACATCCATGCCTCACCGGGATTCGAACTGGGACCCTCTCTCGGACGAAAATACGCCAGCGCTTAGACCACTGCGCCACCGGTAAGGCAGAAAGATTTCCCTCGAAACAATGTTAAAAATAACGCGTTTTATCTTTGGCAGAGTTTTTTTTTTTTTTTTTGATTGGAGGTTTAACGACCACAGTGAGCAACTCAATAGGCTATAAGCAGTCGCCCGTCCCTAATTTAGGGTCACTGGTTCCAGGGAAGGGAGAGAGCCAGTGCCGTAAGACAAACACAACATCCATGCCTCACCGGGATTCGAACTGGGACCCTCTCTCGGACGAAAATACGCCAGCGCTTAGACCACTGCGCCACCGGTAAGGCAGAAAGATTTCCCTCGAAACAATGTTAAAAATAACGCGTTTTATCTTTGGCAGAGTTTTTTTTTTTTTTTTGATTGGAGGTTTAACGACCACAGTGAGCAACTCAATAGGCTATAAGCAGTCGCCCGTCCCTAATTTAGGGTCACTGGTTCCAGGGAAGGGAGAGAGCCAGTGCCGTAAGACAAACACAACATCCATGCCTCACCGGGATTCGAACTGGGACCCTCTCTCGGACGAAAATACGCCAGCGCTCAGACCACTGCGCCACCGGTAAGGCAGAAAGATTTCCCTCGAAACAATTTTAAAAATAGCGCGTTTTATCTTTGGCAGAGTTTTTTTTTTTTTTTTTTGATTGGAGGTTTAACGACCACCGTGAGCAACTCAATAGGCTATAAGCAGTCGCCCGTCCCTAATTTAGGGTCACTGGTTCCAGGGAAGGGAGAGAGCCAGTGCCGTAAGACAAACACAACATCCATGCCTCACCGGGATTCGAACTGGGACCCTCTCTCGGACGAAAATACGCCAGCGCTTAGACCACTGCGCCACCGGTAAGGCAGAAAGATTTCCCTCGAAACAATGTTAAAAATAACGCGTTTTATCTTTGGCAGAGTTTTTTTTTTTTTTTGATTGGAGGTTTAACGACCACAGTGAGCAACTCAATGGGTTATAAGCAGTCGCCGGTCCCTAATTTAGGGTCACTGGTTTCAGGGAAGGGAGAGAGCCAGTGCCGTAAGACAAACACAACATCCATGCCTCACCGGGATTCGAACTGGGACCCTCTCTCGGACGAAAATACGCCAGCGCTTAGACCACTGCGCCACCGGTAAGGCAGAAAGATTTCCCTCGAAACAATGTTAAAAATAACGCGTTTTATCTTTGGCAGAGTTTTTTTTTTTTTTTTTTTTTTTTGATTGGAGGTTTAACGACCACCGTGAGCAACTCAATAGGCTATAAGCAGTCGCCCGTCCCTAATTTAGGGTCACTGGTTCCAGGGAAGGGAGAGAGCCAGTGCCGTAAGACAAACACAACATCCATGCCTCACCGGGATTCGAACTGGGACCCTCTCTCGGACGAAAATACGCCAGCGCTTAGACCACTGCGCCACCGGTAAGGCAGAAAGATTTCCCTCGAAACAATGTTAAAAATATCGCGTTTTATCTTTGGCAGAGTTTTTTTTTTTTTGATTGGAGGTTTAACGACCACCGTGAGCAACTCAATAGGCTATAAGCAGTCGCCCGTCCCTAATTTAGGGTCACTGGTTCCAGGGAAGGGAGAGAGCCAGTGCCGTAAGACAAACACAACATCCATGCCTCACCGGGATTCGAACTGGGACCCTCTCTCGGACGAAAATACGCCAGCGCTTAGACCACTGCGCCACCGGTAAGGCAGAAAGATTTCCCTCGAAACAATGTTAAAAATAACGCGTTTTATCTTTGGCAGAGTTTTTTTTTTTTGATTGGAGGTTTAACGACCACAGTGAGCAACTCAATAGGCTATAAGCAGTCGCCCGTCCCTAATTTAGGGTCACTGGTTTCAGGGAAGGGAGAGAGCCAGTGCCGTAAGACAAACACAACATCCATGCCTCACCGGGATTCGAACTGGGACCCTCTCTCGGACGAAAATACGCCAGCGCTTAGACCACTGCGCCACCGGTAAGGCAGAAAGATTTCCCTCGAAACAATGTTAAAAATAACGCGTTTTATCTTTGGCAGAGTTTTTTTTTTTTTTTTTTTTGATTGGAGGTTTAACGACCACCGTGAGCAACTCAATAGGCTATAAGCAGTCGCCCGTCCCTAATTTAGGGTCACTGGTTTCAGGGAAGGGAGAGAGCCAGTGCCGTAAGACAAACACAACATCCATGCCTCACCGGGATTCGAACTGGGACCCTCTCTCGGACGAAAATACGCCAGCGCTTAGACCACTGCGCCACCGGTAAGGCAGAAAGATTTCCCTCGAAACAATGTTAAAAATAACGCGTTTTATCTTTGGCAGAGTTTTTTTTTTTTTTTGATTGGAGGTTTAACGACCACAGTGAGCAACTCAATAGGCTATAAGCAGTCGCCCGTCCCTAATTTAGGGTCACTGGTTTCAGGGAAGGGAGAGAGCCAGTGCCGTAAGACAAACACAACATCCATGCCTCACCGGGATTCGAACTGGGACCCTCTCTCGGACGAAAATACGCCAGCGCTTAGACCACTGCGCCACCGGTAAGGCAGAAAGATTTCCCTCGAAACAATGTTAAAAATAACGCGTTTTATCTTTGGCAGAGTTTTTTTTTTTTTTTTTTGATTGGAGGTTTAACGACCACAGTGAGCAACTCAATAGGCTATAAGCAGTCGCCCGTCCCTAATTTAGGGTCACTGGTTTCAGGGAAGGGAGAGAGCCAGTGCCGTAAGACAAACACAACATCCATGCCTCACCGGGATTCGAACTGGGACCCTCTCTCGGACGAAAATACGCCAGCGCTTAGACCACTGCGCCACCGGTAAGGCAGAAAGATTTCCCTCGAAACAATGTTAAAAATAACGCGTTTTATCTTTGGCAGAGTTTTTTTTTTTTTTTGATTGGAGGTTTAACGACCACAGTGAGCAACTCAATAGGCTATAAGCAGTCGCCCGTCCCTAATTTAGGGTCACTGGTTCCAGGGAAGGGAGAGAGCCAGTGCCGTAAGACAAACACAACATCCATGCCTCACCGGGATTCGAACTGGGACCCTCTCTCGGACGAAAATACGCCAGCGCTTAGACCACTGCGCCACCGGTAAGGCAGAAAGATTTCCCTCGAAACAATGTTAAAAATAACGCGTTTTATCTTTGGCAGAGTTTTTTTTTTTTTTTTTTTGATTGGAGGTTTAACGACCACCGTGAGCAACTCAATAGGCTATAAGCAGTCGCCCGTCCCTAATTTAGGGTCACTGGTTTCAGGGAAGGGAGAGAGCCAGTGCCGTAAGACAAACACAACATCCATGCCTCACCGGGATTCGAACTGGGACCCTCTCTCGGACGAAAATACGCCAGCGCTTAGACCACTGCGCCACCGGTAAGGCAGAAAGATTTCCCTCGAAACAATGTTAAAAATAACGCGTTTTATCTTTGGCAGAGTTTTTTTTTTTTTTTTTTTTTTTGATTGGAGGTTTAACGACCACAGTGAGCAACTCAATAGGCTATAAGCAGTCGCCCGTCCCTAATTTAGGGTCACTGGTTTCAGGGAAGGGAGAGAGCCAGTGCCGTAAGACAAACACAACATCCATGCCTCACCGGAATTCGAACTGGGACCCTCTCTCGGACGAAAATACGCCAGCGCTTAGACCACTGCGCCACCGGTAAGGCAGAAAGATTTCCCTCGAAACAATGTTAAAAATAACGCGTTTTATCTTTGGCAGAGTTTTTTTTTTTTTTGATTGGAGGTTTAACGACCACAGTGAGCAACTCAATAGGCTATAAGCAGTCGCCCGTCCCTAATTTAGGGTCACTGGTTTCAGGGAAGGGAGAGAGCCAGTGCCGTAAGACAAACACAACATCCATGCCTCACCGGGATTCGAACTGGGACCCTCTCTCGGACGAAAATACGCCAGCGCTTAGACCACTGCGCCACCGGTAAGGCAGAAAGATTTCCCTCGAAACAATGTTAAAAATAACGCGTTTTATCTTTGGCAGAGTTTTTTTTTTTTTTTTTGATTGGAGGTTTAACGACCACAGTGAGCAACTCAATAGGGCCGCCCCTGTGGCGCAGTGATCTAAGGCGTTGGCCTCTGATCATTCGTCGGAAGGGGTCCGGGTTCGAATCCCGGTGAGGCATGGATGTTGTGTTTGTCTTACGGCACTGGCTCTCTCCCTTCCCTGGAACCAGTGACCCTAAATTAGGGACGGGCGACTGCTTATAGCCCATTGAGTTGCTCACGGTGGTCGTTAAACCTCAAAAAAAAAAAAAAAAAAAAAAAAAACTCAATAGGCTATAAGCAGTCGCCCGTCCCTAATTTAGGGTCACTGGTTCCAGGGAAGGGAGAGAGCCAGTGCCGTAAGACAAACACAACATCCATGCCTCACCGGGATTCGAACTGGGACCCTCTCTCGGACGAAAATACGCCAGCGCTTAGACCACTGCGCCACCGGTAAGGCAGAAAGATTTCCTCGAAACAATGTTAAAAATAACGCGTTTTATCTTTGGCAGAGTTTTTTTTTTTGATTGGAGGTTTAACGACCACAGTGAGCAACTCAATAGGCTATAAGCAGTCGCCCGTCCCTAATTTAGGGTCACTGGTTCCAGGGAAGGGAGAGAGCCAGTGCCGTAAGACAAACACAACATCCATGCCTCACCGGGATTCGAACTGGGACCCTCTCTCGGACGAAAATACGCCAGCGCTCAGACCACTGCGCCACCGGTAAGGCAGAAAGATTTCCTCGAAACAATTTTAAAAATAGCGCGTTTTATCTTTGGCAGAGTTTTTTTTTTTTTTTTTTTTGATTGGAGGTTTAACGACCACCGTGAGCAACTCAATAGGCTATAAGCAGTCGCCCGTCCCTAATTTAGGGTCACTGGTTCCAGGGAAGGGAGAGAGCCAGTGCCGTAAGACAAACACAACATCCATGCCTCACCGGGATTCGAACTGGGACCCTCTCTCGGACGAAAATACGCCAGCGCTTAGACCACTGCGCCACCGGTAAGGCAGAAAGATTTCCCTCGAAACAATGTTAAAAATAACGCGTTTTATCTTTGGCAGAGTTTTTTTTTTTTTTTTGATTGGAGGTTTAACGACCACAGTGAGCAACTCAATGGGTTATAAGCAGTCGCCGGTCCCTAATTTAGGGTCACTGGTTTCAGGGAAGGGAGAGAGCCAGTGCCGTAAGACAAACACAACATCCATGCCTCACCGGGATTCGAACTGGGACCCTCTCTCGGACGAAAATACGCCAGCGCTTAGACCACTGCGCCACCGGTAAGGCAGAAAGATTTCCCTCGAAACAATGTTAAAAATAACGCGTTTTATCTTTGGCAGAGTTTTTTTTTTTTTTTTTTTTTTGATTGGAGGTTTAACGACCACCGTGAGCAACTCAATAGGCTATAAGCAGTCGCCCGTCCCTAATTTAGGGTCACTGGTTCCAGGGAAGGGAGAGAGCCAGTGCCGTAAGACAAACACAACATCCATGCCTCACCGGGATTCGAACTGGGACCCTCTCTCGGACGAAAATACGCCAGCGCTTAGACCACTGCGCCACCGGTAAGGCAGAAAGATTTCCCTCGAAACAATGTTAAAAATAACGCGTTTTATCTTTGGCAGAGTTTTTTTTTTTTTTTTTTTTGATTTTAGGTTTAACGACCACCGTGAGCAACTCAATAGGCTATAAGCAGTCGCCCGTCCCTAATTTAGGGTCACTGGTTCCAGGGAAGGGAGAGAGCCAGTGCCGTAAGACAAACACAACATCCATGCCTCACCGGGATTCGAACTGGGACCCTCTCTCGGACGAAAATACGCCAGCGCTTAGACCACTGCGCCACCGGTAAGGCAGAAAGATTTCCCTCGAAACAATGTTAAAAATAACGCGTTTTATCTTTGGCAGAGTTTTTTTTTTTGATTGGAGGTTTAACGACCACAGTGAGCAACTCAATAGGCTATAAGCAGTCGCCCGTCCCTAATTTAGGGTCACTGGTTTCAGGGAAGGGAGAGAGCCAGTGCCGTAAGACAAACACAACATCCATGCCTCACCGGGATTCGAACTGGGACCCTCTCTCGGACGAAAATACGCCAGCGCTTAGACCACTGCGCCACCGGTAAGGCAGAAAGATTTCCCTCGAAACAATGTTAAAAATAACGCGTTTTATCTTTGGCAGATTTTTTTTTTTTTTTTTTTTTTTTTGATTGGAGGTTTAACGACCACCGTGAGCAACTCAATAGGCTATAAGCAGTCGCCCGTCCCTAATTTAGGGTCACTGGTTTCAGGGAAGGGAGAGAGCCAGTGCCGTAAGACAAACACAACATCCATGCCTCACCGGGATTCGAACTGGGACCCTCTCTCGGACGAAAATACGCCAGCGCTTAGACCACTGCGCCACCGGTAAGGCAGAAAGATTTCCCTCGAAACAATGTTAAAAATAACGCGTTTTATCTTTGGCAGAGTTTTTTTTTTTTTTTTTTTTTTTTTGATTGGAGGTTTAACGACCACAGTGAGCAACTCAATAGGCTATAAGCAGTCGCCCGTCCCTAATTTAGGGTCACTGGTTTCAGGGAAGGGAGAGAGCCAGTGCCGTAAGACAAACACAACATCCATGCCTCACCGGGATTCGAACTGGGACCCTCTCTCGGACGAAAATACGCCAGCGCTTAGACCACTGCGCCACCGGTAAGGCAGAAAGATTTCCCTCGAAACAATGTTAAAAATAACGCGTTTTATCTTTGGCAGAGTTTTTTTTTTGATTGGAGGTTTAACGACCACAGTGAGCAACTCAATAGGCTATAAGCAGTCGCCCGTCCCTAATTTAGGGTCACTGGTTTCAGGGAAGGGAGAGAGCCAGTGCCGTAAGACAAACACAACATCCATGCCTCACCGGGATTCGAACTGGGACCCTCTCTCGGACGAAAATACGCCAGCGCTTAGACCACTGCGCCACCGGTAAGGCAGAAAGATTTCCCTCGAAACAATGTTAAAAATAACGCGTTTTATCTTTGGCAGAGTTTTTTTTTTTTTTTTTTGATTGGAGGTTTAACGACCACAGTGAGCAACTCAATGGGCTATAAGCAGTCGCCCGTCCCTAATTTAGGGTCACTGGTTTCAGGGAAGGGAGAGAGCCAGTGCCGTAAGACAAACACAACATCCATGCCTCACCGGGATTCGAACTGGGACCCTCTCTCGGACGAAAATACGCCAGCGCTTAGACCACTGCGCTACCGGTAAGGCAGAAAGATTTCCCTCGAAACAATGTTAAAAATAACGCGTTTTATCTTTGGCAGAGTTTTTTTTTTTTTTTTTGATTGGAGGTTTAACGACCACAGTGAGCAACTCAATAGGCTGTTAGCTGTCGCCCGTCCCTAATTTAGGGTCACTGGTTTCAGGGAAGGGAGAGAGCCAGTGCCACTAGACAAACACAACATCCATGCCTCACCGGGATTCGAACTGGGACCCTCTCTCGGACGAAAATACGCCAGCGCTTAGACCACTGCGCCACCGGTAAGGCAGAAAGATTTCCCTCGAAACAATGTTAAAAATAACGCGTTTTATCTTTAGCAGAGTTTTTTTTTTTTTTTTGATTGGAGGTTTAACGACCACCGTGAGCAACTGAATGGGCTATAAGCAGTCGCCCGTCCCTAATTTAGGGTCACTGGTTTCAGGGAAGGGAGAGAGCCAGTGCCGTAAGACAAACACAACATCCATGCCTCACCGGGATTCGAACTGGGACCCTCTCTCGGACGAAAATACGCCAGCGCTTAGACCACTGCGCCACCGGTAAGGCAGAAAGATTTCCCTCGAAACAATGTTAAAAATAACGCGTTTTATCTTTGGCAGAGTTTTTTTTTTTTTTTTGATTGGAGGTTTAACGACCACCGTGAGCAACTCAATAGGCTATAAGCAGTCGTCCGTCCCTAATTTAGGGTCACTGGTTCCAGGGAAGGGAGAGAGCCAGTGCCGTAAGACAAACACAATATCCATGCCTCTCTGGGATTCGAACCCGGACCCCGTTCGGACGAATGATCAGAGGCCATCGCTTAGACCACTGCGGCTTTTGCAGAGTTAAAAGCTTTTTCATGAAAACATAAATATTATTAAATGAAACTTTGATACAAAGTAAATATTTTTCTCGTCCACGTTAACACTAAAATTGTATGCAGTAAAAAATGCGTGGGGGAAAAGGAATCACATTTTTGAAAGCATAACAAGTTTTGAATTATCATTTGTGTACTTTTGACGGCTTGAATTTCCTGCTCGCATTTAATACTCAAATAATTGACTCTTCATATAATTCACAGCTTTGATAACTTTTTTGAGCCAAAATTCTGCTGATATTTATTTCACTGTTTCTATCACCAGATATTTAAATTCCTGTTAAAGTGTAGTACTACTAAGCGCATATTAATGTTCAGCAAAGCAGCTTTGACAGCTTCAGCCAATCAGACTTCGGCTAATATTTAGTGAACTGACTTTTCCCCCAGCCAATAAGATCCTTCTTAACATTTATTGAATTACTTGTGCCATGAATCAGTGAGATCTCCGTTAACATTTATGAATTACGTGTGCCACCAGTCAATGCGATCTCCGTTAACAATAAATGAATTGCTTGTACCACCAACCCATGAGATCCCTACTAGCATTTATTGAACTTCTCCTGCCACCAGCTAATGCCATCCGCTCTCTTAACATTGATGAATTACTTGTGCCACCAGAAAATGATATACCTTTTAAAATTAATTGCATTGCTTGTGCCACCAGCTAAGTAGATCCCTTTTAACATTTACTGTATTGCTTGTGCCATAATTAAAGGAGATCGCTGTTCAAATTTGTTGCACTCCCTGTATCACCAGCTAATGAGATCCCTGTTAACATGAATTATATTACTAAGGAGATGTCTGTTTACATTAATTGAATTTCTTGATTTTGTGCCATCAGCTAATGAGATCCCTGTTAACATGAATTATATTTCGTATGACACTAGCTAATGAGATCTCAGTTAACATGAATTACATATCTTGTGACATCAGCTAATGAAATTCAAGTTAACATTTATGAATTCCGTGTGCCACCAGCTAATGAGATTACTGTTAGCATGAATTATATTTCTAGTGCCACCAGCCCGGGAGATGCTTATTTACATTTATTGAATTGCTTGTTCTTGTACCTCCAGCTAATGAGATCCGTGTTAACATTCATTGAACTTGTTGTACCCCCAGCTAATGAGATTCCTACTAACACATAAATTACTTCCACCTCCAGCTAATCCTTGATGGCATTTACTTAACTACTTGTGCCACCAGCTAATGAGATCCCTGTTAACATGAATTATATTTCTTATGACGCCAGCTAATGAGATCTCTGTTAACATTTATAAATTCATTGTGTCACTAGCCAATGAGATCCTTGTTGACATTTACTGAACTACTTGTGCCACCAGCTAATGAGATCCCTGTTAAGATGAATTATATTTCCTATGACACCAGATAATGAGATTTCTGTTAACATTTACAAATTCCGTGTGCCCCAGCCAATGAGATCCTTGTTGACACTTACTGAGCTACTTGTGCCACCAACAAATGAGATCCCTCTTAATATGAATTATATTTCTTGTGCCCAGGGAGATGCTTATTTGCACTTATTGAATTGCCTGTTCTTGTGCCACCTGCTAATGAGATCCTTGTTAACATTCATTGAACTTGTTGTACCCCCAGCTAATGAGATTCCTACGAACACATAAATTACTTCCACCTCCAGCTAATCCTTGATGGCATTTACTTAACTACTTGTGCCACCAGCTAATGAGATCCCTGTTAACATGAATTATATTTCTTATGACGCCAGCTAATGAGATCTCTGTTAACATTTACAAATTCCGTGTGCCCCAGCCAATGAGATCCTTGTTGACACTTACTGAGCTACTTGTGCCACCAACAAATGAGATCCCTCTTAATATGAATTATATTTCTTGTGCCCAGGGAGATGCTTATTTGCACTTATTGAATTGCCTGTTCTTGTGCCACCTGCTAATGAGATCCTTGTTAACATTCATTGAACTTGTTATACGCATAGCCAGTGAGGTTTCTATTAACACTTATATGATACTTCTACCTCCAGACAATCCTTGTTGGCATTTACTTAACTACTTGTGTCACCAGCTAATGAGATCCCTGTGAACATGAATTATATATCTTGTGACACCAGCTAATGAGATTCTTGTCAACATTGATAAGTTCATTGTGCCCCAGCCAATGAGATGCTTGTTGACACTTACTGAACTACTTTTGCCACCAGCCCACTTAATATCAATTATATTTCTTGTGCCACAAGCCAGGGAGATGCTTATTTGCATTTTTTTGAATTGCTTGTTTTGTACCACCTGCTAATGAGATCCCTGTTAACATTCATTGAACTTGTTGTACCCCCAGCCAATGAGGTTTCTATTAACACTTATAAGTTACTTCTACTTCCAGATAATTCTTATTGGCATTTACTTAACTGCTTGCGTCACCAGCTAATGAGATCCCTGTTAACATGAATTATACACTGGCGGAAAGTGAAAAAAGAACACCAAGAAGGAATTGGCGGACAATCATGAAATTTACATATGTTAATGGGGTCGAGTTTACGTAGGTGTGATGTTAATTTCAGGACCAACCGGTGAGCGCTTACGCCACAGCACAGCACAATATGCAAATTATCGTCGGTGGTATTTAAGGAGTACGGCGAAGTGAATGTAATAAGTTGTCGGCGTACGGACACGTGCGAAGACCCTGAAGAAGCTGCAATGCCTGGACATGGAAGACGTGTACGATTTCAGCAGTTATCGGACTTTGAGCGAGGTCGTCTAGTCGGACTCCGCGAGGCCCGGTGGTCGTATCGTCGTATTGCGGAGCGAATTGGACGGGAAGTATCGGTGGTGGTACGATGGTGGTGTAGATGATCCGAGGAACATTCCCACTCGAGAAGACCTGGAACCGGGAGTAACAGACGAACTGATGAGCGGACCGATCAACGCATAAGAAGAGCGGCGTTGTCAAGCAGAACATCCACTGCGACGCAAATCGGAGCTGCCGTTGCACCTGAGGTGACTGTGCGAACAATCCGCAACCGTCTACTGGATGCAGGACTACGTGCACGTGTGCCTCTGGCATGTGTACCTCTGACTCCAGCCCACCGTCAGGAACGGCTGCAGTGGTGTCGCTAACGTCTACACTGGAGAACGCAATGGCGATCTGTCGTGTTCGGCGATGAAAGCAGATTTTGCTTGGGAGCCTCCGATGGCCGTATGCGTGTTCGCAGACGCACAGGGGAGCGTCTCCGCCCTTCTTGCATCCGCCAGCGACACACAGGGCCTACACCTGGTCTCCTGGTGTGGGGAGCAATCAGCTATCACTCCCTTACACAACTAGTGTTTGTACGTTAAACAGCACCTCCTACATCAACAACATCATTCAGCCCGTTGTTGTGCCATTTGTAAGGTCGGTCCATCGTGGTGTTTTCCAGCAAGATAACGCACGCCCACACACGGCACGGGCAACGCAACATGCACTTCAGGGTGTGAGACAACTTCCAGGGCCTGCACGTTCACCGGATTTGTCCCCCATTGAGCACGAGTGGGATTTTATGGGACAACGACTTATCCGGTCTCCATGGCCAGCCACGACCATCCCCGATTTACGCGTCCAGGTTGAGGATGCTTGGAACTCAATACCCCAAACTTACATCCAACATCTGTACGACAGACTCCATGCCTGAATTGCACAGTGTGACGCAGTTCATGGTGGTTCAACCTCGTACTAACCATGTTACATGGAAATGTTATTTTTCAGTTTACCAGCAAATACAGCTGTATTTTGCCATAATGCTTTGATTACGTTATCCTCTGTATTTCGTTATTATGCTGTACAAATTTCGTTGGTATCAGACGTCTCCTTCTTGGTGTTCTTTTTCCACTTTCTGCCAGTGTATATCTTGTGGCACCAGCTAATGATATTCCTGCCAACATTTATAAGTTCATTGTGCCCAGCCAATGAGATCCTTGTTGACACTTACTGAACTAATTTTGCCACCAGCTAATGAGATTCCTGTTAACATGAATTATATTTCTTGTGACACTAGCGAGGGAGATGCTTATTTACATTTATTGAGTTGCTTGTTCTTGTGCCACCAGCTAATGAGATCCCTCTTAACATTCATTGAACTTACTATACCCCAGTCAATGAGATTCTTATTAACACTTATAAATTACTTCTACCTCCAGATTATCCTTGTTGGTATTTGCTTAACTACTTGTGCCACCAGCTAATGAGATCCTTGTTAACATAAATTGAAATGCCTTTGCCAAAAGAAAATGAGATATCTGTTACCATTTATCGAACTGCTTGTGCTCTCACCAGCCAATGAGGTCCCTGTTCGCATTTAATTATGTTACTTGTGCCACCGGATAATGAGATTCCTGCTAACAAACATTAATTGATTTGCTTTTGCCACCAGCAAATGAAATCTCTGTTAACCTTTTGTACGAAATTCGTGTATATCTTCCGTGTATGGAAAAATATACGTACTACGTGGCTGAGATATTCAAATAAAATTGATATAATATATCTATATACTCTATTACACACGTCAAATTTTGTAGCTGTGAAGCTCGGTGATGTACACTTATGTAATGTTACTAGGGGTGTTCAAATGAAAAGGTACGAAACGTCATAAGAACGTAACCGTTAACATATTTGCCTATGCCGCTATGGGAGAACGTAGCGACGCATCTGGGGATGCGATTGGAGTCGCCGGCGTGGATCGGAGCATACGCGGGCGCCCGCATGCGCAGGAGAGAGCAGAGGCTCTTATAAAGAGCGCCGTCCAATTGACGCGGCAGTGCGTGTGAGGACAGGATGGCGTTCACATTGCAAAGTTCGACGATTGAGGAGCAGCGAGGCGTTATCCGATTTCTGACAGCGGAAGGTGTTAAACCGGTTGCTATTCATCGCGGAGGGTGTGGTTCTGTTCCATCATAACGCGCGTCCACACGTCTCCAGGGTCACACACGCGGAACTGGCCAAGTTCCAGTGGGAGCAGCTTGATCATCCGCCCTACAGCCCGGACATGTTGCCCTGCGATTTCCATGTGTTTGGTCCCCTGAAAAAACATCTGAAAGGGAAGCGCTTCCACTCGGACGACGAACTCCAGGACGCTGTGCAGAACTGGGTCTCGTCACGGCCACAGGAATTCTGGGAACAAGGAATCCTTCGGCTCGTTAATCAATGGGATCGTTGTGCTACGGCCTATGGTGTATACTTTGAATAAGGTCTTCATTTATACCCACAGTGTTGTTTCGTACCTTTTCATTTGATCAATCCTTGTATATACAATGTAACAACACTGCTGCAAGGTAAAAGATGTTACTTAACACTCGTTCTGCAGTCGTTCTATTGTTCACTACCGCAAGCAGAGCCTGATTTACGCAAGGGCACACGGGGCCCGTGCCGAGGGCTCCCATGGACTAGGGGCCCCCAATTTAAGCACTAACATTTAATTTTTATTGTTATATGGGCAGCAAAAACGGTCACCAGAATTTTCACCGAGCGCAAATATGCATCGATATGTTACTTCAAAAAAATCGATTATTAAATATCCATTTGAAAGATGGCAATTTTTTTTTTCACGTTTATTATTTCTTGCATTTATTAAAGTAAATAGCACTTGTGTATTAAGGTAGCACTTCTTGTGTTTTATACAATTATACGCTCAATTATAGAATAATTGCATGGAGCACCAGAGGTTCTGCCTTAATACACAAGTACCATTGTTAATTTATTAAGAGTTCGATTTATGCCCGGGGATGGGGGCCCCCAAGTTGTTTGTGCCCAGGGCCCCACTAGTCTTAAGCCGGGCTCTGGGTACATTGAATACATATGACTTGCAGAATGCATTTTCTTCTGTGATTTAGATATGGCAATAAAGGATATATTTTGTGTTACATTTTTTGTTTGTCTCGAGGTTTGGCAATCACAGTTTAATGTTTGTTTTGGGTTAGAGCAGAGCCCATTTAAAACGTGGGCTCGGTTGGGGGGGGGATTGCAGCCCCGGGCCCCGCAATTTCAAGGGGCCCCAGAATTATGTAGGGTGCTTGAAGAATTGACAGAGTTCTACAGTTTGTGTTTTGTTTTGTTTTTTTATAAAGAGTACGATTCATGCCCGGGGTTGAGGCCCCCAAGTTGTTTGTGCCCAGGGCCCCACTAGTCTTAAGTAGGGCTCTGACCGCAAGTCAACAAAATGGCGCCGAGAATTTTGTGTAATCTTATTTGTTATCTGCTTAGGTCCAAATGCAGAACGGCCTCATTTCACGGCTTTGTGAATGTATGTTCCGAATTCAAATTCACAACGGACTTTAAAATCGTAATGATATACGTTAAAATCCAGAATTTAAAATTGTAAAAATTGAAGACCGTGATGAATTCTAAAAACGAATGGAATCAATTAAGAAATTGAACGAGATAAAATGCATTGAACACAACTGCGGTCGATACCTTTCACATACTGTACACACCGAAACCCACGCCCACCTGCGTTCCCGGACACGTTTCACACTAATTACTCCCAGGCAGGGACGAATTGGGACCACAAGACTATAAAATTCCCAGCCAGTTTCGTGATTCCAATTCGTCCCTGCCTGGGAGTAATTAGTGTGAAACGTGTCCGGAAACGCAGATGGAGGTGGGTTTCGGGGTGTACACTATCTGAAAGGTATCGACCACAGTTGTGTTCAATGCGCATTTTATCTCGTTCAATTTCTTAATTGATTCCATTCGTTTTTAGAATTCATCATGGTCTTCAATTTTTACAATTTTAAATTCTGGATTTTAGCGTATATCATTACGATTTTAAAGTCCGTTGTGAATTTGAATTCGGAATTAACCAAGTCTGCATTGTGATCAACATACATTCACCAAGCCGTGAAATGAGGCCGTTCTGCATTTGGACCGCAGCAGATAACAATTAAGATTACGCAAAATTCTCGGCGCCATTTTGTTGACTTGCGGTAGTGGACAATAGAACGACTGCAGAACGAGTGTTAAGTAAGCATCATCTTTTACCTTGCAGCAGTGTTGTTACATTGTATATATCATTACATAACTGTGCATAACCGAGCTCACAACTACAAAATTTGACGTGTGTAATAGAGTATATAGATATACACTGCTGTGCAAAAATTAAGGAAGAAGAGGAGAAATTAGCATAACAGCGGAACGAGCAAGCAGAACGGACCGAAAGACCACTCAGGAGATAGACTAAGGTCCGGTACGGTAGGGCATGCGCTTATATGCAGCATGTCGTAGGGGGAGGAGTGTCGGAAGGGTATAAAGCACACGGACGGTGTACGCTCAGCAATTCGGTGAAAGCTATTGCACGGTGTACATCGGTTTGAACGACGTCGAGTTGCTGCCACCGTGTGATATGGCCAACAGGCAATCCAGTTGACGACATCTGGATGACTTTACCCAAGGTCGCGTCATTGGGAAGTTGGAAGAAGGTCGAAGTGTGACTAGTGTGGCCGAGGAGTTCGGGATCGCTCACAGCATCGTTTCACGAGCTTGGAGAGCATTTCAAACGACAGAAACAGCTGTCCGAGAGTTTAGCAGTGGTCGTCCACGAGCAACCACGCCGGCGGACGACCGGTATATCGTCCTACAGGCGAGAAGAGACAGACGGCAGAAAGCGGGAGAAATAGCAAGGCACATGCAACTTTGTACAGCCTCCTGGCCACGGTAAACCGCGATAACGGACGTCCAGTTGTCTGTTGCACGTGCCTTGCGATTTCTCCCGCTGTCTGCCGTCTGTCTCTTCTCGCCTGTAGGACAATATACCGGTCGTCCGCCGCCATGGTTGCTCGTGGAGGACCACTACCAAACTCTTGGACAGCTGTTCCTGTCGTTTGAAATGATCTCCAAGCTCGTGAAACGATGCTGTGAGCGATCCCGAACTTCTCGGCCACACTAGTCACACTTCGACCTTCTTTCAACTTCTCAATGACGAGACCTCGGGAAAAGTCATCCAGCTGTTGTCTACTGGATTGCCTGTTGGCCATATCTCACGGTGGCAGCAACTCGACGTCGTTCAAACCGATGTACACCGTACAATAGCTTTCACCGAATTGCTGAGCGTATACCGCCCGGGTGCTTTATATCCTTCCGAATCTCCGCCTTCCCCTACGTCATGCTGCATATATGCGCATGCCCTACCGTACCGGACCCTAGTCTATCTCCTGAGTGGTCTTTCGGTCCGTTCTGCCTGCTCGTTCCGCTGGTATGCTAATTTCTCCTCTTCGTCCTTAAATTTTTCACACCAGTGTACATGTGGAATAGACTAACTTGCAGCGAAAAAAAGAAAGAAAATCAAATTCGTCAGTTCTCTAAATACCTACCAATATGAAATTTCTCAACTTCAAGTAAAAAAAAAACATGCTGGTATAGTATGCTAATACAACAATACAGCCATCTACTTAGATTTATGAAATGCTTTTTAGAATTTAAAAAATTTAATAATCAAAACAATTACTTATTTTCAGATGATCTTGAATCACACACACACACACAAAAAGAAAAGATGAAATATTAAATCAACTAACTAGCTAACTCGAGTACGACAGCATCACCAAAGAATATCCTAGTAGCACATGGAAATACGATTACGAGAGTGCTTCGGTGAAATGGCATAAATGCGCATGCGCATTCACGCCGTTGCCAAACCAAAAATTTTAAATATCTCCGGAATGTAACATCAAGGTAGCAATTATGTACAATGGAAGCTATACAACAGTAGTATCAGCGAATGCTATTTTTAACGTAACCGTAATGTACAAAGAGTTATGTTCCAAAATACATGTTGCTGAAATGTAATTGTAAGATATCTCTGAAAGTGTAATGAAAATAAAAGATTGTAACATTATCGATTCATATCTGAAACGTTTCGTGCTGTATGGGCATAACAAAAGGGAAGGCATAAAGACAAACATGACAAGAAACGGTGTAAATAGCCGGCAATCACACAACGAACTGCACAAAACAAAAAACACCGATACAACGAAGAAAAGGAAGCACATTACAATGATCTTTTA
This sequence comes from Macrothele yani, assembly GCA_039090855.1. NCBI lineage: Eukaryota > Metazoa > Arthropoda > Arachnida > Araneae > Macrothelidae > Macrothele > Macrothele yani. The sequence goes on from CM077031.1 coordinate 25,865,889, forward strand.
AAAGGCGACTCAGGGTTTCTGAGTCGTCTGGTAGAGTGGGTAAAAGAAAAAAATACGAGCACGTTCACGATCAAAACGACGACACAAACGTAATATGTGTACAACAGTCAGGGGCGCATTCATTATACACACCCACACACAGACGCAGTGTAAATTTATTCTTGATGGCTACATATAATACAGAGGGTGATGGTGAATATATTTCAAATACGTGGAGATAATGTAAATGTACGATGTCATCGCTCTGTCCACATTATTTTATAAACAACGAATAGCAACTGTTCATCCGACACCGCTGGGATCGAACCCCAGATCTCTCGATAACTATCCGAGTGCGTTCGCTTTACGCTACGATGCCAACAATTCACAGCGCTATTTGTGGTTTATCAGTCAGCATCTGACTACACAAATCCATATTGATGGGCAGATATTATCAATCAGATGCTGACTGATAAACCACGAATAGCGCTGTGAATTGTTGGCACCGTAGCGTAAAGCGAACGCACGCGGCTAGTTATCGAGAGATCTGGGGTTCGATCCCAGCGATGTCGGATGAACAATTTTTCAGTTGCTATTCGTTGTTTATAAAAATAACGTGGACAGAGCGATTACATCGTATATTTACATTATATCCGCGTATTTAAAATATATTCACCTTTTCTTTCGCCCTTTGGATTTATCAGCTGTAATTAAACAGCTTGCTTTGTTGAATGCCACTAGATGGCGACACATCAAGTTGCTGAGCCCATCAATATGGATTTGTGTAGTCAGATGCTGACTGATAAACCACGAATAGCGCTGGGAATTGTTGGCACCGTAGCGTAAAGCGAACGCACTCGGCTAGTTATCCAGAGATCTGGGGTTCGATCCCAGCGGTGTCAGATGAACAGTTGCTATTCGTTGTTTATAAAATAATGTGGACAGAGCGATGACATCGTATATTTACAGAGGGTGAGTTTAAAGTTTTGAAATATTTGCATACACGTATATGCTGCGGCGGTATGTCACGTGTTTAAACTAGTTCAAGTCGCGCACTATAGTCAGTCGAAAGAGATATGAAGCGGTAGTGGTTGCTGTTAACAACATTGCATGTCGTCGTTCTGTCTGTGGTTGGGACACCTAAAAGATGAACAGCCACAACCGGCTAATTAGGGAACGTTTGCTTTACGAGTTTGAACTCGCTGCTCAAGGAACACGAAGCATTTGTCATGCGAAAGGGGAAGGTTCTGTGGACCACAGCACCGCAACCAGATGGTTCAAGAAATTTCGCTCAGGTGATATGAAACCCCGACGGTCAGCCATGGTCAGGTAGGCCCCGAACCGTGGATTTGGAGGCCATACAGGCAAAACCCGACAACCAGCACTCGGAGATGATCAGGCGAGCTGGGCATGTCACAGACCGCAGTGGTTCGTCACCTTCAGGACCTCGGGAAGGTCTACAGGAGCTGCCGCATTGTCCCTCATGAACTGACGCCAGCTGAAGCAAACTGCGGAGTGGAAGTGTGCACGAAACTCTTAGGAAGCCCGCGCCATGTATGTTTCATCAAGAGAATTGTTACGTGCGATGAAAAGTGGGTGTATTTCCGTAATCGTAACACACAACGGCTTAGGCTGAGGCCGGTGTAGCTTCCAAAACCTGTTGCTAAACGTGGGCGCTTAGAGCACATGGTGATGCTCTGCGTCTGGTGGAATTTCCATCACGAATTTGTTCCAGACGGTCGGACCATCATCGCCAATCTCTACTGTGAACAACTGGAGCGGATGTATGCCGTTTTTGGAGGAGAAGTACCCGGCACTAGTGAACAGAAAGCGCGCTCTCCTACAGCAGGACAACGCCCGGCCTCCTACCGCGCGAACGGCCCGAGCAAAACTCCAAGAACTTGAGAACATCGAACTGATGTCACACCCACCATATAATCCCGACCTTGCCCCGTCGGATTGTTACTTGTTCCGGTCCATGGCCCACTTTCTTCAAAAACCAGGGGGAGGTGGCAATTGGGGTGAAGGAGTTCTTCACCTCGAAGGACAAGAACTGGTACTGCCGCGGAATCAAAGAACTGGCAGACAGATGGCTAAAGACAGTGCAGCACGACGGGCTATACTTTGAATGCTAATTAGCTTTCGTCGTAAAGGTACGTATGAAGACATAGTCATCCAAATATTGCGAAACTTTCGACACATGCTCTGTATAATTATCTTTAAGAAAAGATGATTCATACTGTTTTATAGTATTATTTCACGAAACTCTTAAATACAAAATTTACTCTTGATAGATGTAACAACTTTTGTCTTAAGGTCTCCACGCACTGATACATATATAGACATCGTACAAATCAACTGTACAATAATTTAAGTGTCATATTTCTTACGGTAACACAATATAACCCAGTTGGAACACAAAATGGCGGAGAGAGAAAGGAATATCCGGTGCCACAATAATCAAAATTTCATGCGATGTGCTTTTCTCAATATCAGATCTCGCTACAAAACTTTAAAATCAAATCCTCCGACAGACGATTGAAATTTAACAGTTAATCAAACCTCAAATATTCCCGCGAATCGCTCCTTTTACTGGAAATTTTCCATCATACGGGTACCGAAAAAGAGAAAAAACTGTTTTTTTTTTCGTTAATATAAGAAAGAAATTGCTCAAAGAGTTCTGAAAATCCAGAATTTCCCGTTAACCCATCTTGAAAACGACAATTTAGCGTCGATATAAGAAAGGAATTGTTGAAAGGTTTCTGAAAATTCAGAATTTTCCATTAACACATCATGAAAACGGCAATTCACCGTCAATATAAGAAAGGAATTGCGGAAAGGTTTCTGAAAATTCAGAATTTTCCGTTAACACATCTTGATAACGACAATTTACCGTCAATATAAGAAAGAAATTGCTGAAAAGTTTCCGAAAATTCACAATTTTCAGTTAACACATCTTGATGACGACAATTTACCATCAATATAAGAAAAAAATTGCTGAAAAGTTTCTGAAAATTCAGAATTTTTCATTAACGCATCATGAAAACGGCAATTCACCATCAATATAAGAAAGAAATTGCTTAAAGGTTTCTGAAAATTCAGAATTTTCTTTTAACACATCTTGAAAACGACAATTTACCGTCGATATAAGAAAGGAATTGTTGAAAGGTTTCTGAAAATTTAGAATTTTCCGTTAACGCATCTTGAAAACGGCAATTTACCATCAATATAAGAACATAATTGCCTAAAGGTTTCCGAAAATTCACAATTTTCCGTTAACACATCTTGAAAACGACAATTTACCGTCAATATAAGAAATAATAGCTGAAAGGTTTCTGAAAATTCAGAATTTTTCCGAGAAAGCATCATAAAAACGGCAATTTACCGTCAATATAAGAAAGGAATTGCCAATAGGACACCCCGGTGGCGCAGTGGTCTAAGGCGCTGACCTCTGATCATTCGTCCGTGAGGAGTCCGGGTTCGAATCCCGGTGAGGCATGGATGTTGTGTTTGTCTTACGGTACTGGCTCCCTATCCCTTCCCTGGAACCAGTGACCCTAAATTAGGGACGGGCGACTGCTTATAGCCCATTGAGTTGCTCACGGTGGCCGTTAAACCACCAATCAAAAAAAAAAGAAAAAAAAATTGCCAATAGGTTTCTTAAAATTTAGAATTTTCTGTTAACCCATCTTGAAAACGACAATTTACCGTCGATATAAGAAAGGAATTGTTGAAAGGTTTCTGAAAATTTAGAATTTTCCGTTAACGCATCTTGAAAACGGCAATTTACCATCAATATAAGAACAAAATTGCCGAAAGGTTTCCGAAAATTCACAATTTTCCGTTAACACATCTTGAAAACGACAATTTACCGTCAATATAAGAAATAATTGATGAAAGATTTCAGAAAATTCCGAATTTTCCCCTAGTGTACGAAAAATTCGGGAAGTTTTCTGTCATTTCACGGAAAAGATTGTATCAGGAATTTGCTTCGTAAATTCACGAAAGGAATTACAGAAAGTGATTTTGTTTTACAGTGTGATTTAAGCCCCTGCTCAGTTATACGTTTCCCCCCCCCCCCTTCTTTTTTTTTTTTTTTTTTTTCAGTGTATGGGTATTTATCTTCGCTGGGGTATTGCGAAATATGGAATTCGCAGACAAACATAATTAAGGCGCCAAATAATTTAGAAATTACTATTATTTTGTGAAACATATCGAAAGGGTGTATAGTAAACAGGAAATTCCCATGTCCTGTGATTAGTTACGCAATGGAATTGCAGACATCTGTTTTCTGCTTTACTGTTTCTTGCGCACTCATTGAATGTGATGACTTGCTTTTGTGGCGACATTTTTTTTTTTTTTTTCATCGGAGCAATTAGGTATACAATCAGAATGGCACAATATTTCCTCCAAATATTTTAGTCTTCTTTCATTTCGCTGTTCACTCTTAGAATAGCTTCCTCTACGCTCCAACGGCATTGTTATGGATAGTCTTTCGCATTATATCTATGACTAGACTGTTCGTGGGCAAAAACTGCGATAGAATTTCCACCCGAAGCCACAGTGCGTGTCATCCGATTTTGGTTATTCCGGCGTGAACCATGTGGCAATTTATTTCTCCGTCCGTGTACAAACTAGAATTCTTTTCTTCGTTGGATTTTCCGGGCTGTGATTTGGAGCGTTGCTTTGCTACGGTAAGTTCTTGTTTATCAGTTTCACTTCGAAAAAGTTCCTCTAATTTCGCAGCTCCCGCTCAGTTCCATGGCCGACCGCAGAATTTTTCCTGAAAGATTCAAAGCAAAGCTCCAGCACACAAGACTTCTCTCTATATATATAACCAGGAGAGATAAGAAGAGGAACTCGTGGATCCGAAAAATGACAAGAGTGGAAGACATCATGATCAGAGTTAAATCTCTGAAATGGCAATGGGCTGGACATACTGCCAGAAGGACAGACCATCGATGGACACCCGAAATTTTAGATTGGATTCCAAGAGACAGGAAAAGACCCAGAAGAAGACCACATTGGAGATGGGTAGATGAAATTCGAAAGTATGCGGGAGTGACATGGAGGAGACTGGCACAAGACAGACCGTTGTGGAGAAAACTTGGGGAGACCTTCGTCCAGCAGTTGATTGATAATGCTTGACAATGATGATGATGATGATGATACACAGTCGTGAAGATTTATGAAGATTATCGATTTATGATTTCAATTTAGAAATGAAGGTTATCGATTTAGAAATGAAGATTTATCGATTGATGGAGAAAAGCTGGAGATAACAGACACGTACGTTTATCTTGGACAGCAGATATCCAGTGAGGGTCACATTGGTGAAGAAATTAATCGGCGTACAAAACTTGCCTGGAGAGCTTTTGGAAGAAACAGTATAATTTTCAAGAGCAATATGCCATTATGTCTTAAAAGAAAAGTGTTTGATCAATGCATCCTTCCAGTGCTTACGTATGGTGCAGAGACGTTGAACTTAACTAAAAGAGACATACAAAGGCTGCAGACAACTCAAAGCAGCATGGAGAGGTGCATGCTTGGTGTAATCAGGAGAGATAAAAAGAGGAACTCGTGAATCCGAAAAATGACAAGAGTGGAAGGCATCATGATCAGAGTTAAATCCCTGAAATGGCAATGGGCTGGACATACTGCCAGAAGGACAGACACAGCCGAAATTTTAGATTGGATTCAAAGGGACAGGAAAAGACCCAGAAGAAGACCACATGGGAGATGGGTGGATGAAATTCGAAAGTATGCGGGAGTGACGTGGAGGAGATTGGCACAAGACAGACCGTTGTGGAGAAAACTTGGGGAGACCTTCGTCCAGCAGTGGATTGATAATGCTTGACAATGATGATGATGATGATACACAGTCGTGTCAGAATAGTATGACCATCTTCTTAATAATGGGAATAACCACCTAGGTCGAGATGACAGCTGCGAGACGACGTGGTATGGACGCAATGAGGCTCTGGGACGCAGTTCAAATACGCACACGTGCCTATATGAACTGCAGTTCAGCACGGAGATGACGCAGTTCAAATAGGCTCTGGGACGCAGTTCAAACAAAGAATATCTAACCTAACTGATAAGAAGGTAAGGCTCAGCGAGACGTAACTAGCGCCACTATATTATGCGGCAAAGAATTACTACACAGAAGCCAACATTACAGGCTGATGCCGCAGGATGCCGAGCAGACTGAGTTAGACTGAGCATGCGTGTTTGTGTTCAAAGAATATAAACGCTTGTTTGTGTTGGCGTTTTGTTCAAAGGTTTTGTTGTTCTCATCTAGATCTGCGTTTATATTACAGCCATGAAATACACCCACTCCATTCCCATGAATAACAATTCATGGAATGGAGTGGATGAATAACAAGAACAAATTTGAAACCGTTTGAAACAAATATCCTGGAAAACCATTAAAACAACGTTTGCTGAAAAAAGCTATCGTTACGTTGAAAAAATTAATTTATCAATTATATGAAACTGACTTTTATGAAAAATACCTCGTAATATTGTAAAATGAAAGAGGGAAGCATTCGATTACACAATGCATACCAAACAGACAGCTTTAAGCATACACTCAATCGTGGCGAGTTAGTCCGGTCGGTAGAGAGCTCTGCTAACACGCCAGCGGCCCAGGTTCGAACCTACTCAGATACGAACGGATGTTTTTCCGATCTGTTGAGAAAATTTCTCCAGCGCAGTGCGTTTAATTTACAAACTTCGGAAGGGTAGGAAAAAAATTGTAGCTTTGGGAAACTGCGGTTGTCTTTGCTTTTTTTTTTTTTTATTATTATTATTATTATGGCTGCTACTGGGAAACCAGCCTCAGCATTTTTGACATTTAAGGTATATTGTAAATATGAAATTCATGCCAAGCAACCTGGTATTACTACGGTGCTTAAAGTGAGAATAAAACTGCTAAAATTTCCTTAAAATAATATTAATTGCTAATGTATATATTTGTTTCACCAAAAGAAGGGACAAGAGGGATACTCAGAAAAGAACAACAAAAAAAAAAAAATGCTTTAGTAGACCCAATGAGACCGAAGGAAACAGTCGCAGATCAAAGCTTAGCTTCCTTTCCGTGAAATAGGCTTCCCGTCCTGTGTCTCCTACGCTTTTTGCGCCTGAATGTTAACTTTCCCGCAGAGCATCTGCTGCCGCATTACATGGTGGCGCTGCTGTCGCCTGTTTTACATTATCTCTACGAGAGTTGAGCTTCTTCACGCGAAGCGTTTATATTCTTTGGTTCAAATATGCACACGTGCCTATTTGAACTGCAGTTCAGCACGGAGATGACGCGCAGTGATCTATTCAGGCATCTTCTCGAGGGTGCTGAGCCCCGGCCCCCTAGAAGCTATGAATGCCCCCCCCCCCCGTAGGTTTTTGGGTGATCTCCACTAAAACTTTTGTTGGTTTATAACTGAATATTTAAAGAAATTAATTAAAACAATTAAGAAAATGAGGGAAAATATTATAGTAATAAAAAAAAACATCCACATAAACTTCAGTCGGAAATTTCTATTATCCTTCAACAAAACATTAAACAGTCCTCACTGAAGGGGCAACTTTTCAAGCCACTAAAGTAATTCACCGTAGCTGTCACGCGTACGGTCATTCACAAACATAATTTTCAAATTGTAGGTCAAGATTAAAAACACTTTATTTACAATTAAAAACTAATATTTACACGCGAGATCTTTCGGGGCTGAACATAGCACCCATCATCAGGCTCAAGCGCCACGAAACACAGGAGCAGACATTATATACTGTCAAACACGACCCACAATTCACTCGGTTTTCTCAATCACCGGTGATGCCATCAACAAATCGTTAAAGTCCAAAAAATCAAGTCTTAATATCTTATCCTATGAAGTCCTCTTCTTCAGAGTTGTGTGAGGAGGGGGCAACCATCTTTCTCCACTGTCTTGGAACAAATGTCGGGAGTTCAATGTTACAGCATGTTTCCTCATATGCAAGAATGAAGAGGCTTTCCGTAAGGAAGACAGTACGTTTATTAACACTTAAGTTAAGTACCCTAACATTTGTCCAATCTGGGGAGTAACCTCCCTGGTTAACAGCTTGAATGAAAGCTGTGGAAACCGTTCCAGAACGAAGAGCGTATTTATGTTCACCCATTCTGACATTAACGGTTCTTAGGGTAGAACCTATATAGTATTTAACTGCAGTATCTGAATCCTCATGAATTAATGGTATGCAGTAGACGCCTGGTTTGTTAAGTGCTGGGACTCTATATATCTCTATCATTTCTTATCGTGGGAAAAAGATTTCTGGTGGACACTCCAAACGTTAGATTGTGTTTGTAACAGGCTTTTCTTAAGATAGACACAAGAGGTGGAATGAAATCAACTTTGCCGATGTACTTAGTAGGTTTTTTCTCTGTGGACAAAGTCGTGAATCTCAGTCTTTGAAATTGTTGTAATAGTCCTTGGAAGAGGTTGACAGAGAACCCAAACAATAAGGCCAAATTTTGAACTCTAGAAAGTTCATCACGTCGAGTTTTACTTGTCGAAGAATGGGTGAAGGCACGTCTTATTAAGAAGCGTAAAGCTGAAGCTTTATGTTCGGAAGGGTGAGAAGAGGTGAATGGGATCATACAAGATATGAACGTCGGTTTACGGAAAACACAATGCTTGATTTTATTGGAATTCGAATCTCGAGACAGTAAAATGTCCAGGAATGGCAATTTTCCCTCATTCTTAAGGTCTTTGGTAAACTTTATAGTTGGAAACTGGGTAGAAACAAAATCTACAAATTCGTCCAGTAAAGGTAAAGCATGGGGCCAAAAAACCAACATGTCATCAACGTACCTAATCAACAGTAACGGTTGATAAAGGAAGTCTAACATGACCTTGTTTTCTAGATGCTGCATGAGAATCTCGGCTAAAACGGGGAGAGAGGGGAGAACCCATTGGTGCCCCTTCCTTTTGTTGATAGCACTTACCATCAAATTTAAAGTAAGTTCTCTTAGCTACGAGTTTGAGACCAGAAATTATTGCATTAGCTTGAAGTGGAGAGATGGAATTGTCTTCTTGTAATTTGTCCTCAATAATTGAGTGAACTGTGTTGAGTGGTATACTTGGAAATAGTGATACTACATCCAGCGAAGCCATTATGAACTCAGTTCCCCCAGAGTCAAAGGTTTTAATACGAGATATAGCCTGCATGGAACTTTTAATGGATACAGGGGAATTTGAGGTGAGAGGTTTTAAAAATGAAGCCAACGCTGTCTCGAGTGTGCGAGTTGGGTTAGCATATCCTGAAACAAGCAACCTAAGAGGTTGGTCCGGTTTGTGAATTTTCATTTTTCCAAAGACCTCGGGAACCCTAGGTCTTTGGAAAAACTTTTCAAGCACTGACAACTCGGATTACTTTCGCAATAACAACCTAATTCCACACCGTTTGCAATGCAATACTTCATCATTTTTTGAAGCTGGCATTCAGCTTTATTTTCAGTCTTCTGGATGCTGACTTTTCATGTACACGGTTAAACCTCAAAGTAGCAGGTGACGTTAGTGCTTCCAATGCAACAAAATATTTGCTACTTAATTTTTAACAATAACAAATTATTAGAAAATTTTCCGATAATAACGGGGTTTTTTTTTTCTGGAGACGGTGGTTTACACTCTGTGACAAAAAAAAAAAAAAATGGAAAACAAACGAGGCACCTAAAACTGGCGTGGAAACGGTTAGTTAGTTTTTGTTTTTTTACTACGATTTGCTAATCTAAAAAATCTAAAGAGGCTGAAACCAAGTGCCAGGGGAATGGCTTACACCATACGTTTCCAGGTAACACTGTAATGGCTCCTTAATAATCACAGGCACACTTGTAGTAAGGCGAGGACATTTTTACCAAACCCAATGTTTTGGGGGATTTTCTCCATTTACCACCCCATGGTGAAATCCGTAGTCCATTAGTGAATTAAAGCAGAGGTATAACGTTTTAAAATTTTTAATCACTTGTATGTGTAGATTTCTTGGAATCTGCATTTGTGAAATAAGAGCGTGAGAAAATGTTTGTACTCTATTTAAAATTTTTATATGCATTAATATATACACTGAAGAGCAATTGAATTAGAGATACCTGTCTAGTAACGTGTAGCACCACCTTTCGTCCTGATGACAGCGGCGATTCGTCTCGGCATGGACTCGACAAGACACCTGGATCGTTGGGAAGCTATACGGATCCACGACCCCCTGAACAAGCTCCCACAGTTCTCGAAGATTTGATGGAGGGGGTCATCTCTCTCGATGGCATCACAGATGTGCTCGGTCAGGTGACCTAGCTGGCCAAGGAAGCGAGGTCACGTCGGTGGAGTGTTCATCCAACCATTCGGATACAGTTCGGGAGCTGCATTGTCTTGTTGCAGGATGAGGTCTCCAATGGGATGTTTTAGACGCACAAACGGGAGAAAATGGTCGTCCAGGATATCCCGGTAACGTCGACCTGTGAGGAACGATGTCACACGTACCAGGGGTCCCATTTCAGTCCACGTAAACAGTCCTCAGACGAGAATGCTACCCCCACCAGCTTGAAGAGTACCCTGCTGGCAAGAAAGATCCATCGCTTCATGTGGTCCTGCCATCCGCATGTACCAACGTGAATCTCGACTCATCAGTCCAGGCAACATTTTCCCACATGTCCAGGGCCCACTGGCGATGTTCCCGCGCCCATGTTAATCTTTGCACCCTGTGATGTGCGGTCAGCAGCTGTACCCTCGTGGGACGATGGCTTCTGTACCCCATAGCGAGGAGATGGTTCTGGATGGTGTGGCTGCTTACACGTTTTTGTGCACCAGCGTTAAATTGCCGAGTGATTTCTTGCACTGTGGTCCGTCTATCCGCTGTTACAATGCGAGCGAGTTAGCCGACGATGACCCCGCTCATCCACACGCTGTTGTCCACGGCAGTTGGCCCTTGCAGGGATGGTTTTACCGGATTCGATGTACTCACGGTGCACCCGTGACACAGTGGCTCGTGAAAATCCCAGTGTCTGCACGACTTCCGAGATGGAGTGACCCATTCGTCGGGCCGCGACAATTTTCCCATGATCAAATGCGCTTAGATCCTTCGTGTTACCCATACTGCGTCCGACTCTTACCGATTCCCGTCGCATCACTCCTTATATTGTCGGATCGCTGCATACGTGATGTCGTTTCCGTTACAGCGCCGCTCACAGCGCCACATTTGCATAACGCCAGCTGTCTCTAATTCAATTGCTTTTCAGTGTATTTGGTAACTAATTGAGTTGATGCATAAGTTTATGCCGTTTTTTTCTGCACACTACAAGAATGTATTACATCAGAAGGGAAAACGAAATCAATTAACTATGTATCCACCCACCCCACCCCCACCCCCATTCTTTAAGATGGTGTCCCAACGTCTGGATAGGTCAACAATGCCATCCTTGAAAAACGTGCAGGTTTTGCTGCGAAGAAATCATCAAGGAAATTCTGGAGATCAACATCATTGTTGAACGTTCTGCCACCGAGTTTTTAACTTAAGTAAAACTGCTTCGATTGCGACAAAACTTTAGTATGTTATTCCAGAGGTATACTAAAACAATTATGTTTAATATCATCGAAATTGGGTCAAAGGTCAGGGCACAGGAGCGAGATTTATTCCACAGCCATTATCCTCATAATTTGACTAAAAATGCTTCTATTGCGACAAAACGTTATCATGTTATTCTGGAGGTATACTGAACCAATTTTGTTTAATATCATCGAAATGGGGTCGAAGGTCAGGGCACAGGAGCGAGATTTATTCCACAGCCATTATCCTCATCACTTGACTTAAATGATTCTATTGCGACAAAACTTTAGTATGTTTTTCCGGAGGTATACTGAACCAGTTCTGTGTAATACACTATCTACCAACAAGCATTTGGACACCCCTGCAATCGGCGATATCTGCGGTCCTGATACACGTCACGGCCGCCGCCGTTAAATATCGTGTGGGAAACAACAACGCAACCCGTCGCATCCTAGATGCCACGCAGTTCGGAGCTCTCTGATTTCGAGAAACGTGTAATCGTCGGGTATCACAGAAATGGCCGATCCATACGCGACATATCCAACGAGTTGAAGTACCCAAAATCGACAGTGGTCTACGTGATTGGCAAGTGGAAGATGAGAGGTGACTGTCGGAATGTGCAACGACCCGGCAGACCCACAAAACTGGGAGTTAGAGACCGACGGGTGCTGCCAGAGAAATTCGGAAGAACCACATCAAATCGATGGGCCACATCCGCGAAGAGTTTCAACAGGCATCCGGGAGTGTTCTTTCGATGAATACCATCCGGAAGGAAGCCCATCTGCTCGGTTATCGTGGACGTGGTGCCGCCCACAAGCCTTTGATCACCAAGTCCAATTGCGCTGCTCGGCTAACGGGGCGCAAAGAACGTCGCCAGTGGATCGTTGAACAGTGGAAACAGGTTCTCTGGAGCGCCGAATCAAGGTTCACCCTCTACCGTTCGGATGGCAGGGTCTGCGTTTGGCGTCTGCCTGGAGAACGCCTCCTGCCGGAATGTATTTTGCCAACTGTGAAGTTTGGCGGCGGTGGAATTATGCTATGGGGGTGTTTCTCCTGATATGGCACAGGACCCTTGGTCGCAATTCCTGGTAGACTCAACGCCGAGACCTACTGTACCATTTTGGATGACCACGAGCTTCCTACGTTGTGGCAGTTTTACGGGGTGGACCCATGTTACTTTCAGGATGACAATGCCACCTGTCATGTTGCGAGGTCCACTATGGCTTGGTATGGTGACAATGGGGTTAATCGAATGGACTGGCCTGTGCAGAACCCGGACCTTAACCCTATCGAGCACCTCTGGGACGAGTTGGAGCGTCGACTTAAGGGGTGACCCCACCGTCCGAAATCGGTGAAGGAACTGACCTGTCTTCTCCAAGCCGAGTGGAAGAAAATACCGCTAGCCGTCGTACAACGCCTGGTTGAGAGTAGGCCTTTGAGGGTCGCAGCTGTAATCGCCACTCGAGGACGCTCCACCAACTATTGAAGGGGAATAAACTTCGTTTTCCTTTGCTATCACAGGTGTCCAATTACTTGTTGGTAGATAGTGTATAAACGAAGTGGAGTCAACGGTCAGGGCACAAGAGCGAGATTTGTTTCACAGCCATTATCCTCATAACTTGACTAGAAATGTTTCCATTGCGACAAAACTTCAGTATGTTGTTCCAGCAGTATACCGATGCAATTCTGTTTAATATCATCGAAATGGAGTCAAAGGTCAGGGCACAAGAGCGGGATGTATTCCACTGCAATTACCCTCATAACTTGACTAGAAATGCTTCTATTGCGACAAAACTTTAGTATGTTGTTCTGGAGATACACTGAACCAATTCTGTGTAATATAATTGAAATGGAATCAAAGGCACAGGAGAGAGATTTATTCCACAGCCATTATCCTCATAACTTGATTAAAATAATGCTTCTATTGCGGCAAAATTTTAGTATGTTGTTAGGGTGGTATGCTGAAGCAATTCTGTTTAAAAGGTCAGGGCACATGCAGGAGCGAGATCCATTCCACAGCCATTATCCTCATAACCTGACTAGAATTGCTTCTATTGCGACAAAACCTTTAATATGTTGTTCCGAAGGGTTACTGAACCGCCCCGGTGGCGCAGTGGTCTAAGCGCTGGCCTCTGATCATTCGTCCGTAAGGGGTCCGGATTCGAATCCCGGTGAGGCATGGATGTTGTGTTTGTCTTATGGCACTGGCTCTCTCCCTTCCCTGGAACCAGTGACCCTAAATTAGGGACGGGCGACTGCTTATAGCCCATTGAGTTGCTCACGGTGGTCGTTAAACCTCCAATCACACACAAAAAAGGTTTACTGAATCAATTTTGTTTAATATCATCGAAATGGGGTCAAAGGTCAGGGCACATGAGCCAGATTTATTCCACATCAATTATCTTCCATAACTTGAGTAATGATTTCTGTTAGATTTTTTTTTTATATAAAGTGTGTCGTAATCAAATGCATTGCATGATTTTACTAACTTGTTTATTCCTGTATGAAAACTTTTGTCAGATAAACTGTTTTTAAAGTAAACAATTTTAACTTTTTTTCTCTAGAATTCATAATATTTGAGCCCTTAAACCATGTGAAGTTGAACGACCGCTTCAATGGGATTGCACACGCGTTTTGTCCTCATCATCTGTAGTGTTCTGAGTTCATCATACGTTCTTCTATCACAGCCTGTTGTAGAAGGTAAGGCTGGATATGGTTTTCTAACCTTTTCTAACTACTAAAATGGACATACACTGACGGAAAAAAATCCCAACACCACGAAAAAATAGTTGTAGAGGAATGAAATGGCGGCAATACATTTGTATAGGTAACATATTTAATCGATTAAGGTTTCAAGATCACAGCTTAATGTAAGCACGAGAAGAGCCATTTTAAATGTGAAATGCTGGTACATTAATAACCAGTATAACCGCCAGAATGTTGAATGCAAGCACGCAAACGTTCATGCATTGTGTCGTACAGGTGCTGGATGTCAGTTTGTGGGATGGAGTTCCATGCCTGTTGCACATGGTTCGGTCAATACAGGGACGGCTAATGCTGGTTGGGGGTGACGCTGGAGTTGTCGTCCAATGATCTCCCATACGTGCTCGATTGGTGAAAGATCTGGTGATCTAGCAGGCCACGGCAACATGTCGACACTCTGTAGAGCATGTTGGGTTACAACAGCGGTATGCGGGCGAGCGTTATCATGTTGGAAAACACCCCTGGAATGCTGTTCATGAATGGCCGCACAACAGGTTGAATCACCAGACCGACGTACAACTGTGCCGTCAGGGTGCGTGGGATAACCACGAGAGCGCTCCTGCTGTCATAGGATATTGCTCCCCAGACCATAACTCCAGGTGTAGGTCCAGTGTGTCTCGGCCGCAGACAGGTTGATTGCAGGCGCTCACCTGACCTCCTTCTAACCAACACACGGCCATCACTGGCACCCAGCTAGAACCGGCTTTCATCAGAAAACACAACAGATCTCCACTTTGTCCTCCAATGAGCTCTAGCTTGGCACCACTGACGTCGCAAACGGCAGTGGTTTGGAGTAAGTGGAATGCACGCTACAGGGCGTCTGGCTCGGAGCTGTCCTTCAAGTAACCGATTTGTAACAGTTCGTTGTGTCACTGTGGTGGCAACTGCAGCTCGAATTGCTGCCGCAGACGCGGTACGATGCGCCACGGCCATACGCCGTACACGGCGGTCTTCCCTCTCAGTAGTGCCATGTAGCCGGCCGGAACCCGGTCTTCTTGAGGCAGTACCTTCCCTTGAACACCGCTGCCAACAATCATGCACAGTGGCTACATTCCTGCCAAGTCGTTCTGCAATATTGCGGAACGAAAATTCACCTTCTCGTAGCCCTATTACACGACCTCGTTCAAACTCCGTGAGCTGTTGATAATGGCTTCTTCGTCTTCTTAAAGGCATTCTTGACTAACATCAACACACTACGTCTAATCTCAACGATAACTAACGCTCACGAACGTTACAGCGCGTATTTACAGCAAACCTGCTTTGCATGTTCCTAGGGGCGCTACTAGCGCCACACGTATGCGCCGAGCGCGAAATTTGCATAGACGTCATCTTACAGATGTACTCTCACCGCCTACCAACTGTCGTTTATCTAACACAACCCCTTCTTGGTGTTGGGATTTTTTTCCGTCAGTGTAATTTAAGACTCATATCTAAACTAGCTCATAGCCCGTGCCATGCACTTGTGAAAAATCTGTGACTGAAAGTTTCATAACACGAATCGTAAAATACTTATGCATAAGTATAATAAAGGGTTAAATTATGGGCAGTCAATAAGATAGGTTACCAACAACAAAATTTTCGTAATATTCCCATGACAGAAGCCTATTATATAGGTTAATTGATTTTAGACAGCCATATTTTTATTCCTTTTCATGAAATTACTCTTCAACGCGAAAAAAATGAAATAAAATACGGCATAACACCTACGTAACAGAACAAACGTCGCAGACAATTGTTCGAGCACTTGCGTGTTGTCACAAATGAAGTCGCTTGTCTTACTAACTTTATTTTACTTTCCGGTATTTTTGCTTGATTTTACGAGTCGTGCAATCGTGGTAAGCTTAGTTCCGCTTTCGGCCACCGGAAAAAAAGCAGACGGCGCTGCAAGAACTGAAAGACGTCAGATATATGTTTTATTTCTCCTTGATTTTTCGTATCGTGCGCTAGCGGTGAGCTTAGTTCCGAATTCGGCCACCGGGTAAAAGCAGATGGCGCTGTAAGTACTGAATGACGTCACAGCGTTAGGAGCAGACATAGCCTCTTTTATTTCCCTCTGGATGACAGGTGGGCATCTGTACAGTACGTGATTGGCAGGCTTTTCAGCTTTAGCTTAAATCGGCATTCAATTTTCATTATGCCGCCCCGGTCGCTCATGTGTCTGTGAGATGGCATCTAATCATTCGTCCAAAAGGGGTCCGGGTTCTAATCCAGATGAGGCATGGATGTTTTGTTTGTCTTACGACACTAGATCTCTCCCTTCCCTGGGACCAGTAACCCTAAATTAGGGACGGGCGACTGCTCATAGCCTATGGAGTTGCTCACGGTGGTCTTTAAACCTTCAATAAAAAAAACTGTCTCTGAATTCTTGACCAGACATTTCGTGATACATTAAGCTTTGGAAACTTTCGTCTTGAACTGAGCTGCCACCATCATACTGATCACTCTGCGCCGCTGAATATCATCCATAGGAAATTTTCGTGACATAGTTCACCATGACACTGAATTGAAAGCAAGAGTTGCCTAAAATAGCTACGAGATGAGACTAGATTTGTGCGTCTTTTTTCTCAAGACTAATTGTTTTTTTGATTGGAGGTTTAACGACCACCGTGAGCAACTCAATGGACTATAAGCAGTCGCCCGTCCCTAATTTAGGACCACTGGTTCCAGGGAAGGGAGAGAGACAGTGCCGTAAGACAAACACAGCATCAATGCCTCACCGGAATTCGAACCCATACCTATCTCAGACCAATGGTCATCAACTCAATGGGCTATAAGCAGTCGCCTGTCCCTAATTTAAGGCCACTGGTTCAAGGGAAGGGAGAGAGACAGTGCCGTAAGACAAACACAGCATCAATGCCTCACCGGAATTCGAACCCATACCTATCTCAGGCCAATGGTCATCAACTCAATGGGCTATAAGCAGTCGCCTGTCCCTAATTTAAGGCCACTGGTTCAAGGGAAGGGAGAGAGACAGTGCCGTAAGACAAACACAGCATCCATGCCTCACCGGAATTCGAACCCATACCTATCTCAGGCCAATGGTCATCAACTCAATGGGCTATAAGCAGTCGCCTGTCCCTAATTTAAGGCCACTGGTGCAAGGGAAGGGAGAGAGCCAGTGCCGTAAGACAAACACAGCATCCATGCCTCACCGGAATTCGAACCCATACCTATCTCAGGCCAATGGTCATCAACTCAATGGGGGCCGCCCCGGTGGCGCAGTGGTCTAAGCGATGGCCTCTGATCGTTCGTCCGAACGGGGTCCGGGTTCGAATCCCGGTGAGGCATGGATGTTGTGTTTGTCTTACGGCACTGGCTCTCTCCTTCCCTGGAACCAGTGACCCTAAATTAGGGACGGGCGACTGCTTATAGCCCATTGAGTTGCTCACGGTGGTCGTTAAACCTCCAATCAATAATAATAATAATAACAACTCAATGGGCTATAAGCAGTCGCCTGTCCCTAATTTAAGGCCACTGGTTCAAGGGAAGGGAGAGAGCCAGTGCCGTAAGACAAACACAGCATCCATGCCTCACCGGAATTCAAACCCATACCTATCTCAGGCCAATGGTCATCAACTCAATGGGCTATAAGCAGTCCCCTGTCCCTAATTTAAGGCCACTGGTTCAAGGGAAGGGAGAGAGCCAGTGCCGTAAGACAAACACAGCATCCATGCCTCACCGGAATTCGAACCCATACCTATCTCAGGCCAATGGTCATCAACTCAATGGGCTATAAGCAGTCGCCTGTCCCTAATTTAAGGCCACTGGTTCAAGGGAAGGGAGAGAGTCAGTGCCGTAAGACAAACACAGCATCCATGCCTCACCGGAATTCGAACCCGGACCCAACCCGGACGGATGGTCATTAACTCCATGGGCTATAAGAGTCGCCTGTCCCTAATTTAAGACCACTGGTTCAAGGGAAGGGAGAGAGTCAGTGCCGTAAGACAAACACAGCATCCATGCGTCACCAGCCGCCCCGGTGGCGCAGTGGTCTAAGGCGCTGGCCTCTGATCATTCGTCCGTAAGGGGTCCGGGTTCGAATCCCGGTCAGGCATGGATGTTGTGTTTGTCTTACGGCACTGGCTCTCTCCCTTCCCTGGAACCAGTGACCCTAAATTAGGGACGGGCGACTGCTTATAGCCCATTGAGTTGCTCACGGTGGTCGTTAAACCTCCAATCAAAAAAAAAAAAAAAAAAAATGCGTCACCGGAATTCGAACCCGGACCCAACCCGGACGGATGGTCATTAACTCCATGGGCTATAAGCAGTCGCCTGTCCCTAATTTAAGGCCACTGGTTCAAGGGAAGGGAGAGAGCCAGTGCCGTAAAACAAACACAGCATCCACGCCTCACCGTAATTCGAACCCATACCTATCTCAGGCCAATGGTCATCAACTCAATGGGCTATAAGCAGTCGCCTGTCCCTAATTTAAGGCCACTGGTTCAAGGGAAGGGAGAGAGTCAGTGTCGTAAGACAAACACAGCATCCATGCCTCACCGGAATTCGAACTCGGACCCAACTCGGACGGATGGTCATTAACTCCATGGGCTATAAAAGTCAGCTGTCCCTAATTTAGGGCCACTGGTTCCAGGGAAAGGAGAGAGCCAGTGCCGTAAGACAAACACAGCATCCATACCTCACCGGAATTCGAACCCGGACCCTGCCGCCCCGGTGGCGCAGTGGTCTAAGCGATGGCGTCTGATCATTCGTCCGAACGGGGTCCGGGTTCGAATCCCGGTGAGGCATGGATGTTGTGTTTGTCTTACGGCACTGGTTCTCTCCCTTCCTGGAACCAGTGACCCTAAATTAGGGACGGGCGACTGCTTATAGCCCATTGAGTTGCTCACGGTGGTCGTTAAACCTGCAATAAAAAAAAACCAGGACCCAACCCAGACGGATGGTCAATAACTCCATGGGCTATAAGTAGTCGCTTGTCTCTAATTTAGGGCCACTGGTTCTAAGGAAGGGAGAGAGCCAGTGCTGACAGGCCGACCCAACATCCATGCCTTACGGGGATTCAAAACCATACTCATCTCAGGGCAATGGTCATCGTCTCAATCGGGTACAAGCAGTCGCCCGTTCCTAATTTAGGACCACTGGTTCAAGGGAAGGGAGAGAGAGAGAGAGAGTGCTCTAAGGCAGACATAACATCCATGTCTTACGGGATTCGAACCCATATTCATCTCAGGCCAATGGTCATCAACTCAATGGAGTACAAGCAGCCGCCTGTCCCTAATTTAGGGCAACTGGTTCCAAGGAAGGGAAAGAGCCAGTGCTGTAGGACAACCACAACATCCACGCGTCACCAGGATTCGAACCTGGACGAATGGTCATCAAGTCTATGGGCTATAAGCAGGTGGTGGACACCGAAACTGAAAAAACTGACATACCTGTACTCGCTACCTGGTGGCCAGCCTTTCGGAGTCGATCAACGAGGGTGATCAACACAACATAATGGAAGACCTATGCGAGTTTCAAAGAGGACAGCTTGTTGGTGGACGTCACGCCGGTGCATTTGTGCCCAAGACAGCAAATCTTTGTGAGCCATGGAATCCAGGGTCATGTCGGCATATCAGCAAGAGGGGAAAACTACATCCAATAGGGGTAACTGTCGAGGTAAGAGGAAGTTGTCTGACAGGGACGTCCGGGTGCTAACACGAATGGTAGCAAAAAAGCGTAAAACCACAGCTGCCCAACTCACCGCAGAGTTGAATACGCATCGCGACTCCCCTGTTTCTATCTAAACTATTCGCAGGCAGCTGCACCGGATCAACATTCACGGTCGTGTTGCAATCGCTAAACCCTGGATCATCAGTGAGAATGCCAAACGTCAGTTGCAATGGTGCTAGCAGCGCAAATCGTAGACGTTGAACAATGCTCCCCGATAATCGTCCTTCACTATCTTTCCCACAACAGGGAGAGCTTACGTGTGGAGGCATCCCTCACAGGCTTACCACCCGGGCTGTTTATTGACCACAGTGAAGCACGGAGGTGGGTCGGTGATGGTTTGAGCCGCAATATCGTGGTAATCTGTCGTCCCGCTGATTGTTCTTGAGGAGGACCAGGTGCACCCAATGGGTAAAGCATTGTACCCTGACGGTGGTGCCGTGTATCAGGATGATAACGCACCGTTACACAGAACCAAACTGGTGGAAGAGTGGTTTACTAGGTAGGAAAGTGAGGTTGAACATCTGTCATTGCCTGCACAGTCACCCGACTTGAACATTGTTGATCCAATCTGGGGTGTTCTGGAGCAGCGAGTGAGGAAACGTTTTTCTCCACCAGCGTCACGTCGTGAACTAGCCACTTTTCTGCAAGAAGAATGGCTTCAATTCCCGCTGGACACTGTATTGGCCTTGTACCGGTCTTTCCCACGACGAATTGCAGCTGTATTGAACTCCAAAGGAGGCCATACACCGTACTAAT
Source organism: Macrothele yani (assembly GCA_039090855.1). NCBI lineage: Eukaryota > Metazoa > Arthropoda > Arachnida > Araneae > Macrothelidae > Macrothele > Macrothele yani. Next base: position 25,886,628 of record CM077031.1, read on the forward strand.
AAATTGTTATGTTCTAAACCCATGTGTTTCAGTTTCGTTTTCCATCTACTGTAGTATAAGTTGTTTTTGAGCAAACTAGAGGCTGGGCCTCTAGGCTCGCTACGCTCGTTTCAGAGTAGAGCTCAGGGCCCTGCAGCTCGATCTCCAAGTATATCACATGAAATAAAAACTGGAAAATTCATTGAATTTCATTTTTTATTGCATGTCTAAGCAAATAAGGCTTGTTATCAAACAGAAGTCACCGCTCTTTCCACGTTTATAAGTGAGTCACGGAAAAATTCTCACTGGCCACCACCGAGAATCGAACCCAGGGTCTTCCAATTACGCGCCAGATATGCTTCCACTGCACCACAGCGTCCTCGAATTCCTCCTGACTCACATACACAGTGCGTCAAAGAATTTTTAAGACTGGCGCTAGATTTCAGCCTACGGTGGCGCCACCAGTGTATTCGCGAATGCGTTATAAACCGTGACCATCTACTTGCTTTCTGCCAAAAGTACTGCGCAGTTGTTAAAGTAACTCAAACGAAACGGCCGTTCATTAGAGAAGTACATTTTTTTCATGTTGAATTATTAAGATGGAACAAAGGGCTGTTATTAAATTTAACGCAAAACTTGGTAAAAGTGCCTCGGAAACGTACCAAATGATGACGTTGCGTTTCTTCTGAAACAAGTTTACGGTGAGTTTTGTTTAGGTAGATCAAATGTTGTCCTGTGGCACAAACGTTTTTTGGACGGAAGAGATAGGCTAGAACATGATAAGCATACCGGAAGACCAAGTTCATCTAGGACACCCGAGATTATTGAAAAAGTGCGTGATTTCGTGGCAAACAATCGATGTGCGTCACTAAGAATGATGGAAGAGTCTTTAAACATCAACAAAGAAACGATTCGAACCATCCTGCATGAAGATTTGGGCAAAACAAAAGAAAGTCTGTGCTAAATTTGTTCCACACACGTTAACCAATGAACAAAAATCAAAGAGAAGTGCACATTGCAGAGACATCATTTCAGCCGCCGAAAATGATCCAAACTTCTTAAAATCGATTGTTACAGGTGATGAAACATGGTGTTTTCAATATGATCCAAAAACAAAGCGACAAAGTGCGGAATGGAAGTCAAATAACTCGCCACAAGCCAAAAAAACAAGAAAAGTTCCATCGAAAATCAAAACAATGCTCATTACATTCTTCGACAGTAAGGGTATTATCCACAAAGAATTTGTTCCAAGTGGACAAACAATTACTGGTGAGTTTTATTTAAATGTTTTGAGGCGTTTGATTGGAAGAATTCCTCGCATTCGTCCAGAATATCGAGATGAAAACAGGTGGTGTTTGTTGCACGATAATGCACCCAGTCACACCTCACTTCTTGTTCGTAGATTTTTGGCGAAAAATACCATCTGTGTGTTGAATCATGCACCGTATTCGCCTGATTTAGCACTCTGCGACTTTTCTTTGTTCCCAAAACTTAAAATGACGTTAAAAATTCTGATGATATTTTGACCATACAAACAGCTTCGAAGCGTGCTTTGGAGGCAATTCCGCAAAGTGAACTGGAACAGGCATTCGAATCATTATTAAATCGCTGTAACAAGTGTATCGAAACCGGAGGGACTTATTTTGAATAACAAACCAAAACAAATTATAATTTCTTGTTTCTATTTCATTTTACAGACCCAGTCTTAAAAATTCTTTGCCACACTGTTTACACTAACTGCCAAGCCAATTGACAGTTTGCTGGACAGCAAACCACACGCAGCCAATCGACGCGACACTGCTCGCGTCGATATAGGAGCATCCAAGCCTCCGTGTACACTCCGCAAAATGTCGCTCGTTGTGGCTTGTGTTCCAGTACGGTATAACGTCGGATGCGACAATAGTTGCGCTCGGACGACCGTATCCGTGCTCCGGTCCCCTACGACGTAGCACAGATCCTACCTGGGAACACTGTCTCCAAGTGCGATTGAAAGTTGTAGCATCACGTTGCGTTTCTTCCGCAATACGACGCAAGGACCATCCGTCAATACGAATGCCTACGTTGACACCTCTTGTGAGCTCATCAGTGTGGCGAAATCACGTACGACGGCATCTTAACGGCATTGGCACCCATTGTTCATTCTGCAGACACGGTTAGGGCAGAACCACTCACATCTCGCGGCCGTGACGACGTCTCGACTGATGGCCTCACGGGCTGGTTTTCCGCTTACATCCCGCGCGCCGTTCGTGTGGTTGACCTACAAATTCAATCATTTGTATAACTTGTAGGTGTGCACACACCCTGCAATTTGAAAGGCGCTGCGTTCACGTCTTCGTGGTGTGGCATTTTCTCTGTCACGCAATGCGCACTGAAGAGCAATTGAATTAGAGATACCTGTCTAGTAACGTGTAGCACCACCTTTCGCCCTGATGACGGCGGCGATTCGTCTCGGCATGGACTCGACAAGACACCGGAAGCGTTGGGAAGCCATACGGATCCACGACCCCTGAATAAGCTCCCACAGTTCACGAAGATTTGATGGATGTGCTCGATGGGATTGAGGTCATGTGACCTAGCTGGCCAAGGAAGCGAGGTCACGTCGTTGGAGTGTTCATCCAACCATTCGGATACGATTCGGGAGCTGCATTGTCTTGTTGCAGGATGAGGTCCCCAGTGGAATGTTGAAGACGCACAAATGGGAGCAAATGGTCGTCCACGATATCCCGGTGACGTTGACTTGTGAAGGACGATGTCACACGTACCAGCGGTCCCATTTCAGTCCACGTAAACAGTCCCCGGACGAGAATGCCACCCCCACCAGCTTGAAGAGTACCATGCTGGCAAGAAGGATCCATCGCTTCATGTGGTTTGCGCCGTACTCGTATCCTGCCATCCGCATGTACCAACGTGAATCTCGACTCATCAGTCCAGGCAACATTTTTTCACATGTCTAGGGTCCAGTGGCGATGTTCCCGCGCTCATGCTAATCTTTGCACCCTGTGATGTGCGCTCAGCAGCGGTACACTCGTGGGACGATGGTTTCTGCACCCCATAGCGAGGAGATGGTTCTGGATGGTGTGGCTGCTTACACGTTTTTGTGCACCAGCGTTTAAATTGCCGAGTGATTTCTTGCACTGTGGCCCGTCTATCCGCTGTTACAATGCGAGTTAGCCGACGATGACCCAGCTCATCCACACGCTGTTGTCCACGGCAGTTGGCCCTTGCAGGGATGGTTTTACCGACCTAAGACGTTCAAGAGCGAGCGATCAGCACACAAAGTCAAGGTGACTGTTTTTTTTGGGGGGGGAGGGTGATGACAGGGGTGTAATTCTCTTTGATTTTCCGTACCGCGACCATTGAGATACTCAAGAAGTTAAGAGAAGCCATAAAGAAGAAGAGACCGAACAAGAATCTGAAAAGGATCCCCATTCACCATGACAATGCGAGACCACACACATCCTTGGTAACAAACCAGGCGATCAGCAAATTAGGCTGGTCGGTGGTCCCCATCCACCGTACAGCCCAGATCTGGCATCCTCCGACTTCCACCAGTTCGTTCCAATGAAGAGCAGTCTCCGGGGACGAGGATTTGGTGACACAGACGAAGTGAAAGGAGCTGCGAAGAAGTGGGTACACCAGTCCACACCTGAATTTTTTAAAAGAGAATTCGAGCGTTGGGTTCAACGACGGCACAAATGCATCGCTTGTGATATAGACTATGTTGAGTAGTACCTTTCTATAGAGAAAGAGTTACTCTACCAACATGTGTAATTTGAACCACCTCTGTCAGTTAATAAAAACGTTATGCTCATTTTTGCAATGCTTTCGGTACAACCCTCGTACTTCAATATTATTTAAAGTTAAAAAATAAAAGTAACCGTCGAATAGAACATCCGTAATATTTATTTACAGCTTAAAAACAACTATCCTATAACGAGCCATAGGGTTGTTAATAATATGGAATTTAAAAAAGAAAATACGCCGGCCAATTGGAGCAGTGGTCTAAACTCTGGCGTATGATGATTCGTCCGCGGTGGATCCGGGTTCGAATCCCGGTAAGGCATGGATGTTGTGTTTGTCCTAAGGCACTGGCTCTCTCCCTTGTCCGGAAGCAGAGTCCCTAAATTAGGGACGGGCGACTGCTTATAGCCCACTGAGTTGCTCACGGTGGTCGTTAAACCTCCAATCAACAATAATAAAAAAAAATAATAATAAGTAATTGAAATCGAACAGATTTTTGCAAAAGGATCTCGAAGATATTTTTGCAGGGGGATTGGGGGGGGCGAGTTTTTCCGGTATACCACTGCTTCCGTGTAGGGAAATTTGCGTGTTCACCAATTTTCAGTGCGTTATTTTGCGTACGTAGGCAGCTATATTTGTTGTTGTATATTATGCTTTAAAATTAAACACTATAGTGTAGCTTCAGACAACAACAAAAATGCCGCCCCGGTGGCGCAGTGGTCTAAGGCGCTGGCCTCTGATCATTCGTCCGAAAGGGGTCCGGGTTCGAATCCCGGTGAGGCATGGATGTTGTGTTTGTCTTACGGCACTGGCTCTCTCCCTTCCCTGGAACCAGTGACCCTAAATTAGGGACGGGCGACTGCTTATAGCCCATTGAGTTGCTCACGGTGGTCGTTAAACCTCCAATCAAAAAAACAACAAAAAAATCCTTGAAGTGTATTTGTCATAATATCTTTAAACTTTTTTTTTTTTTTTTTTTGCCGCCCCGGTGGCGCAGTGGTCTAAGGCGCTGGCCTCTGATCATTCGTCCGAAAGGGGTCCGGGTTCGAATCCCGGTCAGGCATGGATGTTGTGTTTGTCTTACGGCACTGGCTCTCTCCCTTCCCTGGAACCAGTGACCCTAAATTAGGGACGGGCGACTGCTTATAGCCCATTGAGTTGCTCACGGTGGTCGTTAAACCTCCAATCAAAAAAACAACAAAAAAAATCCTTGAAGTGTATTTGTCATAATATCTTTAAACTTTTTTTCGAAACACGCACTTATGACACCTGAGAATTTGGTGTCACACTTCTTGTTATTGAGTGGCATTGGTGCACCCACGGAGGGGGATTAATTCCCCTCCAAGAAGATTAAGAGCGACGTACGTCACAGATTAAACATTCAAAAATGTTATTTTTAGGACACAAATTAAACATTCGGTTTCTTGTACTTGAAAGAAACTGCATGCATGCAGGACCCGACTTAAGTCAATCGAGGCCCTTTGCACATCCTATGTCTGGGGCTCCCTTGTTTAAAATTTATATAGTCGAAAAAAATCATCATCATCATCATCATTGTCAACCATTATCACTCCACTGCTGGACGAAGGTCTCCCCAAGTTTCCTCCACAACGGTCTGTCTTGTGCCAGTCTCCTCCATGTCACCCCTGCATACTTTCGAATTTCATTCACTCATTTCCCATGTGGTCTTTTTCTGGGTCTTTTCCTGTCCCTTGGAATCCAATCTAAAATTTCGGCTGTCCATCGATGATCTGTCCTTCTGGCAGTATGTCCAGCCCATTGCCATTTCAGGGATTTAACTCTGATCATGATGTCTTCCACTCTTGTCATTTTTCGGATCCACGAGTTCCTCTTCTTATCTCTCCTGGTTACACCAAGCATGCACCTCTCCATGCTACTTTGAGTTGTCTGCAGCCTTTGTATGTCTCTTTTAGCTAAGATCCACGTCTCTGCACCATACGTAAGCACTGGAAGGATGCATTGATCAAACACTTTTCTTTTAAGACATAATGGCATATTGCTCTTGAAAATTATGCTGTTTCTTCCAAAAGCTCTCCAGGCAAGTTTTGTACGCCGATTAATTTCTTCATCAATGTGACCCTCACTTGATATCTGCTGTCCAAGATAAACGTGCCGCCCCGGTGGCGCAGTGGTCTAAGGGGTTGGCCTCTGATCATTCGTCCGAAGGGGTCCGGGTTCGAATCCCGGTGAGGCATGGATGTTGTGTTTGTCTTACGGCACTGGCTCTCTCCCTTCCCTGGAACCAGCGACCCTAAATTAGGGACGGGCGACTGCTTATAGCCCATTGAGTTGCTCACGGTGGTCGTTAAACCTCCAATCAAAAAAAAAAAAAAAAAAAAAAAAAAAAGATAAACGTACATGTCTGTTATCTCCAGCTTTCCTCCATCAATCGATAAATCTTCATTTCTTGTAAAAGCATTGAACATCACTTTTGTCTTCTGAAAGTTCATTTTTAATCCCACTTCTTTAAAGAATATTTACTGGTAAATATTTTCTTTGCAAGCAGTTTTTCTAGCTGTAAAAACATTAAAACATATCCCACATGCTAGTCAACCAATGTGGCTTACAATAGACGAGCATTCACGCCACCTGTACTTCCCTGCGCCCGCAGAGCTTACAGCTGTAACATTAATTACTCTGGAATTCTTTTTTTTTTTTTTTTTATTGTATCATTTACGGAAACAAATAACTGTCCTCCCAGAGATATAATTTAAAACACCTAGTTTACCATAAATTTAATGAAAATGATGAACCAATGATAGTTTAAGCTGTAAGACGTGATCCCTCACAAAGTCTTACAGCTGACCGCACACATCGTGGGATAAATTATTGCAACACTACATGTAAATTATTACAACAGTCTTTAAAACAGTGTCAACTGAACTTTTTGTGCATTTTTATTTATGTAAAAATAAACCCTACATAAAAATGAATATTAATTTACAATTTTTGTTTCTCACAAGACTAATATTAATAATAAAAATATTTTTATTAAATTCTACATGTTTGCTGAAATGCTTTTCATGTATAATATATCGTATTACTCTAAATATAGGCTGTTCCCATTGCATTTTGATTGTTACAAATAAGGGTGAGATTAAGATGTTACACCGACCGCTCACAGCTCAGCACAACGTTTGAGCTTTATTATACAATCAAACAAAGATCTTTGCTCTTTCCACGTTTATAAGTGAGTCACGGAAAAATTCTCATTGGCCGCCACCGGGAGTCGAACCCAGGGATTTCCCAGTTACGCGCCGGACATGCTTCCGCCACACCACTGCGGCCTCGATTTCCTCCAGACTCACACACGCTAACTGCCAAGCCAGTTAGCGTGTGTGAGTCTGGTAGAATTCGAGGCCGCTGTGGTGTAGCGGAAGCATGTCCGGCGCGTAACTGGAAAGTCCTGGGTTCGACTCCCGGTGGCGGCCAGTGAGAATTTTTCCGTGACTCCCTTATAAACGTAGAAAGAGCGAAGATCTTTGTTTGGTGTTCTTGGTCCACGTTAAATGTCTGTATTATTTATTATACAAAATAATAATAACTTGGTTTCCAAAATCTCATTCTAAATTTAGAAACCGAACCGTATAATAATTTCGTACAATAACAGAAAACATATTTTGCTTCTGAAAATTTATATTATCATTAAGGTAGTTTGGAGGCCCCTTCAAATTCTGAGACCCTGTGCACGCGCACCGCGTGCAGAAATCAGGCACTGCATGCATGAATGTATGTTTAATTTGTGCCGTACGTCACAAATTAAACATTCAAAAATATTATTTTACCTGTGCAGAACATTACATAGTGTCTTCTATTACATGGTGTCTTCTCCCTAAAGCCCCAAAGAGATTAAGAGCGACGTACGTCCAGCGATAAGTCCTAATTAGCGATGAACTGATTAGGTAAGAATACCTCGGAAAGAAGACTCAAAAGTTTTTAAAAGCGTCGTGAATTCTGATTTGTTATTTTTATTGTTCAGTATATTTTATAAAATTTGTATTACTAATTATTTTTATTTAAATCGCAATTTTTAATAAAGTAAAATATTTTTTGTTAGTCGCATCCAAAAAATATGGAGTTTTTTTAAAGTAATGCTCTGTCATTTCAAATGATTACAAATGTTAGTGGGATTATTACTTGATTCACATTGAATAAATGTAACTAATACAGTCACATGAAAAAAATGACTAATATAGTCGCATCTATTGTACAGTGTGACTAATACGTCTTTTTCCTAAGATTCTGGGAGATACCTGTTGTGTTATTCTTAAGGAATAAGAGAAAGGATAGCTTAGTAAAAATATTCTTCACACGCATAAAACTCCTGTTATTTAGCCTAAATGGCTGCATTATATCTATCTGTAGTTGTTTCTCCGAGCACGGAAATACTTCCAAGGACTACCGTCTACACTGTGGACTTTATATTCGCTTTACGCCGTCCCGGTGGCCGAGCGGTCAGAGGTGTAGATTTCTGAGCTCCACATGAAGCATGGGTGGTCGCCCCTCCCCTCCCTAAATCAGGGAAGGCCAACGGCATACAGCCCTTATAGCAGGTCACGGGGAAAGTTGAACTCGGAAACAAACAAACATTCTCTTCATGAAAGAAATACGGGATTACGCCATATAATACAAATTTTGAAGATGACAATCCGATTTTTGGCGTAAATGTGACAAGGATGGTTAGTCAGATAATATCCGAAAACTAGAAAATTTTCATCGTCCTGGAGCGGGACTCGAACCCGCGTTTCCCAGAAAACGACCGGGTATGCTAACCACTACACCACCCAGATTCCGACCAATTTGCCAAAAAAAGCCAAAAAACGGATTGTCATCTTCAAAATTTGTATTATATGGCGTAATCCCGTATTTCTTTCATGATTTATCTGCTTCTCCGGGCAAACACGGGATAAGATTCTAAACCTCCAGATTCGCTAAACATAAATGCCGGTTGCTTCGACTAGCGAATCCTGTGATGGTTAGATTCAAATAGATCGGAAACTTGAAACTTGGTCGTTCTGGTTGGTGTAGTGGTTAGCGTGTAGTGTTTTCTGGGAGACGCGGATTCGCGTCCCGCTCCAGGACGATGAAAAATTTTAAGTTTTCGGATATTATCTGACTTACCATCCTTGTCACATTTACGCCAAAAATCGGATTGTCATCTTCAAAATTTGTATTATATGGCGTAATCCCGTATTTCTTTCATGATTTATCTGCTTCTCCGGGCAAACACGGGATAAGATTCTAAACCTCCAGATTCGCTAAACATGAATGCCGGTTGCTTCGACTAGCGAATCCTGTGATGGTTAGATTCAAATTGATCGGAAACTTGAAACTTGGTCGTTCTGGTTGGTGTAGTGGTTAGCGTGTAGTGTTTTCTGGGAAACGCGGATTCGCGTCCCGCTCCAGGACGATGAAAATTTTCAAGTTTTCGGATATTATCTGACTTACCATCCTTGTCATATTTACGCCAAAAAACGAATTGTCATCTTTAAAATTTGTAAACATTTTCTTTATCAATTATGATCCATGAGATGTCCTATCGTGTGATACGATGGTTTAATCTCATCCTTGCGATAAGAATATTTCGGTTATGATTGGACATAAAACACAGTATTTGCTATTTTAGAATATATGATTATCTAAAAAGTTTCTTTACGCGCCTTCTGCAACCAAACGCCTACCTATGAAAACTACTTTAGCGCCACTAAGCTAGAAAAAATTGTGTCTTTGCGCCGTTAAGCCTAGAAAAATAGTACCTTAGCGCCGCTAAGCCTAGAAAAATAGTACCTTAGCTCCGCTAAGCCTAGAAAAAATAGTACTTTAGCGCCGCTAAGCCTAGAAAAATAGTACCTTAGCTCCGCTAAGCCTAGAAAAATAGTACTTTAGCGCCGCTAAGCCTAGAAAAATAGTACCTTAGCGCCGCTAAGCCTAGAAAAATAGTACCTTAGCGCCGCTAAGCCTAGAAAAATAGTACCTTAGCTCCGCTAAGCCTAGAAAAATAGTACCTTAGCTCCGCTAAGCCTAGAAAAATTGTACTTTAGCGCCGCTAAGCCTAGAAAAATAGTACCTTAGCGCCTCTAAGCCTAGAAAAATAGTACCTTAGCTCCGCTAAGCCTAGAAAAATAGTACTTTAGCGCCGCTAAGCCTAGAAAAATAGTACCTTAGCTCCGCTAAGCCTAGAAAAATAGTACTTTAGCGCCGCTAAGCCTAGAAAAATAGTACCTTAGCTCCGCTAAGCCTAGAAAAATAGTACTTTAGCGCCGCTAAGCCTAGAAAAATAGTACCTTAGCTCCGCTAAGCCTAGAAAAATAGTACTTTAGCGCCGCTAAGCCTAGAAAAATAGTACTTTAGCGCCGCTAAGCCGCGTTAAGGCCCTTCTACACCTCTGCGTACGTCACAAATTAAACATTCAAAAATATTATTCTACATGTTCAAAATTACATAGTGTCTGACATAGTGTTTTCTACTACATGGTGTCTTCTTCACAAAGCCCCAAAGAGATTAGAGCGACATTCGTCACAACCGTATATAAACTATTGGCGTACACTGTAAACCATGTATATGTACCCTGAAGTGCCTGAATAACTAGTACACCAGTCTAATACTTGGTAGGTCCCCCCACGGGAGCGCAGGACTGCAGAAATACGACGGGGCATGGACTCCACTAGCTTCTGGAAAATATGCTGTAGGCAATGCACTCCATACTTCCTGCAGAGCGTTCCACAATTCGGGTGTATTCCGAGGTCTCGGATTCCTGTGTTCGACAGCGCATTGCATGGCATCCCAAATGTGTTCTATCACGTTCAGATCTGGGGACTTGGGTGGAAATGGCAACACCCCAAACTCAGATGAATGCTCCTCTAACCATAATGTGGCGTCCCGACACTTGCATGGAGGTGCATAGTCCTGTTGGAACAGGCCGAACCCATCAGCATGAATGCAGGACATGAACTCGTCAGAAAGGATGCGCACATAGCGTTGGCCGCTCACAAACGTTTGTAGACGTACCAGGGGTCCCAGTGAAGTCCAGCTAAACACACCCCATACCATTACGGACTCCCACCAGCCGGTACAGTTCCCTGTTGACAGGCGGGATCCATGGCTTCATGGGGTTTGCGCCACACACGAATCCTTCCAGCTGCCCGATACAGTTGGAAACGCGACTCGTCAGACCAGTGTACTTGTTTCCAGTCATCAAGTGTCCAGTGGCGGTGTTGTTGTGCCCAAGCGAGGTGCATAGCTCTGTGTCGTACACCCATCAAGGGGACTCGAGTTGGGCGTCGGCTTCCAAAGCCCATATCATGCAAGGTACGTTTCACAGTCCGGACGCTGATGCTTGTTAAGGATCCAGCATTGAATTCCGATGATACCTGCGAGAGTGTTGCACGCCTATCGCGTGAAACGATTCTTGACAGCCGACGATGGTCAAGGTCATCCAATGTCTTTTTACGGCCACACTGGTATCGTAGGTTGGAGGTTCTGCCGGAATTCTTGTAGTCTCGGTGCATCCTTGCATGCAATGGTCGTCCGTGAAAATCCGAATTTCGTTCCTACCTCTGAAATAGTATGGCCCATCTCACGGGCGCCAACTATGACACCGCGTTGAAAATCGCTTAAATCCTTAATACTTCTCATTCTCATGCCGAAAACAGGTCTGACAGCTGGCAAGGATGTCTATCGCTTTATATACGTACTGGAGGACGCAACCGAGTACGCGCATAGGTGACGTGGCTACGTATTTTGCATAAGCTCGTCTGTACCAGTTTTTCTGGCACTTCAGTGTACACACACATTGTGTACATAAACTCATATATAGCCCCCTTCAACAGGAATTCCTGGGGGCGCCACTGTTGAGAGGTATTAGTCGAGTTCGTACTTTGGACGACAAAGGAATTTCTCTTCTTTCTTTCTTTTTTCGTAATTTAGGCTATTTTTCTGCGAATGGTGGATTCAGAGGTCAAAACATTTCTGAAAGTTGTAAGGAGGATAAAGATTGCCTGAGTTCGACGAATGGCAGCCGATGTGATCAATCTTCAGGGTGGTGTCTGTGCGAAGAAGATATACCAGTTTTCATGAAAAAGGATAAAGAGCAATTTTGTGTCAAAGGTAAGACCATTTTTCAGGCATAAAGTTTCATACCTTTGTGACAGCGTTATTGATTTCTGTTCTTTTCCTCACATTTTTCTGCTTTTGCTTTTTCTTGGGTGCTACGGCTGAAACCTCCGTTTCCCTAATATCAAACATTTTTCAGATCTGAATAAAGGTAAGAATCCGTTGAATCATAATTTCTAACAGCTATTGGAAATAAAACGAAATATTCGAAGTTAAAATAATGAATAAAGCTGTAAAATTGTCGACAAACAACTACTCTCGTCAACGCACAAGAAATCACGGTTAGAGGAGCCACCTTTTCTAACAACGCTTCTCATTGGTCGAACAGGAGACGTCACATAAAGGACAGAGGGACCGTGTATAGGAATACCACGGAGTGTCCTGCAATCGTCCGAAATTGTACACGACCTTTGTCGACACACGTCCTATCAAGATGGCCCCCTCGCTAATCTCCCCGTGAACTGATGCTGTCTTTGGGAGGGCCACTAAACCAAAGAATATACACTGAAGAGCAATTGAATTAGAGACAGCTGGCGTTATGCAAACGTGGCGCTGTGGGCGGCCCTGTAAACGGAAACGCCATGACGTATGCAGCGATCCTACAATATAAGGAGTGATGCGACGGGAATCAGTAAGAGTTCGACGCAGTATGGGTAAGACGAAGGATCTAAGCGCATTTGATCGTGGGCAAATTGTCAGGGCCCGAGGATTGGGTCACTCCATCTCGGAAGTGGTGCAGGCACTGGGATTTTCACGAGCCACTGTGTCACGGGTGCACCGTGAGTACATCGAATCCGGTAAAACCATTCCTGCAAGGGTCACCTGCCGTGGACAACAGCGTGTGGATGAGCTGGGCCATCGTAGGCTAGCTCGCATTGTAACAGCGGAAAGACGGGCCACAGTGCAAGAAATCACTCGGCAATTTAAACGCTGGTGCACAAAAACGTGTAAGCAGCCACACCATCCAGAACCATCTCCTCACTATGGGGTACAGAACCCATCGTTCCACGAGGGTACCGCTGCTGACCGCACATCATGGGTGCAAAGATTAGCATGGGCGTGGGAACATCGCCACTGGACCCTAGAAATGTGGGAAAATGTTGCCTGGACTGATGAGTCGAGATTCACGTTGGTACATGCGGATGGCAGGACCACATGAAGCGATGGATCCTTCTTGCCAGCAGGGTACTCTTCAAGCTGGTGGGAGTGGCATTCTAATCTGGGGACTGTTTACGTGGACTGAAATGGCACCCCTGGTACGTGTGACATCGTCCGTCAGAGGTGAACGTTACCGGGATATCCTGGACGACCATTTGCTCCCGTTTGTGCGTCTTCAACATCCCACAGGGGACTTCATCCGGCAACAAGACAATGCAGCTCCCGAATTGTATCCGAATGGTTGGATGAACACTCCACCGACGTGACCTCGCTTCCTTGGCCAGCTAGGTCACATGACCTCAATCCCATCGAGCACATCCATCAAATCTTCGTGAACTGTGGGAGCTTGTTCAGGGGTCGTGGATCTGTGTGGCTTCCCAACACTTCCGGTGTCTTGTCGAGTCCATGCCGAGACGAATCGCCACCGTCATCAGGGCGGAAGGTAGTGCTACACGTTACCAGACAGGTATCTCTAATTCAATTGCGCTTCAGTGTACAAAGAATATCTGAGAAGAAGTTAAGGCTCGGCGAGACGTAACTAGCGCTGCCATATCTTAAGATACCAGATGATAATGCGCAGAAGCCAACATACAGGATGATGCCGGAGAAGACTGCGCATGCGTGTTTGTGTTGTTTTGTTGACTTCAATTCTGGCACACAGTCAGCCCTCAGCAACTAGGATACAAAATGCAGTGCACAGAAACCAACGTAAATGTCTAGGGACAAAAAGATGCCTAATGCTTTTGGAATTTGAAAAAATTGAAGCATGCGCAACTTGAAGTGGCCTAATTAGTCGATTGGCATCTCAGCTGTCCGCCCTCCCTCTAGCGGCCAAAATTAGTGCGATCGTTGCTTAGGTTTAGTTGGATTGTTTTGGGTTTTTTTGTTTTGTTTTTGTAACATTTATTCTGGAATTAGAGGTTAGTATGCTGGAGAATTCCCTTAAGAACAGTAATTCGTATGGTTGCGTCCAGCAGTGTCGTTCCCAAGGTTGCAGTTGCGGTTTTCACAAGTGAGTATTGTGCTTTAAAATTTCGTATTTCAACATCCTCTGGGAAACAAGTAATTAGCCATATGCACATAAATTGAAACTCGATTAAAGAGCTAGATTTTCAATGCTCTGTAGACAGTCACCAATTCAACAGAACGTACAAATTTGAATTTTGTTATCGTCAACAGAGTATTGAAAATGGTTCCTGGGAAACATTAAGTGAACCGAAATGTCAGCCTATAATAAAGAATATTTAAGTGTCTTATCACAAATGAAGCACTTATTTTCCATGTTATAAATTTTAAGTTCCCGAATTATAAAGCACAGCACAAACTATTAAAATTTCATTCACAAGCACAACACGGACATGGAGATAGCGTGGGGTAAACCAATATTATTGAGTACTTACGCCAACTAAACTTGAGCATGCACACGACGGTCAAAGGGGCATCAATTTTTTTTAAATCCAAAAGCATTAGGCATCCTTCTGTTCGCCGCCCCGGTGGCGCAGTGGTCTAAGGCGCTGGCCTCTGATCATTCGTCCGTAAGGGGTCCGGGTTCGAATCCCGGTCAGGCATGGATGTTGTGTTTGTCTTACGGCACTGGCTCTCTCCCTTCCCTGGAACCAGTGACCAGGACGGGCGACTGCTTATAGCGCATTGAGTTGCTCACGGTGGTCGTTAAACCTCCAACCAAAAAAAAAAAAAAAAAAAATCCTTCTGTTCTTAGACACTTGCGAAACCAACATACAGGCTGATGCCGGAGCAGACTGCGCATGCGTATTTCTGTTGACTTTAATTCTGACAAAGAACAGTCAGCCGAGCTACTCACAGGACGTGATTGTTACCTTCTCAGTAGCATAATCACTTCGCAAATCGGATATGTTAGTTTTGTTACGCCAATCGGGTTAGTTAAGGCTTTTGTTTGTTCTTCAGTTTTTGGGAAACATTTTCAGTAATGCCAAATACTAGGGATTGTCTGCATTTTGTACGGATCCTTAGGCCTAACTATAATATTTGCTAAAATTTAACTTAAATAGTAATGTTATTGCATATTTTTCTCACCAAAATGAGGGACGGGCCGGATATCTGAAAACAGCAATAACAAAACAAAAACAAAAAAAAACTGCTCTAAGCAAATACACTGACGGGGAAAAAAATCCCAACACCACGAAAAAATAGTTGTAGAGGAATGAAATGGCGGCAATACATTTGTATAGGTAACATATTTAATCGATTAAAGTTTCAAGATCACAGCTTATTGTAAGCGCGAGAAGAGTCATTTTAAATGTGAAATGCTGGTACATTAATAACCGGTGTAACCGCCAGAATATTGAATGCAAGGACGCAAACGTTCATGCATTGTGTCGTACAGGTGCTGGATGTCAATTTGTGGGATGGAGTTCCATGCCTGTAGCACTTGGTCGGTCAATACAGGGACGGTTAATGCTGGTTGGGGATGACGCTGGAGTTGTCGTCCAATGATGTCCCATACGTGCTCGATTGGTAAAAGATCTGCTGATCTAGCAGGCCACGGCAACATGTCGACACTCTGTAAAAGCATGTTGGGTTACAACAGCGGTATGCGGGCGAGCGTTATCCTGTTGGAAAACACCCCCTGGAATGCTGTTCATGAATGGCAGCACAACAGGTTGAATCACCAGACCGAAGTACAACTGTGCCGTCAGGGTGCGTGGGATAACCACGAGAGTGCTCCTGCTGTCATAAGAAATTGCTCCCCAGACCATAACTCCAGGTGTAGGTCCAGTGTGTCTCGGCCGCAGACAGGTTGGTTGCAGGCGCTCACCTGGCCTCCTTCTAACCATCACACGGCCTTCACTGACACCCAGGCAGAACTGGCTTTCATCAGAAAACACAATAGATCTCCACTCCGTCCTCCAATGAGTTCTAGCTTGACACCACTGACGTCGCAAACGGCAGTGGTTTGGAGTAAGTGCAATGCACGCTACAGGGCGTCTGGCTCGGAACTGTCCTTCAAGTAACCGATATGTAACAGTTCGTTGTGTCACTGTGGTGGCAACTGCAGTTCGAATTGCTGCCGCAGACGCAGTACGATGCGCCACGGCCATACGCCGTACACGGCGGTCTTCCCTCTCAGTAGTGCCACGCGGCCGGCCGGAACCCGGTCTTCTTGAGGCAGTACCTTCCCTTGACCACCGCTGCCAACAATCATGCACAGTGGCTACATTCCTGCCAAGTCGTTCTGCAATATTGCTGAAAGAAAATCCACCTTTTCGTAGCCGTATTACACGACCTCGTTCAAACTCCGTGAGCTGTTGATAATGGCTTCTTCGTCTTCTTAAAGGCATTCTTGACTAACATCAACACCCTACGTCGAATCTCAACGATAACTAACGCTCAGGAACGGTAACGCGCGTATTACAGCAAACCTGCTTTGCGTGTTCCGAGGGGCGCTACTAGCGCCACACGTATGCTCCGAGCGCGAAATTTGCGTAGACGTCATCTTACAGATGTACTCTCACCGCCTACCAACTGTCGTTTATCTAACACAACCCCTTCTTTGTGTTGGGATTTTTTTTTTCCGTCAGTGTATCTGAAACATAAAATTTGGTACCTTGTTTTGTAAAACAAAAACATTTAAAAGCTCAGACAAATACGTAATAAGGAAACAAACTAGGGTTCGCACGCTAGGCAATCTGCTTAAAAATTAAATGAATGCGTAACATTAAATAAAAGAGAAATTATAGATATGTTTGTTTTATTCTTTGAGGAAAGTAGAACTTAATTCGTAATTTACCGATCCAAATATTCCATCAATTTTCGCCTACCTTTCTTTTTCTTTTTTGAAATTGAAAGGAATACTACGAGGTTTCAACTGCCTATGATCCGTAGTGTCATAATATCCAAAAGCTTTTTCGTTAAAGTGGACAGAACATATTGGAGAGTGCAGATCGGAATGGAAATCACTGCGTTTCATTTTACACAGCCATTCCCTTAATAATTTCGTCTTTTTCAGCGGAAAATTAAAGAATGTTTTTCTTTCGTCTACACAATTTAGGTTGCAGGATTTATTACCACAACCACACGATGAGCAAAAGTTAGACATGTCGTTAATAAATTTACGGAAATCGCGTTTTTCCTGAACCCTTGCAACGTAACGCCATGTTAAGCAATGGGAAAACACATGTAAACAAACTCTTGTTGGTCTTCTGCCACGGAAAGGCTTTCCCATGATGCAATGCGAGGTGGATAAGGTCCATTCTCAATTTACTAAGCTAGCTGTCATTGCGACACGTGTACTATGCATACCAGCCAGTATGCTAGCGAGTGTTTAGTACAGCAGGCCAAGTTTAAGAGGAAAGAAAATCAAGGTTAAGCGCTGAAGCATTAGATGCGATTCTTTTTTGGGGGAGTTTCGAGAGGTTTCAAAACGGTAATCAGTTTTCATGATGAACTTGCTGGAAACTGCACATACATAGAATAATATCGTGGTTATTACACTATTATGTGCAAAGCTTTGTTTAATGTTACAAAATGCAGAATAATCTTGTATGGAATGCCCATACTTTTTTTTTTTATTTATTTTGAAAATTTTCTTACATGCTTTTTTTATACTCTACTATCTTTACCAGTTAGCATATACGTAAATTATATTTCAAAGTTTAGCATTCTAGAGTCACTATTTAAAATACGCGCGACTGTCTGTAAAGAGTTGTATGTTTTGTAATGCAATTTATTCAAAATAAAAGTAAATTTAGAAATCCAAAAGAAATAACGAATGGAACATTTTGTGTTTCTAAAAGATTTTCTTATCTTCAGCTTTTGGCAAAATCACCGATTATAATCGAACGGCATGTGCATCGATTATTTATTTATTTTCTAGTCCGCTTTTTAGAACACTTTCTTTTATGCATAGCGTTTCGAAGAACATAATATTATGAAGTGGATTAACTGAAGTGAACTTTTGAAACTAATGATTTTTAAACTAATCCTTGATTGTGCCATAGGTTTGGACTGTGCACAATGTAAGCCTTGCTAAGCAAAATTTTCTGAGAACCCAGCCCCGGTCTTAGCAAACACATGTAATCAAATTAAGCGGGATGGGCCCGGGCTCTTAAAATTGAGCCCGAACTCATCTCTGTCCTTAATGACCCGTTATAGTACTCTATCTTTGATCAGCTGTCGTATTGTATTACTCAGGTCACGTTTAATATGATGAATCTGAGGTATGAATCCGAGATGCCCCCTCCCGCAATGCTCTACTCATGAAACTTAATTGAAAAATGTTAATTCCCTTAGCAAACGCTTTGCTTTTTCCTTTAATTTTCTATCTTAAACTAAGATCCTTATACTCTGCTTTCAAAACAGATTTACTAGTTGACAGTTCGTCCAGCGATTTGTAGTGGGTGCCACTGAGGCGATTTTTTTTTTACTTTGGGAAAGGATCAAAGTCAGGTGGACTGAGATCAGGGCTGCATGGTGGATGGGATAAAGTTTCCCATCCATCATCATCATCATCATCATCATCATTGTCAACCATTATTAATCCACTGCGGGACGAAGGTCTCCCCAAGTTTCCTCCACAACGGTCTGTCTTGTGCCAGTCTCCTCCATGTCACTCCCGCATACTTTCGAATTTCATCCACCCATCTTCCATGTGGTCTTCTTCTGGGTCTTTTCCTGTCCCTTGGAATCCAATCTAAAATTTCGGCTGTCCATCGATGGTCTGTTCTTCTGGCAGTATGTCCAGCCCACTGCCATTTCAGGGATTTAACTCTGATCATGATGTCTTCCACTCTTGTCATTTTTCGGATCCACGTGTTCCTCTTCTTATCTCTCCTGGTTACACCAAGCATGCACCTCTCCATGCTTTTTTGAGTTGTCTGCAGCCTTTGTATGTCTCTTTTAGCTAAGGTCCACGTCTCTGCACCATACGTAAGCACTGAAAGGATGCATTGATCAAACACTTTTCTTTTAAGACATAATGGCATATTGCTCTTGAAAATTATGCTGTTTCTTCCAAAAGCTCTCCAGGCAAGTTTTGTACGCCGATTAATTTCTTCACCAATGTGACCCTCACTTGATATCTGCTGTCCAAGATAAACGTACGTGTCTGTTATCTCCAGCTTTTCTCCATCAATCGATAAATCTTCATTTCTTGTAAAAGCATTGTACATCACTTTTGTCTTCTGAAAGTTCATTTTTAATCCCACTTCTTTACTCTTGTCAGCAAGTTCCTGGATCATACTCTGTAGCTCTGATGGGGTAGTTGCAAAAATGACTATGTCATCAGCAAAACGAAGGTGGGTTAGATAATCTCCATTAATCTTTATCCCTTTGTTTTCCCAGTTCAGTGATTGAAAGACATTTTCCAATGTGGCATTAAAGAGCTTCGGAGATATGGTGTCACCTTGTCTCACTCCTTTTCCAATTTTTATGTGTGTTGTATTTTCAAACAGCCGAATCTTTGCACTTGCATTTTCATAGATGTTATTAATAATATTAATGTAAGCATCTTCAATACCGCAGGATTTCAGAGCCATTGCAACTGCTGATGGTTTCACCGAATCAAAGGCTTTTTCATAATCGATAAAAGCCATGCACAATGGAAGTTCATATTCCCTCGCTCTTTCAATTAGTTCTCTCAGTACGTGGATATGATCTATTGTGCTGTAGCCACTCCTGAATCCAGCTTGTTCTCTCGGTTGAGCCATGTCCAGTGTCACCTTCAAGCGGTGTGAAAGAACTTTAGTGAAGATTTTATAAACCACTGATAGGAGGCTGATAATTCTGTAGTTCCTGAGATCCTCAATGTCACTTTTTTTGTGTAGCAGGATCATTGTAGCGTTGTTCCAATCCTCAGGAATCTTCGCTTCATTAAGGCATCGAGTAAAAATTTGGGCGAGTATTGTTTCAATTTCTCCACTTGCTTCTTGTATGATGTCTACAGTAATTCCATCTTCTCCTGGAGCTTTTCCCCGCTTCATGTTCTTGGTTGCATGTGCAACTTCTGCTGGGAGGACTGAAAGAACTCTGGTACTGGTACCTTTCATGATGTCTGGAGTACATGTATCATCCCTTTCATATAATTTGGAGTAGAAATCTTTCACTCTTGTCAAAATTTCGCCTCTATTTCTTGTTACAGAACCATCTTCTTTTCTCAGTGCCATAATCTGTATTACGACAAAAATCCTCGTACCGACGCAGCACCATGACACGATGCGTTGTCATGCAGCAAGATCGCTTCCGCTTCCAAGAATTTGGGGCGATATTAACGAATTTTGGTTCTCAACTTTGCCCTCAGAAAGCCACGATAATATTGTGCGTTGACGTTTTTGCCCTACCGACACTCGATCAGAGACCACAACACCCTGGGCATCGTACGCAAAAATCATCATTTGCGTCATTTTGGATTGTTGCCGTTGACACTTTGAGCGGCGTGGGGAACTTCGATGCCTCCCTTCCGCTGATTGTGACTCCAGTTCCGTCTCAAAATCGCTGGTCCAAGTCTCATCAATTGCGCAAATTCTGTTCAGGAAGGTATCGCCCCCGCATTCGAACCTGTGGAGGTGAACCTGTGCGATGCTCACTCTGGCTGCCTTCTGCTCGGGGGTGAGTTGATCCCTCTACCTGAATGCATCAAACCCAACTCTAGAAGATAATGCAGTAAACATACTTACACTTACATACTTTCCTAGAATTCTCCCTCTACCTCAATGCATCGGTCCCGCTTTTCTATCCATTTCCAGAAGAAAATGCAGTAAACATAATTACACTTACATACTTTCCGATAATTCTCCCTCTAATGCATCAGTTCCAACTTTCTGTCCACTTCCAGAAGACAATACAGTAAACATACTTACACTTACATACTTTCCAACAATTCTCCCTCTGCCTGAATGCATCGGTCCCGCTTTTCTATCCATTTCCAGAAGAAAATGCAGTAAACATAATTACACTTACATACTTTCCGATAATTCTCCCTCTAATTGAATGCATCAGTTCCAACTTTCTGTCCACTTCCAGAACACAATACAGTAAACATACTTACACTTACACACTTTCCAAGAATTCCCTCTTTACCTGAATGCATCAGTTCCAACTTTCTGTCCACTTCCAGAAGACAATACAGTAAACATACTTACACTTACACACTTTCCAAGAATTCCCTCTCTACCTGAATGCATCAGTTCCAACTTTCTGTCCACTTCCAGAAGACAATACAGTAAACATACTTACACTTACATACTTTCCGATAATTCTCCCTCTACCTGAATGCATCAGTTCCAACTTTCTGTCCACTTCCAGAAGACAGTACAGTAAACATACTTACACTTACACACTTTCCAAGAATTCCCTCTCTACCTGAATGCATCAGTTCCAACTTTCTGTCCACTTCCAGAAGACAATACAGTAAACATACTTACACTTACATACTTTCCGATAATTCTCCCTCTACCTGAATGCATCAGTTCCAACTTTCTGTCCACTTCCAGAAGACAATACAGTAAACATACTTACACTTACATACTTTACAAGAATTCTCCATCTACCTGAATGCATCAGTTCCGACTTTCTGTCCACTTCCAGAAGACAATACAGTAAACATACTTACACTTACATACTTTCTAAGAATTCTCCCTTTACCTGAATTCACCAGTCCCACCTCTAGAAAATAATGCAGTAAACATGCTTATACTTACATACTTTCCAAGTATTCTCCCTTTACCTGAATGCACCGGTCCCACCTTTCTATCCACTTCCGAAAGATAATGCATTAAACACACTTACACTTGCATATTTTCCAAGTATTCTCCCTCTACCTGAATGCACCAGTCGTACCTTTCTATCCATTTCCAGAAGACAACACAGTAAACATACTTACATTTACATATTTTCCAAGAATTCTCCCTCTACCTGAATTCACTAGTCCCACCTCTAGAAGATAATGCAGTAAACATGCTTATACTTACATACTTCCCAAGTATTCTCCCTTTACCTGAATGCATCGGTCCCGATTCTCTATCCACTTCCAGAAGATAATACAGTAAACATACTTACACTTACATACTTTCCAAGAATTCTCCCTCTACCTGAATTCACCAGTCCCACCTCTAGAAGGTAATGCAGTAAACATATTTACATACTTTCCAAGTATTCTCCCTTTACCTGAATGCATCGGTCCCGATTCTCTATCCACTTCCAGAAGATAATGCAGTAAACATACTTACACTTACATACTTTCCAAGAATTCTCCCTCTACCTGAATTCACCAGTCCCACCTCTAGAAGATAATGCAGTAAACATACTTACATACTTTTCAAGTATTCTCCCTTTACCTGAATGCATCGGTCCCGATTCTCTATCCACTTCCAGAAGATAATGCAGTAAACATACTTACACTTACATACTTTCCAAGAATTCTCCCTCTACCTGAATTCACCAGTCCCACCTCTAGAAGATAATGCAGTAAACATACTTACACTTACATACTTTCCAAGAATTTTCCCTCTACCTGAATTCACCAGTCCCACCTCTAGAAGATAATGCAGTAAACATACTTACATACTTTCCAAGTATTCTCCCTTTACCTGAATGCATCGGTCCCGATTCTCTATCCACTTCCAGAAGATAATGCAGTAAACATACTTACACTTACATACTTTCCAAGAATTCTCCCTCTACCTGAATTCACCAGTCCCACCTCTAGAAGATAATGCAGTAAACATACTTACATACTTTCCAAGTATTCTCCCTTTACCTGAATGCATCGGTCCCGATTCTCTATCCACTTCCAGAAGATAATGCAGTAAACATACTTACACTTACATACTTTCCAAGAATTCTCCCTCTACCTGAATTCACCAGTCCCACCTCTAGAAGATAATGCAGTAAACATACTTACACTTACATACTTTCCAAGAATTCTCCCTCTACCTGAATTCACCAGTCCCACCTCTAGAAGATAATGCAGTAAACATACTTACATACTTTCCAAGTATTCTCCCTTTACCTGAATGCATCGGTCCCGATTCTCTATCCACTTCCAGAAGATAATGCAGTAAACATACTTACACTTACATACTTTCCAAGAATTCTCCCTCTACCTGAATTCACCAGTCCCACCTCTAGAAGATAATGCAGTAAACATACTTACACTTACATACTTTCCAAGAATTCTCCCTCTACCTGAATTCACCAGTCCCACCTCTAGAAGATAATGCAGTAAACATACTTACATACTTTCCAAGTATTCTCCCTTTACCTGAATGCATCGGTCCCGATTCTCTATCCACTTCCAGAAGATAATGCAGTAAACATACTTACACTTACATACTTTCCAAGAATTCTCCCTCTACCTGAATTCACCAGTCACACCTCTAGAAGATAATGCAGTAAACATACTTACATACTTTCCAAGTATTCTCCCTTTACCTGAATGCATCGGTCCCGATTCTCTATCCACTTCCAGAAGATAATGCAGTAAACATACTTACACTTACATACTTTCCAAGAATTCTCCCTCTACCTGAATTCACCAGTCCCACCTCTAGAAGATAATGCAGTAAACATACTTACACTTACATACTTTCCAAGAATTCTCCCTCTACCTGAATTCACCAGTCCCACCTCTAGAAGATAATGCAGTAAACATACTTACATACTTTCCAAGTATTCTCCCTTTACCTGAATGCATCGGTCCCGATTCTCTATCCACTTCCAGAAGATAATGCAGTAAACATACTTACACTTACATACTTTCCAAGAATTCTCCCTCTACCTGAATTCACCAGTCCCACCTCTAGAAGATAATGCAGTAAACATACTTACATACTTTCCAAGTATTCTCCCTTTACCTGAATGCATCGGTCCCGATTCTCTATCCACTTCCAGAAGATAATGCAGTAAACATACTTACACTTACATACTTTCCAAGAATTCTCCCTCTACCTGAATTCACCAGTCCCACCTCTAGAAGATAATGCAGTAAACATACTTACATACTTTTCAAGTATTCTCCCTTTACCTGAATGCATCGGTCCCGATTCTCTATCCACTTCCAGAAGATAATGCAGTAAACATACTTACACTTACATACTTTCCAAGAATTCTCCCTCTACCTGAATTCACCAGTCCCACCTCTAGAAGACAATGCAGTAAACATACTTACATACTTTCCAAGTATTCTCCCTTTACCTGAATGCATCGGTCCCGATTCTCTATCCACTTCCAGAAGATAATGCAGTAAACATACTTACACTTACATACTTTCCAAGAATTCTCCCTCTACCTGAATTCACCAGTCCCACCTCTAGAAGATAATGCAGTAAACATACTTACATACTTTCCAAGTATTCTCCCTTTACCTGAATGCATCGGTCCCGATTCTCTATCCACTTCCAGAAGATAATGCAGTAAACATACTTACACTTACATACTTTCCAAGAATTCTCCCTCTACCTGAATTCACCAGTCCCACCTCTAGAAGATAATGCAGTAAACATACTTACATACTTTTCAAGTATTCTCCCTTTACCTGAATGCATCGGTCCCGATTCTGTATCCACTTCCAGAAGATAATGCAGTAAACATACTTACACTTACATACTTTCCAAGAATTCTCCCTCTACCTGAATTCACCAGTCCCACCTCTAGAAGATAATGCAGTAAACATACTTACATACTTTTCAAGTATTCTCCCTTTACCTGAATGCATCGGTCCCGATTCTCTATCCACTTCCAGAAGATAATGCAGTAAACATACTTACACTTACATACTTTCCAAGAATTCTCCCTCTACCTGAATTCACCAGTCCCACCTCTAGAAGACAATGCAGTAAACATACTTACATACTTTCCAAGTATTCTTCCTTTACCTGAATGCATCGGTCCCGATTCTCTATCCACTTCCAGAAGATAATGCAGTAAACATACTTACACTTACATACTTTCCAAGAATTCTCCCTCTACCTGAATTCACCAGTCCCACCTCTAGAAGATAATGCAGTAAACATACTTACATACTTTCCAAGTATTCTCCCTTTACCTGAATGCATCGGTCCCGATTCTCTATCCACTTCCAGAAGATAATGCAGTAAACATACTTACACTTACATACTTTCCAAGAATTCTCCCTCTACCTGAATTCACCAGTCCCACCTCTAGAAGATAATGCAGTAAACATACTTACACTTACATACTTTCCAAGAATTCTCCCTCTACCTGAATTCACCAGTCCCACCTCTAGAAGATAATGCAGTAAACATACTTACATACTTTCCAAGTATTCTCCCTTTACCTGAATGCATCGGTCCCGATTCTCTATCCACTTCCAGAAGATAATGCAGTAAACATACTTACACTTACATACTTTCCAAGAATTCTCCCTCTACCTGAATTCACCAGTCCCACCTCTAGAAGATAATGCAGTAAACATACTTACATACTTTCCAAGTATTCTCCCTTTACCTGAATGCATCGGTCCCGATTCTCTATCCACTTCCAGAAGATAATGCAGTAAACATACTTACACTTACATACTTTCCAAGAATTCTCCCTCTACCTGAATTCAACAGTCCCACCTCTAGAAGATAATGCAGTAAACATACTTACACTTACATACTTTCCAAGAATTCTCCCTCTACCTGAATTCACCAGTCCCACCTCTAGAAGATAATGCAGTAAACATACTTACATACTTTCCAAGTATTCTCCCTTTACCTGAATGCATCGGTCCCGATTCTCTATCCACTTCCAGAAGATAATGCAGTAAACATACTTACACTTACATACTTTCCAAGAATTCTCCCTCTACCTGAATTCACCAGTCCCACCTCTAGAAGATAATGCAGTAAACATACTTACATACTTTCCAAGTATTCTCCCTTTACCTGAATGCATCGGTCCCGATTCTCTATCCACTTCCAGAAGATAATGCAGTAAACATACTTACACTTACATACTTTCCAAGAATTCTCCCTCTACCTGAATTCACCAGTCCCACCTCTAGAAGATAATGCAGTAAACATACTTACATACTTTTCAAGTATTCTCCCTTTACCTGAATGCATCGGTCCCGATTCTGTATCCACTTCCAGAAGATAATGCAGTAAACATACTTACACTTACATACTTTCCAAGAATTCTCCCTCTACCTGAATTCACCAGTCCCACCTCTAGAAGATAATGCAGTAAACATACTTACATACTTTTCAAGTATTCTCCCTTTACCTGAATGCATCGGTCCCGATTCTCTATCCACTTCCAGAAGATAATGCAGTAAACATACTTACACTTACATACTTTCCAAGAATTCTCCCTCTACCTGAATTCACCAGTCCCACCTCTAGAAGATAATGCAGTAAACATACTTACACTTACATACTTTCCAAGAATTCTCCCTCTACCTGAATTCACCAGTCCCACCTCTAGAAGATAATGCAGTAAACATACTTACATACTTTCCAAGTATTCTCCCTTTACCTGAATGCATCGGTCCCGATTCTCTATCCACTTCCAGAAGATAATGCAGTAAACATACTTACACTTACATACTTTCCAAGAATTCTCCCTCTACCTGAATTCACCAGTCCCACCTCTAGAAGATAATGCAGTAAACATACTTACATACTTTTCAAGTATTCTCCCTTTACCTGAATGCATCGGTCCCGATTCTGTATCCACTTCCAGAAGATAATGCAGTAAACATACTTACACTTACATACTTTCCAAGAATTCTCCCTCTACCTGAATTCACCAGTCCCACCTCTAGAAGATAATGCAGTAAACATACTTACATACTTTTCAAGAATTCTCCCTTTACCTGAATGCATCGGTCCCGATTCTCTATCCACTTCCAGAAGATAATGCAGTAAACATACTTACACTTACATACTTTCCAAGAATTCTCCCTCTACCTGAATTCACCAGTCCCACCTCTAGAAGATAATGCAGTAAACATACTTACACTTACATACTTTCCAAGAATTTTCCCTCTACCTGAATTCACCAGTCCCACCTCTAGAAGATAATGCAGTAAACATACTTACATACTTTCCAAGTATTCTCCCTTTACCTGAATGCATCGGTCCCGATTCTCTATCCACTTCCAGAAGATAATGCAGTAAACATACTTACACTTACATACTTTCCAAGAATTCTCCCTCTACCTGAATTCACCAGTCCCACCTCTAGAAGATAATGCAGTAAACATACTTACATACTTTCCAAGTATTCTCCCTTTACCTGAATGCATCGGTCCCGATTCTCTATCCACTTCCAGAAGATAATGCAGTAAACATACTTACACTTACATACTTTCCAAGAATTCTCCCTCTACCTGAATTCACCAGTCCCACCTCTAGAAGATAATGCAGTAAACATACTTACACTTACATACTTTCCAAGAATTCTCCCTCTACCTGAATTCACCAGTCCCACCTCTAGAAGATAATGCAGTAAACATACTTACATACTTTCCAAGTATTCTCCCTTTACCTGAATGCATCGGTCCCGATTCTCTATCCACTTCCAGAAGATAATGCAGTAAACATACTTACACTTACATACTTTCCAAGAATTCTCCCTCTACCTGAATTCACCAGTCCCACCTCTAGAAGATAATGCAGTAAACATACTTACACTTACATACTTTCCAAGAATTCTCCCTCTACCTGAATTCACCAGTCCCACCTCTAGAAGATAATGCAGTAAACATACTTACATACTTTCCAAGTATTCTCCCTTTACCTGAATGCATCGGTCCCGATTCTCTATCCACTTCCAGAAGATAATGCAGTAAACATACTTACACTTACATACTTTCCAAGAATTCTCCCTCTACCTGAATTCACCAGTCACACCTCTAGAAGATAATGCAGTAAACATACTTACATACTTTCCAAGTATTCTCCCTTTACCTGAATGCATCGGTCCCGATTCTCTATCCACTTCCAGAAGATAATGCAGTAAACATACTTACACTTACATACTTTCCAAGAATTCTCCCTCTACCTGAATTCACCAGTCCCACCTCTAGAAGATAATGCAGTAAACATACTTACATACTTTTCAAGTATTCTCCCTTTACCTGAATGCATCGGTCCCGATTCTCTATCCACTTCCAGAAGATAATGCAGTAAACATACTTACACTTACATACTTTCCAAGAATTCTCCCTCTACCTGAATTCACCAGTCCCACCTCTAGAAGATAATGCAGTAAACATACTTACATACTTTCCAAGTATTCTCCCTTTACCTGAATGCATCGGTCCCGATTCTCTATCCACTTCCAGAAGATAATGCAGTAAACATACTTACACTTACATACTTTCCAAGAATTCTCCCTCTACCTGAATTCACCAGTCCCACCTCTAGAAGATAATGCAGTAAACATACTTACATACTTTCCAAGTATTCTCCCTTTACCTGAATGCATCGGTCCCGATTCTCTATCCACTTCCAGAAGATAATGCAGTAAACATACTTACACTTACATACTTTCCAAGAATTCTCCCTCTACCTGAATTCACCAGTCCCACCTCTAGAAGATAATGCAGTAAACATACTTACATACTTTTCCAAGTATTCTCCCTTTACCTGAATGCATCGGTCCCGATTCTCTATCCACTTTCACCAGTCCCACCTCAGAAGATAATGCAGTAAACATACTTACACTTACATACTTTCCAAGAATTCTCCCTCTACCTGAATTCACCAGTCCCACCTCTAGAAGATAATGCAGTAAACATACTTACATACTTTCCAAGTATTCTCCCTTTACCTGAATGCATCGGTCCCGATTCTCTATCCACTTCCAGAAGATAATGCAGTAAACATACTTACACTTACATACTTTCCAAGAATTCTCCCTCTACCTGAATTCACCAGTCCCACCTCTAGAAGATAATGCAGTAAACATACTTACATACTTTCCAAGTATTCTCCCTTTACCTGAATGCATCGGTCCCGATTCTCTATCCACTTCCAGAAGATAATGCAGTAAACATACTTACACTTACATACTTTCCAAGAATTCTCCTCTACCTGAATTCACCAGTCCCACCTCTAGAAGATAATGCAGTAAACATACTTACATACTTTTTCAAGTATTCTCCCTTTACCTGAATGCATCGGTCCCGATTCTGTATCCACTTCCAGAAGATAATGCAGTAAACATACTTACACTTACATACTTTCCAAGAATTCTCCCTCTACCTGAATTCACCAGTCCCACCTCTAGAAGATAATGCAGTAAACATACTTACATACTTTCCAAGTATTCTCCCTTTACCTGAATGCATCGGTCCCGATTCTCTATCCACTTCCAGAAGATAATGCAGTAAACATACTTACACTTACATACTTTCCAAGAATTCTCCCTCTACCTGAATTCACCAGTCCCACCTCTAGAAGATAATGCAGTAAACATACTTACATACTTTCCAAGTATTCTCCCTTTACCTGAATGCATCGGTCCCGATTCTCTATCCACTTCCAGAAGATAATGCAGTAAACATACTTACACTTACATACTTTCCAAGAATTCTCCCTCTACCTGAATTCACCAGTCCCACCTCTAGAAGATAATGCAGTAAACATACTTACACTTACATACTTTCCAAGAATTCTCCCTCTACCTGAATTCACCAGTCCCACCTCTAGAAGATAATGCAGTAAACATACTTACATACTTTCCAAGTATTCTCCCTTTACCTGAATGCATCGGTCCCGATTCTCTATCCACTTCCAGAAGATAATGCAGTAAACATACTTACACTTACATACTTTCCAAGAATTCTCCCTCTACCTGAATTCACCAGTCCCACCTCTAGAAGATAATGCAGTAAACATACTTACATACTTTCCAAGTATTCTCCCTTTACCTGAATGCATCGGTCCCGATTCTCTATCCACTTCCAGAAGATAATGCAGTAAACATACTTACACTTACATACTTTCCAAGAATTCTCCCTCTACCTGAATTCACCAGTCCCACCTCTAGAAGATAATGCAGTAAACATACTTACATACTTTCCAAGTATTCTCCCTTTACCTGAATGCATCGGTCCCGATTCTCTATCCACTTCCAGAAGATAATGCAGTAAACATACTTACACTTACATACTTTCCAAGAATTCTCCCTCTACCTGAATTCACCAGTCCCACCTCTAGAAGATAATGCAGTAAACATACTTACATACTTTCCAAGTATTCTCCCTTTACCTGAATGCATCGGTCCCGATTCTCTATCCACTTCCAGAAGATAATGCAGTAAACATACTTACACTTACATACTTTCCAAGAATTCTCCCTCTACCTGAATTCACCAGTCCCACCTCTAGAAGATAATGCAGTAAACATACTTACATACTTTTCAAGTATTCTCCCTTTACCTGAATGCATCGGTCCCGATTCTGTATCCACTTCCAGAAGATAATGCAGTAAACATACTTACACTTACATACTTTCCAAGAATTCTCCCTCTACCTGAATTCACCAGTCCCACCTCTAGAAGATAATGCAGTAAACATACTTACATACTTTTCAAGTATTCTCCCTTTACCTGAATGCATCGGTCCCGATTCTCTATCCACTTCCAGAAGATAATGCAGTAAACATACTTACACTTACATACTTTCCAAGAATTCTCCCTCTACCTGAATTCACCAGTCCCACCTCTAGAAGACAATGCAGTAAACATACTTACATACTTTCCAAGTATTCTCCCTTTACCTGAATGCATCGGTCCCGATTCTCTATCCACTTCCAGAAGATAATGCAGTAAACATACTTACACTTACATACTTTCCAAGAATTCTCCCTCTACCTGAATTCACCAGTCCCACCTCTAGAAGATAATGCAGTAAACATACTTATATACTTTCCAAGTATTCTCCCTTTACCTGAATGCATCGGTCCCGATTCTCTATCCACTTCCAGAAGATAATGCAGTATACATACTTTCCCAGGCATTCTCCCTCTACCTGAACGCATCAGTCCCACCTTTATATTCACTTCCAGAAGACAATGCAGTAAACATACTTACACTAACATACTCTTCAAGAATTCTTCCTCTACCTGAATGCACCAGTCCCTCCTCTAGAAGATAATGCAGTAAATATACTTACACTTACATATTTTCCAAGTGTTCGATCCTCTCTACCGGTGGTCCTCCTGGTCCGTCCGGTGCCGCTCCGCCGTGTGGCAGTGCCGTCAGGTGGCCACTGCTCCCAGTACAGTCAGACGGTATGGTCAGAACGATCCAGGTGGCGGGCTATACAGCGCTCTGACCACCCTGAGGTTTTCAACCCCATGATCCGGCCTCTCCCAAAGTCCGTACGTTGCGTAAATCGACGTCTCTTGCGTCTATCCGGCATTCTTGTCACTCTGTACTCTTGCTTGCCTCGGTCGGAGCTTTTCGCTTTCAAGGGGGAATCGACTACACGCCGGTTAATAAGGCTGCCGGTTCGTGCTCGCAGCGCCACCTCAAGATGTGCGGCCATGCGCACTCGCACCAAACGTGGATCATTTGCACACCTGCACGCACTGTAGCTATTTGCAAAGTTTCGCGGGTGTAGCATGTTTTCTTCTAGGTTCGCAAAGTTCATTGTCCGTGAGTGTATTTTGAACTGTGTTAAAAAAGAGAAATTTCAAACAATTATCTTTATTATTAATTTTTTTTTCAGATTTCAATATGTCTACAGGAGGATGCATCTACAACGAACAGTGTCAGTTTACAGTTAAGAATGCGGTCTGCAAGAATAAAAAATGTGCATGCCTGCAAGATTATGACTTTCAGAATTCAGATCAGAGCTGCAAGCCGATAGGTATTTACAAATACAATTACCTTCATCTTAAGAGTTTAAGATCATGCGTTTAGTTTCATTTTATCTTCTGGCTGCTGAAATTAACTGAGTTTATTTCTTAAATTAAATTTCACTGATTTTTATTGCTTGTTCGGGACAAAAAATATTGTGCTGTTTCAATGGTTTGTCGTTTTATTATACAAATCTTAAGTATCTTAAATAGCAACCCGAAATTTAGGGAAATATATATTTTTAGTGCATGCTTATTATAATATCAAGTCTTTCGGAAAAAAATGGCAGATTTTCTGAGGTCCTACATTTAACTCCACAATGCTTGCAGACCAACCCACTCGCAGTGCCATTCGAACGAGTTGAATGGTGACCCAGACGCGACATACACGCCATCATCGGTTGAGCTGCAGTCGTTGCTACGAATGTGAGAGCGGTCTGTGCCAAGGCTAATAGACAGTAAGGTTTGTTCATCCCGCCTTCGGGCCTCGGGTGGCCTAGTGGTCAGCTTTCGTGACTGCCATGGAGGTAACCTCAGGTCCGATCCTGGGCAGGTACGAACGTTCGAACCACTAAATACCAGCCGCGAGTCGGATGGGCACGTTAGGCCGTCGGACCCCGGGTACTTCCCCCTCGGTAATAAATAAGGGCATCTTCCTACCCTTTTCTACCTCGCTTTCACGTCACTTTCCTATCGGGCGCTCTAGCCCAAACCTCCTAGCTTCCTATTTCTAAGGGTTGTTTAAGACCTGGGGTCAGACACTCCCTTCGTAAAAATCCTCTACATATGATGATCATCCCGCCTTCCTCGCAGACGAATAATCGTGACGTCACTGAGTGACATCACCGTCCTAACATGTGAATCTTAGATCCCCACTGTAGCTATGGAAGAAGATGTCTTATCAACAATTTTCATAACTTAAACACAGAACAACTTATGCAAACGCAAGGCTAATGGACAGTAAGGTTTGCTCATCCCGCCTTCCTCGCAGACGAATGATCGTGACGTCACTGAGTGACATCACCGTCCTAACATGTGAATCTCAGATCCCCACTGTAGCTATGGAGGAAGATGTCTTATCAACAATTTTCATAACTTAAACACAGAACAACTTATGCAAACGCAAGGTTAATGGACAGTAAGGTTTGCT
The DNA here is from genome assembly GCA_039090855.1 of Macrothele yani. NCBI lineage: Eukaryota > Metazoa > Arthropoda > Arachnida > Araneae > Macrothelidae > Macrothele > Macrothele yani. The sequence continues at coordinate 25,919,580 of CM077031.1, forward strand.
CATCCCGCCTTGCTCGCAGACGAATGATCGTGACGTCACTGTCCTAAGATGTGCATCGTAGATCCGAACTGTAACTATGGAGGAAGATGTCTTATCAACAATTTTCATAACTTAAACACAGAACAAAGGCTTATGCAAACGCAAGGTTAATGGACAGTATGGTTTGCTCATCCCGCCTTCCTCGCAGACGAATGATCGTGACGTCACTGTCCTAACATGTGCATCGTAGATCCGAACTGTAACTATGGAGGAAGATGTCTTATCAACAATTTTCATAACTTAAACACAGAACAAAGGCCTATGCAAACGCAAGGTTAATGGACAGTAAGGTTTGCTTATCCCGCCTTCCTCGCAGACGAATGATCGTGACGTCACTGTCCTAACATGTGCATCGTAGATCCGAACTGTAACTATGGAAGAAGATGTCTTATCAACAATTTTCATAACTTAAACACAGAACAAAGGCTTATGCAAACGCAAGGTTAATGGACAGTAAGGTTTGCTCGTCCCGCCTTCCTCGCAGACGAATGATCGTGACGTCACTGTCCTAGATGTGCATCGTAGATCCGAACTGTAACTATGGAGGAAGATGTCATATCAACAATTTTCATAACTTAAACACAAAACAAAGGCTTATGCAAACGCAAGGTTAATGGACAGTAAGGTTTGCTCATCCCGCCTTCCTCGCAGACGAATGATCGTGACGTCACTGTCCTAAAATGTGCATCGTAGATCCGAACTGTAACTATGGAGGAAGATGTCTTATCAACAATTTTCATAACTTAAACACAGAACAAGGGCTTATGCAAACGCAAGGTTAATGGACAGTAAGGTTTGCTCGTCCCGCCTTCCTCGCAGACGAATGGTCGTGACGTCACTGTCCTAGATGTGCATCGTAGATCCGAACTGTAACTATGGAGGAAGATGTCATATTAACAATTTTCATAACTTAAACACAAAACAAAGGCTTATGCAAACGCAAGGTTAATGGACAGTAAGGTTTGCTCATCCCGCCTTCCTCGCAGACGAATGATCGTGACGTCACTGTCCTAAAATGTGCATCGTAGATCCGAACTGTAACTATGGAAGAAGATGTCTTATCAACAATTTTCATAACTTAAACACAAAACAAAGGCTTATGCAAACGCAAGGTTAATGGACAGTAAGGTTTGCTCATCCCGCCTTCCTCGCAGACGAATGATCGTGACGTCACTGTCCTAACATGTGCATCGTAGATCCGAACTGTAACTATGGAGGAAGATGTCTTATCAACAATTTTCATAATTTAAACACAGAACAAAGGCCTATGCAAACGCAAGGTTAATGGACAGTAAGGTTTGCTCATCCCGCCTTCCTCGCAGACGAATGATCGTGACGTCACTGTCCTAACATGTGCATCGTAGATCCGAACTGTAACTATGGAGGAAGATGTCTTATCAACAATTTTCATAACTTAAACACAGAACAAAGGCCTATGCAAACGCAAGGTTAATGGACAGTAAGGTTCGCTCATCCCGCCTTCCTCGCAGACGAATGATCGTGACGTCACTGTCCTAACATGTGCATCGTAGATCCGAACTGTAACTATGGAAGAAGATGTCTTATCAACAATTTTCATAACTTAAACACAGAACAAAGGCTTATGCAAACGCAAGGTTAATGGACAGTAAGGTTTGCTCGTCCCGCCTTCCTCGCAGACGAATGATCGTGACGCCACTGCCCTAACATGTGCATCGTAGATCCGAACTGTAACTATGGAGGAAGATGTCTTATCAACAATTTTCATAACTTAAACACAGAACAAAGGCCTATGCAAACGCAAGGTTAATGGACAGTAAGGTTTGCTCATCCCGCCTTCCTCGCAGACGAATGATCGTGGCGTCACTGTCCTAACATGTGCATCGTAGATCCGAACTGTAACTATGGAGGAAGATGTCTTATCAACAATTTTCATAACTTAAACACAGAACAAAGGCCTATGCAAACGCAAGGTTAATGGACAGTAAGGTTTGCTCATCCCGCCTTCCTCGCAGACGAATGATCGTGACGTCACTGTCCTAACATGTGCATCGTAGATCCGAATTGTAACTAGGGAGGAAGATGTCTTTTCAACAATTTTCATAACTCAAACACTGAACAAAAGCATATGCAGCAAATATCTTAGTTTAAAATCACGCCATGTTCGTGATCCCCATGATTCCATATCTATTCCACCATCAAACTCTCGTTAAAGCTTTTCAATTTTTCTAAAGCAGTCATCAGAACCTTCATCTGATACAAGATGTTGCAGACTGACTTTGTGCGCTAGATGATTCCACTACGGGGTCCATCTATGTGTGCGAAAGGGCCAAAGGATCACGTGCCTCTCCCTACATTCTTGATGGTTTTTTTTATACTGTGCTACTCTCTATAACAGCACAGTATCAAAAGCAAGAAACTCAAGAATGTAGGGAGAGACACGTGATCCTTTGGCCCTTTCGTACACATAGATGAACCCCGTAGTGGAATCATACAGCGCACATGGTCAGTCTGCAACAAACTGTATCAGATGAAGATTCTGATGACTGCTTTAGAAAAATTGAAAAGCTTTAACGAGAGTTTGATGGTGGAATAGTGGTAATCTCGAGCATGGCGTGATTTTAAGCTTTTTATTGGATTTTAATGGAAAATGTTTTAAACTTCAAATTTAATTTTTTGTGCAAAAAGTGCAAGTGAACATCGATAGAATAAAACATTTTATCAGCATGTACATAGTGATTTTAACATTTAGGATGTTGGAACCAAAGTACAATAACGCGTGTTTGATAATGTACATGAAAGAATAAAGCCAGATATTTCTCCTCCCAATGAAGTTATTGTTGGAAGAATCGCGACATTGTTAAGATTGACACACCAATAATGTGTTTCGTATCGACTATGGACTATGAGGTATACGTAACAGTATTTAGATCCATTGGTTGATATTTATTTGTTACTATAAAAGCATATACAAGAGCAATAATCGTGACGTCACTGAGTTACGTCACCGTCCTACCATGTGAATGGTAAACCCGCACTGTAGCTATGGAGAAAGATGTCGTGTCAACAATTTTTATAACTCAAAGACAGAACAAAAGCTTATGCAAAAGCACATTTACATTAAACTCAGAAGAAATTCACAGTCGTGAATATTTTAGTAAAGGAGATTTCAAAAATAGCTCCCGCAAATTTTTGTTACGTAAAGGGCGGGAAAACGGTTATACTTTTAAATGTTAATTTAGTTACAAAGGGAATTTTTGTTGTTTTTATATAAATTTAGAAGGGAAAACGCACAGCAGGACATATTGTCATATAATAAAAGATTTCTTTATGTGGAATAGAAAAAGCATTTCGGCAACATTCCCCAAATTTTTTAATTAAAAATTGAAAACACTAGGCATTAACAAATCTGGTACAATTTATAGATTATTCCAGCTGGTTTACGAATAATAATTCCGACACGCTGCTATGATGCAGATACAAAAAAGCCTTGCCAATTAAGCAGTCTTACGATGGCGATTTTTGACAGTGACGTCACAAAACATTCACCGGAAGTGCAGAATGAGCGTAACCTTGCCATCTACTAACCTTGGTTACAAGCAGGCTCTATTGTATTTTTGAATAATTTCTTAAGTTTTCGGCAGACAAAACTATCGAAATAATTTGCTAACCCTGCTGACGGAAGATCAACATAAAAAATATCTTTCAAGTTTTCGGATACTATCTGACTTACCATCCTTGTCATATTTACACCAAAAAACGGATTGCAATCTTCAAAATTTGTATAAAAAATATCTCTTGCAGATGCGATCTCCACATACGCACACGAAGAACCTATACAACATGAACAAAACTTTTTAATATTACTAATCTAAAGCAACTATTATAGGAATTTTACTAGGAAATGTTTTCATTAATAGCAAATTTTCGTAGAAAACTCTTCTCCTTCTTCAGGCTGTCTTGTTGTTGTCACTTTTTCCTGTCACTATCACGGTTACGGTTTACCTTGACGGTTACGGTTAACCTTGACGGTTTAGGTTATTTTTCAACAAATCCTGCCAGATGTTAGGCAGGGGAAATCCTTTGCAGTCATTGATGATGGAATTTTGATTTTTCTCAATCTCTATTCCTTCTTTCAGCTTTCTTTTTTGAAAATTGCTTTGAAAACTGATGACTTTAAGGGAATTCCAATCCATGCTGCGCCCAGTTTTTCTAACATGCCTATCTAATCCAGTCTTGTTGGAGCAATTTTTTTATAGCTGCTTTATGCTCAGCTATACGAGTTTCTAGTCTGAGACCTGTTTCACCTATGTAAGATAGTCCACAACTACAATTTACTTCATAGACTACTCCTTGCATTTTAAAAATATCTTCTTCTCTTTAAACTATTTTAGGGAAAAATTCTTTTAACTTTTTTCTCTAAACTTGGAGCTAGCCTAATATTGTACTTCTTACTAATTCTCTTTAAAGACTCAAATAAACCTTTGTGATAAGAAATTTTTCTAGTGAATTTTACTTGTTGCTTTTGTGGGTTCTTCGTACCATTAAAATTCAGAAGCTTCTCGATTTATTCTTTAGGATAGTTATTCTCTGCAAGTATGACTTTAAGTTCTTCTTTATGGGCTTCTTTTTTTATCTGCAGTAGAAACTATTTTATTAATTTTTTCTAAAATCTGACTTGCTACATTTTTCTTAATAGAAACTGGATGATAGGAATTGAAATCCAGTAGTCTATTAGTATTCATTGGTTTTTTATACCAACTAGTGAGGAATTTTTCATCTTCATAATAGATAGTAATATCTAAGAAGTTTATTCTTTCTTTTTGAAGTTCAATAGTGAACTTAAGGGAAACATCTAATTCATTGAATGAGTCTAGAATTCTTTCTGGAACAATTTCTGAGCTATCTATTATAAATAAGATGGCATCCATGTATCTGCTATATAAGCAGAAGTATGTGGGTTGTACTAGTATCTTTTCTTCTAGTTTTCCCACATAATAGTTAGCTAAGAGTGGGGAGAGTGGGGAGCCCATAGCTAGCCCCGATTTTTGAATGAAAAAAGTTTTCCCAAATTGAAAGTAGTTGTTCTGCAAAGAGAAAGTAAGCATTTCAAAAATTCCAACTAATATGTTTTTTTCTTTGTTGTGAAAAACTATTAGGTCTGCTAAGTCTTCCGCTATAAAGTCTATAAGTTGATCTATATTAATGTGAGTATACATAGACACTATGTCTAAACTACCCATAATAGGAGAATCTAATTTAGGAAGAAGTTCTAGTTTTTATTTTAGCTGCATTGAGTTTTTAATCAAGTTAGGTGGCTCTTTTAAAAGATTCTGAAGGTGTGACTTTAAAAAATAGTTTAGATTTGAAAGAATAGAGTTTTTTGAGTCTATTATTGGTCTAATTGGTTGGTGTTCTTTATGCAGTTTGACTATTCCATATATTTGAGGTAATCTGAACTGTAATTTTGAGAAATGTTTATAGTTTTCTGGAAGCTGGTTTTTCTTTTTTTGAAGTGAAATAAGCTTAGAGACTTTTTTAATCAAATCTGATAGTGGGTTTTCTTTTACTTCTTCATACATAGGTTTTTTTGGTTCTTCTTCCATCTTTTCTAGATAATCTTTCTTATCCATAATAGTAATCAACTTACTTTTGTCTGTTTTCACAGCAACTACACTTTCATTTTTTCTGAAATCTTTAAGAGCTTTTAATTGACTATTATCAAAATTTTTTTGAGGTTTCCTAACTTGCTTCTGGAATTTTGTAAGGCTATTGTAGTAATCTTTTCTGAGGAGGTCTGCTTTAATCTTGTCCTCTTTTTCTAAAGTGCTGCAGATGCTTTCCAATTCAATTACCAATTTTTCTGTATTTATTTTTCTTTGGATAGATTGAAATTACTTCCTTTATTTATCACTTGTAATAATTCTTGGCTAACTCCAGTAGCAGTGTTGTCCTTTACATGACTAAGAACTGCAGTTTCTTTGTTTTTACTGGAATAGTTTTTCTTCAAAAATTTCTTTTCTTTAAGGTTCAGCTTTTTAACAAATTTCTTATTTTTGTTTCTTACTCCAATTTTTAGCCAGTCATCCAATTCTGCTTTTACTGTATCCCTTAAGATTCTAGAAATTTTCTTTTCATTTTCTACTTTTACTTTTTTATAATAAGCAACATTTTTATATTTTGCTTCAATACTTCTTTTTAACGTTTTTTTTCTCTAGTTTTCTTACGAAGTTGGCTGAAAGTAAATCTTTAAATGGTTTTCTAAGTCTAAATGAATTTGGAATAAAGTTATTTACCTTGCAATTTTTCAGGAACTTGATTTGAGCTATGGATCTTTCCATCTTCAATGTAGCATGTTGAACTTTTCAGACATCCTGAAGAAGGAGAAGAGTTTTCTCCGAAAATTTGCTATTAATGAAAAAATTTCCTAGTAAAATTCCCATAATAGTTGCTTTAGATTAGTAATTGAATTAAGAAACTAGGAAGCCATTTCTCAACATGAGCTTTTCAATATGTTTTGACTCTGAGTAAAGGATTTAGCTAGAAATATCCATTAAACATAAGCCTGAGAAGCAAACAACAGGATATGGACCTTCAGATCATCTTCGCGGTTGAACGTGACATACAGTACAGCACATTTTAATTATATTTAAAAAAATCCTTAAGGTAAACACTGCTTTGAGAAACTGGGGTCAGGTTGGCGGGGAAAAAGTTTCAGAAGCCGCAGTGTTTCACCCTTGGAAGAATACCAGTTTACCCTGTCATCATTTTTGAAACAGGAACACGACCTCTCAGCATTTGTGATGAAACTTCCCATTACATTAAACACACGCTTAATGATTATCGCTCTCTTTGCAACATAAAAGCTTTCGCTAGTCAAGGCTAAGAAAGATATGGCCTTTAAATTTATATTTTAGAGAATACTAGCAGGGGTACCCGGATTACTATTCATGGAATCACCAATTTCAGCGGGTGAAAGTTAATGAATGAAAAAGATATTTATTGCAGTAATTTTCCAGTAAATTTATTTTAATTCATTTCGGTTACTGCAAAATGTTTGGTAAACAAGATTTTTGGTTTCTCCGTTGGGTGCAAAAATGTAGAAATTTTTAGGGGTGCCAACCCTTGAGCAGGCGACGTAGAGCTGTCAGTGTGAAAAGCAGGGTTCCTCCAAATTAATGCCAGTCACTGCCAATGACTGGCTAATGCAGTAATATTTCTGCAAAAAAAAAAAAAAAAAAAAAAAAAAAAGTTAGTAAAAGCATGCAATGCATTGATTATAATACGCTTTCCAACATACCAGAAATCATTACTCCAATTATTACTCAACTTATGAGGATAATTGCTGTAGAATAAATCTCGCTCCTATGACCTAACCTTTTACCCCATTTCGATGATATTAAACAAAACCGGTAAAGTGTACCTCCGGAACAACATGATAAAGTTTTGTCTCAATCGAAGTATTTTTGCGTAAGTTATAACGCATAAAGACCATGGAGTGGATCCGGGTTATATGACCTGACATTTGACCCCGTTTCGTCCATTTTCAATAAGATTCGTCTACAGATGGTCCCCTACCACATACTAAAATTTCATCGAAATCGAACCATATTTACGCAAGTTATGACGCATAAGAGCAATGGAATGCATCCCGCTCCTATGTCCTGACCTTTGACCCAACTTAACCCATTTTTAATAGAGTTCGTCCCCAGGTGGTTCCCGACAGCATACTAAGATTTCATTTAAATCGAACCATATTTACGTAGGTTATGACGCATAAGGGCAATGGAATGGATCCCACTGCTATGTCCTGACCTTTAACCCCATTTCATTTATTTTCAATAGGGATCGTCCATAGGTGGTTCCTTACCACATACTAAAATTTCATCGAAATCGAACCATTTTTACGCGAGTTATCGTGCGGACAGACGGACAAAGCTGGAGAATATACGCTTCTTCAGCCTACGGCTGGAAAGCGTAAAAAATGGAACTTTTTACGAAAATTTTGTATGGGAGCGCCTTGACCCCGGACTCCAACTCCATCCGAAAACCGTGTAGGTCTAGGTTAGAGTACCATGAGATAGTATACAAAATTTGGTGGTTCTAAATTGAAAACTGTAGATTTTACAGAAATTTTGAGTAGGGGGCCCCTTGACCCTGGGCTCCGACCCCTTCCAAAAAATGTCTACGTCTAAGTTAGGGTGCCATGAAATAATACACCAAATTTGATGGCCCTAAATTGAAAACTGCAGATTTTACAGAAATTTTGTGTGGAGGCCATTTAACCCTGGGCTCCGACCCCTTCCAAAGACCGGCTACCTCTAAGTACGGGTACCATGAGATAGTATATCAAATTTGATGGTTCTACATTAAAAACTGTAGATTTGTATAGCAGACATACATACAAACAAACATTAAATTTTTTATATATACACTGCTGGCCACCCAAAATGCAACACCAAGAAGGAAGCATCCGATTGGCCTGAAATTCGCAGCATGCGTCACCCGCGAGAGGACATGCAAACGATTAGCATTGCAGGGCATATGCAAATCATGTACGCCCGGCACGCCACCGAGAAGCACAATAAGAAAGGTTGCACAGAAGGCGGGGTGTAAGTAGTGGAAGTGTGTTGTGCTGCCGGACCTGTGCGTGGGAAGCTTCCTGATGCCTCGTCGCAGAATACGGCAGTCATTCCAGCACGTTTCGGAGTTCGACAGAGGACGAATAGTGGCTTATCGGGACAGCGATTTATCGTGCCGAGACATCGGCGCCCGTGTGGAACGACATCCAGCCACAGCGAGGCGAGTATGGATTCGGTGGGTGCAGGAGGGACGGACGGACCGACGTGAGCGGTTGCTACAGCCGCGGCACGCCACCGGACGAGAGAACCGGCATGTTGTACGGCAGGCATTGACGGCTCGCACCGCCACATCACAAATGTTAGCGCAGGAATTAGAGTGTGTTGCGCAACAACCTGTTTTAGCACGTACCATTCGACGTCGTCTGCAGGAGCGGGGACTTATCGCACAGCGCCCATTGCTCCGATTACCATTGACGTTACACCACCGACGAGTGCGGCAGCAGTGGGCCGTTGAACGCCGCACCTAGACTACGGAATGGCACGGCATTGTCTTCTCCGACGAATCCCGCTTCTGCCTGCAACACCACGATGGTGGGATCCGCGTGTGACAGCACCGCGGCGAGAGACTGTATGACGCCAGCATTATGCATCGCCATACCAGTCCGTCGCCTGGAGTTATGGTTTGGGGCGTAATTGGATATGACACCCGCACCCCTCTGGTACGCCTCGCCGATACACTCAACAGCCACAGCTACATCTCCGACGTTTTGGAGCCTGTAGTCCTCCCTTACCTGCAGGAACTGGCAGCGGCCACGTTTCAAGAGGACAATGCGCGCCCGCACTTGACACGCATCGTGCGACAATTCTTCACGGCCCACCAGGTGTCACTGCTGCCGTGGCCCGCCTGTTCTCCCGATATGTCGCCCATCGAACACGTCTGGTCGCGGATCAGCAACCGAGTGGCCCGGCAAGCACCACCCGCGGCTACGCCTGATGAACTGTGGCAACGTGTGGAAGCAGCCTGGACCGACATACCCCAAGCCCACATCCAAAGCCTCTTTCCTTAGATGTCGCGGTGCGTAGCGGCCGTTATTGCCAGCCATGGTGGCCACACGAACTATTGGTGTCTGCGTGTTCCGCAAGTCGCACGGGCCTGTAAGCTCAATCGTTTCATCTTTGTATCTGTTGTTATGTGTCCAGTAAATCTGGCTTTGCTATCTCGTGTCCTTCTTGGTGTTGCATTTTGGGTGGCCAGCAGTGTATAAAAACCATGTTTACAATGTATCTAATTCTATAGAGTTGATTGATAAAATTCAAGCTATTCAGGATTTCAACTTTACTGTGTTTAGCCTTGATGTAGTAGCACTTTATCCAAATACCCCCACAGATGAAGCTATTCATTTAATTAATCAGCAGCTGTCAACAGAGGGAATTGCAGACAAAGAAAGGAACAGAATTATCTCGTCTTTGAAATATATTACTAACAGCAATTATTTTTAAAAGGTAGAGATAATTTATAAACAAACATTTGGAGCTCCCATGGGATCCCCACTCTCCTGCTTGTTGGCAGAAGTAGTACACTGGTGTGCAAAAATTAAGGACGAAGAGGAGAAATTAACATAACAGCGGAACGAGCAGGCAGAACGGACCGAAAGACCACTCAGGATATAGACTAGGGTCCGGTACGGAAAGGCATGCGCATATATGCAGCATGTCATCTGGGGGGGGGGGGGGGGTGTCGGAAGGGTATAAAGCACACGGGCGGTGTACGCTCAGCAATTCGGTGAAAGCTATTGCACGGTGTACATCGGCTTGAATGACGTCGAGTAGCTGCCACCGTGTGATATGGCCAACAGCTAATCCAGTAGACGATATCTGGATGACTTTACCCGAGGTCGCGTCATTGGGAAGTTGGAAGAAGGTCGAAGTGTGACTAGTGTGGCCGAGGAGTTCGGGATCGCTCACAGCATCGTTTCACGAGCTTGGAGAGCATTTCAAACGACAGGAACAGCTGTCCGAGAATTTAGCAGTGGTCGTTCACGAGCAACCACGGCGGCGGACGACCGGTATATTGTCCTACAGGCGAGAAGAGACAGACGGCAGACAGCGGGAGAAATCGCAAGGCAAATTCAACAGACAACTGGACGTCCGTTATCGCGTTTTACTGTGGCCAGGAGGCTGCACAAAGGTGGTCTATTTGCACGACGACCAGTACAGTGTGTGCCATTAAAGCCTGCTCATCGGAGACGGCGGTTTCGGTGGTGCCAGGAATACAAAAACTGGACACATCAGCAATGGGGTCGAGTTCTCTTTACGGATGAGATTCGATTTAGCCTGACGAGCGATTTTGGACGTATACACATCTGGAGAGAGCAGGGAACACCCAATCACACTTCCAACATAATAGAAAGGGACCGGTTTGGAGGTGGCGGAGTTCTCATTTGGGGCGGTATCATGCTTGGTAGTCGTACTGACCTCCGCATCTTCCAAGGAGGTTCAGTCACTGGTGTCCGCTATTGAACCAAGGTTCTCCTGCCTCACGTGCGTCTGTTTAGAGATGTTCCTCTTCATGGACGACAACACTACACCTCATCGTACAGTGGCTGTCGCAGAGCTGTTGGAGAGTGAAGATATTCAATGCATGGATTGGCCCGCAAGGTCCCCGGACCTAAATCCAATCGAACACGTGTGGGACCTTCTTGGGAGACGCTTGGCAACACGTCACCAACCGCCAGCAACGATTCCGCAGCTACGATTGGCGCTACAAGAGGAATGGGCCGCGATGCCTCAACAGCTACTTCAGAACCTCGTCCTCAGCATGGACAGACGTTGTAAATCCTCCAACGCAGTCAGGGGTGATCATATCCCCTACTAAAGACTGGATTTTTCTTGGCAGCCGCCTGTCACATGGACGTTTCTGTCTTCTGTCCAGTTGTGCTCGAAGCTACCTTTTCAATAAAGTGCCTTGGTATCCTTTGGATTCCTTGTTTGGACGGTTTTGCTCACTTGTCCCATATTCTTACATCTTGGGGGTCTTATGGTATGATTTGAGTCGATGTTGAGCACTTCTGCACGACGTTGCATTCGAAAAACCGTCTCGTCCTTAATTTTTGCACGCCAGTGTATTACAGCATATTGAAAAAACAATCTTCCAACAACCTAACCTGGACTCACCTTGTTTGTACCTACGCTACGTAGATGATGTTCTTCTCTTCTGGCAGCACTCTAGAGAGAAACTTGATGAATTCATAAATGCATTTAACAGCATTTATCCTACTATTAGGACCATATTAAGAAGAAGAAATCGGTAACAAAGTAAATTTTTTGGATTTGTGTTTATTCCGCGTCGATGATTCTATTGAATATAGTGTTTTTAGAAAGCCAACTTATGTCTCAGCATTGATCCCATGCGATTCTTGGCATCCCTGGAAGTACAAAACAGCTGCTTTTTCTTACTATATCAAAAGAGCAATTACACATTCCTCTTCCTCACAATCTGAACAGGCTGAGTTGCAGTGGATCAGGAATACTGCAGAAGCATTTGGTTATAGTGTTAGATTGATTACTTCCATTTATAACAATATCAAAAATAACGTTCAGATTTTGCATAATAAAAAAAGTGAATATAAAGCTTACTTATCAATTCTTTTTTTAGCGCGTCTTTTGTAAGAAAAGATCGTGCTTCTGTTATCGATTTGTCCGTCCGTCTGCACACACGGAATCTCTGCAACTATTAGTCCGATTTGAAAAATTCTTTTTGCATTCGAAAGCTTGAAATATGCAAATGATGATCCTTTATTTCGCTTTTTTTACGATGCACAATTTTGCCGCTAGAGGGGCGTAAATGCAGATGATGTCGAATTCAAAATTACGTTTTAATCCACATATTTGCTTCTAAACATCCGATTGAAAAAATTCTTATCTTTCGATTCCATTTATGTCGAAGAGTGTTTTAGATAGAGTTTCATTTTCAAATTACGCACAGATTTTCCGCTAGGGGGCGTAAAAGTAAATTACATTTTTTCCCGATAACTCTTCTCCTAAAACTCCGATTTGAAAAATCTTTTTTTCAGCGGATACATCTCCTAATGGAAAATCTTTCGCATGTAATTTCGAATTTTTGGTAAAGAATACTTTGGCCACCAGGGGGCGTAAGTGTCAATTTTTGCTTCTGACGTATTTGCCATAAAATCTAAGCTTCTAAAATATCGATTGAAAAAATTCTTTCGTGGACTGATGCACTCACATCGATAAAGCTTTTCGGAATATTTTCTTCTTAAAATATTCCACAGTTTCTCCGCCAGGGGGCGTAGATGTAAATCTTATTTTTGTCAATAACTCTACTTCTAGGAGTCCGATTTGAAAACTTCCTTCTTTGTTGGATAGTGTTTTCCGTGTGACATGTTTTTCATATAACTTCAAAATTTTCAAGTAATTCATAGACTTTCCGCTAGGGGGCGAAATGGTAAATTACGTTTCGCCCTATATCTCTGCTTCTAAATCTCCGATTTGAAAACTTCTTTCTGCAACGGATACAACTCCTGATGGGAAATCGTTTGCACATAATTTCTAATTTTTGTAAAAAATGGTTTGGCCACCAGGGGCGTAAATCTTTATTTTCGCTTCTGATGTATTTGCAGCAAAATATGAGCTTCTAAATTCTCGATTAAAAAAAACGTCGTTTGTAGACCGATACTACTCATGTCACAAACCTTTTAGGAACATTTTCTTCTTAAAATAGTGCAAGGTTTGTACGCCAGGGGGTGTAGATGTATATCTTATTTTTGTCAATATCTCTACTTCTAGGGGTTCGATTTGAAAAATTCCTTTTTTGTTGGATAGTGTTTCCAGTATGACATGTGCTTTACATAATTTCAAAATTCTCAAGTAACTCCTAGACTTTCCGCTAGGGGGCGTAAAGCTAAATTGCGTTTCTCCCTATATCTCTGCTTCTAAATCTCCGATTTCAAAAATTCTTTCTACACCGGATACAGCTCGTGATGGAAAATCGTTTGCACATAAGCACATAATTTCTAATTTTTGTAAAAAAAAAATGGTTTGGCCACCAGGGGGCGTAAACCTTAATTTCCGCTTCTGATGTATTTGCAACAAAATATGAGCTTCTGAATTCCCGATTGAAAAAAACGTCGTTTGTAGACCGAAGTACTCGTGTCGACAAACCTTTTAGAAACATTTTCTTCTTAAAATAGTGCATGGTTTCTGCGCCAGAGGGCGAAGACGTATATCTTATTTTTGTCAATATCTCGACTTCTAGGAGTCCGATTTAAAAAATTCCTTCTTTGTTGGATAGTGTTTCTAGTGTGACATGTTTTTCCTAAAAATTCAAAACTTTCAAGTAATTCATAGACTTTCCGCTAGGGGGCGTAAAGATAAATTGCGTTTTCTGCTCCTAAAACTCCGATTTGAAAAATTCTTCCTGTATCGCATACAAGACCTGATGGAAAATATTTTTCACATAATTTCTAATGTTTTGTAAAGAATGGTTTGGCCACCAGGGGTCATAAGTGTTAATTTCTGCTTCTGAAGTATTTGTTGCAAAATTTGGGCTCCTGAAAACTCGACTAAAATTTTTTTTCTGGGACCGATACCGCTCATATGGATAAACCTTTTGAGAATACTTTCTTCCTAAAATAATGCATGGTTTTAAAGTCACATCTTATTTTTGTCCATAACTCTGTTTCTTAGAGTTCGTAAGCTCAAGATTCCGTTTACACCAATATCTGAGGGATTAAAGACCCGATTGAAAAACTTCTCTCTTCCGTCAGATACTATTGTTTTCCATACCGGTTCCATTGACTTTGAATAGCTTTGATAAATTTAATTTGCGTCAGAACGGATTCAAAAGACGTGCTTATTACACCCGAAAATTTGGTGTCATCTTTCTTGTTACCACCTATTCCCAATTTGTTAAAGAGAGAATGTGCAGAGCATCAAATATTTCTGGCTGAAACTATCATCGATAATGGTTCCTTATTGACTTACAATGACAACAAGTCAATCTTCGATAAATCGAGCGTATATTGTATCCCGATAATAACTAACCCCAATCACAAAGATTCTGTGTTCATAGGCAGTACTAAGAGACGCCTTATTAATCGATTAAAAGAACATGTATACGATTGGGAAAAGAAAAGACCCAAAACAGCACGCATTCAGTATTGCATCGAACACAATGCTGTACCCGATTGGGAAAATGTCAAAATTCTATCATCACTTCGATCTCATAAAGAAATCCTCACTTCTGAGGCTCTAATTATTGAAAAATATAAAGAGAAATGTTGTAACAATAATTCACCTATCGATATTCCACACGCATGGAGATACCTGTTACATTCTAAAAATCAACGTAATACACAGCGCGTCAAAGAATTTTTAAGACTGGGTCTGTAAAATGAAATAGAAACAAGAAATTATAATTTGTTTTGGTTTGTTATTCAAAATAAGTTCCTCCGGCTTCAATACACTTGTTACAACGATTTAATAATGATTGGAATGCCTGTTCCAGTTCGCTTTGCGGAATTGCCTCCAAAGCACGCGTCGAAGCTGTTTGTATGGTCGAAATATCATCAAAATAACACCCTTTTAACGTCATTTTAAGTTTTTGGGAACAAAAAAGTCGCAAAGTGCTAAATCAGGCGAATACGGTGAATGATTCAACACACAGACGATATTTTTCGCCAAAAATCTACGAACAAGAAGTGAGGTGTGACTGGGTGCATTATCGTGCAACAAACACCAACTGTTTTCATCTCGATATTCTGGACAAATGCGACGAATTCTGCCCATCAAACGCCTCAAAACATTTAAATAAAACTCACCAGTAATTGTTTGTCCACTTGGAACAAATTCTTTGTGGATAATAACCCTTACTATGGAAGAATGTAATGAGCATTGTTATGATTTTCGATGGAACTTTTCTTGTTTTTTTGGCTTGTAATACCCTTACTATGGAAGAATGTAATGAGCATTGTTTTGATTTTCGATGGAACTTTTCTTGTTTTTTGGCTTGTGGCGAGTTTTTTTACTTCCATTCCGCACCTTGTCGCTTTGTTTTAGGATCATATTGAAAACACCACGTTTCATCACCAGTAACAATCGATTTTACGAAGTTTGGATCATTTTCGGCGGCTGAAATGATGTCTCTGCAATGTGCACTTCTCTTTGATTTTTGTTCATTGGTTAACGTGTGTGGAACAAATTTAGCACAGACGTTTGTTTTGCCCAAATCTTCATGCAGGATGGTTCGAATCATTTCTTTGTTGATGTTTAAAGACTCTTCCATCATTCTTAGTGACGCACATCGATTGTTTGCCACGAAATCACGCACTTTTTCAATAATCTCAGGTGTCCTAGATGAACTTGGTCTTCCGGTATGCTTATCATCTCCTAGCGTATCTCTTCCGTCCAAAAACGTTTGTGCCACATGAAAACATTTGGTCTACTTAAAAAAAAATCACCGTAAACTTGTTTCATTATTTGGTACGTTTCCGAGGCACTTTTACCAAGGTTTCCGTTAAATTAAATAACAGCCCTTTGTTCCATCTTAATAATTCAACATGAAAAAAAATGTACTTCTCTAATGAATGCCCGTTCCGTTTGAGTTACTTTAACAACTGCGCAGTACTTTTGGCAGAAAGCAAGGAGATGGTCACGGTTTATCACGCATTCGCGATTACACTGGTGGCGCCACCGTAGGCTGAAATCTAGCGCCAGTCTTAAAAAATCTTTGACGCATTGTGTATTAAACGGAAGTTAGATAAACTCTGCTTGCTTGGCTTAGTTTCTCAGGAGAACGAATACGTCGGCGAAATCACCACAGATGGCGCTATATAAAAAATGCGCGATAGAGTATAGGTGTTCATAGCTTATGCGACGAAGTTAACATACTGTCTTTTCATTCATGCATATCATATTACATCTTGTCGATTTCGGAGGACCATGCACTTGTGAACTCTTCCACTTATGAAGGCTTACTATTTGCCGAAACATGTATGGATGCTTCAGCATGGGTATAGAATGTAAATAGGTTCGGTGGTTTTGTCATTTTCAGCTTTTAACTTTGTTAATTTTACTTTTCAATCGTTTTTAATGTTCTCATTTCATTTGAATTTCACAATTTCGTACACAATTTCGTACTCGTTTTTACCGTTCGTTGTGACATGTCCTTTCACTGCTGACATACGTTCACTAGTAGAGGAAGTGTTTACTGTTCGTTGTGATATTTGTCTTTTCGACTGCTGATATACATTCACAAGCAGAGGAAGCCGGGCGCCAATGGATGCAGGCCTACTTTTCAAACTTGGGTTAAGTCCTTTTGAATAAGCTGCTTGTACTTTGCTTTTGGTTAATATTACCAGGAACCTGTTGACTTCTGCTTAAAATTGTTAGTTAAACACCTGATGAACAATACTTTTGCTACTGTAAATGGTAGTTATTGATACATTTCTTTAGCCACGTGGTATCCGCTCGTGCAATTATGCGCTTGTGATTTTTTAGAATTCTACGCCTTTTGTTTAACACATTTTTACCTATTTCAATTTTTGGTTGGAAATTTCAAAAATTGTGGACAAAAACTAAGAAATTGAGGACATTTGACGTCCTCAATAAGTTTTTACGAAACTGAGGACTGTTCCCAGAAAATGAGGACGTCTGGTCACCTTATCCTGTGAATAGAGCCTTTGCACGTGACGTCACAAAACTGTCTGCTAGACTTACGGGTGGTTAGAAAGTACCCGAGCCTGTCTCTCTCCATGCTTGGGCCGCTGGTGGCCTAGTGGGCAACGTTCGTGACTGCCGCGGTAGGGATCTCAGGCTGGATCCCAGGCAGGTACGAACGCTCGATCCACTAAATATCTGCCGTGCGTCGGATGGTCACGTTAAGCCGTCGGACACTGGGTGCTGGTCCCCCGGTAATAAATAAGGACGTCTTTCTCCCCCTTTCTACTTCGCTTCCGTGTCACTTTCCTGTCGGACACTCTGGCCCAAATCTCCTAACTTCCTGTTTCTACGGGTTGTTTAAGACCTCGGGGTCAGACACTCCCTTCCTAAAATCCTCTACATATGATATGATATGATCTGAAAACATGGGCCGCGGGTGGCCTAGTGGGCAACGTTCGTGACTGTCACGGAAAGGGCATCAGGTTCGATCCCAGGCAGGGACGAACGCTCGATCCACTAAATATTCGCCGTGCGTCGGATGGGCACGTTAAGCCGTCGGACCCCGGATACTGGTCCCCCGGTAATAAGCAAGGGCGTCTTCCTCCCCCTTTCTACTTCGCTTCCGTGTCACTTTCCTATCGGACACTCTGGCCCAAATCTCCTAGCTTCCTGTTTCTAAGGGTTGTTTAAGACCTCGGGGTCAGACACTCCATTCCTAAAATCCTCTACATATGATCATGATCATGATCTGAAAACATGGGCCGCGGGTGGCCTAGTGGGCAACGTTTGTGACTGTCACGGAAAGGGCCTCAGGTTCGATCCCAGGCAGGGACGAACGCTCGATCCACTAAATATTCGCCGTACGTCGGATGGGCACGTTAAGCCGTCGGACCCCGGATACTGGTCCCCCGGTAATAAGCAAGGGCGTCTTCCTCCCCCTTTCTACTTCGCTTCCGTGTCACTTTCCTATCGGACACTCTGGCCCAAATCTCCTAGCTTCCTGTTTCTAAGGGTTGTTTAAGACTTCGGGGTCAGACACTCCCTTCCTAAAATCCTCTACATATGATCATGATCATGATCATGATCTCTCCATGCTTTTCAATGGCTTTTGATGCTGCTGTAAACAGAGTTAAAAAAAAACTGTTCTTTCTGACAAAGTTTACCATCTTAATGTGGTGGAAAAGCAACGTTACGAAGAAAAGCTTAGAAATAATGGCGTACAAGATCCATATGACATACCTGAAAGATATTTTTATCGTCTGGAAGTTTGTGTTGCTACGGAACTTCCTGATCTGAACTATCGCGATATTTATAACTATTTAATAAGCAGTTTTTCGTGTTACACCGGAAAAACTCTAAAAGCTTATAAAAGCCTTGATGCATATAAATATTTTACCAATGGGTGGCTTAGAAATGTATTAATTCTGAAGACTGAAAGCGAAAATGTTGTTATCCGGTTTAAAATAAGTTGTAACATTTCTTACTGGTTCCAGTGTATACTGCAATTAAAACAAGAAAGTTGACACAGAATTTTCGGGTGTAATAAGCACGTCTTTTGAATCCGTTCTGACGCAAATTAAATTTATCAAAGCTATTCAAAGGCAATGGAACCGGTATGGAAAACAATAGATCTGACAGAAGAAAGAAGTTTTTCAATCAGGTTTTTAATCCCTCCGATATTGCTGTAAACGGAATCGTGAGCTAACGAACTCTTAGAAACAGAGATATCGACAAAAATGAGATATGACTTTACGTTCCCAGGTGGGAAAACCATGCATTATTTTAGGAAGAAAGTATTCGCAAAAGGTTTATCCATATAAGCGCTATCGGTCGAAGAAAAAATTTTGTCGAGGTTTCAGAGCCCAGATTTTGCAACAAATACTTCAAAAGCAGAAATTCACACATATGACCGCTGATGGCTAAACCATTCTTTACCAAACATTAGAAATTAATGTGAAAAATATTTTCAATCAGGTCTTGTATGCGACACAGGAAGGATTTTTTAAATTAGAGTTTCAGAAGCAGAAATAACGCAGAAAACGTAATTTACCTTTGTGTTTCCTAGCAGAAAGTCTATGATTTACTTGAAAATTTTGAATTTATAGGAAAAACATTTCGCATCGGAAACACTATCCAACAAAGAAGGAATTTTTCAAATCGTATTCTTAGAAGTAGAGATATTGACAAAAACAAGATATACATCTACGGCCCCTGGCGTAGAAACCATGCATTTTTTAAAGAAGTACATTTTCCTAAAAGGTTTGTCGACATGAGTAGTATCGGTCAACAAACGACGTTTTTTTCAATCGAGAATTTAGGAGCTCATATTTTGCTGCAAATACAACAGAAGCAAAAATAAAGATTTACGCCCCCTGGTGGCCAAACTATTTATTTACAAAAATTAGAAATTATGTGCAAACGATTTCCCATCAGGAGCTGTATCCGGTGCAGAAAGAATTTTTGAAATCGGAGATTTAGAAGCAGAGATATAGGAGGAAAAGCAATTTACCGCTACGCCCCCTTGCGGAAAGTCTATGAATTACTTGAAAATTTTGAAATTATACGAAAAACATGTCACACGGAAAACACTATCCAACAAAGAAAGAATTTTTTAAATCGGACTCCTAGAAGTAGAGATATTGACAAAAATAAGATGTACATCTACGCCTCCTGGCGGAGAAACTGTGGAATATTTTAAGAAGAAAGTATTCCGAACAGCTTTATCGTTGTGAATGGCATCAGTCCACGAAAGAATTTTTTAATCGATATTTTAGAAGCTCCGATTTTATGGCAAATACACCAGAAGCAAAAATTAACACTTACGCCCCCTGGTGGCCAAAGTATTCTTTACCAAAAATTTGAAATTATATGCAAAAGATTTTCCATTAGGAGATGTATCCGCTGAAGAAAAAACATTTCTAATCGGAGTTTTAGAAGAAGAGTTATCGGGGGAAATGTAATTTACTTTTACGCCCCCTAGCGAAAAATCTATGCGTAATTTGAAAAAGTAATTATATCTAAAATACTCTTCGACATAAATGGAATCGAAAGACATTAATTTTTTTCGATCGGATGTTTAGAAGCAAATATGTGGAATAAAACGTATTTTTGAGTTCGACATCATCTGCCTTTACGCCCTCTAGCGGCGAAATTGTACATCGTAAAAAAAAAAAAGGAAATAAAGGATCATCATTTGCATATTTCAAGCTTCCCAATGCAAAAAATAATTTTTCAAATCGGACTAATAGTTACTGAGATATCTTGGGTACAGACGGACGGACGGACAAACCGATATCAGAAGCACGATCTTTTACAAAAGACGTGCGAAAAAAGAAAATACCGATTCATCATATCCCGAAAAACAAACTATTTCTTCACCCTAAAAAAAAAAAAAAAAAAAACAGATCCGGGAAAACGGACGACACAAAAATGTATGACAGCGCCCTCTAATTCTCAGTGGATGTATATCCTTAAATTTCCGTTCGGAAAAAAAGGCATCTGTTTCAGTATTTTGAAATCAGTAACAGTACATAATCTTGAAAGTTTACGAAGGCTTAGCAATTTCCGATTCGACAGCAAAGTCAATCCGTCATGCATTCAGAGCATTTTAAACAGAATAACAAGGATTTACGTAAAAACTTGAAAATAATGCATAAGAGTGAGCAAGAAAATGTACTGATATAAATTCGACTATTACGTAGTAAAATATGCAGATTGACGATACCTGAAATGAAGTGTTTACTGCAGATCCTGTCATACGGCCTGGGCGACCATGGCTTCCGATTTACGGCTAATTTCCACAAAATCAAGCGTTTTTCTTCCGTTGGAAAGCGATTAAAGGAAATGTCACTACCTTACTCGTACTTTGAGAAGCACCCATACGCCACACAATTTTTAATCATTTCTAAAATTTCAAACAATCGAGTGACAAAGGGTCCACAAATCGCTTCCGCATTTTAATCCTATTGGAACCTTAGCAGCCGAACTTTCTCTTTACCACCCGAAAGTAACCGTGACGTCAAAAATGACGTCGGTGCAAAGGCTCCATATCTTCAGTTTTCATTTCATTTAGACTAGATTTGTCTTACAGTGTTTCTTCAGAAATTGAAAGAGATTAAGAATTTTAGGATGAAGTTTGTACATACACTGCCGGAAAGTGAAAAAAAAAAAAAAAATACCAAGAAGGAATTGGCGGGCGATCATGAAATTTACATATGTTAATGGGGTCGAGTTTACGTAGGTGTGATGTTAATTTCGGGACCAACCGGCGAGCGCTAACGCAACAGCACGGCATAATATGCCAATTATCGTCGGTGGTATTTAAGGAGTACGGCGAAGTGAATGTAATAAGTTGTCGGCGTACGAACACGTGCGAAGACCCTGATGAAGCTGCAATGCCTGGACATGGAAAACGTGTACGATTTCAGCAGTTATCGGACTTTGAGAGAGGTCGTCTAGTCGGACTCCGTGAGGCCGGGTGGCCGTATCGTCGCATTGAGGAGCGAATTGGACGGGAAGTATCGGTGGTGGTACGACGGTGGCGTAGATGGTCCGAGGAACAATCCCACGCGAGAAGACGTGGAACCGGTAGTCACAGACGGACTGATGAGCGGACCGATCGACGCATAAGTAGAGCGGCGTTGTCAAGCAGAACATCCACTGCGACGCAAATCTGAGCTGCCGTTGCACCCGAGGTGACTGTGGGAACAATCCGCAACCGTCTACTGGATGCAAGACTACGTGCACGTGTGCCTCTGGCATGTGTACCTCTGACTCCAGCCCACCGTCAGGAACGGCTGCAGTGGTGTCGCCAACGTCTGCACTGGAGAACGCAATGGCGATCTGTCGTGTTCAGCGATGAAAACAGATTCTGCTTGGGAGCCTTCGATGGCCGTATGCGTGTTTGCAGACGCACAGGTGAGCGTCTCGACCCTCCTTGCATCCGCCAGCGACACACAGGGCCTACACCTGGTCTCCTGGTGTGGGGAGCGATCAGCTATCACTCCCGTACACAACTAGTGTTTGTACCTGGTACGTTAAACAGCACCTCCTACATCAACAACATCATTCAGCCAGTTGTTGTGCCATTTCTAAGGTCGGTCCATCGTGGTGTTTTCCAGCAAGATAACGCACGCCCACACACGGCACGTGCAACGCAACATGCACTTCATGGTGTGAGACAACTTCCATGACCACGTGATTTGTCCCCCGTTGAGCACGTGAGGGATTTTATGGGACAACGACTTATCCGGTCTCCACGGCCAGCCACGACCATCCCCGATTTACGCGTCCAGATTGAGGATGCTTGGAACTCAATACCCCAAACTTACATCCAACATCTGTACGACATACTCCATGCCAGAATTGCACAGTGTGACGCAGTTCATGGCGGTTCAACCTTGTACTAACCATGTTACATGGAAATGTTATTTTTCAGTTTATCAGCAAATACAGCTGTATTTCGCCATAATGTTTTGATCACGTTATCCTACGTATTCCGTTATTATGCTGTATAAATTTCGTTGGTATCAGACGTTTCCTTCTTGGTGTTCTTTTTTCACTTTCCGCCAGTGTATTTAAAACATTATTGTTATTAGTGAAAATCCTTCAAACACATGGCGTCAGTGAATAAACAAAGACATCGCTCTTTCCACGTTTTAGCAACACACAACAACCGAAAAATTGTTATTCGGTCACTGCCGGGGAATCGAATCCCGGATCTCTCGATATCTAGACGAGTGCGTTACGAGAGATCCGGGATTCAATTCCCCGGCGATGACGGAATAACAATTTTTCGGTTGTTGTGTGGCTAAAACGTGGAAAGAGCGATGTCTTTGTTTATTCATTATTATTATTATTATTATTATTATTATTTTGTTCTTACTTGTCCATTTCGTTTCCAAAGCATAATTTTGCAGCACAGTAAACAATTTTTTTGTGTCTTTCCAGATAAAAAACAACTGGTTCCCATTATTGTTGGATGTACGTTAGCAGTAGCCATTGCAATAACGCTTGGCATATACTGCTTCAGAAGTAGAGGAAATAGAGGATGAATGTCTTATATCTTAAATAAATTGCAAATTTCTAGATTTCTGAGTAATTAAAACAAGTTACAGCAAACTCTAAAAGTTGCATCATTTTCATTTTGTCTGTCACAACATTTGATAACTGATATCTCTGAATATCCACATTATGTACACCAAAGCTCACACGAAACTGTAAGTCTCTCACATCAGTTTAATGGTGTAGCAGCTAAAATATACATTATATTATCAAAAGTATTGGGACACCAAAATATTTTAGGAAATGTGGCTTTATTATCGTTATTAACAGTTAGTCGGTCAACTTTTTGCTTGTTTGACAGAGGCAACACGTGGAGGCACACTATCAACACGTTGAGGCACACTTTCAACACGTCGCGGCACACTTTCAACACGTCGAGGCACACTTTCAACACGTCGAGGCACACTGTCAACACATCGAGGCACACTATCAACACGTCGAGGCACACATCAACACGTCGAGGCACACATCAACACGTCGAGGCACACATCAACACGTCGAGGCACACTTTCAACACGTCGAGGCACACTTTCAACACGTCGAGGCACACTTTCAACACGTCGAGGTACACTTTTAACACGTCAAGGCACACTATCAACACCTCGAGGCACACTATCAACACCTCGAGGCACACTATCAACACGTCGCGGCAAACTTTCAACACGTCGAGGCACACTTTCAACACGTCGAGGCACACTTTCAACACGTCGAGGCACACTTTCAGTACCTCGCGGCACGCTTTCAACACGTCGAGGTACACTTTCAACACGTCGAGGCACACTATCAACACGTCGAGGCGCACTATCAACACGTCGAGACAAACTTTCAACACGTCGAGACAAACTTTCAACACGTCGAGACAAACTTTCAACACGTCTAGGCACACTATCAACACGTCGAGGCACACTATCAACACGTCGGGGCACACTTCAACACGTCGAGGCACACTTTCAACACGTCGAGGCACACTTTTAATGCGTCCAGGCACACTTTTAATGCGTCCAGGCACACTTTCAACACGTTGAGGCACACTTTCAACACGTTGAGGCACACTATCAACACGTCGAGGCACACTATCAGCACATCGAGGCACACTTTCAACACGTCGAGGCACACTTTCAACACGTCGAGGCACACTTTCAACACGTCGAGGCACACTTTCAACACGTCGAGGCACACTATCAACAAATTTCCGGTAGGTCTCGATAGGAATGGCTCGCCATTTGCCCTGGAAAGCTGATGTTAGAGTGGAGAGTGAAGACGGTCGTTGTGGTCGATTTCCTATCCGTCGCTCCAGTTCATACCAGAGGTGTTCTACGGGATTAAGATCAGGTATCTGAGCTGGCCTGTCTGACAATTACACCTCATTTTCAATAAACCAGTCCTGCTCACGCCGTCCAGTGTGGCAGGGAGTTTGATCGTGTTGGAGAAGACAACAGTCATTTCCATCATACTACCACGTTGTTGGTAGGTCAGAATTACCTAGAACGTCGAGGCACACTTTAGCGTCCATGGTTTCTGGTATAATAGCCAACGGGCCAAGTCTCATCCACGAAAAACAATTCCATACCATGATGGAGCCTCGGCCGAACTAAACAGTTGGAAGAACACAGTCCGACGAAAATCGTTCTCCGGGTTATCGCCAAATCCAAACACGCCCATCAGATTGGAAGAGTGAAAAGAGTGACTCATCGCTTCAATGAACAGCTTTCTAGTCGCTCACAGTCGGGGCCACCGACACTCCTCCTCCTCCCTTCAATGTTTACAGTCATGTATAATGTTTTGCGATTGTGGGACACTACTTGGTTATCGCATATCATCATCATCATCATTGTCAACCATTATCAATCCACTGCTGGACGAAGGTTTCCCCAAGTTTCCTCCACAACGGTCTGTCTTGTGCCAGTCTCCTCCATGTCACCCCTGCATACTTTCGAATTTCATCCACCCATCTTCCATGTGGTCTTCTTCTGGATCTTTTCCTGTCCCTTGGAATCCAATCTAAAATTTCGGCTGTCCATCGATGGTCTGTCCTTCTGGCAGTATGTCCAGCCCATTGCCATTTCAGGGATTTAACTCTGATCATGATGTCTTCCACTCTTGTCATTTTTCGGATCCACGTGTTCCTCTTCTTATCTCTCCTGGTTACACCAAGCATGCACCTCTCCATGCTACTTTGAGTTGTCTGCAGCCTTTGAATGTCTCTTTTAGTTAAGGTCCACGTCTCTGCACCATACGTAAGCACTGGAAGGATGCATTGATCAAACACTTTTCTTTTAAGACATAATGGCATATCGCTCTTGAAAATTATGCTGTTTCTTCCAAAAGCTCTCCAGGCAAGTTTTGTACGCCGATTAATTTCTTCATCAATGTGACCCTCACTTTATATCTGCTGTCCAAGATAAACGTACGTGTCTGTTATCTCCAGCTTTTCTCCATCAATCGATAAATCTTCATTTCTTGTAAAAGCATTGAACATCACTTTTGTCTTCTGAAAGTTCATTTTTAATCCCACTTCTTTACTCTTGTCAGCAAGTTCCTGGATCATACTCTGTAGCTCTGATAGGGTAGTTGCAAAAATGACTACGTCATCAGCAAAACGAAGGTGGGTTAGATAATTTCCATTAATCTTTATCCCTTTGTTTTCCCAGTTCAGTGATTGAAAGACATTTTCCAATGTCGCATTAAAGAGCTTCGGAGATATGGTGTAACCTTATCTCACTCCTGCGTTTTTGTTGTCAGTTAGTGCGTGCGTGGTTTGAGTTGATAATTAGCTGAATTTAGCTATTAAAAATAACAGTTAAAATGAATTTTGGTTTTCGTCATTGTAGTAATGATTATTTTGGGTACGTTTTTTCGTTAGAAGATGCTTTAAACGTTATTCAAATTCGAGATTTCTACTAATACACATTATATTCAAAAACGTGCTACAGTTCACAATCTTGGGCCAACCCAGTTAAGTGATGTTAAAGGTATGAAGAAGGATGTTATGTTCTTCGAAGGGAAAAAAAGTTTCCAATGTTGAAATCAGGATACCATTTGATGGCATGCCATTTATTTCCATTAATCACTGTGTCATCAAGGTCGTTCATTGAACAAAAGTAAGTTGAAAGCAA
Organism: Macrothele yani; assembly: GCA_039090855.1. Lineage (NCBI taxonomy): Eukaryota > Metazoa > Arthropoda > Arachnida > Araneae > Macrothelidae > Macrothele > Macrothele yani. The sequence continues at coordinate 25,946,038 of CM077031.1, forward strand.
TCCAAGATCATGACTACTCGTGTAGTAAAAGCAAAGTTCAAACAACAACAAAAAAAAAAAAAAGAAAAATCAATCGTACTGAAGAAATCCAACTGAAAGAAATTTTAAACGGATTTTTCCCCAGCCGATTTGATGCTTGTCTTTCGTGAGAATTCCATTAAGAACGATGTTCAAAATCACTCACATTTTAGGCACTCATGATAAAATTTTATAAAGCTGTTTTCATCCACCAATGGAGGTGTTCGGATATCTGCCTAAGTGCGCAAAGCTGATGACAAACTCGATAAATAAAGCAAAATTAAAGAAATATTGTTGAATGATGCTGTAAGCCATGCAATAACAAGCTTCTTTCTGGTATAAACAAAACTGAGAAATTGTTGAATCAGAATTCCTAACAGTAATAATTGAAAATAAGAAGATATTCCGAGATAAAACACTGAATAAAGCTGTAAAATTATCAACAAACGACCACTTTCTCGTCAGCGTGCAAGAAATCACATTGGAAGGACATACCTTTTCTAACAACGCTTCTCATTGGTCGAATGGATGGCCAGCGTAATGAGTTATGGCCAAACCCCTTCAAAATGATTTTACAACTTAAATCTTGGCCATCAGTCTCCGGCAGCTGGAATGTACCTGGCCAAGGCAGCGGCCAGTGCGACATGAAGGCAGAGGGTGCTAAGAATCCCCAGGAGGACCGGACTAGGCTGCCATCTGATGCTGACCTTGGTTACGTATAATGGACGCTCCCTATCTTCTGATTCAAGGCTTCTTGAATTGGAAAAGGAACTACAAAGGATCAAGTGGGACATCGTCGAGGTAAGGAGAAAAGGATAAGATCTCATTGAACTGAAAAGTGGACATCTCTTCTACTATCGTGGGACAGGTACTGGCAGAACTAGTGGTGTTGGATTTATAATAAACAAGAAACTGAAGGATAAAGTTGTAGAAGTTGAAAGTTCCTCTGACAGAGCTGCACGACTCGTTATCGAACTCTCGAGAAGATACCAGGCTCAGATTATTCAAACTTATGCACCCACCACAAGTCATCCTGAAGAAGAAATTGAAGAATTTTATGAGGAAATTCGTCATCTAAATAATAAAGGTAAGCAGCACTTGAAGATAATTATGGGAGATTTCAATGCAAAAATAGGGCAACGGCAACAGAATTAAATTCAGTAGGTAACTTCGGTCACGGTAACAGAAACCAGCGTGGAAATACTCTCGTAGAGTTTGCAGAGCCAGAAGGGTTTTTCTTCTTGAACTCCTTTTTCAAGAAAAAGCCACACAGGAAATGGACATGGAGACATCCAAATGGGACGACAAGTGAAATTCATTTTATTATGTGTAACAAAAAATTCGTCATAGAAGACTGCAGTGTGCTAAACAAGTTCAACACAGGTAGTGATCATAGATTGGTGAGATGTAAGATGCACCTCAACACTAAACTCGAACGTGGCAAGCTCATAAGACAAACAAAATGTATTGACATAACCAACCTTCAAAAACACCATAATACCTTCAAGTTGGAACTGAAGAACAGATTATCTGCTTTAGAAAGCCTAACATCGGAAGAAGTGGATATTTCTGAAATTAACAGAAAAGTAACCAAAGCTCTTATGGAAACAGCAACAAAATTAGCTGGGTCTAAGAACAAGTTGCATGTGAACAAATTATCAGGAAAAACCAAAATGTTGATTCAAAAAAGAAGAGAGATGAGGACAACTAAAGAAGATGTGACTTCCAAAGTGGAATATATAGAGCTATGCAAGACAGTGCGAAAAAGTATCACTGAAGACGTAAGGAAATTCAACTGTGAACTAGTGAGGAAAGCAATTGAAAACAACCAAAGCCTAAAGATAGCAAAGGGACATCTCAGTAAGGGAAGAAAACAGATTATGGCACTGAGAAAAGAAGATGATTCTGTAACAAGAAATAGAGGCGAAATTTTGACAAGAGTGAAAGATTTCTACTCCAAATTATATGAAAGGGATGATACATGTACTCCAGGCATCACGAAAGGTACCAGAGTTCTTCCAGTCCTTCCAGCAGAAGTTGCACATGCAATCAAGAACATGAAGCGGGGAAAAGCTCCAGGAGAAGATGGAATTACTGTAGACATCATACAAGAAGCAAGCGGAGAAATCGAAACAGTACTCGCCCAAATTTTCACTCGATGCCTTAATGAAGGGAAAATTCCTGAGGATTGGAACAACGCTACAATGATCTTGCTACATAAAAGAGGTGACATTGAGGATCTCAGGAACTACAGACCTATCAGCCTCCTATCAGTGGTTTATAAAATCTTCACTAAAGTTCTTTCACACCGCTTGAAGGTGACACTGGACATATCTCAACCGAGAGAACAAGCTGGATTCAGGAGTGGCTACAGCACAATAGATCATATCCACGTACTGAGAGAACTAATTGAAAGAGCGAGGGAATATGAACTTCCATTGTGCATGGCTTTTATCGATTATGAAAAAGCCTTTGATTCAGTGAAACCATCAGCAGTTACAATGACTCTGAAATCCTGCGGTATTGAAGATGCATACATTGATATTAATAACATCTATGAAAATGCAAGTGCAAAGATTCGGCTGTTTGAAAATACAACACACATAAAAATTGGAAAAGGAGTGAGACAAGGTGACACCATATCTCCGAAGCTCTTTAATGCCACATTGGAAAATGTCTTTCAATCACTGAACTGGGAAAACAAAGGGATAAAGATTAATGGAGATTATCTAACTCACCTTCGTTTTGCTGATGACGTAGTCATTTTTGCAACTACCCCATCAGAGCTGCAGAGTAAAGAAGTGGGATTGAAAATGGACTTTCAGAAGACAAAAGTGATATTCAATGCTTTTACAAGAAATGAAGATTTATCGATTGATGGAGAAAAGCTGGAGATAACAGACACGTACGTTTATCTTGGACAGCAGATATCAAGTGACTGTCACATTGATGAAGAAAATAATCGGCGTACAAAACTTGCCTGGAGAGCTTTTAAAAGAAACAGCATAATTTTCAGGAGCAATATGCCATTATGTCTTAAAAGAAAAGTGTTTGATTAATGCATCCATCCTTCCAGTGCTTACGTATGGTGCAGAGACGTGGACCTTAACTAAAAGGGACATTCAAAGGCTGCAGACAACTCAAAGCAGCTTGGAGATGTGCATGCTTGGTGTAACCAGGTGAGATAAGAAGAGGAACTCGTGGATCCGAAAAATGACAAGAGTGGAAGACATCATGATCAGAGTTAAATCCCTGAAATGGCAATGGGCTGGACATACTGCCAGAAGGACAGACACAGCCGAAATTTTAGATTGGATTTCAAGGGACAGGAAAAGACCCAGAAGGAGACCACATGGAAGATGGATGGATGTAATTCGAAAGTATGCGGGAGTAACATGGAGGCTTCGAGAGACCTTCGTCCAGTAGTGGATTGATTATGGTTGGAAATGATGATAATGATATATATATACTTATGCAGTTTTTTAGTGCATGTATTTTTATGCTCGTTGCCATATCTACGTTACATATTGCTGCACAGCTTAAGTCATACGCAGTATGTAGTGTAAGAAGTGCTTTTCTTCCTCGACGAAAGAGATCCCCTCAAATGTGTCATTTATAGCAGCGCGCTTGAATCGCATTCGGTCTGTTTTTACCTGATAATTGGCATTAATTGTTCTCGACATTTTCGAAACTGTTGAATGCAGTGACGCAGGGACACATGAGATTTAAGCATGCAAGCTTGAATATTTGTCAATTTTTTTTTTATTTTTGTTTTGTTTTTTTCGTTTTATTGGACCAAATGCAAACAAGAAACAATGATCAGTAATCGTTATTTGCGGCACGTAAATAACGTTTACATTTTATCAAGCATCATACATGCGTTTTCAAACTCATTCCGATGCTGAAGAATGATGGCTGGCAAATTATCTATGTGAACAATTGACTGGAATACATTGTTCACGCTGTTGTGCTTCACTGGAAATTCCGCCTGGTATAAGGTCAATTATTTCACCTTTTCGGAGGAAATGCTTTTAACGAAGCACGCATGGGAAAGTTTTTTGAACCGTAACTGACTATAATACACTGCGCTCTTGTCTGCGTTTCCCGATTTTTTTTTTTTTTTGCGACCAAGAGAAAAAGAAAAGAAAAATATCGAGAGGGAAGAATGATGCCTGTCTAATTATGGTAGATAAATATAATTTATGCTATGCACCTTTCGCATACGAAGATCTTTGTGGGTGTGAAATCAGTGCTCCAAATGGGCAGGTATGGTCTACCAGCACTTCATTTTTTACGCTTTCCAACCGTAGGAAGCGTATATGCTCCAGCTTTGTCCGTCAGTCTGTCCGTCCGTCCGTCTGTCGTCACGATAACTCGCGTAAAAATGGTTCGATTTCGATGAAATTTTAGAGTGTGGTAAGGGACCACCTGGGGGCGAACCCTATTGAAAATGGACGAAATGGGGTCAAAAGTCACGGCATAGTAGCGGGATCCATTCCTTTGCAATTATGCGGCATAACTTGCGTAAATATGGTTCGATGTCGATGAAGTTTTTGCATATTGTAGGACACTACCTGCGGATGAACCCTATTGAAAATGGGTGAAATGGGGTCAAAGGTCACGGCATAGGACCGAGATCCATTCCTTTGCTCTTATGCGTCATAACTTGCGTAAATATGGTTCGATGTCGATAAAATTTTAGGATATTGTTGTAGGGAACAACCTGGGGATGAACCCTATTAAAAATGGTTGAAACGGGGTCAAAGATCAAGACATAGGAACGGGATCCATTTCCATTGCCCTTATGCCTCATAACTTGCGTAAATATTTTTCGATGTCGATGAAGTTTTAGCATATTGTAGGACACCACCTGGGGATGAACCCTATTGAAAATGGGTGAAGTGGGGTCAAAGGTCACGGCATAGGAGCGGGATCCATTCCATTGCCCTTATGCGTCACAACTTGCGTAAATATGGTTCGATGTCGATGAAATTTTAGTATATCGCAGGGGACCACCTGGGAATGAACCCTATTGAAAATGGGTGAAGTGGGGTCAAAGATCAGGACATAGGAGCGGAATGCATTCAATTGCCTTTATGCGTCATAACGTGCGTAAAAATGGTTCGATTTCGATGAAATTTTATTATGTGGTACGGAACCACCTGGGGATGATCTTATGACGTCACAACTCGCGCTTGAGATGTTGGCGCGCGGTCACGCGATCTGTCTCATTACGTCACGCATTGTGTGTGGATCCTATTAAAGTTTTATGACGTCACACTCTTGCGAGCAGATGGTCGCGATTCCCATCTGCCTCATTGCGTCACGCGTTGTGTCTGCACGATAACTCGCGTAAAAATCGTTCGATTTCGATGAACTTTTACTATGTGGAAGGGGATCACCTGGGAAGGAATTCTATTGAAAGTGAACGAAATGGTGTCAAAGGTCAGGACATAGGAGCGGGATCCATTCCACTGTTCTTATGCGTCATGACTAACGTAAAAGAGGTTCGATTTCGATTAAATTTTAGTATGTGGTAGGGGACAATAGGCACTTGGGGACAAACCCTATTGAAAATGGGCGAAATGGGGTCAAAGGTCAGGACATAGGAGCGGAATCACTTCCATCGCCATTATGCATCATAACTTACGTAAAAATGCTTCCATTGCGACAAAACTTTATTATGTTATTTCGGAGGTATACTGAACCGGTTCTTTTAAATATAATCGAAATGGGGTCAAAGGTCAGGGCATAGGACCGAGATTTATTCCACAGCCATTATCCTCATAACTTGAGTAATGATTTCTGGTATGTTGGAAAGCGCATTATAATCAATGCATTGCATGATTTTACTAACTTGTTCTTATGTAGTATTTCATACCAGTACTTTTTTACGCTTTCGGTCTGCCCGCACGATAACTCGCGTAAAAATGGTTCGATTTCGATGAAATTTTAGTATGTGGTAGGGAGCAACCTGGGGACGAACCCTATTGAAAATGGAAGAAATGGGATTAAAGGTCAGGACATAGGAATCGGGATCCATTCCATCGCCCTTATGCGCCATAACTTACGTAAAAATGCTTCTATTGTTACAAGACTTTATCATGTTGTTACGAAGTTATACTGAACCAATTATGTTTAATATCATCGAAATGAGGTCAAAGGTCAGGTCACAGGAGCGAGATTTTTTCCACAGCCATTATCCTCATAACTTAACTAAAAATGCTTCTATTGCAACAAAATTTTAGTATGTTGTTCCGGAGGTAAAGTGAACTAATTCTGTTTAATATCATCGAAATGGGGTCAAAGGTCAGCGCACAGGAGCGAGATTTTTTCCACAGCCATTATCTTCATAACTTGAGTAATGATTTCTGGTATGTTGGAAAACGTATCATAATCAATGCATTGCATGCTTTTACTAACTTGTTTGCAAAAAATGTGTTAAAAACAAATACGGGATTCATCTACTACTTCCGATATCCATTTACGTTACGTGGAAATTTTTTACTTGGAATTTATATGAAAAACATTTTTTACTGCTCTCGGGGAAAATGTGTAGCATAAAAAAATATAGCGTGGTATTGCAACACCTTTTCTTCTGTCAGTCCGTCTGTCCGAAAAGAACAATATGAAAAGGACAAAATGGAAGAGAAGAAAGAAACATGGTTTGTACGTAGGGCAAGCGAAAAGTTAGTTGCGCTTGCATGTAAAAAAAAAAATGAACATTTTGGGAAATGTTTATACTTACGTAGGAAATGCAAGAGAAAAGCTATTTTTCGATGTAATCGGTTAGTTTATTAAAACATTTATCATAGCGTGGCGCGAGTTTGTCCATCCCTTCTTGAAAAAAATTGTCGTCCATCTCGTAATAACCCATTCTCGCGTCGCATTTTTGACGTCTGCAACGCCCATACAGCACAAATTTTTTTTCATATACACAGTGTGGCAAAGAATTTTTAATACTGGGTCTGTAAAATGCAATAGAAACAAGAAATTATCATTTGTTTTGGTTTGTTATTCAAAATAAGTCCCTCCTGCTTCAATACACTTGTTACAGCGATTTAATAATGATTCGAATGCCTGTTCCAGTTCGCTTTGCGGAATTGCCTCCAAAGCACGCGTCGAAGCTGTTTGTATGGTCGAAATATCATCAAAATAACACCCTTTTAACGTCATTTTAAGTTTTGGGAATAAAGAAAAGTCGCAGGGTGCTAAATCAGGCGTATACGGTGGATAATTCAACACACAGACGTTATTTTTCGCCAAAAATCAACGAACAAGAAGTGAGGTGTGACTGGGGGCATTATCGTGCAACAAACACCAACTGTTTTCATCCCAATATTCTGGACGATTGCGATGAATTCTGCCCATTAAACGCCTCAAAACATTTAAATAAAACTCACCAGCAATTGTTTGTCCACTTGGAACAAATTCTTTGTGGATAATGCCCTTACTATCGAAGAATGTAATGAGCATTGTTTTGGTTTTCGATGGAACTTTTCTTGTTTTTTTTTTTTTTTTTGGCTTGTGGTGAGTTTTGTGACTTCCATTCCGCACTTTGTCGCTTTGTTTTAGGATCATATTGGAAACGCCATGCTTCATCACCTGTAACAATTGATTTTAAGAAGTTTGGATCATTTTCAGTGGTTGAAATTATGTCTCTGCAATGTGCACTTCTCCTTGATTTTTGTTCATTGGTTAACGTGTGTAGAACAAATTTAGCACAGACTTTTGCTTTGCCCAAATCTTCATGCAGGATGGTTCGAATCATTTCTTTGTTGATGTTTAAAGACTCTTCCATCATTCTTAGTGACGCACATCGACTGTTTACCACGAAATCACGCACTTTTTCAATAATCTCAGGTGTCCTAGATGAATTTGGTCTTCCGGTATGCTTATCATCTTCTAGCGTATCTCTTCCATCCAAAAAACGTTTCTGCCACAGGAAAACATTTGATCTACTTAAACAAAACTCACCGTAAACTTGTTTCATCATTTGGTACGTTTCCGAGGCACTTTTACCAAGTTTTGCGTTAAATTTAATAACAGCCCTTTGTTCCATCTTAATAATTCAACACGAAAAAATTTTACTTCTCTAATGAACGCCCGTTTCGTTTGAGTTACTTTAACAACTGCGCAGTACTTTTGGCAGAAAGCAAGCAGATGGTCACGGTTTATAACGCATTCGCGATTACACTGGTGGCGCCACCGTAGGCTGAAATCTAGCGCCAGTCTTAAAAATTTTTTGACACACTGTGTATGTATCAATAATGTTACAATCTCTGATTTTCGTTACACTTTCAGAGATTTACAGATACTTTTCAGCAACATTTATTTTAGAACACAACTCTTTGTACATTACGGTTACGTTAAAAATGCATTCACCGATACCACTGTTTTATAATTTCCATTGTACATTTTTGCTACCTTGATGTTACATTCCGGCGACATCTAAGATTTTGGGTTTGGCAACGGCGTGGATGCGCATGCGCATTGATGCCATTTCACCATAGCAGTCTCGTAGTCGTATTTCCACGTGCCACTGGAATACTCTTTGGTGATACTATCGTACTCGAGTATAGTTGACTTAATATTTCCTTTTTTTTTTTTTTTGTGTGATACAAAATCATCTGAAAGTAAGTAATTGTTTTGATTGTTGTAATTTTTAAATTCTAAAAAAACATTTTATAAAATCTAAGTAGATGGCTGGGTTGTATTTTTTTTACTTGAAGCTGAGAAATTTCACATTGGTAGGTATTTAGAGAAATGACGAATGTGTTTTTTTTTTTTCTTTTATTCGCTGAAACATAGTCTGTATAATAGAAATTCGACACCCTCATTTGGGACCGAATTTTATTTCTTTTGTTATCAATATACACTGCTGGCCACCCAAAATGCAACACCAAGAAGGAAGCATCCGATTGGCCTGAAATTCGCAGCATGCGTCACCCACGAGAGGACATGCAAACGATTAGCATTGCCGAGCATATGCAAATCATGTGCACCCGGCATTCCACCAAGAAGCACTATAAGAAGGGTGCACAGAAGGCGGGGTGTAAGTAGTGGAAGTGTGTTGTGCTTCCGGACCTGTGCGTGGAAAGCTTCCTGATGCCTCGTCGCAGAATATGGCAGCCATTCCAGCACGTTTCGGAGTTCGACAGAGGACAAATAGCGGCTTATCGCGACAGCGGTTTATCGTACCGAGACATGGGCGCCCGTGTATGAAGACATCCAGCCACAGTGAGGCGAGTATGGATTCGGTGGGTGCAGGAGGGACGTACGGACCGACGTGAGCGATTGCCGCAGCCGCGGCACACCACCGAACGAGAGGACCGGCATGTTGTGCGGCGGGGATTGACGGCTCACACCGCCACATCACCGAACATTAGCGCAGGAATTTGGGTGTGTTGCGCAACAACCGGTGTCAGCACGTACCATTCGACGTCGTCTGCAGGAGCGGGGACATGTCGCACGGCGCCCATTGCTCCGATTACCATTGACGTAACACCACCGGCGAGTGCGGCGGCAGTGGGCCGCTGAACGCCTCACCTGGACTACGGAATGGCACGACATTGTGTTCTCCGACGAATCCCGCTTCTGCCTGCAACACCACGATAGTCGAATCCGCATGTGGCGGCACCGCGACGAGAGACTGTGTGACGCCTGAATTATGCATCGCCATACCAGTCCGTCACCTGGCGTTATGGTTGGGGCGCAATTGGATATGACACCCTCACCCCTCTGGTATGAATCCCTGGTACACTCAACAGCCGTAGCTACATCTCTGAAGTTTTGGAGCCTGTAGTCCTCTCTTACCTGCAGGACCTGCCAGCGGCCACGTTTCAACAGGACAATGCGCGCCCACACGTGGCACGCATCGTGAAACAAATCTTGCGACAATTCTTCACGGCCCACCAGGTGCCACTGCTGCCGTGGCCTGCCTGTTCTCCCGATATGTCGCCCATCGAACACGTCTGGTTGCTGATCGGCAACCGAGTGGCCTGGCAAGCACCACCCGTGATGAAATGTGGCAACGTGTGGAAGCAGCCTGGACCGACATACCCCAAGCCCACATCCAAAGCCTATTTCGTTCGATGCCCCGGCGTGTAGCGACCGTTATTGCCAGCCATGGGGTCCACACGAACTATTGATGTCTGCGTGTTCCGCAAGTCGCCCGGGCATGTAAACTCAATCGTTTCATCTTTGCATCTGTTGTTATGTGTCCAGTAAATCTGGCTTTGCTATCTTGTGTTCTTCTTGGTGTTGCATTTTGGGTGGCCAGCAGTGTATATAAACGTCGCCACTGTTCCCAATGGACAACGGACTGCGTTGAATCTGTGAAAGCGCCCCAGTGGTTTAAGCGATGGCTTCTGATCATTCGTCCGAAATGCGTCCGGGTTTTTAATCCCGGTAAGGCATGGATGTTGCGTTTGTCTTACGGCACTGGCTTCTTTCACTTCCCTGGAGCCAGTTGCCCTAAATTGAGGACGGGCGACTGCTTATAGCCCACCGAGTTGATCACGGTGGTCGTTAAACCTTAAAAAGAAGAACCTGTGTGAACGTAAACAATACGACTGTTGTTGCTTTTGAAACAGCTGTGGAGTATAATCATCATCATCATTGTCAACCATTATCAATCCACTGCTGGACGAAGGTCTCCCCAAGTTTCCTCCACAACGGTCTGTCTTGTGCCAGTCTCCTCCATGTCACCCCTGCATACTTTCGAATTTCATCCATCCATCTTCCATGTGGTCTTCTTCTGGGTCTTTTCCTGTCCCTTGGAATCCAATCTAAAATTTCGGCTGTCCATCGATGATCTGTCCTTCTGGCAGTATGTCCAGCCCATTGCCTTTTCAGGGATTTAACTCTGATCATGATGTCTTCCACTCTTGTCATTTTTCGGATCCACGAGTTCCTCTTCTTATCTCTCCTGGTTACACCAAGCATGCACCTCTCCAGGCTGCTTTGAGTTGTCTGCAGCCTTTGTATGTCTCTTTTAGTTAAGGTCCACGGAGTATAATACACTGGCGTAAAGTGAAAAAAGAACACCAAGAAGGAGACGTCTGATACCAACGAAATTTATACAGCATAATAACGGAATGCAGAGGATAACGTGATCAAAACATTATGACAAAATACAGCTGTATTTGCTGGTAAACTGAAAAATAACATTTCTATGTAACATGGTTAGTACGAGGTTGAACCGCCATGAACTGCGTCACACTGTGCAATTCTGGCACGGAGTCTGTCGTACAGATGTTGGATGTAAGTTTGGGGTATTGAGTTCCAAGCATCCTCAACCTGGACGCGTGAATCGGGGATGGTCGTGGCTGGCCGTGGAGACCGGATAAGTCGTTGTCCCATAAAATCCCACACGTGCTCAATGGGGGACAAATCCGGTGGCCATGGAAGTTGTTTCACACCATGAAGTGCATGTTGCGTTACACGTGCCGTGTGTGGCCGTGCGTTATCTTGCTGGAAAACACCACGATGGACCGACCTTACAAATGGCACAACAACGGGCTGAATGATGTTGATGTAGGAGGTGCTGTTTAACGTACTCGGTACAAACACTAGTTGTGTACGGGAGTGATAGCTGATCGCTCCCCACACCAGGAGACCAGGTATAGGCGCTGTGTGTTGCTGGAGGATGCAAGAAGGGTGAAGACGCTCCCATGTGCGTCTGCGAACACGCATACGGCCATCGGTGGCTCCCAAGCAGAATCTGCTTTCATTGCGGAACACGACAGATCGCCATTGCGTTCTCCAGTGCAGACGTTGGCGACACCACTGCAGCCGTTCTTGACGATGGGCTGGAGTCAGAGGTACACATGCCAGAGGCACACGTGCACGTAGTCCTGCATCCAGTAGACGGTTGCGGATTGTTCGCACAGTCACCTTAGGTGCAACGGCAGCTCGGATTTGCGTCGCAGTGGATGTTCTGCTTGACAACGCCGCTCTTCTCATGCGTCGATCGGTCCGCTCATCAGTCCGTCTGTGACTCCCGGTTCCACGTCTTCTCGTGTGGGAATGTTCCTCGGACCATCTACGATACCATCTTACCACCACCGATACTTCCCATCCAATTCACTCCGCAATACGACGATACGACCACCCGGCCTCGCAGAGTCCGACTACACGACCTCGCTCAAAGTCCGATAACTGCTGAAATCGTACACCACGTCTTCCATGTCCAGGCATTGCAGCTTCTTCAGGGTCTTCGCACGTGTCCGTACGCCGACGACTGATTACATTCACTTCGCCGTACTGCTTAAACACCACCGACGATAATTTGCATATTATGCCGTGCTGTGGAGTAAGCGCTCACCGGTTGGTCCCGAAATTAACATCACACCTACGTAAACTCGACCCCATTAACATATGTAAATTTCATGATCGTCCGCCAATTCCTTCTTGGTGTTCTTTTTTTACTTTCCGCCAGTGTATTTTTTATTGTGATTTTACAAAGTTTATTAAAACTATAATGTTCAACGTAGTAAATACATAACAGTAATATGATGATGTCACAAATATCTTTCAAATACGTAACAGTAACATGAAGTTGGTATGGTGAAGTTACAAGGACCTTTCACTATAACGTATCAGTTATGTTTCAAAGTTATGTAACGTTTGGGGACATTTTGACGTAACCGTAAGTTTTTTGAAACATTACAGTTACATTGTGCAACGTATCTGAAAAGTCTCAATGTTTCAGTGCTACATACTTGTAGCATATACGAAACATTCTGTGCTGTGTGGGCTCAGTGATATGGCAGCTTCGTAAGGTCATTTTTCATGGGGCCGAACACATGGAAATCACGAGGCGAAAGATCTGGCCTGTAGGGAGAGTGTTCCCACACCTTCTATTTGAATTTGTCAAGAAGCGTGCCGAATCTGGTGTCGCGTTGTCATGCAGAAAGACAATGCCTGTTGACAGTTTTCCTGGCAGTCGATCTTAAATCGCCTTTCGCAGCCTCTTAAGGCGGTCTTTGAATGAGTGTTAGGGTTCATCTTCTGCGATAGATGGAGCCAAATTCATTCCTTGGGCGTGGCTTTCACGTCTCGAGTGACTGTCCCCGATGTTGGCATCAGCGAATCACTGCAGACCTCACTATATTCAGAATGCCAGCGGTCTCTCGTTGGCTCCACAATGAAAAGACAAAATACGCGCTGTTACGTTTTAACCAATGACGTTTTGGGGGTGGAGCTCAGTAAGTAGGCGGAGTTTCTATATCTCAAATTCAGGGGTTCTCCGCTAATGTACACATTTTCTTTTCAAATAATGAACGCACTGTAGGATTTAAGATGATTCATGGAAGACAAGATTCCAATCTCACTTTTGGTCCCATTCAGTTGGTTTTAAATAATTAAGAAAATCAGACAGAAATTAGGGATTTCGTTTCTTCCAAACAGAAACACTGCTAAGCTAACTTATCGCGCCATCTAGCGCCAAACTGGAATACTTTCGGGTCAGATAAATTGAATTAAAAAAAAAACATTCTAACGAATATTTCGGAATAATAACTGAGGCATGTATTAGCTATGGGTCGTTTTTATTTGTGTTCAAAATTTCAAACATTACAAAGTAATAGTCTTCAAGAAAATATGTACAAAAGAATTTACATTGCAGATGTACACTTTAGAGCAATTGAATTAGAGACAGCTGTCGTTATGCAAATGTCGCGCTGTGGGCGGCCCTGTAAACGGAAACGACAAGACGTATGCAGCGATCCGACAATATAAGGAGTGACGCGACGGGAATCAGTAAGAGTCGGACGCAATATGGGTAAGACGAAGGATCTAAGCGCATTTGATCGTGGGCAAATTGTCGGGGCCCGACGAATGGGTCACTCCATCTCGGAAGTCGTGCAGGCACTGGGATTTTCACGAGCCACCGTGTCACGGGTGCACCGTGAGTACATCGAATCCGGTAAAACCATCCCTGCAAGGGCCAACTGCTGTAGACAATAGCGTATGGATGAGCGGGGTCATCGTCGGCTAGCTCGCATTGTAACAGTGGATAGACGGGCCACAGTAAAAGAAATCACTCGGTAATTTAACGCTGGTGCACAAAAACGTGTAAGCAGCCACACCATCCAGAACCATCTCCTCGCTATGGGGTACAGAAGCAATCGTCCCACGAGGGTACCGCTGCTGACCGCACATCACAAGGTGCTAAGATTACCATGGGCGCGGGAACATCGCCACTGGACCCTAGACATGTGGAAAAATGTTGCCTGGACTGATGAGTCGAGATTCACGTTGGTACATTCGGATGGAAGGATACGAGTACGGCGCAAACCACATGAAGCGATGGATCCTTCTTGCCAGCAGGGTACTCTTCAAGCTGGTGGGGGTGACATTCTCGTCTGGGGACTGTTTACGTGGACTGAAACGGGACCCCTGGTACGTGTGACATCGTCCCTCACCGGTCAACGTTACCGGGATATCCTGGGCGACCATTTGCTCCCGTTTGTGCGTCTTTAACATCCTGCAGGAACACAATGCACCCTGCCATCGCTCCCGAATTGTATCCGAATAGTTGGATGAACACTCCACCGACGTGACCTCGCTTCCTTGGCCAGCTAGGTCACCTGACCTCAATCCCATCGAGCACATCTGTGATGCCATGGAGAGAGATGTTCGAGGCTCTGACCCCCCTGCATCAAATCTTCGTGAACTGTGGGAGCTTGTTCAGGGGTCGTGGATCCGTATGGCTTCCCAACGCTTCCGGTGTCTTGTCGAGTCCATGCCGAGACGAATCGTCGCCGTCATCAGGACGAAAAGTGGCGCAACACGTTGCTAGACAGGTATCTCTAATTCAATTGCTCTTTAGTGAAGGATCAAATTTCTCTTACTCTCATTCAAAGGCAGCGTTAAGCGTTTCACAATATGGTGCTCCATTAATCGTGGTGGCCTTCGGCATGAATTCATAATGCACAACACCTTTACTTTCGAAGAAAAGGGTGAGAATAACGTTTTAGGTGAAAGGAACAATTCTGCCCTTTTTCGGTGGCAGCGGCGGATCCAGTGGGGCACGATTGGGCCTATCGCTCCCCATAAACCCTAAAGAAGCTTTTACGTTTTATAACGAAGTAAATTTCTCCGTCATTTTTATCCGCGCCAGGATTCGAACCCGGATCCCCTCATTCCGGAATAAGTTGCTCTACCAATTGAGCTACGCGGACGTTTTATTCTGATTCCTATCTGCCTTTATGTCGTGTGCGTCCTTCTGGCAGGTACGTCACATCTCCTAGTACGTTACAGTTTAAAGTAGCGAAGATCGGAATAAAAAGAGAGAGACAGAGAGCGCGCAAAAGATAAAGGGAAAACAGGGACAGCAGGGGTAAAAAACATGGGGATATTCTTTGTTTTTCTTTGCTATTGACTAGCATCTGTAACGTTTCTAAACAGGGTAAGGCAGAGCTAGGTACTGAAATCAGAGTAGGTGGGAGAAACTGTGAACAACAATCTGATCTACCTACGTATTTTAATTGGGTCATAAAGAAAATTCGTAAAAATATCCACCTCTTCCTCCCAGATGGTCTTTTTAGGATTTTTTTCTTATTTTACCTTCCCTCATTCCTCACGAGCGCTTCCCGTTGTTCCACCCACCCCGAAGGCAATCCCCGCTTGGGTGGGGTGGGTTGGGAGGGAGGCAGCGTGGCTAATACCGGGTAATTTTCGGCATCTGAAAATTTTCGTGAAAGATGTTGTGTCTCTCTCTCTATTTATATTAACGGAGATTACTTAACTCACCTTCGTTTTGCTGGTTCATCTTTGCAACTACCCCTTCAGAGTTGCTGAGTATGATCCAAGAACTTGTTGACAAGAGTAAAGAAATGGGATTAAAGAAGAACTTTCAGAAAACAAAAGTGATGTGCAATGCTTTTACAAGAAATGAAGATTTATCGATTGATGGAGAAAAGCTTGAGACAACCAATACCTACATTTATCTTGGGCAGCAGATATAAAGTCAGGGTCACGTTGATGAAGAAACTATTCAGCGTATAAAACTTGTATGGAGAGCGTTTGGAAGAAACAGTACAATTTTTAAGAGCGGTATGCAATTATGTCTGAAAAGGAAAGTGTTTAATCAATGCATCCTGCCAATGCTTACGTATGCAGCAGAGACATGGACCTTAACTAAACAAGTTAGTAAAATCATGCAATGCATTGATTATGATACGCTTTCCAACATACCAGAAATCATTACTCAAGTTATCACTCAAGTTATGAGGATAATGGCTGTGGAATAAATCTCGGACCTGTGCCCTGACCTTTGTTCCCATTTCGATGATATTAAACAGAACCGGTTCAGTGTACCTCCGAAATTACATAATAAAGTTTTGTCGCAATCGAAGCATTTTTACGTAAGTTATGATGCATAAGAGCTATGTAATAGATTCCGCTCCTATGTCCTAACCTTTGACTCCATTTCGCCCATTTTCAATAGGATTCGTTGACCCCATTTCGCCCATTTTATAGGCAGGCCCCTACAACATATTAACATTTCATCCAAATCGTAGCATTTTTACTTAAGTTATGACGCATAATGGCGATGGAAGTGATTCCGCTCCTATGTCCTGACGTTTGACCCCATTTCGCCCATTTTCAATAGGGTTTGTTCCCAGTATTCCCCTACCACATACTGAAATTTACTCGAAATCGAACCTTTTTTACGTTAGTTATGACGCATAAAAACAGTGGAATGGATCCCGCTCCTATGTCCTAACTTTTGACCCCATTTCGTGCACTTTCAATAGGGTTCCTTCCGAGGTGATCCCCTTCCACATACTAAAAGTTCACCGAAATTGTACAATTTTTTACGCGAGTTATCGTGCGGCCGGACATACGCACACAATGCGTGACGTAATGAGGCAGATGGGAATTGCGACCATCCGCTCGAAGGAGTGTGACGTCATAAAACTTTAGTATGATCCACACACAACGCGTGACGTAATGAGACAGATGGGATGACCGAGGCGCCAACATCTCAAGCGCGAGATTGTGACGTCATCAGATTTCTAAGCATGGACAATATTAATGGGACTACGTCATGACAGTAAAAACGTGGCAATTGGAAGTCGTTATTTTACCCACTAAACGAATTTTTCTAAAGTCGAGATCAAGCTAAATCGATTTCCAGTACCAGAAAACGGTAGGTTGGCGACTTTCATCAAAGTCCTTAGAGCCGTTTTCAAAATAAAATTTGCATACATACAAGAATTACTCCTTTAATAGTATGGGATAAGGGCTATGGAATGGATCCCGATCCTATGTCCTGACCTTTGACCCCATTTCGTCCATTTTCAGTAGGGTTCGTCCCCAGGTAGTCCCCTACCACATAATAAAATTTCATCGAAATCGAACCATTTTTATTTACGTTATGACGCATAAGGGCAATGGAATGCATCTCGCTCCTATGTCCTGACCTTTGTCCCCACTTCACCTATTTTCAGTAGGGTTCTTTCCCAGGTGGTCCCCTACAATATGCTGAAATTTCATCGACATCGAACCATTTTTACGCGAGTTATCGTGCGGACAGATGGATGGACAGACGGACGGACAAAGCTGGAGCATATACACTTCTTCAACCTACGGTTGGAAAGCGTAAAAAAGATATACAAAGACTGCAGACAACTCAAAGAAAGCGTGGAGAGATGCATGCTTGGTGTAACCAGGAAAGATAAGAAGAGGAACTTGTGGATAAGGAAAATGACAGAACTGGATGACATCATGACCAGAGTGAAATCACTGAAATGGCAATCCACTGCTGGACGTAGATCTGCCCAAGTTTCTTCCACGACGGTCTGTCTTGTGACAGTCTCCTCCATGTTATTCCTGAATACTTCCTAATTTCATCCACCCATCTCCCACGGGGTCTTCTTCTGTGTCTTTTCCTGTCCTTTGGAATCCAGTCTGAAATTTCGGCTGTCCATCGATGGTTTGTCCTCCTCACACACACACACACAGATATATCATCATCATCATCATCATTGTCAACCATTATCAATCCACTGCTGGATGAAGGTCTCCCCAAGTTTCCTCCACAACGGTCTGTCTTGTGCCAGTCTCCTCCATGTCACCCCTGCATACTTTCGAATTTCATCCACCCATCTCCCATGTGGTCTTCTTCTGGGTCTTTTCCTGTCCCTTGGAATCCAATCTAAAATTTCGGCTGTCCATCGATGATCTGTCCTTCTGGCAGTATGTCCAGCCCATTGCCATTTCAGGGATTTAACTCTGATCATGATGTCTTCCACTCTTGTCATTTTTCGGATCCACGAGTTCCTCTTCTTATCTCTCCTGGTTACACCAAGCATGCACCTCTCCATGCTTCTTTGAGTTGTCTGCAGCCTTTGTATGTCTCTTTTAGTTAAGGTCCACGTCTCCGCACCATACGTAAGCACTGGAAGGATGCATTGATCAAACACTTTTTCTTTTAAGACATAATGGCATATTGCTCTTGAAAATTATGCTGTTTCTTCCAAAAGCTCTCCAGGCAAGTTTTGTACGCCGATTAATTTCTTCATCAATGTGACCCTCACTTGATATCTGCTGTCCAAGATAAACGTACGTGTCTGTTATCTCCAGCTTTTCTCCATCAATCGATAAATCTTCATTTCTTGTAAAAGCATTGAACATCACTTTTGTCTTCTGAAAGTTCATTTTTAATCCCACTTCTTTACTCTTGTCAGCAAGTTCCTGGATCATACTCTGCAGCTCTGATGGGGTAGTTGCAAAAATGACTACGTCATCAGCAAAACGAAGGTGGGTTAGATAATCTCCATTAATCTTTATCCCCTTGTTTTCCCAGCTCAGTGACTGAAAAACACCCTCCAATGTGGCATTAAAGAGCTTCGGAGATATGGTGTCACCTTGTCTCACTCCCTTTCCAATTTTTACGTGTGTTGTATTTTCAAACAGTCTAATCTTTGCACTTGCATTTTCATAGATGTTATTAATAATATTAATGTATGCATCTTCAATACCGCAGGTTTTCAGAGCCATTGTAACTGCTGATGGTTTCACCGAATCAAAGGCTTTTTTCATAATCGATAAAAGCCATGCACAATGGAAGTTCATATTCCCTCGCTCTTTCAATTAGTTCTCTCAGCACGTGGATATGATCTATTGTGCTGTAGCCACTCCTGAATCCAGCTTGTTCTCTCGGTTGAGCCATGTCCAGTGTTACCTTCAAGCGGTGTGAAAGAACTTTAGTGAAGATTTTATAAACTACTGATAGGAGGCTGATAGGTCTGTAGTTTCCGAGATCCTCAATGTCACCTTTCTTATGTAGCAGGATCATTGTAGCGGTGTTCCAATCCTCAGGAATCTTTCCTTCATTAAGGCATCGAGTGAAAATTTGGGCGAGTACCGTTTCGATTTCTCCACTTGCTTCTTGTATGATGTCTACAGTAATTCCATCTTCTCCTGGAGCTTTTCCTCGCTTCATGTTCTTGATTGCATGTGCAACTTCTGCTGGAAGGACTGGAGGAACTCTGGTACTGGTATCTTTCATGATGTCTGGAGTGCATGTATCATCCCTTTCATATAATTTGGAGTAGAAATCTTTCACTCTTGTCAAAATTTCGCCTCTATTTCTTGTTACAGAACCATCTTCTTTTCTCAGTGCCATAATCTGTTTTCTTCCCTTACTGAGATGTCCCTTTGCTATCTTTAGGCTTTGGTTGTTTTCAATTGCTTTCCTCACTAGTTCACAGTTGAATTTCCTTACGTCTTCAGTGATACTTTTTCTTACTGTCTTGCATAGCTCTATATATTCCACTTTGGAAGTCACATCTTTTTTAGTTGTCCTCATCTCTCTTCTTTTTTGCATCAACATTTTGGTTTTTCCTGATAATTTGTTCACATGCAACTTGTTCTTGGACCCAGCTAATTTTGTTGCTGTTTCCATAAGAGCTTTGGTTACTTTTCTGTTAACTTCAGAGATGTTCACTTCTTCCGATGTTAGGCCTTCTAAAGCAGAGAACCTGTTCTTCAGTTCTAACTTGAAGGTATTATGGTGTTTTTTAAGGTTGGTTATGTCAATAGATTTTGTTTGTCCTATGAGCTTGCCACGTTCAAGTTTAGTGTTGAGGTGCATCTTACATCTCACCAATCTATGGTCACTACCTGTGTTGAACTTGTTTAGCACACTGCAGTCTTCTATGACGAATTTTTTGTTACACATAATAAAATCAATTTCACTTGTCGTCCCATTTGGATGTCTCCATGTCCATTTCCTGTGTGGCTTTTTCTTGAAGAAGGAGTTCAAGATGAAAAACCCTTCTGCCTCTGCAAACTCAACGAGAGTATTTCCACGCTGGTTTCTGTTGCCATGACCGAATTTACCTACTGAAGTTTCATTCTGTTGCCGTTGCCCTATTTTTGCATTGAAATCTCCCATAATTATTTTCAAGTGCTGCTTACCTTTATTATTTAGATGACAAATTTCCTCATAAAATTCTTCAATTTCTTCTTCAGGATGACTTGTGGTGGGTGCATAAATTTGAATAATCTGAGCCTGGTATCTTTTCGAGAGTTGGATAACAAGTCGTGCAGCTCTGTCAGAGGAACTTTCAACTTCTACAACTTTATCCTTCAGTTTCTTGTTTATTATAAATCCAACACCACTAGTTCTGCCAGTATCTGTCCCACGATAGTAGAAGAGATGTCCACTTTTCAGTTCGATGAGATCTTCTCCTTTTCTCCTTACCTCACTTAGCCCCACAATGTCCCACTTGATCCTTTGTAGTTCCTCTTCCAATTCAAGAAGCCTTGAATCAGAAGATAGGGAGCGTCCATTGTAAGTAGCCAAGGTCAGCATCAGATGGCAGCCTAGTCCGGTCCTCCGGGGATTCTTAGCACCCTCTGCCTTCATGTCGCACTGGCCGCTGCCTTGGCCAGGTACATTCCAGCTGCCGGAGACTGAGGGCCAAGATTTAAGTTGTGGAATCATTTTGGAGGGTTTGGCCATAACTCACCACGCTGGCCAAGCGGGTTGGTGAGTGTGGGATAGCATTTCCTCTGATCCCGATGGTATAGTTATACCGCTATGGGCGGTCGTCAGAGCCCCTTTAGTGGGAACAGGATGCACCACGAGAAGGCGGGGTTGACATTTGTCAAGGAGAGGCTGTGATGTTACGCATCACCTGACCTTACATCCCACACAGATATATATATATATATATATATAGTAACATTCTATTAAGGAGAAACCTAATCAAAAAATACATAAATAATTTCGACTCACACCAAGTACGACATAGAAAAGGTTATGTATCTATCGGTGTGAGTAAAAGGAGAAAAGATAAAAATAATAAAATAAAACAACTGAATGTAGAAGGTGTCGAGAATACTGAGCCTTGGCTTTATCAAGGACCAGCAAAAACTCTGCATTTTCTCACTTCCACAAAGACCTAGTCGGAAATGGGTTTCTGCAAGGCCAAGGATGCAAGTAACATTCCCACCTAAAAGTGTTTTAAAAAATATATATATGTCATGTCCTCCGCAGAGTTGTATGACAAAGCACTAGTTAACAATTTCGCTTGCATCCATTGACCTTCTTGGCCCGACCCATGCTCTTCATCTGTTACTATTAAACAGAGAGAAGAAGATTAAAGAGAACTCAAGCTGTGGGAGTGACATAATAATTAGAAATAATTTTCAGCTATAACGAAATGCCAAGTTCGTTTGAGAGAGAATTTAAACCTGAAAAACAATGCAAAAGAAATCCGAATATTTACATTGCAATTAAAAAAGGAAATATTAATTTTTAAAATTTTTAAAAAACAGATTTTTGAAAGAAAACTTGAGTCTAAAACCCCCTACTCTACACCTTATGACGTTATATATAAAAAAAAAAAACAAAAAAAAAAATTTTATAATGGCTTCTCCCCACTCTTTGTACCCCCCCCCCCCTAGAGTAAACTTCTGGATCCGCCCATGTTCGGAGGCGGAGAATTTGAATGTTTCCACTTACACGAAGTTTCCTTCGTTTCTGGTGAGAAGTGATGGACCCAAGTCTCGTGTCCGGTCACGCTATCGTCCAAAAATTAATTCGAAGTGGATGTCCTTCCCTCCCGGTAATCGTCTTCGATATCCGCGCGTCCTTTCTCGAGCAACAAACACCATTTTGCGATCGCCTGCCGCGAAAATGATTTGTCACCGTACACTTCAATTAACTGGCGTTGAATTTCAGTGGGGTTCAACTTTTTGGCCCACAAAAAACGAATCACTGCGCGGATTTCAAATTTGGAAGCTACTTCCAACGGACACGACATCTTTTACGAGTAATAACAGGCGAACTGTTCCCGGTAATCGTCTTCGATATTACGCGCGTCCTTTCTCGAAAAATGAACACCATTTTGCGATCGCCTACTGCGAATATGATTTATCACCGTGCACTTCAATTAACTGGCGTTGAATTTCAGTGGGGTTCAACTTTTGGGCCCACACACACAACAAAAAAACCGGATCACTACGGTTATTTCAGATTTGGACGCTACTTCCAACGACACGACATCTTTTATGAGTAATAACAGGTGAACTGTTCCCGGTAATCGTCTTCGATATACGCGCGTCCTTTCTCGAAAAATGAACAACATTTTGCGATCGCCTACCGCGAGAATGGTTTGTCACCGTACACTACAATTAACTGGCGTTGAATTTCAGTGGGGTTCAACTTTTTGGCTCACAGAAAACGAATCACTGCGCGGATTACAAATTTGGGTGCTACTTCCATCGGACACAGTTCAACTTTTTGGCCCACAGAAAACGGATCACTGCGCCAGAGGCGCCGACTTCACCAAATTATTGGGGGGGGGGGGGAACGTGAAGAGATCGGTAGTGGGAAGGGCATGTCTTTTCCACTTTCAGCAGGGAAATTTGAAAAAAGAGGAAAAAAGCATAAACCACGGGATCCGACGCATATTTTAAAACGCAATTGCAATTGCTCGTCAACAAATGAACGAGGAAACAGAAATATTTTTTTGCAAAATGTTAATATTTTTAAAAATAAAATTCAGCTTGTGATTTTATAAAAACATCCAAAGAGATTTTATTTCGAAACGTTTATAAAAAAAATGAGAAATTAGCTGGGTTACTTAAACAAAGAACAAGAAGGGCACACACAAAAAAAATAATAATTAGATAAATAAAGTCCGTGGAGATTATATGTTTCGCTATTTTTATTTATTTTATTTTTTTGATAATTGTTGTAAGCATTCATCACATATCGCGAGAACATATCAAACACAATACGGGGCTAACAATCCAGTCTCTTTTCAAATAAGCAGAATATGAGAAAAAAGTTTACTTATTTCGTCATTTATTAATTTTTTGGAAATAAATCGCTTTGGCCTCACCTTATGAGGCTAGAGCGATTATTTAATTAAACAAAACGAAAAATATCGATTGGTCAACCTCATGAGGCTAAAGCGATTATTTAATTAAGCAGGCGATTATTTAATTAAGCAGGACAAAATATCGGGTGGGCATTGCCCCCCCCCGGTAAAATTATTGGATCCTCCCCCATAGTCGCGCCCATACACTGCGCGAATTTCAAATTTGGGCGCTAGTTCCAAAGGACACATCTTTCACGTGTGATAACAGATGAAATATTCCCGCCATGTCGACAAAGTTAACACGGCGGCTTCGAAGAGAAGTACGGCTGATACATTTAGCATACTTTGCGTATGCTAAATGTATCACTATAGCATACACAAAATTACTCTCAGTTTTCATGGAACATTTAGCATACCCAAAGTATGCTAAATGTTCTACGAAAACTGAGAGTAATTTTTTTTTTGAGTTGGCAACAATGCGAAAGGGAAAAATAAAAACGCAGACGACTAACTGAATTAAGGAAGTACCTATGGCAACAGTTATCAGCCGTGGCAGACGATTCTGATTTTGTTACTGCGCAGTTGTTTAAGGTCTGCATTTCGCCATACAGCTACGGAGGTGAGTGATTCAGAGTTAAAAAGTGAAATTCGTTCTGCGATAAAAAAATTCTTTAGAGTTCATTTAATGAAAAAGGCTTACAAAGAAAAATGTTTGCGTCAGCCGACGATTTTTCGATGACACCATGATTTCGGAAATGGGCTTTAATTGGCAGAACTGGCTGCTGGGCCTAGTCGCCCTGAAAATGCTATTAACGGAGCGTACTTATAACGAAGTAAATTTCTCCGTCATTTCTGTCCACGCCAGGATTCGAACCCGGATCCCCTCATTCCGGAATAAGTCACTCTACCAATTGAGCTACGCGGACGTTTTATTCTGATTCCTATCTGCCTTTATGTCGTGTGCGTCCTTCTGGCAGGTACGTCACATCTCCTGGTACGTTACATCATCTCCCCCCCCCCCTTTTTTTTTTTTCGAAGTGCTGGAGAAGGGATTCTCTTATTTTTCCTATCTCGCGGTGTGGAAAGAACATCACTCCATTGCGAGATTTTGAACGGTCGGGTCATCCGGATAGTTCGGGCGCCATTATAACGAAGTAAATTTCTTCGTCATTTTTGGTCTACGCCGGGATTTGAACCCGGATCCCCTCATTCCGGAATAAGTCACTCTACCAATTGAGCTACGCGGACGTTTTATTCTGATTCCTATCTGCCTTTATGTCGTGTGCGTCCTTCTGGCAGGTACGTCACATCTCCTGGTACGTTACATCATCTCCCCCCCCCCTTTTTTTTTTCGAAGTGCTGGAGAAGGGATTCTCTTATTTTTCCTATCTCGCGGTGTGGAAAGAACATCACTCCATTGCGAGATTTTGAACGGTCGGGTCATCCGGATAGTTCGGGCGCCATTATAACGAAGTAAATTTCTCCGTCATTTTTGGTCTACGCCGGGATTCGAACCCGGATCCCCTCATTCCGGAATAAGTCACTCTACCAATTGAGCTACGCGGACGTTTTATTCTGATTCCTATCTGCCTTTATGTCGTGTGCGTCCTTCTGGCAGGTACGTCACATCTCCTGGTACGTTACATACTGTTTGGGCAATCGTGCAAGAAGATCGACGAATGACGTGTGAAGACATAGCGGTGTCAACTAATATTTCAAAAACGTCTGCATTCCGCATTCTACGTGACAAATTGCTGCTGCATCGTGTGTGTGTTCCAGATGGGTACCTCATCACCGGACGAGAGAACAACTGTTAGCCAGAGTTCAGGTGTGTCACGAGTGGAAACAAATGATTGCAAAGAATCCAAACTTTCTAAACACAGTAATAACTGCCGATGAAACATGGGTCTCTTATTTCGACTCCCCCACGAAGCGCGCAACGATTGTCTAGAAACACACAGACTCGCCTCCTCCGAAGAAAGTCAGCCAAACCAAATCAGCTGGGAAGGTGATGATGATGATAATTTTTTTTAATCATAAAGATGTAGTCTACCAGCATGCTGTTCCTCTACAAATTACTGACAATGCTGAGTATTGCGTTTCAATCTTGAAGCGTCTGCGACGACCCGTATCGATAAAGCGACCGGAACTTATTGGCAAGTGGATCTTACACCATGATAACGCCCGCCCATATGTGGCTGCTTGTGTTCAACAGCTTCTTACGAAATGAAATATTGAAATCATGCCACAGCCTGCCTACAGTCCTGACCTCGCCCCGTGCGATTTCTGGTTGTTTTCAACAATGAAGGAGAAGTTCCGTGGTGCAGCATTGAACATAGATGCTGACGTTATTCGAGCTGTGCGATTGTT
The DNA here is from genome assembly GCA_039090855.1 of Macrothele yani. NCBI lineage: Eukaryota > Metazoa > Arthropoda > Arachnida > Araneae > Macrothelidae > Macrothele > Macrothele yani. Next base: position 25,971,777 of record CM077031.1, read on the forward strand.
GCTAAAGCAGCTTCCACAAAATGCCTACGCCATATGCTTTGAAAAGTGGACTGAACGATGGGACCGTTGCATATCATCCGAAGGAAGATACTTTGAAAAAGAGTAGCATATATTTTGCTGTACCAATACTTCTTCAGTTTGTGTAATTTTACTCATTGTCTTTATTGAACGGCCGTTTTAAAATTTACTCTTGATAGCTATATACACTGAAGAGCAATTGAATTAGAGATACGTGTCCAGTAACGTGTAGCACCACCTTTCGCCCTGATGACGGCGGCGATTCGTCTCGACATGGACTCGACAAGACACCGGAAGCGTTGGGAAGCCATACGGATCCACGACCCCTGAATAAGCTCCCACAGTTCACGAAGATTTGACGGAGGGGGTCATCTCTCTCGATGGCATCACAGATGTGCTCGATGGGATTGATGTCAGGTGACCTAGCTGGCCAAGGAAGCGAGGTCACGTCGGTGGAGCGTTCATCCAACCATTCGGATACAATACATTGTCTTGTTGCAGGTTGAGGTCCCCGGTGAGATGTTAAAGACACACAAACGGGAGCAAATGGTCGTCCAGGATATCCCGGTAACGTTGACCTGTGAGGGACGACGTCACACGTATACCAGGGGTCCCTTTTCAGTCCACGTAAACAGTCCCCAGACGAGAGTGCCACCAACACCAGCTTGAAGAGTACCCTGTTGGCAAGAAGGATCCATCGCTTCATGTGGTTTGCGCCGTACTCGTATCCTGCCATCCGCGTGAACCAACGTGAATCTCGACTCATCAGTCCAGGCAACATTTTTCCCATGTCTAGGGTCCAGTGGCGATGTTCCCGCGCCCATGCTAATCTTTGAACCCTGTGATGTGCGGTCAGCAGCGGTACCCTGGTGGGACGATGGCTTCTGTACCCCATAGCGAGGAGATGGTTCTCGATGGTGTGGCTGCTTAAACGTTTTTGTGCACCAGCGTTAAATTGCCGAGTGATTTCTTGCACTGTGGCCCGTCTATCCGCTGTTACAATGCGAGCTAGCCGACGATGACCACGCTCATCCACACGCCGTTGTCCACGGCAGTTGGCCCTTGCAGGGATGGTTTTACCGGATTGGATGTACTGACGGTGCACCTGTGACACAGTGGCTCGTGAAACTCCCAGTGCCTGCACGACGTCCGAGATGGAGTGACCCATTCGTCAGGCCCCGACAATTTGCTCACGATCAAATGCGCTTAGATACTTCGTCTTACCCATACTGCGTCCAACTATTACTGATTCCCGTTGCATCACTCCTTATATTGTCGGATCGCTGCATACGTCATGTCGTTTCCGTTTACAGGGCCGCCCACAGCGCCACATTTGCATAGCGCCAGCTGTCTCTAATTCAAATGCTCTTCAGTGTAGCTTTCATCTTAAGGACTTCACACAAACTCATACGTAGACATCCTACAATCACCTGTTCAATTAATTAAATACCAGGTTTCTTACCGTAATACAATATACACGGTGGACTCACGTTATTGTAACCACCATCTAATATCCAGAGCAACCGCCGTGTGCAGCGCGGACAGCAGCTAAACGGGCTGGGAGTGAATCAATAAGGTGTTGGAAGGTGTTCTCAGGTATGTGGAGCCATGCTGACTGCACTGCATCTGACAGCTGCTGGAGGGTGCGTGGTGGAGGATCCATACAGCGAACAACCCGACCGAGGTGGACCCACATATGCTCAATTGGGTTTAAGTCTGGGGAATTAGGGGGCCAGGGAAGTACTTTGAAGTCATCAAACAAAGATCTTCGCTCTTTCCACGTTTATAAGTGAGTCACGGAAAAATTCTCATTGGCCGCCACCATGAGTCGAACCCAGGGTCTTCTAGTTACGCGCCGGGTATGGATATATGGAAGACCCTGGGTTCGACTCCCGGTCGCGGCCAATGAGAATTTTTTCCGTGACTCACTTATAAACGTGGAAAGAGCGAAGATCTTGGTTTGATGTTCCTGGTCCACGTTAAATGTCTGTAATAATTACTTTGAAGTCTTCATCGTGCTCTTCCAACCACTCTCGGACGGTGTGTGACACGTCACATTGTCGTGCTGGTAGATCCCATCCTCCCCAGGGAAGGCAATAAGCATGTATGGGTGTACGTGGTCTGCAAAGGATGGATCCATAACCAATTCCGTCCACAACGCCTTCCACAGGTATGAGTGGACCCAGAGAATGCCACGAAAACATTCCCCAGGCCATAACGCTGGCCCCACCAGCTTGTGTTCTCCCAGCAATGGTTGAAGAGCGTTTGTTCTCCGATGTTGCTCGCCTTATACACCAACGTCCATCCGTTCGATGAAGCAGAAAACGTGACTCATCGGAGAAGGCAATACTTTGCCAATCAGCGGAGGTCCAATTCCGATACTGCCGTGCAAATGTAAACCATTTCTGACGATCCGCCTTCGTTAGCATAGGTGCAATGACCATCCGTCTGCATCGGAGCGCCGTACGCAGCTGGGTTCGCTGAACTGTCGGTTCAGACACACTTCCGGTTGCCCCCTGGTTCATTCGGCCAGTGAGTTGCTACAATGTAGCGTGTCGATCGGCTCTCACGCACCTTTGCAGCCGATGTTCACCTCTCACGCAGTTTCTACGTCGCTTATTTGCAATGGTGCCATTTCTCCAATCACGGTACACTTTAAGCACAGCAGCACGCGAACAGTTCACAAACTGCGCTGTTTCAGAAATACTGCCACCCTTGGCCGGAAAGCCGATAATCATCCCTTTTTGCAAATCTGATAAATCGTTGCTTTTATCCATGATAGCAACGAGTGATATGTTTTCAGATTGATTGACTAATTAATTATATGTAGAGGATTTTAGGAAGGGAGTGTCTGACTCCAGGTATTAAACAACCCTTAGAAATATAGGAAGCTAGGAGATTTGGACTAGAGTGCCCGATAGGAAAGTGTCACGGAAGCGAGGTAGAAAGGGGGAGGAAGACGCCCTTATTTATTACCAGGGGGCCGGTACCCGGTGTCTGACGGCTTAACGTGCCCATCGGACGCACGGCGGGTATTTAGTGGTTCGAACGTTCGTACCTGCCCTGGATCGAACCTGAGGTTATCTCTATGGCAATCACGAACGCTGACCACTAGGCCACCCGCGTCCCCCATGTTTTCAGATCATGATCATATGTAGAGGATTTTAGGAAGGGAGTGTCTGACCCCAGGTCTTAAACAACCCTTAGAAATAGGAAGCTAGGAGATTTGGGCTAGAGTGCCCGATAGGAAACTGACACGGAAGCGAAGTAGAAAGGAGGAGGAAGACGCCCTTATTTATTGCCGCGGGGCCAGTACCCGGGGTCCGACGGCTTAACGTGCCCATCCGACGCACGGCGAATATTTAGTGGATCGAGCGTTCGTACCTGCCTGGGATCGAATCTGAGGCCCTTTCCGTGGCAGTCACGAACTTTGCCCACAGAATGCATATACAGAACACCTTATATACTCTCCAAGCCAGCTCGTGACACGTGCCCTCTTTCATTGGCTACGCGCTGTTGACGTCAAAAGTAGGAGGTGGTCACAATAATGTGACTCGATTGTGTATAATAGCTGGTATGCAAAATGGGGAAGAGGAGAAGGAAATTAATATTCTGTGCCGTAGTAACCGAAATTCATGCGATGCGCTATCAAGAATATCCGATCTCGCTACAGAACTTCAAAATGAGATCCTCCGGCAGACGATTCAAATTTAAGAGCTAATCAAATCCCCAAGTATTGCCGAGAAAAATTTATGACCGGAAATTTTTCGTCATATGGATATGGAAAACGTCAGAACAGTGTTTTCCCGTTAATATAAGAAAGGAACTGAAGAAAGGTTTCTGAAAATTTCAAAATTTTTCTGGAGTACGAAAAATCCGTGAAATTCAGAGTTTTTCTCGGCATTTCAGGGAAAAATGTTGTATCAGAAATATGCTTCATGTAAGGAATCACAGAAAGTAGCTCGTGAATTTCAGAATTTTTTTAACTATGTAGTTGTACGTCGTGTGTCTTCCGCGGTCTGAATACATCGCCGTAATTCTCTCGTCTTTTCCTTATTAAGAATTCTCCGCCACTCTTCGGCGGTCAGATGAAGCCGTCTGATTTCTTGCACTTCGTTTTATCTGATCTCTACGCAGTGAGCGAAAGGGGTCAAAGGTGAAGGTTTGGTTTTTCTTCCTGACCCACTTTGGTCTGCGTCTCGGAACAGCCAACGAATGCTTAAGGGAAAAGTTGCTGATGGACGGCTTTAACTGTGATGCCATTTCAAAGCAGACGAACAGACATTTTCCCTTTTCCTAGAGCGGAAATAAAAACTTCAGGTAAGAAGACTCGATTATTCTTTTTTCTGTGGTCAGTCGTCCCTAATTTAGGGTTACTGCTTCCAAGGAAGGAAAAGAGCCAGCCAGTGGCATAAGTTCAGATTTTGTGACCGGTGCTTGACTTGGGGGACCCCAGCCAAGCTACAGTGGCGCAGTGGTCTAAGCGATGGCTTCCTACCATTCGTCCGAGATGGGTCCGGGTTCGAATCCCGGTGACACATGGATGTTGTTTGCGCTTTCCAACCGTAAGTTGAAGAAGCGTATATGCTCCAGCTTTGTCCGTCCGTCCGTCTGTCTATCTGTCCGCACGATAACTCGCCTAAAAATGGCTCGATTTCGATGAAATTTTTGTACGCTTTCCAAACGTAGGTTGAAGAAGCGTATGTGCTTCAGCTTTGTCCGTCTGTCTGCACGATAACTCGCGTAAAAATGGTTCGATTTCGATGAAATTTTAGCATGTGGTAGGGAACCACATGGAGACGAACCCTATTGAAAATGGGTGAAGTGGGGTCAAAGGTCACGACATAGGAGCGGGATCCATTCCATTGCCCTTATGCGTCATAACTTGCGTAAATATGGTTCGGTTTCGATGAAATTTTAGTATATCGTAGGGGAGCACCTGGGAATGAACCCTATTGAAAATGGGTGAAGTGGAGTGAAAGGTCAGGACATAGGAGCAGGATGCATTTCACTACCCTTATGCGTCATAACGTGCGTAAAAATGGTTCGATTTCGATGAAATTTTATTATGTGGTAGGGGACTACCTGGGGACGAACCCTATTGAAAATGGACGAAATAGTGTCAAAGGTCAGGATATAGGATCGGGATCCATTCCATCACCCTTACCCCATACTATTAAAGGAGCAATTCTGGTATGTATGTAAATTTTATTTGGAAAATGGCTGTAAGGATTTTGATGAAAATCGTTAACCTACCGTTTTTTGGTACTAGAAATCGATTTAGCTTGATCTCGACTTTAGGAATATACTTTTAGTGGGTTAAATAACCACTCCGAATTATCAAGTTTTTAGTGTCATGGCGTCGTCCCATTAATGTTACCCATGCTTAGAAATCTTATGACGTCACACTCTCACGATTGAGATGTTGGCGCGCGCTCACGCCATCTGTCTCATTACGTCACGCGTTGTGTGTGGATCCTATTAACGTTTTATGACGTCACACGCTTGCGAGCAGATGGTCGCGAGTCCTATCTGCCTCATTATGTCACGCGTTGTGTGCGTATATTCGTCCGCACGATAACTCGCGTAAAAATCGTTCCATTTCAATGAAATTTCAGCATAGTAGGGGAACACCTGGGAAGGAACTCTATTGAAAGTGAACGAAATGGGGTCAATGGTCAAAACATAGGAGCGGGATCCATTCCACTGCTCTCATGCGTCATAACTTACGTAAAAAAGGTTCGATTTCGATGAAACTTTTAGTATGTGGTAGGGGACCACCTAGAAACAAACCCTATTGAAAATGGGTGAAATGGGGTCAAAGGTCAGGACATTGGAGCGGAATCACTTTCATCGCCATTATGCGTCATAACTTACGTAACAATTCTTCGATTTGGATGAAATGTTAATATGTTGTATGGCCCTGCTGGGGACGAATCCTGTTGAAAATGGGAGAAATGGGGTCAAAGCTTAGGACACAGGAGCGGGATCTTTTCCATAGCCCTTATGCATCATAACTTACGTAAAAGTGCTTCGATTGCGACAAAACTGTATCATGTTATTTCGGAGGTATACTGAACCGGTTCTGTTGAATATCATCGAAATGGGATCAAAGGTCAGGGCACAGGACCGAGATTTATTCCACAGCTATTATCCTCATAACTTGAGTAATGATTTCTGGTATGTTGGAAAGCGTATCATAATCAATCCTTTGCATGATTTTACTAAGTTGTGTTTGTCTTACGGCGCTGGCTCTCTCCCTTCCCTGGAAGCAGTGGCGCTAAATTAGGGACGGGCGACTGCTTACACCCCCATGAGTTGCTCACGGTGGTCGTTAAACATCCAATCAAAATAATAATAACAATAATAACCTTTTGACGTAGGACTACGTCTAACTCCGTGGATAGTATGGGACGACTTACGGCCGACATAATGTGACAAAAATAGGTCCCAATCATTATAGCGTTAAAAATTCGTGCAGCACACTACTCACGTTAGCATATTCGTAAACAGCATGAAGTCCAGTTCGCGCACTGCGCATTACATCGTGTGCGCGGGGAAGGTGATGCAATATTTATGGGTGTGCCACCGCGTGTGACTCAGTCTATCTCGGCAACCGTGAGAGCTACACGACTGTGCGTGGTATTGTTTTAAAGCTCTCGACGAGATCTATTCAAATATCCGAAGAACATTACGCAGCGGTTTGAACGGAACATTTTAAAAATTGTTTTCTTGTGAACGGATGAACACTTTTCACAACATGGCTGTTTATCTGAACAACCGTGAGTGCAAAACAACTGTGCCCCCCCCCCCGTGGTGCAGTGGTGTAAGCGCTGGCTTATGATCAATCGTCCGAGAACGGTCGATTTATATCTTTGAATATTCAGTCGATTTTTCATGTATTATGAAAAATATTTCTTCCTTCATTGATGAATAAGTGTAGTAATTATTCATTACTACACACAGTGCAACAAAATTTTTGGTTTTTGAAATTACAGTCAGTCCACTGGCGCAGCCAAGTGGGATGGGGAGGGAGGAGAAGGTTAGGGTTATCTATATAGTGAAACAGTATGAATAATAACATACTAGACGATAGAGATTAGTTCGGTCTCAAATCTAGGATCCCGGGTCCGCCCGGGTCCAAAGGCCTAGAGCCTGGGCCCGGCCCGCTTTCTTTGATTACATATGTTTGCTGAGCCCGGGCCCGGATTCTTGGAAAATTTTGCTTATCAAGTCTTGCATTTATGCATTATACACTGGCCAAAGATATGGCCCAAGCAAGGATTAGTTTAAAAATCATTAGTTTAAAAAGTTTAGTTCAGTTAATCCACTTCACAATATTAATATGTTTTTAGAAATACTACGCATAAAGCCAAATGTTCTAAAATGTGGATTTGAAAATAAATAAATAATCAACGTGACCTTCGACACCGTATCAGGAGAATCAGTAATTTTGATAAAAGCTGAAGAAAAGAAAATCGTTTAGAAACAAAAATTTCCATTCGTTATTTCTTTTCGATTTCTAAATTTACTTTTATTTTGAATAAATTGCTTTATAAAACGTACAACACCGAACAGACTGTTGCAAGTGTTTGAAATTTTGACTCTAGAAAACTAATCTCTGCAATATAATTTACATATCTGCTAATTGGTAAAGGTAGTTTAGAGTGATGTAGTAGAATATAAAAAAAAAAAAAAAAAGCATGTAGGGAAATTTCCAAAATTAAAAAAAAAGAAGAACGTAAAAGCATTCCAGACCAGATTATTCTGCATTTTGTAACATTAAGAAAGCTTTGCGCTTAATAGTATAATAATCACAATATTATCATATGTGTGTGTGTAGTTTCCAGATCAAGTTCATCATGAAAAGAGAGAGAGAGAGAGAGAGAAAGAGAGAGAGAGAGAGAAAGAGAGAGACAGAGAGAATTGAATCTAATGCCCCAGCGCTTCAATTGATCTTCTTTTCTGTAAACCTCGACCTGTTGCACTGAAAACCAACAATGGCGGGAGTGAGGAAATTTAAAAAATAAATAACAATACTTCTAACTGCACAATTTTGGAAATTAATACATCATTTTAAAGATAAGATTCTTGATTTTTAATATAATACAAAAAATGGGAATGTGATTTTTTTTTTTTAGTTTTTCGATACCAGACCTCCTTAAACTAATCCTTGCTTGGGTCATAGATTTGGACAATGCATAATGCAAGTCTTGCTAAGCAAAATTTGTCTTGCAATGGCAGCTAGCTTAGGAAATTGAAAATCCTTCCACCATGGTAACAAATCCACAATGAAATTCAACACGTGTAATTCAACCGGGCTCGGAATTACACGTGTTGAATTAATTACAGTAATGAAGTTCAAGACGTGTAATTCCGAACCCGGGCCCGAACTCATCTCCACTAGACGAAACCCGTCGGAATCGACGGTTAGTTTATTTTTTTATTTTTGAAAAGAATAAACTCATATGAAACAACAAATGTAAACTTTATTTCATTGATAAATTTATTCAACCACTTCAGTAAAGACTATAGTCCAGGTTCGTCATTTTTTTTTTTTAATTTACTGAAGGTTTAACGACCGCAGTGAGCAACTCAATGGGCTATAAGCAGTCGCCCGTAATATTTTCACTAATAATGGTCAACGGAATGTTTATTTACATCTTTACATAACGGGAAACGTCTCACCTACGTGAATAAACTGGATCGAATGAATATTAAATTGTATGTATACATCACACAATCCAACGGCATAAAGCAATCAGGTCTTCAAGTGTTCGCTGTTCCGATGAGAACTTTAATACGAATGCCTGCTAGCTTTGCTTTCCGCAACGGTTTGCTCAGAAAAGAGACTTTGGACTATCTCAGTCCCTCCATACTTTCGCCTTCAACAGCGCGTGAGTCAACCGCACGCTTCTCCCATAGACTTTGCATGGGAATTTTGCCGCCCCACAACGCCCGAACCGTTGCCCCCAATCTCAATTTTCTCCTCGACTGGCACATCTACATGGTAAGACCTCTATTTTGATACCTCAATTATATCTTTACGTTCAGCCGTTCTCTCAAAATAGGACTCACAGTATAAAAACTTATAGAATTAATATATAGATTGTGAGACAAATAATATGAATAACTGGAAATTAAAACCTTCTATGAAACAGATTTCAATTTCTCCAATTTTTTTAAATAACCGAATGCAATTTTTACAATAACTAAAACGCGTCGAAATAAACTCCCATTTGAAATTTCGTCAAAATCTGATGATAACTTTGTAGGTCAGGCATTTGGCTTTTATTATTATTAATGACTGTTCACTGCGTGACGTATATTCTAATATAACTTTCATTTTTAGTTCCTTTTCCTATGTAAATTTGAGTGTGTTCTCTTTTGCACTTTCCAAACCTAACGTGATATCTTCTCTCTCACATGAATGAGGTTGGCAACACTTTTGAGGTCAGAGAGAGAGAGAGAGAGTGACGTATGAATGTGATCAGGGCCGGCCCCACAAGGGGGTGCAGCGGGTGCAAGGTACCCGGAAAATGAAAAAGAAGACGGGGGGAGTAGGGGGGATGATGAAACCTAAGAAAAATGAAAATACAAATTTTAATGAAGTTAATTGGTTAAAATTAAGGTATAAACTCAATCTGAATGGTTGTAACATCAGGGGTCCCCCGTAACCGAACTGGCATTTGTTAACGTCCCCATGCACTTTCTTCTGAAATTACGTAGGGTGAGCCAAGGGGAGGTTAGAATAGATGGAGTAAGGCTCCGCCCAGGGCCGGCCGGATATAGCTCTTGCGGGGCCCAGAGCAAAATTTTATTGTGGGCACTAAAAAATAAATCTCATATTTTAATAAAGTCGTTTCTGAAAATTATCGTCCGTGAGGAAGACACACGAACACTACCGTAAAGACAAAACGATTATCTCAAAGAATATTTGCTTTAAGCTTAAGAAAAAGACCATAATACGGACTGAAAGTTCAGAGAGAGAGAGAGACAGAGAGAGAGAGAGAGAGAGAGAGAGAGCGAAAGAGAGAGAGGAGGAAAGAGAGAGAGAGAGAGAGAGAAAGAGAGAAAAAGAGAGAGAGAGAAAGAGAGAAAAGAGAGAGGGAAAGAGATAGAGAAAGATAGAAAGAAAGAGAGAGAGAAAGAGAAAAAGAGAGAGAGGGGAAGAGAGATAGAGAAAGTGAGAGAGAAAAAGAGAGGGAGATATATAGAGAAAGAGAGAGAGAAAAAGAGAGAGAGCAGGGAAGAGAGATAGAAAAAGAGAGAAAAAGAGAGAGCAAAGAGAGAGTGAAAGAGATAGAGAAAGATAGAAAGAAAAAGAGAGAGAAAGAGAAAAAGAGAGAGGGGGAAGAGAGAGAGAGAAAATGAGAGGGAGAGAGAAAGAGAAAAAGAGATAGAGGAACAGAGATAGAGAAAGAGAGAAAAAGAGAGAGATGAAGAGAGATAGAGAAATAAAGAAAAAGAGAGGTAGAGATATAAAGAAAGACAGACAGAGAGAGAGAGAGAGAGAGAGAGAGTAAAAAGTGTTAAAACCGACGACTTTCTTTCCCGGGAGAAGAGGTTTAGGTTGCATTGTGACTCTTATAGCAGCTCATTCACAAAATAATAAAAAGATACCTGCTTAGCGAATATTTTCTCAATGCGAATATTTTTGCATAGGAAATATAATAAGGATCCCTCTAAAATAAATTGGTATAAAAAGTTTTTTTCCCCTGATACATGTTTATGATTGACCTTTAATGCACAGTGGAGTAACTGACAAATTAGTGACATTCTAAACTTTTATACGCGTTCATATATGAAAGCTGCCTTTTTTTTTTTTTTTTTTTTTTCAATTTCTTGTAATGTTGGAAAAGTGGCCTCCATATGTATTCCGAAAGTAACTTGGATATTGTTCTTTTAATTTCCTCAAATTTCTTTTTTTTTTTTTTTTTTTTGATTGGAGGTTTAACGACCACCTTGAGCAACTCAATGGGCTATAAGCAGTCGCCCGTCCCTAATTTAGGGTCACTGGTTCCAGGGAAGGGAGAGAGCCAGTGCCGTAAGACAAACACAACATCCATGCCTGACCGGGATGCGAACCCGGACCCCTTACGGACGAATTATCAGAGGCCAGCGCCGTAGACCACTGCGCCACCGGGGCGGCTCCTTAAATTTAAGTAACAGGTTTTCACACAAATTGTTGGGATATATAAAAGTAGGGCACCGCAAAATGATGAAATTTAATTTGCTATTTCGTGAATGCGGAAAAGATTAAGGTGGTTGCAAAAATCATTTCGAATCTGCAAATCTCAGTGTCCGTACGACGAACAGGGGGGATAACGTATTTAAAAATGGGGAGATTGGAAACAAACAAAACACTTCAAAAATATATTTTTGAGGGCCTTGCGCCCCAAAAGTTACGAAAAAATGTAGTTAAAATTTTGTTACCGAAAATTATTTTGTTTTCTAAACTGCGGGGCCCGGCCCGGCGCTACCGCTCCGTTTGCCCCTATGTTCCAGCAGGCCCTGGCTCCGGCGTGATCAAAATGAAGCCAGCGAAACGTCACGATTCTGACGTCACAGCCTTCGCCGCCATGTTGGTGAGACGCAGTGAGACGACTGAGATCATAACATCACATTGAGTAGTGATGATGTGGCTGCCTTTTTCGATCTATATCTTTAAATTTCAGTATAGGGATCAGTAAACAAAAGCAAGCGATTATTAGGTAACATATAATAAACGTTTTAGGCTGGCTATGATACATTTTTATTGACGTTTTTCGAACTTTATTTTGGATTTTTAACAACTGCAGAAGAGTATGAGCTTTCGTCACCGAGGTCACAATAGCTAACATAACATTTTCTATTTATACTGCTTTACAGAAATCTCTGTATCAAGCTGAATCGATTAATATTGTTAGAAACTCAATTCTATCGGCTCATTTAAGTCCCTGTTTACTCGCAAACTAACAAATCGACTATAAATAACAGCACATTATTTCTACGAGTTCCTCTTGACACAAGTACTTAACATTAAAGTTAAAGTGATTTTGTGTGTGTGTGTGAGTGCGTGGAAATTTCCTCAGATCATCAGATGCGCATAAACTACCCTTGAGAATATTTTTTACGTATCAGTTTATGAGTCCTAACCTTGCAAAATCGAATTCTTAAGAAGGTATGAGCTACAGCGCTTAGTATGAAAAATAAGCAGTTGAACGAATTTTTTTTTGCATTTTAAAATTTTCATAATAAAAATTTCATTTAAAGGTTTACTGGAATTTAGTGGGGGTGGTTCTGGGGCCCAGGCTTCCCCATGAGGTATAACTTGATCCTTCGTTCCTTGTATTGGCTGCTTATTTTTAAATATAATTATATGTGTGTGTGAATACATATTTTACCAACAATGGGAATTTTAAATACAGGTTGTCCGAGAATTATTGGACACAGTACAAAATTATATAAAACAAAACATTAAACAGATAGAAAGAAACTGACTGTACTAACTGACACTGTAACTACACAAGTTAATAAATTTCGATGTGAGATTCCTTGGTTGCTCGTAGTACTTCCAAGCGATACTCGATTTCATGCCATGTATTGGCAAGCATCTGAGGAGTTATGGAATTAATAGCAGCTGTGGTACGCTACATCAGTTCCTGCAAATCAGTACAAGGCGTCTGATAGACACGATCCTTCACATAACCCCACGTGAAATTATCCAATGGAGTTAGATCTGGAGAGCGGGGAGGCCACGGAATGGGACCACCGCCCCCAATCCATCTGTTGGGCAAATGCTCATTTAGGCACTTACGTACACACCTAGACCAATGCGGAGGCGCGCCGTCTTGTTGGAAAACGACGTTGTCATATCTTTTGATCTTTGGTATAACGAAATTTTCTAGCATATCCAAGTAAATGTCACCATTTATGGTTTTTTCGCAGCAGAAGAAAGGGACAATCACTTCTCTTTTTGATAGGGCGCACCACACATTAACTTTTGGAGAATCACGTTCCAGTTCAATAGCAGCATGAGGCGGTTCACTGCCCCATTTCTTACAGTTGTGACGATTCACAAAACCTGATACATGAAATGTGGGTTTATCACTAAAAACTACAGTACTGAGAAAGTTTTCGTCGTTTTCCACTCGATTCAGCATATCCACAGCAAAATCGTATCGCAGAGTGTGATCATTTACATGCATCTTTTACACTATTTGAATTTTATAAGCATGGAACTTTAATTTTTTGTGAAATATATCGTGAACTGTCGATTTTGGAATGCACATTTCTCTGCTTGCTTTACGAACGAATTTCCTGGAGCTATGTCGGAAACTTTCATTAACTTGGTCAACCGCTGACGCTATGCTTACCGGCTCCTCCACGATGTTCCACATTGCCAGTTTCTTTAAACTGTTTCATCCACCGCTTAATTGAATTCGTTGACGGAGGATTACAACCATACTCAAAAACGGTAGTCTTTTAACTTTAATGACAGACTTTAATTCCGCAAGCCATAACACACACACACATCGCCTTCTGCTGTACGGATGACATGACTACTGATTGTGCATTTCTCATACATTCCTCATCAGGCCACACCTAGCGCCATCTATTGGATTCTGGGAATAACAATTCTGCAAAACAAAAATATAGAAACCGTGTTAGTAATACGTGACATAGAAAAATAGACAATTCTCATAGTTTTTTTTTTTGTACATAATTTTGTAATGTGTCCAATAATTCTCGGACACCCTCACTTCCGTGTCGTATTAGTTTCTATATGTTTCTATTCCTACATGTGTGTTTTTTGTTATGTATTGATTGCTATTATTACAATTGTAAAAAAAGTAGGTTAAAGTATTTATTTAATAATATATATCAAATACGTGGAGATAATGTAAATGGACGTTGTCATCGCTGTGTCCACGTTATTTTATAAACAATGCATAGTGATTGAAAAATTGTGTTCCGACACCGCTGGGATCGAACCCCAGATCTCTCGATAACGAGTCGAGTGCGTTCGCATTCACGCTACGGCGTCAACAATTCTCAGCGCCATGCGTGGTATATCAGTCAGCATCTGACTACACGAATCCGTATTGATGGTCTCAGCAACTGAGATGTCGTCATCTGGTGGCATTTAACGCAACAGCTCTTTAATTCTAGCTGATAAATTCACAATTGTTCAGTAGCTATGCGTTGTTTATAAAATAACGTGGACAGAGCGATGACATCGTCCGTTTACTTATTTAATGATGTTTAAGTATATATCGGCTCTTAACAAATTATTGGACACATCCAAACTGAGAACGAGTCTCCTCGAATACAATTTTTTTTGTTCATTTTATTTCTGTCTTTTATTATTTAGTTTTTTTTAGGGCCCCAACATTTTTTTTGCACCCGGGCTCCTGTTTGTAGAAGGCCGGGCCTGAATGTGATATGAACGATAGATAAAAAGGGATAATACAGCAGTTGCTATGTGTATGTGTGGAGATGTTCACTCTATGTAAAAACTAGATTACATATGGCTCTATTGTGGACCTACTGAAATATTGCTGGACCAACAAAAGGTTATCGTAAGTTGACTTCTGTTTATGTTTCGTTGGCAGTTAGCTATTGCGTCGTATCCTCATTTAGTTCAACATTCCTTAGGCATTGTTTTAGACATAGCGTAACACCAATCTTGCTCACAAAAAAGGCTCACGTTATAACTGAAAACCTCCATAGTCCATACTCTCTCTCTCTCTCTCTCTCTCTCTCTGCCGTCTCACTTCCATGTCGTATTAGTTGATCGTTTGCAGGGGCGGTTCGTCATTAGGGGCAAGAGGGGCCGGGCCCCACCTAAAAACTTCTATTTTTAGAAAAAAATTTTTTGCCCTGATTCTTATTCTCTCTCCTAAGTCATCATCATCATTGTAAACCATTATCAATCTACTGCTGGAAGAAGGTCTCCCCAAGTTTCCTCCACAAAGGTCTGTCTTGTACCAGTCTCCTCCATGTCACTCCTGCAAACTTTCGAATTTCATCCACCCATCTCCCATGTGGTCTTCTTCTGGCTCTTTTCCTGTCCCTTGGAATCCAATCTAAAATTTCGTCTGTGTCTGTCGTTCTGGCAGTATGTCCAGCCCATTGCCATTTCAGGGATTTAACTCTGATCATGATGTCTTCCACTCTTGTCATTTTTCGGATCCACGAGTTCCTCTTCTTATCTCTCCTGGTTACACCAAGCATGCACCTCTCCATGCTGCTTTGAGTTGTCTCCAGCCTTTGTATGTCTCTTTTAGTTAAGGTCCACGTCTCTGCACCATACGTAAGCACTGGAAGGATGCATTGATCAAACACTGTTCTTTTAAGACATAATGGCATATTGCTCTTGAAAATTATGCTGTTTCTTCCAAAAGCTCTCCAGGCAAGTTTTGTACGCCGATTAATTTCTTCATCAATGTGACCCTCACTTGATATCTGCTGTCCAAGATAAACGTACGTGTCTGTTATCTCCAGCTTTTCTCCATCAATCGATAAATCTTTATTTCTTGTAAAAACATTGAACATCAATTTTGTCTTCTGAAAGTTCATTTTTAATCCCACTTCTTTACTCTTGTCAGCAAGTTCCTGGATCATACTCTGCATCTCTGATAGGGTAGTTTCAAAAATGACTACGTCATCAGCAAAACGAAGGTGGGTTAGATAATCTCCATTAATATTTATCCCTTTGTTTTCCCAGTTCAGTGATTGAAAGACATTTTCCAATGTGGCATTAAAGAGGTTCGGAGATATGGTGTCACCTTGTCATACTCCCTTTCCAATTTTTATGTGTGTTGTATTTTCAAACAGCCGAATCTTTGCACTTGCATTTTCATAGATGTTATTAATAATATTAATGTACGCATCTTCAATACCGCAGAATTTCAGAGCCATTGTAACTGCTGATGGTTTCACCGAATCAAAGGCTTTTTCATAATCGATAAAAGCCATACACAATGGAAGTTCATATTCCCTCGCTCTTTCAATTAGTTCTCTCAGTACGTGGATATGATCTATTGTGCTGTAGCCACTCCGGAATCCAGCTTGTTCTCTCGGTTGAGCCATGTCCAGTGTTACCTTCAAGTGGTGTGAAAGAACTTTAGTGAAGATTTTATAAACTACTGATAGAAGGCTGATAGGTCGGTAGTTTCCGAGATCCTCAATGTCACCTTTCTTATGTAGCAGGATCATTGTAGCGGTGTTCCAATCCTCGGGAATCTTTCCTTCATTAAGGCATCGAGTGAAAATTTGGGCGAGTGCTGTTTCGATTTCTCCACTTGCTTCTTGTATGATGTCTACAGTAATTCCATCTTCTCCTGGAGTTTTCCCCCGATTCATGTTCTTGATTGCATGTGCAACTTCTGCTGGGAGGACTGGAAGAACTCTGGTACTGGTACCTTCCATGATGTCTGTAGTACATGTATCATCCCTTTCATATAGTTTGGAGTAGAAATATTTCACTCTTGTCAAAATTTCGCCTCTATTTCTTGTTACAGAACCATCTTCTTTTCTCAGTGCCATAATCTGTTTTCTTCCCTTACTGAGATGTCCCTTTGCTATCTTTAGGCTTTGGTTGTTTTCAATTGCTTTCCTTACTAGTTCACAGTTGAATTTCCTTACGTCTTCAGTGATACTTTTTCGTACTGTCTTGCATTGCTCTATATATTTCACTTTGGAAGTCACATCTTCTTTGGTTGTCCTCATCTCTCTTCTTTTTTGCATCAACATTTTGGGTTTTCCTGATAATTTGTTCACATGCAACTTGTTCTTATACCCAGCTAATTTTGTTGCTGTTTCCATAAGAGCTTTGGTTACTTTTCTGTTAACTTCAGAAATATCTACTTCTTCCGATGTTAGGCCTTCTAAAGCAGAGAATCTGTTCTTCAGTTCAAACTTGAAAGTATTATGGTGTTTTTTAAGGTTGGTTATGTCAATACATTTTGTTTGTCTTATGAGCTTGCCACGTTCGAGTTTAGTGTTGAGGTGCATCTTACATCTCACCAATCTATGGTCACTACCTGTGTTGAACTTGTTTAGTACACTGCAATCTTCTACGACGAATTTTTTGTTACACATAATAAAATCAATTTCACTTGTCGTCCCATTTGGATGTCTCCATGTCCATTTCCTGTGTGGCTTTTTCTTGAAAAAGGAGTTCAAGATGAAAAACCCTTCTGCCTCTGCAAACTCAACGAGAGTATTTCCATGCTGGTTTCTCTCTCTTAAGTACATGGTGATAAACCTTTCCCTTCAAAAACCATTACCTAAGGGAAAAGTTTCCTTCAAAAACGAAAAACTATTCCCTGAGGAAAGAGATCACGTTCAGAGTGTGAGGTTATTGTGGCCAGTTCCAACAGGCCCCAGTAACATCACTACGCAAGCAAAGAGGAGACGATTTCCTCCCCGTCTCATTCAGTATGATGACCTACATAGAACACTGCCTTAACGCGTGTGCAAAAAAAAGCTGTGGGGCCAGATCTATCTGGCCCCGCGCTAATTTGATTGGCCAGGAGAGTGTCCATTTCCTTAACGCCGTGGGTTGACGGAGAAGCTTACCCCGACCAAGCTGAAGGGTTTCAAATCTCATAACAAAGTTCAGTTAGTTGTTTTTTCTGTGTGTGTCTCTCTCGGTGATGTGTTGTTCCTTTGTGTCGTGACTTTTTTGCTTGTCGAGTACAATGAATGGAGTGGATATTTTGTTAATATCTCCGTTCTTTGCTTTAAATCTGAAAGAAAAGCTTCATTTAAAAACTTAGTGCTTATCGCCCCAAGAATTTGTAGTTTGAGCTTCACTTAAAGAAACACAGTGCTCATCAGCCCAAGAATTTGAGTCGAAAAGCTTCACTTAAAAATACTCGGTGCTTATCAGCCCAAGAATTTGAGTTTCCAAGAGTATGAAGTTTATAAAGCGCTTTGCAGAACTAATTTCAGTTTTAAATGAGAGGATTTTCTATGTTAAAAGTAAATAAATAAATGAGAAAACATGTAAGTATAATTTGCACATGAGTACATATATGTTTTTAGGTTTCACAAGTTCTTTAAAAAAAAGGTTAAACCTTTCTAATAATGTAAATGGTAGTATGATACTCATTCTATATGGGACGAAATTCATGAAACATTCCCTCCCTGCATATATTTGGAGTTATTATTTTTTCACTACATTTTTTTATCCTGTGAATCCTGTGATTATTCCTCAGTTGAGAAATCTGAAGAAACACAAAGCACAACTAACATAAATTAATGCTCATATGTTTTAAGGTAAAAATTTTATTTAAGGAGTTTTAACATTTTTCTGTTAATAGTTATGCATTCTGTTCTGAGGAAAATTTTTTTCATGTGCAATTTTTTTCATGTGCAATTTTTTTCATGTTGACCCATTCCTACCTGATTTGGGCATTATTGTGAGTCAAGGGGGTAAACAGAGGCAGAGTAAAGGAATCTTGAGGGTGGGGTGGGGGTCTGAATAGTTGGCATAATATTGACAGTTTTTTTTTTATTTCATTGTTTGACTTCGGTTACTGGCCCCACCTGTTTCAGTTGCCACGAGCCGAGACTGATCGTTTGTCATAGGATTCTGGGAGCAGACCAGTGTTGCCAAGTTGGGGGTTTTCCCGTTAAATTTAGGGGGAAATACAAATTTTGAAGATGACAATCCGAATTTTGGTGTAAATGTGGTTAAGTCAGATAATATCCGAAAACTTGAAAATTCCATCGTCCTGGAGCGGGACTCGAATCCGCGTCTTCCAGATAGCGCCCGGGTATGCTAACCACTACACCACCCAGAACGCCCAAGTCTCAAGTTTACGATTAATTTGAATATAACCATCACAGGATTCGCTAGTCGGTGTAGTGGTTAGAATACCCGTGTGCTATTTGGGAGATGCGGATTCTTGTCTCGCTCCAGTACGGTGAAATTGTCATGTTTTCGGATATTAGCTGACTTAACGTCCTTGTCACATTTACACTAAAAATCGGATTGTCATCTGCAAAATTTGTATTACATGGTGTAATCCCGTATTTATTTCATGATTTAGGGAAAATTTTGAATTGCTGTGACGTCCTGAAAATTCCCACGATCCCAGTGACTGGAAGAAGCAGCGTTGGTGGTCCCTGTGATTTCATCTCCAGAAACTCCGGGGCCTTTACACGTGTTAAACACGAAGGAGGTTTAAAATTAAATATACACTGGCGGAAAGTGAAAAAAGAACACCAAGAAGGAATTGGCGGACAATCATGTAATTTACATATGCTAATGGGGTCGAGATTACGTAGGTGAGATGTTAATTTCGGGACCAACCGGTGAGCGCTTACGCCACAGCACGGCATAATATGCAAATTATCGTCGGTGATATTGAAGGAGTTCGGCGAAGTGAAGGTAATCAGTCGTCGGCGTACGGACACGTGCGAAGACCCTGAAGAACCCGCAATGCCTGGACATGGAAGACGTGTACGATTTCAGCAGTTATCCGACTTTGAGCGAGGTCGTCTAGTCGGACTCCGCGAGGTCGGGTGGTCGTATCGTCGTATTGCGGAGTGAATTGGATGGGAAGTATCAGTGGTGGTACGATGGTGGCGTAGATGGTCCGAGGAACATTCCCACACGAGAAGACGTGGAACCGGGAATCACAAACGGACTGATGAGCGGACCGATCAATGCATAAGAAGAGCGGCGTTGTCAAGCAGAACATCCACTGCGACGCAAATCCGAGCTGCCGTTGCACCTGAGGTGACTGTGCGAACAATCCGCAACCGTCTACTGGATGCAGGACTACGTGCACGTGTTCCTCTGGCATGTGTACCTCTGACTCCAGCCCACCGTCAGGAACGGCTGCAGTGGTGTCGCCAACGTCTGCACTGGAGAACGCAATGGCGATCTGTCGTGTTCAGCGATGAAAGCAGATTCTCCTTGGGAGCTTCCGATGGCCGTATGCGTGTTCGCAGACGCACAGGGGAGCGTCTCCACCCTTCTTGCATCCACCAGCGACACACAGGGCCTACACCTGGTCTCCTGGTGTGGGGAGCGATCAGCTATTACTCCCGTAAACAACTAGTGCTTGTACCGGGTACGTTAAACAGCACCTCCTACATCAACAACATAATTCAGCCCGTTGTTGTGCCGTTTGTAAGGTCGGTCCATCGTGGTGTTTTCCAGCAAGATAACGCACGCCCACACACGGCACGTGCAACGCAACATGCACTTCAGGGTGTGAGACAACTTCCATGGCCTGCAAGGTCACCGGATTTGCCCCCATTGAGCACTTGTGGGATTTTTTGGGTCAACGACTTATCCGGTCTCCACGGCCAGCCACGACCATCCCGGATTTACGGGTCCAGGTTGAGGATGCTTGGAACTCAATACCCCAAACTTACATCCAACATCTGTACGACAAACTCCATGCCAGAATCGCACAGTGTGACGCAGTTCATGGCGGTTCAACCTCGTACTAACCATGTTACATGGAAATGTTATTTTTCAGTTTACCAGCAAATACAGTTGTATTTCGCCATAATGTTTTGATCACGTTATCCTCTGTATTCCGTTACTATGCTGTATAAATTTCGTTGGTATCAGACGTCTCCTTCTTGGTGTTCTTTTTTCACTTGCCGCCAGTGTATGTATATATATATATAGATATTAATTTTAGCATTTAATTTTCTCAGGAAAAGAGTTAACCCCCCCCCCCATCCCCTCAGAAGCTACGGCGACCCATCTCGGAAACCCCAACGACCCAAATTTGTGTCCCGACCCATATGATAAGAACCTCTGGCTTAGACCCTTGGACCACCAGGGCGGCTATTTTCGGACCTTTCCTGTTATCTGCCCACCACTGTTTGCTTTTGTTCATTGTGATATAAAATGACACTATTTGACTTCCGAATAAGAATGCTTTCAAGCAGATCCTGATTTTGATTGTATCGTTCCGCTTTGTTTATATAAAACCTGATCACAACCAACATGAGAGAAAGTAATTCACGATAAACGTTTTGGGAAATAGTAACACTATACTATAGTGATCCGATTTATTGGCGTAGGAAATAGCCACATAAGCGTTTCCAAGCTTTCGCACTTCAACCAGATGGCTTTTTCAATGAAGTTAAACAGAAACTGCAACTGAAAAATAAAACGCATTAACAATTTGAACGCGGGAACGTGACTTGACAATAAATAGATACGACGTTATATTCATATAAAAATACGAGGCATCACGTTGGTTGCGCGCGCGGTATCCTGGTAGGCAGAGGGCGTTACTTGAAGAATTGGTTCCAAATTCGTAGCAACTCGAGTGAGACGCTATCATTGCAAGTATCGCTGTTGGTAATGATCTCCAAGGTTTCCCGAATGGCTGTACATTTAGAGGTAGAGTAGCTAGCTAATTTCTTTATAGCATCCCACATAAGAGTAGCGGACTTGAATTTGACTTCTCTGCATAATACCGTGGCTACTTTACCGTATTTTGTGTCCCTTTTATGTTCGTTGACTCTGATTCCAAACGAATGCTTGGTCATTCCAATGTAGTATCTTTTGGAGCCGTCCGGATACTGTAGGGGAATCGCATAAACACCTGCTTCGCAGGAGGGAGAAGGTGTTACTTATAGAATTGGTTCCAAATTTGTTTTACCAACAGCGATACTTGCAATGATCGCAGGAGAGAGGTGGTTTTTCACTATTTCTCTTTAGCATAATATATAAAGATGCAGGAGACCTTATACCGACGCCGTAGTTAATCTTCTTGAGGGCGTTTTTGAGTTTGTAAGACACATTTGGTATGTTGGGAATTGAGCCTAAATAACGTAGTTGCGGCACAGGAAGATTAGAATGTTTGACCCTGGCTTTTTGGATAAAGTTACGAATCTGATTCAATGAGTATCTTGCATCAGTGGCCAACTTGATGACGCTTTCAATTTCATGTTTTCCAGAATGGGTATCAGAGGAAATAGCGAAAGCTCTGGGCTGTGCCTGCCCCGCAGGACGCCCACGACATAAAGGCAGATAGAAGCGAGAACGAACGTCTGCGTAGCTCAGTTGGTAGAGTGACTTGTTCCGAAATAAGAGGACTCGGGTTCGATCCCCGGCGTGGACCAAAATGACGGAGAAATTTACTTCGTTTTAATGGCGCCCGAACTTCCCGGATGACCCGGCCGTTCAAGATCTCGCAATGGTGTGATGTTCTTTCCACACCGCAAGACAGGAAAAATAAGTGAACCTCTTCTCCAGCGCTTCGAAAAATAAATGTGTGTGATGTTGCATTCCACACACCAGATTGACTGGGAGTTCTCAAGTGCCCGTTCTACAGCGGATGGCTGCCTTCAACGATTCATGGTCACGGCTGACCAGTGGGCCATGCCCCCGGCCCTCCTTCGGGGGGATGGGGAGATATGACGTGCCTGCCCGCAGGACGCACACGACATAAAGGCAGATAGCATCGAGAACGAACGCCTGCGTAGCTCAGTTGGTAGAGTGAGCAACAAATATTGAAGACTCGTGCGACATTAATCACTGAAGCGATGAAAGATTTCCGTCTTTAGCACGATTTAATGATTAAAAGATGAGAAATATATACAATTAAAAAAAAAACATGAGCACTTTCGAGGCAGCGGCTGCCTCTTCTTCAGATGTAATAAATAGATACACATTTAATCTATATATAATATAGATCATTGCATTGTGGGAAGCATGGTAAGTTAGCCAATAGTAATCTACATGCGTCAAAAATGTTGCGTATACTGTTGGCCCAATGGTCTGAAGAAGAAAAACATGGAAATATATAACAGAAATAAATGGTGTAGGGTGAACATTCAATTTTAAGTTTATATTACAATTTATAATTTACATTTTTAATAAGGGATTTCCAAACGTTATGTAACTCATAGGGGGCATGTTCATTACAACATTGCTCACTGGAGGCCTCTATATACACACTTTCAGCAATTAAAAGATCACCAGGTTTACTAGGAGTATTAATTATTCTAACATTGCTCCAGTCGGGATAAAGATCATCTTGTGTAACAGATTTGGCTAGTGATGTGCAATACATGCCTGTTTTAATATTGTATTTGTGTTCTTTAATTCGTAATGCAATATTGCGTTTTGTAGAACCCACATAATTAGAACTATAATTATGAACGCACTTCGTCTTGTTAAGAAACGTTCATATTTCAAATTTAAAGACAGCCTTTATCAACAGTTGGAGGGCTCCCCAATGGGTTCCCCCGGTCTGCTGTTCTAGCTGAAATTTTGTTACAGCACATTGAAAATCAGGTCATTGGTTCCTTCCCTCACCGCCCGTTGCTTTATTTAAGGTACGTTGACGACATCCTGGTTGCATGGCCTCACAACCGGGATGATTTACACTTATTCGCCAACGAACTATCATCCATGTTCCCAACTATCAGGCTCACGATAGAATTTGAAGCTAATAACTGCTTACCTTACTTGGATATTCTTATTCGTAAGGACTATAGCCTTAACTGCATTACCACTTGTGTATACAGAAAACCCAGTCATACACCTATTTTAATACCTTATCATTCTTCACATCCTAAACAACATAAGTTGACAGCATTATTCTATTTGTTTAGAAGAGCTCACTCACATTCATCAACTACTGAATTATTTCAGCAAGAAGTTAACTATATTTTTGGTTTGGCTAAGCAATATGAGTTCCCTAAATATCTGATTAGGCAAGTGTTTGGCAAGGTTAAATATGCCTTACATACCACCCTGTTAAGAAACTCCAACTGCAATTCCATATATGTTGGCTCTATGCAATACAATCCACATTTAACGAGAGCCTTAACACAACTATGTAAACCATATGACTTGAAGTTTGGTTCACGCACACGAAACTTATTTTCAGTAGTTCGTAAGGATCGTGAACGGAATAGCAAAATGGGACAGTGGGGTATTTACAATATCCCTCTGGTTAAGGCAACTACAGGACAAGCAGCTTCTAATTATGTGGGATCTACAAAACGCAATATTGCATTACGAATTAAAGAACACAAATACAATATTAAAACAGGCATGTATTGTACATCACTAGCCAAATCTGTTACACAAGGTGATCTTAATCCCGACTGGAGCAATGTTAGAATAATTAATACTCCTAGTAAACCTGGTGATCTTTTAATTGCTGAAAGTGTGTATATAGAGGCCTCCGGTGAGCAATGTTGTAATGAACATGCCCCCTATGAGTTACATAACGTTTGGAAATCCCTTATTAAAAATGTAAATTATAAATTGTAATATAAACTTAAAATTGAATGTTCACCCTACACTATTTATTTCTGTTATATATTTCCATGTTTTTCTTCTTCAGACCATTGGGCCAACAGTATACGCAACATTTTTTTGACGCATGTAGATTACTATTGGCTAACTTACCATGCTTCCCACAATGCAATGATCTATATTATATATAGATTAAATGTGTATCTATTTATTACATCTGAAGAAGAGGCAGCCGCTGCCTCGAAAGTGCTCATGTTTTTTAATTGTATATATTTCTCATCTTTTAATCATTAAATCGTGCTAAAGACGGAAATCTTTCATCGCTTCAGTGGTAGAGTGACTTGTTCCGAAATAAGTGGACTCGGGTTCGATCCCCGGCGTGGACAAAAATGACGGAGAAATTTACTTCGTTATAGCTCTTCGAATTCGAGAACAGAAGGACAGCTGTTTTGTATTCTGCGGGACAGAAAGAGCTGCGGAGCATCAGGTTGGGGACGGACGTGGGTTTATAGTAGACTTGTGTATCGTAGTTACTAATGGTCCAATAATATGGATCACTAGTATAGGGATCCGATTTACTACTTAATTGGTGGACTGTTTCTCGTTATCAAATGTTATGGGAATTTTGTTTTATTGGTATATAAAATGACACTATAAATCACAAAAACCTACTTATTCACTTTTTAATAAAATGTAAACTGTTTAAGAAATATACTGTATAAAAGAAAACAAATTATACAGTATAAGAAAACAAATGAAAACAAACAGCTACAAATGAAGTACCAATATCACTCTAGGGGCCAATATGCAACGATATCTTTTATACTATACTGTGCAAATTAATTGGGACAAAGTAAAAAATCACTCTTTTTTCCAAAACTATGCCTTTATGTCATTCTATGCCTTGATATACACTGATAAATACCTGTATTAGTATGAAGTATGTCCTCCTTTAGCAGAAATGACCTCTTGAATTTGTTTTGGCATTGACTCCACTAATTGAGTGCACATATTTTTGACTTCATAATCGTGGAACCACACTTTTGTAGCATTCGTTATCATGTGTTCTTTGGTTGTACAGTCCATTTTACCTAAACGTCTCTTTAAAATATTCCACATGGGATTTAAGTCTGATGAATTTCCAGGCCAATCAAGCAAATGAATTTGATTTTCCAGCATGGAATTCTTGACCAATTTCGAATTGTGACATGGGGCCAAGTCATGTTGAAATGTCCCGTCAAAAGTTTGCAAGAATGGAACAATCCTACGTTGTAATATTTCTACGTACTTGCCTGAATGCATCATACCTTGAACAGGAACTAAGATTCCAGTGCCATTCGATGTGAAAAAACCCCAAGACATCTGTTTCAGAGGGTGTTTTACAGTTTGTTTGACATGCTCAGGTCTTAAGGGTTCACAGTTGCTTCGTCTAACGACATTTGCTTGGTAACCCTGCACAAATAAATGAGTTTCATCACTGAAAATTACCTTTTTCCAGTCGTCAGCAGTCCATGATTTATATGTTTTGGCCCATGCTAAACGTTTTATCTTCATTTTCGTATTCAAATATTGTTTTTTCGTTGGTCTTCTTGCCTTCCGGCCAACTTCCAGAAGCTTACGGCGTACAGTTGAATCATTAACATCACGACCACTAGCCAATAAATCTCTTTGAAGGTCGGTGCTTGTTTTTTTTTTTTTTTTTTTTTTGGATTCATTTTACTATTTCTGATTAGATATTTATCGGTTCGTGGAGTTGTTTTTCGTTTTCTTCCACATTTACCTCTCCTTTTTGGAGACGATGATCCAGATGCATTGTATCGCGTAAGCAGTCTTGATACACTTGGTTTGCCTACACCAACTGCAGAAGCGAAATCTCTCACTGTCATAGAAGTGTGATCCTTCAGAGCAATTGTTTTTTCACGCTTCCTTGGGGAAATATGCATTTTTCAATACACGAAAGCAACACGTACTCACAAAGAACAAAAACGTACGTCCACCTGTCACACACGAAAGCTCACAACTGAAGCTGAAGTGCCTATTTCCTGTTTAAAACCGGTCAAACCACATTCTTACTATCAAGCTCTAACAGTCACAGCACCTCACAGCTGATGAAACCGGTTTACATGGGTTTCTGACATCAACTGGCGATCACATTACAATTCTGAGAATAAAATAGCTGGTCCCACTTAATTTGCACGGTATAGTAATTTCTAAAAATGGATCGTCATTAGTTTTTAATCTTTTTCGCCACATAAATTCACATAGGTACGAATCCAACATGCTCCAATGAGTGCCCCAACGAGTTTCATTTTTAAATTTCGCCTTTCCCAACGTAGATTCCACTGATTGAGTATGGGCACCTGTGTTCGGATTTACAAAGTTCAGTGAATGATTTACCCGCAAATGTAAATAATCTTCTTCAGATAGACGGTTGTCCGTTCGCCATTCGTCATATATTATCGTAGTCCCAGGATGTATATACGTATTGCTTAATAATTGGCATCAAAACACGGCTACTTCGCTCGGGAACAGCTATAAGGAAGCACTCATGAGTTTCCCTGCAAATTCCTCCGAAAACCCATTGCTCTGTTTTTCCTTTTTAGAAAAGAAAATTTTATCTATTTCTACTGTAAGTCCTGGTCCTCCTATCAACGAAGGTTTCTTTAAGATGATTCCACCTAAAATCTCTGTCTTATGATTCCAATGGCAAAACTTCCTTACATATTTTTTTCGCAATTAATGTACTCCCAAGGATGAAAATTTGCGCATCGATAAAACTAATTTTAAGTTATAGCATGGGATGATTAATACTTGCTAAAACATAACCATAATTTTATTAAAAATCAATATTTTTCTTTGAGTAATGTTCAGACATGTTAATAGATGGCGCGACCTGGACACTGATGACGTCAGTAGACAAACAAATATTGGATTGCTTAATTATGGTTAGGAAGGTGCCCCTATGGGGTCCCCCCTGTATCCATTGCTTTCTCAGATTTTGTTGCAGGACTTAGAGGATACCCACATTCCTGTTTCAACCATAAAAGCACTTCTTTACATCAGGTACGTCGACAACGTATTGGTTGTATGGCCTTCAGGTTTCGATGAGCTTCTTTCCTTTGCCACTTTACTTTCTTCACGACACCATTCTATCAAGTTCTTTCCTTTGCCACTTTACTTTCTTCACGACACCATTCTATCAAGTTCTTTCCTTTGCCACTTTACTTTCTTCACGACACCATTCTATCAAGTTCTTTCCTTTGCCACTTTACTTTCTTCACGACACCATTCTATCAAGTTCTTTCCTTTGCCACTTTACTTTCTTCACGACACCATTCTATCAAGTTCTTTCCTTTGCCACTTTACTTTCTTCACGACACCATTCTATCAAGTTCTTTCCTTTGCCACTTTACTTTCTTCACGACACCATTCTATCAAGTTCTTTCCTTTGCCACTTTACTTTCTTCACGACACCATTCTATCAAGTTCTTTCCTTTGCCACTTTACTTTCTTCACGACACCATTCTATCAAGTTCTTTCCTTTGCCACTTTACTTTCTTCACGACACCATTCTATCAAGTTCTTTCCTTTGCCACTTTACTTTCTTCACGACACCATTCTTTCAAGTTCTTTCCTTTGCCACTTTACTTTCTTCACGACACCATTCTATCAAGTTCTTTCCTTTGCCACTTTACTTTCTTCACGACACCATTCTTTCAAGTTCTTTCCTTTGCCACTTTACTTTCTTCACGACACCATTCTATCAAGTTCTTTCCTTTGCCACTTTACTTTCTTCACGACACCATTCTATCAAGTTCTTTCCTTTGCCACTTTACTTTCTTCACGACACCATTCTTTCAAGTTCTTTCCTTTGCCACTTTACTTTCTTCACGACACCATTCTATCAAGTTCTTTCCTTTGCCACTTTACTTTCTTCACGACACCATTCTATCAAGTTCTTTCCTTTGCCACTTTACTTTCTTCACGACACCATTCTATCAAGTTCTTTCCTTTGCCACTTTACTTTCTTCACGACACCATTCTATCAAGTTCTTTCCTTTGCCACTTTACTTTCTTCACGGCACCATTCTATCAAGTTCTTTCCTTTGCCACTTTACTTTCTTCACGACACCATTCTATCAAGTTCTTTCCTTTGCCACTTTACTTTCTTCACGACACCATTCTATCAAGTTCTTTCTTTCCTTTGCCACTTTACTTTCTTCACGGCACCATTCTATCAAGTTCTTTCCTTTGCCACTTTACTTTCTTCACGACACCATTCTATCAAGTTCTTTCCTTTGCCACTTTACTTTCTTCACGACACCATTCTATCAAGTTCTTTCCTTTGCCACTTTACTTTCTTCACGACACCATTCTATCAAGTTCTTTCCTTTGCCACTTTACTTTCTTCACGACACCATTCTATCAAGTTCTTTCCTTTGCCACTTTACTTTCTTCACGACACCATTCTTTCAAGTTCTTTCCTTTGCCACTTTACTTTCTTCACGACACCATTCTATCAAGTTCTTTCCTTTGCCACTTTACTTTCTTCACGACACCATTCTATCAAGTTCTTTCCTTTGCCACTTTACTTTCTTCACGACACCATTCTATCAAGTTCTTTCCTTTGCCACTTTACTTTCTTCACGACACCATTCTGTCAAGTTCTTTCCTTTGCCACTTTACTTTCTTCACGACACCATTCTTTCAAGTTCTTTCCTTTGCCACTTTACTTTCTTCACGACACCATTCTATCAAGTTCTTTCCTTTGCCACTTTACTTTCTTCACGACACCATTCTATCAAGTTCTTTCCTTTGCCACTTTACTTTCTTCACGACACCATTCTATCAAGTTCTTTCCTTTGCCACTTTACTTTCTTCACGACACCATTCTATCAAGTTCTTTCCTTTGCCACTTTACTTTCTTCACGGCACCATTCTATCAAGTTCTTTCCTTTGCCACTTTACTTTCTTCACGACACCATTCTATCAAGTTCTTTCCTTTGCCACTTTACTTTCTTCACGACACCATTCTATCAAGTTCTTTCCTTTGCCACTTTACTTTCTTCACGACACCATTCTATCAAGTTCTTTCTTTCCTTTGCCACTTTACTTTCTTCACGGCACCATTCTATCAAGTTCTTTCCTTTGCCACTTTACTTTCTTCACGACACCATTCTATCAAGTTCTTTCTTTCCTTTGCCACTTTACTTTCTTCACGGCACCATTCTATCAAGTTCTTTCCTTTGCCACTTTACTTTCTTCACAGCACCATTCTATCAAGTTCTTTCCTTTGCCACTTTACTTTCTTCACGACACCATTCTATCAAGTTCTTTCCTTTGCCACTTTACTTTCTTCACGACACCATTCTATCAAGTTCTTTCCTTTGCCACTTTACTTTCTTCACGACACCATTCTATCAAGTTCTTTCCTTTGCCACTTTACTTTCTTCACGACACCATTCTATCAAGTTCTTTCCTTTGCCACTTTACTTTCTTCACGACACCATTCTTTCAAGTTCTTTCCTTTGCCACTTTACTTTCTTCACGACACCATTCTATCAAGTTCTTTCCTTTGCCACTTTACTTTCTTCACGACACCATTCTATCAAGTTCTTTCCTTTGCCACTTTACTTTCTTCACGACACCATTCTATCAAGTTCTTTCCTTTGCCACTTTACTTTCTTCACGACACCATTCTATCAAGTTCTTTCCTTTGCCACTTTACTTTCTTCACGGCACCATTCTATCAAGTTCTTTCCTTTGCCACTTTACTTTCTTCACGACACCATTCTATCAAGTTCTTTCCTTTGCCACTTTACTTTCTTCACGACACCATTCTATCAAGTTCTTTCTTTCCTTTGCCACTTTACTTTCTTCACGGCACCATTCTATCAAGTTCTTTCCTTTGCCACTTTACTTTCTTCACGACACCATTCTATCAAGTTCTTTCTTTCCTTTGCCACTTTACTTTCTTCACGGCACCATTCTATCAAGTTCTTTCCTTTGCCACTTTACTTTCTTCACGGCACCATTCTATCAAGTTCTTTCCTTTGCCACTTTACTTTCTTCACGACACCATTCTATCAAGTTCTTTCCTTTGCCACTTTACTTTCTGCACGGCACCATTCTATCAAGTTCTTTCCTTTGTCACTTTACTTTCTTCACGACACCATTCTATCAAGTTCTTTCCTTTGCCACTTTACTTTCTTCACGACACCATTCTATCAAGTTCTTTCCTTTGCCACTTTACTTTCTTCACGACACCATTCTATCAAGTTCTTTCCTTTGCCACTTTACTTTCTTCACGGCACCATTCTATCAAGTTCTTTCCTTTGCCACTTTACTTTCTTCACGACACCATTCTATCAAGTTCTTTCTTTCCTTTGCCACTTTACTTTCTTCACGACACCATTCTATCAAGTTCTTTCCTTTGCCACTTTACTTTCTTCACGACACCATTCGATCAAGTTCTTTCCTTTGCCACTTTACTTTCTTCACGACACCATTCTATCAAGTTCTTTCCTTTGCCTCTTTACTTTCTTCACGACACCATTCTATCAAGTTCTTTCCTTTGCCACTTTACTTTCTTCACGGCACCATTCTATCTAGTTCTTTCCTTTGCCACTTTACTTTCTTCACGACACCATTCTATCAAGTTCTTTCCTTTGCCACTTTACTTTCTTCACGACACCATTCTATCAAGTTCTTTCCTTTGCCACTTTACTTTCTTCACGGCACCATTCTATCAAGTTCTTTCCTTTGCCACTTTACTTTCTTCACGACACCATTCTATCAAGTTCTTTCTTTCCTTTGCCACTTTACTTTCTTCACGACACCATTCTATCAAGTTCTTTCCTTTGCCACTTTACTTTCTTCACGACACCATTCTATCAAGTTCTTTCCTTTGCCACTTTACTTTCTTCACGACACCATTCTATCAAGTTCTTTCTTTCCTTTGCCACTTTACTTTCTTCACGACACCATTCCATCAAGTTCGAGAATTTAGGCATTTTGCCTTTGCTCGACTTTTGCCTTTTTCGCAATCTTTCCGATAACTCCTTATCATTTTCTGTTTACCGAAAACCAACTTTTTCTGCCACGTTTATACCTTTCACTTCTTCTCATCCAATGTCGCAAAAATTATCTGCTTTTCATTTTCTTATTAATCGTGCATTCGCAGACTCGTCCACACAGGATCTCCGGGACCAAGAGTTAACTAGGATTAAACTAGTTTGCCTTGACTTTCGGTTACCCACGTCACATGATTGATTGTTAAGAAATCAATTGGTCGGCCGCAGACAGCTTTGCTTGCAGATACATTTGACTACCAATTTGTGGGATCCATTCCATATATACCACCCGTATGTAACATTTTAAAGAACATATGTCATAAGTACAAACTCAAGTTTGGTGTAAGGTCTCGTACTTTATTTAACACTGTTAAAAAGGACAGAGACTGTGTTGAATGTGTGAACCGTCACGGTGTATATTTGGTTCCACTTAAATCTACTAACCCTGCAGAGCCCGATTTATGTTATGTGGGCTCTACCACTCGTAATTTGGGGCGCCGCATTTACGAACATCAGTATGATCTCAGGACGCATTCTGGTGCTACATCTTTGTCGCGACTCTATTTAAACGGTTCTTACTTATCATGTTGGAATGACACCATTATTTTGGATTCTTCCAGGAACCGACGATCAACACTTTTCTGTGAAAGTATTCACATATTCGTCAATGGTGAAAGATGCTGTAACGATGAACCCCCCGTGTTTATCCCCCTTTCTTGGAGAACACTTTTGGGCCAGGTTACGCCCACCAACTACGCTTGTACCCACTGAAGTTGATTTGGACTTTGCCGATTATTGCACATGCGCATTAACTGCTATGTGTCTTGTAAAGCATATAGCATAAAGGAAGGATCTGTAGAGTGGAAACAGACATAGGAGCCCATGGAAATTCCTCACATAGAAAGTGGCACCCCCACGGACCTAAAACAGAAGCAAAATGTGACGTGACCCCGTGACGTCGGCAATAGTTGCTACGGCAACCCAGCGCTCGGAGATGATCAGATGAACAACAGACACGTAAAAACCCCAAAGTTATGAATTCTGTAAGGAAAAGTATACGATCAGTAAGTAATAAGCAAAATAATGCCACATATTAGAACGCTAGAGGAATTGAAAACCAAAAAGAATCTTAAAATTAATAAAGTATTGCGTGTATTCGTCTTCAACAATGCCGGATAGCAAGCCAAAGTCAAAGTAAAAACATTCGTTCGGACAAAAATCACGTGGTTCTTGGGTGTTCCCTAGGAAACCAGATGTCAATCAACTGTAGTTCTGTTTTAGGTCGCTGGTGCCCTGCAGTCGACTTCATGACGTCATGAGTTTCAGCTTTATACAGCCAGTGTCTTCTCTATATATCCTTCCTTTATGGTATCATCATCATCATTGTCAACCATTATCAATGCACTGCTGGACGAAGGTCTCCCCAAGTTTCCTCCACAACGGTCTGTCTTGTGCCAGTCTCCTCCATGTCACCCCTGCATACTTTCGAATTTCATCCACCCATCTCCCATGTGGTCTTCTTCTGGGTCTTTTCCTGTCCCTTGGAATCCAATCTAAAATTTCGGCTGTCCATCGATGATCTGTCCTTCTGGCAGTATGTCCAGCCCATTGCCTTTTCAGGGATTTAACTCTGATCATGATGTCTTCCACTCTTGTCATTTTTCGGATCCACGAGTTCCTCTTCTTATCTCTCCTGGTTACACCAAGCATGCACCTCTCCATGCTGCTTTGAGTTGTCTGCAGCCTTTGTATGTCTCTTTTAGTTAAGGTCCACGTCTCTGCACCATACGTAAGCACTGGAAGGATGCATTGATCAAACACTTTTCTTTTAAGACATAATGGCATATTGCTCTTGAAAATTATGCTGTTTCTTCCAAAAGCTCTCCAGGCAAGTTTTGTACGCCGATTAATTTCTTCATCAATGTGACCCTCACTTGATATCTGCTGTCCAAGATAAACGTACGTGTCTGTTATCTCCAGCTTTTCTCCATCAATCGATAAATCTTCATTTCTTGTAAAAGCATTGAACATCACTTTTGTCTTCTGAAAGTTCATTTTTAATCCCACTTCTTTACTCTTGTCAGCAAGTTCCTGGATCATACTCTGCAGCTCTGATGGGGTAGTTGCAAAAATGACTATGTCATCAGCAAAACGAAGGTGGGTTAGATAATCTCCATTAATATTTATCCCTTTGTTTTCCCAGCTCAGCGACTGAAAAACACCCTCCAATGTGGCATTAAAGAGCTTCGGAGATATGGTCTCACCTTGTCTCACTCGCTTTCCAATTTTTATGTGTGTTGTATTTTCAAACAGCCGAATCTTTGCACTTGCATTTTCATAGATGTTATTAATAATATTAATGTATGCATCTTCAATACCGCAGGTTTTCAGAGCCATTGTAACTGCTGATGGTTTCACCGAATCAAAGGCTTTTTCATAATCGATAAAAGCCATGCACCATGGAAGTTCATATTCCCTCGCTCTTTCAATTAGTCCTCTCAGTACGTGGATATGATCTATTGTGCTGTAGCCACTGCTGAATCCAGCTTGTTCTCTCGGTTGAGCCATGTCCAGTGTTACCTTCAAGCGGTGTGAAAGAACTTTAGTGAAGATTTTATAAACTACTGATAGGAGGCTGATAGGTCTGTAGTTTCCGAGATCCTCAATGTCACCTTTCTTATGTAGCAGGATCATTGTAGCGGTGTTCCAATCCTCAGGAATCTTTCCTTCATTAAGGCATCGAGTGAAAATTTGGGCGAGTACTGTTTCGATTTCTCCACTTGCTTCTTGTATGATGTCTACAGTAATTCCATCTTCTCCTGAAGCTTTTCCCCGCTTCATGTTCTTGATTGCATGTGCAATTTCTGCTGGAATGACTGGAGGAACTCTGGTACTGGTATCTTTCATGATGTCTGGAGTGCATGTATCATCCCTTTCATATAATTTGGAGTAGAAATCTTTCACTCTTGTCAAAATTTCGCCTCTATTTCTTGTTACAGAACCATCTTCTTTTCTCAGTGCCATAATCTGTTTTCTTCCCTTACTGAGATGTCCCTTTGCTATCTTTAGGCTTTGGTTGTTTTCAATTGCTTTCCTCACTAGTTCACAGTTGAATTTTCTTACGTCTTCAGTGATACTTTTTCTTACTGTCTTGCATAGCTCTATATATTCCACTTTGGAAGTCACATCTTCTTTAGTTGTCCTCATCTCTCTTCTTTTTTGCATCAACATTTTCGTTTTTCCTGATAATTTGTTTACATGCAACTTGTTCTTAGACCCAGCTAATTTTGTTGCTGTTTCCATAAGAGATTTGGTTACTTTTCTGTTAACTTCAGAGATGTCCACTTCTTCCGATGTTAGGCCTTCCAAAGCAGAGAACCTGTTCTTCAGTTCCAACTTGAAGGTATTATGGTGTTTTTTAAGGTTGGTTGTGTCAATAGGTTTTGTTTGTCTTACGAGCTTGCCACGTTCAAGTTTAGTGTTGAGGTGCATCTTACATCTCACCAATCTATGGTCACTACCTGTGTTGAACTTGTTTAGCACACTGCAGTCTTCTATGACGAATTTTTTGTTACACATAATAAAATCAATTTCACTTGTCGTCCCATTTGGATGTCTCCATGTCCATTTCCTGTGTGGCTTTTTCTTGAAGAAGGAGTTCAAGATGAAAAACCCTTCTGCCTCTGCAAACTCCACGAGAGTATTTCCACGCTGGTTTCTGTTGCCGTGACCGAATTTACCTACTGAAGTTTCATTCTGTTGCCGTTGCCCTATTTTTGCATTGAAATCTCCCATAATTATTTTCAAGTGCTGTTTACCTTTATTATTTAGATGACAAATTTCCTCATAAAATTCTTCAATTTCTTCTTCAGGATGACTTGTGGTGGGTGCATAAGTTTGAATAATCTGAGCCTGGTATCTTTTTGAGAGTTGGATAACAAGTCGTGCAGCTCTGTCAGAGGAACTTTCAACTTCTACAACTTTATCCTTCAGTTTCTTGTATATTATAAATCCAACACCACTAGTTCTGCCAGTATCTGTCCCACGATAGTAGAAGAGATGTCCACTTTTCAGTTCGATGAGATCTTCTCCTTTTCTCCTTACCTCACTTAGCCCCACGATGTCCCACTTGATCCTTTGTAGTTCCTCTTCCAATTCAAGAAGCCTTGAATCAGAAGATAGGGAGCGTCCATTGTACGTTGCCAAGGTCAGCATCAGATGGCAGCCTAGTCCGGTCCTCCGGGGATTCTTAGCACCCTCTGCCTTCATGTCGCACTGGCCGCTGCCTTGGCCAGGTACATTCCAGCTGCCGGAGACTGAGGGCCAAGATTTAAGTTGTGGAATCATTTTGGAGGGGTTTGGCCATAACTCACCACGCTGGCCAAGCGGGTTGGTGAGTGTGGGATAGAATTTCCTCTAATCCCGATGGTATAGTTATACCGCTATTGGCGGTCGCCAGAGCCCCTTTAGTGGGAACAGGATGCACCACGAGAAGGCGGGGTTGACATTTTTCAAGGAGAGGCTGTGATGTTACGCATCACCTGACCTATATAGGCTACTAACTTCTGTGCTCACTGCTGCACTGTTTCTGATGATGACGCCGTTGTAGCGTTGAAGGTTCTTACATTTATTTTAATTGCACATAGTTTTTTATCATTAAAGTGTATTGTGCAGGAGACGGCATATGTTTTCGATTCAATAACTTTTGGTGCACGAGTTAATTTCTCATATTTCTTCATATGGTTAGGCTTTAGGAAGCATTAAGTATCCCATGCTATAACTTAAAGTTAATTTTATCGAAGTGCAAATTTTCATCTTTAGGAATACATTAATTGCGAAACAAATATGTAAATAAGTTTTACCATTGGAGACATAAAACAGAGATTTTAGGTGGAACGAACATGACAAACTTGCTGCACAAGCTTCTCTCATATAATTATTCCAGTCCACACAAGTGTTCTTATTTATACGCAGTTTATGCTCACGAAACAAAATTGTTATATAACCGTAACTCCAAGAATATACGAAAAATATAGCCGCTTTGAAGTCTAATTTAGAACCCATGAACCGTATATTCTCGTTTATATCTTCGAGCATGTAAAACTCCTTTATCTTGAAGGAAACGTATGGCCGATTGTCGATTTGTAACCGTTGTCGATAAATCAAGAAAATTCATTTTGAAGACACATAATTCCAAAGCTCAGACAAACGGTTAAAAGAACATTCCTTCCGAACGAGCAGACATAATTCCAAAACGCGGACAAACGGTCAAAACAACGTAATCACTGCGCATAGGTGGTGCGCATAGAGAAGCACGTGATTACTGCGCATAGGTGGTGCGCATAGAGAAGCACGTGATCACTGCGCATCTGCTGCCAAAAGCTCTGTGTTCTACTTTCCAAAACGGGAACTACTTCAAAGCGTTCTTATTCGGAAGTCAAATAGTGGCGGGTAGATAACAGGAAAGGTCCCTATTTTCTTCTTCAAAGAGTATAACTTAGGTTTAAAAAATGTACAATAACTTCTTTCTACATGACGTGAATTAGTTCTTTTTTAAAACAACAGTTACATTAGCTTAAGGTTTAAAAATTTTTGTCGAGAAGTTTGTTGATTGCAACCCATAATTGAATGGCATCACTATTATTATTTTATTATATTTATTTTGCTTTGTTATTTTATTTTAATACTATTTTGTTTTTCAGATAACCTGCGTTATAGAATAATTTGAATGAAGATCTTTGTCACTGAATGCAAAGAGTGAGAAAAAGTATTTCTTCGTTTTTCTCATGGAAAACAGTCGAAAAGGTGAGCACTTTTTTTCATCAGGGTCTGGTGATTTGTGTGTTAATTCAAAACCCTCATACCTCACTTATCCAGCACGAAACAGAGTTAACGCAACTGTCATATCATTTTATATGTTTCGTCTAACGAAGCAGCACACATGAAATCAAAATAAGCTTATTTGGGACTCTTTTGGGCGAGGAAAAACACAGCTGTTCACTGACTAGAAGAATTAAGAAACAAAGACATGAATCACAAAATCAGCTGTCACCTTGCTGTATCATCTCTTTCACCTTGCTATTGAGTTTCTGTGTTCTCGTGTAAATTTGGTTTCTCCTCGTTAAATATTTTCCCGCGTAATGGTAAATTATCCCTCTCGACAAGTGTTCAAAATTAGCATCCTGACAGTGGGTCAAAATACAGCCCACAAAAAGGTAAATACAGCAAAGTTCGATAAAGAGTTGAGTTAGAGCCATGTTCGGGGACCGACAATGCTATTTAGAGATTTATAACGAAGTAAATTTCTCCGTCATTTTTGGTCTACGCCGGGATTCGAACCCGAGGCCGCTTATTCCGGAACAAGTCACTCTACCAACTGAGCTACGCGGACGATTATTCTGATTCCTATCTGCCTTTATGTCGTGTGCGTCCTGCTGGCTCTCCGGACTTGTCTCGAATCGAGCATGTCTGACACTGGATCGGACAAAGACTTTTTCGCGGACCACGGCAGGCAGAGACCGTCTCTGAATTACGCATCCAAATTGAAAGCGCATGGAATACTATCCCCCAGCGTGATATCCCGCATCTGTCCGACCGATTGCATGCCAGATTGGAAGCTTGTATTGCTGCCGGAGGAGGTGCAACACCTTATCAAAATGCGCGTTCTGTACACTCTAATAGGCATCGAAAGGCAAAATAAACAATGAATGACTTCAACCGCTCCGATGGCGCAGTGTACAAAGCGATGGCCTCTGATCATTCGACCAAGGTGGGTCTGGGTTCGAATCCCGGTGAGGTACGGATGTTGTGTTTGTCTTACGGCACTGGCTCCTTCCCTGGAACCAGTGACTCTAAATTAGGGACGGGCGACTGCTTATAGCTCATTGAGTTGCTCCCGGTGGTCTTTTTTTTTTTTTTTTTTTTTTTGATTGCAGGTTTAACGACCACAGTGAGCAACTCAATGGGCTATAAGCAGTCGCCCGTCCCTAATTTAGGGTCACTGGTTCCAGGGAAGGGAGAGAGCCAGTGCCGTAAGACAAACACAACATCCAGGCCTTACCGGGATTTCTTTCTTCTTTTTTTTGATTGCAGGTTTAACGACCACCGTGAGCAACTCAATGGGCTATAAGCAGTCGCCCGTCCCTAATTTAGGGTCACTGGTTCCAGGGAAGGGAGAGAGCCAGTGCCGTAAGACAAACACAGCATCCAGGCCTTACCGGGATTTCTTTCTTCTTTTTTGATTGCAGGTTTAACGACCACCGTGAGCAACTCAATGCGCTATAAGCAGTCCCCCGTGGCTAATTTAGGGTCACTGGTTCCAGGGAAGGGAGAGAGCCAGTGCCGTAAGACAAACACAACATTTTTTTGTTTTGTTTTTGTTGGAGGTTTAACGACCACCGTGAGCAACTCAATGGGCTATAAGCAGTCGCCCGTCCCTAATTTAGGGTCACTGGTTCCAGGGAAGGGAGAGAGCCAGTGCCGTAAGACAAACACAACATTTTTTTGTTTTGTTTTTGTTGGAGGTTTAACGACCACCGTGAGCAACTCAATGGGCTATAAGCAGTCGCCCGTCCCTAATTTAGGGTCACTGGTTCCAGGGAAGGGAGAGAGCCAGTGCCGTAAGACAAACACAGCATCCAGGCCTTACCGGGATTTCTTTCTTCTTTTTTTTTGATTGCAGGTTTAACGACCACCGTGAGCAACTCAATGCGCTATAAGCAGTCCCCCGTGGCTAATTTAGGGTCACTGGTTCCAGGGAAGGGAGAGAGCCAGTGCCGTAAGACAAACACAACATTTTTTTGTTTTGTTTTTGTTGGAGGTTTAACGACCACCGTGAGCAACTCAATGGGCTATAAGCAGTCGCCCGTCCCTAATTTAGGGTCACTGGTTCCAGGGAAGGGAGAGAGCCAGTGCCGTAAGACAAACACAACATTTTTTTGTTTTGTTTTTGTTGGAGGTTTAACGACCACCGTGAGCAACTCAATGGGCTATAAGCAGTCGCCCGTCCCTAATTTAGGGTCACTGGTTCCAGGGAAGGGAGAGAGCCAGTGCCGTAAGACAAACACAACATCCAGGCCTTACCGGGATTTCTTTCTTCTTTTTTTGATTGCAGGTTTAACGACCACCGTGAGCAACTCAATGGGCTATAAGCAGTCGCCCGTCCCTAATTTAGGGTCACTGGTTCCAGGGAAGGGAGAGAGCCAGTGCCGTAAGACAAACACAGCATCCAGGCCTTACCGGGATTTCTTTCTTCTTTTTTTTGATTGCAGGTTTAACGACCACCGTGAGCAACTCAATGCGCTATAAGCAGTCCCCCGTGGCTAATTTAGGGTCACTGGTTCCAGGGAAGGGAGAGAGCCAGTGCCGTAAGACAAACACAACATTTTTTTGTTTTGTTTTTGTTGGAGGTTTAACGACCACCGTGAGCAACTCAATGGGCTATAAGCAGTCGCCCGTCCCTAATTTAGGGTCACTGGTTCCAGGGAAGGGAGAGAGCCAGTGCCGTAAGACAAACACAACATTTTTTTGTTTTGTTTTTGTTGGAGGTTTAACGACCACCGTGAGCAACTCAGTGGGCTATAAGCAGTCCCCCGTGGCTAATTTAGGGTCACTGGTTCCAGAGAAGGGAGAGAGCCAGTGCAGTAAGACAAACACATCATCCATGCCTTACCGGGATTTCTTTCTTCTTTTTTTTTATTGGAGGTTTAACGACCATCGTGAGCAACTCAATGGGCTATAAGCAGTCGCCCGTCCATAATTAAGGGTCACTGGTTCCAGGGAAGGGAGAGAGCCAGTGTCGTAAGACAAACACAATATCCATACCTTACCGGGATTTCCTTTTTCTTTTTTTTGATTGGAGGTTTACCGACCACCGTGAGCAACTCAATGGGCTATAAGCAGTCGCCCGTCCCTAATTTAGGGTCACTAGTTCCAGGGAAGGGAGAAAGCCAGTGCCGTAAGACAAACACAACATGCAGGCATTACCGGGATTTCTTTCTTCTTTCTTTTAATTGGAGGTTTAACCACCACCGTGAGCAATCCAATGGGCTATAAGCAGTCGCCCGTCCATAATTTAGGGTCACTGGTTCCAGGGAAGGGACAGAGCTAGTGCCGTAAGACAAACACAACATCCATGCCTTACCGGAATTTCTTTCTTTCTTTTTTTTTATTGGAGGTTTAACGACCACTGTGAGCAACTCAATGGGCTATAAGCAGTCACCCGTCCCTAATTTAGGGTCCCTGATTCCAGGGAAAGGAGAGAGCCAGTGCCGTAAGAAAAACACAACATCCATGCCTAACCGGGATTTCTTTCTTCTTTTTTTTATTGGAGGTTTAACGACCACAGTGAGCAACTCAATGGGCTATAAGCAGTCGCCCGTCCCTAATTTAGGGTCACTGGTTCCAGGGAAGGGAGAGAGCCAGTGCCGTAAGACAAACACAACATTTTTTTGTTTTGTTTTTGTTGGAGGTTTAACGACCACCGTGAGCAACTCAATGTGCTATAAGCAGTCGCCCGTCCCTAATTTAGGGTCACTGGTTCCAGGGAAGGGAGAGAGCCAGTGCCGTAAGACAAACACAACATCCATGCCTCACCGGGATTTGAACCCGGACCCCGTTCGGACGAATGATCAGAGGCCATCGCTTAGACCACTGCGCCACCGGGGCGGCACAAACACAACATCCATGCCTTACCGGTATTTCTTTCTTCTTTTTTTTTTATTGAAGGTTTAACGACCACCGTAAGCAACTCAAGGAGCTATAAGCAGTCGCCCGTCCCTAATTTAGGGTCACTGGTTCCAGGGATGGGAGAGAGCCAGTGCCGTAAGACAAACACAACATCCATGCCTTACCGGGATTTCTTTCTTCTTTTTTTATTGCAGGTTTAACGACCACAGTGAGCAACTCAATGGGCTATAAGCAGTCGCCCGTCCTTAATTTAGGGTCACTGGTTCCAGGGAAGGGAGAGAGCCAGTGCCGTAAGACAAACACAACATTTTTTTGTTTTGTTTTTGTTGGAGGTTTAACGACCACCGTGAGCAACTCAATGGGCTATAAGCAGTCGCCCGTCCCTAATTTAGGGTCACTGGTTCCAGGGAAGGGAGAGAGCCAGTGCCGTAAGACAAACACAACATCCAGGCCTTACCGGGATTTCTTTCTTCTTTTTTTTGATTGCAGGTTTAACGACCACCGTGAGCAACTCAATGGGCTATAAGCAGTCGCACGTCCCTAATTTAGGGTCACTGGTTCCAGGGATGGGAGAGAGCCAGTGCCGTAAGACAAACACAACATCCATGCCTTACCGGGATTTCTTTCTTCTTTTTTTTGATTGCAGGTTTAACGACCACCGTGAGCAACTCAATGCGCTATAAGCAGTCCCCCGTGGCTAATTTAGGGTCACTGGTTCCAGGGAAGGGAGAGAGCCAGTGCCGTAAGACAAACACAACATTTTTTTGTTTTGTTTTTGTTGGAGGTTTAACGGCCACCGTGAGCAACTCAATGGGCTATAAGCAGTCGCCCGTCCCTAATTTAGGGTCACTGGTTCCAGGGAAGGGAGAGAGCCAGTGCCGTAAGACAAACACAACATTTTTTTGTTTTGTTTTTGTTGGAGGTTTAACGACCACCGTGAGCAAATCAGTGGGCTATAAGCAGTCCCCCGTGGCTAATTTAGGGTCACTGGTTCCAGAGAAGGGAGAGAGCCAGTGCAGTAAGACAAACACATCATCCATGCCTTACCGGGATTTCTTTCTTCTTTTTTTTTATTGGAGGTTTAACGACCATCGTGAGCAACTCAATGGGCTATAAGCAGTCGCCCGTCCATAATTTAGGGTCACTGGTTCCAGGGAAGGGAGAGAGCCAGTGTCGTAAGACAAACACAACATCCATACCTTACCGGGATTTCCTTTTTCTTTTTTTGATTGGAGGTTTACCGACCACCGTGAGCAACTCAATGGGCTATAAGCAGTCGCCCGTCCCTAATTTAGGGTCACTAGTTCCAGGGAAGGGAGAAAGCCAGTGCCGTAAGACAAACACAACATGCAGGCATTACCGGGATTTCTTTCTTCTTTCTTTTAATTGGAGGTTTAACCACCACCGTGAGCAATCCAATGGGCTATAAGCAGTCGCCCGTCCATAATTTAGGGTCACTGGTTCCAGGGAAGGGACAGAGCTAGTGCCGTAAGACAAACACAACATCCATGCCTTACCGGAATTTCTTTCTTCTTTTTTTTTTTTATTGGAGGTTTAACGACCACTGTGAGCAACTCAATGGGCTATAAGCAGTCACCCGTCCCTAATTTAGGGTCCCTGATTGCAGGGAAGGGAGAGAGCCAGTGCCGTAAGACAAACACAACATCCATGCCTAACCGGGATTTCTTTCTCCTTTTTTTTTATTGGAGGTTTAACGACCACAGTGAGCAACTCAATGGGCTATAAGCAGTCGCCCGTCCCTAATTTAGGGTCACTGGTTCCAGGGAAGGGAGAGAGCCAGTGCCGTAAGACAAACACAACATTTTTTTGTTTTGTTTTTGTTGGAGGTTTAACGACCACCGTGAGCAACTCAATGTGCTATAAGCAGTCGCCCGTCCCTAATTTAGGGTCACTGGTTCCAGGGAAGGGAGAGAGCCAGTGCCGTAAGACAAACACAACATCCATGCCTCACCGGGATTTGAACCCGGACCCCGTTCGGACGAATGATCAGAGGCCATCGCTTAGACCACTGCGCCACCGGGGCGGCACAAACACAACATCCATGCCTTACCGGTATTTCTTTCTTCTTTTTTTTTATTGAAGGTTTAACGACCACCGTAAGCAACTCAAGGAGCTATAAGCAGTCGCCCGTCCCTAATTTAGGGTCGCCGCCCCGGTGGCGTAGTGGTCTAAGCGATGGCCTCTGATCATTCGTCCGAACGGGGTCCGGGTTCGAATCCCGGTGAGGCATGGATGTTGTGTTTGTCTTACGGCACTGGCTCTCTCCTTCCCTGGAACCAGTGATCCTAAATTAGGGACGGGCGACTGCTTATAGCCCATTGAGTTGCTCACGGTGGTCGTTAAACCTCCAATCAAAAAAAAAAAAAAAAAAAAAATAATTTAGGGTCACTGGTTCCAGGGATGGGAGAGAGCCAGTGCCGTAAGACAAACACAACATCCATGCCTTACCGGGATTTCTTTCTTCTTTTTTTTTATTGCAGGTTTAACGACCACAGTGAGCAACTCAATGGCCTATAAGCAGTCGCCCGTCCTTAATTTAGGGTCACTGGTTCCTGTGAAGGAAGAGAGCCAGTGCCGTAAGACAAACACAACATCCATGCCTCACCGGGATTCAAACCCGTTTTCCTTTTCGGACGAATGATCAGAGGCCTACCTACCCTTAGACCACTGCGCCACAGGGGTGGCACGGTGGTCGTTAAACCTCCAATAATAAAAAAAACATGACTTCACACATGTGATCACTTTCCTTTTTTAACAAGTTGTTTCTACGACATAAATCTCATAGATGCAGCTACAATTTTTAATGGTCTTCTTTCATCACTTTTCGGGAGTTGTGACAGGACGCAGCATGTCGCACACGACATAAATGCAGATAGCAGTCAGAACGAACGTCCGTGTAGCTCAGTTGGTAGAGTGACTTATTCCGGAATGCGGGGACCCGGGTTCGAACCCTGGCGTGGACCTAAATGACGGAGAAATTTACTTCGTTATACAGTGTGTAATAACCTGCAGCCATTACAACAAATCTGCTACCTCGAAACTCTATCTTTACACTCCGCAAACGATGTGAAGCACACCTCCGCAGAAGCCCCTTTTTTTGCTCCTTCTCCTTTGCATACGTTGCCCTGACTCCGTATTATATTTCATGTCATATACCCAAGTTTCGTTCAATTCC
Organism: Macrothele yani; assembly: GCA_039090855.1. Lineage (NCBI taxonomy): Eukaryota > Metazoa > Arthropoda > Arachnida > Araneae > Macrothelidae > Macrothele > Macrothele yani. The sequence continues at coordinate 26,015,995 of CM077031.1, forward strand.
AACTCTTCTTTCTCAGTACAAAATCGGAATCCCTGCATTGGTGTAAATATGACATGGATGTTAAGTAAGATAATATCCGAAAACTTGAAAACTTCGTCGTCCTGGAGTTGAAATGGAACCCGCGTTTCCCGGATAGCGCCCGAGTATGCTAACCACTATACCACCCAGAACGACCATGTTTCAAGTTTCCGATTAATTTGAATACAACCATCAGAGGATTCGCTAGTCGAAGCAACCAGTTTTTATGTATATAGCGAATCTGGAGGTTTTAATTTCATTTCCGTGATTGCCCGTAGGCGCAGAATATCAATGAATGAAATACAGGATTGTGGTGCAGTGGTCTAAGCGATGTCTTCTGGTGGTTCGTCAGAAAGGTGTCTGGGTTCGGATACCGGTATGGCATGGATGTTGTGTTTCTCTTACGGATCTGCCTCTTACCCTTCTCTGGCAGACTACTTACAGCCCATTGAGTTCCTCACGGTGGTCGTTAAACTTCCCCAAAAAAACAAACGGGATTACACTATATTTCTATCTTTATCTCTTATTTTATTTTTATTTATTTATTACTTTTTTTTATTATTTCTTTCTCAAAACATCGCGATTTTTCTGTTTGTTTCCTTTTTTTTTTTTTTTAATTGAAGGTTTGACGACCACCGTGAGGTGAGCAATTCAATGGGCTATAAGCACTCTCCTGTCCCTAATTTAGGGCCACTGGTTCCAGGGAAGGGAGAAAGCCAGGGCTGGTAATGTATTCAAGCATGTTTTCCGGGTGCTTAGCCCCGAACCGAAAATCCATTGACCCCCCCCCCCCCCGTAAGTTTTGGTATCAATACCCCTTCTTTAGTCAAATTTTTTTTTTTACAGATGAAAATTTGGAGAAATTAATTTTAAAAACTTAAGAAAATGAGGGAAAATATAATAAAACAAGAAAGATGACACCGAATTTTCGGGTGTAATAAGCACGTCTTTTGAATCCGTTCTGACGCAAATTAAATTTATCAAAGCCATTCAAAGTCAATGGAACCGGTATGGAAAACAATAGTATCTGACGGAAGAAAGAAGTTTTACAATCGGGTTTTTAATCCCTCAGATATTGCTGTAAACGGAATCGTGAGCTTACGAACTCTTAGAAACAGAGATATCGACAAAAATAAGATGTGACTTTAAGTCCCCTGGGGGGGGGAACTATGCATTATTTTAGGAAGAAAGTATTCTCAAAAGGTTTATCCATACGAGCGGTATCGCTCCAAGAAAAAAAATTAGTCGAGTTTTAAGGGGCCCAGATTTTGCAACAAATACTTCAGAAGCAGAAATTAACACTTATGACCCCTGGTGGCTAAACCATTCTTTACCAAACATTAGAAATTATGTGAAAAATATTTTCCATCAGGTCTTGTATGCGATACAGGAAGAATTTTTCAAATCCGAGCTTTAGTAGCAGAATTAACGCAGAAAACGCAATATACCTTTGTGCCCCCTAGCGGAAAGTCTATGATTTACTTGAAAATTTTGAATTTATAGGAAAAACATTTCGCATCAGAAACACTATCCAACAAAGAAGGAATTTTTCAAGTCGTACTCTTGGAAGTAGAGATATTGACAAAAATAAGATATACATCTACGCCCCCTGGCGTAGAAACCATGCATTTTTTCAAGAAGAAAATTTTCCTAAAAGGTTTGTCGACATGAGTACTATCGGTCAACAAACGACTTTTTTTTCAATCGAGATTTTAGAAGCTCATAATTTGCTGCAAATACAACAGAAGCGGAAATTAAGACTTACGCCACCTGGTGGGCAAACTATTTCTTACAAAAATTAGAAATTATGTGCAAACGATTTCCCATCAAGAGCTGTATGCTGTGCAGAAATAATTTTTCAAATCGTAGATTTAGAAGCAGAGATATAGGGGGAAACGCAATTTACCGCTGCGCCCCCTAGCGGAAAGTCTATGAATTACTTGAAAACTTTGAAATTATATGAAGTACATGTCGTACTAGAAACACTTTCCAACAAAGAAGGAATTTTTCAAATCGGACTCTTAGAAGTGGAGATATTGACAAAAATAAGATATACATCTACGCCCCCTGGCGTAGAAACCATGCACTATTTTAAGAAGAAAATGTTTCTAAAAGATTTACCAACATGAGTAGTATCGGTCAACAAACGACGTTTTTTTCAATCGAGAATTCAGAAGCTCTTTTTTTGCTGCAAATACAGCAGAAGCGGAAATTAAGATTTACGCCCCTTGGTGACCAAACTATTTTCCTACAAAAATTAGAAATTATATGCAAACGATTTCCCATCAGGATCTGTATCCGGTGCAAAAAGAATTTTTTAAATCGGAGATTTAGAAGCAGAGATATAGGGGGATACGCAATTTACCGCTGCGCCCCCAAGGGGAAAGTCTATGAATTACTTGAAAATTTTGATATTATATGAAAAATTTGTCACACGGAAAACACTATCCAACAAAGAACGAATTTTTCAAATCGAACTCCGAGAAGTAGAGATATTGACAAAAATAGGATGTACATCTACGGCTCCTGGCGGAGAAACTGTGGAATATTTTAAGAAGAAAATATTCTGAAAAGGTTAATCGATGTGAGAGGCATCAGTCTACGAAATAATTTTTTCAATCGATATTTTAGAAGCTCCGATTTTATAGCAAATACATCAGAAGCAAAAATTAACACTTACGCCCCCTGGTGGCCAAAGTATTCCTTACCAAAAATTTGAAATTATATGCAAAAGATTTTCCATCAGGAGATGTATCCGCTGAAGAAATTTTTTTTCAAATCGGAGTTTTAGAAGAAGAGTTATCGGGGAAAATGTAATTTGCCGCCCCGGTGGCGCAGTGGTCTAAGGCGCTGGCCTCTGATCATTCGTCCGTAAGGGGTCCGGGTTCGAATCCCGGTCAGGCATGGATGTTGTGTTTGTCTTACGGCACTGGCTCTCTCCCTTCCCTGGAACCAGTGACCCTAAATTAGGGACGGGCGACTGCTTATAGCCCATTGAGTTGCTCACGGTGGTCGTTAAACCTCCAATTTAAAAAAAAAAAAAAAACTGTAATTTACTTTTACGCCCCCTAGCGGAAAAGCTATGCTTAATTTGAAAAAGGAACTATATCTAAAATACTCTTCGACATAAATGGAATCGAAAGATAAAAAAAATTTCAATCGGATGTTTAGAAGCAAATATGTGGAATAAAACATATTTTTGACTTCGACATCATCTGCATTTACGCCCTCTGGCGGCAAAATTGGGCAACGTAAAAAAAAAAAAAAAAAGAAATAAAGGATCATCATTTGCATATTTCAAGCTTCCCAATGCAAAACTAATTTTTTAAATCGGACTAATAGTTGCAGAGATATCGTGGGTTCAGACGGACGGACGGACAAACCGATACACTAAAACTAAAATTGCCAACGGCACGTATATTTACGTTTTCTAAATCTGACGACTCAATTTAGCCAATAATGTATTCAGCAACTCGACATTGCGATATACGAGCATAAGAAAAATTGTATATTCTATTAAAAATATTGATATATTTCTTAATGTTTATATAAATAACAAATAACTCGTCCGAAAGGGGTCCGGGTTCGAATCCCGGTGAGTAATGGATGTTGTGTTTGTCGTACGGCACTGGCTGTCTCCCTTCCCTGGAAGCAGTGGCCCTAAATTAGGGACGGGCGACTGCTTATAGGCAATTGAGTTGCTCACGGTGGTCGTTAAACCTTCACTAATAAAAAAAAAAAAAGGCCTCCTCAAAATTTGAAATAGCCCCCCCCCCCACGGAAAAGGCTCTCTAAATGCAACGCTGGCCAGAGCCGTAAGACAAACCCAACATCCATGCCTCACCGGGATTCGAACCCGGACCCATCACGGACGAATGGTCACAAGACAGCGCTTAAACCACTGTGCCAATTTACGGAAACCAATGTAATAATTATGATGGCAATGACAAATGAAAATGTAAGGGCGCATAATTACGCAGTTCCGCTTTAACCATCAGGCAAAGCAAGTACATGTAAGCGTAGGAACGCCAATGGAGATAGTGGATCCCCGAAACCTCAGCGCCATATGGCGGTGAGGGGGAAAACCAACAAGGTCACATGACAGTCCTAAACCAGTAGGAACAGTCCGAACAGATTACAGATCTTTGGTTAGAAGTGCACGTTTTGCATGCGATCTGGTGAATGAGTAAGTATATCAATATGGGAAAAAAACGTCATTTTAAGGATTGTTCAATTACAGATGACAACAAATTAAGCCCTTTACAATTTCCTAAGCGAAAAGATCATCAAGTGTTGATTTGGTATTTATTTCTTTAGTAATCGTTATTTGTCATTGTTGACGAATAACGATTACTAAAGAAATACACTGCTGACCACCCAAAATGCAACACCAAGAAGGAAGCATCCGATTGGCCTGAAATTCGCAGCATGCGTCGCCCGCGAGAGGACATGCAAACGATTAGCTTTGCAGGGCATAAGCAAATCATGTGCGCCCGGCACGCCACCGAGAAGCGATATAAAAGGGTGCGCAGAAGGCGGGGTGTAAGTAGTGAAAGTGTGTTGTCCTGCCGGACCTGTGCGTGGGAAGCTTCCTGATGCCTCGTCGCAGAATACGGCAGTCATTCCAGCACGTTTCGGAGTTCGACAGAGGACGAATACTGGCTTATCGCGACAGCGGTTAATCGTACCGAGACATCGGTGCCCGTGTGGGACGACATCAAGACACAGTGAGGCGAGTATGGATTCGGTGAGTGCAGGAGGGACGGACGGACGGACCGACGTGAGCGATAGCCGCAGCCGCGGCACACCACCGAAAAAGAGGACCGGCGTGTTGTGAGACGGGCATTGAGGGCTCGCACCGACACACCACGAACGTTAACGCGGGAATTAAGGTGTGTTGCGCAACAACCTGTGTCAGCACGTACCGTTCGACGTCGTCTGCAGGAGCGGGGAATTGTCGCACGGCACCCATTGCTCCGATTACCATTAACGTTACACCACCGGCGAGTGCGGCGGCAGTGGGCCGTTGAACGCCGCACCTGGACTACGGAATGGCACGACATTGTCTTCTCCGACGAATCCCGCTTCTGCCTGCAACACCACGATGGTCGGATCCGCGTGTGGAGGCACCGCGACGAGAGACTGTGTGACGCCTGCATTATGAATCGCCATAGCGGTCCGTCGCCTGGAGTTATGGTTTGGGGCGCAATTGGATATGACACCGGCACCCCTCTGGTACGCATCGCCGGTACACTCAACAGCCACCGCACCATCTCCGACGTTTTGGAGCCTGTTATCCTCCCTTACCTGCAGGTCTTGCCAGCCAGCGGCCACGTTTCAACAGGACAATACGCGCCCGCACGTGTCGCGCATCGTGCAACAATTCTTCACGGCCCACCAAGTGTCACTGCTGCCGTGGCCCGCCTGTTCTCCCGATATGTCGCCCATCAAACACGTCTGGTCGCTGATCGGCAACCGAGTGGCCCGGCAAGCACCACCCGTGATGAACTGTGGCAACGTGTGGAAGCAGCCTGGACCGACATACCCCAAGCCCACATCCAAAGCCTCTTTCGTTCGATGCCCCGGCGTGTAACGGCCGTTATTGCCAGCCATGGGGGGCCACACGAACTATTGATGTCTGCGTGTTCCGCAAGTCGCACGGGCCTGTAAGCTCAATCGTTTCATCTTTGTATCTGTTGTTATGTGTCCAGTAAATCTGGCTTTGCTATCTCGTGTCCTTTCTGGTGTTGCATTTTGGGTGGACAGCAGTGTAGGATTTAATACTTCCAGCTTTGCGCAATCTCACGCAATCTCACGTGGAGATTGCGTGAAGCTGATAGTATTGAATCCTATGAGCTTACTTCGAGAAGCAGAGGTTGCTGTAGAAGTTTTGTCCGCAAGAGGAATAAACATTTTTTTGCGGAATCAAAAAGAATAATTAATAAAGTATAATAATTGTAATACACACTTAACACTAACTCCGGTTCGGCAGGCATGTGCTCCCACAATGCGTTGCGCGCATTCTGTTTTTCCTCCTGGCCGCTGCTTCAATTGGCGCTGCAAGCAGATAATTCTCGTGTCTCTCGGTTTTAACGTTAAGTTCCCTCGCTTACTCTTGTACTCGCTTTGTCATCAGGACACAGCGAGTTCCGAATAAAATAGGTCAAAAAACAAAAGCAGCATTGGTGTCCTAGAGGATTTAGGTGAAATAAGCAGGTGTCGCTTCGAACGCTTGGAGACATAAAATGACGGACAGGTAAATAACATGTTTCGTATTTTAAGGAAATTTAGGTCTTAATTAATTTTCTGTTTTTACTTACCTTTGCAGAATAAACAAAATAACTCACGAAAACATTTCACTTCTTCTTTTCCTCATCTGTAGGTCTGATTCTTTTTCTTTTCGCCGCTGGACTGTACGTGAAGCCGCACCAAACAGATGAGGTCAGTTAAGCTTTTATTGAAAGCTAGCCTATACCACGGTTGTTTTTAAGCTTTAAATAATTACACTGGTGTGCAAAAATTAAGGACGAAGAGGAGAAATTAGCATAACAGCGGAACGAGCAGGCAGAACGGACCGAAAGACCACTCAGGAGATAGACTAGGGTCCGGTACGGTAGGGCATGCGCATATATGCAGCATGACGTAGGGGGGGGGAGTGTCGGAAGGGTATGAAGCACACGGAAGGTGTACGCTCAGCAATTCGGTGAAAGCTATTGCACGGTGTACATCGGTTTGAGCAACGTCGAGTTGCTGCCACCGTGTGATATGGCCAACAGGCAATCCAGTAGACGACATCTGGATGACTTTACCCGAGGTCGCGTCATTGGGAAGTTGGAAGAAGGTCGAAGTGTGGCTAGTGTGGCCGAGGAGTTCGGGATCGCTCACAGCATCGTTTCACGAGCTTGGAGAGCATTTCAAATGACAGGAACAGCTGTCCGAGAGTTTAGCAGTGGTCCTCCACGAGCAACCACGGCGGCGGACGCCCGGTATATTGTCCTACAGGCGAGAACAGACAGCGGGAGAAATCGCAAGGCACATGCAACAGACAACTGGACGTCCGTTATCGTGTTTTACCGTGGCCAGGAGGCTGCATAAAGGTGGTCTATTTGCACGACTACCAGTACGGTGTGTGCCATTAACGCCTGCTCATCGGAGACGGCGCTTTCTGTAGTGCCAGGAACACAAGAACTGGACACATCAGCAATGGGGTCGAGTTCTCTTTACGGATGAGAGCCCATTTAGCCTGACGAGCTATTCTGGACGTATACACATCTGGAGAGAGCAGGGAACACGCAATCACACCTCCAACATCATCGAAAGGGACCGGTTTGGAGGTGGCGGAGTTCTCGTTTGGGGTGGAATTATGCTTGGTAGCCGTAATGACCTCCACATCTTCCAAGAAGGTTCAGTCACTGGTGTCCGCTATTGTACCGAGGTTCTCCTGCTTCACGTGCGTCTGTTTAGAGGTGCTGTGGGTCCTGAGTTCCTTTTCATGGACGACAACGCTTCACGTCATCGTACAGTGGCTGTCGCAGAGCTGTTGCAGAGTGAAGATATTCAACGCATGGATTGGCCCGGGAGGTTCCCGGACCTAAATCCAATCGAACACGTGTGGGACCTTCTCGGGAGACGCTTGGCATCACGTCACCATCCGCCAGCAACGATTCCACAGCTGCGATTGTCGCTACAAGAGGAATGAGCCGCGATGCCTCAACAGCTCCTTGACAACCTCGTCCTCAGCATGGACAGACGTTGTAAATCCTCCAACGCAGTCAGGGGTGATCATATCCCCTACTAAAGACTGGATTTTTCTTGGCAGCCGCCTGTCACATGGACGTTTCTGTCTTCTGTCCAGTTGTGCTCGAAGCTACCTTTTCAATAAAGTGCCTTTGTATCCTTTGGATTCCTTGTTTGGACGGTTTTGCTCACTTGTCCCATATTCTTACATCTTGGGGATCTTATGGTATGATTTGAGTCGATGTGGAGCACTTCTGCACGACGTTGCATTCGAAAAACCGTCTCGTCCTTAACTTTTGTACGCCAGCGAATTAATGTATATAGGGGATGTTGTACGTCCTGTGAAGGAGTGAAATTTTTAATTGAAGCAGATTTAAAACAAATCAAATAGACACCAGTTTTCTGTAAGGAAATATTGTAAAAATTTATATAGTAAGAACTCTTTCATGTTAGAACTGAAAATTATATGCTATTTATTTCCGTTTTTCAAAAGACCTCGCGATAAATAACATTATGTGTGAAATATTTTTTATAGATTAACAATTTTCCTTGTATTTCAGTAGTTTTCTATAAACTTACCTTAAGAAATTTTACTGTTCTTTTTCTTCCGCACACATGTTATTCCCTTCACGGCTTATTTTAGACTGCCCTATTCGACGGTTGGTTCGAAAATTTATACCGAAGCTTTTCCTGCAAAATAATGCGAAACCTGATATTACACATCGGAACTATCTAAATTATCGACAATGTGCTGTAAGGGCGACATCTGCTTTTAGATGCAATTTTGCTCACTTTGACATCTCAACATTTTAGTTTTTATTGCAGATTAGAACGTTTAGATAGATCGATATTTTGCAAAATGTATAATATAATCTGCACTAAACTCGGAAAGTTAGTTAAATTAAAAAAGTTAAAAATAATTAAAGCGTGCAAATTAGTATTCGAATTGTGCTAAATTAAATTAATATACAAAATCAACTTGCTGGGATAATAAAAGTTCAGTTCGAATTTTGTAGATCGGATAAATAGAACTCGAGTCATTGATAATCCAATGTTTTTAAATTAGCACGCGATCACCTAGACATCTCAACGTGATCGCATGTGAACTCAGCTTGCTGGGGTATTAAGAATTCAATTCGAATTTCGTAGATCGAAAAGAAGAACTCGAGTTATTAATAATCCAATGTTTTTAAAGTAGCACGTGATCACCTTGACATCTAAAAGTGATGTTTTCCCGATCTACAGCATTTTGAGCGATCTGGTGATAACTTTTTGCAGCGACTTGTCTCTGTTGATGGAACGTAGTTACATCACTACGATCCAGAGACGAAACAACAATCCCTGCATTGGCGCCACTTGGGTTCTCCTCGGCCAAAGAAATTCAAGACTCAAAGGTCTGTAGGAGAGGCCATGGCAACGTTTTCTGGGGGATTCGGAAGGCGTTTTACTGACTGACTTTCTCTCGAAGGGCTAAACAATAAATGCTGAATACTATTCCAACCTGCTGTGCCGATTAAAGGAGGATCAAACAAAGATCTTTGCCCTTTCCACGTTTATAAGTGAGTCACGGAAAAACTCTCATTAACCGCCACCGGGAGCCGAACCCAGGGTCTTCCAGTTACGCGCCGGATATGCTTCCGCTACACCACAGCGGCCTCGAATTCCTCCAGACTCACACACGCTAACTGCCACGCCAAGTTGGCAGGTTGCTTCTTGGAGCCCCGCACAATGCTGGGGATTTACCGAAGAATGGTAAGCAGCAACTGAACAAATAATTAGAAGGCGAATGAATAATTAAGACAGACATTTAACGTGGACCAGGAACATCAAACTAAGATCTTCGCTCTTTCCACGTTTATAAGTAAGTCATGGAAAAATTCTCATTGGCCGCCACAGGGAGTCGAACACAGGGTCTTCCAGTTACGCGCCGAATATGCTTCCGCTACACCACAGCGGTCTCGAATTCCTCCAGACTCACACACGCTAACTGCCAAGCTAAGTTGGCAGGTTGCTTCTTGGAGCCCCGCACAATGCTGGGTATTCACCAAAGATGGTAAGCAGCAACTGAAGAAATAATTAGAAGGCGAATGAATAATTAAGACAGACATTTAACGTGGACCAGGAACATCAAACTAAGATCTTCGCTCTTTCCACGTTTATAAGTAAGTCGTGGAAAAATTCTCATTGGCCGCCACAGGGAGTCGAACACAGGGTCTTCCAGTTACGCGCCGAATATGCTTCCGCTACACCACAGCGGTCTCGAATTTCTCCAGACTCACACACGCTAACTGCCAAGCTAAGTTGGCAGGTTGCTTCTTGGAGCCCCGCACAATGCTGGGGATTTACCGAAGAATGGTAAGCAGCAACTGAACAAATAATTAGAAGGCGAATGAATAATTAAGACAGACATTTAACGTGGACCAGGAACATCAAACTAAGATCTTCGCTCTTTCCACGTTTATAAGTAAGTCATGGAAAAATTCTCATTGGCCGCCACAGGGAGTCGAACACAGGGTCTTCCAGTTACGCGCCGAATATGCTTCCGCTACACCACAGCGGTCTCGAATTCCTCCAGACTCACACACGCTAACTGCCAAGCTAAGTTGGCAGGTTGCTTCTTGGAGCCCCGCACAATGCTGGGTATTCACCAAAGATGGTAAGCAGCAACTGAACAAATAATTAGAAGGCGAATGAATAATTAAGACAGACATTTAACGTGGACCAGGAACATCAAACAAAGATCTTCGCTCTTTCCACGTTTATAAGTGCACACTTACATTAGATAAAACAAAAACAAAAATAGTTTTTTTTTTTTTTTAATTTTTATTTTGTACTGGGAAAATTGTGGGCAAAGCCTTATCTAATACACTGCTAGACAATTGCTAAGGACGGATCATAAACGGCTATATAGCGCATAAAAAAGTCAGTGTGGTTGGATGCCAAGTGAACTAAAATAATATCAGAATGCCAGGACATTACAAGAAAGACAATTTATTGTGCTCTGAAATCCAGAAGGCTTTGGAACGTGTTCAAAGGACAAACAGGCCATTTTGTGCAGAATACGTAAACGTGAAAAAAATGCAATTACCGTCCGCAGGCGTTCCGGCGTAAGATGTCAATACGGGATATGGCCACCATGGAGGGCGATGCAAGATTCCACACGTCGTGTCATGCTTTGCACAACATTAGCAACCAGCTGTTGGGGTAATTTATCCCATTCCTCTGTCAGTACACGGATGAGGGTGTCCTTGTTTATTGGAGGGCATTGGCGACCAGCAAGACTCCTCCCCAAAGCATCCCACACATTTTCAATGGGATTCAGATCTGGAGAACGTGCTGGCCATACGAGGCGTTGAATATCCTCGCTCTCAAGACACTCCTGGACAGCGACTGTTCGATGACGTGTTAGGTTGTCGTCCATGAAAATGAATCTATCACCGACAGCACCACGGAGCATGCGAACATGAGGTAGCAGAACATCATTATTGTATCGTTGGCCAGTCATAGTCCCAGTTGGAAGCACATAGAGGGACGTACGGCCCATTGATCATGATGCCAGCCCATACCATGACACTACATGTCGGATATCGGTCCCTTTCCTGTATGTTTGCTGGACAATGTGCAGTACCACTATCACGCCAGATCAGTTGTCGTCGACAATCAGACGATATACTATATCTACTCTCATCTCAGAAGAGGACAGCAGACCAGTCGTTATCAGTCCAATTGCGATGTTGATGGCACCTTTGCAAACGAGCGGTACGGTGACGTCTGGACAATGGGATGCACACAACAGGACGGCGGGCGTATAGTCCTCCTTCATGCAAACGTCTGGCGACAGTTTTTCGGGAGATCCGCTTGCCAGTAGCAGCCATAAACTGATTTGCTACCTCACTAGCTGTGCTGCGCCGGTGTCTTTTTGTTGATAGCACTATGTACCGATCTTCTGCAGGTGTCGTACTGCGAACACGACCTCCCCCGTGACGTTTGCTACACTCTCCATTTGTTTGAAATGATTTCCAAAGCCTTGAAACAACACTGCGGCTGACGTCGAACTCCCTGTCAACATCTGTTATTTTTCGCCCTTCTTCAATCTTGCCAATAATACGGCCACGCGTAAAATCATCTAGGTGATGTCTGGAAGACATACTGAAAATTGCAAGTTCGTCAATTGATTCTTTCCCTTTCAACTTTGCGTTTGAACAACAACGTTCAATACGCGTCAAATCCTTTATATCTCTTATCAGCGCTATGACGTCACGAACAAGTTCGGCAATCCAAAATTTGCATACGCACAACACGTCTTACTGTATCCCGCACTTATGCTAATTTCCACATTTTCCTGCCTTCCATTTTATGGTTGCTATCGTTGCTATTGTCATCCGTCCTTAGCAATTGTCCGGCAGTGTAGTACTGGCTGCGCTCTGGGTGTTCATATTATTTCACCATTTATGAGCGTTTTAAAATTTATTTCCATAAAACGTTCATCAAATGACTTTCACGTGCCACAAACTTCTGTTCTAGCTGTTTGTCACTACGACGAATCGCTTTGCTCCATTCCTCCCGCCTTGCCTCATCTTTCGGCACGGAAAACAGAGTTACTTTTTGTTTACAAGATCTGTATCCACACTTACATCCAGGTACAAAACATGTTTTCAACGTGTCACTCTTATTATTACTTCTTTTCATGATCGATCTAACAAAAAATTACTTTTTTACACGCTATCCACAAAACATGCCATAGAAAAGCATGCTAATCTTTCGAAATCATAGCATCGAAGCTCGCAGGAGCGCCATCTAGCGGTTTCATGAAAAGAGGGAACTGAAATTTAAACAGTGAGGGTATTATTCCACGGCACACTATCTCTTCTAGCCACTATAGTATGGTAGTGACGTCGCGCACAACATCATCCACGACACTTGCGCGGCGATGGAGGATGGTCACACATCTTCCGATGTCTGCAAGTACGGTTCGTCACCCATTGCTGCATTGGACTCGTTACTCGGCATCCATTGCTGCAAATTCCATGTCTCCGAACCATAGGCGCCAGCGATCGCAAAACGTCGAAACTGGACTGCTGAATGGGAGCATATTCTGTTTTCGGACGAGTCCAGGTTCAATCTAATACATCACGACGGGCGAATCCTTGTTCGCAGATACCGTGGTGAAGGGCATCTGGAAGGTCGCATTGTGCAGCGCCATACCGGTCCCATGCCGAGAGTGATGGTCTGGGGCGCTAATGCCCCAGAACATCGCTAAAACGACGAAACGGTAGTGCTGAATGGCAGCATATTCTGTTTTCGGACGAGTCCAGATTCAATCTAATGCATCACGACGGGCGAATCCTTGTTCGCAGATACCGTGGTGAAGGGCATCTGGAAGGCTGCATTGTGCAGCGCCATACCGGTCCCATGCCGAGAGTGATGGTTAGAGGCGCTAATGCGTTTCATTCACGCACTTGCCTACTGCGCATCACATGAACATCTCACAGCCAACGCTACATCACGGAAGTGTTGGAATCTCAGCTTCGACCCTCCCTTCAGACGATCCCTAGAGCCGTCTTCCAACAAGACAATACCCGACCGCATGTTGCTTGTACTGTCCAAGACGTACTCTGTGCGCATCAAGTCGCTCGTCTTTCCTGGCGTGCTCGCTCGCCAGATTTGTCGCCTATAGAGAACGTCTGGGGTGTCATCGCGCAACGACTGGCTTGCATGGACTCGCTGCCTGTCACAACCAACGAATTGTGGATGCGTGTAGAAGCAGAATGTAATGCAGTACCGCAGACGACCATCCAAACTCTGTTTCATTCGATCCCACGGCGTGTGGGGTCGGTCATGACCACATATGGTGGATTTACTTATTACTAATTTGTTGGCCTTCCTCATCACGAACCGGTATATAATTGTGATCGTTTTCAGCTTTGCACCATAACTAATCACTCCCATAAATTTCATTGTGGTTGCTAGTTTCTTTCTTGGTGTTGCAATTTCTATTAACAGCAGTGTAAAACCTCCACCCGATATTTTTTTAAGAATCGCCACCATTATCCCTCGATTTCTTTATACCGCCATCTTTGCTTACCGCTAGAAAAACGCATGAAACAAACTTTAGCGGTTTAACAAGGCTTGACTGTGTTTAACAATCTGTGCATATATCTTTATTCTAAAAAAGTACACTGTAACTTGTCTAATTCGAACGTTTTTAATTCGAAATCTTGGTTAATTCGAATTATTGGTTAATTCGAATATTTCATTTTCCAATTTCGTATTCTCGTATTGTCCACAATTACCTTTTAAAATGGGTACGTACTGTTCTGGATGAAGTTCCGAGTTTTGGATGAAGCAACAAGTTAAACCTGAAACTATTGCCAACTGCTTCGGAAAAGCAGGCTCCAAGCACCCTGATGATAAGTCTCAACTACATCAAGGTATTGGTGACGAGGAGATCATACCCACTGTGGAGTACTGGAAAGACGTAGGCTGAGATGTACCGTATGAGGCTTTTTTGTGAGAATTGATGACAATTTAGCTGTTTATGGTGAGCTCACAGATGATGAGAACTTGGCTGATGTTATGAATAAGAAGACCTGCTGTGTATCTTTAGATGAAGATGAGTCTCAACTACATCAAGGTAATGGTGGCGAGGAGATCATCCCCACTGTGGAGTACTGGGAAGACGTAGGCCGAGATGTACCGTATGAGGCTTTTTGTGAGAATTGATGACAATTTAGCTGTTTATGGTGAGCTCACAGATGAGATCTTGGCTGATGTTATGAATAAGAAGACCTGCTGTGTATCTTTAGATGAAGATGAGTCTCAACTACATCAAGGTAATGGTGGCGAGGAGATCATACCCACTGTGGAGTACTGGGAAGACGTAGGCCGAGATGTACCGTATGAGGCTTTTTTGTGAGAATTGATGACAATTTAGCTGTTTATGGTGAGCTCACAGATGATGAGATCTTGGCTGATGTTATGAATAAGAAGACCTGCTGTGTATCTTTAGATGAAGATGAGTCTCAACTACATCAAGGTAATGGTGGCGAGGAGATCATACCCACTGTGGAGTACTGGGAAGACGTAGGCCGAGATGTACCGTATGAGGCTTTTTTGTGAGAATTGATGACAATTTAGCTGTTTATGGTGAGCTCACAGATGATGAGATCTTGGCTGATGTTATGAATAAGAAGACCTGCTGTGTATCTTTAGATGAAGATGAGTCTCAACTACATCAAGGTAATGGTGGCGAGGAGATCATACCCACTGTGGAGTACTGGGAAGACGTAGGCCGAGATGTACCGTATGAGGCTTTTTGTGAGAATTGATGACAATTTAGCTGTTTATGGTGAGCTCACAGATGATGAGATCTTGGCTGATGTTATGAATAAGAAGACCTGCTGTGTATCTTTAGATGAAGATGAGTCTCAACTACATCAAGGTAATGGTGGCGAGGAGATCATACCCACTGTGGAGTACTGGGAAGACGTAGGCCGAGATGTACCGTATGAGGCTTTTTTGTGAGAATTGATGACAATTTAGCTGTTTATGGTGAGCTCACAGATGATGAGATCTTGGCTGATGTTATGAATAAGAAGACCTGCTGTGTATCTTTAGATGAAGATGAGTCTCAACTACATCAAGGTAATGGTGGCGAGGAGATCATACCCACTGTGGAGTACTGGGAAGACGTAGGCCGAGATGTACCGTATGAGGCTTTTTTGTGAGAATTGATGACAATTTAGCTGTTTATGGTGAGCTCACAGATGATGAGATCTTGGCTGATGTTATGAATAAGAAGACCTGCTGTGTATCTTTAGATGAAGATGAGTCTCAACTACATCAAGGTAATGGTGGCGAGGAGATCATACCCACTGTGGAGTACTGGGAAGACGTAGGCCGAGATGTACCGTATGAGGCTTTTTTGTGAGAATTGATGACAATTTAGCTGTTTATGGTGAGCTCACAGATGATGAGATCTTGGCTGATGTTATGAATAAGAAGACCTGCTGTGTATCTTTAGATGAAGATGAGTCTCAACTACATCAAGGTAATGGTGGCGAGGAGATCATACCCACTGTGGAGTACTGGGAAGACGTAGGCCGAGATGTACCGTGTGAGGCTTTTTTGTGAGAATTGATGACAATTTAGCTGTTTATGGTGAGCTCACAGATGATGAGATCTTGGCTGATGTTATGAATAAGAAGACCTGCTGTGTATCTTTAGATGAAGATGAGTCTCAACTACATCAAGGTAATGGTGGCGAGGAGATCATACCCACTGTGGAGTACTGGGAAGACGTAGGCCGAGATGTACCGTATGAGGCTTTTTTGTGAGAATTGATGACAATTTAGCTGTTTATGGTGAGCTCACAGATGATGAGATCTTGGCTGATGTTATGAATAAGAAGACCTGCTGTGTATCTTTAGATGAAGATGAGTCTCAACTACATCAAGGTAATGGTGGCGAGGAGATCATACCCACTGTGGAGTACTGGGAAGACGTAGGCCGAGATGTACCGTATGAGGCTTTTTTGTGAGAATTGATGACAATTTAGCTGTTTATGGTGAGCTCACAGATGATGAGATCTTGGCTGATGTTATGAATAAGAAGACCTGCTGTGTATCTTTAGATGAAGATGAGTCTCAACTACATCAAGGTAATGGTGGCGAGGAGATCATACCCACTGTGGAGTACTGGGAAGACGTAGGCCGAGATGTACCGTATGAGGCTTTTTGTGAGAATTGATGACAATTTAGCTGTTTATGGTGAGCTCACAGATGATGAGATCTTGGCTGATGTTATGAATAAGAAGACCTGCTGTGTATCTTTAGATGAAGATGAGTCTCAACTACATCAAGGTAATGGTGGCGAGGAGATCATACCCACTGTGGAGTACTGGGAAGACGTAGGCCGAGATGTACCGTATGAGGCTTTTTTGTGAGAATTGATGACAATTTAGCTGTTTATGGTGAGCTCACAGATGATGAGATCTTGGCTGATGTTATGAATAAGAAGACCTGCTGTGTATCTTTAGATGAAGATGAGTCTCAACTACATCAAGGTAATGGTGGCGAGGAGATCATACCCACTGTGGAGTACTGGGAAGACGTAGGCCGAGATGTACCGTATGAGGCTTTTTTGTGAGAATTGATGACAATTTAGCTGTTTATGGTGAGCTCACAGATGATGAGATCTTGGCTGATGTTATGAATAAGAAGACCTGCTGTGTATCTTTAGATGAAGATGAGTCTCAACTACATCAAGGTAATGGTGGCGAGGAGATCATACCCACTGTGGAGTACTGGGAAGACGTAGGCCGAGATGTACCGTATGAGGCTTTTTTGTGAGAATTGATGACAATTTAGCTGTTTATGGTGAGCTCACAGATGATGAGATCTTGGCTGATGTTATGAATAAGAAGACCTGCTGTGTATCTTTAGATGAAGATGAGTCTCAACTACATCAAGGTAATGGTGGCGAGGAGATCATACCCACTGTGGAGTACTGGGAAGACGTAGGCCGAGATGTACCGTATGAGGCTTTTTTGTGAGAATTGATGACAATTTAGCTGTTTATGGTGAGCTCACAGATGATGAGATCTTGGCTGATGTTATGAATAAGAAGACCTGCTGTGTATCTTTAGATGAAGATGAGTCTCAACTACATCAAGGTAATGGTGGCGAGGAGATCATACCCACTGTGGAGTACTGGGAAGACGTAGGCCGAGATGTACCGTATGAGGCTTTTTTGTGAGAATTGATGACAATTTAGCTGTTTATGGTGAGCTCACAGATGATGAGATCTTGGCTGATGTTATGAATAAGAAGACCTGCTGTGTATCTTTAGATGAAGATGAGTCTCAACTACATCAAGGTAATGGTGGCGAGGAGATCATACCCACTGTGGAGTACTGGGAAGACGTAGGCCGAGATGTACCGTATGAGGCTTTTTTGTGAGAATTGATGACAATTTAGCTGTTTATGGTGAGCTCACAGATGATGAGATCTTGGCTGATGTTATGAATAAGAAGACCTGCTGTGTATCTTTAGATGAAGATGAGTCTCAACTACATCAAGGTAATGGTGGCGAGGAGATCATACCCACTGTGGAGTACTGGGAAGACGTAGGCCGAGATGTACCGTATGAGGCTTTTTTGTGAGAATTGATGACAATTTAGCTGTTTATGGTGAGCTCACAGATGATGAGATCTTGGCTGATGTTATGAATAAGAAGACCTGCTGTGTATCTTTAGATGAAGATGAGTCTCAACTACATCAAGGTAATGGTGGCGAGGAGATCATACCCACTGTGGAGTACTGGGAAGACGTAGGCCGAGATGTACCGTATGAGGCTTTTTTGTGAGAATTGATGACAATTTAGCTGTTTATGGTGAGCTCACAGATGATGAGATCTTGGCTGATGTTATGAATAAGAAGACCTGCTGTGTATCTTTAGATGAAGATGAGTCTCAACTACATCAAGGTAATGGTGGCGAGGAGATCATACCCACTGTGGAGTACTGGGAAGACGTAGGCCGAGATGTACCGTATGAGGCTTTTTTGTGAGAATTGATGACAATTTAGCTGTTTATGGTGAGCTCACAGATGATGAGATCTTGGCTGATGTTATGAATAAGAAGACCTGCTGTGTATCTTTAGATGAAGATGAGTCTCAACTACATCAAGGTAATGGTGGCGAGGAGATCATACCCACTGTGGAGTACTGGGAAGACGTAGGCCGAGATGTACCGTATGAGGCTTTTTTGTGAGAATTGATGACAATTTAGCTGTTTATGGTGAGCTCACAGATGATGAGATCTTGGCTGATGTTATGAATAAGAAGACCTGCTGTGTATCTTTAGATGAAGATGAGTCTCAACTACATCAAGGTAATGGTGGCGAGGAGATCATACCCACTGTGGAGTACTGGGAAGACGTAGGCCGAGATGTACCGTATGAGGCTTTTTTGTGAGAATTGATGACAATTTAGCTGTTTATGGTGAGCTCACAGATGATGAGATCTTGGCTGATGTTATGAATAAGAAGACCTGCTGTGTATCTTTAGATGAAGATGAGTCTCAACTACATCAAGGTAATGGTGGCGAGGAGATCATACCCACTGTGGAGTACTGGGAAGACGTAGGCCGAGATGTACCGTATGAGGCTTTTTTGTGAGAATTGATGACAATTTAGCTGTTTATGGTGAGCTCACAGATGATGAGATCTTGGCTGATGTTATGAATAAGAAGACCTGCTGTGTATCTTTAGATGAAGATGAGTCTCAACTACATCAAGGTAATGGTGGCGAGGAGATCATACCCACTGTGGAGTACTGGGAAGACGTAGGCCGAGATGTACCGTATGAGGCTTTTTTGTGAGAATTGATGACAATTTAGCTGTTTATGGTGAGCTCACAGATGATGAGATCTTGGCTGATGTTATGAATAAGAAGACCTGCTGTGTATCTTTAGATGAAGATGAGTCTCAACTACATCAAGGTAATGGTGGCGAGGAGATCATACCCACTGTGGAGTACTGGGAAGACGTAGGCCGAGATGTACCGTATGAGGCTTTTTTGTGAGAATTGATGACAATTTAGCTGTTTATGGTGAGCTCACAGATGATGAGATCTTGGCTGATGTTATGAATAAGAAGACCTGCTGTGTATCTTTAGATGAAGATGAGTCTCAACTACATCAAGGTAATGGTGGCGAGGAGATCATACCCACTGTGGAGTACTGGGAAGACGTAGGCCGAGATGTACCGTATGAGGCTTTTTTGTGAGAATTGATGACAATTTAGCTGTTTATGGTGAGCTCACAGATGATGAGATCTTGGCTGATGTTATGAATAAGAAGACCTGCTGTGTATCTTTAGATGAAGATGAGTCTCAACTACATCAAGGTAATGGTGGCGAGGAGATCATACCCACTGTGGAGTACTGGGAAGACGTAGGCCGAGATGTACCGTATGAGGCTTTTTTGTGAGAATTGATGACAATTTAGCTGTTTATGGTGAGCTCACAGATGATGAGATCTTGGCTGATGTTATGAATAAGAAGACCTGCTGTGTATCTTTAGATGAAGATGAGTCTCAACTACATCAAGGTAATGGTGGCGAGGAGATCATACCCACTGTGGAGTACTGGGAAGACGTAGGCCGAGATGTACCGTATGAGGCTTTTTTGTGAGAATTGATGACAATTTAGCTGTTTATGGTGAGCTCACAGATGATGAGATCTTGGCTGATGTTATGAATAAGAAGACCTGCTGTGTATCTTTAGATGAAGATGAGTCTCAACTACATCAAGGTAATGGTGGCGAGGAGATCATACCCACTGTGGAGTACTGGGAAGACGTAGGCCGAGATGTACCGTATGAGGCTTTTTTGTGAGAATTGATGACAATTTAGCTGTTTATGGTGAGCTCACAGATGATGAGATCTTGGCTGATGTTATGAATAAGAAGACCTGCTGTGTATCTTTAGATGAAGATGAGTCTCAACTACATCAAGGTAATGGTGGCGAGGAGATCATACCCACTGTGGAGTACTGGGAAGACGTAGGCCGAGATGTACCGTATGAGGCTTTTTTGTGAGAATTGATGACAATTTAGCTGTTTATGGTGAGCTCACAGATGATGAGATCTTGGCTGATGTTATGAATAAGAAGACCTGCTGTGTATCTTTAGATGAAGATGAGTCTCAACTACATCAAGGTAATGGTGGCGAGGAGATCATACCCACTGTGGAGTACTGGGAAGACGTAGGCCGAGATGTACCGTATGAGGCTTTTTTGTGAGAATTGATGACAATTTAGCTGTTTATGGTGAGCTCACAGATGATGAGATCTTGGCTGATGTTATGAATAAGAAGACCTGCTGTGTATCTTTAGATGAAGATGAGTCTCAACTACATCAAGGTAATGGTGGCGAGGAGATCATACCCACTGTGGAGTACTGGGAAGACGTAGGCCGAGATGTACCGTATGAGGCTTTTTTGTGAGAATTGATGACAATTTAGCTGTTTATGGTGAGCTCACAGATGATGAGATCTTGGCTGATGTTATGAATAAGAAGACCTGCTGTGTATCTTTAGATGAAGATGAGTCTCAACTACATCAAGGTAATGGTGGCGAGGAGATCATACCCACTGTGGAGTACTGGGAAGACGTAGGCCGAGATGTACCGTATGAGGCTTTTTTGTGAGAATTGATGACAATTTAGCTGTTTATGGTGAGCTCACAGATGATGAGATCTTGGCTGATGTTATGAATAAGAAGACCTGCTGTGTATCTTTAGATGAAGATGAGTCTCAACTACATCAAGGTAATGGTGGCGAGGAGATCATACCCACTGTGGAGTACTGGGAAGACGTAGGCTGAGATGTACCGTATGAGGCTTTTTGTGAGAGTTGATGACAATTTAGCTGTTTATGGTGAGCTCACAGATGATGAGATCTTGGCTGATGTTATGAATAAGAAGACCTGCTGTGTATCTTTAGATGAAGATGAGTCTCAACTACATCAAGGTAATGGTGGCGAGGAGATCATACCCACTGTGGAGTACTGGGAAGACGTAGGCCGAGATGTACCGTATGAGGCTTTTTTGTGAGAATTGATGACAATTTAGCTGTTTATGGTGAGCTCACAGATGATGAGATCTTGGCTGATGTTATGAATAAGAAGACCTGCTGTGTATCTTTAGATGAAGATGAGTCTCAACTACATCAAGGTAATGGTGGCGAGGAGATCATACCCACTGTGGAGTACTGGGAAGACGTAGGCCGAGATGTACCGTATGAGGCTTTTTTGTGAGAATTGATGACAATTTAGCTGTTTATGGTGAGCTCACAGATGATGAGATCTTGGCTGATGTTATGAATAAGAAGACCTGCTGTGTATCTTTAGATGAAGATGAGTCTCAACTACATCAAGGTAATGGTGGCGAGGAGATCATACCCACTGTGGAGTACTGGGAAGACGTAGGCCGAGATGTACCGTATGAGGCTTTTTTGTGAGAATTGATGACAATTTAGCTGTTTATGGTGAGCTCACAGATGATGAGATCTTGGCTGATGTTATGAATAAGAAGACCTGCTGTGTATCTTTAGATGAAGATGAGTCTCAACTACATCAAGGTAATGGTGGCGAGGAGATCATACCCACTGTGGAGTACTGGGAAGACGTAGGCCGAGATGTACCGTATGAGGCTTTTTTGTGAGAATTGATGACAATTTAGCTGTTTATGGTGAGCTCACAGATGATGAGATCTTGGCTGATGTTATGAATAAGAAGACCTGCTGTGTATCTTTAGATGAAGATGAGTCTCAACTACATCAAGGTAATGGTGGCGAGGAGATCATACCCACTGTGGAGTACTGGGAAGACGTAGGCCGAGATGTACCGTATGAGGCTTTTTTGTGAGAATTGTTGACAATTTAGCTATTTATGGTGAGCTCACAGATGATGGGATCTTGGCTGATGTTATGAATAAGAAGACCTGCTGTGTATCTTTAGATGAAGATGAGTCTCAACTACATCAAGGTAATGGTGGCGAGGAGATCATACCCACTGTGGAGTACTGGGAAGACGTAGGCTGAGATGTACCGTATGAGGCTTTTTTGTGAGAGTTGATGACAATTTAGCTGTTTATGGTGAGCTCACAGATGATGAGATCTTGGCTGATATTATGAATAAGAAGACCTGCTGTGTATCTTTAGATGAAGATGAGTCTCAACTACATCAAGGTAATGGTGGCGAGGAGATCATCCCCACTGTGGAGTACTGGGAAGACGTAGGCTGAGATGTACCGTATGAGGCTTTTTTGTGAGAGTTGATGACAATTTAGCTGTTTATGGTGAGCACACAGATGATGAGATCTTGGCTGATGTTATGAATAAGAAGACCTGCTGTGTATCTTTAGATGAAGATGAGTCTCAACTACATCAAGGTAATGGTGGCGAGGAGATCATACCCACTGTGGAGTACTGGGAAGACGTAGGCTGAGATGTACCGTACGAGGCTTTTTTGTGAGAGTTGATGACAATTTAGCTGTTTATGGTGAGCACACAGATGATGAGATCTTGGCTGATGTTATGAATAAAAAGACCTGCTGTTTATCTCCAGATGAAGAACTGGAACGTCCAGAATTTTCTGAAGAGCGCCTTCCAAATTAGCAGTAGAGGCCTTGGTTCACCTCCAACAGAATTTTCTGAAGGCCTTCCAAGTTTAGTTGAGGGACAGCAGAATGGAAGTGACTCTCTATTTCATTCACTCGAAAAACTTGAGGAATTTACACTTACCCCTAACATAAATTCTAAGAAGCAGGCCAAAATTTCACGGCTTTTTTTTTACAATTTTTTTTTAAATCTACCGTACTGTACTTTCTTTTGTATGTTATGAATAAATATGTTGTTTTTTACAGTACTTGAATGTGCCCATATTCAAACTTTCCTAATTCGAATTTGTCGATAATTCGAATTATTTTTCTGGTCCATTCAGCTTCGAATTATTCAAGTTACACTGTAAGTGCCGCCGCCGCTGTTTTAGAAATTTCGCGACACTCGTGTTTTTCTAGCTTGCAGCGCAAAAAGTATTGAACACAAAAATATGAAATTTACGTCGTTTGTAGAGATTTGTTGGGAAAACACGCTGAAATAAACCGTTATTCGATTCTGGCGATATTTTAGGAGCTATTGTATTTCAAAATTAAGGTAAGCAAAAAAGTGCTATCATGTCGCGTTCTGGACACACTAACAGCAACAGAACCACGAAACTTTGTAGGCACGTACGGCCATGGCCAAATTTTTGCACCTGGTCGCCCTTTTTTGAATTTCAATTTAGTTTGCGAGAAATTAAATTTTTTAATTTCACAAAATTCTCTATTTTCTGACGGGATCTATTTTAAAAAACGGATATATGCCAAACTATAAATCATAACGCATTGCAATTTTTACAGCATAAACTCACAACTATCGTCATTTTTTAACAACACGTTTTTTTTAAAGAAAAAGTCATTTTTTGATTTTTAAGCATTTTTTAAAGACGCAAACGAAAGGGACGAGCGGCTTACTCTGCGTTCAGCGTTAACACAGGAAAGTTCTAGTCCCGTGACCTGTTGCCATGGTGATGCAGCTATTTTTAGCACTCTCCTCTCATTGGGTGAAAGGACAGGCTACAATCAAACTGGTAATGACGTATCGACGCTTTTGAAGTTCGGCGTTTTCCGCCGGCATACGTGAATACCTATGTAAATATAGGCTTTCTCATTGTATATAAAAACCCAAAAGGGAAAATGCAAGTGTGCTCGTCCGCGAATTGTTCGACCACTTCTAAATGACCTAGAGATCTGAAAATTGCCACGCTGATAGGTCTTAAGGTCCGTATTCCTAGAAAAGTACGAAGACGCAAAACGAAAATCGAAATGGCGGCTGTCGAACTTTGTCTCCTTGAATTTTTCGCACATTGTTGACCACTTCTAAATGACCTAGCGATCTGAAAATTGGCATGCATATACTATACTGTGCAAATTAATTGGGACAAAGTAAAAAATCACTCTTTTTTCCAAAACTATGCCTTTATATCATTCTATGCCTTCATATACACTGATAAACACCTGTATTAGTATGAAGTATGTCCTCCTTTAGCAGAAATGACCTCTTGAATTCGTTTTGGCTTTGACTCCACTAATTGAGTGCACATATTTTTGGCTTCATAATCGTGGAACCACACTTTTATAGCATTCGTTATCATGCGTTCTTTGGTTGTACAGTCCATTTTACCTAAACGTCTCTTCAAAATATTCCACAAGCTTTCTATGGGATTTAAGTCTGGTGAATTTCCAGGCCAATCAAGCAAATGAATTTGAATTTCCAGCATGAAATTCTTGACCAATTTCGAATTGTGACATGGGGCCAAGTCATGTTGAAATGTCTCGTCAAAAGTTTGCCAGAATGAAACAATCCTACGTTGTAATATTTCTACGTACTTGGCGGAATTCATTATACCTTGAACAGGAACTAAGCTTCCAGTGCAATTTGATATGAAAAAAAACCCCAAAACATCTGTTTCAGAGGGTGTTTTACAGTTTGTTTGACATGCTCAGGTCTTAAGGGTTTACAGTTGCTTCGTCTAACGACATTGGCTTGGTAACCCTGCACAAATAAATGAGTTTCATCACTGAAAATTACCTTTTTCCAGTCGTCAGCAGTCCATGATTTTTTTTTTTTTGGCCCACGTTAACCGTTTTATCTTCATTTTCGCATTCAAATATTGTGTTTTCGTTGGTCTTCTTGTCTTCCGGCCAACTTCCAGAAGCCTACGGCGTTCAGTTGAATCACTAACATCACAAACACTAGCCAATAAATTTCTTTGAAGGTCGGAGCTTGTTATTTTTTTTTTTTTTATTCATTTTACTATTTCTGATTAGATATTTATCGGTTCGTGGAGTTGTTTTTCGTTTTCTTCCACATTTACCTCTCCTTTTTTGGAGACGATGATCCAGATGCATTGTATCGCGTAAGCAGTCTTGATACACTTGATTTGCCTACACCAACTGCAGAAGCGATATCTCTCACTGTCATAGAAGTGTGATCCTTCAGAGCAATTAGTTTTGCACGCTTCCTTGGGGAAATATCCATTTTTCAATACAAGAAAGCAACACGTACTCACAGAGAGCAAAAACTAACATCCACCTGTCACACACGAAAGCTCAAAACTGAAGCTGAAGTGCCTATTTCCTGTTTAAAACCGGTCAACCCACATTCTTACTATCAAGTTCTAATAGTTACACCACCTTACAGCTGATAAAGCCGGTTTAGGTGGGTTTCCGACATCAACTGGCGATCACATTACAATTCTGAGAATAAAATTGCGTGTCCCAATTAATTTGCACGGTATAGAAGGTCGTAAAGTCCATATACCAAAAAAAATTCCAAAAACCAAAATGGCGGCTTTGAAAAATTGTCTGCTTGAACTTTTCGCGAATTGTTTAGACCGCTTCTAAATAACCTAGAAATCTAAAAAGTGTCATGCCGGTATGTCTTGAAGTACAGATACCTGCAAAGGCACGAAAAACAAAAAACAAAAAAAAAAAAAAAAAAAACGGCGCTTTGAAACTTTGTCTGCTTGAATTTTTCTACCACTTCTACACCTAGGAAAAAGTCTGAAAACCATATACACCATCTACCAACAAGTAATTGGACACCCCTGCAATCGACGACATCTGCGGTCGTGATACATGTCACGGCCGCCGCCTCCTTTAAATATCGTGTGGGAAACAACAACGCAACCAGTCGCATGCAAGATGCCACGCAGTTCGGAGTTCTCTGATTTCGAGAAAGGTGTAATCGTCGGGTACCACAGAAATGGCCGATTCATACGTGACATATCCAGTAATTTGAAATACCCAAAATCGACAGTGGCCTACGTGATTGGCAAGTGGAAGATGAGAGGTGACTGACGAAATGTGCCCCGACCCGGCAGACCCACAAAACTGGGAGTTAGAGACCGACGGGTGCTGGCCAGAGAAATTCGGAAGAACCGCACCAAATCGATGGGCCACATCCGCGAGGAGATTCAACAGACATCCGGGAGTGTTCTTTCGATGAATACCATCCGTAAGGAAGCCCATCTGCTCGGTTATCATGGACGTGCTGCCGCCCACTAGCCTTTGATCACCAAGTCCAATAGCGCTGCTCGGCTAACGTGGTGCAAAGAATGTTAACAGTGGACCGTTGAACAGTGGAAACAGGTTCTCTGGAGCGATGAATCAAGGTTCACCCTCTACCGTTCGGATGGCAGGGTCTGGGTTTGGCGTCTGCCTGGAGAACGCCTCCTGCCGGAATGTATTGTGCCAACTGTGAAGTTCGGCGGCGGTGGAATTATGCTATGGGGGTGTTTCTCCTGGTATGGCACGGGACCCTTGGTCGCATTTCCTGGTAGACTCAACGCCGAGACCTACTGCACCATTTTGGATGACCATGCGCTTCCTACGTTGTGGCAGTTTTACGGGGTGGACCCATGTTACTTTCAGGATGACAATGCCACCTGTCATGTTGCGAGGTCCACCATGGCTTGGTATGGTGACAATGGGGTTAATCGAATGGACTGGCCTGCGCAGAGCCCGGATCTTAACCCTGTCGAGCACCTCTGGGACGAGTTGGAGCGTCGACTTAAGGCGTACCCCCACCGTCCGAAATCGGCGAAGGAACTGACCTGTCTTCTCCAAGCCGAGTGGAAGAAAATACCGCTAGCCGTCGTACAACGCCTGGTTGAGAGTATGCGCAGCT
This sequence comes from Macrothele yani, assembly GCA_039090855.1. Classification (NCBI taxonomy): domain Eukaryota; kingdom Metazoa; phylum Arthropoda; class Arachnida; order Araneae; family Macrothelidae; genus Macrothele; species Macrothele yani. The sequence continues at coordinate 26,043,039 of CM077031.1, forward strand.
GTAATCGCCACTCGTGGAGGCTCCACCAACTATTGAAGGTGAATAAACTTCGTTTTCCTTTGCTATCACAGGTGTCCAATTACTTGTTGGTAGATAGTGTAATTCAAAAGGGTGGCTTAGCTTTAGGTTTAAAAATAATTTTGTCAGAATCACTGAAATGCTTTGAAAATTTCAAATCTTGATTTAAAATTGAGGGGCGCCAAAGCCTTCTCTGTTTTACGTCAAACCGTATACATTGACGTCCTGACGCTGCTCTAAACCGTAAAACAGTTACGTATTTTAAATTACTTTTCTTTCCCTTAATTACTTTTCCCTTTCTTTAATTTCATGTTCAAAAAAGGGTTTTATAGATTCACCGTTCGGAGAACGGGCGTGATTTCTAGTGCATTAAAAAAAAAAAAAACTCTTAATATTTCAGTATCCAACTTTAAGCCAAATACCAGAAACTGGATTTACGTGCTCGAATCATCCTCCCGGATATTATGCCGACCCACATCCTTTAGCGAGATGTCAAGTCTTCCATATGTGCAACATCCAAGGACGTCTCTACAGCTATCTTTGCCCCAACCTCACCCTGTTCCAGCAAAAGCGATTAATCTGTGACCACTGGAAGAAAGTAAGTCAACTATTATATAGCTCTACTGAAACTGAAAGTTATGTTCGCAGACCAACTTTTTGTGGTGAGTTTAGTTCGTTCTACACTGTTGGCCACCCAAAATGCAACACCAAGAAGGACACGAGATAGCAAAGCCAGATTTACTGGACACATAACAACAGATACGAAGATGAAACGACTGAGCTTACAGGCCCGTGCGACTTGCGGAACACGCAGACATCAATAGTTCGTGTGGCCCCCATGGCTGGCAATAACGGCTGCTACACGCCGCGGCATCGAACGAAAGAGGCTTTGGATGTGGACTTGGGGCATGTCGGTTCAGGCTGCTTCCACACGTTGCCACAGTTCATCAGGCGTAGCTTGCCGAGCCACTCGGTTGCCGATAAGCGACCAGACGTGTTCGATGGGCGACATATCGGGAGAACAGGCGGCCCACGGCAGCAGTGACACCTGGTGGGCCGTGAAGAATAGCTGCACGATGCGTGCCACTTGCGGGCACGCATTGTCCTGTTGAAACGTGGCCGCTGGCAGGTCCTGCAGGTAAGGGAGGACTACAGGCTCCAAAACGTCGGAGATGTAGTGGTTGCTGTTGAGTGTACCGGCGATGCGTACCAGAGGGGTGCGGGTGTCATATACAATTGCGCCGCAAACCATAACGCCAGGCGACAGACCGGTATGGCGATGCATAATGCAGGCGTCATACAGTCTCTCGCCGCGGTACAGCCACACGCGGATCCGACCATCGTGGTGTTGCAGGCAGAAGCAGGATTCGTCGGAGAAGACAATGTGTTGCCATCCCGTAGTCCAGGTGCGGCGTTCAACAGCCCACTTCCGCCGCACTCGCCGGTGGTGTAACGTCAATGGTAATCGGAGCAATGGACGCCGTGCAACAAGTTCCCGCTCCTGCAGACGACGTCAAACGGTACGTGCTGACACAGGTTGTTGCGCAACACACCCTAATTCCTGCGCTACCGTTCGTGGTGTGTCGGTGCGAGCCGTCAATGCTCGCCGCACAACATGCTGGTCCTCTCGTTCAGTGGTGTGCCGCGGCTGCGGCAATCGCTCACGTCGGTCCGTCCGTCCTTCCTGCACACATTGAATCCATACTCGCCTCACTGTGGCTGGATGTCGTCCCACACGGTCGCCGATGTCTCGGTACGATAAACCGCGGTCGCGATAAGCCACTATTCGTCCTCTGTCGAACTCCGAAACGTGCTGGAATGATTGCCGTATTCTGCGATGATGGCATCAGGAAGCTTCCCACGCACAGGTCCGGCAGCACAACACACTTCCACTACTTATACCCCGCCTTCTGTGCACCCTTTTTATGTCGCTTCTCGGTGGCGTGCCGGGCGCACATGATTTGCATATGCCCTGCAAAGCTAATCGTTTGCATGTCTTCTCGCGGGCGACGGATGCAGCGAATTTCAGGCCAATCGGATGTTTCCTTCTTGGTGTTGCATTTTGGGTGGCCGGCAGTGTTGAAAAGCCATCGTTCATCATATGCAACGCTAATGAAAATTAAAGCAACAACCGCAAAAAACAACAAGTTAACAGAGGAACTCTGACACGAAGTCACACGTACATGGTACAGAAGTATTGGGTGTGTGTGCATACGTTCTACGCGTTTTTGTAGGCTAGAAAGAAAGGAGGATAACAGGACAAATAACGTACCTAGGACATCGCACAATTGCCATCATTTTGTATGACCTCTTGCATTCTGTGTATGAGTAGGTGAATCCCACGCCTGAAAAACTCCTGTGTTTTAGAGTCAAAAAAGTAATGTTATGCCGCTTTCACATCGTTTACATCATAGAAGATTTGGAGAGCGAAAGCGTTCTGCACCGATCGAAAAATGTAGTAGTCCGTAGGTGCCAGATCAGGGGAATACGGCGGGTTAAGTTACACTTCCTAACCAAAGTCCAGTAATTTTTGCAGAGTGATTAAAGCAGCATGAGGTCTGGCGTTATCGTGATGAAGGATCACGCCTTTGCGATTGAAGGGTGCTGGCCGCTTCCATGTCAGTTGTTTTCACAATCTGTCCAACTGTTGGCAGCAGGGGTCAGCATTGATCGTTCGGTTAGGTGCCAACACCTCCCAGTGGATAATTCCCTGGACATCCCACGAAACACTCAACAGAAACTTTTTGGGATGCAGTCCTCAATTTGAGGTCGATTGCCGCCCCGGTGGCCCAGTGGTCTAAGCGACGGCCTCTGATGATTCGTCAGGAAGGGGTCCGGGTTCGAATCCCGGTGAGGCATGGATGTTGTGTTTGTCTTACGGCACTGGCTCTCTCCCTTCCCTGGAACCAGTGGCCTTAAATTAGGGACGGGCGACTACTTATAGCCCATTGAGTTGTTCTCAGTGGTCGTTAAACCTCCAATCCAATCCATGAGGTAGATGGAGCAGGCTCCGCACCTTGGTACACAGTCCGTCGACGCTTTGCATTACTGTATAGTACAGTACCCATTTCTCATCACCCGTTACAATTCGTCCCATAAACGGTTCATTTCTGTGACGAGAAAGCAAAGAAACACTGGTACAGATTCTCTCCTTTCGTTGTTTTGTAGAAAGCTGGTTCGAAACCCAGTTATCGAATTTTTTAGCTAAACCCTGTTTTGGTAAAACCCCTTCCCCTTTCTCGAAATTCTAATTTAAGTCCCATCCCTTTGGGCTGATATCTTCTACGGCAGTTCGCTCTTGCCAATTGAGGTTGAATAATCAACGCAATCTAATCAAACGTGCTATCACTAATCTGGGATGGAAACACGAAATTGCCGCCCCGGTGGCGCAGTGGTCTAAGGCGTTGGCCTCTGATCATTCGTCCGTAAGGGGTCCGGGTTCGAATCATGGTCAGGCATGGATGTTGTGTTTGTCTTACGGCACTGGCTCTCTCCCTTCCCTGGAACCAGTGACCCTAAATTAGGGACGGGCGACTGCTTATAGCCCATTGAGTTGCTCACGGTGGACGTTAAACCTCCAATCAAAAAAAAAAAAAAAAAAAAAAAGAAAGAAAAGAAACACGAAATTCATTGTATTCATTAATGCATTGAAGTGGAGCTACGGTGAAACTTTTGGGTTGCTGCTTTTTACATGTACATTCATTTTCTTTTTTGTACGAGACATGCATTTGATTTACTGCTTTTTATGCCTTCCAGTTACAAGAATTCTTGAACTGTAGTTATAGGGAACCTGTTTCTGTTACAGCAAAAATATTTTTTTCCAGTTGAAAGTAATTATTGTGTTGTCGGAAAAGTCATGACGTATTTTGGCACCCGATGGTGGTTGGGCGGTTTTGGAAGTACTAGAGGCATGCGCAGCTCTGTTATCGCTATGGCATTCGACAGGTGCCACTTCTAGCTGTAGTCCAAGACGAATAGTAAGCGAGTTGGTTGATTTGCGGAGATTTGACATCAAGTTCAAGATGGAAGACTAAACTGTACATTTTCGCCATATTTTACTGTTTTACTTCCGTAAAGGGAAGAACGCGCGTCAAGCTTGCGAAAAGTTGCGCAAAGTGTACGGTGATAATGTTCTACAAGAACGTCAGTGCCAGCGGTGGTTCGCAAAATTCCGTGCTGGTGATTTTGACCTCAACGATGCTCCTCGGTCCGGGAGGCCCACCGAGGTTGATGACGACCAAATCAAGGCATTGATCGAGTCAAACCCACGTTACACGACACGAGAGATTGCAGACACGTTGCACATCGATCATTCAAGCGTTCACGACCACCTGAAGAAGTTGGGATACGTAAGCAAGCTCGATGTGTGTGTTCCTCATAAACTCAAAGAAGTTCAGTTGATGGCGCGTATAAACATCTGCGATATGCTCATTAAACGTGAGGAAAACGATCCTTTTTTGAAGCGACTGATAACTGGTGACGAAAAGTGGATTGTGTACAACAATGTGCTGCGCAAACGGTTTTGGTCCCGAAGTGCTGCTCCGCCTCACACGACATCAAGAGCAGACATTCATCAGCGGAAGATTCTGGTCTCAGTGTGGTGAAATTTTAAAGGTGTGTTTTTCGAGCTCCTACCACGGAACCAAACAATCGATTCGAATGTGTACTGTCGGCAATTGGACAGTTTGAACGAATCCATCATCCAGAAACGTCCAGAGCTCGTTCATCGGAAAGGTGTTGTGTTCCATCACGACAACGCGAGACCACACACAAGTTTGATCACCCGCCAAAAATGATTGGAGCTTGGGTGGCATGTGTTACCACACCCAGCATACTCGCCTGACCTTGCGCCGTCAGACTTCCACTTGTTTTGCTCTCTTCAACAGTCCTTGCGTGGTATAACGTTCAATTCAGATGAGGCTGTAAATCAGCACCTTGTATAGCTTTTTGCCACGAAAGACAGGTCCTTCTATGAACGAGGCATTCTGCAGCTCACTGAAAGATGGCAAAAGGTCATCGAACAAAACGGGTATTATATCATTGATTGATCTTTGTTCTTTCTATCAATAAATGACCTTTGCAAAACATGGCTAAAATACGTTATGACTTTTCCGACAACGCAATGAATAAAAGTTAATTTTCGCATTCTCTAATTTCTCTCACTTTACAAATTTGCACTGAATTTCTGGACATTTTCAATTTTCTCAAGAGTTTTTTTTTTTTTTTTGTAATTGTTTTATAAATGATTGGTAAGTCTTGAAAAAGAAATAAATTTTTGGCACATTTGGATTTCCATTTTCACTAAAACCGAAGAAACTACAATACAAATTCTGAATTCAGTCTTCGTCTGTCTTTCTCAGAGAATGTCTGTTGCTTCTCAGTAACGAAAGTAATTTTCTTCTTACACAAAATTTTACTAGAGAGCTGCTGTCCAGCACAATGGGTAAAACGTTAAATGTTATTGCCTGAATAAAAAAACAACTTAAAGATTCGTATACTCGTGTTGAAAAGATGTTTAAACAGTAACGGTGGTGCTAACCTTGGGGTACCTTAGTAATTTCCCCCAAAAGAGGGTCGCTCAAAATTAAATCCCAGGGCCGTTTATGGACCTCAAGTCCGCCACTGCTTTTTAGTAATAAGGGCCAGGGACGAAAAAAATGTCCCTCTCTCGTTCCTGACCCTTGACATTAAAAAGTGGACAAGTGGACAGTGGGGGTTATCTTTCCCCAAAACTGGATAGCGCTAAACAGTGACTTGAACATAGTTGCCAGAATGAGCTAATTTTGAAGGCTTTTTGCTTCGGTCATCTGGCAATCCTGGTTTTGAGTGTTGCAATTTGAAAGCATAATGCTTAAGAAAATTTTATTTTTTATTAAAAGAAAATGAAAAAAGAAAAGGCTTTAACAAAAAGAAAATGGCAAAAAAAATGGCTCAAATAAAAAGAAAATGTCAGAAAAGGTACTAGGGGTGTTCAAATGAAAAGGTACGAAACGTCATAAGAACGTAACCGTTAACATATTTGCCTATGCCGCTATGGGAGAACGTAGCGACACATCTAGGGATGCGATTGGAGTCGCCGGCGTGGATCGGAGCATGCGCGCGCGCCCGCATGCGCAGGATAGAGCAGAGGCTCTTATAAAGAGCTCCGTCTAATTGACGCGGCAGTGCGTGTGAGGACAGGATGGCGAACCATTAACTCCGATGTGTACTGTGAGACACTCCGAAGCCTACGCAGGTCCATCAAGAACAAAAGACCGGGGCTGCTCACGGAGGGTGTGGTTCTGCTCCATGATAACGCGCGTCCACACGTCTCCAGGGTCACACACGCGGAACAGGCCAAGTTGCAGTGGGAGCAGCTTGACCTTCCGCCCTACAGCCCGGACATGTCGCCCTGCGATTTCCACGTGTTTGGTCCCCTGAAAAAACATCTGAAAGGGAATCGCTTCCACTCGGACGACGAACTCAAGGACGCTGTGCAGGACTGGGTCTCGTCACGGCCTCAGGAATTCTGGGAACAAGGAATCCTTCGGCTCGTTAATCAATGGGATCGTTTTGCTACGGCCTATGTTGTATAGTTTGAATAAAGTCTTCATTTATACCCACAGTGTCGTTTCGTACCTTTTCATTTGAACACTCCTTATAAAAATGACCTAAAAAAAAAAAAAAATGCTCCGAATATTTAAAAAATGCCCCGAAAACCTCAAGAAATGCTATGAGCAGCAGCGGATGGCTTAGTCCTCAGTTCGCGGTGTATCCGTCAACTGAGAACTAAGCCATTAGCGAGTCAGACTATCAATGCAAGGTCCTCAGGTTCGAACCCGGGCTGATCTTTCAGAGATGGTGTGATTTACTAACAATCGCTGAAAATCCGCCGTGCATCGGACGAGCACGTCAAGTGACGGCCCGCAGGCTGGACCCACTGGTTAAATGTGTATCCTTTCCTATGCCCCCCTTAAAATTTTCTCACCCTTCTATGAGCAAAATCGTACTTGTACGGTGGCGCCATCTACTGTACTCTAATCTCACTACAAACTGTTCTGCCAAAGTCGCTAGACTTACTCTCATTCCTTCCGTTTCAGTGTCCTGCCCAAAAGGCGATCTCGCTGTAGGTGGCTGGGACCTAAACTCCACTCACTGTGGACGGAAGTCCTACAAGAAAGTGACAAACACTGGCTGGTACTCAAGAAATGCTCTAAAAAGTGCCTTAAAAAAAGTTCCAAAAATTAAAAGAAGAAAATGCAAATGTCACCAAAGTCCAGGCCCTGACCATGTATGTGTATGGGAGAAAAATGGTTTGTTCGCATGAATTTGAGGTGTCTCGTTTTTCGAGTGGGAAAAGGAGGGCGGTTTGGATGTTTACCACGGTAAGAAGAGATTATATTTGAGCATCGCGTCATAAAAGATGAAGGAGACAGTGGGACTAAAGTAGGGAAGTAGAATTAGTCAACATACTGTACATCAACAACTTCTAGATGCTCTTACGCGGATTCACAGAAAGTGCCAGAACGGCAAACTAAAAAAATTAAACAATTTACCCAACAAAAAGGAACCTGCAATTAAACCACAATAAAGTAAATTCAGAGAATGTGTTTTTTATATATACATATATGTATTTCAAGAGATTTCAGTTTCCTTTCAGCATCCCCGTTTTTCATATATTATTTTATTGATTTTACCCTGTGGCGTGAAAATATTATTCACTGGTGAAGTAAATTAACAAAGGGAGCAAAAAACAAAAAAACAAAAAAACAAAGAAGAACTAGGGTCTGTATTCGTGGAGAAGGTTACTTTGTAGTTTAACACCGACCCCCCCCCCCGATGAAACGGAAGGAATGAGAGCAAGTCTAGCGACTTTGACAGAGCAGTTTGTAGTGAGATTAGAGTACAGTAGAAGGCGCCACCGTATAAGAACGATGTTGCACACAGAGGGGTGAGAGAATTTCAGTGGGGGGGGCATAGGAAAGGATACTCATTTAACCAGTGGGTCCAACGTGGGGGCCGTCACTTAACGTGCTCGTCCGATGCACGGCGGATATTCAGCGATTGTTAGTAAATCACACCATCTCTGAAAGATCAGCCCAGGTTCGAACCTGAGGACCTTGCATTGATAGTCTGACTCGCTAACCACTAAGTTCTCAGTTGGCGGATACAACTGGCGCTGCATCCGCCAACTGAGAACTAAGCAATCCGCAGCTCATAGCATTTCTTGAGGTTTTCGGAGCATTTTTTAGATATCCAGAGCCCCTGATCTGGGGCCTAGCTACGGCGCTGTATCACGCTGCATTGATCCGTATGGAAGAGTTACTCAAACGACATCCTAAACCTACACTGGAACTCGAAAAGTTGACGGTGTATCAGCTTCAAAGTTACTGATAACACATATATCATATCATATGTAGAGGATTTTAGGAAGGGAGTGTCTGACCCCAGGTCTTAAACAACCCTTAGAAATAAGAAGCTAGGAGATTTGGGCTAGATTGCCCGATAGGAAAGTGACACGGAAGCGAAGTAGAAAGGGGGAGGAAGACGCCCTTATTTATTACCGGGGGGGGCAATACCTAGGGTCCGACGGCTTAACGTGCCCATCCGACGCACGGCGGGTATTTAGTGAATCGAGCGTTCGTACCTACCTGGGATCGAACCCGAGGTCTTCTCCGCGGCAGGCACGAACGTTGACCACTAGGCCACCCGCGGCCCCTACTGATAACACAACAGAACACCTTAGGGTTATATACGTACCTCCCCGCTCACAGCGCATTTTCCTACACAACCGTCCTTTGCCCTTATGCAAATATTTGGTAGTGTCCAGATATTTTTCATAATGCATGTATAGTGTACATACAAACACACCTTCTTTTCCGAATATGAATAACTAACATCCCCTGATCATTTCGAGGAAGAAATGCAAATTTTAAGCTGACAATGTTACTGAAATTCGCGAAACGTATTATGAGCAAATTCCGTACATAGACAAATGAGAAAGTACGGCGCAAAGAAACTGTACCAGAAACTGGTGCAAAAGTTTCATTTTTCTTTTTTTTTTGATTGGAGGTTTAACGACCACCGTGAGCAACTCAATGGGCTATAAGCAGTCGCCCGTCCCTAATTTAGGGTCACTGGTTCCCGGGAAGATAGAGAGCCAGTGCCGTAAGACAAACACAACATCCATGCCTCACCGGGATTCGAACCCGGACCCCTTTTGGACGAATGATCAGAGGCCATCGCCTTAGACCACTGCGCCACCGGGGCTACAAAAGTTTCATTTCCAATTTTATTCAGATTCAACGCAATGGGTTTTCCGCCTTCTCTTAAGCTACGCCCGGATCCGTCGCCCCGCCATATTTACGCCTCTACTTCCAGGTATGTATTGCCCTGACCTCCAAATTTCTGAGACATCAATCCAAATGAGCATCTGTGCTTTGTGTCGAAACGGCAAATCAGATTTGAGGCAGCTCAACAATTTAACTTACAAGAGTTAAGGCTGTCTTTGAATGAGTATTAGGGTTCCTCTTCTGCGATAGATGGCGCAAAAATCCCTCCTTGGGCGTGGTTTTACGTCTTGAGTGACTGTCCCAGAAGTTGGCGTCAGCGAATCATTGCAGACCTTACCATATTCAGAATGGAAACGGACTCTCGTTGGCTCCACAATGAAAAGACAAAATACGCGCTGTTATGTTTTAACCAATGACATTATTTGGAGATGGAGCTCAGTAAGTAGGTGGAGTTTCTATAACTCAAATTCAGGGGTTCTTTGCTAATGCACACATTTTCTCTTCAAAAAATGAACGCATAATAGGATTTTAAGATCATTTATGAGAGAAAAGATTCCAATCTCACTTCTGCCCTTATTCATTGATTTCTATTTGGCTCAGATAATGAGAAAAATCAGACAGAAATGAGATTTCTTTTCTTCCAGACAGAAACACTGCTAAGCTAGCTTACCGCGCAATCTAGCGCCAAATTGGAACACTTTCGAGTCAGAATTTTTTTTTTTTTAATTCTGGTAATTTTTTTCGAAATAATAACTGCTGCATATATTAGCCATCGGTCGTTTTTATTTGTGCTCAAAATTTCAGACACTACAAAGTAATAGTTTTCGAGAAAATGTTTACAAAATAATTTACGTTGCAGATATAGGATAGGAGGTGAACCCTAACTCTCATTCAAAGACAACCTAAAAGGATTTGCTGGTACAAGACACCAAAAAGACCTTTAGAAATCTTGCAGCTTCCGTGCCTTGCCTGACAAGAGATGTTTGGTAACAAGTGGAGGACAAACATCATGTCAGGCAGGTGGTCATAATGTTTTGGGCCTTCGGTGCATACATATTCTTCTTCAATGACGCGACAGCCCCGTGTGGACCTAGTACACTATCTACCAACAAGTAATTGGACACCTGTGATAGCAAAGGAAAATGAAGTTTATTCACCTTCAGTAGTTGGCGGAGCCTCCACGAGCGGCGATTGCAGCTGCGACCCTCCGTCGCAAACTCTCAACCAGGCGTTGTACGACGGCTAGCGGTATTTTCTTCCACTCGACTTGGAGAACACAGGTCAGTTTCTTCACCGATTTCGGACCCTTAAGTCGACGCTCCAACTCGTCCCAGAGGTGCTCGATAGGGTTAAGGTCCGGGCTCTCCGCAGGCCAGTCCATTCGATTAACCCCATTGTCACCATACCAAGCCATGCTGGACCTCGCAACATGACAGGTGGCATTGTCGTCCTGAAAGTAACATGGGTCCACCACTTAAAACTGCCATAACGAAGGAAGTGCATGGTCATCCAAAATGGTGCAGTAGGTATCGGTGTTGAGTCTACCAGGAATTGCGACCAAGGGTCCCGTGCCTTACCAGGAGAAACACCTACATAGCATAATTCCACCGCCGCCGAACTTCACAGTTGGCACAATACATTCCGGCAGGAGGCGTTCTCCAGGCAGACGCCAAACCCAGACCCTGCTATCGGAACGGTAGAGGGTGAACCTTGATTCGTCGCTCCAGAGATCCAACCTGTTTCCACTGTTCAACGGTCCACTGTCGACGTTCTTTGCACCACGTTAGCCGAGCAGCGCTATTGGACTTGGTGATCAAAGGCTTGTGGGCGGCAGCACGTCCATGATAACCGAGCAGATGAGCTTCCTTACGGATGGTATTCATCGAAAGAACACTCCAGGATGCCTGTTGAAACTCCTCGCGGATGTGGCCCATCGATTTGGTGCGGTTCTTCCGAATTCCTCTGGCCAGCATCCGTAGGTCTCTAACTCCCAGTTTTGTGGGTCTGCCGGTTCGGGGCACATTCCGACAGTCACCTCTCATCTTCCACTTGCCAGTCACGTAGGCTACTGTCGATTTTGGGTACTTCAACTCACTGGATATGTCACGTATGAATCGGCCATTTCTGTGGTACCCGACGATTACACGTTTCTCGAAATCAGAGAGCTCCGAACTGTGTGGCATCTTGCATGTGACTGGTGGCGTTGTTGTTTCCCACACGATGTTTAACGGCGGCGGCCGTGACGTGTATCAGGACCGCAGATATCGTCGATTGCAAGGGTGTCCAATTACTTGTTGGTAGATAGTGTGTAACGAAGTAAATTTCTCCGTCATTTTGGGTCCACGGCGGGAATTGAACCCGAGTCCACTTATTCCGGAACAATTCGCTCTACCAACTAAGCTACGCGGACGTTCGTTCTTGCTGATACTATCTACCTTTATGTCGTGTGCGTCCTGCGGGGCAGGCACGTCACATCTTCCCCCCGCCCCGAAAGAGAGTCGGGGGCATGGCCCACGGGTCAGCCGTGACCATGAATCGTCGTAGGCAGCCATCCGCTGTAGAACGTGCACTTGAGAACTCCCAGTCAATCTGGTGTGTGGAATGCAACGTCACACGCATTTATTTTTCGAAACGCTGAAGAAGGGGTTCTCTTATTTTTCCTGTCTTGCGGTGTGGAAAGAACATCACTCCATTGCGAGATCTTGAACGTCCGGGTCATCCGGGGAGTTTGGGCGCCATTATAACGAAGTAAATTTCTCAGTCATTTTTGGTCCACGCCGGGAATCGAACCCGAGTGTACTTATTCCGGAAGATGTCGCTCTACCAACTGAGCTACGCAGACGTTCGTTCTTGCTGCTATCTGCCTGATAGATGTTCTTCTCAAGAAGTGTGTTTCGTGAGATCTCGGAACGAGAGAATTTTAACAAGGTGGAGTCGTTCGCCCCACTCTCAACTCCGAAAATAGAAGACCAAGGGACAAAGATCTTCCGGAGTCGACTTCACCGAGAACTATCTACGCATTCGCATCACCATGTATACATAGCTTACATAAAAATACAGGTATGCGGAATTACCCTACGAGTTATTAATTTTCCTTTTGTGACATTCTTTTACATAGACCTTGTACTTACTGATTTTAAAGCCATTCTTCTATTTTGTTCAGTGTTGTTTTAGGAAATTCATATTGTTTTTATTGATGAATCATTATATTGCGTTGAAAATCGCTCTTTTCAGGTAAATTGCAATAACACTGAGAGTCAATGGGACGTAAACAATCATCTTTATCCTGATCTTCAGAATGGCGTAGATGAGTCAGCAAGGAAACTGCGAAACAAGAAGGAAAGCAATGCGGACATCAACCAAACCTTTCCGGTGAAGAACAGGAGGCAAAATGAAGAATGTGGAGCATGTCTCCCATTCTACTTGCAACGATCATCAGAATGCAGCCCGTGTGCAACACCAAGATAGCTCAATTTTTTCTACTCATCTGAAAATGCCGTATAATATGGAGACATGTGATGTATAAATCCATGATCTAGCTGAATAAAATGACCGTCACATAAACTATAGATTTGCACTCATGAAAAATAACATTATGATCACCTAAATTGAATGGACGAATTATCTTATACTATTACGTAATAACATGCTGCTCCGCGTTTTGCCCTCACAACAGCAGCCAGACGTCTTGGTAGTGACACAATGAAGTGTTCAAAACATGGAGGTGGTATTATACACAACAGCCTAATAACGTATTACTCCACCTTTACCCCTCACAACAGCAGACAATGAGATGTTGAAACACGGAGGTGGTATTATATACACCGACACAATAACGTGTTGCTTCACCTTTTGTCCTCACAACAGCAGCCAGACGTCTTGGTAGTGACACAATGAAGTGTTCAAAACACGGAGGTGGTATTATACACAACAGCCTAATAACGTATTACTCCACCTTTACCCCTCACAACAGCAGACAATGAGATGTTGAAACACGGAGGTGGTATTATATACACCGACACAATAACGTGTTGCTTCACCTTTTGTCCTCACAACAGCAGCCAGACGTCTTGGTAGTGACACAATGAAGTGTTCAAAACACGGAGGTGGTATTATATACAACTACCTAATAATGTGTTATTCTACCTTTCCCCCTCACAACAGCCGGTAATGAGGTGTTGAAAACTTTGAGGTGGTATTATACACTGACGGAAAAAAATCCCAACACCACGAAAAAATAGTCGTAAAGGAATGAAATGGCGGCAATACATTTGTATAGAAAACATAGTTAATCGATTAAGGTTTCAAGATCACAGCTTATTGTAAGAGCGAGAAGAGCCATTTTAAATGCGAAATGCTGGTACATTAATAACCGGTGTAACCGCCAGAATGTTGAATGCAAGCACGCAAACGTTCATGCATTGTGTCGTACAGGTGCTGGATGTCAGTTTGTGGAAGGGAGTTCCATGCCTGTTGCACTTGGTCGGTCAATACAGGGACGGTTAATGCTGGTTGGGGTTGACGCTCGAGTTGTCGTCCAATGATGTCCCATACGTGCTCGATTGGTGAAAGATCTGGTGATCTAGCAAACCACGACAACATGTCGACATTCTGTAGAGCATGTTGGGTTACAACAGCGGTATGCGGGCGAGCGTTATCCTGTTGGAAAACACCCCCTGGGATGCTGTTCATGAATGGCAGCACAACAGGTTGAATCACCAGACCGACGTACAACTGTGCCGTCAGAGTGCGTGGGATAACCACGAGAGTGCTCCTGCTGTCATAGGAAATTGCTCCCCAGTCCATAACTCCAGGTGTAGGTCCAGTGTGTCTCGGCCGCAGATAGGTTGGTTGCAGGTGCTCACCTGGCCTCCTTCTAACCAACACACGGCCATCACTGGCACCCAGGCAGAACCGGCTTTCATCAGAAAACACAACAGATCTCCACTCCGTCCTCCAATGAGCTCTAGCTTAACACCACTGACCTCGCAAACGGCAGTGGTTTGGAGTAAGTGGAATGCACGCTACAGGGCGTCTGGCTCGGAGCTGTCCTTCAAGTAACCGATTTGTAACAGTTCGCTGTGTCACTTTGGTGGCAACTGCAACTCGAATTGCTGCCGCAGACGCGGTGCGATGCGCCACGGCCATACGCCGTACACGGCGGTCTTCCCTCTCAGTAGTGCCACGTGGCCTGCCGGAACCCGGTCTTCTTGAGGCAGTACCTTCCCTTGACCACCGCTGCCAACAATCGTGCACAGTGGCTACATTCCTGCCAAGTCGTTCTGCAATATTGCTGAAAGAAAATCCACCTTCTCGTAGCCCTATTACACGACCTCGTTCAAATTCCGTGAGCTGTTGATAATGGCTTCTTCGTCTTCTTAAAGGCATTCTTGATTAACATCAACACACTACGTCGAATCTCAACGATAACTAACGCTCACGAACGTTACAGCGCGTATTTACAGCAAACCTGCTTTGCATGTTCCGAGGAGCTACTAGCGCCACACGTATGCGCCGAGCGAGAAATTTGCATAGACGTGATCTTACAGGTGTACTCTCACCGCCTACCAACTGTCGTTTATCTAACACAACCCCTTCTTGGTGTTGGGATTTTTTTTTCCGTCAGCGTAGAAAACAAAATCAGCCAAATAATAAACAAAAAACGCAAACCAAAGAATAGATGATATTGAACCACTTCTTCTAGACATTCTGTATTGTGCTTATGGTCTAACTCTTAGTGAGATTTGTGATTATGCCATCAAACAGCCTGAAGAACAGTCGATTACAAATAGAGAGGTAAAATTGTATTGTACATGATAAAAATATTTGGGGATAACATTCAGTTCTGCAAACCACCACAAAAAAATTAGTCCCAGCTTGTTTATTCGCCAAAGCTTACTGTTAATCACGTAGCGGAGAACCTACGATTTGTACACTGTATTAGGGAGGCTGGAAAATTTATTAGACATTGGTTTCTGCAAACAGATTTCAGCCTTGACGATGATCGAGTTTGGGAATACAAACCAGCTAGAAAAATTTTGGGTAAAAACGCCAATCCCACATCCACTAATTGATTTCTTGTCTCACGTAATTAATGTAGATAAACTAACCATCCTTCCCCACACTAATGATAACAGTCAACCATATGCGACTTCAGGTGAAGTAGAAGAAGAAGAAACAGACAACGATGAAATTGGAGAGGTCATTGAGAAAACAGAGACCGCAGTAACAAGCAGAATCAAAGCCTTTTTTTAGATATTGTTCTACAATGTTCATAAGGGAAGAAAGAAGACTCCTCTGCATCTGATGACTGGCCATTCAATTCACGAGAAGTGTAAGAGCAAGCAGCTTATCACTTTTGTTACGTGCCTGCCCCGCAGGACGCACATGAGATAAAGGCAGATAACAGCGAGAACATACGTCTGCGTAGCTCAGTTGGTAAAGCGACTTATTCCGGAATAAGGGGACTTGGGTTCGATGCCCGGCGTGGACAAAAATGACTGAGAAATTTACTTCATTATATTGGCGCCCGAATTACACTATCTACCAGCAAGTAATTGGACACCTGTGATAGCAAAGGAAACCGAAGTTTATTCACCTTCAATAGTTGGTGGAGCCGCCACGAGCGGCGATTACAGCTGCAGCCCTCTGGGGCATACTCTCAACCAGGCGTTGTACGACGGCTAGCGGTATTTCCTTCCACTCGGCTTGGAGAAGACAAGTCAGTTCCTTCACCGATTTCGGACGGTGGGGGCACCCCTTAAGTCGATGCTCCGACTTGTCCCAGAGGTGCTCGATAGGTTAAGATCTGGGCTCTGCGCAAGCCAGTCCATTCGATTAACCCCATTGTCACCATACCAAGCCAGGGTGGACCTCGCAACATGACAGGTGGCATTGTCATCCTGAAAGTAATATGGGTCCACCCCGTAAAACTGCCACAACGTAGGAAGCGCATGGTCATCCAAAATGGTGCAGTAGGTCTCGGCGTTGAGTCTACCCGGAATTGCGACCAAGGGTTCCGTGCCATACCAAGAGAAACACCACCATAGCATAATTCCACTGCCGCCGAACTTCACAGTTGGCACAATACATTCCGGCAGGAATGCGTTCTCCAGGCAGACGCCAAACCCAGACCCTGCCATCAGAATGGTAGAGGGTGAACCTTGATTCGTCGCTCCAGAGAACCTGTTTCCACTGTTCAACGGTCCACTGTCGACGTTTTTTGCGCCACGTTAGCCGAGCAGCGCTATTAGACTTGGTGATCAAAAGCTTGTGGGCGGCAGCACGTCCATGATAACCGAGCAGATGGGCTTCCTTACGGATGGTAATCATCGAAAGAACACTCCCGGATGCCTGTTTAATCTCCTCGCGGATGTGACCCATCGATTTGGTGCGGTTCTTCCGAATTTCTCTGGCCAGCACCCGTCGGTCTCTAACTCCCAGTTTTGTGGGTCTACCGGGTCGGGGCACATTCCGACAGTCACCTCTCATCTTCCACTTGCCAATCACGTTGGCCACTGTCTATTTTGGGTATATGCTGGATATGTCACGTATGGATCGGCCATTTCTGTGATACCCGACGATTACACCTTTCTCGAAATCAGAGAGCTCCAAACTGCGTGGCATCTTGCATGCGACTGATTGCGTTGTTGTTTCTCACATGATATTTAACGGCGGCGGCCGTGACGTGTATCAGGACCGCAGATATCGTCGATTGCAGGGGTGTCCAAATTACTTGTTGGTAGATAGTGTATATACAAGAATGACCTGAACGTTAAAGTTCGCGCAATGGTGTGATGTTCTTTCCACACCGCGAGAGAGGAAAAATAAGAGAATCCCTTCTTCAGCGCTTCGAAAAATAAATGTGTGTGATGTCGCGTTCGACACACTAAAATGACTGGGATTTCTACAATGTACGTTCTTCAGCGAATGGCTGCCTACAGCGACATATGGTCCCGGCTGACCCGTTGGCCATGCACTCGGCCCTCTTTCGGGGGGGGGGATGTGACGTGCCTGCCCCGCAGGACGCACATGAGATAAATGCAGATAGCAGCGAGAGCATACATACATCTGCGTAGCTCAGTTGGTAGAGCGGAATAAGGGAACTGGGGTTCGATGCCCGGCGTAGACAAAAATGACGGAGAAATTTACTTCGTTATACTTTATTCAACAAAATTGGATTGTGAGTCTCAGCTACAATGAGATCATGGAATCTCGTCGTAACTTTGCACAGTGCACAATGAAGTCATAGCTCGGTGAGCCCTGAACTTAAAAGATATTTTATCAGAAGCAACTTCACCGTAAGTGCGATGGATAATTTTGACCATGAAGAGGTCAAAATTAGGTCTTCGGGGAAACCATGATACTGTTATGGTCTTATTTCAGGAAGCTCCGAGCATAATTCCTTGTAAGCCAAAGTTGTCAGCTGTGGATCGTAATAAACTTGGAAAAGGTTCTGTTACTCTACTTTCATCAAACCCATGAAGTCTCAATTCATATCTGAGTTGATCAAAAAATTAGATACTCCTGACAGAAATTTCCAAAAACAGTCTACCGTGAAAACCAGTGTGGTTGTTGATGTCATGAATCAGTTTCGAATGCTGTCAGTTAAGGTAAATGTCGCATTTGAAGATATGTTTACAATCTTTGACAGTAATGTTAATAAAATGTTTGTAAATTCAGTCGTGTGGACTATGTTTTTGACAGCTACTTTCAATCGTCAATCAAAAACGCTGAAAGAGAAAGAAGATTTTATGTGCTACCACTACGAAGCTTCCAAGGGAAGATTTTGGGCAGTGGCGTAGGAACGGGGGGTACATTAATATCAACCGTACCCCCCCCCCCCAGATTTGAGCAAACACAAACCAATCATTCATAAAGAGTGAACTGTAAAATTTATATGCTACTTTTTTTTTTATTCTCTTTTTTTTTTCAAAGAAATAGCACGGGTCATCTGGGGTTTTTTTTTTTTTTAATATCCGAAGCTTGTAGTGGGAGGCTTTTCATCCACCAAAAACTGGCCAACCATCTGGGAAACTCCAGCAAATTAGTTCTGCAGGGAAACGACGAGTGCGAGGTTTTTGTTAATAACTTCAAACAGCATATGGTAGGGCTAGGGCTTGATAACATACTTGTGATCAGTGTTTCTTTTCTCTTAAAATTCCATGCATCTTGATCAGGTCGTCCTTTCTGCACTTTTAAAAGAAAAAAATTAATGCACAAGTGGACATTTCAGTTCCCGCAGCCCCGGCACTAAAATTGTTTTCTGTCTTAAGATCTATAGCAATACAACAAGTGCATTACGGATTTCACATGCCACTCATAGAACTCCAATTCCTCGATATCTCCACCATCATTTAGCTTTGCACCAGACCAATGTGCTTTTTGCATCAATTGTCAGCCTATGTATCGTTCAAAGTTTTTAATATAGACTTCATAATGCTTCAATGGTACTATCTTCGCGGGTAGAGCAGTTTTTATCTTACTGCGGTTTTACTTTATTAACGTAAACAAAAATGATAAGAAATTTAATTCGTTCTTGTAAAGAGTTACATAACATTTCCTGAGAAATCCCTCTTCTCCAAACCCTGCTCACAGAAATTCATCCTAATGTTGACTTGTCCCTGCTCAATATTTTAATGGGAAAAAAGTACAAAAATTAACAAGAGAGAACACAAAAAAAAAAAAAAAAAAAAAAAAAAACTTCTCCATTCATTTTCTGATAAGAAATTAATAATGTGAACTTTTTGTCAGCAATAAAAATAATAATGGTAATAATTAATAATAATATGGTAACAATGTTCAATCGGATGAATTCATGATCAGTATACGTATTTTATAAAAACTCTAATATACTAACTCTCCCTCCCCCAAAAAAAAAATTCGGAGGGGGTCATCCATAGATGGCTTAATCCTTGAGATGTAAGGTTCATGAGCTTGTACCCCCTAAATCAAAAGCGTTCCTACGCCACTAATTTTGGGCATCAGCTGACAACAAAATTCTGATTCAAGAAGCCCTGAGCGAGTTTATGAACACGGTATCAGCTAATCGACAATGGGAAACTATCCTCAGTGGCGAGTTGCTTGAAAGTGGACCTACTCCCGCCTTAGCGATGGATGATGGAAGCTTCGCACAAATCAAGGATACTCTTCTAGTAACTGTTGAGGAGGACGATGTATCATTGCTCATATTTTTCACGCTGTTAAAGAAGGTTTACAGCGTATCGTTGTGCTTTCAATTGACACAACTGTTTTTGTGATACTCAAAAAGTTTCTTAATGAAAATGGACTCTCTGAACTATTCATGAGAAAGTCGGCATCAGATAGCATACCAATTCATACCCTCTTAGAGAAGATGGGTGCTACCATATAGACGTCCTTCTTGCAACTCATTTTCTTACAGGTTCTGATATGACCAGTAAAATAGGCACCAAATTGTAATCGCTTAAGGCTGTCTTTGAATGAGTGTAACAGAAATTCTGTCCTATATCTGTAATGCAAATTTTTTGTACACATTTTCTCAAAAACTATTACTTTGTAGAATTTGAAATTTTGAGCACAAATAAAAACGACCCATAGCTAATACGTGTCGCAGTTATTTTTTCGAAAAATTTATTAGAATTTTTAAAATTCAATTTATCTGACTCGAAAGTATTCAAATTTGGGCGCTAGATGGCGCCGGAAGTTAGCTTGGCAGTGTATCTGTGTGGAAGAAACGAAATCTCTCATTTGTGTCTGATTTTTTTAATTATCTAGGCCAAATAGAAATCAAAGAATGGGCACTGAAGTGAGACTGGAATCTTGTCTTCTATAGATCATCTTAAATTTTATTGTACGTTCATTTTTTGAAGAGAAAATATGTACATTACCGGAAAACACTTGCATTTGAGACAGAAACTACGCCTACCTGCTAAGCTCCACCCCAAACAATGTCATTGGTTAAAACGTAACAGAGCGTATTTTGTCTTTTCATTGTGGAGCCAACGAGAGATCGCTTCCATTCTGAATTTGGTAAGGTCTTCAGTCATTCGCTGAAGCCAATTTCTGGGACAATCCCTCAAGACGTAAAAGCCACGCCCAAGGAGTGATATTTTGCGCCATCTATCGCAGAAGATGAAGTTTAACACTCATTCAAAGACAGCCTTAATTCAGTACCTAAAACCAAATGTGCTTTCGTGGAATTTGAGAGCTTCAAATCTCGGTTGACAGCTCATTCGCACGGCGTCTATGACCACGTTAAAGTAGTTTATTTTGAAGTGGTCTTGAGATGAAATATCAGGAGCCTCGTCCTCTGCTTCGCAGTTTTTCATTAAGACTTCGTCACTCATTGTCCCTAAGTCCTTAAGGCTGTCTTTGAATGAGTGTAACAGAAATTCTGTCCTATATCTGTAATGCAAATTCTTTTGAACACATTTTCTCAAAAACTATTACTTTGTAGAATTTGAAAATTTGAGCACAAATAAAAACGACCCATAGCTAATATGTGTGGCAGTTATTTTTCCGAAAAATTGTTAGAATTTAAAAAAAAATTCAATTTATCTGACTCAAAAGTATTCCAATTTCGCGCTAGATGGCGCCAGAGGTTAGTTTGGCAGTGTTTCTGTGTAGAAGAAACAAAATATCTCATTTCTGTCTGATTTTTTCAATTATCTAGGCCAAATAGAAATCAAATAATGGGCACAGAAGTGAGATTGGAATCTTCTGTGCTATAGATCATCTTACATTCTACTGTACACTCATTTTTTGAAGAGAAAATGTGTACATTACCAGAAAACACTTGAATTTGAGACAGAAACTACGCCTACCTACTAAGCCTCCACCCCCAAACAATGTCATTGGTTAAAACGTAACAGCGCGTATTTTGTCTTTTCATTGTGAAGCCAACGAGAGACCGCTTCCCTTCTGAATATGGTAAGGTCTTCAGTCATTCCCTGACGCTAACTTCTGGGACAATCCATCAAGACGTAAAAGCCACGCCCAAGGAGTGATATTTTGCGCCATCTATCGCAGAAGATGAAGCCTAACACTCATTTAAAGACAGCCTTAAGGAAAAACCAGAAAAATATCTCCACAACTTTGGTAGGCGTCATCCTCCAAGTACTCAATCCTTTAAGGTAGCCGAGTGGTACTTGGTGAAGGTTTTAAAAATCAGGCTTCATCTTAAAGGCTTTAAGGTGGACGCCAAGCAATTTTGCTTCCTATACTTCCAATGGAAAAACTTCTGTACACATTTTCTTCACAATTAATGCGTTCCCAAGGATGAAAATTTGAACATCGATTAAAATAGCTTCATTTTATAACTTGGAGTACTTAATATTTTCTAAAACATAACCATAATTATGCAATCCAACATTTTCTTGTCTACTGACGTCATCAAAGTACAGGTCGCGCCATCTTTTTTCTGGACAATGAATGCGTTCCCAAGGATGAAAATTTGAACATCGATTAAAATAGCTTCATTTTATAACTTGGAATACTTAATATTTTCTAAAACATAACCATAATTATGCAATCCAACATTTGTTTGTTTACTGACGTCATCAAAGTACAGGTCGCGCCATCTTTTTTCTGGACAATTAATGCGTTCCCAAGGATGAAAATTTGAACATCGATTAAAATAGCTTCATTTTATAACTTGGAGTACTTAATATTTTCTAAAACATAACCATAATTATGCAATCCAACATTTTCTTGTCTACTGACGTCATCAAAGTACAGGTCGCGCCATCTTTTTTCTGGTTTCAACACCACCAAAGGAAAAGTTATTGATTTTTAATATAATTATGGTTATGTTTTAGAAAATATTAAGTATTCCAAGTTATATTATGAAGTTCTTTTAATCGATGTTAAAATTTTCATCCTTGGGAACATACTAATTGTGAAGGAAATGTTTACAAAAGTTTTTCCATTGGAAGTATAGGAAGCAAAATTACTTGACGTCCACCTTAAAACAAGACATTTGATGCACTTCGATTTGAAATAATGACCAAAGCTGGCATTCCAAACTTACAAGGCTTCCCTTGCACAAGCTCTTCATTACAAGGTCACCTGAAATGATCATTTTACATGGTATACTCGTGCTCTACAGTCTTATTGATGGACGACCCGTTAGCCCCAACTGATTTTGGATGGACAATCAATGCTGACGACTCATCATTCTCGGCAGACCTATGCATTAGTGAACTACCTGAAGATATAATTATTACCTGTACTTGCAAAAGCTGTCATACAAAACGATGCAGGTGCCACAGAAACAATGTTTCTTGTACGTCATTTTGCAAATACAACATGTCTTGTGACATTCAGAAACATGTAAAATACTTAAAACGACCATTTAACATTGTGAATAACTTGTGATTCTTTATGTATCGTAATTTAGTAATGATACTTCAATACATTATTAACTATTCTTACCTTGCATGGATTTTTCTTTTTATTTTCTGTTTTGTCCTTCAATATTCATAGACGAGGGTCCCAGAGGGGTAAAAATAGTCCTATCTTATAGGAACTTTTATGAGGAATCCCAAAAAACATGTCGTATTTCGTATAGGCATAATGGAAGGAACAGAAAATTACGAAATTCAATACCACCTACTGCGCGTACATGCCCAAAGCAAAATGGCGTCATATAAAATGTATGCCAGGGTTGCGAGATGTCTACCCAAGATTTTATCCTTCCTTTGGGCGTGCCCTAACAGGATCTGAAGAGAAACCTCGTCCACCTCAAAATTCCAACGGGTCTTAATGGTCAGGGACTATATTATAAGTTCTCGACAAGATCCTGTGAAATACAATGGGAAATTTACGTTTGTCTCAAGCTTCTGAGAAACGCTTTTTGAAATTGTTTATGGATCTTCAGAAATAAAGGTGTTTAGGAGAATATTGTTCAAGCAGTGCTTTGAACAGAAGGAAATTGGTCCTGTCCTCAGCAAACATACCACTTTAATTCTGCTTCTTAAGGCACTTTAGGAATTGCGTTTAAGGGAAATTATGTAAATCTCAAACATAATTTCTATCCGAATTTCTGGTAACTGAAGCTCTAAGAATGAACATGTTTTAACATATATAAGTAGCGAAAAGTCACTACAGACGCTTAACTTTTATTTCTATCCCAGTGACCGTTTTATTTTTATTTCTGGTTACTGAAACTCTAAGAATGAACTCGTGTTAACATATATTTAGCTAATAGTCAATGCAAACTGTTTTAAACAAAGTACAATAATTCTGCCTTAGATGCACGATTAGAACTTGAGGGAGAACATAAAGTGTTTATTAAAAGTTAAAAAGTTTAAAACACCATGAGATCTTTCGTGACTGCTACAGCCACACCTTCGGATTTAAAGACCCGAGTGTTCGGAATCCGACAGTTAAATACAGGAACAAAAAACAGGTCGTTGCCACTTAATCCGAAGAGATACCCGATAACAGAGGAAAAACACAATCATATTAAGGCTACATGTATATATAACTTAAAGTTTATGACTTCTATTGCTAAACAATAAACTCCACGGTTCATGTAAGATAGCAGAAAGTTCATCATTACAACAAATATTACAGTTTTGAAATATATACATAATTTCAGTAAGTAGTAATGAGGTTCTGGAGGGTGGAACCGCAAGGATAGTAGTCTCGCTCCAAGTGGGAGAGTGTGAGCCTTTATTGACCAAGCGAGAGAGGGCTGTAGATTGTCAGCAGATTTTCACACTGTACTTATGTTCAGAGAGTCTAGTTTTTAATCTTCTTGAGGTCATACCAATATAAATACAGTCGTTGTCAACGTTCTCTCTCGCTTTAAGGGGAATGCAGTACACTCCATACTTATCAAACATATCAACACTATCTCGATCTTTTTTAACCCAAGCGAGGATGTTCTGAGTTCGAGTGCCAAACGACAAATTATAGCGGTGGCACACATTTTTCAGGATGTCAGCACATTGTGGTATGTAATCCATTGCTCCAACCAATTTGGTGGGGTGAATCGCCCTTGTTAGAGTTGTGAATGCCCATCTTTGAACCTTCCCCAAGATGCGATCAACATGCGTTTTAGCATAGCCATGTGCAAGAGCAAGATTATAAAACCTCTGCAACTCAGTCCTGCGTTGAAGAAAAGTAGAAGAATGGGAAATGGCTCGGCGGACAAGGAAGTTGATGGAAGCTAATTTGTGGTTGATGGGATGAGCTGAAGAGTACGGAATCAAATTAGGGACAAAACATGGTTTTCTGTAAACAGAATACTGTAAAGTGTTGGAGGAGGGGTCCTTCTCCAGAAGAAAATCTAAGAAAGGAAGAGAAAAATCAAGTTCAACTTCAACTGAGAATTTGATAGAAGGATAGAAAGAAGACATAGTATCTGCAAAGTGATTAAGTTCCTGAATGGACCCTGGCCAAAAAATGAAGACATCATCAACATACCTTAGGTACAGAAGGGGCTGCAAAATGGGGTCAAAGAAGGCACGGGATACTTCAAGGTCCTGAAGTATTAACTCAGATAATAGGGGTGAGAGTGGGGACCCCATTGGGGCACCTTCTAGTTGACGATACACTTGTCCGGATACTATGTCTTCTTTCTATCAAATTCTCAGTTGAACTTGAAGTTGATTTTTATTTTCCTTTCTTAGATTTTCTTCTGGAGAAGGACCCCTCCTCCAACACTTTACAGTATTCTGTTTACAGATAACCATCTTTTGTCCCTAATTTGATTCCGTACTCTTCAGCTCATCCCATCAACCACAAATTAGCTTCCATCAACTTCCTTGTCCGCCGAGCCATTTCCCATTCTTCTACTTTTCTTCAACGCAGGACTGAGTTGCAGAGGTTTTATAATCTTGCTCTTGCACATGGCTATGCTAAAACGCATGTTGATCGCATCTCGGGGAAGGTTCAAAGATGGGCATTCACAACTCTAACAAGGGCGATTCACCCCACCAAATTCGTTAGAGCAATGGATTACATACCACATTGTGCTGACATCCTGAAAAATGTGTGCCACCGCTATAATTTGTCGTTTGGCACACGAACTCAGAACATCTTCGCTAGGGTTAAAAAAGATCGAGATAGTGTTGATATGTTTGATAAGTATGGAGTGTACTGCATTCCCCTTAAAGCGAGAGAGAACGATGACAACGACTGTATTTATATTGGTATGACCTCAAGAAGATTAAAAACTAGACTCTCTGAACATAAGTCATCATCATCATCATCATTGTCAACCATTATCAATCCACTGCTGGACGAAAGTCTCCCCAAGTTTCCTCCACAACGGTCTGTCTTGTGCCAGTCTCCTCCATGTCACTCCCGCATATTTACGAATTTCATCCACCCATCTCCCAAGTGGTCTTTTTCTGGGTCTTTTCCTGTCCCTTGGAATCCAATCTAAAATTTCGGCTGTCCATCTATGGTCTGTCCTTCTGGCAGTATGTCCAGCCCATTGCCATTTCAGGGATTTAACTCTGATCATGATGTCTTCCACTCTCGTCATTTTTCGGATCCACGAGTTCCTCTTCTTATCTCTCGTGGTTATACCAAGCATGCACCTCTCCATGCTTTTTTGAGTTGTCTGCAGCCTTTGTATGTCTCTTTTAGTTAAGGTCCACGTCTCTGCACCATACGTAAGCACTGGAAGGATGCATTGATCAAACACTTTTCTTTTAAGACATAATGGCATATTGCTCTTGAAAATTATGCTGTTTCTTCCAAAAGCTCTCCAGGCAAGTTTTGTACGCCGATTAATTTCTTCATCAATGTGACCCTCACTTGATATCTGCTGTCCAAGATAAACATACGTATCTGTTATCTCCAGTTTTTCTCCATCAATCGATAAATCTTCATTTCTTGTAAAAGCATGAAAATCTGCTGACAATCTACAGCCCTCTCTCGCTTGGTCAATAAAGTCTCCCACTCTCCCACTTGGAGCGAGACTACCGTCCTTGCGGTTTCACCCTCCAGAACCTCATTACTACTTACTGAAAGTATGTATATACACTGCTGGCCACCCAAAATGCAACACCAGAAAGGACACGAGATAGCAAAGCCAGATTTACTGGACACATAACAACAGATACAAAGATGAAACGATTGAGCTTACAGGCCCGTGCGACTTGCGGAACACGCAAACATCAATAGCTCGTGTGGCCCCCATGGCTGGCAATAACGGCCGCTACAAGCCACGGCATCGAACGAAAGAGGCTTTGGATGTGAGCTTGGGGTATGTCGGTCCAGGCTGCTTCCACACGTTGCCACAGTTCATCAGGCGTAGCCGCGGGTGGTGCTTGCCGGTCCAGTCGGTTGTCGATCAGCGACCAGACGTGTTTGATGGGCGACATATCGGGACAACAGGTGGGCCACGGCAGCAGTGACACCTAGTGGGCCGTGAAGAATTGTTGCACGATGCGTGCCACGTGCGGGCGCGCATTGTCCTGTTGAAACGAGGCCGCTAGCAGGTCCTGCAGGTAAGGGAGGACTACAGGCTCCAAAACATCGGAGATGTAGTGGTGGCTGTTGCGTGTACCGGCGATGCGTACCAGAGGGGTATGGGTGTCATATCCAATTGCGCCCCAAACCCCAACGCCAGGCGACAAACCGGTAGGGCGATGCCTAATGCAGGAGTCTTACAGTATCTTGCTGCGGTTCCACCACACGCGGATCCGACCATCGTGGTGTTGCAGGCAGAAGCGGGATTCGTCGGAGAAGACAATGTGTTGCCATTCCGTAGTCCAGGTGCGGCGTTCAACGGCCCACTGCCGCCGCACTTGCCGGTGGTGTAACGTCAATGGTAATCGGAGCAATGGGCGCCGTGCGACAAGTCGCCGCTCCTGCAGACGACGTCGAACGGTACGTGCTGACACAGGTTGTTGCACAACACACCCTAACTCCTGCGCTAACGTTCGTGATGTGGCGGTGCGAGCTGTCAATGCCCGCCGCACAACATACCGGTCCCCTCGTTCGGTGTTGTGCCGCAGCTTCGGCAATCGGTCACGTCGGTCCGTCCGTCCCTCCTGCACCCACCGAATCCATACTCGCCTCACTGTGGCTGGATGTCGTCCCACACGGGAGCCGATGTCTCGGTACGATAAACCGCTGTCGCGATAAGCCACTATTCGTCCTCTGTCGAACTCCGAAACGTGCTGAAATGACTGCCGAATACTGCGACGAGGCATCAGGAAGCTTCCCACGCACAGGTCCGGCAGCACAACACACTTACACTACTTACACCCCGCCATCTGTGCACCCTTCTTATAGTGCTTCTCGGTGGCGAGCCGGGCGCACATGATTTGCATATGCCCTGCAATGCTAATCGTTTGTATGTCCTATCGCGGGCGACGCATGCTGCGAATTTCAGGCCAATCGGATGCTTCCTTCTTGGTGTTGCATTTTGGGTGGCCAGCAGTGTTTTTCAAAACTGTAATATTTGTTGTAATGATGAACTTTCTGCCATCTTACACGAACTGTGGAGATTATTGTTTAGCAATAGAAGTCATGAACTTTAAGTTATGTATACATGTAGCCTTAATATGATTGTGTTTTTCCTCTGTTATCGGGTATTTCTTTGGATTAAGTGGTAACGACCTGTTTTTTGTTCCTGTGTTTAACTGTCGTATTCCGAGCACTCGGGTCTTTCCATCTGAATATGTGGCTGTAGCAGCCACGAAAGATCTCATGGTATTTTAAACTTTTTAACTTTTATTAAACACTTTATTTTCTCCTGCAAGTTCTAATCTTGCATCTAAGGCAGAATTCTTGTACTTCGTTTGATTTACAGCACGAATATTTTACTGCATTGCAAATTGTTTTAATTTTATTTCTGTCTGAGTGACTAAAGCTCTACGCGCGTACG
Organism: Macrothele yani; assembly: GCA_039090855.1. Taxonomy (NCBI): domain Eukaryota; kingdom Metazoa; phylum Arthropoda; class Arachnida; order Araneae; family Macrothelidae; genus Macrothele; species Macrothele yani. The sequence continues at coordinate 26,071,161 of CM077031.1, forward strand.
CGTCTTAACATAGGTAGCGAAAAGTCAATAAGTTGGATTTCATCGATAGCATTACCGATTCGGGATTCGATCGATAATTATAATAGCGATTCGTATCGTATTCTGGAGGACTACGCTAATTGGATGTATTGGGATTTATTTCCTCCAATGAGGTAACGTTGGATGGCACGCTATTGAAAAAATGAGACGCTGATACTTTACAGCCACTGGTTCTGGGGAAGGGAAAGAGCCAGCGCCGTAAGACATACACAACATATATGTCTCACCGGAATTCGAACCCGGACCCATTTCGGACGAATGATCAGGAACCAGCGCTCAGACAACCAGAGCGGCCGACTTTAAATTCTTCCTTTTAAACCTTTAGCCGATTTTTTGAGCAGTATGGAAGGTTATAAGAGTGCAAACACACACACACACAAAAATTCTGCTCATATTCATTTTGTTTCAGCCAATATTGAACTCGCGAATTTTTTATGAAAGAAATTATGGTAAAAACATGTTCTAAGCATTTTGATGATCTCATTAAACAGCAAGCGAGGATGAACACAGTGGTAAATGACCTGACTAAATAATGGTAAGTTCATGTACAGCTTCGTTTTTTATATGTATAAACATTCAAAAAAGTAGGAACTGTATACCAAATTATACTCAAAATAGCATAACTATACTAAAAATCCGAAAATTCTTGGCGTAGAATAGAAATAAAAGTTTCCAAGCTCTCGCACATCAACCAGATGGCTTTCTCAAGGAAGGTATAGACAGCTAAATGCAAACTGAATAATAGAATGTTTCAACACTTTGAACGCGGTGACTTGACTAGACAATAAATGATTAGGAGCAAACGTGATATTTCGAAGAAACGAGGTCACGTTGGTTGGGCACGCGGTACAATGATAGAGAACTCAGCATTATTTGAAGAACTGATTCCAAATACGTGGCAACTCCAGAGAAACGCCATCATTACAAGCCTCGCAGCTGGTCAAGATTTCCAAGGTTTCGCTAATGGCGGTAGATTTGGGCGTGCAGTATGAAGCTAATTTCTTTACATCACTTAATATAGGATCGGCGGACTTGAACTTGACTTCTCTTGATAGGGCAGTAGTTATTTTCCCGTCTTTTGTATCCCTTTTATGTTCGCTGATTCTAATTCCAAACGAACGTTTGGTCATTCCGACGTAGTATCACCTGGAGCCGTCCGGGTATTTTAGTAGGATGGCATAAACACCTGCTTAGTATAGTTACACTACACTGACGTAAAAAAAATCCCAACACCATGAAAACATAGTTGTAGAGGAATGAAATGGCGGCAATACATTTGTATAGGTAACATATTTAATCGATTAAGGTTTCAAGATCACAGCTTATTGTAAGCGCGAGAAGAGCCATTTTAAATGTGAAATGCTGGTACATTAATAACCGGTGTAACCTCCAGAATGTTAAATGCAAGCACGCAAACGTTCATGCATTGTGTCGTACAGGTGCTGGATGTCAGTTTGTGGGATGGAGTTCCATGCCTGTTGCACTTAGTCGGTCAATACAGGGACGGTTAATGCTGGTTGGGGATGACGCTGGAGTTGTCGTCCAATGATGTCCCATATGTGCTCGATTGGTGAAAGATCTGGTGATCTAACAGACCACGGCAACATGTCGACACTCTGTAGAGCATGTTGGGTTACAACAGCGGTATGCAGGCGAGCGTTATCCTGTTGGAAAACACCCCCTGGGATGCTGTTGATGAATGGCAGCACAACAGGTTGAATCACCAGACCGAAGTAAAACTGTGCTGTCAGGGTGCGTGGGATAACCATGAGAGTGCTCCTGCTGTCATAGGAAATTGCTCCCCAGACCTTAACTCCAGGTGTAGGTCCAGTGTGTCTCGGCCGCAGACAGGTTGGCTGCAGGCGCTCTCCTGGCCTCCTTCTAACCAACACATGGCCATCACTGGCACCCAGACAGAACCGGCTTTAGTCAGAAAACACAACAGATCTCCACTCCGTCCTCCAATGAGCTCTAGCTTGACACCACTGACGTCGCAAACGGCAGTGGTTTGGAGTAAGTGGAATGCACGCTACAGGGCGTCTGGCTCGGAGCTGTCCTTCAAGTAACCGATTTGTAACAGTTCGTTGTGTTACTGTGGTGGCAACTGCAACTCGAATTGCTGCCGCAGACGCGGTAGGATGCGCCACGGCCATACGCCGTACACGGCGGTCTTCCCTCTCAGTAGTGCCACGTGGCCTGCCGGAACCCGGTCTTCTTGAGGCAGTACCTTCCCTTGACCACCGCTGCCAACAATCATGCACAGTGGTTACATTCCTGCCAAGTCGTTCTGCAATATTGCAGAAAGAAAATCTACCTTCTCGTAGCCCTATTACACGACCTCGTTCAAACTCCGTGAGCTGTTGATAATGGCTTCTTCGTCTTCTTAAAGGCATTCTTGACTAACATCAACGCACTACGTCGAATCTCAAGGATAACTAACGCTCACGAACGTTACAGCGCGTATTTACAGCAAACCTGCTTTGCATGTTCCGAGGGGCGCTACTAGCGCCTTACGTATGCGCCGAGCGCGAAATTTGCATAGACGTCATCTTACAGATGTACTCTCACCGCCTGCCAACTGTCGTTTATCTAACACAACCCCTTCTTGGTGTTGGGATTTTTTTTTTCCATCAGTGTATTTTGATGTATAAACATTTTTAGAAATTTCTTATTTGGATACTGAAGTGCGTTATTCTTCCATGGATGCTTTGATATTATCAACAACGTGTGAAACAGTACACTCAATCATCAATTTGTATGCTGAATGATGAACATGACAAAAACATGTTTTGTCTTTTTTTTAAAGTTGATGCTGAGACTTTATTTAACTCTACGAAGTATTTATTAAGTTATTATTTTTTTCTTGTCATTTCGTGGGTGGAAAATTGTTTTGAACAAATAATGAAAGTATTAGCAAGGCGAAAAGTAAGTGTGAACGTGAGAGTGAAAGTCCAAACGACCGATAGCAAGCATTGCATTATCAGGCAGGATATCCGTTCCCCAATGCATTGAATGCTGACTGTGCCGAACAAGTGAAACTGCTCTGTAACGGAAACTTAGGAATCTGGGTGTTAGGGTGAAATCGGAAGTGTCTCTTTACGTGATTTTTGGAATAGAAACGTTTCTCGTAATCATACAGTGGTGTGCAAAAGTATGGCATCACCTGCAAAAACCGTGAATTTTTAAGTTTAACTCTTTTTTAACTAATTAATTCTCATAGTTATTTCTTCATTTATATGTCCACATTGGAAAATGTCTTTCAATCACTGAACTGGGAAAACAAAGGGATAAAAATTAATGGAGATTATCTAACCCACCTTCGTTTTGCTGATGACGTGGTCATTTTTGCAACTACCCCATCAGAGCTGCAGAGTATGATCCAGGAACTTGCTGACAAGAGTAAAGAAGTGGGATTAAAAATGAACTTTCAGAAGACAAAAGTGATGTTCAATGCTTTTACAAGAAATGAAGATTTATCGATTGATGGAGAAAAACTGGAGATAACAGACACGTACGTTTATCTTGGACAGCAGATATCAAGTGAGGGTCACATTGATGAAGAAATTAATCGGCGTACAAAACTTGCCTGGAGAGCTTTTGGAAGAAACAGCGTAATTTTCAAGAGCAATATGCCACTATGTCTTAAAAGAAAAGTGATTGATCAATGCATCCTTCCAGTGCTTACGTGTGGTGCAGAGAGGTGGACCTTAACTGAAAGAGACATACAAAGGCTGCAGACAACTCAAAGCAGCCTGGAGAGGTGCATGCTTGGCATAACCAGGAGAGATAAGAAAAGGAACTCGTGGATCCGAAAAATGACAAGAGTGGAAGACATCATGATCAGAGTTAAATCCCTGAAATGGCAATGGGCTGGACATACTGCCAGAAGGACAGACCATCGATGGACAGCCGAAATTTTAGATTGGATTCCAAGGGACAGGAAAAGACCCAGAAGAAGACCACATGGACGATGGGTGGATGAAATTCGAAAGTATGCGGGAGTGACGTGGAGGAGACTGGAACAAGAGAAACCGTTGTGGAGGAAACTTGGGGAGACCTTCGTCCAGCAGTGGATTGATAATGGTTGACAATGATGATGATGATGATGATGATGTTAGCAGATGTGAAAATTAATGGAGATTTCAAAAATGTTTTGGTTTTTCCTGTAGCTACTTCTGTTCTTAAGACACTTTACAAAAATCATGACCAAGTCGAAAATATTATTGAAAGAATCATTTATCCAGTACTTAAGGTTTACAGCGATAAATCAGTTTTGTAATCCATAAAGAGTGAAAAAACACTGAATTACAGAAATATAATGAAACAAAATTATAAAATGTACATAATATTCTGTTGCCTAGCCTATAGCTTTAATTACAGCTTTGCATCTTGCTGGCATACTGTGAACAAGGTTTTGTAAAAGATTGGGTTGAACAATACGATTCCAAATTTGAATTACATCATCATTGAGTTGAATTTTGGTTGTTGGCTTTTTTTTGATAGTTCATACGACACTTTGAAACACAAATTTCTAGTCGGGTTTAACCCTTCAACGACCATGACCCAAAAATATTTTATCACCCAAAACACCACAGCGCCCGAAACTATCTGTTGGTTCAATTCTTTGTTTAATAACAACAATAGTGACTGAGGGTGACTCCTGCTTATCCCTCATAGGTCGAGAAAATTTCCAGAACAGGTAAGGGTAAGAAATCTGACTCACTCTAGGCAGGCGTTTCGGGCGGCTATGGCCGTTTGTATGCACTGGCGTTATGGTCGTTAAATGATTAAGTTCGGTGACTGTAGTGGCCAATCAAGATGCTGAACATCTTTTTTCCTGAAACTACTTTCTCGCTACTTTAGCACAATGAAAGGGAGCATTTTCATCTTGAAAAACAAAATTGCCGTCATGAAGTCTTCTAGATGATGGTAGCATCTTGTTTTCTAATATTCATCTGTATTCCTGGGTATTTACCGTACCATAGACAATATGGAGGTTCCCAACGCCATGCACACACATGCAGCTCCAAACCATGACCTTCAACGGATGCTTAAAAGTAGACATCACTAAGCAACTTGGATCTAATTCTTCAGGCTTGAATCTCCTTATGTATCCAAATGTATTTGTGGGTATTTACTATACCATTGACAATATGGAGGTTCCCAACGCCATGCACACACATGCAGCTCCAAACCATGACCTTCACCGGATACTTAACAGAAGCCATCACTAAGCAACTTGGATGGAATTCTTCAGGCTTGAATCTCCTTATGTATCCAAATGTATTTGTAGGTATTTACTATACCATTGACAATATGGAGGTTCCCAACGCCATGCACACACATGCAGCTCCAAACCATGACCTTCACCGGATGCTTAACAGTAGACATCACTAAGCAACTTGGATGGAATTCTTCAGCCTTGAATCTCCTTACGTAGGCACTACTCTGATTCCCATTAAGGCAAAATTCTGATTCATTACTTAAAAGAACATTCTCCTATTGCTTAGTTGTCCATGGAACATTGTGTTTTGCCCGCTGAAGTTTACGCTGCCTTTGATTTGCAGTTAAGAGAGGTACAGTGCTTTACGCTTGCCTTTGCAAGCGCAGAAGCCTTAGTGAAGCAGCCTGCTCTTAACAATAGATGTACTAACAGTAACATCATTCACTTCAGAGCTTCTTTGAAGCAATTCAGGTGAACTGAGTCACCTGTCTGCCAAACTTAGCCTTCTGATCGCTCTGTCCTGGCTGGTTGTAATGGATCTGAGTCTTCCATTGCGACGCATATTTTAATATCAGCAGTTTGTTTTACTTTCTTCAGTAGCCTAATAACAGTAGATTTATTACAGCCCCTGTCGCCCCGGTGGCGCAGTGGTCTAAGCGATGGCCTCTGATCATTCGTCCGAACGGGGTCCGGGTTCGAATCCCGGTGAAGCATGGATGTTGTGTTTGTCTTATGGCACTGGCTCTCTCCCTTCCCTGGAACCAGTGACCCTAAATTAGGGACGGGCGACTGCTTATAGCCCATTGAGTTGCTCACGGTGGTCGTTAAATCTCCAATCAAAAAAAAAAAAAATTACAGCCCACTCTTTCTGTTAGGAATAACCGTGACCTAACGCGGTTAGCGACAGGCGCCAAGCAACGTGCCATGTTCTACACACCCCAGGTTGTGACGTCAGATGGATGAGTGCAGATAAGACAGCAGAACTTTAGTAGTTGTTGTTATTGTGAGTTGAATGGACCCATATAGTCTTCAATCTATGACTACCTCTATGCCGTCACTACGGAATGTTTTAGTAATTGAAGTCATGTTTCAATTGGATCAAAGTTTATATATCAAGTTATACGTCTGTATTCAATAAAGGCTCCAATTTTTTTATATACGAGCATAAGGTGAGTAATTCTTTCGAATCTTCTTGTTTACGTTCTACACTGCTGGAAAATTGCTAAGGACGGAATATAAACGGCTATATAGCGCAAAAAAGTAAGTGTGGTTGGATGCCAAGTGAAATAAAATAATGTCAGAATGCCAGGACATTACAAGAAAGAAAATTTATTGTGCTCTGAAATCCAGCAGGCTTTGAAACGTGTTCAAGGGACAAACAGGCCATTTTGTGCAGAATACGTAAACGTGAAAAAAGCAATTACCGTCCGCAGGCGTTCCGGCGTAAGATGTCAATACGGGATATGGCCACCATGGAGGGCGATGCAAGATTCCACACGTCGTGTCATGCTTTGCACAACGTTATCAAGCAGCTGTTGGGGTAATTTATCCCATTCCTCTGTCAGTGCACGGATGAGGGTGTCCTTGTTTATTGGAGGGCATTGGCGACCAGCAAGACTCCTCCCCAAAGCATCCCACACATTTTCAATGGGATTCAGATCTGGAGAACGTGCTGGCCATACGAGGCGTTGAATATCCTCGCTCTCAAGACACTCCTGGACAGCGACTGTTCGATGACATGTTGCGTTGTCGTCCATGAAAATGAATATATCACCGACAGCACCACGGAACATGCGAACATGAGGTAGCAGAACATCATTAATGTATCGTTGGCCAGTCATAGTTCCAGTTGGAAGCACATAGAGGGACCTACGGCCATTGATCATGATGCCAGCCCATACCATGACACTACATGTCGGATATCGGTCCCTTTCCTGTATGTTTGCTGGACAATATGCAGTACCACTATCACGCCAGATCAGCAGTCGTCGACAATCAGATGATAGACTGTATCTACTCTCATCTGAGAAGAGGACAGCAGACCAGTCGTTATCAGTCCAATTGCGATGTTGATGGCACCATTGCAAACGGGCGGTACGCTGATGTCTGGACAATGGGATGCACACAACAGGACGGCGGGCGTATAGTCCTTCTTCATGCAAACGTCTGGTGACAGTTTTTCAGGAGATCCGCTTGCCAGTAGCAGTCATAAACTGATTTGCTACCTCACTAGCTGTGCTGCGCCGGTGTCTTTTTGTTGATAGCACTATGTACCGATCTTCTGCAGGTGTCGTACTGCGAACACGACCTCCCCCTTGACGTTTGCTACACTCTCCATTTGTTTGAAATGATTTCCAAAGCCTTGAAACAACACTGTGGCTGACGTCGAACTCCCTGGCAACATCTGTTATTTTTCGCCCTTCTTCAATCTTGCCAATAATACGGCCACGCGTAAAATCATCTAGGTGATGTCTGGAAGACATACTGAAAATTGCATGTTCGTCAATTGATTCTTTCCCTTTCAACTTTGCGTTTGAACAACAACGGTCAATACGCGTCAAATCCTTTATATCTCTTATCAGCTCTATGACGTCACGAACAAGTTCGGCAATCCAAAATTTGCATACGCACAACACGTCTTACTGTATCCCGCACTTATGCTAATTTTCACATTTTCCTGCCTTCCATTTTATGGTTGCTATCGTTGCTATTGTCATCCGTCCTTAGCAATTGTCCGGCAGTGTATTTAGAAGTCCTGCGCTAACCCTCGTTACGAAGGAATATACAACACTTTCAGCGATTTTTCTTGCAGAATATCCCTCTTCATGCAGAACAACTATTTTTACTCTGTCTGCTGTGGACAATTCCGCAGTTTTAACCATTATTGATAATTTGCACAAATTATACCTAACAACAACAAGAAGCGACCACTACAATACTCTAGTATGAGAGTATGTAGAGGATTTTAGGAAGGGAGTGTCTGACCCCAGGTCTTAAACAACCCTTAGAAACAGGAAGCTAGGAGATTTGGGCTAGAGTGCCCGATAGGTAAGTGACACGGAAGCGAAGTAGAAAGAGGGAGGAAGACGCCCTTATTTATTACCGTGGAGGGGGGGGCAGTACCCAGGGTCCGACGGCTTAACGTGTCCACCCGACGCACGGCGGATATTTAGTGAATCGAGCGTTCGTACCTGCCTGGGATCGAACCTGAGGTCCTTTCCGTGGCGGCCACCCGCGGCCCACAATACTCTAGTATCTCTGCATCAACCCTTATAAAGGCTGGAGTAGGCTTATGATACCATTAGGAAGCAGCCAACCAGGAAAAAGAATGTCTACGATTGGCTGTAACAACTGATACGCAGCTAACGTGAATTTCAATGTGTTTGCGAAACCCCATATTTTATGTCATATGCTAAAAACAGAAGTAGCCATAGGAAAAACTAAGATATTTTTGAAATCTCCATTAAATTTCTTATCTAATGACATACTGTATAAACGATGAAAGGTGGCGCAGTGGTCTAAGGCGTTGGCCTCTGATCATTCGTCGGAAGGGGTCCGGGTTCGAATCCCGGTGAGGCATGGATGTTGTGTTTGTCTTACGGCACTGGCTCTCTCCCTTCCCTGGAACCAGTGACCCTAAATTAGGGACGGGCGACTGCTTATAGCCCATTGAGTTGCTCACGGTGGTCGTTAAACCTCAAAAAAAAAATAAAAAATAAATAAACGATGAAATAACTATGAAAATCAGTTAGTTAAAAAACAGTTAAAAACTTAAGAATTCACGGTTTTTGCAGGTGATGCAAAAACAGTGAAAAATACTATAGTTTTTCTTTTGGGGTCCATGAATAATGTTTTACTTGTCTTTCTGCTGACACAGATTCAGAAGAGTACAGCTCTGGTCTGAGCGATGACTTCTTGTGGCGCAGTGGTCTGAGCGATGACTTCTTGCCATTCGTCCGAGATGGGTCCGGGTTCGAATCCCTATGAGGCGTGAATGTTGTGTTTGTTTTACGGCACTGACTCCCTCCCTTACCTGGAGTCAGTGGCCCTAAATTGGGGATGGGCGTGCAACTCACCGAAGTTGCTATTGCAACATCTCAGCCTACTACCTTGTAGCAGAAAAAATAACTCGCCGATCTGTTTCGCTACGGGTTTATCTGCATCTAGTCAGTATGACTAGAAAATCAAGTTAAATATTTATCTGTGTGCTTTGAAATGAAAACGACTATTAATTATCATATAAAGCGTTTGTCTCCCCGGTAGCAGAGTGGTCTGATGCGCTGGCTACCAATCGACCAAGATGGATCTTGGCTCGAGTCCTGAGCGAAACATGAGTGGCATGCTTGTCTTAAGGCACTGTCTTTTTCATTTCATTGGAGCCAGTGGCCCTAAGACATGATCATGAGTAGAGGATTTTAGGAAGGAAGTGTCTGACCCCAGGTCTTAAACAACCCTTAGAAATAGGAAGTTAGGAGATTTGGGCTAGAGTGCCCGATAGGAAAGTCACACGGAAGCGAAGTAGAAAGGGGGAGGAAGACGCCCTTATTTATTACCGGGAGGCCAGTACCCGGGGTCTGACGGCTTAACGTGCCCATCCGATGCACGGCGGATATTTAGAGAATCGAGCGTTCGTACCTGCCTGGGATCGAACCTGGGGTCCGTTCCGCGGCAGTCACGAACGTTGCCCACTAGGCTACCCGCGGCTCCTATCAGTGGCCCTAAGTTAGGGACGGGCGACTACTTATAGCTCATCGAGTTGCTCGCGCAATGGTCGTTAAACCTCTCTCTCAAAAAAAAAAAAAAAAAAGGAAACAGAGAAAATGTTTTGTATTCCAAAAAATCTTATTAAACAATCTTCAGGATTATGCAAAAATATCGAAATTCTCCTTGTTCCCTTCACCTACGGGTCATATTCGTTCTAGGGCCCCCAACGATTGATGTTAGACGGGGACATATTAATTGCAAAGAAAAGGAAAATCTCAATGTTTCTTCTCAAGAGTTTGTCATTCGCCACCGATCAGTTACAAGATTTCTGGCCCACAACGCAAATGAGAAAACCTATTCAAATATCGTTCAGAAATGATATTTTCCAAAAGCCATGTGATTCAGTCGTTCGCGAATCACTTTAATTGCCACACCTTAAGGCTGTCTTTGAATGAGTGTAACAGAAATTCTCTCCTATATCTGTACTGCAAATTATTTTGTACACATTTTCTCGAAAACTATTACTTTGTAAAGTTTGAAATTATGCGCACAAATAAAAACCACCCAACGCTAATACGTGTCACAGTTATTTTTCCGAAAAATTTGTTAGAATGTTTTTTTAAAATTAAATTTATCTGACTCGAAAGTACTCCAATTTGGCGCTAGATGGCGCCAGAAGTTAGCTTGGCAGTGTTTCTGTGTAGAAGAAAAGAAATCTCTCATTTCTGTCTGATTTCTTTAATTAGCTAGGCCAAATAGAAATCAAAGAATGGGCACTGAAGTGGGATTGGAATCTTGTCTTCTATAGATCATCTTAAATTCTACTGTACGTTCATTTTTTGAAGAGAAAATGTGTACATTACCAGAAAACACTTGAATTTGAGACAAAAACTACGCCCACCTACTAAGCTCCACCCCAAACAATGTCATTGGTTAAAACGCAACAGCGCGTATTTTGTTTTTTCATTCTGGAGCCAATGACAGACCGCTTCCATTGTGAATATGGTAAGGTCTTCAGTCATTCGCTGACGCCAACTTCTGGGACAATCCCTCAAGACGTAAAAGCCACGCCCAATGGGTGATATTTTGCGCCATCTATTGCAGAAAATGAAGCCTAACACTCATTCAAAGACAGCCTTAATGCATAGTGGCGCTATCGCATAATCTTGAGCCATATGATCTTGCATCTTGCTCACGTGGCGGGGATGTGCATAAACATAATGACCAGGGGCGAATTGGGACGACCAAACCAAGCCGGAATTTTTTTTTGTATTTCGGACCGTTACAAAAACACACGTTCCGACATCGGAACACCTCACGGCAAAAGGACAAATGAAAAGAAAATGTTAGATCCTGCATGGATGAAAGAGAACAATTGAAATATGCATTGTAATACAAATTCAGTCGTGGACAAATTTTAACAATTTAACGGTGACGGAATTTTAAAAAGCTGCTCATGATTGAATGTTACGAAAGGGGTCCGGGTTCGAATCCCGGTGAGGCATGGATGTTGTGTCTGTCTTACGGCACTGGCTCTCTGCCTTCCCTGGAACCAGTGACACTAAATTAGGGACGGGCGACTGCTTATAGCCCATTGCGTTGCTCACGGTGGTCGTTAAACCTCCAATCAAAAATAAAAAAAAATAAAAAAAATGATTGAATGTAGAGTCAAAACCACGCTATACTACATTCAACGATAAGCGGATTTTTTAAATTCCAGATAATTTTCTTTTTAAAATTTTGGTTTTGACAAAAAAAAAAAAAAAAAAAAGCCAGAAAATCTTTCGAGTACCCCATTTCTAGCTAGATTACCATGATGATCATTCTGAAAATTGAAATGTGCACATTCCACATAACATTTTCCCTACGAAACTGATTTTCATAATTTTTGGTCAAAGATCGCCAACTGCGCAATGGTATTGGTCAAACCGGGCAGGGCCGGCTGGACCATAGGGGCAACCGCGGCAGTTGCCCCGGGCCTCGCGCCTTTAAGGGGCCCCGCAGTTTAAGAAGCAAAAATTTAATTAGAATTTTTTACAATTATTATTTTTCGTGTGTAAGTTTTCGGGTGCGAGGCCCTTAAAAAGATGTTTCTTTTTTTTTTAAGTTCTTTTGTTTGTTTGTTTCCAATTCCCCGGTTTTCGAATAGGTTATCGCCCTTCGCCGTACAAAAACGGAGATCTGTAGATTTCAAGTGATTATTGTAACGACCTTGATATTTTTCGAATTCATGAAATCGCAAATTTAATTTCATCATTTTGTGGCCCTTGTTTTTATATATTTAACAATTTGCGTGCAAACCGGATACTAAAATTTAAATAAAATAAAAAAGAACAATATCAAAATTGGTTTCGGGCTACACATGGAGGCCATTTATTCAGTGACTTTAAAAACATTACTGGAATTTTTCTTTAAAAAATCACATATCAGCTCGTATAAAAGTTTAAAAAGCCACTAATTTGTCTGTTACTCCATTTTGCATTAAAAGTCAATCACTAAAACATGTATCAGGAGAAAAAAACTATTTATACGAATTTATTATTTATTATTTCTACACTAAAATATTGCCGCCTCGGTGGCGCTGGCCTCTGATCATTCGTCCGAACGGGGTCCGGTTCGAATCCCGGTGAGTCATGGATGTTGTGTTTGTCTTACGGCACTGGCTCTCTCCCTTCCTTGGAACCAGTAACCCTAAAATTAGGGACGGGCGACTGCTTATAGCCCATTGAGTTGCTCACGGTGGTCGTTAAACCTCCAATCAAAAAAAAAAAAAAATACACTAAAATATTCGCAATCCAAAAATGTTCGCTACGCACGTAGCTTTTTGTCATTTTGCGAAGCAGTTTTCATACAATAAGTGAAAATACAACCTCAACCCCATCTCCTCGGAAAGAAAATCGTAGATTTTAAACAACTTTGAACATTGATCCAGGATGCATACCGTTGATAATGGCCGAAAGTCAGTCGTGCCGAAACATGTCCGGTGGTTTGTGTGGAGTCGTGTGCGTGTTTCAATAAATGACGAAATTTTATCTAAGGTCTGTTTGGATTGTCATTGATTATGTCCATTCCTTCTTTTAAAGATTGACGACACCTGTTGATGGTAAATGGTTTTTTAATTGCATTGTATATAATTCTTTCACACTCTCTTTGTATCATATCCATAGTCGTGTTTTATTTGAGTTTAAACCCTGGTCGCAAATTTCAATTGGGCCTATTTGCAATACGATGTTTCTACGTGGTGACACGCTAGATATTTTATTACAAGTTGCAGGATGAAGCTTACTAATTTGGAATACCGATACAAGGTGAGTCCTTGATGATGTAATAATTGAAACTTTTAATAATATTCCTAGTCATATATGATACATAAATGCCAAGATGATTTTGCAGCAAGTATGCACACAACGCATAGAACGTATATAACGTGTGAAACAGTAGTGCGTATGGTATATAGCTATTATTATATTATATAATACCACGTATTTTAATTTTTGGTTATTTTTACTAACCAAAATCAATTAATTATCGTAGTTTTTAACAGGTTTTTTTCTCTCTCTCTCTCTGAACTTTCTGGTCTTTTTCTTGAGTTTAAAGCAAATGCTTCTTTGAGATAATCATTTTGTCTTTACGATAGTTTTCGTTTTAAAGTATCACAGAGGTGAAGCACACGTCAAAAAGGAAAAGTTACAGAGATAAATTACGTCGGTGGTAAAGCATTCAGCTCCGGAGCGCGAAGGGATGCGAATTCGTCACCGTCATAGGCAAATTTGTGGGTTTCACATAGTGTGTATTCTTTACGGACATCTTTCAGGTAACGACTTTATTAAAATATGAAATTTATTTCCTAGTGCAAGCAATGAAATTTTGCTCCGGGCCCTTGCAATGGAATTTCGCCCCGAGCCCCGCAAAAACTCCATCCGGCCCTGAAAGCGGGCATTGGTATTCTTTTCTTTGAGCCCCGCAAAAACTCCATCCGGCCCTGAAAGCGGGTATTGGTATTCTACTTGAATAGAAGCATTTTTAAAGTCTACCCTGCTGCCCTGGATCTTATCTTGATATTTATAATTCCAGATAATGATTTTCCTTTTAAAAATTTAATTTTGACAAAAAACGAACAAACAAACAAAAAATCATAATAGCAAGTCCTTTGAATACTCCATTTCTAGCTAAATGACCATGAATATATTTCTGAAAATTGAAATTTGCACTTGCCACATAGCAATTTTTCTACGTAATTAGTGTTCATAATTTTTGGAAACTGATTGCCTACTCCGCAATGGTATTGGTATCTACACTGACGGAAAAAATCCCAACACCATGAAGGGGTTGTGTTAGATAAACGACAGTTGGTAGGCGGTGAGAGTACATCTGTAAGATGACGTCTATGCAAATTTCGCGCTCGGCGCATACGTGTGGCGCTAGTAGCGCTCCTCGGAACATGCAAAGCAGGTTTGCTGTAAATACGCGCTGTAACGTTCGTGAGCGTTAGTGAGCCGCGGATGGCTTAGTGGTTAGTGTTTCAGACTGTCGATGCTGGGTCCCCAGGTTCAAGCCTGGGCTGATCTTTCAGAGATGGTGTGATTTACTAACAATCGCTGAATATCCGCCGTGCATCGGACGAGCACGTTAAGTGACGGCCCCCAGGCTGGACCCACTGGTTAAATGGGTATCCTTTCCTATGTCCTCCCTGAAATTCTCTTGCCCATCTATGTGCAATATCGTACTTGTACGGTGGCGCCATCTACTGTACTCTAATCTCACTACAAACTGTTCTGTCAAAGTCGCTAGACTTGCTCTCATTCCTTCCGCTTCTGTCCTGCCCAAAAGGCGATCTCGCTGTAGGTGGCTGGGACCTAAACTCTACTCCCTGTGGACGGAAGTCCTACATAAAAATGACAAATCCTGCATCCTCACTGTGTCGTGAGCGTTAGTTATAGTTGAGATTCGACGTAGGGTGTTGATGTTAGTCAAGAATGCCTTTAAGAAGACGAAGAAGCCATTATCAACAGCTCACGGAGTTTGAACGAGGTCGTGTAATAGGGCTACGAGAAGGTGGATTTTCTTTCCGCAATATTGCAGAACGACTTGGCAGGAATGTAGCCACTGTGCATGATTGTTGGCAGCGGTGGTCAAGGGAAGGTACTGCCTCAAGAAGACCGGGTTCCGGCCGGCCACGTGGCACTACTGAGAGGGAAGACCGCCGTGTACGGCGTATGGCCGTGGCGCATCATACCGCGTCTGCGGCAGCAATTCGAGCTGCAGTTGCCACCACAGTTACACAACGAACTGTTACAAATCGGTTACTTGAAGGACAGCTCCGAGCCAGACGCCCTGTAGCGTGCATTCCACTTACTCCAAACCACTGCCGTTTGCGACGTCAGTGGTGTCAAGCTAGAGCTCATTGGGGGACGGAGTGGAGATCTATTGTGTTTTCTGATGAAAGCCGGTTCTGCCTGGGTACCAGTGATGGCCGTGTGTTGGTTAGAAGGAGGCCAGGTGAGCGCCTGCAACCAACCTGTCTGCGGCCGAGACACACCTGGAGTTATGGTCTGGGGAGCAATTTCTTATGACAGCAGGAGCACTCTCGTGCTTATCCCACGCACCCTGACGGCACAGTTGTACGTTGGTCTGGTGATTCAGCCTGTTGTGCTGCCATTCATGAACAGCATTCCAAGGGGTGTTTTCCAACAGGATAACGCTCGCCCGTATACCGCTGTTGTAACCCAACATGCTCTACAGGGTGTCGACAAGTTACCGTGGCCTGCTAGATCACCAGATATTTCACCAATCGAGCACGTATGGGACATCATTGAACGACAACTCCAGCGTTACCCCCAACCAGCATTAACCGTCCCTGTATTGGCCGACCAAGTGCAACAGGCATGGAACTCCATCCCACAAACTGACATCCAGCACCTGTACGACACAATGCATGAACGTTTGCGTGCTTGCATTCAACATTCTGGCGGTTACACCGGTTATTAATGTACCAGCATTTCACATTTAAAATGGGTCTTCTCGCGCTTACATTAAGCTGTGATCTTGAAACCTTAATCGATTAAATATGTTACCTATACAAATGTATTGCCGCCATTTCATTCCTCTACAACTTTTTTTTCGTGGTGTTGGGATTTTTTTCCGTCAGTGTATATCATCCTCCTCGTCTCCTTCAGTAGAAACCTTTTTAAAGCCAACCCAGCCTTCCCAGTGGCGCAGTGGTCTAAGCGCTGGTTTCTGACCATTCGGCCGAGTGGGTCCGGGTTTGAATTACCGTGAGATATGGATGGTGTGTTTGTTTTTCTGCACTAGCTCTCTCTCTCTCTCTCTCTTCCCTGGAACTTGTGACCCTAAATCAGGGACGAACCACTGCTTATAGCCCATCGAGTTGCTCACGGTAGTCGCCTCGCCCCACACCCTTCGCCAAAAATGTCTACCAATTACTTTGACTCATACTGGTAAAACGTTGTTTCCATTAAGATAAATGTGGGCGGGACAAAGATTTCGGAATGTCTTTGCCGGAGAATCGCTTTGTACTCTGTGTCTGTTTGTGGATACGACCCAGGCCTTCAAATCGAATGACCTCCGTCTAACTGTAGTTACTAGTTAGCTTTAGCTTAATTAATTTATAACAGTATGCTTGATTCCGCGGGACTTTTCTCACATAAATAGAGAAGAGTTTGCTATGACATTTCAGAGAAAACGCCATGGGTACAAGGAAACGTTTTTTTTAAAAGGATAACGCTTCTGACAGAAATAAAGCACAAATGAAATGAACGAAAATTATTCATAAATACCAAAGATGTTTTCATTCGTTCCAAAAAATCCAAACGAAATAATACGAGAAGATAGGCCATTTTGCCAGTGGTCCACCGGGAAATGTCCCGGTGTCCCTATGGGCCAATCCGACCATGACCTTGATGACTGGCTACTGTTCTGCCGGCTTCATACTGAAACTGATGGCTTTTATTTACGCTTTCCAACCGTAGGTTGAAGAAGTGTATATGCTCCAGCTTTTTCCGTCCGTCTGTCTGTCCGTCCGTCCGTCCGTCCGTCTGTCGGCACGATAGCTCACGTAAAAATGGTTCGATTTCGATGAAATTTTAGTATGCGGTAGGGGACCACCATTGGACGAACCCTATTGAAAATGGGTGAAATGGGGTCAAAGGTCACGCCATAACAGCGGGATCTATTCAATTGCCCTTATGCGTCATAACTTGCGTAAATATGGTTCGATTTCGATTAAATTTTAGTATGTGGTAGTGGACCACCAGGGGACGAACCCTGTTGAAAGTGAACGAAATGGGGACAAAGGTCAGGACATAAGAGCGGGATCCATTTCATTGCCTTTATGCGTCATAACATGCGTAAATATGGTTCGATTTCGATGGAATTTTAGTATGTGGTAGGGAACTACCTGGGCACGAACCCTATTGAAAATTGGCAAATTGGGGTCAAAGGTCAGGCAGGGCATAAGAGCGGGATTTATTCCATTGCCCTTATGCGTCATAACTTGCGTAAAAATGGTTCGATTTCGATGAAATTTTGGTATGTGGTAAGGAACCACCTATGAACGAAACCTATTGAAAATGGGTGGAATGGGGTCAAAGATCAGGGCATAAAAGCGGGATCCATTTCATTATCTTTATGCGTCATAACATGCGTAAATATGGTTCGATTTCAATGGAATTTTAGTATGTGGTAGGGAACTACCTGGGCACGAACCCTATTGAAAATTGGCAAATTGGGGTCAAAGGTCAGGCAGGGCATAAGAGCGGGATTTATTCCATTGCCCTTATGCGTCATAACTTGCGTAAAAATGGTTCGATTTCGATGAAATTTTGGTATGTGGTAAGGAACCACCTATGAACGAAACCTATTGAAAATGGGTGGAATGGGGTCAAAGATCAGGGCATAAAAGCGGGATCCATTTCATTATCTTTATGCGTCATAACATGCGTAAATATGGTTCGATTTCAATGGAATTTTAGTATGTGGTAGGGAACTACCTGGGCACGAACCCTATTGAAAATTGGCAAATTGGGGTCAAAGGTCAGGCAGGGCATAAGAGCGGGATTTGTTCCATTGCCCTTATGGGTCATAACTTGCGTAAAAATGGTTCGATTTCGATGAAATTTTAGTATGTGGCTGGGAGCCACTGGGGACGAACCCTATTGAAAATGGGCGAAATGGGGTCAAAGGTCAGAACACTGGAATGGGATCCATTCCATTGCCCTTGTGCATCATAACTTTCAAAAAATGTTTCGATTGCGACAAAACGTTATCATGTGCTTCCGGAGGTATAGCGAACCGGTTCTGTTGAATATCAACGAAACGGGGTCAAAGGTCATTGCACAAAAGCAAGATTTATTCCACAGGCATTATTCTCATAACTTGCGTAAAACTGCTTCTATTGCGACAAAACTTTAGTATGTTATTCTTGAGGTGTACTGAACTGGTTCTGTTGAATATCATCGAAATGGGGTCAAAGGTCAGGACACAGGAACGAGGTTTATTCCACAGCCATTATCCTCATAACTTGAGTAATAATTTCTGGTATGTTGGAAAGCGTATCATAATCAATGCATTGCATGACTTTACTAACTTGTTTAATCTTTTAATTTAATCTCCACGTAGTGTTAGCACCCTGCTTTTTACCACAAAGGCAAGGCAAAAAAATCTGTAGCGATTATGCAACATAATCGAGAATGCGCGTGCACTGTGATCTGTGTTGTAAATTTGTCATGAACAACATCCAACCACAAAAACGATCAACCAAGTATGTAAAATTACTTAAATTCCTTTGGTTGTGCAGTTATGGAGTCTGTGAAAAGTTTTGGCATCGAGATATTGCTGCAACTTATAAGTAAAACTCTGATGGGACAAGTTCTGATGAATATGATAGAAGAGTTATTGGTTTCGAGCCATAATACACGGCTTTTTGAATTGTCCTTCTTGAGTTACGAGCGAGAGTATTTATAATTGCCACATAACCTTCACTGCGGTCATTGCCATCTGAGGATAAACTCCTAGGGAGTTCGAAAGATCTCGTGTGTTGCTTTTAGCTTGTGTATGTAGCTTTAACGTGTTTTAATTATCATATTTGCACTTTTAAGGTATTAAAACCACAGCAAAGTGCGCATATTTACGTGCAATTCATTACTGATATACTATTAAAGGGATGTAAGGTCAGGTGATGCGTAACATCACAGCCTCTCCTTGACAAATGTCAACCCCGCCTTCTCGTGGTGCATCCTGTTCCCACTAAAGGGGCTCTGACGACCGCCAATAGCGGTATAACTATACCATCGGGATCAGAGTAAATGCTATCCCACACTCACCAACCCGCTTGGCCAGCGTGGCGAGTCATGGCCAAACACCTCCAAAATGACTCTACAACTTAAATCTTGGCCCTCAGTCTCCGGCAGCTGGAATGTACCTGGCCAAGGCAGCGGCCAGTGCGACATGAAGGCAGAGGGTGCTAAGAATCACCGGAAGACCGGACTAGGCTGCCATTTGATGCTGACCTTGGCTACCTACAATGGACGCTCCCTATCTTCTGATTCAAGGCTTCTTGAATTGGAAGAGGAACTACAAAGGATCAAGTGGGACATCGTCGGGCTAAGTGAGGTAAGGAGAAAAGGAGAAGATCTCATTGAACTGAAAAGTGGACATCTCTTCTATTATCGTGGGACAGATACTGGCAGAACTAGTGGTGTTGGATTTATAATCAACAAGAAACTGAAGGATAAAGTGGTAGAAGTTGAAAGTTCCTCTGACAGAGCTGCACGACTCGTTATCCAACTATCGAGAAGATACCAGGCTCAGATTATTCAAACTTATGCACCCACCACAAGTCATCCTGAAGAAGAAATTGAAGAATTTTATGAGGAAATTTGTCATCTAAATAATAAAGGTAAGCAGCACTTGAAGATAATTATGGGAGATTTCAATGCAAAAATAGGGCACCGGCAACAAAATGAAACTTCAGTAGGTAAATTCGGTCACGGCAACAGAAACCAGCGTGGAAATACTCTCGTTGAGTTTGCAGAGGCAGAAGGATTTTTCATCTTGAATTCCTTTTTCAAGAAAAAGCCACACAGGAAATGGACATGGAGACATCCAATGGGGACGACAAGTGAAATTGATTTTATTATGTGTAACAAAAAATTCGTCATCGAAGACTGCAGTGTGCTGAACAAGTTCAACACAGGTAGTGACCATAGATTGGTGAGATGTAAGATGCACCTCAACACTAAACTGGAACGTGGCAAGCTCATAAGACAAACAAAATCTATTGACATAACCAACCTTAAAAAACACCATAATACTTTCAAGTTGGAACTGAAGAACAGATTCTCTGCTTTAGAAGGCCTAACATCGGAAGAAGTAGATATTTCGGAAGTTAACAGAAAAGTAACCAAAGCTCTTATGGAAACAGCAACAAAATTAGCTGGGTCTAAGAACAAGTTGCATGTGAACAAATTATCAGGAAAAACCAAAATGTTGATGCAAAAAAGAAGAGAGATGAGGACAACTAAAGAAGATGTGACTTCCAAAGTGGAATATATAGAGCTATGCAAGACAGCACGAAAAAGTATCACTGAAGACGTAAGGAAATTCAACTGTGAGCTAGTGAGGAAAGCAATTGAAAACAACCAAAGCCTAAAGATAGCAAAGGGACATCTCAGTAAGGGAAGAAAACAGATTATGGCTCTGAGAAAAGAAGATGGTTCTATAACAAGAAATAGAGGCGAAATTTTGACAAGAGTGAAAGATTTCTACTCCAAATTATATGAAAGGGATGATACATGTACTCCAGACATCATGAAAGGTACCAGAGTTCTTCCAGTCCTCCCAGCAGAAGTTGCTCATGCAATCAAGAACATGAAGCGGGGGAAAGCTCCAGAAGAAGATGGAATTACTATAGACATCATACAAGAAGCAAGTGGAGAAATTGAAACAGTACTCGCCCAAATTTTCACTCGATGCCTTAATGAAGGGAAGATTCCTGAGGATTGGAACAATGCTACAATGATCCTGCTACATAAAAAAGGTGACATTGAGGATCTCAGGAACTACAGACCTATCAGCCTCCTATCAGTGGTTTATAAAATCTTCACTAAAGTTCTTTCACACCACTTGAAGGTAACACTGGACATGGCTCAACCGAGAGAACAAGCTGGATTCAGGAGTGGCTACAGCACAATAGATCATATCCACGTACTGAGAGAACTAATTGAAAGAGCGAGGGAATATGAACTTCCATTGTGTATGGCTTTTGTCGATTATGAAAAAGCCTTTGATTCGGTGAAACCATCAGCAGTTGCAATGGCTCTGAAATCCTGCGGTATTGAAGATGCATACATTAATATTATTAATAACATCTATGAAAATGCAAGTGCAAAGATTCGGCTGTTTGAAAATACAACACACATAAAAATTGGAAAGGGAGTGAGACAAGGTGACACCATATCTCCGAAGCTCTTTAATGCCACATTGGAAAATGTCTTTCAATCACTGAACTGGGAAAACAAAGGGATAAAGATTAATGGAGATTATCTAACCCACCTTCGTTTTGCTGATGACGTAGTCATTTTTGCAACTACCCCATCAGAGCTGCAGAGTATGATTCAGGAACTTGCTGACAAGAGTAAAGAAGTGGGATTAAAAATGAACTTTCAGAAGACAAAAGTGATGTTCAATGCTTTTACAAGAAATGAAGATTTATCGATTGATGGAGAAAAACTGGAGATAACAGATACGTATGTTTATCTTGGACAGCAGATATCAAGTGAGGGTCACATTGATGAAGAAATTAATCGGCGTACAAAACTTGCCTGGAGAGCTTTTGGAAGAAACAGCATAATTTTCAAGAGCAATATGCCATTATGTCTTAAAAGAAAAGTGTTTGATCAATGCATCCTTCCAGTGCTTACGTATGGTGCAGAGACGTGGACCTTAACTAAAAGAGACATACAAAGGCTGCAGACAACTCAAAAAGCATGGAGAGGTGCATGCTTGGTATAACCACGAGAGATAAGAAGAGGAACTCGTGGATCCGAAAAATGACGAGAGTGGAAGACATCATGATCAGAGTTAAATCCCTGAAATGGCAATGGGCTGGACATACTGCCAGAAGGACAGACCATAGATGGACAGCCGAAATTTTAGATTGGATTCCAAGGGACAGGAAAAGACCCAGAAAAAGACCACATGGGAGATGGGTGGATGAAATTCGTAAATATGCGGGAGTGACATGGAGGAGACTGGCACAAGACAGACCGTTGTGGAGGAAACTTGGGGAGACCTTCGTCCAGCAGTGGATTGATAATGGTTGACAATGATGATGATGATGATACTATTAAAAAAATACCAATCACTTACCCTAAAGATCATGGTAAGTTCCATCTGTAAAAACATTTCAAGCACGTCAATTATCGTAATGTTGTTGGCCTTCAAAGGTTTACAGAAACCTTGCTCATGATTCCTTCTTCCGGGGATGAAACATCGTATTTTTGTTTTATTATTTGTTAGACAAACAACGCCGGTTTTTTTGCCATATGAGGTGTAGCCATAGCTCGTCAATTCCATAAAAACCACACAAGCATACCATTCATTCATACATTCAGTTAAAAAACTATGTACATATTTACACTACATTACATTCCCAGGTGGTTAAACCTTTGAGCTTTGGTGGGCGGGTGAGACACACCTGCCTCCTGAGGATGGCAGATGACTGTTGAAAGCGCTAGAGGATTGTGTGTGAAGGGCTGAATGAGGGTGACACTTGCAGTGGGGTTAGCACTGGTTTTGAAACGGATGGAGCATTTTGTTAGTCATAGTTGACAAAGGTTTAACCACCTGGGAATGTAATGTGGTGTAAATACACTGACGGAAAAAATCCCAACACCAAGAAGGGGTTGTGTTAGATAAACGACAGCTGGTAGGCGGTGAGAGTACATCTGTAAGATGACGTCCATGCAAATTTCACGCTCGGTGCATACGTTTGGCGCTAGTAGCGTCCTCGGAACATGCAAAGCAGGTTTGCTGTAAATACGCGCTGTAACGTTCGTGAGCGTTAGTTATCGTTGAGATTCGACGTAGTGTGTTGATGTTAGACGAGAATGCCTTTAAGAAGACGAAGAAGCCATTATCAACAGCTCACGGAGTTTGAATGAGGTCGTGTAATAGGGCTACGAGAAGGTGGATTTTCTTTCCGCAATATTGCAGAACGACTTGGCAGGAATGTAGCCACCGTGCATGATTGTTGGCAGCGGTGGTCAAGAGAAGGTACTACCTCAAGAAGACCGGGTTCCGGCAGGCCACGTGGCACTACTGAGAGGGAAGACCGTCGTGTACGGCGTATGGCCGTGGCGCATCGTACCGCGTCTGCGGCAGCAATTCGAGCTGCAGTTGCCACCACAGTGACGCAACGAACTGTTACAAATTGGTTACTTGAAGGACGGCTCCGAGACAGACGCCCTGTAGCGTGCATTCCACTTACTCCAAACCACTGCCGTTTGCGACGTCAGTGGTGTCAAGCTAGAGCTCATTGGAGGACGGAGTGGAGATCTTTTGTGTTTTCTGATGAAAGCCGGTTCTGCCTGGGTGCCAGTGATGGCCGTGTGTTGGTTAGAAGGAGGCCAGGGGAGCGCCTGCAACGAAACTGTCTGCGGCCGAGACACACTGGACCTACACCTGGAGTTATAGTTTGGGGAACAATTTCCTATGACAGCAGGAGCACTCTCGTGATTATCCCACGCACCCTGACAGCACAGTTGTACTTCGGTCTGGTGATTCAACCTGTTGTGCTGCCATTCATGAACAGCATATCATGGGGTGTTTTCCAACAGGATAGCGCTCGCCCGCATACCGCTGTTGTAACCCAACATGCTCTACAGAGTGTCGACATGTTGCCGTGGCCTGCTAGATCACCAGATCTTTCACCAATCGAGCACGTATGGGACATCATTGGACGACAACTCCAGCGTCACCCTCAACCAGCATTAACCGTCCCTGTATTGACCGACCAAGTGCAACAGGCATGGAACTCCATCCCACAAACTGACATCCAGCACCTGTACGACACAATGCATGAACGTTTGCGTGCTTGCATTCAACATTCTGGCGGTTACACCGGTTATTAATGTACCAGCATTTCACATTTAAAATGGCTCTTCTCGTGCTTACATTAAGCTGTGATCTTGAAACCTTAATCGATTAAATATGTTACCTATACAAATGTATTGCCGCCATTTCATTCCTCTGCAACTATTTTTTCGTGGTGTTGGGATTTTCTCTTCCGTCAGTGTATGTACATAGTTTTTTAACTGAATGTATGAATGAGTGGTATGCTTGTGTGGTTTTTTTGGAATTGACGAGCTATATTTACACCTCATATGGCAAAAAAAATGGCGTTGTTTGTCTAACAAAAAAAAATACTATCATCACCGGAAGAAGGAATCTTGAGCAAGGTGTCTGTAAACCTTTGAAGGCCAACAACATTACGATAATTGACGTGCTTGAAGTGTTTTTACAGATGGAAATTACCATGATCTTTAGGGTAAGTGATTGGTATTTTTGAATAGTATATCAGTGTTTTAATTAAACGTATCGTCAATCTTCTATACGTGGTTCTGACGTACCTTTTCAAATGCATGAAATTCACTCGTCTTTGCCATTTCGCTGGGGAAGCAAACGATATCATTTCTTCCGACCGTTGCAGTCGGGAAGTGATTGCACTTCAAAACTGTGTTCAATCGGACGAGCTCATGTTAAAAGAACTCAGCGGTTGTGTATTCGTTTGCAGGTAGTAACCCAAGGTGAACAGTTACTCTGACATCTTCCTGGTAACTATCCTACCCAAAACTACGTATTACGTTGACGGCTTTGTAACGAAAGATAGAAGTTGACCGTTTTTTATCCCCTTGGTTTTCTTTTTTTTTTTTTCGATCACCATGAGCAACTGTAAGGGCTACAAGCAGTCGTTCGTCCCTAATTCAGTGCCACTGGTTCCAAGAAAAGTATTGAGCCATCACAATCAGACAAGCACAACACCCATACCATAAATGAGACTCAACACACGGACCCATCCTGGACAAATAATCACAAGCCACAGCCTTAAATCATTCGGCCAGTTAAGCGGCTGACTGTTTTATAACTAGTAATTAATGACGATGTGCAGTTTGTCATTTTCATGTAGGACTTCCGTCCACAGTGAGTAGAGTTTAGGTCCCAGCCACCTACAGCGAGATCGCCTTTTGGGCAGGACACAGAAACGGAAGGAATGAGAGCAAGTCTAGCGACTTTGACAGAACAGTTTGTAGTGAGATTAGAGTACAGTAGATGGCGCCACCGTACAAGTACGATATTGCACATAGATGGGTGAGAGAATTTCAGGGAGGACATAGGAAAGGATACCCATTTAACCAGTGGGTCCAGCCTGGGGGCCGTCACTTTACGTGCTCGTCCGATGCACGGCGGATATTCAGCGATTGTTAGTAAATCACACCATCTCTGAAGGATCAGCCCAGGCTAGAACCTGGGGACCCAGCATCGATAGTCTGAAACACTAACCACTAAGCCATCCGCTAGTAATTAATGACTTCATGGCTTCTTCTTATTACTTTCAGTATTATAAATATTTAATGGGAATGATCGAGGATAAATTTTTTAAGTACATTACCTCTCAAATTTTTGATCTAAACACTAGATCTTCGTCAGGAGTTCTTGCTTCCTTCTACTTCCACCGGTCTGGTGACCAAGCCTGATGGATTGTCCATAGCAGATGACCTATCTGACCTAGTAGTGTTTCATGAATACAACAAAGAAGAAGCAATAGGCCTTCCTTACAGTGTTTGCTCTAAACAACAATTTTTTCAATTCCAAGGCTGCTTCTATAAGCAAAGATGTGGGCTAGCAATGGGTTCGTCGTTAGCACGTCTCCAAGCAAATTATTACGTAAGTAAAATAGAAGAGCCCCTCCTATTGAAACCTTCAATTTTCTGCATATATATTAGATACATGGATGATATCCTTTTCATCATAGATCAAGATTCGAGTGGATACCCATCAAAAATCCTAGAAGGTTTTAATGCCCAAGATGAATCTCTAAAATTCACTTTAGAAGAGCAAAACGAAAATAAGCTAAATTATCTAGATATTACTTTGAAGTGGGAAGGAAAATATATTACCACAGAATTATACAAGAAGCCTACAAATACAGGAAAATTTTTTAATTATGAATCAGATCACCCTAATTATATTAAGAAAAATGTAGCTTTACAATTTAAAGAAAAAGTTGAAAAGCTGAATTCAACTTCAGAAGCTAAGAAAAACATAAAAATAAGTTAAAATCAATCTTATTAGAAAATGATTACCCTTCTAAAGAAATTCGTGAACTACTGGACGAAAATCCTGCTAGAAACAGAACAGGCACTACGGACAAAAATAAGGAGAAAATTTAATATTTATTCACAAGAAAAGTCACTTACCACAAGGGACTGTTTGAAAAACTGAAAAAAATCAGCAGTAAATATAAAATTAGGTTAGCTCCAGATTTGAATAACAAAATTAAAAAATACTTACCATCCCTAAAACAAAAAGAAGAAAATACTTTACTCCAGGAAGGAGTCATTTATAAAATAGTTTTTTCTTGTGGATTACCATATATAGGAGAAACAGGAAGGAGGTTAACCCCCAGAGTTAAAGAACACAAAGCAGCAATAAGGAACAGCTCAAATAAAACAGGATTAGACAGGCACATACAAGAAACTGGCCACAAAATGGACTGGGACTCCTTAAAAGTGATCAAACATCAATCCCATGCAATTATCCGGAAATTAGAGGAATCCCTGGAAATTTACAAGACACAAGGTGGCAACATCAATGACCATGCTGGATGGAAAATCCATTAGGCTTGGTCACCAGACCTGTGGAAGTAGAAGGAAGCAAGAACTCCTGACGAAGATCTAGTGTTTAGATCGAAAATTTGAGAGGTAATGTACCTTAATAAATTTATCCTCGATAATTCCCGTTAAATATTTATAATACTGTTTTATAACGTTAATTGATGTGGACTAGTTATTAATAATAAGGAGTTCCTAATTTAGGTTGAGAGACCCGAACCCACAGCGCTATGCGCCTTTTCGCAGGTGAAAAAGAATCTAAGAGAGTTAGGAGCAGATTGCCCTGATAGAATAGCACGAAAGAAAAGTATGGAAATATTAGAGCACAAGAAGTAAACGGTTTTCCCGTTAAGTAGTGAAGTTATAAGCTGCCCTACATACTTACCTGCAACAACAAGCCGTTCCGATCAATATTTCTCTCCGCAGAAAAATGCCCGGTACACCGCTGTCACAGATGAGTACAGGGGGAAAAGAAGGGAAGGACAAGGGAAAGGGCATCCTGAAAAAAAAAACATCACACACAGAATAAGTTTCCTAGAGGAAAATCGACGTTCAACACCGAATAAGACAAAACCGGCCATTTGCTCAGTGTTTCTCTCGGGTCCGCTATTGCTTCGTTACTCATCAGCCAATGAGAGAAAAGATTTTTCCCCATTGGTTTAAATTTTTTTTCTCAGGTTTTCTTTTGTTGATTCTTTGCCTGACATGTCAGAGTAACCATAGCTGAGGTGGTTTGATCACAAGATTACACCGATCGAGGTTTAAGTTACTCATTTTGAGTAAACAACAGAAAAACAAAAATAAAAAAACAGCCACAATCAGGGTTTTTATTCCTTATTTAGGGAGCCGGTAGTATAAGGGCCAATCATATTTTTTCTTCGCTACTTGTCTGCTTGTTGTAATATATATATATATATATACATATATTTTAATCAGAACTAAGGCGTAAAATAATTTAATGTAAAAGACAAGACAAACAACACCTTGTTAGTTAGGGGGAGAGATATTCAGTACAAAAAAGATAAATCTTTTATGCAACATTTTGTTCGGCCCTTAAAAGGGCCGTTTTTCTTTTTGTTTTGTTTTTCCCCCAAAACTCCTGATATTCAATTCTTGCTTTCTTCCCATGTGTGAAGAATACCTTCAATTTGGTCCCAGTTATTTCTAATTCTTTTTGGAAGTATAACTGTGAACTGGAAGAAGTAAACGGTTTCCCGTTAAGTAGTGAAGTTATAAGCTGCCCTACATACTTACCTGCAACAACAAGCCGTTCCGATCAATATTTCTCTCCGCAGAAAAATGCCCGGTACACCGCTGTCACAGATGAGTACAGGGGGAAAAGAAGGGAAGGACAAGGGAAAGGGCATCCTGAAAAAAACATCACACACAGAATAAGTTTCCTAGAGGAAAATCGACGTTCAACACCGGATAAGACAAAACCGGCCATTTGCTCAGTGTTTCTCTCGGGTCCGCTATTGCTTCGTTACTCATCAGCCAATGAGAGAAAAGATTTTTCCCCATTGGTTTAAAAATTTTTTTCTCAGGTTTACTTTTGTTGATTCTTTGCCTGACATGTCAGAGTAACCATAGCTGAGGTGGTTTGATCACAAGATTACACCGATCGAGGTTTAAGTTACTCATTTTGAGTAAACAACAGAAAAACAAAAATAAAAAAACAGCCACAATCAGGGTTTTTATTCCTTATTTAGGGAGCCGGTAGTATAAGGGCCAATCATATTTTTTCTTCGCTACTTGTCTGCTTGTTGTAATATATATATATATATATATATATATTTTAATCAGAACTAAGGCGTAAAATAATTTAATGTAAAAGACAAGACAAACAACACCTTGTTAGTTAGGGGGAGAGATATTCAGTACAAAAAAGATAAATCTTTTATGCAACATTTTGTTCGGCCCTTAAAAGGGCCGTTTTTTTTTTTTTTCCCCAAAACTCCTGATATTCAATTCTTGCTTTCTTCCCATGTGTGAAGAATACCTTCAATTTGGTCCCAGTTATTTCTAATTCTTTTTGGAAGTATAACTGTGAACTGGATTCTGTTCAGGAACTTTATTTAAAATAGCCTTCGGTCTTTTAAATTTGTCAGTATCATTGGCAACATAATTAAGGGCCTCCCTGACAAGAGGATTGGGATGTTTCTTGGCTTTCTCGTAATACCTTTGCGCTAGATCATACGTAGTATAATGTATAGAGTTGATATTTAGCATACTACGGATAGCATTATTGGATGTTTTACCATCGAGTCCTACCATCATACGAAGAGTTTTATTTTGAAACGAGGTAATATTATTTTTTTGCTGCTTTCTGCAGTTACCCCAGATAGGACAGTTATAGGTAATCACCGGGCTGAAGCATGCTTTCCATAACAAGGTTTTATTTTTTCCCCTAAGCCTTTTGTTTTTAATTATATGTTGGAGACATCCTCTTAGTTTAAGAGCTTTAGCCAGGGTTTCCTTAATATGCTTGTTCCAGCTCATATTATGATCCATAATGAGGCCTAAATATTTGACCTCTTTTACCCAAGGTATTTTTTTGCCATACAACTCAATTTCAAAGTCAGGATTGTAATTGCATTTTTTACGGGAGAACATAATTGCTTGCGTCTTGTCAGTATTAATTTTAATTTTCCAGTCCAGGAAGTATTTCTCCAGTTTTTCCACATAGCATTGCAACATGAATGTTGATTGATTTTTATTCATGGAAGTATAGGCCAGAGCAGTGTCGTCAGCATAAAGTGCTGTACTCAGATTCTTGTTGTAAAAATTTGGAAAATCTGACGTAAAAATAGAGTATAGCGTAGGAGCAAGTACACTGCCTTGTGGAACACCGGCTTCAATTATTTTTTTTGAAGATTTCTTCCCATTAATTTTTACACAAAAAGTTCTGTTTTCCAGATAAGACTTGATTATATGGATAATCCAAGGTGGGATGTCATGTGCTATTAGTTTGTAGATAATTGCCTCGTGTGGACATTTATCAAAAGCCTTAGCTACATCCAGGAATATAGCCGTTGTATGCTTCTTATTCATTATTCCTTCTGCACATTTTTCAGTAACTCTCGAGAGCTGGTGCAACGTGCAGTGTTTGTCACGAAAACCTCCTTGAATAAATGGAATAACTGGGTATTCTTCACAGAACTGTTGCATCCTAACAAGTATAATTTTTTCAAAGATTTTTCCCACGGTTAGGAGCAACGAAATCGGTCTGTGATTTTCAGGAATTGCCGGGCTTTTACCTGGCTTGGGTAATAATATTACCTCTGCTGTCTTCCAATCATCACGGAAATAGTTTAACTTAATGGCACAATTGTATATTTTGGTCAGGGTTTGCACATACTCTTCCGGTAACTTTTTCATAATTTTATTATTTATGCCTAGTCGGTTGAACCTGATTTATATATGTACGTACATATACACTAAAGTGCCAGAAAAACTGGTACAGATGAGCTTATGCAAAATACATAGCAAACGTCACCTATGCGCGTACTCGGTTGCATCCGCCTGGGCGTATATAAAGCGATAGACATCCTTGCTAGCTGAGAGCTGTTTTCGGCATCAGAATGAAAAGTAATAAAGATTTAAGTGATTTTCAACGCGGTGTCATAGTTGGCGCTCGTGAGATGGGCTATAGTATTTCGGAGGTAGAAAGGAAGTTCGGATTTTCACGGACGACCATTGCGAGGGTGTACCGTGACTACAAGAATTCCGGCAAAACCTCCAACCTTCGATACTAGTGTGGCCGTAAAAAGACATTGGGTGAACGTGACCATCGTCGGTTGTCAAGAATCGTTTCACGCGATAGGCGTGCAACACTTTCGCAGGTATCATCGGAATTCAATGCTGGAGACTCAACAAGCATCAGCGTCCGGACTGTGCAACGTACCCTGCACGATATGGGCTTTGGGAGCCGACGCCCAGCTCGAGTCCCCTTGATGGGTGCACGACACAGAGCTATGCGCCTCGCTTGGGCACGGAAACACCGCCACTGGACACTTGCTGACTGGAAACAAGTAGCCTGGTCTGACGAGTCGCGTTTCCAACTGTATCGGGCAGATGGAAGGATTCGTGTGTGGCGCAAACCCCATGAAGTCATGGATCCCGCCTGTCAACAGGGAACTGTACCGGCTAGTGGGGGTCCGTAAAGGTATGGGGTGTAATTAGCTGGACTTCACTGGGACCCCTGGTACGTCTACAAACGTCTGTGACGGGCCAACGCTATGTGCGCATCCTTTCTGACGAGTTCATGTCCTGCATTCATGCTGATGGGTTGGGCCTGTTCCAACAGCACAATGCACCTCCACACAAGTGTCGGGACGCCACATTATGGTTAGAAGAGCATTCATCTGAGTTTGGGATGTTGCCATTCCCATCCAAGTTCCCAGATCTGAACGTGATAGAACACATTTGGGATGCCATGCAACGCGCTATCGAGCACAGGAATCTGAGACCTCGAAATACACCCGAATTGTGGAACGCTCTGCAGGAAGTATGGTGTGCATTGCCTACAGCATATTTACAGAAGCCACTGGAGTCCATGCCCCGTCGTATTTCTGCAGTCCTGCGCTCCCGTGGGGGACCTACTAAGTATTAGACAGGTGTACTAATTTTTCTGGCACTTCAGTGTATTACCAAAGGATGACGATGGACAGTTAAATTAGTATATCCTAGTAGGATGGCTCCTTCTTGCATTGGTGACCTGTGATTCGCTCTCCCCGTGTCCTTCAGCACAATAGACTTCTTACTTGAACTCTCCTTATCTGAGTAGAGGAAATTACCGGATCGGAAGTTTAAAAAGAGCAGATACTTTCTGCGGTAGACAGATCTCCATAGATGTCAATTATACTTCTCCATTCTTACATGGCAATTATCTCTTCCTCACTCTGGTTGCAACAACATTTCGAATATTGGCTTTATTGATTTTTTTTTCACTGAGGGAGTGACCTCGCTTGTGGCTACATGCAGCCCATGACGACAGCGTCTATCACTGATGTATAAAAAACAAACCACACACGAGTATGACTCGAAGCCAGCATATACCTCTGGCTACAACAACATGTTGATGAGTCATACCATAACTGATGGACGAGTAGGAACTCGATTATGGTACGACTTACATAACGTTTTATTCTCATTATAGAAATGAAACCCATAAAATAAAAGACATGTAGGGTCAAAAAGTTATCCGAACAGGGCATGTAAGTTGATTGTACTTCACGTGAGTAAAACAAAAATTGAGTAGGCATTTCCATAGTTACGACAGAAGAAACATTCTGTGTAATCAAGTTTCTCAAATACTGCCGTTCTCGACGAGGGAAGTTAACATTTGCCTGATTCATTTAATTTATAGGATTTACTAGCGTAAGCACATGGAGTTACAGATCAAGCTAAAATCAAGAAATATTTAAAGCCCACTATACGGATTCAGGAGTGGCTACAGCACAATAGATCATATCCACGTGCTGAGAGAACTAATTGAAAGAGCGAGGGAATATGAACTTCCATTGTGCATGGCTTTTATCGATTATGAAAAAGCCTTTGATTCGGTGAAACCATCAGCAGTTACAATGGCTCTGAAATCCTGCGGTATTGAAGATGCATACATTAATATTATTAATAACATCTATGAAAATGCAAGTGCAAAGATTAGGCTGTTTGAAAATACAACACACATAAAAATTGGAAAGGGAGTGAGACAAGGTGACACCATATCTCCGAAGCTCTTTAATGCCACATTGGAGGGTGTTTTTCAATCACTGAACTGGGAAAACAAAGGGATAAAGATTAATGGAGATTATCTAACCCACCTTCGTTTTGCTGATGACGTAGTCATTTTTGCAACTACCCCATCAGAGCTGCAGAGTATGATCCAGGAACTTGCTGACAAGAGTAAAGAAGTGGGATTAAAAATGAACTTTCAGAAGACAAAAGTGATGTTCAATGCTTTTACAAGAAATGAAGATTTATCGATTGATGGAGAAAAGCTGGAGATAACAGACACGTATGTTTATCTTGGACAGCAGATATCAAATGAAGGTCACATTGATGAAGAAATTAATCGGCGTACAAAACTTGCCTGGAGAGCTTTTGGAAGAAACAGCCTAATTTTCAAGAACAATATGCCATTATGTCTTAAAAGAAAAGTGTTTGATCAATGCATCCTTCCAGTGCTTACGTATGGTGCAGATACGTGGACCTTAACTAAAAGAGACATACAAAGGCTGCAGACAACTCAAAGCAGCATGAAGAGGTGCATGCTTGGTGTAACCAGGAGAGATAAGAAGAGGAACTCGTGGATCCGAAAAATGACAAGAGTGGAAGACATCATGATCAGAGTTAAAATCCCTGAAATGGCAATGAGCTGGATATACTGCCAGAAGGACAGATCATCGATGGACAGCCGAAATTTTAGATTGGATTCCAAGGGACAGGAAAAGACCCAGAAGAAGACCACATGGGAGATGGGTGGATGAAATTCGAAAGTATGCAGGGGTGACATGGAGGAGACTGGCACAAGACAGACCGTTGTGGAGGAAACTTGGGGAGACCTTCGTCCAGCAGTGGATTGATAATGGTTGACAATGATGATGATGATGATACGGTCACTCATACTGGACAAGAATGAGGAATTGAGGAATCTGGCATTTCAATCAAGAAGTGAAAATGTAGGATAGTGATAAGAAAGAAGTAAGAAGAAAATGTTTTAAAAATGCTCGCAAAGGAGGGGTTATTGTTTGTCGCTGTCTAAAAGTATTATACCGATAATGGATACTAAACAAGTTTGGCTGTGTGTATTGGGATTCACTAAATAAATCAGTTAGTGGCGTCTCTGTATAATGGGGCAGGTTATTGCACGCCGTGTATTTTGAGTGGATATAATTACAAACGCTTTACGAACAAGAAAGATGACACCGGATCTTCGGTTGTAATGAGCACGTCTTTTGAATTCTTTCTGACTCGAGTGAAATTTATCAAATTTAATCAAAGTCCATGCAACCGCTTAGAAAAAAAAAAAATCAACCGGATTTCTTCAATCGATAAAACACCCAGAAATAGAAACAGCTACTTACTTTCGCCAGCAGCTAAAAAGTATGTTACGAAAATTAACAAATGGCGTACAAAATTTTAATACCTACCGCCCACTTTTTTACGCTTTCCAACCATAGGTTCAAGCCTATATGCTACAGCTTTGTCTAACTGCCTGTCTGCCTGTCCGCGCGATAACTCGCGCAAAAATGGTTTGATTTCCATTAAAATTTAGTCTAACATATGTGTACACATGAGAAGGTCCATACTATTTCAATAATAAATGACTTATGACAACCAAAGTTTGTAGTGACTGACTAAATAAAGCTAATAAAAGAGAATGAGATCAAAAAATGTTTGTTTCGTGATGATATTACAAGCCACGCATGTTATATCAGATTTTCAAATGTAAAGATATTTTTGTCAGCATTTAACATTAGTAAATGACAAACACTAGATTCAAGAAGACAATCTAGGGACGAACCCTATTGAAAATGGGCGAAATGGGGTCAAAGGTCAAAACATAAGAGCGGGATCCATTCCATCGCCCTTATGCGTCATAACTTAAGTAAAAATGCTTCGATTGCGAAAAAACATTTTCATGTTGTTCCGGAGATATACTGAACCAGTGCTGTATAATGTAATCGAAATGGGGTCAAAGGTCAGGAGCGAGATTTATTTTTTTTTTTTTTTTTTTTTTGATTGGAGGTTTAACGACCACCGTGAGCAACTCAATGGGCTATAAGCAGTCGCCCGTCCCTAATTTAGGGTCACTGGTTCCAGGGAAGGGAGAGAGCCAGTGCCGTAAGACAAACACAACATCCATGCCTCAACGGGATTCGAACCCGGACCCCAGACGGACGAATGATCATGAAAAAACATTTTCATGTTGTTCCGGAGATATACTGAACCAGTGCTGTATAATGTAATCGAAATGGGGTCAAAGGTCAGGAGCGAGATTTATTTTTTTTTTTTTTTTTTTGATTGGAGGTTTAACGACCACCGTGAGCAACTCAATGGGCTATAAGCAGTCGCCCGTCCCTAATTTAGGGTCACTGGTTCCAGGGAAGGGAGAGAGCCAGTGCCGTAAGACAAACACAACATCCATGCCTCAACGGGATTCGAACCCGGACCCCTTCCGACGAATGATCAGAGGCCAACGCCTTAGACCACTGCGCCACCGGGGCGGCCGAGATTTATTCCACAGCCATTGTCCTCATAACTTGACGAATATGCTTCTATTGCGACAAAACTTTAGTATGTTGTTCCGGAGGTACACTGAATCAGTTCTCTTTAACATCATCAAAATGGGCTCAAAGGTCAGGGCACAGGAAGGAGATTTATTCCACAGCCATTATCCTCATAACTTGAGTAAGGATTTCTGGTATATTGGAAAGCATATCATAACCAATGCATTGCATGACTTTACTAACTTGTGTATCTTTGTTGATGGTAAAATTTCCTTACCGCCATCCAGTGCCGCAGCAACTCAATTTAGCTCAAGTGCGAAGTCATTTTAGAGGAGAGGGTTTGTAAAAAATATGTACTTAAATTTATCTTTTTATTTATACACTATCTACCAATAAGTAATTGGACACCCTTGCAATCGACGATATCTGCGGTCCTGATACACGTTACGGCCGCCGCCGTTAAATATCGTGTGGGAAACAACAACGCAACCGGTCGCATGCAAGATGCCACGCAGTTCGGAGCTCTCTGATTTCGAGAAAGGTGTAATCGTCGGGTATCACAGAAATGGCCGATCCATACGTGACATATCCAGCGAGTTGAAGTACCCAAAATCGACAGTGGCCTACTTCATTGGCAAGTGGAAGATGAGAGGTGACTGTCAGAATGTGCCCCGACCCGGCAGTCCCACAAAACTGAGAGTTAGAGACCGACGGGTGCTAGCCAGAGGAATTCAGAAGAACCGCACCAAATCGATGGGCGACATCCGCGAGGAGTTTCAACAGGCATCCGGGAGTGTTCTTTCAATGAATACCATCCGTAAGGAAGCCCATCTGCACGGTTATCATGGACGTGCTGCCGCCCACATGCCATTGATCACCAAGTCCAATAGCGCTGCTCGGCTAACGTGGTGCAAAGAACGTCGACAGTGGACCGTTGAACAGTGGAAACAGGTTCTCTGGAGCGACGAATCAAGGTTCGCCCTCTACCGTTCGGATGGCAGGGTCTGGGTTTGGCATCTGCCTGGAGAACGCCTCCTGCCGGAATGTATTGTGCCAACTGTGAAGTTCGGCGGCGGTGGAATAGTGCTATTGGGGTGTTTCTCCTGGTATGGCACGGGACCCTTGGTCGTAATTCCTGGTAGACTCAACGCCGAGACCTACTGCACCATTTTGGATGACCATGCGCTTCCTACGTTGTGGCAGTTTTACGGGGTGGACCCATGTTACTTTCAGGATGACAATGCCACCTGTCATGTTGCGAGGTCCACCACGGCTTGGTATGGTGATACAATGGGGTTAATCGAATGGACTGGCCTGCGCAGAGCCCGGACCTTAACCCTATCGAGCACCTCTGGGACGAGTTGGAGCGTCGACTTAAGGGGTGCCCCCATCGTCCGAAATCGGTGAAGAAAGTGACCTGTCTTCTCCAAGCAGAGTGGAAGAAAATACCGCTAGCCGTCGTACAACGCCTGGTTGAGAGTATGCCCCGGAGGGTCGCAGCTGTAATCGCCGCTCGTGGAGGCTCCACCAACTATTGAAGGTGAATAAACTTCGTTTTTCTGTGCTATCACAGGTGTCCAATTACTTTTTGGTAGATAGTGTACTTTATGTATGTTTAATACACAGATAATTTCAATTTAATGAAATTTTGCATCTCCATCGATACAGCACCTACTAGTGAGGGAGCTGCTAGTACATCATGTAACAAAACGATGGAGTTATCCTCAACACTTTGTATTTATGGATTACCTCGTTTTAACAATTATCTATATTCAAAGTTTAGAGATGGAATTCAAAAGTAAATTGCAGAAGCACATTTTAAAAAGTTAAACTCGCGAAGTTTTTTTTTTTTTTTTTTGGGGGGGGGTTGGAAGTTTAACGACCACCGTGAGCAACTCAATGGGCTATAAGCAGTCACCCATCCC
The DNA here is from genome assembly GCA_039090855.1 of Macrothele yani. Taxonomy (NCBI): domain Eukaryota; kingdom Metazoa; phylum Arthropoda; class Arachnida; order Araneae; family Macrothelidae; genus Macrothele; species Macrothele yani. The sequence goes on from CM077031.1 coordinate 26,108,197, forward strand.
TAATTTAGGGTCACTGGTTCCAGGGAAGGGTGAGAGCCAGTGCCGTAAGACAAGCACAACATCCATGCCTCACCGGGATTCGAACCCGGACCCCTTCCGGACGAATGATCAGAGGCCATCGCTTAGACCACTGCGCCACCGGGGCGGCGCGAAGTTGTTAGCTACGTATTCGATATATGGCGGAAGAACAAAATTTTTAACAAAGAACGAAAATTCCCACCGCCGACTATGAAAGCTTGAATCGCCAACAAGTTGGCGGTAGAGACCAGGTTGACGACCACTGACATAAACCTACGTCTTCTAGCGGAAGAATTTTGCATAATGGGAAAGTTGAAGATAAGAAAAAAATATTCTTCACGGGAAAAGCTATGGTAAGAAAAAAACCTTTTCAAATACGTCTCCCTGAAGCAGAGATAGCGACAAAAACGGCTTTGACCTTTACGCCTCCTAGCGGGAAATCTGTGCATTATTTAAAAAGGGTAATGCACCACATCTCTATTGTAGCGAATGGCATACAGTAGAAAAGAAATTTATCAATAGGGTTTTTAAAAGCGGCGATACAGCTGCATACAGAAGTACACAAACACCACCTAGCGACTGAACTGTGAACTATTAAACTGCTCAAATACTAACCTAAAGTGTTTCGCAAGGGCAATGGCATCCGGTGTTGAAAGAATGTTTTAAATCGCTCATTTAGAAGCAGAGATCTTAAGAAAAACGGATAAAGCATTGGTGCCCCCTAGCGGCGAAATTGTGCATTATTTTGGGAAAAAATTACACACCAAATGTTTTCATAGTTAGTTGTATATGACCAAAGAATAATTATTACATCGGGTTTTTATTCCAGCAAATATTGCTGTAAACGGAAACATAAACTTCCGCCCTCTAGTAGTAAACTTGTTCGCCAAGAAACAATTTGAAATTATATGAGAAATATTTCCCAGCGAAAACGCTCTCCAACAAAGAAAGAATTTTTCAAATCGGACTCTTACAAGCAGAGATATCGACAAAAATAAGATATACACAGTGCGTCAAAGAATTTTAAGACTGGCGCTAGATTTCAGCCTACGATGGCGCCACCAGTGTAATCGCGAATGCGTTATAAACCGTGACCATCTGCTTGCTTTCTGCCAAAAGTACTGCGCAGTTGTTAAAGTAATTCAAACGAAACGGCCGTTCATTAGAGAAGTAAAAGTTTTTTCATGTTGAATTATTAAGATGGAACAAAGGGCTGTTATTAAATTTAACGCAAAACTTGGTAAAAGTGCCTCGGAAACGTACCAAATGATGAAACAAGTTTACGGTGAGTTTTGTTTAAATAGATCAAATGTTTTCCTGTGGTACAAACGTTTTTTAGACGGAAGAGATACGCTAGAAGATGATAAGCATACCGGAAGACGGAAGACCAAATTCATCTAGGACACCCGAAATTATTGAAACAGTGCGTGATTTCGTGGCAAACAATCGATGTGCGTCACTAAGAATGATGGAAGAGTCTTTAAACATCAACAAAGAAACGATTCGAACCATCCTGCATGAAGATTTGGACAAAACAAAAGTCTGTGCTAAATTTGTTCCACACACGTTAACCAATGAACAAAAATCAAGGAGAAGTGCAGATTGCAGAGACATCATTTCAGCTGCTCAAAATGATCCAAACTTCTTAAAATCGATTGTTACAGGTGCTGAAACATGGTGTTTTCAATATGATCCTAAAACAAAGCGACAAAGTGCGGAATGGAAGTCAAAAAACTCGCCACAAGCCAAAAAAACAAGAAAAGTTCTATCGAAAATCAAAACAATGCTCATTACATTCTTCGATAGTAAGGGTATTATCCACAAATAATTTGTTTCAAGTGGACAAACAATTACTGGTGAGTTTTATTTAAATGTTTTGAGGCGTTTGATGGGCAGAATTCGTCGTATTCGTCCAGAATATCGGGATGAAAATAGTTGGTGTTTGTTCAGTGATTGAACAAACACCAACTATTTTCTCTTTTATTTTCACCAACTATTTTTTCACGTCTTGTTCGTAGATTTTTGGCGAAAAATAACGTCTGTGTGTTGAATCATTCACCATATTCGCCTGATTTAGCACCCTGCGACTTTTCTTTATTCCCAAAACTTAAAATGACGTTAAAAGGGTGTTATTTTGATGATATTTCGACCATACAAAGAGTTTCGACGCGTGCTTTGGAGGCAATTCCGCAAAGTGAACTGGAACAGGCATTCGAATCATTAATAAATCGCTGTAACAAGTGTATTGAAGCCGGAGGGACTTATTTTGAATAACAAACCAAAACAAATTATAATTTCTTGTTTCTATTTCATTTTACTGACCCAGTCTTAAAAATTCTTTGCCACACTGTGTACATCTACTAACCCCTGCGCAGTGGTCCCAAATGCAAATCTAGCGAGACAAAATTGTTTGTAACTTGAAACTGATAGATTTTGTAGCATTAACAAACAAAATCTCCAAAATAGTGAAATTGCATGTTAATTTTTTATTAAGACTGTTAGTTATGATGACAGATGATGAAAAAAGTAATAACACTAAAACTCACCTTCATTATAATTAAGCTTTAATCAACAAGAAATATGGCTGTCGTTTAACCATACATATTTCATTTCCTAGCTAAATCGAACAGAGATCATACCATTAGCATATTCACAGCGTATGTAAACAATGAATACTGCTGCAACTTCTGATACGTTAAAATTAGAATACAATACAATAATATCACATTCACCCCTCTCTAAAAATTAGTTACATAGTCAGACAGGTACGCAGGTCGTCATCTGGAACGAGTAGGGCGTAGTGCTTCATCAGAGTCCTCAGTAGCAGTCAGTGATAGTTCGTTAGCCTCAACTACATTAGTCTCATATTCAAGATTACTAGCAGGGGCAGAGTCAGTAGTTTGAAGGATTTCTTGCCTCTGACCATCATTCACCTCTCTCGGGTGTTCTCCTGTAGGAGCTAGATGACGAGTTGAAACAGTAGTTTTTCACCCATCAGGGAATCTGACAAAGGCATAATCAGTGTTAGATTCTATTAGCTCTACCTCTTCCACAAGAGGCTCATATTTACTAGAGCAAACATTCTTTTTCAAAAGAACAGGACCAGTTTTAGTTAACCATAGGTGACACCATATCTCCGAAGCTCTTTAATGCCACATTGGAAAATGTCTTTCAATCACTGAACTGGGAAAACAAAGAGATAAAGATTAATGGAGATTATCTAACCCACCTTCGTTTTGCTGATGACGTAGTCATTTTTGCAACTGATAAGAGCTGCAGAGTATGATCCAGGAACTTGCTGACAAGAGTAAAGAAGTGGGATTAAAAACGAACTTTCAGAAGACAATAGTGATGTTCAATGCTTTTACAGGAAATGAAGATTTATCGATTGATGGAGAAAAGCTGGAGATAACAGACACGTACGTTTATCTTGGACAGCAGATATCAAGTGAGGGTCACATTGATGAAGAAATTAATCGGCGTACAAAACTTGCCTGGAGAGCTTTTGGAAGAAACAGCATAATTTTCAAGAGCAATATGCCATTATGTTTTAAAAGAAAAGTGTTTGATCAATGCATCCTTCCAGTACTTACGTATGGTGCAGAGACATGGACCTTAACTAAAAGAGACATTCAAAGGCTGCAGACAACTCAAAGCAGCATGGAGAGGTGCATGCTTGATGTAACCAGGAGAGATAAGAAGAGGAACTCGGGGATCCGAAAGATGACAAGAGTGAAAGACATCATGATCAGAGTTAAATCCCTGAAATGGCAATGTTCTGGTCATACTGCCAGAAGGACAGACCATCGATGGACAGCCGAAATTTTAGATTGGATTCCAAGGGATAGGAAAAGACCCAGAAGAAGACCACATGGGAGATGGGTGGATGAAATTCGAAAGTATGCGGGAGTGACGTGGAGGAGACTGGCACAAGGCAGACCGTTGTGGAGGAAACTTGGGGAGACCTTCCTCCAGCAGTGGATTGAGAATGGTTGACAATGATGATGATGATTGGAATTGAACTACCATTAGAAGATCTTCTAGGGTGGTTAAACATCCTCTCTTGCGGGGTTTCATTTGTCGACGGGCACAGAAGTGAGTGAATAGAGTGCAAAGCATGGCCCACAACTTCCTCTCACCACTCAGTTTCCATGTTATTAAACCTAAGGGCAAGTGTTGTAGTCTTCCATATTATTCCATTGTATCTTTCAACTTGTCCGTTCCCTCTAGGGTTGAAGGGTGTGGTTCGACTAGTAGCAACGCCATGTGAATTTAGAAATGACTTCAGCTCTTGAGACATAAATGATGCTCCTCTATCAGAATGTATATAAGCAGTTAGCCCAAATACAGACAACAGGATTTTTAAAAATCTTATCAAAATGGCAGTAGAAACATCATTACATGGTAGAGCGAAAGGAAACCTAAAGTATTCGTCTACAACAGTGAGGAGATACGGATTTCGAGACTTCCCCGGTAAAGGACCTTTGAAATCTAAATTTAGTCTCTCAAAAGAAGAGGTAGCTTTTATCAGTTTCCCTTGATGTTGGTTAAAACGTGACTTTAGTTCTAAGCAAACAGAGCATGTGTTAGTGACCTTTTTTACATCTTCAACAGAATAAGGTAGTTTTTTTGTGCAGACCCAATGACTCATTCGTGTTATTCCAGGGTGGCAAAGAGCCTCACGTAAGGCACTAAGATTCGTAGCATGGTTTATCGCAGCAGTTATTCTCGATAGGGTATCAGAGGGCACATTCTCATTCCCAGGTCTGTAAATTATATCAAACTTGAAGCAAGCTAATTCTAGACGCCATATCAAGATCTTTTCATTTTTTATTTTACTTGAATGACGCTGATCGAACATAAAAGAGACAGAACGTTGATCGGTATTTACTTCAAAATGCCTACCAATCAAGTAATGCCGCCAATAACGTAACGATTCAACAATGGCATAAGCTTCCTTTTCTATTGAAGAGTGTCGCTGTTCAGATCTGCGGGGGGGGGGGGGTTCTAGAGAAGAAAGCAACTGGTCTTCCTGCTTGGCTCAGAGAAGTGGCTATAGCAAAATTAGACGCATCAGTTTCTACCCTAAAAGGTATTCCGTCATCTATTGCAGCTAGTGCCGCTTTAGCCAGGTCATTTTTTAAACCACTAAATACTGAAGTAACTTCTTCAGATAGAGGAAAGCATCTTTTTTGCACTAAAGGTCGAATCTTTTCGGAGAATCTAGGTATCCATTTACTGCAGTGTGAAAACATACCCAGAGAACGTCGTAAGCAAGCTTCATCTTTAGGTATAGGTGGATCAAGAAGAGGTCCCAGTCGATTCGGGTCTGGCTTGATAGTTTTGTTAGAGATAATGTAACCAAGTAAGTTCACAGTCCTAACAGAAAATTTACATTTTTCCTCGTTCAACGTGAGATTATTTTTCTCTAACAGCAGCTAGGAACCTTGCCAGATTTCTGTCGTGATCATTTTGATTTTTCCCACAAACAGTAACGTCATCCAGGTATGGAAAAACATTTTCTAGGTTCTCATCCTGGATGATTCTATTGATCACTCTTTGTAAACATGCCACTCCATTTGTAACTCCGAAAAGAACGTGCTGGAATTGGTAGAGCTTTCCACAGGCTTCGAAAGCACTATATGGCTTTTCAGACCATGATGGGTACTTAGTGATATGCACTTTTCAGATCTATGACACTTTACACCTCATTTGCCGAAACTTTAGCAATTATCTCTTCTATTCTAGGTAGAATGTAAGCATCCAACATGGTAAATTTATTTGTGTTTTGTGAATAATCTACAGCCATCCTGGCATTGTGATTTTCTCCTCTAACTACAAAAGCCTGAGCACGCCACGGAGAATTACTAGGCTCAATCACACCTTCATGTAGGAGCTTTTCAATTTCTGTAGCCAGGAACTGACTATCACCTTTTGAGTGTATTCTAGATTTTGTAGTATAGGCACACAATCCGCAGTAAGGTTAGCAAACAGAGAGACTGGAGGTACATTTGCAACGGGCAAGCCACAAATCCTGAGTAGAAGCTGTAAACCATGGAGGACAATTTCCATGGAGGACATCTCCACAGAGGTGACACTGTAGTACGTCTAGTCCTATTATGGCATCAGAGCAAAGATCTCTCATAATTAACATCATTATGTTTTTATAAGTGTGCCCCTCCATTTCGATATTGACACTACAACGGCCTATAACTTCGGTGAATAGTGAGGAGTTGGCCATAGCGACTTTGCCACTATAAGGTAGTACTTGTATATGACATTTACAAGGGTCTGATCAATAAAACTTAATGAACTTCCTGTGTCTATTAGAGCACTCACATTTACTTTGTTTATTTTAATAGCTACCCAGCAAAAACACAAGTGCTGGGAAACTGCTGGCCACCAGCTGGCAGTGGTGGGTCACTGCTGGCTGAAATCTGCCGCTCACGGCCCAGTAGTGGTCCGTTGGTGGCAGCGCTATCAGTTGACGAGCCATTGATGGCCCTGCAGCATCGCCGTGAATTGTGGGCGTCCAAGCATGTGTCACTAGTGGCCCGTTGCTGGCAACCAATGCAACCCCCAACAGCAGGTGGAAGCATCAGGACTGCGCATGCGCAGAAGCAACACTTGCTGTGTCTCTCATGGTACCAGTTAGTTGAAGACGACGCTATCGCCATCGTGTTATTTTAGTGGATGTTAAGAAAAAAATCCATATGTGGAGAGGCGAATTAGTTTCCTAATGAAATTTTACGTCGACGAAGATATCAGATTAAACCGTGAAATACACTCACTCCATTCCGATGAATAACAATTCATGGAATGGGGTGGATGAATAACAAGAAAATTTTGAAACCGCTTGAAACAAATATCCTGAAAACCATTAAAACAACGTTTGTTGGGGAAAAAAAAAAAAAGAATTATACGCGTACAAAATTTATTAATTATTTGAAAGAAAAAAAAGCAACGCTATGTGGTGTACTCATCCATGGGTTGAATACACAAGAATGGGAGGAATTCGCTCCTAAAAATAACGAGAAGTTAAATAAAATATATTTTACTCTTTAAAACAAATGTAGCTTCGGACAAGGAAAGACACAACGTTAAAAATGTAACAGAAAGTGACATGAACCCGGGTAAATATATATTTATTCAACAATCTCTTTTCAAGACGACAAGGACAGTACAAAACTTTGGAAAGCGACTCGTACACGCCTTGAAAATGAGTGAAGTTCCCTTAAGGTAAAAAAAAACTATCGTTACGTTGAAAAAATTAATTTATCAATTATATGAAACTGACTTTTATGAAAAATAACTCGCAATATTGTAAAATGAAAGAGGGAAGCATTCGATTACACATTGCATACCAAACAGACAGCTTTAAGCATAAACCCGAGCGTGGCGAATTGGTCCGGTCGGTAGATAGCTAAGCTGCCACGCTAACGGCCCTGGTTAAAATCTGTTCAGTTGCAAATGGGTGATTTTCCGATCTGTTGATAAAATTTCACCAGCGCAGTGCGTTAATTCACATACTTCGTAAGGGTAGAAAAAAATGGAACTTTGATAAACTGCGGTTAGCCTTGCTTTTTTTTTATTATTATTATGGCTACTAATGGGAAATTGGCGGACAAGATTCGGCAAGCCACAAGTTACGTCACGTGGTTGCTGGCTGCCACTAGCGGACCACATTAGGCTAGCCATCATTTCTGGCACGTGCTTGCAGTGTCACTGAAGGGCCACTTGTGGCAGCTACCGCCTGTGATGGACCACTGATGGCCCTGTTGTGGCATATGACAACTGATGGGGTGCCAATTGTTGGCCTGAACTGCTGGCCCTCCTGTTGGCCGCCCGGACATTTTATTGACGGTTCGGCAGCGGCAACATAGTGCTGGGCCATTGCTGGTAGTGCTGGCTGCCAGCAATGGCCCATTGCTGGCCCAGCAAGACTGTTTTTGCTGGGTACTGCAGACTTCGAAAGGCAGGTAGGTGCAGCAACCAAAACTGAGGCAGATGAAGCAGAGGTTACTGAGGTAGGTCTAGTAGTTTTTGATTTACAAATTCTCTGAAAGTGTCCTTTCTTCCCACATGTTCGACATGCAACATTTCTGGCAGGGCAAAAAGCTCTAGGGTGGCGATTTCTTCCCCAAAAATAGCACCTTTCTGTTCCAGTCAAAGCAGCAGTTGTCGTAATAGATGTACCAGTATCTATCTCAACACAATCATTTATGTGATTAGCAACTGCAGCATCCATCAGCCCCGATTACGAAGCAGAGTGTTGTTCTGCCATTTCCAAAGCACTAGCTTGATCAAAAGCGGCTTCTTCTATAGGGAGAGAAACGTATTTTCTAAAAGTCGCTTACGTATGCGACCGCACTTCAATCCGCTAATAAAGGCATCTCTGATGTATTCATTCTTATTTCGCTCAGCCGAAACACTTTTAAAGTTGCAATATTTGCTCATTTGTTTTAAGACCTGAAGATATTGATCTGTAGACTCCTCGGCCGGTTGACGCCGTGTAGCCAAACTATGTTGGACGTAGATCTCGTTCTTAGGCCTAACATGTAAAGATTCCAAAATAGCTAGAGCATCAATATAAGTTTTATATTCACTTATATACTGAAATACATTAGGTGCGACATAACTAGTTAATATTTGCAATTTACCATTTTCAGATACTCCATCAATATAGCCCAAGAAGTTTTCGAACGTGTGCTTCTAATGTACACCCACTGCCTGTCAGCAGATGTGGCAGATGGTTCCACGTCAAATCTCTGCGGTCGCAAATACTTGTCCATGATTATTTATATCTTTCTTCTATTCTTGTTGATTAAATTGATGAAAAAAGTAATAACACTAAAACTCACCTTTATTATAATTAGGCTTTAATCAACAAGAAATATGGCTGTCGTTTAACCATACATGTTTCATTTCCTAGCTAAATCGAACAGAGATCATATCATTAACATCATAAAGGAAGGATCTATAGAGTGGAAACAGACATAGGAGCCCTTGGAAATTCCTCACATAAAAAGTGGCGCCCCCACGGACCTAAAACAGAAGCAAAATGTGACGTGTCCCCGTGACGTCGGCAATAGTTGCTACGGCAACCAGCGCTCGGAGATGATCAGATGAACAACAGACACGTAAAAACTCAAAAGTTATGAATTCTGTAAGAAACCGTATACGATCAGTAAGTAATAAGCCAAATAATACCACTTATTAGAACGCCAGAGGAATTGAAACCCAAAAAGAATCTTAAAATTAATAAAGTATTACGTGTATTCGTCTTAAACACTGCCGGATAGCAAGCCAAAGTCAAAAGTCAAAGTAAAAACATTCGTTCGGACAAAAATCACGTGGTTCTTGGGTGTTCCTGGGAAACTAGCTGTCAATCAACTGTAGTTCTGTTTTAGGTCGCTGGTGCGCTGCAGTCGACTTCATGACGTCATGAGTTTCAGCTTTATACAGCCAGTGTCTTCTCTATACATCCTTCCTTTATGATTAACATACTCACAGCGGATGTAAACAATGAGTACTGCTGCCAACTTCTGATACGTTAAAATTAGAATGCAATACAATAATATCACAACAGATAAAAAATTAATAATATTCTCACTCTGAAAAACTGCATGTACAGTTTACGTATCATCATCATCATCATTATCAACCATTATCAATCCACTGCTGGACAAGGTCTCCCCAAGTTTCCTCCACAACGGTCTGTCTTGTGCTAGTCTCCTCCATGTCACTCCCGCATACTTTCGAATTTCATCCACCCATCTTCCATGTGGTCTTCTTCTGGGTCTTTTCCTGTCCCTTGGAATCCAATCTAAAATTTCGGCTGTCCATCGATGGTCTGTCCTTTTGGCAGTATGTCCAGCCCATTGCCATTTCAGGGATTTAACTCTGATCATGATGTCTTCCACTCTTGTCATTTTTCGGATCCACGTGTTCCTCTTCTTATCTCTCCTGGTTACACCAAGCATGCACCTCTCCATGCTGCTTTGAGTTGTATGCAGCCTTTGTATGTCTCTTTTAGCTAAGGTCCACGTCTCTGCACCATACGTAAGCACTGGATCGATGCATTGATCAAACACTTTTCTTTTAAGACATAATGGCATATTGCTGTTGAAAATTATGCTGTTTCTTCCAAAAGCTCTCCAGGCAAGTTTTGTACGCCGATTAATTTCTTCATCAATGTGACCCTCACTTGATATCTGCTGTCCAAGATAAACGTACGTGTCTGTTATCTCCAGCTTTTCTCCATCAATCGATAAATCTTCATTTCGTGTAAAAAGCATTGTACATCACTTTTGTCTTCTGAAAGTTCATTTTTAATCCCACTTCTTTACTCTTGTCAGCAAATTCCTGGATCATACTCTGTAGCTCTGATGGGGTAGTTGCAAAAATGACTATGTCATCAGCAAAACGAAGGTGGGTTAGAAAATCTCCATTAATCTTTATCCCTTTATTTTCCCAGTTCAGTGATTGAAAGACATTTTCCAATGTGGCATTAAAGAGCTTCGGAGATATGGTGTCACCTTGTCTCACTCCTTTTCCAATTTTTATGTGTGTTGTATTTTCAAACAGCCGAATCTTTGCACTTGCATTTTCATAGATGTTATTAATAATATTAATGTATGCATCTTCAATACCGCAGGATTTCAGAGCCATTGCAACTGCTGATGGTTTCACCGAATCAAAGGCTTTTTCATAATCGATAAAAGCCATGCACAATGGAAGTTCATATTCCTCGCTCTTTCAATTAGTTCTCTCAGTACGTGGATATGATCTATTGTGCTGTAGCCACTCCTGAATCCAGCTTGTTCTCTCGGTTGAGCCATGTCCAGTGTCACCTTCAAGCGGTGTGAAAGAACTTTTAGTGAAGATTTTATAAACCACTGATAGGAGGCTGACAGGTCTGTAGTTCCTGAGATCCTCAATGTCACCTTTTTTATGTAGCAAGATCATTGTAGCGTTGTTCCAATCCTCAGGAATTTCACTTCATTAAGGCATCGAGTGAAAATTTGGGCGAGTACTGTTTCGATTTCTCCACTTGCTTCTTGTATGATGTCTACAGTAATTCCATCTTCTCCTGGAGCTTTTCCCCGCTTCATGTTCTTGATTGCATGTGCAACTTCTGCTGGAAGGACTGGAAGAACTCTGGTACTGGTACCTTTCATGATGTCTGGAGTACATGTATCATCCCTTTCATATAATTTGGAGTAGAAATCTTTCACTCTTGTCAAAATTTCGCCTCTATTTCTTGTTACAGAACCATCTTCTTTTCTCAGTGCCATAATATGTTTTTTTCCCTTACTGAGATGTCCCTTTGCTATCTTTTGGCTTTGGTTGTTTTCAATTGCTTTCCTTACTAGTTCACAGTTGAATTTCCTTACGTCTTCAGTGATACTTTTTCGTACTGTCTTGCATAGCTCTATATATTCCACTTTGGAAGTCACATCTTCTTTAGTTCTCCTCATCACTCTTCTTTTTTGCATCAACATTTTCGTTTTTCCTGATAATTTGTTCACATGCAATTTGTTCTTAGACCCAGCTAATTTTGTTGCTGTTTCCATAAGAGCTTTGGTTACTTTTCTGTTAACTTCATAAATATCCACTTCTTCCGATGTTAGGCCTCTAAAGCAGAGAATCTGTTCTTCAGTTCCAATTTGAAGGTATCATGGTGTTTTTTAAGGTTGGTTATGTCAATACATTTTGTTTGTCTTATGAGCTTGCTACGTTCGAGTTTAGTGTTGAAGTGCATCTTACATCTCACCAATCTATGGTCACTGCCTGTGTTGAACTTGTTTAGCACACTGCAGTCTTCTATTACAATTTTTTTGTTACACATAATAAAATCAATTTCACTTGTCGTCCCATTTGGATGTCTCCATGTCCACTTCCTGTGTGGCTTTTTCTTGGAAAAAGGAGTTCAAGATGAAAAACCCTTCTGCCTCTGCAAACTCAACGAGAGTATTTCCACGCTGGTTTCTGTTGCCGTGACCGAATTTACCTACTGAAGTTTCATTCTGTTGCCGTTGCCTTAGTTTTGCATTGAAATCTCCCATAATTATCTTCAAGTGCTGCTTACCTTTATTATTTAGATGACGAATTTCCTCATAAAATTCTTCAATTTCTTCTTCAGCATGACTTGTGGTGGGTGCATAAGTTTGAATAATCTGAGCCTGGTATCTTCTCGAGAGTTGGATAACGAGTCGTACAGCTCTGTCAGAGGAACTTTCAACTTCTACAACTTTATCCTTCAGTTTCTTGTTTATTATAAATCCAACACCACTAGTTCTGCCAGTATCTGTCCCACGATAGTAGAAGAGATGTCCACTTTTCAGTTCAATGAGATCTTCTCCCTTTTCCTCCTTACCTCACTTAGCCCGACAATGTCCCACTTGATCCTTTGTAGTTCCTCTTCCAATTTAAGAAGCCTTGAATCAGAAGATAGGGAGCGTCCGTTATATGTAGCTAGGCTGCCATCTGGTCAGCATCAGATGGCAGCCTAGTCCGGTCCTCCTGGGATTCTTAGCACCCTCTGCCTTCATGTCGCACTGGCCGCTGCCTTGGCCAGGTACATTCCAGCTGCCGGAGACTGAGGGCCAAGATTTAAGTTGTGGAGTCATTTTGGAGGGTTTGGCCATAACTCACCACGCTGGCCAAGCGGGTTGGTGAGTGTGGGATAACATTTCCTCTAATCCCGATGGTATAGTTATACCGCTATTGGCGGTCGTCAGAGCCCCTTTAGTGGGAACAGGATGTACCACGAGAAGGCGGGGTTGACATTTGTCAAGGAGAGGCTGTGATGTTACGCATCACCTATCATACTTTAAATTTAAGAACAAATGTAATGCATCACAGGAGATGAATATGATAGGATAAGATATGATATAATGATTCATTATTAATTAAAATATTACATTCTTATCACCTGATAGACACTCAGAACACAGTACACACATGCATACACACGTACATACATACATGACATATTTGACTGTATTATTACCAGATATTGTCATCAATATAGACTTTCATCAAGTGCTCTTGGTCACTTATTGCAAATAACACAAGGCTTCCTCTAGAGCAGGGTTCTTAAACCCGTGACCCGCGAAGCGCTTTTTTAATGGCACGCGAGAAGTCTACAAAAGAAATTCTAAAATGGAAAAAATACATTTTCGAAATGGAGAAATCAATATCCAGATACCTTGGGTAGATGGACTTTGAATTCCCAAATCTGCTATGAGCTGTACTACAACAAAATTATGTAACCATAAATTTTAAAGAGTACTGAAAAATAGAGTCACATCAGGTACCTAGTTTGGAATTTTTTGTAACATCGATATCATCTTAACAGCATCGTTCCCTTTTCCGAAAGTTAAGTTTTAGACTTTGGTTTTAGGAAAGATCAAAATCCCTAGCCGACTGAATTTTTAATACGATAAATTTAACTTTCATTCCAAGATTAACGCTGTGATATCGACGCATTAAGTTAATATAAATTAAATTTAACGGTTGCATTTACTTAAATCACCTTAAATAAACATCTTATTTGCTTTTACGTGGGGTTTATTGTCAGTTTGGGTCGATTTGGTACGGCTTTGATCTCACGCCCTGCTTTCGATAAAGAGCAAGTAACAGTTGTTGGACATTTTTTATTGTTAATCACCTTGGAAAGAAAGTCAAATATAAGAAAAAGGCGCAAGCGGAGCGTGTGCGCCTTTTTCTTATATATTTTTGAGTCCATATATAATTCCAACGCAAAAATATTTTTTTATTTTTAAATAATATGAACAGCATCGAAAGGAAGAAACAATTTTTTCAATCAGAAATTTAGAAGCAAAAATGTCTAATAAAATGCATTTTGAATTCGATATGATCTGCTTTTATGCTCTCTAGCGGCGAAGTTTTGCATCGGGGACAGGAATGCAAGGATCATCATTCTCATACATCAAGCTTTCCAACGTAAAAATAATTTTATTTATTTTTAAATAATATGAACAGCATCGAAAGGAAGAAACAATTTTTTCAATCAGAAATTCAGAAGCAAAAATGTCTAATAAAATGCATTTTGAATTTGATATGATCTGCTTTTATGCTTTCTAGCGGCGAAGTTGTGCATCGGGAAAAAAAACAGGAATGCAAAGATCATCATTCTCATACATCAAGCTTTCCAACGCAAAAATAATTTTATTTATTTTTAAATAATATGAACAGCATCGAAAGGAAGAAACAATTTTTTCAATCAGAAATTCAGAAGCAAAAATGTCTAATAAAATGCATTTTGAATTTGATATGATCTGCTTTTATGCTTTCTAGCGGCGAAGTTGTACATCGGGAAAAAAACAGGAATGCAAGGATCATCATTCTCATACATCAAGCTTTCCAACGTAAAAATAATTTTATTTATTTTTAAATAATATGAACAGCATCGAAAGGAAGAAACAATTTTTTCAATCAGAAATTCAGAAGCAAAATGTCTAATAAAATGCATTTTGAATTTGATATGATCTGCTTTTATGCTTTCTAGCGGCGAAGTTGTGCATCGGGAAAAAACAGGAATGCAAAGATCATCATTCTCATACATCAAGCTTTCCAACGCAAAAATAATTTTATTTATTTTTAAATAATATGAACAGCATCGAAAGGAAGAAACAATTTTTTCAATCAGAAATTCAGAAGCAAAAATGTCTAATAAAATGCATTTTGAATTTGATATGATCTGCTTTTATGCTCTCTAGCGGCGAAGTTGTGCATCGGGGAAAAAAAACAGGAATGCAAGGATCATCATTCTCATACATCAAGCTTTCCAACGCAAAAATAATTTTATTTATTTTTAAATAATATGAACAGCATCGAAAGGAAGAAACAATTTTTTCAATCAGAAATTCAGAAGCAAAAATGTCTAATAAAATGCATTTTGAATTCGATATGATCTGCTTTTATGCTCTCTAGCGGCGAAGTTGTGCATCGGGGAAAAAACAGGAATGCAAGGATCATCATTCTCATACATCAAGCTTTCCAACGTAAAAATAATTTTATTTATTTTTAAATAATATGAACAGCATCGAAAGGAAGAAACAATTTTTTCAATCAGAAATTCAGAAGCAAAAATGTCTAATAAAATGCATTTTGAATTCGATATGATCTGCTTTTATGCTCTCTAGCGGCGAAGTTGTGCATCGGGGAAAAAAACAGGAATGCAAGGATCATCATTCTCATACATCAAGCTTTCCAACGTAAAAATAATTTTATTTATTTTTAAATAATATGAACAGCATCGAAAGGAAGAAACAATTTTTTCAATCAGAAATTCAGAAGCAAAAATGTCTAATAAAATGCATTTTGAATTCGATATGATCTGCTTTTATGCTCTCTAGCGGCGAAGTTGTGCATCGGGGAAAAAACAGGAATGCAAGGATCATCATTCTCATACATCAAGCTTTCCAACGTAAAAATAATTTTATTTATTTTTAAATAATATGAACAGCATCGAAAGGAAGAAACAATTTTTTCAATCAGAAATTCAGAAGCAAAAATGTCTAATAAAATGCATTTTGAATTCGATATGATCTGCTTTTATGCTCTCTAGCGGCGAAGTTGTGCATCGGGGAAAAAAACAGGAATGCAAGGATCATCATTCTCATACATCAAGCTTTCCAACGTAAAAATAATTTTATTTATTTTTAAATAATATGAACAGCATCGAAAGGAAGAAACAATTTTTTCAATCAGAAATTCAGAAGCAAAAATGTCTAATAAAATGCATTTTGAATTCGATATGATCTGCTTTTATGCTCTCTAGCGGCGAAGTTGTGCATCGGGGAAAAAACAGGAATGCAAGGATCATCATTCTCATACATCAAGCTTTCCAACGTAAAAATAATTTTATTTATTTTTAAATAATATGAACAGCATCGAAAGGAAGAAACAATTTTTTCAATCAGAAATTCAGAAGCAAAAATGTCTAATAAAATGCATTTTGAATTCGATATGATCTGCTTTTATGCTCTCTAGCGGCGAAGTTGTGCATCGGGGAAAAAACAGGAATGCAAGGATCATCATTCTCATACATCAAGCTTTCCAACGTAAAAATAATTTTATTTATTTTTAAATAATATGAACAGCATCGAAAGGAAGAAACAATTTTTTCAATCAGGAAATTCAGAAGCAAAAATGTCTAATAAAATGCATTTTGAATTCGATATGATCTGCTTTTATGCTCTCTAGCGGCGAAGTTGTGCATCGGGGAAAAAAACAGGAATGCAAGGATCATCATTCTCATACATCAAGCTTTCCAACGTAAAAATAATTTTATTTATTTTTAAATAATATGAACAGCATCGAAAGGAAGAAACAATTTTTTCAATCAGAAATTCAGAAGCAAAAATGTCTAATAAAATGCATTTTGAATTCGATATGATCTGCTTTTATGCTCTCTAGCGGCGAAGTTGTGCATCGGGGAAAAAAACAGGAATGCAAGGATCATCATTCTCATACATCAAGCTTTCCAACGTAAAAATAATTTTATTTATTTTTAAATAATATGAACAGCATCGAAAGGAAGAAACAATTTTTTCAATCAGAAATTCAGAAGCAAAAATGTCTAATAAAATGCATTTTGAATTTGATATGATCTGCTTTTATGCTCTCTAGCGGCGAAGTTGTGCATCGGGGAAAAAAACAGGAATGCAAGGATCATCATTCTCATACATCAAGCTTTCCAACGTAAAAATAATTTTATTTATTTTTAAATAATATGAACAGCATCGAAAGGAAGAAACAATTTTTTCAATCAGAAATTCAGAAGCAAAAATGTCTAATAAAATGCATTTTGAATTCGATATGATCTGCTTTTATGCTCTCTAGCGGCGAAGTTGTGCATCGGGGAAAAAAAACAGGAATGCAAGGATCATCATTCTCATACATCAAGCTTTCCAACGTAAAAATAATTTTATTTATTTTTAAATAATATGAACAGCATCGAAAGGAAGAAACAATTTTTTCAATCAGAAATTCAGAAGCAAAAATGTCTAATAAAATGCATTTTGAATTCGATATGATCTGCTTTTATGCTCTCTAGCGGCGAAGTTGTGCATCGGGGAAAAAAACAGGAATGCAAGGATCATCATTCTCATACATCAAGCTTTCCAACGTAAAAATAATTTTATTTATTTTTAAATAATATGAACAGCATCGAAAGGAAGAAACAATTTTTTCAATCAGAAATTCAGAAGCAAAAATGTCTAATAAAATGCATTTTGAATTCGATATGATCTGCTTTTATGCTCTCTAGCGGCGAAGTTGTGCATCGGGGAAAAAACAGGAATGCAAGGATCATCATTCTCATACATCAAGCTTTCCAACGTAAAAATAATTTTATTTATTTTTAAATAATATGAACAGCATCGAAAGGAAGAAACAATTTTTTCAATCAGAAATTCAGAAGCAAAAATGTCTAATAAAATGCATTTTGAATTCGATATGATCTGCTTTTATGCTCTCTAGCGGCGAAGTTGTGCATCGGGGAAAAAAACAGGAATGCAAGGATCATCATTCTCATACATCAAGCTTTCCAACGTAAAAATAATTTTATTTATTTTTAAATAATATGAACAGCATCGAAAGGAAGAAACAATTTTTTCAATCAGAAATTCAGAAGCAAAAATGTCTAATAAAATGCATTTTGAATTCGATATGATCTGCTTTTATGCTCTCTAGCGGCGAAGTTGTGCATCGGGGAAAAAAACAGGAATGCAAGGATCATCATTCTCATACATCAAGCTTTCCAACGTAAAAATAATTTTATTTATTTTTAAATAATATGAACAGCATCGAAAGGAAGAAACAATTTTTTCAATCAGAAATTCAGAAGCAAAAATGTCTAATAAAATGCATTTTGAATTCGATATGATCTGCTTTTATGCTCTCTAGCGGCGAAGTTGTGCATCGGGGAAAAAAAACAGGAATGCAAGGATCATCATTCTCATACATCAAGCTTTCCAACGTAAAAATAATTTTATTTATTTTTAAATAATATGAACAGCATCGAAAGGAAGAAACAATTTTTTCAATCAGAAATTCAGAAGCAAAAATGTCTAATAAAAATGCATTTTGAATTCGATATGATCTGCTTTTATGCTCTCTAGCGGCGAAGTTGTGCATCGGGGAAAAAAACAGGAATGCAAGGATCATCATTCTCATACATCAAGCTTTCCAACGTAAAAATAATTTTATTTATTTTTAAATAATATGAACAGCATCGAAAGGAAGAAACAATTTTTTTCAATCAGAAATTCAGAAGCAAAAAATGTCTAATAAAATGCATTTTGAATTCGATATGATCTGCTTTTATGCTCTCTAGCGGCGAAGTTGTGCATCGGGGAAAAAAACAGGAATGCAAGGATCATCATTCTCATACATCAAGCTTTCCAACGTAAAAATAATTTTATTTATTTTTAAATAATATGAACAGCATCGAAAGGAAGAAACAATTTTTTCAATCAGAAATTCAGAAGCAAAAATGTCTAATAAAATGCATTTTGAATTCGATATGATCTGCTTTTATGCTCTCTAGCGGCGAAGTTGTGCATCGGGGAAAAAAACAGGAATGCAAGGATCATCATTCTCATACATCAAGCTTTCCAACGTAAAAATAATTTTATTTATTTTTAAATAATATGAACAGCATCGAAAGGAAGAAACAATTTTTTCAATCAGAAATTCAGAAGCAAAAATGTCTAATAAAATGCATTTTGAATTCGATATGATCTGCTTTTATGCTCTCTAGCGGCGAAGTTGTGCATCGGGGAAAAAAACAGGAATGCAAGGATCATCATTCTCATACATCAAGCTTTCCAACGTAAAAATAATTTTATTTATTTTTAAATAATATGAACAGCATCGAAAGGAAGAAACAATTTTTTCAATCAGAAATTCAGAAGCAAAAATGTCTAATAAAATGCATTTTGAATTCGATATGATCTGCTTTTATGCTCTCTAGCGGCGAAGTTGTGCATCGGGGAAAAAAACAGGAATGCAAGGATCATCATTCTCATACATCAAGCTTTCCAACGTAAAAATAATTTTATTTATTTTTAAATAATATGAACAGCATCGAAAGGAAGAAACAATTTTTTCAATCAGAAATTCAGAAGCAAAAATGTCTAATAAAATGCATTTTGAATTCGATATGATCTGCTTTTATGCTCTCTAGCGGCGAAGTTGTGCATCGGGGAAAAAACAGGAATGCAAGGGATCATCATTCTCATACATCAAGCTTTCCAACGTAAAAATAATTTTATTTATTTTTAAATAATATGAACAGCATCGAAAGGAAGAAACAATTTTTTCAATCAGAAATTCAGAAGCAAAAATGTCTAATAAAATGCATTTTGAATTCGATATGATCTGCTTTTATGCTCTCTAGCGGCGAAGTTGTGCATCGGGGAAAAAACAGGAATGCAAGGATCATCATTCTCATACATCAAGCTTTCCAACGTAAAAATAATTTTATTTATTTTTAAATAATATGAACAGCATCGAAAGGAAGAAACAATTTTTTCAATCAGAAATTCAGAAGCAAAAATGTCTAATAAAATGCATTTTGAATTCGATATGATCTGCTTTTATGCTCTCTAGCGGCGAAGTTGTGCATCGGGGAAAAAACAGGAATGCAAGGATCATCATTCTCATACATCAAGCTTTCCAACGTAAAAATAATTTTATTTATTTTTAAATAATATGAACAGCATCGAAAGGAAGAAACAATTTTTTCAATCAGAAATTCAGAAGCAAAAATGTCTAATAAAATGCATTTTGAATTCGATATGATCTGCTTTTATGCTCTCTAGCGGCGAAGTTGTGCATCGGGGAAAAAAACAGGAATGCAAGGATCATCATTCTCATACATCAAGCTTTCCAACGTAAAAATAATTTTATTTATTTTTAAATAATATGAACAGCATCGAAAGGAAGAAACAATTTTTTCAATCAGAAATTCAGAAGCAAAAATGTCTAATAAAATGCATTTTGAATTCGATATGATCTGCTTTTATGCTCTCTAGCGGCGAAGTTGTGCATCGGGGAAAAAAACAGGAATGCAAGGATCATCATTCTCATACATCAAGCTTTCCAACGTAAAAATAATTTTATTTATTTTTAAATAATATGAACAGCATCGAAAGGAAGAAACAATTTTTTCAATCAGAAATTCAGAAGCAAAAATGTCTAATAAAATGCATTTTGAATTCGATATGATCTGCTTTTATGCTCTCTAGCGGCGAAGTTGTGCATCGGGGAAAAAAACAGGAATGCAAGGATCATCATTCTCATACATCAAGCTTTCCAACGTAAAAATAATTTTATTTATTTTTAAATAATATGAACAGCATCGAAAGGAAGAAACAATTTTTTCAATCAGAAATTCAGAAGCAAAAATGTCTAATAAAATGCATTTTGAATTCGATATGATCTGCTTTTATGCTCTCTAGCGGCGAAGTTGTGCATCGGGGAAAAAAACAGGAATGCAAGGATCATCATTCTCATACATCAAGCTTTCCAACGTAAAAATAATTTTATTTATTTTTAAATAATATGAACAGCATCGAAAGGAAGAAACAATTTTTTCAATCAGAAATTCAGAAGCAAAAATGTCTAATAAAATGCATTTTGAATTCGATATGATCTGCTTTTATGCTCTCTAGCGGCGAAGTTGTGCATCGGGGAAAAAAAACAGGAATGCAAGGATCATCATTCTCATACATCAAGCTTTCCAACGTAAAAATAATTTTATTTATTTTTAAATAATATGAACAGCATCGAAAGGAAGAAACAATTTTTTCAATCAGAAATTCAGAAGCAAAAATGTCTAATAAAATGCATTTTGAATTCGATATGATCTGCTTTTATGCTCTCTAGCGGCGAAGTTGTGCATCGGGGAAAAAACAGGAATGCAAGGATCATCATTCTCATACATCAAGCTTTCCAACGTAAAAATAATTTTATTTATTTTTAAATAATATGAACAGCATCGAAAGGAAGAAACAATTTTTTCAATCAGAAATTCAGAAGCAAAAATGTCTAATAAAATGCATTTTGAATTCGATATGATCTGCTTTTATGCTTTCTAGCGGCGAAGTTGTGCATCGGGAAAAAAAAACAGGAATGCAAAGATCATCATTCTCATACATCAAGCTTTCCAACGCAAAAATAATTTTATTTATTTTTAAATAATATGAACAGCATCGAAAGGAAGAAACAATTTTTTCAATCAGAAATTCAGAAGCAAAAATGTCTAATAAAATGCATTTTGAATTCGATATGATCTGCTTTTATGCTCTCTAGCGGCGAAGTTGTGCATCGGGAAAAAACAGGAATGCAAGGATCATCATTCTCATACATCAAGCTTTCCAACGTAAAAAAATAATTTTATTTATTTTTTAAATAATATGAACAGCATCGAAAGGAAGAAACAATTTTTTCAATCAGAAATTCAGAAGCAAAAATGTCTAATAAAATGCATTTTGAATTTGATATGATCTGCTTTTATGCTTTCTAGCGGCGAAGTTGTGCATCGGGAAAAAAAAACAGGAATGCAAAGGATCATCATTCTCATACATCAAGCTTTCCAACGTAAAAATAATTTTATTTATTTTTAAATAATATGAACAGCATCGAAAGGAAGAAACAATTTTTTCAATCAGAAATTCAGAAGCAAAAATGTCTAATAAAATGCATTTTGAATTTGATATGATCTGCTTTATGCTTTCTAGCGGCGAAGTTGTACATCGGGAAAAAAAACAGGAATGCAAGGATCATCATTCTCATACATCAAGCTTTCCAACGCAAAAATAATTTTATTTATTTTTAAATAATATGAACAGCATCGAAAGGAAGAAACAATTTTTTCAATCAGAAATTCAGAAGCAAAAATGTCTAATAAAATGCATTTTGAATTTGATATGATCTGCTTTTATGCTTTCTAGCGGCGAAGTTGTGCATCGGGAAAAAAACAGGAATGCAAAGATCATCATTCTCATACATCAAGCTTTCCAACGTAAAAATAATTTTATTTATTTTTAAATAATATGAACAGCATCGAAAGGAAGAAACAATTTTTTCAATCAGAAATTCAGAAGCAAAAATGTCTAATAAAATGCATTTTGAATTCGATATGATCTGCTTTTATGCTCTCTAGCGGCGAAGTTGTGCATCGGGGAAAAAAAACAGGAATGCAAAGGATCATCATTCTCATACATCAAGCTTTCCAACGTAAAAATAATTTTATTTATTTTTAAATAATATGAACAGCATCGAAAGGAAGAAACAATTTTTTCAATCAGAAATTCAGAAGCAAAAATGTCTAATAAAATGCATTTTGAATTTGATATGATCTGCTTTTATGCTTTCTAGCGGCGAAGTTGTGCATCGGGGAAAAAAAACAGGAATGCAAAGATCATCATTCTCATACATCAAGCTTTCCAACGCAAAAATAATTTTATTTATTTTTAAATAATATGAACAGCATCGAAAGGAAGAAACAATTTTTTCAATCAGAAATTCAGAAGCAAAAATGTCTAATAAAATGCATTTTGAATTTGATATGATCTGCTTTTATGCTTTCTAGCGGCGAAGTTGTACATCGGGAAAAAAAACAGGAATGCAAAGGATCATCATTCTCATACATCAAGCTTTCCAACGCAAAAATAATTTTATTTATTTTTAAATAATATGAACAGCATCGAAAGGAAGAAACAATTTTTTCAATCAGAAATTCAGAAGCAAAATGTCTAATAAAATGCATTTTGAATTTGATATGATCTGCTTTTATGCTTTCTAGCGGCGAAGTTGTGCATCGGGAAAAAAAAAACAGGAATGCAAAGGATCATCATTCTCATACATCAAGCTTTCCAACGCAAAAATAATTTTATTTATTTTTAAATAATATGAACAGCATCGAAAGGAAGAAACAATTTTTTCAATCAGAAATTCAGAAGCAAAAATGTCTAATAAAATGCATTTTGAATTCGATATGATCTGCTTTTATGCTTTCTAGCGGCGAAGTTGTGCATCGGGAAAAAAACAGGAATGCAAAGGATCATCATTCTCATACATCAAGCTTTCCAACGTAAAAATAATTTTATTTATTTTTAAATAATATGAACAGCATCGAAAGGAAGAAACAATTTTTTCAATCAGAAATTCAGAAGCAAAAATGTCTAATAAAATGCATTTTGAATTTGATATGATCTGCTTTTATGCTTTCTAGCGGCGAAGTTGTGCATCGGGAAAAAAACAGGAATGCAAAGATCATCATTCTCATACATCAAGCTTTCCAACGTAAAAAATAATTTTATTTATTTTTAAATAATATGAACAGCATCGAAAGGAAGAAACAATTTTTCAATCAGAAATTCAGAAGCAAAAATGTCTAATAAAATGCATTTTGAATTCGATATGATCTGCTTTTATGCTCTCTAGCGGCGAAGTTGTGCATCGGGGAAAAAAACAGGAATGCAAAGATCATCATTCTCATACATCAAGCTTTCCAACGTAAAAATAATTTTATTTATTTTTTAAATAATATGAACAGCATCGAAAGGAAGAAACAATTTTTTCAATCAGAAATTCAGAAGCAAAAATGTCTAATAAAATGCATTTTGAATTCGATATGATCTGCTTTTATGCTCTCTAGCGGCGAAGTTGTGCATCGGGGAAAAAAACAGGAATGCAAGGATCATCATTCTCATACATCAAGCTTTCCAACGTAAAAATAATTTTATTTATTTTTAAATAATATGAACAGCATCGAAAGGAAGAAACAATTTTTTCAATCAGAAATTCAGAAGCAAAAATGTCTAATAAAATGCATTTTGAATTCGATATGATCTGCTTTTATGCTCTCTAGCGGCGAAGTTGTGCATCGGGGAAAAAACAGGAATGCAAGGATCATCATTCTCATACATCAAGCTTTCCAACGTAAAAATAATTTTATTTATTTTTAAATAATATGAACAGCATCGAAAGGAAGAAACAATTTTTTCAATCAGAAATTCAGAAGCAAAAATGTCTAATAAAATGCATTTTGAATTTGATATGATCTGCTTTTATGCTTTCTAGCGGCGAAGTTGTGCATCGGGAAAAAAAAACAGGAATGCAAGGATCATCATTCTCATACATCAAGCTTTCCAACGCAAAAATAATTTTATTTATTTTTAAATAATATGAACAGCATCGAAAGGAAGAAACAATTTTTTCAATCAGAAATTCAGAAGCAAAAATGTCTAATAAAATGCATTTTGAATTTGATATGATCTGCTTTTATGCTTTCTAGCGGCGAAGTTGTGCATCGGGAAAAAAAAACAGGAATGCAAAGGATCATCATTCTCATACATCAAGCTTTCCAACGCAAAAATAATTTTATTTATTTTTAAATAATATGAACAGCATCGAAAGGAAGAAACAATTTTTTCAATCAGAAATTCAGAAGCAAAAATGTCTAATAAAATGCATTTTGAATTTGATATGATCTGCTTTTATGCTTTCTAGCGGCGAAGTTGTGCACATCGGGAAAAAAACAGGAATGCAAAGGATCATCATTCTCATACATCAAGCTTTCCAACGCAAAAATAATTTTATTTATTTTTAAATAATATGAACAGCATCGAAAGGAAGAAACAATTTTTTCAATCAGAAATTCAGAAGCAAAAATGTCTAATAAAATGCATTTTGAATTTGATATGATCTGCTTTTATGCTTTCTAGCGGCGAAGTTGTGCATCGGGAAAAAAACAGGAATGCAAAGATCATCATTCTCATACATCAAGCTTTCCAACGCAAAAATAATTTTATTTATTTTTAAATAATATGAACAGCATCGAAAGGAAGAAACAATTTTTTCAATCAGAAATTCAGAAGCAAAAATGTCTAATAAAATGCATTTTGAATTCGATATGATCTGCTTTTATGCTCTCTAGCGGCGAAGTTGTGCATCGGGGAAAAAAACAGGAATGCAAGGATCATCATTCTCATACATCAAGCTTTCCAACGTAAAAATAATTTTATTTATTTTTAAATAATATGAACAGCATCGAAAGGAAGAAACAATTTTTTCAATCAGAAATTCAGAAGCAAAAATGTCTAATAAAATGCATTTTGAATTCGATATGATCTGCTTTTATGCTCTCTAGCGGCGAAGTTGTGCATCGGGGAAAAAAACAGGAATGCAAGGATCATCATTCTCATACATCAAGCTTTCCAACGTAAAAATAATTTTATTTATTTTTAAATAATATGAACAGCATCGAAAGGAAGAAACAATTTTTTCAATCAGAAATTCAGAAGCAAAAATGTCTAATAAAATGCATTTTGAATTCGATATGATCTGCTTTTATGCTCTCTAGCGGCGAAGTTGTGCATCGGGGAAAAAAACAGGAATGCAAGGATCATCATTCTCATACATCAAGCTTTCCAACGTAAAAATAATTTTATTTATTTTTAAATAATATGAACAGCATCGAAAGGAAGAAACAATTTTTTCAATCAGAAATTCAGAAGCAAAAATGTCTAATAAAATGCATTTTGAATTCGATATGATCTGCTTTTATGCTCTCTAGCGGCGAAGTTGTGCATCGGGGAAAAAAAACAGGAATGCAAGGATCATCATTCTCATACATCAAGCTTTCCAACGTAAAAATAATTTTATTTATTTTTAAATAATATGAACAGCATCGAAAGGAAGAAACAATTTTTTCAATCAGAAATTCAGAAGCAAAAATGTCTAATAAAATGCATTTTGAATTCGATATGATCTGCTTTTATGCTCTCTAGCGGCGAAGTTGTGCATCGGGGAAAAAAAACAGGAATGCAAGGATCATCATTCTCATACATCAAGCTTTCCAACGTAAAAATAATTTTATTTATTTTTAAATAATATGAACAGCATCGAAAGGAAGAAACAATTTTTTCAATCAGAAATTCAGAAGCAAAAATGTCTAATAAAATGCATTTTGAATTTGATATGATCTGCTTTTATGCTTTCTAGCGGCGAAGTTGTGCATCGGGGAAAAAAAAACAGGAATGCAAAGATCATCATTCTCATACATCAAGCTTTCCAACGCAAAAATAATTTTATTTATTTTTAAATAATATGAACAGCATCGAAAGGAAGAAACAATTTTTTCAATCAGAAATTCAGAAGCAAAAATGTCTAATAAAATGCATTTTGAATTTGATATGATCTGCTTTTATGCTTTCTAGCGGCGAAGTTGTACATCGGGAAAAAAAACAGGAATGCAAGGATCATCATTCTCATACATCAAGCTTTCCAACGCAAAAATAATTTTATTTATTTTTAAATAATATGAACAGCATCGAAAAGGAAGAAACAATTTTTTCAATCAGAAATTCAGAAGCAAAAATGTCTAATAAAATGCATTTTGAATTTGATATGATCTGCTTTTATGCTTTCTAGCGGCGAAGTTGTGCATCGGGAAAAAAAAACAGGAATGCAAAGGATCATCATTCTCATACATCAAGCTTTCCAACGCAAAAATAATTTTATTTATTTTTTAAATAATATGAACAGCATCGAAAGGAAGAAACAATTTTTCAATCAGAAATTTAGAAGCAAAAATGTCTAATAAAATGCATTTTGAATTCGATATGATCTGCTTTTATGCTCTCTAGCGTCGAAGTTGTGCATCGGGAAAAAAAAACAGGAATGCCAAGGATCATCATTCTCATACATCAAGCTTTCCAACGCAAAAATAATTTTATTTATTTTTAAATAATATGAACAGCATCGAAAGGGAAGAAACAATTTTTTCAATCAGAAATTTTGAAGCAAAAATGTCTAATAAAATGCATTTTGAATTTGATATGATCTGCTTTTATGCTCTCTAGCGGCGAAGTTGTGCATCGGGAAAAAAACAGGAATGCAAGGAATCATCATTCTCATACATCAAGCTTTCCAACGCAAAAATAATTTTATTTATTTTTAAATAATTATGAACAGCATCGAAAGGGAGAAACAATTTTTTCAATCAGAAATTTAGAAGCAAAAATGTCTAATAAAATGCATTTTGAATTTTGAATTTGATGTGATCTGCTTTTATGGTCTCTAGCGGCGAAGTTGTGCATCGGGAAAAAAAAACAGGAATGCAAGGATCATCATTCTCATACATCAAGCTTTCCAACGCAAAAAAATTTATTTATTTTTAAATAATTATGAACAGCATCGAAAGGGAGAAACAATTTTTTCAATCAGAAATTTAGAAGCAAAAATGTCTAATAAAATGCATTTTGAATTTGATATGATCTGCTTTTATGCTCTCTAACGGCGAAGTTGTGCATCGGGGAAAAAAACAGGAATGCAAGGATCATCATTCTCATACATCAAGCTTTCCAACGCAAAAATAATTTTATTTATTTTTAAATAATATGAACAGCATCGAAAGGAAGCAAACAATTTTTTCAATCAGAAATTTAGAAGCAAAATGTCTAATAAAATACATTTTGAATTCGATATGATCTGCTTTTATGCTCTCTAGCGTCGAAGTTGTGCATCGGGAAAAAAAACAGGAATGCAAGGATCATCATTCTCATACATCAAGCTTTCCAACGCAAAAATAATTTTATTTATTTTTAAATAATATGAACAGCATCGAAAGGAAGAAACAATTTTTTTCAATCAGAAATTTAGAAGCAAAAATGTCTAATAAAATGCATTTTGAATTTGATATGATCTGCTTTTATGCTTTCTAGGCGTCGAAGTTGTGCATCGGGAAAAACAGGAATGCAAGGATCATCATTCTCATACATCAAGCTTTCCAACGCAAAAATAATTTTATTTATTTTTAAATAATATGAACAGCATCGAAAGGAAGAAACAATTTTTTCAATCAGAAATTTAGAAGCAAAAATGTCTAATAAAATGCATTTTGAATTTGATATGATCTGCTTTTATGCTTTCTAGCGGCGAAGTTGTGCATCGGGAAAAAAAAAACAGGAATGCAAGGATCATCATTCTCATACATCAAGCTTTCCAACGCAAAAATAATTTTATTTATTTTTAAATAATATGAACAGCATCGAAAGGAAGAAACAATTTTTTCAATCAGAAATTTAGAAGCAAAAATGTCTAATAAAATGCATTTTGAATTCGATATGATCTGCTTTTATGCTCTCTAGCGGCGAAGTTGTGCATCGGGAAAAAAAACAGGAATGCAAGGATCATCATTCTCATACATCAAGCTTTCCAACGCAAAAATAATTTTATTTATTTTTAAATAATATGAACAGCATCGAAAGGAAGAAACAATTTTTTCAATCAGAAATTTAGAAGCAAAAATGTCTAATAAAATGCATTTTGAATTTGATATGATCTGCTTTTATGCTCTCTAGCGGCGAAGTTGTGCATCGGGAAAAAAAACAGGAATGCAAGGATCATCATTCTCATACATCAAGCTTTCCAACGCAAAAATAATTTTATTTATTTTTAAATAATATGAACAGCATCGAAAGGAAGAAACAATTTTTTCAATCAGAAATTTAGAAGCAAAAATGTCTAATAAAATGCATTTTGAATTTGATATGATCTGCTTTTATGCTCTCTAGCGGCGAAGTTGTGCATCGGGAAAAAAAACAGGAATGCAAGGATCATCATTCTCATACATCAAGCTTTCCAACGCAAAAATAATTTTATTTATTTTTAAATAATATGAACAGCATCGAAAGGAAGAAACAATTTTTTCAATCAGAAATTTAGAAGCAAAAATGTCTAATAAAATGCATTTTGAATTTGATATGATCTGCTTTTATGCTCTCTAGCGGCGAAGTTGTGCATCGGGAAAAAAAACAGGAATGCAAGGATCATCATTCTCATACATCAAGCTTTCCAACGCAAAAATAATTTTATTTATTTTTAAATAATATGAACAGCATCGAAAGGAAGAAACAATTTTTTCAATCAGAAATTTAGAAGCAAAAATGTCTAATAAAATGCATTTTGAATTTGATATGATCTGCTTTTATGCTCTCTAGCGGCGAAGTTGTGCATCGGGAAAAAAACAGGAATGCAAGGATCATCATTCTCATACATCAAGCTTTCCAACGCAAAAATAATTTTATTTATTTTTAAATAATATGAACAGCATCGAAAAGGAAGAAACAATTTTTTCAATCAGAAATTTAGAAGCAAAAATGTCTAATAAAATGCATTTTGAATTTGATATGATCTGCTTTTATGCTCTCTAGCGGCGAAGTTGTGCATCGGGAAAAAAAAACAGGAATGCAAGGATCATCATTCTCATACATCAAGCTTTCCAACGCAAAAATAATTTTATTTATTTTTAAATAATATGAACAGCATCGAAAGGAAGAAACAATTTTTTCAATCAGAAATTTAGAAGCAAAAATGTCTAATAAAATGCATTTTGAATTCGATATGATCTGCTTTTATGCTCTCTAGCGGCGAAGTTGTGCATCGGGAAAAAAAAAACAGGAATGCAAGGATCATCATTCTCATACATCAAGCTTTCCAACGCAAAAATAATTTTATTTATTTTTAAATAATATGAACAGCATCGAAAGGAAGAAACAATTTTTTCAATCAGAAATTTAGAAGCAAAAATGTCTAATAAAAATGCATTTTGAATTCGATATGATCTGCTTTTATGCTCTCTAGCGTCGAAGTTGTGCATCGGGAAAAAAAAACAGGAATGCAAGGATCATCATTCTCATACATCAAGCTTTCCAACGCAAAAATAATTTTATTTATTTTTAAATAATATGAACAGCATCGAAAGGAAGAAACAATTTTTTCAATCAGAAATTTAGAAGCAAAAATGTCTAATAAAATGCATTTTGAATTTGATATGATCTGCTTTTATGCTCTCTAGCGGCGAAGTTGTGCATCGGGAAAAAAAAAACAGGAATGCAAGGATCATCATTCTCATACATCAAGCTTTCCAACGCAAAAATAATTTTATTTATTTTTAAATAATATGAACAGCATCGAAAGGAAGAAACAATTTTTTCAATCAGAAATTTAGAAGCAAAAATGTCTAATAAAATGCATTTTGAATTTGATATGATCTGCTTTTATGCTCTCTAGCGGCGAAGTTGTGCATCGGGAAAAAAACAGGAATGCAAGGATCATCATTCTCATACATCAAGCTTTCCAACGCAAAAATAATTTTATTTATTTTTAAATAATATGAACAGCATCGAAAGGAAGAAACAATTTTTTCAATCAGAAATTTAGAAGCAAAAATGTCTAATAAAATGCATTTTGAATTTGATATGATCTGCTTTTATGCTCTCTAGCGGCGAAGTTGTGCATCGGGAAAAAAACAGGAATGCAAGGATCATCATTCTCATACATCAAGCTTTCCAACGCAAAAATAATTTTATTTATTTTTAAATAATATGAACAGCATCGAAAGGAAGAAACAATTTTTTCAATCAGAAATTTAGAAGCAAAAATGTCTAATAAAATGCATTTTGAATTTGATATGATCTGCTTTTATGCTCTCTAGCGGCGAAGTTGTGCATCGGGAAAAAAACAGGAATGCAAGGATCATCATTCTCATACATCAAGCTTTCCAACGCAAAAATAATTTTATTTATTTTTAAATAATATGAACAGCATCGAAAGGAAGAAACAATTTTTTCAATCAGAAATTTAGAAGCAAAAATGTCTAATAAAATGCATTTTGAATTCGATATGATCTGCTTTTATGCTCTCTAGCGGCGAAGTTGTGCATCGGGAAAAAAAACAGGAATGCAAGGATCATCATTCTCATACATCAAGCTTTCCAACGCAAAAATAATTTTATTTATTTTTAAATAATATGAACAGCATCGAAAGGGAGAAACAATTTTTTCAATCAGAAATTTAGAAGCAAAAATGTCTAATAAAATGCATTTTGAATTTGATATGATCTGCTTTTATGCTCTCTAGCGGCGAAGTTGTGCATCGGGAAAAAAAAAACAGGAATGCAAGGATCATCATTCTCATACATCAAGCTTTCCAACGCAAAAATAATTTTATTTATTTTTAAATAATATGAACAGCATCGAAAGGAAGAAACAATTTTTTCAATCAGAAATTTAGAAGCAAAAATGTCTAATAAAATGCATTTTGAATTCGATATGATCTGCTTTTATGCTCTCTAGCGGCGAAGTTGTGCATCGGGAAAAAAAACAGGAATGCAAGGATCATCATTCTCATACATCAAGCTTTCCAACGCAAAAATAATTTTATTTATTTTTAAATAATATGAACAGCATCGAAAGGGAGAAACAATTTTTTCAATCAGAAATTTAGAAGCAAAAATGTCTAATAAAATGCATTTTGAATTTGATATGATCTGCTTTTATGCTCTCTAGCGGCGAAGTTGTGCATCGGGAAAAAAAACAGGAATGCAAGGATCATCATTCTCATACATCAAGCTTTCCAACGCAAAAATAATTTTATTTATTTTTAAATAATATGAACAGCATCGAAAGGAAGAAACAATTTTTTCAATCAGAAATTTAGAAGCAAAAATGTCTAATAAAATGCATTTTGAATTCGATATGATCTGCTTTTATGCTCTCTAGCGTCGAAGTTGTGCATCGGGAAAAAAAAACAGGAATGCAAGGATCATCATTCTCATACATCAAGCTTTCCAACGCAAAAATAATTTTATTTATTTTTAAATAATATGAACAGCATCGAAAGGAAGAAACAATTTTTTCAATCAGAAATTTAGAAGCAAAAATGTCTAATAAAATACATTTTGAATTCGATATGATCTGCTTTTATGCTCTCTAGCGTCGAAGTTGTGCATCGGGAAAAAAAAACAGGAATGCAAGGATCATCATTCTCATACATCAAGCTTTCCAACGCAAAAATAATTTTATTTATTTTTAAATAATATGAACAGCATCGAAAGGGAGAAACAATTTTTTCAATCAGAAATTTTGAAGCAAAAATGTCTAATAAAATGCATTTTGAATATCGATATGATCTGCTTTTATGCTCTCTAGCGGCGAAGTTGTGCATCGGAAAAAAAAAACAGGAATGCAAGAATCATCATTCTCATACATCAAGCTTTCCAACGCAAAAATAATTTTATTTATTTTTAAATAATATGAACAGCATCGAAAGGGAGAAACAATTTTTTCAATCAGAAATTTTGAAGCAAAATGTCTAACAAAATGCATTTTGAATATGATATGGTGTCCACGGACAGACATATAACATAAGCACGATCACTTTTTACAAAAGACCTGCTAAAAATCGTGTTCCTGAGTGATTTTACAGAAGCTCTTAAATTCACCCACATTCTTTAAATTTGTTGTGTGGCCAAAATTTCAATCCTAGAAACCATACTGTTTCATCATGAGGCGCAGTCAGGAAGTTTTTGTTGATGCAAAACTTCCTGATTGCGCCTCATAGATGTATGTCTTATTTTTGTCAGTCTTTGAGCAGTTTTTAAGAATTTTGAAATTAAACCTAAATGGATTCTTTTAAAACTTAGTTACATTTTAAGTTCTATTCTCAGAACTTTATAGAATCGTATTTTACAAATCAACAAAAGAAGCTACTGTTGGAATTGTATCCTTCTTATGCTCCATTTGGATGCAGCTATTCGCTTGTTGAGTGTTTTACGAAGTACACTGCTGGCCACCCAAAATGCAACACCAAGAAGGAAGCATCCGATTGGCCTGAAATTCGCTGCATGCGTCGCCCGCGAGAGGACATGCGAACGATTAGCACTGCAGGGCATATGCAAATCATATGCGCTCGGCACGCACCCGAGAAGCACTATAAGAAGGGTGCACAGATGGCGGGGTGTAAGTAGTGAAAGTGTGTTGTGTTGCTGGACCTGTGCGTGGGAAGCTTCCTGATGCCTCGTTGCAGAATACGGCAGTCATTTCAGCACGTTTCGGAGTTCGACAGACGACGAATAGTGGCTTATCGCGACCGCGGTTTATCGTACCGAGACATCGGCTCCCGTGTGGGACGACATCCAGCCACAGTGAGGCGAGTGTGGATTCGGTGGGTGCAGGAAGGACGGACGGACCGACGTGACCGATTGCCACAGCTGCGGCACACCACCGAACGAGAGGACCGGAATGTTGTGCGGCGGGCATTGACGGCTCGCACCGCCACATCACCAACGTTAGCGCAAGAATTAGGGTGTGTTGCGCAACAACCTGTTTCAGCACGTACCGTTCGATGTGGTCTGCAGGAGCGGTGACTTGTCGCACGGCGCCCATTGCTCCGATTACCATTGATGTTACACCACAGGCGAGTGCCGTTGCAGTGGGCCGTTGAATGCCGCACCTGGACTACGGAATGGCAAGACATTGTCTTCTCCGACGAATCCCGCTTCTGCCTGCAACACCACGATGGTCGGATCCGGGTGTGGCGGCACCGCTGCGAAAGACTGTATGACGCCTGCATTATGCATCGCCATACCGGTCCGTGGCCTGGCGTTATGGTTTGGGGCGCAATTGGATATGACACCCGCACTCCTATGGTATGCATCGCCGGTACAATCAACAGCCACTGCTGCATCTCCGACGTTTTGGAGCCTGTAGTCCTCCCTTACCTGCAGGACCTGCCAGCGGCCACGTTTCAACAGGACAATGCGCGCCCGCACGTGGCACGCATCGTGCAATAATTCTTCACGGCTCACCAGGTGTCACTGCAGCCGTGGCCCACCTGTTCTTCCGATATGTCGCCCATCGCACACGTCTGGTCGCTGATCGGCATCCGAGTGGCCCGGCAAGCCCCACCCGTGATGAACTGTGGCAACGTGTGGAAGCAGCCTGGACCGACATACCCGAAGCCCACATCCAAAGCCTCTTTCGTTCGATGCCGCGGCGTGTAGCGGCCGTTACTGCCAGCCATGGGGGCCACACGAACTATTGATGTCTGCGTGTTCCGCAAGTCGCACGGGCCTGTAAGCTCAATCGTTTCATCTTTGTATCTGTTGTTATGTGTCCAGTAAATCTGGCTTTGCTATCTCGTGTCCTTCTTGGTGTTGCATTTTGGGTGGCCAGCAGTGTAGATGGATTGCGCGATGTTCTGTTTATCTATTTCACACTGGCAAGAGGAACTGCACAGCATATGTTACATTGAAACGAAGAGGGCTGGAGGAAATGGAAGCGGAAGCGGAAAAAGGTGTTCTTTAAAGCTTTTCACAAATGTTGTTCGCATCATTCGTCATGATAAAGCTCGTATTTATCGGTTGCATTTGACAATGGCTACTTGCAATAAGGTCATGTTTTTAATAACAGTCATTTCAGTTTTTATTTGTCAAAAACTGCAGATAACGGCTTTAAGTCGTATAGACTATCAGGCTAGAGAGAGTATGGGATCATCCAAATCCGTTTCTTCATCAAGGGAAACGAAGGCAATAAAAGGTAAGTAATTATTCAAAGCATTAAGAGAAAGACTAATTAGGAAGGGAGAAAAAACAATGGCATCATACGGTGCAGTTTCACAATGACAAGCAGATCATAATGACAAATTCATAATCATCATGGGATCAATTTCGCGGGTTTTGATACATCCAAGAATCAGCGAGGTGTCTTTTACTTTGTGTACAAGTCTTGCCGTCAGGAGAGTATATATTTTTTTTTTTTCGGAGGGGGGCGGGGGGGCACGAAAAGTGGAAGTTTCAAAAATACACCAGAACAAAACAGAAGTTAATGAAAAATAGAAGAAGAAATTAAAGCATTTTTTTTTCCTAATGTAAGTCTCATTTTAACCAGAATAAAAAAAAAAAACTTTCGGGGAAGGGGATGGGCAAGGCTCCCTTGGCTTCCTCTAAATACGCCCCTGACTTCCGTTTTCTGCAACTGTACACTTATATTATTGTAAATCGCTTTTTCTTTCAACTTTAATAATATCAGATATATATTGTTTGATCAAATATTTTGTCTGCTGGAATTTTAAAATATCAAAGTTCGGTTTCATGACATTAACTTGTAAAGCCTGTTGTCGTGCGGAAAATACCAGGGCTTCTATTACTTTATTCAGCGCCCCACTTAGCAGTCATTTCCAGTTGTTTTTGTTGTATCATTTTCCATTTATACCTGCCATGTATTGATGATGTAATTGTCTCTTGTTCTAAGGTTCCTTTTTGAAAGCTATCGTTTGTTTTTCTATTTTTATTATACTTCCTTTATACACTATCTACCAACAAGTAATTGGACACCCCTGCAATCGACGATGCCGCCCCGGTGGCGCAGTGGTTCTAAGGCGCTGGCCTCTGATCATTCGTCCGTAAGGGGTCCGGGTTCGAATCCCGGTCAGGCATGGATGTTGTGTTTGTCTTACGGCACTGGCTCTCTCCCTTCCCTGGAGCCAGTGACCCCAAATTAGGGACGGGCGACTGCTTATAGCCCATTGAGTTGCTCACGGTGGTCGTTAAATCACCAATCAAAAAAAAAAAAAACAATCGACGATATCTGCGGTCCTGATACACGCCACGGCCGCCGCCGTTAAATATCATGTGGAAAACAACAACGCAACCAGTCGCATGAAAGATGCCACGCAGTTCGGAGCTCTCTGATTTCGAGAAAGGTGTAATTGTCGGGTGTCACAGAAATGGCCGATCCGTACGTGACATATCCAGCGAGTTGAAGTACCCAAAATCGACAGTGGCCTACGTGATTGGCAAGTGGAAGATGAGAGGTGACTGTCGGAATGTGCCCCGACCCGGCAGACCCACAAAACTGGGAGTTAGTGACCGGCGGGTGCTAGCCAGAGAAATTCGGAAGAACCGCACCAAATCGACGGGCCACATCCGCGAGGAGTTTCAACAGGCATCCGGGAGTGTTCTTTCGATGAATACCATCCGTAAGGAAGCCCATCTGCTCGGTTATCATGGACGTGCTACCGCCCACAAGCCTTTGATCACCAAGTCCAATAGCGCTGCTCGGCTAACGTGGTGCAAAGAACGTCGACGGTGGACCGTTGAACAGTGGAAACAGGTTCTCTGGAGCGACGAATCAAGGTTCACCCTCTACCGTTCGGATGGCAATGTGTGGGTTTGGCGTCTGCCTGGAGAACGGGGGTGTTTCTCCTGATATGGCACGGGACCCTTGGTCGCAATTCCTGGTAGACTCAACACCGAGACCTACTACACCATTTTGGATGACCATGGGCTTCCTACGTTGTGGCAATTTTACGGGGTGGACCCATGTTACTTTCAAGATGACAATGTCACCTCTCATGTTGCGAGGTCCACCATGGCTTGGTATGGTGACAATGGAGTTAATCGAATGGACTGGCCTGCGCAGAGCCCGGACCTTAACCCTATCGAGCACCTCTGGGACGAGTTGGAGCGTCGACTTATGGGGTGCCCTCACCGTCCAAAATCGGCGAAGGAACTGACCTGTCTTCTCCAAGCCGAGTGGAAGAAAATACCGCTAGCCATCGTACAACGCCTGCTTGAGAGTATGCCCCGGAGGGTCGCAGCTGTAATCGCCGCTCGTGGAGGCTCCACGAACTATTGAAGGTGAATAAACTTCTTTTTCCTTTGCTATCACAGGTGTCCAATTACTTGTTGGTAGATAGTGTATATTGTATACACCAGCTATCATTTTTTTCTTGGCAATTCTTGACGCAATTCAATTCTTCATTTTTTCTTGGCAATTTTTCCTTCTTCTAGTCTCTGTTTAATACGTAGCAATTTTACATGATACATGAAGGCGATCCATGTCGTTTTGGAGATGCACAGTACGGCGTAGATGGCGGTCATAAAGGTTTTGGATTTTTCGAAAATTTAATATTATTATTATTATTTCTGCGAAAGAAATGCTGTGTTTTCTTTGCATGTTAAAACACTAGGAACTACGGTGTGGTTAAAGTGAAAAACGGAAGCTTTTGGTTTCGAACAATTTTTCTTTGCTAATCTGTATTCATTTTCTCTAGTTTTCCATGCACGCTAAAACAAAAGAAAAGGTTTATTTCATCATAAAGCTCTTGATCACATTTACATTTTTGAGCTCCCAGCTTGTACCAGCAACTGATAATTAATTGCTCTCCTGTTTGTTTTCTTTACAAATTAGGGAATTTCAACACGAAAGTGGGATCAAAAGCTATACTAGAGCGCTCTGAAGACTGCCCCGGGGCAATGAAAGTGCAGGAAGTGGCTGACAACTGCTTTGTAGGTGAGGACAGAGGAGTGCAAGGCAAAGTTGCTGGCTTGAAGGAAGGAAGTTTTAAGAAGTGGAGAGGCGATGTATTGTGTCTGTGTGTCACAACTTAAAATCTGATTTAGATTAAAAAAAAACACGTTTTCTTTTAAATTGTTCAAGTACGGTACTATTTCCGTAAGCAAAAATGTAAACTTTTGAAAAGCAATTTAAGACAATGCATTCACAGCAAGCAAAAAGTCGAAGGCGACATTCCAGCAACACTTGTATCTTAAAACAGTGGCGTAACTAGTCAGACCCGTGTATATGTGTTCTGTTACATAAATTACCCAAATACGGTTTTCGTGGCCAAATTCTTTCCCTCTTAATTTGCTACCTCTCTCATCGCAAACAGTATGTCACTGCAAATAAAATAAACTCCGATCTACTTAATATTTCATGTGGAGTCACTCAAGGTTCGGTATTGGGACCGTTACTGTTCCTGTTATATATTAACGACCTTCCTCTGTGCCTGCAACCAACACGTGCTTTGCTATACGCTGATGACACTGTCATTTTTCAAAAATGTCATGATTTGCATAAGTTACAGATAATGATCAATAATGATCTATCAAATTTATCTCATTGGTTATGCTCTAACAAATTATCACTTAATGTTCTAAAAACCAACGCCGTATATTTCCGAAACGTTCATAAAAGAGAGGACATAAATAAATTTCCAGTCAGGATTAATGATCTCCCCCTTAAAATTGTGGACAAAGTTCAGTATCTTGGTGTTTGGTTTGATGAATTCTTTAACTGGAATACGCATGTTCAGTTTGTTTTAAAAAAAAAGTTTCCTTACAGGTTGGCCTGCTTGGTAAAATTAAGCATCTCTTCCCTATCAATGTCTTAAAAACATTTTACTATGCTTTTATTTATACCCATCTCTCCTATTGTCTGGAATCTTGGTATTCAAATATAAGTGCAAACAATAAGTTATGCTTGCTCAAATTACAGAAGAAATCTGTTCGCTATATGCTGAACACAGATTACATGTCTCATTCTAAACCATTATTTCTAAAACTAAATATTCTAAAAATTCATGAAATTTTTACCTTGAAACTAGGTATCATGTTTTTTAAAATAATGCATCTTAAACTGCCCATTTTTCAATCTGACATCAAATATGTGGATTATTCTATCTTCACCAGATCTGTTGCTAACAACAAATTATGTCAGCCGTGTGTTAGACTTAATTATGGTTTAAATAGCATACTGTATAATATATATATCCCAGAGAGTATCAGATCCCTGGAAAATATCAAAAAGTTTTCCTTGACTCTGCGAAATGACATTGTAAATCACCCTGATCTCCATAACGAATCTCAAACCTATCATTAAATTGTAGTTCCAAACATGCTGCTAACAGTGGTGCTTCTGTTATAACCATCTTACTTGCTTTCATAAGTTTTATTCTTTTTCTTACATCTGATAGGGGGAATCGCCTTACAACCAATGTGTTCAGATTCCTCCTGGTGTATTGCATTTTCATATAACTGTAAGTTTTAAATGTGTGCAATAAATAATTGCATTGTATTGTATTGTAGTGGAAGGGGTGGGGGGGGGCGGATTGCACTAATTCCTTTGTAGCCGGTAGTGAAAAACATAAGAAATCTTTCAGTGTTTCGTAAAAAAATAAAACAGTTTGTCAAGCTTGCCCCACCGAAAATAATGCTCGCCTACCTGTCGCCCATCCTGATTTCGAAGTTTAGCGACCTTCCTGTGAAGAACTGTGAATTAAAAACTCGAAGAGTCCAAGTGAGTAAGTCCTGTTTGTCATACTGAAATTTCCGGAAGCAGAGGCTGAAGTTCAGCAACAGGAACTCTAATTTGCATGAGATAACAAGTGGCTGGTGAGTCGGATTAGGAATGCTAAATAGCCCAACCTTACTTAAATTTCTATCCAATCATAGTGTCACAAATTATATTAATTATCATCTACCTAAAAGTCTATGCTTGTCTCTTAAACGCTACCAACAGGGCCATAGCTAGGTCCCAGAACTAGGGGGGAGAGGGGCTCATCTGGGGGAGGGGTCAAATTTTTGCTAGGCGTGGGCAAAGAGGGAAGTCGCTCACGCAGTTTTGCCGACTTGGGGGACATTCACTAAATTCAGGAGATTTCAGAATGGAGTTAGTGGCAGACATATTGTTTTTCGGATTTATGACTTTTTCAGCAGATTTTTTAATGTTTTGAACGATTTCAGTAACTTTTTACATTTATGGTTTCAAACATTTAAAATGTTGTATTTGAAACTTCTTCAGTTCCGTTGTTTCCATAACCGTGATTTTTAATTCTTATAATATGCAACCGCTTTCCGCTTTTATTTTTGACTGGCACAGAAAGCTTGCCTGCGCCAACTGAGTTACACTAGAAGAAAAAAAATCTGTGATCCCTTAGGCCGTAAATATGATAGTGGTGCGATGAATACTCCCTTCTCGATCGCTCGGAATGTAAGAGAGGCCGAGAGAGTAACAACGAGCAGTGGACTATGATGAAAAATAGGTTTTGGCCGGCTAAGATAATAATATCTTTTTTTCTCAGTAAGTTCTTTCAACTAGATTTTTTAGGCATTTCAAATTATGTATTAGTGTTTTCCCTACACCTTAGAGAACTATCAGATTGTGTTTTGTATGCTTTAGAATTCCAGAACTTCTCCCCTTTAATTGTTTCCGTCTTTGGAGCCTCTTCGCGTCACCATATGTGTTAGTAAGTGTCACGCCAAGAAAAGCAAAACAAATGTACGAATTTGTTACCTCCAGCATAATGAGGGACCTTCCCTTTGAGGGCATTGAACAGACCCAACGGCAATAGGATTAAAGTGCTTCGTTCGCCATGAAGGGCAACATTCAATTGTCTCCTTAAAACTACAAAGGATGCAGCCTGGGACTTAAGCCCCCTAAGCTTCCCACCTACCTTTAACCCGGTCCCGAGTGCAAGTACGCCTCCACCCTTGATTACTTTCTTTTAGCTTGTTCTTCTAAATTTAACGTTCCTCCCCCCCCCTCCTAAAATGCGCTTCTTGTTCCTTATAACTCCTACCGCTAGTAGAGAATCACTGAAATTACTAATACAGCCGTTACAACTAATTCACAATTCAAAAAGTCGAAATTTCTTTTTTCTTTTGAGTTACATTCATTCTGCGTCGTTTTGCTGTTACTTAACTTTCTAAAAAGTCCAGTATACGAATAAAGTATTTATGCCTGTGATGAAATATCAAAGTAATTTACGTAAACCATCGAAATAAAAGTTTAAGTCATTTTCGACAGCGCCAATTTTCCAGGGGGGGATCGCTAGCCTTATAGGGGGAGCTTAGCCCCCGCTAGCTACGGCCCTGGCTACCAATGATTCGTTGGACTGGCCTAAGTCTTGTTTATTCAGTCCTCTCATCTGCACTGTCCATAAAAGAACCCGGAGTGAGACCAATTCGCAGCCCCGGTCATAACAATATGAATTTTAACCTATGGGTTTTCACTTTGTGTTGTGGTGACCCGCTTCAGCCCCTGTGCTTCCCAGCCCACACTGGGTCGTTTTCATCTAGATTTTCAATGCGTCATGTCCCGAATCAAAGAAAGTAATGGTGGATTGATGAGAAGACTTGGTTAAATTTCAGAAGACTAAAAATTTAACTTCAAACTACTTGCTTTTATTATCTAACATGGTTAAATTGCACTAGAGGCCTGACTAAAAATGACTACAATAAATGAAGACTCACCCCTCTAAAAGCTAGAAGCAGGGCCGGTTGGATCATAGGGGCAACCGGGGCGGTTGCCCCGGGCCCCGCACCTTCAGGGGGCCCCACAGTTTAGAAAACAAAATAATTTTCGGTGAAAAAAAATTTAACTACATTTTTTTTTGTAACTTTTGGGGCGCAAAGCCCATAAAAATATATTTTTGAAGTTTTTTGTTTTGTTTCAAATCTCCCCATTTTTTAATAAGTTATCCCCCTGTTTGTCGTACGGACACTGAGATTTGCAGATTCGAAATGATTTTTGTAACGACCTTAATCTTTTCCGCATTCATAAAATAGCAAATTAAATTTCATCATTTTGTGGTACCCTACCTTTATATATCCAACAAACTGTGTGAAAACCTGATACTTAAATTTAAGGAAATAAAAAAAACAATATCCAAGTTACTTTCGGAGTACATGTGGACGCCACTTTCCCAACATTACAAGAAATTGAAAAAAAAAAAAAAAAAAAAAAAAAAAAAAAAAAAAAAAAGGCAACTTTCATATATGAACGCGTAAAAAAAGTTTAGAATGTCACTAATTTGTCGGTTACTCCACTGTGCATTAAAAATGAATCACTAAACATGTATCAGGGGAAAAAACTGTTTATACCAATTTATTTTAGAGGGATCCTTATTATATTTCCTATACAAAAATATTCGCAATGAGAAAATATTCGCTAAGCAGGTATCTTTTTATCATTTTGTGAATAAGTTGTTCGAAGAGTCACAATGCAACCTAAACCTCTTCTCCTGCGAAAGAAAAATCGTAGATTTTAACACTTTTTACTTTCTCTCTCTCTCTCTCTCTCTCTCTCTCTCTTTCTTGCTTTCTTTCTCCCCCTCTATCCCTCTCCCGCTCTCTTTCTCTCTCCCTCTCTTTGTCTTTCTCTCTTTTTCTCTCTCCCTCTCTTTGTCTTTCTCTCTTTCTCTATCTCTCCCTTTCTTTCTCTCTCTCTCTCTTTCTCTTTCTCCCTCTCTCTCTCTTTTTCTCTTTCTCTCGCTCTCTCTCTCTGAACTTTCAGTCCGTATTATGGTCTTTTTCTTAAGCTTAAAGCAAATACAATTTGAGATAATCATTTTGTCTTTACGGCAGTGTTCGTGTGTCTTCCTCACGAACGATAATTTTCAGAAACGACTTTGCTAAAATATGAGATTTACTATTTTTTTAGTGCCCACAATAAAATTTTGCTCTGGGCTCTGCAATGAAATTTCGCCCAGGGCCCTGCATGAGCTCCATCCGGCCCAGCTAGAAGCGATCACATCTCGGAGATATTAAATGTCCAAGGCCTTTAGTGAAATGGGAAAAAGCGCGCGCGAGGAGATAGAATTAGCAACCCACGGTGGAGGTCTCGGAACCCGGCTCCGCCGGCTTACGGTCAGAGAGTTGGGCATGAATCGTGCGAATGGAGATAGTAGAACAGACCAAGAGAGTGCCTAAGCACGATACTTTTATCATTCCTTCATATCCACATTTTTTGGTGGTTATTCCCAGATGTGGTTTACCTGCTTCGAATCTAGAGCAGTCCTAATATGGTAACAGCTTATATCAGATCTTGTGTAGAGGATTTTACGAAGAGAGTGTCTGACCCCAAATCTTAAACAACCCTTAGAAATAGGAAGCTAGGAGATTTGGGCTAGAATGCCCGATATGGAAATTACACCGAAGCGAGGTAGAAAGTGGGAGGAAGACGTCCTTATTTATTACCGGGGGGACCAGTACGAGTGGTCCGACGACTTAACGTGCCCATCCGACGCACGGCGGATTTTTAGTGTTAGAGCGTTCATACCTGCCTGGTGTCGAACCTGATATTCCCCGGTGGCAGTCACGAACGTTGACCACTAGGCCACCCGCCTTTCAAAATGTTCAAGTAATTCATAGACTTTTCGCCAGGGGGCGTTAAGGTTTACCTTAAAAAAACG
The DNA here is from genome assembly GCA_039090855.1 of Macrothele yani. Classification (NCBI taxonomy): domain Eukaryota; kingdom Metazoa; phylum Arthropoda; class Arachnida; order Araneae; family Macrothelidae; genus Macrothele; species Macrothele yani. Next base: position 26,151,079 of record CM077031.1, read on the forward strand.
CAATTTATTGCGTTTTCCCCGCTATCTCTGCTTCTAAAACTCCTGATTTGTAAAATTGTACCTGTATCGCATACATTTCCTGACTGCAAATGTTTTTGCATATATTTTATAATAGTTGGTAATGAATGGTTTGGCCGCCAGAGGGTATTAGTGTTCATTTCTGAGTATGATGTATTTGCAGGAAAATCTGAGCTTCTAAAATCTCGATTGAAAAAATTATTTCGTGGACCGATACCACTCACGTCGATAAGCATTTTCGGAATATTTTTTTCTTAAAATAATGCATGGTTTCTCCACCAAAGGCCGTAGATGTATATTTTATTTTTGTCAATATCTCTGCTTCTAAGAGTCTGAATGGAAAAAATATTTCTTGTTGGAGAGCGTTTCCTCTGAGAAATGCTTCTCATGTAACTTCAAATTTTTCTTAACACACAAGTTTGCCACCCGAGGCGTAAGCTCGCGTTTCCCTTTACAGCAATATCCGCGGGGCTAAAAATCCGTTTGAAAAACTTCTTTCTTCGGTTAGATACTACTGATTAAGCAAAATTTGTGTGCATATTTTCTTCCCAAAATATTGCACAATTCTGCCGCTAGGGGCGGGCGCATATGCTTAATCTGCTTTTCTTAATATCTTCGCTTCTACATTGTACATGTGCGATTCAAAAAAAAAAAAATATTTCAACACCGGATGCCATTTACCTTGTAGAACACTTTAGGCCAGTACATGAGGAATTTTGTAGTTCACAGTTCTGTCGGTAGGTGGTGTTTGTGTATTTCAGTTCGCAGCTGTATCACCGCTTCTGAAAACACTATTAAGAAATTTCTGTTTTACTGTATATCATTCACTACAATACAGATGTGGAACATTACCCTCTTTAAATAATGCAAAGGATTCCCGCTAGGTGCGTAAAGGTCGAAATATATATATATTTTTAGCAATATCTGCTTCCGAGGGACATGCACTGGCGGAAAGTGAAAAAAGAACACCAAGAAGGAGACGTCTGATACAAACGAAATATATACAGCATAATAAAGGAATACAGAGGATAACGTGATCAAAACATTATGGCAAAATACAGCTGTATTTGCTGGTAAACTGAAAAATAACATTTCCATGTAACATGGTTAGTACGAGGTTGAACCGCCATGAACTGCGTCACACTGTGCAATCCTGGCATGGAGTCTGTCGTACAGATGTTGGATGTAAGTTTGGGGTATTGAGTTCCAAGCATCCTCAACCTAGACGCGTAAATCGGGGATGGTCGTGTCTGGCCGTGGAGACCGGATAAGTCGCTGTCCCATAAAATCCCACACGTGTCAATGGGGGACGAATCCGGCGAACGTGCAGGCATTGGAAGTTGTCTCACACCCTGAAGTGCATGTTGCGTTGCACGTGCCTTGTGTGGGCGTGCGTTATCTTGCTGGAAAACACCACGATGGACCGACCTTACAAATGGCACAACAACGGGATGAATGATGTTGTTGATGTAGTAAGTGCTGTTTAACGTACCCGGTACAAACACTAGTTGCGTACGGGAGTGATAGCTGATCGCTCCCCACACCAGGAGACCAGGTGTAGGCCCTGTGTGTCGCTGGCTGATGCAAGAAGAGTGGAGACGGTCCCCTGTGCGTCTGCGAACGCGCATACGGCCATCGGAGGCCTCCCAAGCAGAATCTGCTTTCATCGCTGAACACGACAGATCGCCATTGCGTTCTACAGTGCAGACGTTGGCGACACCACTGCAGCCGTTCCTGACGGTGGGCTGGAGTCAGAGGTACACATGCCAGAGGCACACGTTCTTCTAGCAACGTAACATGACACTGATTATTACAGGGCCGTAGCTAGCGGGGGCTAAGCTCCCCATACAAGGCTAGCGAGCACCCTCCCTGGAAAATTGGCGCTGTCAAAAATGAATGAAACTTTTATTTCGATGGTTTACGTAAATTACTTTGATATTTCATCACAGGCATAAATACTTTATTCGTGTACTACTTTTTAAAAAGTTAAGTAACAGTAAAACGACGCAGTATGAATGTAACTCAAAAGAAAAAAAAAGAAATTTCGACTTTTTGAATTCTGAATTAGTTGTAACGGCTGTATTAGTAATTTTAGTGATTCTCAGATTACATCATATGTAGAGGATTTTAGGAAGGGAGTGTCTGACCCCAGGTCTTAAACAACCCTTAGAAATAGGAAGCTAGGAGATTTGGGCTAGAGTGCCCAATAGGAAAGTGACACGGAAGCGAGGTAGAAGACGCCCTTATTTATTACCGGGGCGCCAGTACCCGGGGTCCGACGGTTTAACGTGCCCATTCAATGCTCTAGTAGATCAGATCAGATCATATGTAGAGGATTTTAGGAAGGGAGTGTCTGACCCAAGGTCTTAAACAACCCTTAGAAATAGGAAGCTAGGAGATTTGGGCTAGAGTGCCCAATAGGAAAGTGACACGGAAGCGAGGTAGAAGACGCCCTTATTTATTACCGGGGGGCCAGTACCCGGGGTCCGACGGTTTAACGTGCCCATTCAATGTTCTAGTAGATCAGATCAGATCATATGTAGAGGATTTTAGGAAGGGAGTGTCTGACCCAAGGTCTTAAACAACCCTTAGAAATAGGAAGCTAGGAGATTTGGGCTAGAGTGCCCGATAGGAAAGTGACACGGAAGCGAGGTAGAAGACGCCCTTATTTATTACCGGGGGGCCAGTACCCGGGGTCCGACGGTTTAACGTGCCCATTCAATGCTCTAGTAGATCAGATCAGATCATATGTAGAGGATTTTAGGAAGGGAGTGTCTGACCCAAGGTCTTAAACAACCCTTAGAAATAGGAAGCTAGGAGATTTGGGCTAGAGTGCCCGATAGGAAAGTGACACGGAAGCGAGGTAGAAGACGCCCTTATTTATTACCGGGGGCCAGTACCCGGGGTCCGACGGTTTAACGTGCCCATTCAATGCTCTAGTAGATCAGATCAGATCATATGTAGAGGATTTTAGGAAGGGAGTGTCTGACCCAAGGTCTTAAACAACATTTAGAAATAGGAAGCTAGGAGATTTGGGCTAGAGTGCCCGATAGGAAAGTGACACGGAAGCGAGGTAGAAGACTCCCTTATTTACTACTGGGTGGCCAGTACCCGGGGTCCGACGGCTTAACGTGCCCATCCGACGCACGACGGGTATTTAGTGGTTCGAACGTTCGTACCTGCCCAAAGAAAGTAATCAAGGGTGGAGGCGTACTTGCCCTCGGGACCGAATTAAAGGTAGGTGGGAAGCTTTGGGGGCGTAAGTACCAGTATAACGAAGTAAATTCCTCCGTCATTTCTGTCCACGCCAGGATTCGAACCCGGATCCCCTCATTCTGGAATAAGTTGCTCTACCAATTGAGCTACGCGGACGTTTGTCCTGATTGCTATCTGGCTTTATGTCGTGTGCGTCCTGCTGGCAGGTACGTCACATCTCCTACCTCCCCCCGAAAGAGGGCCGGGGGCATGGCCCACGGGTCAGCCGTGACCATGAATCATTGCAGGCAGCCATCCACTGTAGAACGTGCACTTGAGAACTCCCAGTCAATTTTTTTTTCGAAGCGCTGGAGAGTGGGCCATTGCTGGCAGCCAGCACTGCCAGCAATGGCCCAGCACTATGTTGCCGCTGCCGAACCATCAATAAAATGTCCGGGCGGCCAACAGAAGGGCCAGCATTTCAGGCCAACAGTTGGCACCCCATCAGTTGTCATATGCCACAACAGGGCCACAAGTGGTCCATCACAGGCAGTAGCTGCCACAAGTGGCCCTTCAGTGGCCCTGCAGGCAAGTGCCAGAAATGATGGCTAGCTTAATGTGGTCCGCTAGTGGGCCGTTAGTGGCAGCCAGCAACCACGTGACGTAACTGGTGGCTTGCTGAATCTTGTCCGCCAATTTCCCAGTAGTAGCCATAATAATATAAAAAAAGAAAAAAGCAAGGATAACCGTAGTTTCCTAAAGCTACATTTTTTTCTGCGTTTACGAAGCTTGTGAATTAACGCACTGCGCTGGGGAAATTTTCTCGACAGACCGGAAAAAACGCCGTTTGCATCCTGACTAGATTCGATCCTGGGTCGTTTGTGTGGAAGCCGCGCTCGCTACCGACCCGACTAACTCACGCCGATCGTGCACGTGCTGGAAGCTATCTTTTTGGTATGCAATTTGTAATCGAATGCTTCCCTCTTTCATTTTACAATATTGAGAGGTATTTTTCATAAAAGTCAATTTCATATAATTGATAAATTAATTTTTCAACGAAACGATAGTTTTTTTTTTTTTTACCTTAAGGGAACTTCACTCATTTTCAAGGCGTGTACATACTTTGAGTCACTTTCCAAAGTTGTGTACTATCCTTACCGTCTTGAAAAGAGATTGTTGAATAAATATATATTTACCCGGGTTCATGTCACATTCTGTTACATTTTTAACGTTGTGTCTTTCCTTTCCGTTGTCCGAAGCTACATCTGTTTTAAAGAGTAAAATATATTTTATTTTACTTCTCGTTATTTTTAGAAGCGAATTCCTCCCAGTCTTGTGTATTCAACCCATGGATGAGTACACCACATAGCGTTGCTTTTTTTTTCTTTCAAATAATTAATAAATTTTGTACGCGTATAATTCTTTTTTTTTTTCCAACAAACGCTATTTGAATGGTTTTCCAGGATATGTGTTTCAAGCGGTTTCAAATTTTTTCTTGTTTTTCATTCACTCCATTCCATGAATTATTATTCATAGGAATGGAGTGCCATTCCATGAATTGTTATTCATGGGAATGGAGTGGGTGTATTTCATGGCTGTAATCTAGTATTTCACGGCTTAATCTGATATCTTCGTCGACGTAAAATTTCATTAGGAAATTAATTTGCCTCTCCACATATGGATTTTTTTCTTAACATCCACTGAAATAACACGATGGCGGTAGCGTCGTCTTCAACTAACTGGTACCATGAGAGACACAGCAAGTGTTGCTTCTACGCATGCGCAGTCCCGTTGCTTACACCTGCTGTTGGGGGTTGCATTGGTTGCCAGCAACGGGCCACTAGTGGCACTTGCTTGGAGGCCCACAATTCACGGCGATGCTGCAGGGCCATCAATGGCTCGCCAACTGATGCCGCTGCCACCAACGGACCACTACCTGGCCGTGAGCGGCAGATTTCAGCCAGCAGTGACCCAACACTGCCAGCTGGTGGCCAGCAGTTTCCCAGCACTTGTGTTTTTGCTGGGAAGGGATTCTCTGATTTTTCCTATCTCGCGGTGTAGAAATAACATCACACCATTGCGAGATTTTGAACGGTCGGGTCATCCGGATAGTTCGGGCGTCATTATAACGAAGTAAATTTCTCCGTCATTTCTGTCCACGCCAGGATTCGAACCCGAGTCCGCTTATTCCGGAACAAGTCACTCTACCAACTGAGCTACGCAGACGTTTGTTCTGATTGCTATCTGGCTTTATGTCGTGTGCGTCCTGCTGGCAGGTACGTCACACCAGGCTGCATCCTTTGTAGTTTTAAGGAGACAATTGAATGCTGCCCTTGATGCCGAACGAAGCACTTTAAGACCACATGAGATCCTATTGCCGTTGGGTCTGTTCCGTTCCCTCAAAGGGAAGGTCCCTCATTATGCTGGAGTTAACAAATTCGTACATTTGTTTTGCTTTTCTTGGCGTGACACTTACTAACACAAATGGTGACGCGAAGGGGCTCCAAAGACGGAAACAATTAAAGGGGAGAAGTTCAGGAACTCTAAAGCATACAAAACACAATCTGATAGTTCTTAAGGAGGAGGGAAAACACTAATAATTTTGAAATGCCTAAAAAATCTAGTTCAAAGAACTTACTGAGAAAAAAAAAAGATATTATTATCTTAGCAGGCCAAAACCTATTTTTCATCATAGTCCACTGCTCGTTGTTACTCTCTCGGCCTCTCTTACATTCCGAGCGAACGAGAAGGGAGTATTCATCGCACCACTATCATATTTACGGCCTAAGTGATCACAGATTTTTTTTTCTTCTGCGTAACTCAGTTGGCACAGGAAAGCTTTCTGTGCCTGTCAAAAATAAAAGCGGAAAGGGGAAAGGGATTGCATATTATAAGAATTAAAAATCACGGTTATTGAAACTACGGAACTGAAGAAGTTTCAAATACAACATTTTAAATGTTTGAAACCATAAATGTAAAAAGTTACTGAAATCGTTCAAAACATTAAAAAATCCGCTGAAAAAGTCATAAATCCGAAAAACAATATGTCTGCCACTAACTCCATTCTGAAATCTCCTGAATTTAGTGAATGTCCCCCAAGTCGGCAAAACTGCGTGAGCGACTACCCTCTTTGCCCACGCCTAGCAAACATTTGAGCCCCCCCCACCCCAGATGAGCCCCGAGCCCCCCCCCCCTAGTTCTGGGACCTAGCTACGGCTCTGCTGATTAATCGGATTCAATGGCCACGGCTATTATATCTAAAAAAGACATGAGGCCTAAAAGTACAGCAAAAATATTGTTTTTCACTTTCTTGTGGTGGTGGTGATAATAATTTGTCATCAATAATTCAAAGTATTTTTCATGATTTTAATCTTTTTTTTTACTAAATGGGTAAATTTTTCGCTTCACTTTTAGGCTTGGAATTTCGTCCCTGAAGAGTAAACATGAAATAAAAAACTGGAGCATCTTTGATGTCACAACCGTCAACCCACTCATTTCTGTTGACAGTTTTTAAACTGAATATTTTGATTCCTTTCACACTTTTAACTTCATACTTCTGCAGTAATTTAAAATGTCGTATAGGACTATCCAATTTTTTGATTTTCAGTTTCTGTTCCCACAAATAAATAAGAGGAGAAGGTATGTTTCGCAAAATAATCTGAAGTATTCATAATTACAGCATTTGGTATCAATTAACTGAAGTGGCGCGGTAGTCTAAGCGTTGGCTTCTGACCATTCGTCCGAGATGGGTCTGGGTTCGAATCCCGGTGAGGCAGGGATGTTTTGTTTGTCTTACGGCTTTGAAGATTAGTATCTGCCGTCTTAGGCACGATTAGATTACGAGATGATAAAAGTTCTGATACATAAAACCAGTTCCTAAAAACACATGAACACTTTCGGAGTTACTTTAAATCCTTCATCAGATGTGATTAAAAGTACACAATAAAACAGGCTAAAAGATTTGTTCCCGTAAGTAAGAGTCATTTTCTTGTAGGACTTCCGTCCACAGTGAGTAGATTTTAGGTCCCAGCCCCCTAGCCTTTTCGGCAGGACACAGAAACGGAAGGAATGAGAGCAAGTCTAGCGACTTTTGACAGAACAGTTTGTAGTGAGATTAGAGTGCAGTAGATGGCGCCACCGTACAAGTACGATGTTGCACATAGAGGGGTGAGAGAATTTCAGGGGGGGGCATAGGAAAGGATACCCATTTAACCAGTGGGTTGGTCACTTAACGTGCTCGTCCGATGCACGGCGAATATTCAGTGATTGTTAGCAAATCACACCACCTCCGCAAGATCAGCCCAGAATCGAACCTGAGGATCTTGCATTGGTAGTCTGAACTGCTAACCACTCAGCCATTCGCGGCGCAGATTTGTTCCAGCTGAGATGTGTGATGTTATATAGGGTGTTTGTTAGCTGCGTTGGTTATGACGTACAGATTTATTTTGCGCATGCGTTGAAGATTTCTATTCCGTGCTTGCATCGGAATTACCGCCCTCAGTTGGTTCCTGAGGGGGGGGGTGAGTAATTTCTTTGTTCATCAGTTGTTTCCACTGTGGTAAGAGGATGGAAGAGTAATCGTCGTTGCAGCATTGATGGCTAAGGCTACAGATCAGTAGACTTTCCGCTAATAATAAATGGGATTTTGCTCGTGGGGTGCAGAGAATGTTTATGTCGGCCCATTATGGTGCGTATGTGCCGTCTCGACGTAGTCTTGTTAGTGCAGTGGATGCTGACGCAGTACGAAGGCTATACTTGCGTTCAGCCATTCGGCACTTCAGTGTTGTTGAGGTCGATCCAGGGTTTTGATATACACCAGTTCACCCATTGTGTCCTCAGGATTCGAAGAGTGCGTATATGCTCGCCTTAGAAGAAAGTGCAAGGATGAATATTTTTGATTGAGTGGGTGATACGAGTCGTACAGGATTAACGTGGCAGTAGAGTTTGGTTTTCGGTATACTGAATAAGATACTTTATTTGTGACGGAATTTCTGAGGAGAATAAAGTCCAGGTATGGAAGGGTATAATCACTCTCTTGTTCCAGGGTAAAATTTATGGTTGTGTATTTCGATGCAAGACGTTCGACAAAACAGCCTATAAAGGTACCGGAGGTTGATGTCCAGAACATTCTGATGCCATCCGTGTCACTGGCGTATATCAGAGCCCTAGCGACAGATTATGGCTACCCTAAGACTGCTGCTCAAAAACTTCTTCAGCGAATCCAATCTAAGAAGACCTCAACACTTGAAACCCGGACTATTAAATATGCAGGTTCACTCACTTACTGTATGTCACGAAGATACTTAATCCCTTACCGACAGTTTGTAAGCGAAATAACCTAGCATTTGTTGTGAAAACAACAAATCCATGGTAAAAAATGATCGACCCAGTGGACCTAATTTATCGATTTGGTGTACACAGTGCGTCAAATAATTTTTAAGACAGGCGCTAGATTTCGGCCTACGGTGGCGCCACCAGTGTAATCGCGAATGCGTTATAAACCGTGACCATCTGCTTGCTTTCTGCCAAAAGTACTTCGCAGTTGTTAAAGTAACTCAAACGAAACGGCCGTTCATTAGAGAAGTCAAATTTTTTTCATGTTGAATTATTAAGATGGAACAAAGGGCTGTTATTAAATTTAACGCAAAACTTGGTAAAAGTGCCTCGGAAACGTACCAAATGACGAAACAAGTTTACGGTGAGTTTTTTTAAGTAGATCAAATGTTTTCCTGTAGCACAAACGTTTTTTGGATGGAAGAGATACGCTAGAAGATGATAAGCATACCGGAAAACCAAGTTCATCTAGGACACCTGAGATTATTGAAAAAGTGCGTGATTTCGTGGCCAACAATCGATGTGCGTCACTAAGAATGATGGAAGAGTTTTTAAACATCAACAAAGAAACGATTCGAACCATCCTGCATGAAGATTTGGGCAAAACAAAAGTCTGTGCTAAATTCGTTCCACACACGTTAACCAATGAACAAAAATCAAGGAGAAGTGCACATTGCAGAGACATCATTTCAGCCGCTGAAAATGATCCAAACTTCTTAAAATCGATTGTTACAGGTGGTGAAACATATTGTTTTCAATATGATCCTAAAACAAAGCGACAAAGTGCGGAATGGAAGTCAAAAAACTCACCACAAGCCAAAAAAATAAAAATAAAAAAAAAAACCAAGAAAAGTTCCATCGGAAATCAAAACAATGCTCATTACATTCGAAGAATTTGTTCCAAGTGGACAGACAATTACTGGTGAGTTTTATTTAAATGTCTTGAGGCGCTTGATGGGCAGAATTCGTTGCATTCGTCCAGAATATCGGGATGAAAACAGTTGGTGTTTGTTGCACGATACTGCACCCAGTCACACCTCACTTCTTGTTCGTAGATTTTTGGCGAAAAATAACGTCTGTGTGTTGAATCATCCACCGTGTACGCCTGATTTAGCACCCTGCGACTTTTCTTTTTCCCCAAAACTTAAAATGACGTTAAAAGGGTGTTATTTTGATGATATTTCGACCCTACAAACAGCTTGGACGCGTGCTTTGGAGGCAATTCTGCAAAGTGAACTGGAACAGGCATTCGAATCATTATCAAATCGCTGTAACAAGTGTTTTGAAGCCGGAGGGACTTATTTTGAATAACAAACCAAAACAAATTTTAATTTCTTATTTTTATTTCATTTTACAGACCCAGTCTTAAAAATTGTTTGCCACACTCTGTAAACTCAGTACCACTAAAGGCGGGAAATGAAGGAGAACCCGATCGAATGTGTATGTGCTCGACCTCAACAACAGTGAGTGCCGAATGGCTGAACACAAGTACATATAGCCTTCGTACTGCGTCAGCATCCACGGCACTAGCAAGACTATGTCGAGATGGCACATACGCACCACAATGGGCCGACATAAACATTATCTGCATCCCACGAGCAAAATGCCATTTATAATTAGCGGAAAGTCTACTGATCTATAAACTTAGCCACCAATGCTGTAACGATGGTTACCCTTGCGTTCTCTCACCACAGTGGAAACAATTTATGAACAAAGAAATTACTTCACCCCCCCCCCCCCCAGGAACCAACTGAGGGCGGTAATTCAGACGCAAGCACGGAATAGAAATCAACGCATGCGCAGAATAAATCTGTACGTCACAACCAACGCAGCCATAGCCCACTGGAAAGAGGAGGCCCTGAAACGAACCGTTGTCATGTGACCAAAATGGTCTGAATTTGGTGCAATTTCTCCAAGTTTTTACCGCAGGTGAATACAGATATTATTCTTGTGATTAAAGTATTTTAAAAACCCTTATTGCATTATGTTTTGCAGTCAAAACTGCTTTATCCTTGGGTCAGTTTTGTAAAAAAAATGTAAGTGGGTGTAACATTAAATTTTGTGTAGGGTTTAGATTACTATATCTGTGGCACTTATAAATATCATTTGCTTGCAGTAGAAAAAAATGATAAATAATTACAAATAATAAGCTGAAAATTCGGACTAAGTTGGTCACATGTCCGTTCGTTTCAGGGCCTGTTCCTTCCAGTGTGCTTTGCAACGCAGCTCAGAAACACCCTATATAACATCACACATCTCGGCCGGAACAAGCCTTTTAGCCTGTTTTATTGTGTACTTTTAATCACTTCTGATGAAGGATTTAAAGTAAATCCGAAAGTGCTCATTATCATCTCGTAATCAAATTATGCATAAGACGGCATACCCTAATCTTCAATCATTTTAGTACGAATCTTTGCTTTTAATTTGTCTTACGGCACTGGCTCTCTCCCTTACCTTCCCTGGAGCCAATGGCCCTAAATTAGGGACGGACGACTGCTTAGCCCACAGTTGCTCACGTTGGTCTTTAACTGACAACCTCTAACCGAAAAAAAAATGAAGTTACAGGAGTTTATTCATGTTTGCAGTACTTGGTGGTATCAACTCATGTTTATTTCACGGCAACGAAATTTCAGCAAAATCGAAGTCGTGCTCCCATGACGTCGTTTTGTTCCATATTGTCGATCTTAAGAGTTCTTAGATACCTGTGAGATGAGACATGGAGATGCCTTGTTCGCTGTGGCAAACGAAACCAATTTCCGTACTTTGGGCAACTTTGAATGTTGATGCAACAAAATGTAGTGTGTGTTCTTTTTGTCGGATAAATATTTTCTTCAGTGAATAACTGACCGCATTTTTAATTTTTTGTGTTACTTAAACTGGAAAAAGCAGGGTAGAGGATGACATGTTCTTTCAGTCGAGCTTCCCCTGCCTTCACCATCAACGTAATTCGTATCAGTTAAAGAACATTGACTCGCATCACCAAATAGTTAGATCTCTGCCTGACGAGCAAACTACGAAACCTAAACTCAATGTGAATAGACATCGATATTTTTCTGTTATTCGTGTAATTTACTCATGACAACATACACAGTGCGTCAAAGAATTTTTAAGACTGGCGCTAGATTTCAGCCTACGGTGGCGCCACCAGTGTAATCATGAATGCGTTATAAACCGTGACCACCAGCTTGCTTTCTGCCAAAAGTACTGCGCAGTTGTTAAAGTAACTCAAACGAAACGGCCGTTCATTAGAGAAGTAAATTTTTTTTCATGTTGAATTATTAAGATGGAACAAAGGGCTGTTATTAAATTTAACGCAAAACTTGGTAAAAGTGCCTCGGAAACGTACCAAATGATGAAACAAGTTTACGGTGGGTTTTGTTTAAGTAGATCAAATGTTTTCCTGTGGCACAAACGTTTTGTGGACGGAAGAGAGACGCTAGAAGATGATAAGCATACCGGAAGACCAAGTTCATCTAGGACACCTGAGATTATTGAAAAAGTGCGTGATTTCGTGGCAAACAATCGATGTGCGTCACTAAGAACGATGGAAGAGTCTTTAAACATCAACAAAGAAACGATTCGAACTATCCTGCATGAAGATTTGGGCAAAACAAAAGTCTGTGCTAAATTTGTTCCACACACGTTAACCAATGAACAAAAATCAAGGAGAAGTGCACATTGCAGAGACATCATTTCTGCCGCTGAAACTGATCCAAACTTCTTAAAATCGATTATTACTGGTGATGAAACACGGTGTTTTCAATATGATCCTAAAACAAAGCGACAAAGTGCGGAATGGAAGTAAAAAAACTCGCCACAAGCCAAAAAAGCAAGAAAAGTTCCATCGAAAATCAAAACAATGCTCATTACATTCTTCGATAGTAGGGATATTATCCACAAAGAATTTGTTCCAAGTGGACAAATAATTACTGGTGAGTTTTATTTAAATGTTTGGAGGCGTTTGATGGGCAGAATTTGTCGCATTCGTCCAGAATATCAAGATGAAAACAGTTGGTGTTTGTTGCACGATAATGCACCCAGTCACACCTCACTTCTTGTTCGTAGATTTTTGGCGAAAAATAACGTCTGTGGGTTGAATCATCCACCGTATTCGCCTGATTTAGCACCCTGCGACTTTTATTTGTTCACAAAACTGAAAATTACGTTAAGAGGGTGTCTTTTTTTATGATATTTTGACCATACAAACAACTTCGACGCGTGCTTTGGATGCAATTCCGCAAAGTGAACTGGAACAGGCATTCGAATCATTATTAAATCGCTGTAACAAGTGTATTGAAACCGGAGGGACTTATTTTGAATAACAAACCAAAACAAATTATAATTTCGTGTTTCTATTTCATTTTACAGACCCAGTCCTACAACTTCTTTGACGCACTGTGTAGTTCCTAAATTTAATGTCAGTGATTAATGCCTGACCACGCCTGTGGTAACATGGACCTCATTGACATGTAAATGACTAAGGTGGCTGTGTTAAAATCTGTGGCTTAAACCATAATCAGGATGAAAACTGTTTATACTTACGATCACCACTTTCGAAATTCATTCATTAACATACAGCAAGTGATGATTCCACAATTAAAATACTGCTGTTTTATTTCACTGTATTTGCAGGGTCAAACCCCAAATATGTGGTTTGTTACTTCGCAAGTTGGTCTGGAGATCGTTCGGATAAAGGCAAATTTACTCCAGAAGATATTGTTCCCGACCTTTGCACTCATATCATCTACGCCTTTGCCTCACTTAGTAACGAAACGCTAACTATTGTTCCAAATTCACTTCATTTCGACAGAGATATGAAATTTTACGAGGTAAGTTTGTTCCAATTTGTTAGTAGGCGATTAATAATGTATAGTATTAACACCATATGGCGGCAGAAGATAATTAATGCAAATATTGTGCAATATTAAAATAATAATTGATGCAAATAAGACATTTTATTACTTCAGATGCCTCAGTAAGCTTTTTATTCATCATAAATATTCTTTCCAGACTGAGTAACATCTGTTTAACATTTTTAATTTCCAGACCAAGCTGTACATCGATGAGCATTACATTATTCCCCCCTACCTAATAAGCTGTAGGACTCCCTTTAGCGCACAAAACAGCTGCCACTCGGAAAGGCATCTTCGATAAGGTGGCGATAGGTGTCCTAGAGTATTTGCTACCATAATGTCAACAGTAGGTCTTTCAGTTTCCATACATTTCAGGATGGTGGTGATTTGACGCGAACCCGCTTTTCCAAGTCGAACCACAAATGTTCTATTGGGTTCATGCCAGGTGAATTTGGAGGCCAGGGCATTAACAGAAAGTCATCCGCATGTTCCTCGAATCACTCCTTGACGATTCTGGCAGTGGCGCATTATCCTGTTGGTCATTAATGGCCATCACCAGCAGGGAACACAGTTGCCAAGAATGGGTGAGCTTGGTCCTCAGTGGAGCCACAAATGCTCGATTGGGTTCATGTCAGGTGAATTTGGAGATTAACAGAAAATCACCAGCATGTTCCTCGAACCACTCCTTGAAGATTATGGCAGTGGCGCATTATCCTGTTGGTAATGGCCATCACCAGCAGGGAACACAGTTGCCATGAATGGGTGAGCTTGGTCCTCGGTCGAACCAAAAATGTTCGATTGGGTTCATGTCACGTGACTTTGGAGATTAACAGAAAGTCACTAGCATGTTCCTTGAACCACTCCTTGACGATTCTGGCAGTGGCGCATTATCCTGTTGGTAATGGCCATCACCAGCACGGAACACATTTGCCATGAATGGGTGAACGTGGTCCTCAGTCGAACCACAAATGTTCTATTGGGTTTATGAGAGGTGAATTTGGAGGCCAGGGCATTAACAGAAAGTCATCAGCATGTTCCTCGAACCACTCCTTGACGATTCTAGCAGTGGCGCATTATCCTGTTGGTAATGGCCATCACCAGCACGGAACACATTTGCCATGAATGGGTGAACGTGGTCCTCAGTCGAACCACAAATGTTCTATTGGGTTTATGCCAGGTGAATTTGGAGGCCAGGGCATTAACAGAAAGTCATCACCATGTTCCTCGAACCACTCCTTCATGATTCTGGCAAAGTGGCATGGCGCATTATCCTGTTGGTAATGGCCATCACCAGCAGGAAACACAGTTGTCATGAATGGGTGAACTTGGTCCTTAGTCGAACCACAAATGGTCCGTTGGGTTCATGTCACGTGGCTTTGGAGATTAACAGAAAGTCGCCAGCATGTTCCTCGAACCAATCCTTGACGCTTCTGGCAGTGACGCATTATCCTGTAGGTAATGGCCATCACCAGCAGGAAACACAGTTGCCATGAATGGGTGAACTTGGTCCTCAGTCGAACCACAAATGTTCTATTGGGTTCATGCCAGGTGACTTTGGAGATTAACAGAAAGTCTCTGGCATTTTCCTCGAACCACTCCTTCACGATTCTGGCAGAGACGTATTATCCTGTTGTTAATGGCCATCACCAGCAGGGAACATAGTTGCCATGAATCGGTGAACTTGGTCCTCAGTCGAACCACAAATGTTATAGTGGGTTCATGCCAGGTGAATTTGCAGGCCAGAACATTAACAGAAAGTCACCAGCATGTTCTTCGAACCACTCCTTGACGATTCTGGCAGTGGCGCATTATCCTGTTGGTAATGGCCATCACCAGCAGGGAATACAGTTGCCAAGAATGGGTGAGCTTGGTCCTCAGTGGAGCCACAAATGTTCGATTGGGTTCATGTCAGGTGAATTTGGAGATTAACAGAAAGTCACCAGCATGTTCCTCGAACCACTCCTTGACGATTCTGGCAGTGGCGCATTATCCTGTTGGTAATGCCCATCACCAGAAGGGAATACAGTTGCCATGAATGGGTGAGCTTGGTCCTCAGTGGAGTTACATATGCTCGATTGGGTTCATGTCAGGTGAATTTGGAGATTAACAGAAAGTAACCAGCAGGTTCCTCGAACAACTCCTTGACGATTCTGGCCATGGCGCATTATCCTGTTGGTAATGGCCATCACCAGCAGGGAACACAGTTGCCAAGAATAGGTGAGCTTGGTCCTCAGTGGAGCCACAAATGCTCGATTGGGTTCATGTCACGTGACTTTGGAGATTAACAGAAAGTCACCAGCATGTTCCTCGAACCACTCCTTGACGATTCTGGCAGTGGCGCATTATCCTGTTGGTAATGCCCATCACCAGCAGGGAACACAGTTGCCAAGAATGGGTTAGCTTGGTCCTCAGTGGAGCCACAAATGCTCGATTGGGTTCATGTCTGGGTAATTTGTAGATTAACAGAAAGTCACCAGCATGTTCCTCGAACCACTCCTTGACGATTCTGGCAGTGGCGCATTATCCTGTTGATAATGGCCATCACCAGCAGGGAACACAGTTGCCAAGAATGGGTGAGCTTGGTCCTCAGTCGAAATACAAATATCCGATTGGGTTCATGTCTGGGTAATTTGTAGATTAACAGAAAGTCACCAGCATGTTCCTCGAACCACTCCTTGACGATTCTGGCAGTGGCGCATTATCCTGTTGATAATGGCCATCACCAGCAGGGAACACAGTTGCCAAGAATGGGTGAGCTTGGTCCTCAGTCGAACCACAAATATCCGATTGGGTTCATGTCTGGGTAATTTGTAGATTAACAGAAAGTCACCAGCATGTTCCTCGAACCACTCCTTGACGATTCTGGCAGAGGCGCATTATCCTGTTGATAATGGTCATCACCAGCAGGGAACACAGTTGCCAAGAATGGGTGAGCTTGGTCCTCAGTCGAACCACAAATGTTGGATTGGGTTCATGTCACGTGACTTTTTAGATTAACAGAAAGTCACTAGCATGTTCCTCGAACCACTCCTTGACGATTCTGGCAGTGGCGCATTATCCTGTTGGTAATGGCCATCACCAGCACGGAACACAGTTGCCATGAATGGGTGAACTTGGTCCTCAGTCGAACCACAAATGTTCGATTGGGTTCATGCCAGGTGAATTTGGAGGCCAGGGCATTAACAGAAAATCGTGCGCATGTTCCTCGAACCACTCCTTCATGATTCTGGCAAAGTGGCATGGCGCATTATCCTGTTGATAAAGGCCATCACCAGCAGGAAACACAGTTGCCATGAATAGGTGAACTTGGTCCTCAGTCGAACCACAAATGTTCTATTGGGTTCATGCCAGGTGAATTTGGAGGCCAGGGCATTAACAGAAAGTCGTCCGCATGTTTCTCGAACCACTCCTTCATGATTCTGGCAGTGTGGCATTGCGCATTGTGCTGTTGGTAATGGCCATCACCAGCAGGAAACACAGTTGTCATGAATGGGTGAACTTGGTCCTCAGTCGAACCACAAATGTTCCATTGGGTTCACGTCACGTGACTTTGGAGATTAAAAGAAAATCACCAGCATGTTCCTCGAACCACTTCTTGACGCTTCTGGCAGTGACGCATTATCCTGTAGGTAATGGCCATCACCATCAGGAAATACAGTTGCCATGAATGGGTGAACTTGGTCCTCAGTCGAACCACAAATGTTCTATTGGGTTCATGCCAGGTGACTTTGGAGATTAACAGAAAGTCACCGGCATGTTCCTCGAACCCCTCCTTCACGATTCTGGCAGAGCCGTATTATCCTGTTGTTAATGGCCATCACCAGCAGGGAACATAGGTGCCATGAATGGGTGAACTTGGTCCTCAGTCGAACCACAAATGTTCTATTGGGTTCATGCCTGGTGAATTTGGAGGCCAGGGCATTAACAGAAAGTCATCCGCATGTTCCTCGAACCACTCCTTCATGATTCTGGCAGTGTGGCATGGCGCATTATTCTGTAGGTAATGGCCATCACCAGCAGGAAACACAGTTGTCATGAATGGGTGAACTTGGTCCTCAGTCGAACCACAAATGTTCGATTGGGTTCATGTCACGTGACTTTGGGGATTAACAGAAAGTCACCAGCATGTTCCTCGAACTGCTCCGTGACGCTTTTGCCAGTGACGCATTATCATGTAGGTAATGGCCATCACCAGCAGGGAACACATTTGCCAAGAATGGGTGAGCTTGGTCCTCAGTGGAGCCACAAATGCTCGATTGGGTTCATGTCAGGTGAATTTGTAGATTAACAGAAAGTCACCAGCATGTTCCTCGAACCACTCCTTGACGATTCTGGCAGTGGCGCATTATCCTGTTGATAATGGCCATCACCAGCAGGGAACACAGTTGCCAAGAATGGGTGAGCTTGGTCCTCAGTCGAACCACAAATGTTGGATTGGGTTCATGTCACGTGACTTTGGAGATTAACAGAAAGTCACTAGCATGTTCCTCGAACCACTCCTTGACGATTCTGGCAGTGGCGCATTATCCTGTTGGTAATGGCCATCACCAGCAGGGAACACAGTTGCCATGAATGGGTGAACTTGGTCCTCAGTCGAACCACAAATGTTCGATTCGGTTCATGTCTGGGTAATTTGTAGATTAACAGAAAGTCACCAGCATGTTTCTCGAACCACTCCTTGACGATTCTGGCAGCGGCGCATTATCCTGTTGATAATGGCCATCACCAGCAGGGAACACAGTTGCCAAGAATGGGTGAGCTTGGTCCTCAGTCGAACCACAAATATCCGATTGGGTTCATGTCTGGGTAATTTGTAGATTAACAGAAAGTCACCAGCATGTTCCTCGAACCACTCCTTGACGATTCTGGCAGTGGCGCATTATCCTGTTGATAATGGCCATCACCAGCAGGGAACACAGTTGCCAAGAATGGGTTAGCTTGGTCCTCAGTGGAGCCACAAATGCTCGATTGGGTTCATGTCTGGGTAATTTGTAGATTAACAGAAAGTCACCAGCATGTTCCTCGAACCACTCCTTGACGATTCTGGCAGTGGCGCATTATCCTGTTGATAATGGCCATCACCAGCAGGGAACACAGTTGCCAAGAATGGGTGAGCTTGGTCCTCAGTCGAACCACAAATATCCGATTGGGTTCATGTCTGGGTAATTTGTAGATTAACAGAAAGTCACCAGCATGTTCCTCGAACCACTCCTTGACGATTCTGGCAGTGGCGCATTATCCTGTTGATAATGGCCATCACCAGCAGGGAACACAGTTGCCAAGAATGGGTGAGCTTGGTCCTCAGTCGAACCACAAATATCCGATTGGGTTCATGTCTGGGTAATTTGTAGATTAACAGAAAGTCACCAGCATGTTCCTCGAACCACTCCTTGACGATTCTGGCAGTGGCGCATTATCCTGTTGATAATGGTCATCACCAGCAGGGAACACAGTTGCCAAGAATGGGTGAGCTTGGTCCTCAGTCGAACCACAAATGTTGGATTGGGTTCATGTCACGTGACTTTTTAGATTAACAGAAAGTCACTAGCATGTTCCTCGAACCACTCCTTGACGATTCTGGCAGTGGCGCATTATCCTGTTGGTAATGGCCATCACCAGCACGGAACACAGTTGCCATGAATGGGTGAACTTGGTCCTCAGTCGAACCACAAATGTTCGATTGGGTTCATGCCAGGTGAATTTGGAGGCCAGGGCATTAACAGAAAATCGTGCGCATGTTCCTCGAACCACTCCTTCATGATTCTGGCAAAGTGGCATGGCGCATTATCCTGTTGGTAAAGGCCATCACCAGCAGGAAACACAATTGCCATGAATAGGTGAACTTGGTCCTCAGTCGAACCACAAATGTTCTATTGGGTTCATGCCAGGTGAATTTGGAGGCCAGGGCATTAACAGAAAATCGTGCGCATGTTCCTCGAACCACTCCTTCATGATTCTGGCAAAGTGGCATGGCGCATTATCCTGTTGGTAATGGCCATCACCAGCAGGAAACACAGTTGTCATGAATGGGTGAACTTGGTCCTCAGTCGAACCACAAATGGTCTATTGGGTTCATGTCACGTGACTTTGGAGATTAACAGAAAGTCGCCAGCATGTTCCTCGAACCACTCCTTGACGCTTCTGGCAGTGACGCATTATTCTGTAGGTAATGGCCATCACCATCAGGAAACACAGTTGCCATGAATGGGTGAACTTGGTCCTCAGTCGAACCACAAATGTTCTATTGGGTTCATGCCAGGTGACTTTGGAGATTAACAGAAAGTCACCGGCATGTTCCTCGAACCACTCCTTCACGATTCTGGCAGAGACGTATTATCCTGTTGTTAATGGCCATCACCAGCAGGGAACATAGTTGCCATGAATGGGTGAACTTGGTCCTCAGTCGAACCACAAATGTTATAGTGGGTTCATGCCAGGTGAATTTGGAGGCCAGAACATTAACAGAAAGTCATACGCATGTTCCTCGAACCACTCCTTGATGATTCGGGCTGTGTGGCATGGCGCATTATCCTGTTGGTAATGGCCATCACCAGCAGGAAACACAGTTGTCATGAATGGGTGAACTTGGTCCTCAGTCGAACCACAAATGTTCCATTGGGTTCACGTCACGTGACTTTGGAGATTAAAAGAAAGTCACCAGCATGTTCCTCGAACCACTTCTTGACGCTTCTGGCAGTGACGCATTATCCTGTAGGTAATGGCCATCACCATCAGGAAATACAGTTGCCATGAATGGGTGAACTTGGTCCTCAGTCGAACCACAAATGTTCTATTGGGTTCATGCCAGGTGACTTTGGAGATTAACAGAAAGTCACCGGCATGTTCCTCGAACCCCTCCTTCACGATTCTGGCAGAGCCGTATTATCCTGTTGTTAATGGCCATCACCAGCAGGGAACATAGTTGCCATGAATGGGTGAACTTGGTCCTCAGTCGAACCACAAATGTTCTATTGGGTTCATGCCAGGTGAATTTGGAGGCCAGGGCATTAACAGAAAGTCATCCGCATGTTCCTCGAACCACTCCTTCATGATTCTGGCAGTGTGGCATGGCGCATTATTCTGTAGGTAATGGCCATCACCAGCAGGAAACACAGTTGTCATGAATGGGTGAACTTGGTCCTCAGTCGAACCACAAATGTTCGATTGGGTTCATGTCACGTGACTTTGGGGATTAACAGAAAGTCACCAGCATGTTCCTCGAACCGCTCCGTGACGCTTTTGCCAGTGACGCATTATCATGTAGGTAATGGCCATCACCAGCAGGGAACACATTTGCCAAGAATGGGTGAGCTTGGTCCTCAGTGGAGCCACAAATGCTCGATTGGGTTCATGTCAGGTGAATTTGTAGATTAACAGAAAGTCACCAGCATGTTCCTCGAACCACTCCTTGACGATTCTGGCAGTGGCGCATTATCCTGTTGATAATGGCCATCACCAGCAGGGAACACAGTTGCCAAGAATGGGTGAGCTTGGTCCTCAGTCGAACCACAAATGTTGGATTGGGTTCATGTCACGTGACTTTGGAGATTAACAGAAAGTCACTAGCATGTTCCTCGAACCACTCCTTGACGATTCTGGCAGTGGCGCATTATCCTGTTGGTAATGGCCATCACCAGCAGGGAACACAGTTGCTATGAATGGGCGAACTTGGTCCTCAGTCGAACCACAAATGTTCGATTGGGTTCATGTCTGGGTAATTTGTAGATTAACAAAAAGTCACCAGCATGTTCCTCGAACCACTCCTTGACGATTCTGGCAGCGGCGCATTATCCTGTTGATAATGGCCATCACCAGCAGGGAACACAGTTGCTATGAATGGGCGAACTTGGTCCTCAGTCGAACCACAAATGTTCGATTGGGTTCATGTCTGGGTAATTTGTAGATTAACAAAAAGTCACCAGCATGTTCCTCGAACCACTCCTTGACGATTCTGGCAGCGGCGCATTATCCTGTTGATAATGGCCATCACCAGCAGGGAACACAGTTGCCAAGAATGGGTGAGCTTGGTCCTCAGTCGAACCACAAATATCCGATTGGGTTCATGTCTGGGTAATTTGTAGATTAACAGAAAGTCACCAGCATGTTCCTCGAACCACTCCTTGACGATTCTGGCAGTGGCGCATTATCCTGTTGATAATGGCCATCACCAGCAGGGAACACAGTTGCCAAGAATGGGTGAGCTTGGTCCTCAGTCGAACCACAAATGTTGGATTGGGTTCATGTCACGTGACTTTGGAGATTAACAGAAAGTCACTAGCATGTTCCTCGAACCACTCCTTGACGATTCTGGCAGTAGCGCATTATCCTGTTGGTAATGGCCATCACCAGCACGGAACACAGTTGCCATGAATGGGTGAACTTGGTCCTCAGTCGAACCACAAATGTTCGATTGGGTTCATGCCAGGTGAATTTGGAGGCCAGGGCATTAACATAAAATCGTGCGCATGTTCCTCGAACCACTCCTTCATGATTCTGGCAAAGTGGCATGGCGCATTATCCTGTTGGTAAAGGCCATCACCAGCAGGAAACACAGTTGCCATGAATATGTGAACTTGGTCCTCAGTCGAACCACAAATGTTCGATTGGGTTCATGTCACGTGACTTTGGGGATTAACAGAAAGTCAACAGAAATCCCCAAAGTCACGTGACATGAACCCAATCGTTCATGTCACGTGACTTTGGAGATTAACAGAAAGTCACTAGCATGTTCCTCGAACCGCTCCGTGACGCTTTTGCCAGTGACGCATTATCATGTAGGTAATGGCCATCACCAGCAGGAAACAAAGTTGCCATGAATGGGTGAGCTTGGTCCTCAGTCGAGCCACAAATGTTCTATTGGGTTCACGCCAGGTGAATTTGGAGGCCAGGCCATTAACAGAAAGTAATCCGCATGTTCCTCGAACCACTCCTTCATGATTCTGGCAGTGTGGCATGGCGCATTATTCTGTAGGTAATGACCATCACCAGCAGGAAACACAGTTGTCATGAATGGGTGAACTTGGTCCTCAGTCGAACCGCAAATGTTCGATTGGGTTCATGTCACGTGACTTTGGAGATTAACAGAAAGTCACCAGCATGTTCCTCGAACCACTCCTTGACGATTCTGGCAGTGACGCATTATCCTGTAGGTAATGGCCATCACCAGCAGGAAACACAGTTGCCATGAATGGGTGAACTTGGTCCTCAGTGGAACCACAAATGTTCTATTGTGTTCATGCCTGGTGAATTTGGGGGCCAGAACATTAACAGAAAATCATCCGCATGTTACTGGAACCACTCCTTGATGATTCGGGCAGTGGTGCATTATCCTGTTTGTAATGGCCATCACCAGTAGGAAACACAATTGCCATGAATAGGTGAACTTGGTCCTCAGTCGAACCACAAATGTTCGATTGAGTTCACGTCACGTGACTTTGGAGATTAACAGAAAGTCACCAGCATGTTCCTCGAACCTCTTCTTGACGATTCTGGTAGTGACGCATCATCCTGTTGGTAATGGCCATCACCAGCCGGGAACACAGTTGCCATGAATGGGTGAACTTGGTCTGCAACGATGTTCAGATTCCTGACAGCTGTCAGAGATTGTGCTATTGGGATAATGAGGCCTAAAGTTGTCCCAAAGAAAACGTTGCTCACAGCATAACACTGTGGCCGCCGGCCTCATTCAGACCAATAGTGCATCCAGGGGTCATAGCCTCCATTGGTAATCGACGTATCCGCACTCGGCCGTCTACGTAATGCACCAGAAATCTTGATTCATCAGACCAGGCCACTTTCTTCCAATCATTATCGGTCCAATCTCGATGATCTTGGGTCTATTTCATGCGTTGTTGGCGATGACGTGCAGAGAGCATATGGACCCCCGTCTGGATCTTAGGCTACACAAGCCCATGCGCAGAAGGCTGCGATAAGCTGTGTGCTGTCACCCATTGCCCTGATCACCACTCTTGTAGCTGCGGGTGCTTTGTCGCACTGTGGCCCTGGGGTTGCTGTGAACGATCCGAGACAGTCTCCGTTCCCTTCTGGCATCAATGAGCTGCGAACGACACACGGCTCGACGGCGGTTCGATCATCTACGTACTACTTTTGATCCGTACTCACTACAGCGGCACGTGAACAACCAACAAGCCGCGCCGTTCCTTCACAATTTGTCCTTTATCAAACTCCGATAAGTAGGCAGTTTTTCCCACGAACTCTACTAACGAAGGCATGCAGTATTTGTCATTTTCTTGTAGGACTTGCCTCCACAGTGAGTAGAGTTTAGGTCCGAGCCGCCTACAGCGAGATCGCCTTTTGGGCAGGACACAGAAACGGAAGGAATGAGAGCAAGTCTAACGACTTTTGACAGAATAGTTTGTAGTGAGATTAGAGTACAATAGATGGCGCCACCGTACAAGTACGATGTTGCACATAGAGGGTGAGAAAATTTCAGGGGGGGGCATTTAACCAGTGGGTCCAGCCTGGGGGCCGTCACTTAACGTGCTCGTCCGATGCACGGCGGATATTCAGCGATTGTTAGTAAATCACACCATCTCTGAAAGATCAGCCCAGGTTCGAACCTGGGGACCTTGAATCGATAGTCTGATTCGCTAACCACTAAGCCATCCGCGGCTCTTCTACTAACGAAAGCCGGTCCTCGGGTTTATATATACTGCTCTGTGAACTTCACCTGCGCCACCTATCGGTCTCCAAGGCGCGGTCATTTCTCTAGGCTGGGGGTAGTCATAATGTAATGTCTGATCGGTGCATATTGGCCTGTACTGTAATGTATCATGATAGCATGTTCAGATCATGCAGCCGCGTTTGGAGCCTGAGAGTAAGAAACAACCGCCCCAACCTAGTCGGTATAAAAGAGAAAAAGAAAGGCTAAGGAATTTATTGATATGAAAGCGTTTTAATGATAATATACATAACATCTACAGTATTATGTCTAAACTTCTGCATTGATGAAATTTTGATCTGTGGACGGCGTCCGAAATGCTTCACGACGCATTCGAAACTTCCCAAAAAAGAACAGATTTTTTTAATATTTTCATGACAGCACAGGAAGAATATCACCTTTGTAAGTAACAGAACCAAATTCTTAGGTCTTTGATCATTCAAAGCAGAGACGTAACTAGGTATTTCTCAGTGGCGGCTCGTGGTTGGAAAAGTAGGTGAAAAGGTACAAGAGCAGTATGAAAAGATGTATACTGTCTACAATGAAAATCCCTTAATGAGGACTTACTTATTTTTTGTATATTAAATCAATTTTTCTTCCTTTTAAAGCTGCAAATTTGTCGATTATGTCGTCATAAGATGGTTAGATGGTTGTTTCTTCGTGAGCATCAATAAAATGTCTTTCTGAATAGAAATATTTGCCAGAGAAGCAAGTCTTTCTTGGGAACTAGAGTTTCTTGAGCAAGTTTGTGTTCTTTTAAGAAAACTTCTTTCCACTGGCACACTTGTAGATGGAATTGTTAAACTGAGTAAAACCAATTTATAATCTTCTGTAAAAATGTCTTTGTCTCCGTGAAACACTCGAAGGAGTTCTTGAGTCAATATATTCCTTAATTTTTCATCGGCATATACAAGACTCAGTTCATTTTTAAGGCGCTGGTGTTTAGTAAATATGTTTCCGTAAAAATGTAGATTTTTAAGAGCGCGAGAGGGAAAGCATGCATTAAATTATTCGAATTTAGTTGTGTCAGCAAGTCAGACAAATTGAAGTTTCTTGCAGTCTTGAAATCTTATATCTATTTCCATAAAAATGTGGTCCAAAATTTCAAAATACAATTGTTTATAATTTTGAAAATTTGTTTCCTGTGTAAGAGCAGCATGTTCCCATGCTTATTTCTGTGAATTTGCTAGTTTTTCCAAACTGTGTTTCAAGTAACTCGTCTTTCCTTTTATGGCTCAAAATTTCACGCGGTTTATTTTTTTTTTTTAATTTGAGTTAAACATTTTAGTTATTTAGTTATTTTTTCTTCAAAAGTTTGAATAATAGATCGGTGGAGCCAAAAATGTAAATTCGAAAGTGTTCATATCATTCAAAAACCCCTTGGCAAGATGAATTGATTTTTTGTCTGATTATTTGCTATTCGTCAGAAATCCGACCACTTCCTTCAATTTATCCCAATTTTCAACAACTACACTTACTAATTTCGAAGTGGAGGGCCATCGAGTTTCTGTTATGGTTGGTCTGCGTCTTGCGGTTGTTGATATACAGTAAGTGTATAAGACCGCTTCGCAGAATGTTGAACAAACGAAGCAATTCCACTGAGGCTTGCAAAAAGTATTCGACACTTAGAAATTTTAGCAAAGCTCTGGTGTAATACAAGATTTGAACTAAGCAATGAACAAAAACAGCTTGATAAGCTTTATCCTTGACTTTTTTTTTCTGTAGCCCATTTAAGTGTCCAGACATTATACTTGCCCCATCGTAACATTGTCCTGTTTATTTGTGTTGGTAATCAGACTGTTCCAAAATTTTGTCTAGCATTTTGTATAAAGCTCCTGACGTTTTATCTTCATTCACATCACGGAAACCCAAAAATCCCTCAACCAATACACCTTCCGAATCAACAATCAAAAATTATTTAATTTTTGACGTGATCGTTTATATATTCAGAAATACATTCAATTAATTCATTTTGAATAGTTATTTATCCTTTCGTATTGATTTTCAATTTCTAAAGAACTTCTTCATATCAACAATGAAAGTATATCAATGAAATTTCCACGATTTATAAAGCTCATGCTTTCGTCATGGCCATGGAATGCTAGTTCTTGTTTGCTCAAATACAGTATAGACTAATACTGCATCAATCACTGTCTGCAGGAAAAGTCTATTTAAACGAACGTTTTCGTTAAAATGCGTTTTCAAAAGCCTAGCATTCTTCCTTAGGGCATCGACAATGGTGTTTTGAATTTTTCAGAATCCCTAGACATTAATCCGCATTTCAGGTGTTCGCTAGAATCACGATGTTTTTGAAGTGACCGTGTTACGCTTAATAAATCTGAGAATCCGTCTTTATTCCACGCTGAAGTTTTATTACTAAAAAGTAAGCAGGGCCAAAAAAACATTAACACAGAAGTGATGCAAATCCATTTATATTCAGTAAACCAACAATTTTTTAAATTAATATTGTTAGATTTACCGCTCTTCTTGATTTCGTTCTTGGCAACAATTGTCAGTGAATCCGTCGGTCGTCCTTGAAGCAAAATGTCTCTTTTATCTTCATCTTTCCACAGATTAAATGGAGTTTGCAATAAATTACAAACAATGTCATCCACAAAATGCACACTAAAAACTATCACTATCAGTTAAATTGTACACAAACCTAAAATATCAGTTAAAGTTTTCAACAAATATTCACAAAGCACGAAAGAGCAAATTCCTTTCGGAAAATAATGTACCACAGCACCAGAAGGAAAAGGCCCTAGCAGATTGCAAGGTACCCTGGTAGTCCACTCACTCCACCGTGATATCTCACGACTTTACGCTCAAAAACTGAAAGATGCAGAGGTAAGGCGCTTGAAGCTGAAACACTTCACTTGAGCGAGCGGATTGGGGAGGGTGACGTCACAGTTTCCATGACAACTGGGCGGAAAACTGCAGACGTCCAAGCATCCTCATTTTGGCTCTTCACTTGCACTGTTTTGCGTATAAGGATTTGTTTTCCGTATTGAGCGCGCCATGTGAATTAATATCTATTCAAAATTTTGAGTATTTTAGAACTGAATAAAGGCAAAAAAGAATATATTATAAAAATTGCTGAATAAAACTTTATTTTGAGTACCACTTCACCTACTTCACCTGAAAAGCCGCCACTGGTATTTCTGCGCACGGGGAAAACCACAAAATATTGCGCCCTCCACCTTTCTTTATCTTCTTTTATTTCGGGGTTTTACGACCACCGTGAGTACTTCTAAGATTTACAAGCCGTCCCCCATCCCTAATTCGGGGCCACTGGTTGGTAGGATTGGGGACAGCCGTTGCCGGAAGGCAAGCGCACCACTCATGCTTCAACCGGACCCACTGAAACCGACCGAGGGTCAGAGGACAGCGCTTGGAGTACTTACTACACCACCGGCTCATTTGTCTTTCTGTCTTCTGTATAGATGTTCTTGTTTGCTTGTGGGTGTAGTGAATATCGTGAGGAACTCAATATGCTATAAGCAGTCGCGCGCTTAATTTACTGGTACTGGTTCCAGGGAAGGGAGAGAGCCAGCGCTTGTACAACTGTGCCACCTGGGCGACATACATATTCACATAAATGTAAACTGCTCGTCAAAACAAATTTAATGCCACACGTCACATCCCAATGTTATCTGTTATTTCTGTATGAGAGACACAATCAAACTGTAACTGCTTTTCTCAAGTGCTTTGAAGTTCGGAATTACGGTACCACATCAGACGGATCGAATGCAGCCGGCAGTCGTGGCTTGAAGTTGCAATAATGATCGAATAGCCCAAAGAGAATCTTCGACAATGTGAACGACATCCTTATCTGGCAACGCACGCACAGCCGCGCCTTCAGTTTTGAATGTGAACAACTGACATCTCCTGAATATTTTGAGAAGAAATGAGAATTTTAAGATGCCAAAAGGCAACCGAAACTGGAGAAACGTGAGCAACTTCTGTAAATGAAGGAATGACAAAATATGTTGAAAAACAGACAAACAAAAACCCAACTGTACCAGAAACTGGTGCAAAAGTTTGATTTCCAGCTTTAATCAAATTGGAAGCTGTGATTTTTGCGCCCTCTTGAGCTGCGCCCGGGGCTGTTGCCCCAAACTGGTTACGGCTCTGATCTTTTTTTTTTTTTTTTTTTTTTTGAGGTTTAACGACCACCGTGAGCAACTCAATGGGCTATAAGCAGTCGCCCGTCCATAATTTAGGGTCACTGGTTCCAGGGAAGGAGAGAGCCAGTGCCGTAAGACAAACACAACATCCATGCCTGACCGGAATTCGAACCCGGACCCCTTTCGGACGAATGATCAAAGGCCATCTCTTAGACAACTGCGCCACCAAGGCGGCCGGCTCTGATTTAAAGTCAGTCGTAGGGACAGTGAACTTTGTCATGCAAAAAGACTACAAGTAAAGGAATCGCCTTACGACACAAATCATAATTTTAATAGAGATCAAGATAAACAGGACGCCCCGGTGGCGCAGTGGTCTAAGGCGCTGGCCTCTGATCATTCGTCCCTAAGGGGTCCGGGTTCGAATCCCGGTCAGGCATGGATGTTGTGTTTGTCTTACGGCACTGGCTCTCTCCCTTCCCTGGAACCTGTGACCCTAAATTAGGGACGGGCGACTGCTTATAGCCCATTCAGTTGCTCACGGTGGTCGTTAAACCTCCAATCAAAAAAAAAAAAAAAAAAAAAAAAAAAGATAAACAGGAACGACGTTATGAAAATACGAATAACATAGATTTATTTAATTTTTATCGATTTATCTCAGAACTCTATAAACATCCTCAGATCATAAATTGTTCACAAATGTTGTAAATGTTTGTGTAGTATATACAATATGTTCTGCAATTATTATACACTCTTATAACCTTCAGTTGAAAGTTTTAAACAACGCCTGTCCCAGTGGATGAAAGACTAGCATTTCAGAATTAAATGTATTGTGACGATCCCCCCTCTCGCATAATTAATTGACGAGAGGCGTGGCTAATTAACGGTAATTGAAACTTGATTGGGGGTTTTAATTAACAGAGAGTTATAATTTAAACACTTGCGAGGGGCGGTATATTAAGAAAAGATCTGCTGGCACTTTGAATTCAAGTGGCGAGTTGCAGGTGTTTGCCACAAGAACAAAGAGCCCATAAACGGAAATGGGACGGGTCAGAGTTTAAAAGCTATTTCCCACGACTCAAAAGTGTTTGGACGGCAAAAGCGTTTGAAGCTTTTATCTGTGTCGCACGCGAAACAATGGGAAAGCTCTTGGACTTGAAGAGCGGTTTATAATAAATATGTCGCGGTTTCAAGTGTTAGAATTCACCGCTTACCAATTTCTTGGAGACGGGAGATTGTTGTTGAGAGTGACAGAGTCCGATTGAGAGCCGAGAGAATGAGGAAGGATTTTGTCTCGCGCTAGAACAAATGCTTGCCGTCTGCGTGCTCTCGCAATTCTGAGCATAAGAAGTGAAGCCAGCTGAAAACATAAGCTGATGAATAACTGGCCCGAACTTTACCTGAGAACTTTCTTCACCTTGCCGGACCATCGATACCTGTCGTAAGGAGCCATTTCAGGGGAAACGCAGACAGAGAAATAATAATTACGGATATCCTCGCTCATCCAGAGAGAGAGAGAGAGAGAGAGAGAGAAGAAACGCCAGCCTCAGGAATCGCAAAGGAGACCCCCTGCAGAGAGAGAGAGCTCTAGCCTCTTCGTGTCGAGTAGAGGAGAAAAATCTTGTGCGTGTGTGTGATTACGTACCTCCTGTGACCGGGGAACGACATCGTTTTAGTTACAGCAAAGAATGAGCGGTGATGGAAGTTCAGATCAAACTACCCGTAATGACAACATATTAGTGAATGTGAGTGAGTGTTGTGTCTTTTTCCTGGTGTCAACAATACTGTGGATACTAAAGGACCTATGTAAGTTCTTTTTTTACCAGTATTTTATTTGCGGTCCATTGTGAACGAACAGACTTTTCGTTAGGACATATTTTCTGAAACACCGAAGAGGGACAAAGCTGGCCGGAAATTATAACTTTCATTATTTAATGAAGAATCCGGTGTAATTTATGCATATATCTATTAAATCCCTGTTTTAATTGTTATACTGTGCCTCCATTGGTTTATTGGTGTACTGTGTCGGCTAATTGGCTAACGAGGTATTGGCGGATCCAGTGATTCGAATCGCAGTCCGGAAAATAATTGGGCATCCTGGCATCTAAGGCCCAAAGGTCGCAACAATATATATATATATATATATATGGGTTGATTTATACTAATATATATATAGTATAAATATATATATATATATATATATATATATATATATATATATATATATATATATATATATATATATATATATATATATATATATACACTGACGGAAAAAAATCCCAACACCAAAAAGGGGTTGTGTTAGATAAACGACAGTTGGTAGGCGGTGAGAGTACATCTGTAAGATGACGTCTATGCAAATTTCGCGCTCGGCGCATACGTGTGGCGCTAGTAGCTTCCCTCGGAACATGCAAAGCAGGTTTGCTGTAAATACGCGCTGTAATGTTCGGGAGCGTTAGTTATCGTTGAGATTCGACGTAGTGTGTTGATGTTAGTCAAGAATGCCTTTAAGAATACGAAGAAGCCATTATCAACAGCTCACGGAGTTTAAACGAGGTCGTGTAATAGGGCTACGAGAAGGTGGATTTTCGTTCCGCAATATTGCAGAACGACTTGGCAGGAATGTAGGCACTGTGCATGATTATTGGAAGCGGTGGTCAAGGAAAGGTACTGCCTCAAGAAGACCGGGTTCCGGCCGGCCACGTGGCACTACTGAGAGGGAAGACCGCCGTGTACGGCGTATAGCCGTGGCGCATCGTACCGCGTCTGCGGAAGCAATTTGGGCTGCAGTTGCCATCACAGTGACACAGCGAACTGTTACAAATCGGTTACTTGAAGGACAGCTCCGAGCCATACGCCCTGTAGCGTGCATTCCACTTACTCCAAACCACTGCCGTTTGCGACGTCAGTGGTGTCAAGCTAGAGCTCATTGGAGGACGGAGTGGAGATCTGTTGTGTTTTCTGATGAAAGCCGGTTCTGCCTGGGTGCCAGTGATGGCCGTGTGTAGGTTAGAAGGAGGCCAGGTGAGCGCCTGCAACCAAACTGTCTGCGGCCGAGACACACTGGACCTACACCTGGAGTTATGGTCTGGGGAGCAATATCCTATGACAGCAGGAGCGCTCTCGTGGTTATCCCACGCACCCTGATGGCACAGTTGTACGTCGGTCTGGTGATTCAACCTGTTGTGTTGCCTTTCATGAACAGCATTCCAGGGGTGTTTTACAACAGGATAACGCTCGCCCGCATACCGCTGTTGTAACCCAACATGCTCTACAGAGTGTCGACATGTTGCCGTGGCCTGCTAGATCACCAGATCTTTCACCAATCGAGCACGTATGGGACATCATTGGACGACAACTCCAGCGTCACCCCCAACCAGCATTAACCGTCAATGTATTGACCGACCAAGTGCAACAGGTATGGAACTCCATCCCACAAACTGACATCCAGCACCTGTACTACACAATGCAGGAACGCTTGCGTGCTTGCATTCAACATTCTGGCGGTTACACCGGTTATTAAAGTACCAGCATTTCACATTTAAAATGGCTCTTCTCGCGCTTACATTAAGCTGTGATCTCGAAACCTTAATCGATTAAATATGTTACCTATACAAATGTATTGCCGCCATTTCATTCCTCTACAAATATTTTTTCGTAGTGTTGGGATTTTTTTCCCGTCAGTGTAGTGTTGAAGGGGTTTTCGAATTAATAATGTATATATATATAGCAGAAAAAACATATATATATATATATATATATATATATAAGAACATGAAGCGGGGAAAAGCTCCAGGAGAAGATGGAATTACTGTAGACATCATACAAGAAGCAAGTGGAGAAATCGAAACAGTACTCGCCCAAATTTTCAATCGATGCCTTAATGAAGGAAAGATTCCTAAGGATTGGAACACCGCTACAATGATCCTGCTACATAAGAAAGGTGACATTGAGGATCTCGGAAACTACAGACCTATCAGCCTCCTATCAGTAGTTTATAAAATCTTCACTAAAGTTCTTTCACACCGCTTGAAGGTAACACTGGACATGGCTCAACCGAGAGAACAAGCTGGATTCAGGAGTGGCTACAGCACAATAGATCATATCCACGTACTGAGGGAACTAATTGAAAGAGCGAGGGAATATGAACTTCCATTGTGCATGGCTTTTATCGATTATGAAAAAGCCTTTGATTCGGTGAAACCATCAGCAGTTACAATGGCTATGAAAACCTGCGGTATTGAAGATGCATACATTAATATTATTAATAACATCTATGAAAAATGCAAGTGCAAAGATTAGGCTGTTTGAAAATACAACACACATAAAAATTGGAAAGGGAGTGAGACAAGGTGACACCATATCTCCGAAGCTCTTTAATGCTACATTGGAGAGTGTTTTTCAGTTGCTGAGCTGGGAAAACAAAGGGATAAAGATTAATGGAGATTATCTAACCCACCTTCGTTTTGCTGATGACGTAGTCATTTTTGCAACTACCCCATCAGAGCTGCAGAGTATGATCCAGGAACTTGCTGACAAGAGTAAAGAAGTGGGATTAAAAATGAACTTTCAGAAGACAAAAGTGATGTTCAATGCTTTTACAAGAAATGAAGATTTATTGATTGATGGAGAAAAGCTGGAGATAACAGACACGTACGTTTATCTTGACAGCAGATATCAAGTGAGGGTCACATTGATGAAGAAATTAATCGGCGTACAAAACTTGCCTGGAGAGCATTTGGAAGAAACAGCATAATTTTCAAGTGCAATATGCCATTATGTCTTAAAAGAAAAGTGTTTGATCAATGCATCCTTCCAGTGCTTACGTATGGTGCAGAGACGTGGACCTTAACTAAAAGAGACATACAAAGGCTGCAGACAACTCAAAGAAGCATGGAGAGGTGCATGCTTGGTGTAACCAGGAGAGATAAGAAGAGGAACTCTTGGATCCGAAAAATGACAAGAGTGGAAGACATCATGATCAGAGTAAAATCCCTGAAATGGCAATGGGCTGGACATACTGCCAGAAGGACAGATCATCGATGGACAGCTGAAATTTTAGATTGGATTCCAAGGGACAGAAAAAGACCCAGAAGAAGACCACATGGGAGATGGGTGGATGAAATTCGAAAGTATGCAGGGGTGACATGGAGGAGACTGGCACAAGACAGACCGTTGTGGAGGAAACTTGGGGAGACCTTCGTCCTGCAGTGGATTGATAATGGTTGACAATGATGATGATGATGATATATATATATATATATATAACAGAAACCAGCGTGGAAATACTCTCGTTGAGTTTGCAGAGGCAGAAGGGTTTTTCATCTTGAACTCCTTCTTCAAGAAAAAGCCACACAGGAAATGGACATGGAGACATCCAAATGGGACGACAAGTGAAATTGATTTTATTATGTGTAACAAAAAATGCGTCATAGAAGACTGCAGTGTGCTAAACAAGTTCAACACAGGTAGTGACCATAGATTGGTGAGATGTAAGATGCACCCTCAACACTAAACTTGAACGTGGCAAGCTCATAAGACAAACAAAATGTATTGACATAACCAACCTTAAAAACACCATAATACCTTCAAGTTGGAACTGAAGAACAGGTTTTCTGCTTTAGAAGGCCTAACATCGGAAGAAGTGGACATCTCTGAAGTTAACAGAAAAGTAACCAAAGCTCTTATGGAAACAGCAACAAAATTAGCTGGGTCTAAGAACAAGTTGCATGTAAATAAATTATCAGGAAAAACGAAAATGTTGATGCAAAAAGAAGAGAGATGAGGACAACTAAAGAAGATGTGACTTCCAAAGTGGAATATATAGAGCTATGCAAGACAGTAAGAAAAAGTATCACTGAAGACGTAAGGAAATTCAACTGTGAACTAGTGAGGAAAGCAATTGAAAACAACCAAAGCCTAAAGATAGCAAAGGGACATCTCAGTAAGGGAAGAAAACAGATTATGGCACTGAGAAAAGAAGATGGTTCTGTAACAAGAAATAGAGGCGAAATTTTGACAAGAGTGAAAGATTTCTACTCCAAATTATATGAAAGGGATGATACATGTACTCCAGACACCATGAAAGATACCAGTACCAGAGTTCCTCCAGTCCTTCCAGCAGAAGTTGCACATGCAATCAAGAACATGAAGCGGGGAAAAGCTCCAGGGAGAAGATGGAATTACTGTAGACATCATGCAAGAAGCAAGTGGAGAAATCGAAGCAGTACTCGCCCAAATTTTCACTCGATGCCTTAATGAAGGAAAGATTCCTGAGGATTGGAACACCGCTACAATGATCCTGCTACATAAGAAAGGTGACATTGAGGATCTCGGAAACTACAGACCTATCAGCCTCCTATCAGTAGTTTATAAAATCTTCACTAAAGTTCTTTCACACCGCTTGAAGGTGACACTGGACATGGCTCAACCGAGAGAACAAGCTGGATTCAGGAGTGGCTACAGCACAATAGATCATATCCACGTACTGAGAGAACTAATTGAAAGAGCGAGGGAATATGAACTTCCATTGTGCATGGCTTTTATCGATTATGAAAAAGCCTTTGATTCGGTGAAACCATCAGCAGTTACAATGGCTCTGAAAACCTGCGGTATTGAAGATGCATACATTAATATTATTAATAACATCTATGAAAATGCAAGTGCAAAGATTAGGCTGTTTGAAAATACAACACACATAAAAATTGGAAAAGGAGTGAGACAAGGTGACACCATATCTCCGAAGCTCTTTAATGCCACATTGGAGGGTGTTTTTCAGTCACTGAGCTGGGAAACCAAGGGGATAAAGATTAATGGAGATTATCTAACCCACCTTCGTTTTGCTGATGACGTAGTCATTTTTGCAACTACCCCATCAGAGCTACAGAGTATGATCCAGGAACTTGCTGACAAGAGTAAAGAAGTGGGATTAAAAATGAACTTTCAGAAGACAAAAGTGATGTTCAATGCTTTTACAAGAAATGAAGATTTATCGATTGATGGAGAAAAGCTGGAGATAACAGACATGTACGTTTATCTTGGACAGCAGATATCAAGTGAGGGTCACATTGGTGAAGAAATTAATCGGCGTACAAAACTTGCCTGGAGAGCTTTTGGAAGAAACAGCATAATTTTCAAGAGCAATATGCCATTATGTCTTAAAAGAAAAGTGTTTGATCAATGCATCCTTCCAGTGCTTACGTATGGTGCAGAGACGTGGACCTTAGCTAAAAGAGACATACAAAGGCTGCAGACAACTCAAAGAAGCATGGAGAGGTGCATGCTTGGTGTAACCAGGAGAGATAAGAAGAGGAACACGTGGATCCGAAAAATGACAAGAGTGGAAGACATCATGATCAGAGTTAAATCCCTGAAATGGCAATGGGCTGGACATACTGCCAGAAGGACAGACCATCGATGGACAGCCGAAATTTTAGATTGGATTCCAAGGGACAGGAAAAGACCCAGAAGAAGACCACATGGGAGATGGGTGGATGAAATTCGAAAGTATGCGGGAGTGACATGGAGGAGACTGGCACAAGACAGACCGTTGTGGAGGAAACTTGGGGAGACCTTCGTCCAGCAGTGGATTGATAATGGTTGACAATGATGATGATGATGATGATATATATATATATATATATATTTGTTAAAGGTACATCAGTATTTGTTAAAGGCACCATTACATATATATATTCTGATAAGGAGATCTGCATTTGATTTTGTACTTTCGGGCCTTATGGTTACACGAATTCTTGAACTTCAGTTCTGGAAAGTCTATTTCAGCTAAAGCAAAAATTCTCCTTTAATTTGAAAGTAAATAAATACATATAATTGTATTAATTTTCGCACTCTTTAATTCCTTCACTTTTTTAATCTGCACTGAAATTCTTGCCGTTCTCATTTTTTCAGGGTTTTTAGTAATTGTTGTATTAATGATTGGTAAGTCTTGAAAAAGAAATGAACTTTTGCGCATTTTTTTTTATTGGGGGGTTTAACGACCACCGTGAGCAACTCAGTGGGAAATTACCAGTCTGTCGTCCCTAATTTAGGATCACTGGCTCCAGGGAAGGGAGACAGCCACTGTCGTAAGACAAACAGAACATCCATGCCTCACCGGGATTCGAACCTGAACCCATCTCGGACGAATGATCAAAAGGCATCGCTTAGACCACTGCGCCTCCGAACGGCAGCTCATTTGGATTTTCGTTCTCATTAAAAGCGAAGGTACCATTACAAATTTTGAATTCAGTTATCGCAATAAAATTTATAAGAACAGAAACAAGACTCTTGCAGTCACTCTCAGAGAACCTACCTTGTCTGTTGCTTTTTTAGCAACGGAAGTAATTTTATTCATACATTAAATGTTACTAAGGATGTGCGGTGTAGGAAAATGGGTAAAATGTTGTTAATTATTGCCTCCACACACACACACACACACACACACGCACACACACAAAACCTGCACGGAGTCGTAAACTTGTGTTGAAAAGATTTTTAAACGGTAATGCTGTCATCAGGGCCGGCTGGACCAGAAGGGCAACCGGGGCGTTCGCCCCGGGCCCCGCGTCTTCACTGGGCCCCGCACTTTAGAAAACAAAAACAAAATTGCTTTTGGTAGAATTTTCTATATTTATTGCTATTTTTTTAAAGTCTTGGGGCGCAAGGCCCTTAAGAACATATTTTTACGTTTTCCAACCGTAGGTTGAAGAAGCGCATATGATCCAGCTTTGTCTGTCTGTCTGTCTGTCCGCCCGATAACTCGCGTAAAAATTATTCAATTTCAATTAAATTTTAGTATGTGGAGGAGACAACCTGGGGACGAATCCTATTAAAAATAAGCGAAATGGGGTCAAAGGTCAGGACATAGGAGCGGGATCCATTCCATCGCCCTTATGCTTTATAACTTACGTAAAAATGCTTCGATTGCTACAAAACTTTATCATGTTGTTCCGGAGGTAAACTGAACAGGTTATGCTGAATATCATCGGAATGGGATCAAAGGTCAGGGCACTGGAGCGAAATTTATTCCACAGCCATTATCCTCATAACTTGAGTAAAAATTATTCTTTCGCGACAGCACTTTAGTATGCTGTTCCAGAGGTATACTGAACCAATAATTTTTAATATCATCGAAATGGAGTCAAAGGTCACGGCACAGGAGCGAGATTTATTCCACAGATATTATCCTCATAACTTGAGTAAAAATGTTTCTATTGCGACAAAAATTTTAGTATGTTGTTCCGGAAGTATACTGAACGAATCAATAGTTAGGGTAGGGAGAAGGGTTTGTCTGCTCGTGATTTCTGGTATGTTGGAAAGCGTATCATAATCAATACATTGCATGATTTTACTAACTTGTTATAATTTTTTTTTTAGTTTATAATCCCCCACCCCAACTTATTTAAACCTTGAACTTTTCCATATTTATGAAATAAGAATTTAAATTTCATCATATTTTGTGACTCCCTATTATATGCTCAAGAATTTGTGTGTAAACCTGGTACTGAAATAAAAAAAATAAAAAGAACAATATCAAAGTTGTATCTGGGCTATATATCGAGGCCAATCGTTCAGTGACTTTAAAACCAGTATTGGAAATAAAAAAATAAGGCAATTTTCATACATGAGCGCGTATAAGAGTTCAATAAAGTAATTAATTTATTAGTTATTCCACCTTCCATCAAAAAACAATCGATAAAACATGTACCAGGGAAAAAAAATGTATATATATATATATATATACGAATTTATTTAAGAGCGATCTTTATTATTCAATACGCAAAAATGTTTGCTATGGAAATATATTCGCTACGCAGATTAGTTAAAGCTATCTTTTTTATCATTTTGTGGGAAAGTTTTTATTAAGATAACAAAGCAACCTAAACTTCCTCCTCTCCAGAAAGAAAGCTGTTGATTTCAGCACTTTTTATTCTGTTCCTCTATCTTTGTCTGTCTGCTTGTCTGTCTGTCCGCCTGCCTCTCTCTCTCTCACTCAATGTCTGTCTGTCCCTCTCTCACTCAATGTCTGTCTATCTGTCTCTCTCTCACTCAATGTCTGTCTGCCTGTCTCTCTTTCACTCAATGTCTGTCTGTCTCTCTCTCTCTCTTTCACTCAATGTCTGTCTGTCTGTCTCTCTCTCACTCAATGTCTCTCTCATATTCTATCTCTCTGTCTGTTTGTCTCTCTCTCACATTCTAACTGTCTCTCTGTCTGTTTGTCTCTCTCTCATATTCTATCTCTCTGTCTGTTTGTCTCTCTCACACATTCTATCTGTCTTTCTGTCTGTCTCTCTCTCACTCAATGTCTGTCTGTCTGTTTCTCTCTCACTCAATAACTCTCTCATATTCTATCTCTCTGTCTGTTTGTCTCTCTCTCACATTCTAACTGTCTCTCTGTCTGTTTGTCTCTCTCTCATATTCTATCTCTCTGTCTGTTTGTCTCTCTCACACATTCTAACTGTCTCTCTGTCTGTTTGTCTCTCTCTCATATTCTATCTCTCTGTCTGTTTGTCTCTCTCTCACATTCTAACTGTCTCTCTGTCTGTTTGTCTCTCTCTCATATTCTATCTCTCTGTCTGTTTGTCTCTCTCTCCCATTCTATCTGTCTGTCTCTCTCTCTCTCTCTGTCTCTCTCTCTCTCTCTCTCTCTCTCTCTGAATTTTCAATCCATATGATGGTCTTTTTCTTAAGCTCACATTAATTTGAGATAATCATTTTTCTTTATGATAATTTGCGTGTATTTTCATTTTTCATGCAACGATTTCATTAAACTATGAGATTAATTTTCTGGGGCCCGCTATGAAATTTCGCCCAGGGCCCCGCAAAAGTTCAATTCGGCCCTGGCTGTCATACTGTTTTTTTTAAGGATGGAATACCTTGATAATTTTACCCAAAAGTGGACCGCACAAAATAGGTTCCAGAACCGCTTATGGATCGCCAGTCCGCCACTGGAAGAGGAATTCTGTAGTCGTAAGGTTCATTAAACTAAATGCCCTCTCTGCTTCTGCAGAATTTATAGCAACCACTTTTACAATTTTATTTGCTTCAACAATACTTTGAGGCCAAGTTTCTGATGGTAAATCTCTTTTATTAATTAGAACCATAAAATCATTAATCGGAATGGAAAGTTCTAAGAAAGTACTTTATTTATTAACTTTCATTTTCCCAGCAATTCAAGAAAAAAGTGTAATATCTTTTGGCCACAATGAAGGATTCCAAATCCTAAACATGGACATTACAATTAGACAAGACTTCCACAGTTTATTAGCTCATCATCGTTAACGTCTAAACCCAGTTCTACGGACTGGTCAGTTTTTAACAACCCGTTCGGAACGACACCACTGATTCCAGAATCTCGTCGACTGATAGTCGAGCAGTCAGATTGCCATTCATGAACATTAACGATGAACGACGATCATGACTAATCGTTTTCCACCAGAAAGGCGCCCAATATGGCGTTTAACTCTGGCTCCAGATTCATTGCGTTCACTACGTCGTCGCCCCACGTGTATGCGCCGATCATCGATCCCCAAGCAGCAGCAGATTCATCCCTGAAAACGTCTGCCATTCTGTACACCAGGTGGCCCTTGCACGGCACCAGTATAGAATACAGGCCCTATTTTTTGGGGTGGGTCACTAACACTTACTGAACAAAGCTACCTGCAGGTGCTTCGAACGCAAGTGTTTCACGAGTTAGGCGAAGTTAGTTTTGTCGACAGAAAGATATTAAGGTGTCACTATCAAACAAAGATCTTCGCTCTTTCCACGTTTATAAGTGAGGCACGGAAAATATCTCATTGGCCGGCCGCGGATGGCCGAGTGGGTAGCGTTCGTGACTGCCAATGGAAGGGCCTCAGGTTCGATCCCAGACAGGTACGAAAGCTCGATCCACTAAATATCCGCCGTGCGTCGGATGGGCACGTTAAGCTATCGGACCCCGGGTACTGGCCCCCCGGTAATAAATAAGAACGTCTTCCTCCCCCTTTCTACGTCCCTTTCCTATCGGGCGCTCTAGCCCAAATCTCCTAGTTTCCTATCTCTAAGGGTTGTTTAAGACCTGGGGTCAGACACTCCCTTCCTAAACTCCTCTACATATGATCTGATCTGTTTCTCATTGGCCGCCACCGGGAGTCGAACCCAGGGTCTTCCAGTTACGCGCCGGATATGCCTCCTCTACACCACAGCGGCCTCGAATTCCTCCAGACTCACACACGCTAACTGCCAAGCCAATTTTTTATTTTTTTTTATTGGAGGTTTAACGACCACCGTGAGCAGCTATAAGCAGTCGCCCATCCCTAATTTAGAATCACTGGTTCCAGGGAAGGGAGAGAGCCAGTGCCGTAAGACAAATACAACATCCATGCCTCACCGGGATTCGAACCCCGACACCTTTCGGACGAATGATCAGAGGCCATCGCTTAGACCACTGCGCCACCGGGGCGGCCCAAGCCAATTTGGCAGGTTGCTTCTTGGAGCCCCGCACAATGCTGGGGATTCACCAAAGATGGTAAGCAGCAACTGAAGAAATAATTAGAAGGCGAATATATAATTAATACAGATATTTAACGTGGACCAGGAACATCAAACAAAGATATTCGCTCTTTTTCTTTGGTGAATCCCCAGCATTGTGCGGGGCTCCAAGAAGCAACCCGCCAAATTGGCTTGGCAGTTAGCGTGTGTGAGTCTGGAGGAATTCGACGCCGCTGTGGTGTAGCGGAAGCATATCCGGCGCGTAACTGAAAGACCCTGGGTTCGACTCCCGGTGGCGGCCAGTGAGAATTTTTCCGTGACTCACTTATAAACGTGGAAAGAGCGAAGATCTTTGTTTGATGTTCCTGGTCCACGTTAAATGTCTGTCTTAATTATTCATTCGCCTTCTAATTATTTCTTCAGTTGCTGCTTACCATCTTTGGTGAATCCCCAGCATTGTGCGGGGCTCCAAGAAGCAACCTGCCAACTTGGCTTGGCAGTTAGCGTGTGTGAGTCTGGAGGAATTCAAGGCCGCTGTGGTGTAGCGGAAACACATCCGGCGCGTAACTGGAAGACCCTGGGTTCGGCTCCTGGTGGCGGCCAATGAGCATTTTTCCGTGACTCACTTATAAACGTGGAAAGAGCGAAGATCTTTGTTTGATGTTCCTGGTCCATGTTAAATGTCTGTCTTAATTATTCATTCGCCTTCTAATTATTTCTTCAGTTGCTGCTTACCATCTTTGGTGAATCCCCAGCATTGTGCGGGGCTCCAAGAAGCAACCTGCCAAATCGGCTTGGCAGTTAGCGTGTGTGAGTCTGGAGGAATTCGAGGCCACTGTGGTGTAGCGGAAACACATCCGGCGCGTAACTGGAAGACCCTGGGTTCGGCTCCTGGTGGCGGCCAATGAGCATTTTTCCGTGACTCACTTATAAACGTGGAAAGAGCGAAGATCTTTGTTTGATGTTCCTGGTCCACGTTAAGTATCTGTATTAATTAAGGTGTCATCACGATGGAATACTCCGGCACAAGCTCGTCCCTTGCACAACTTTGTTGGACATGTTTTCGGTGAAGAGTGGATTGGTTTCGGAGAAGCTGTGTCACAAGCACCAAGATCTTATGTTGTCTGCCTCCACGTGATTTCTTCCTTCGGAAGAAATCACGAAGACGCTATAAACAATGAACACGAAGTTCATTGTTTATAGCGTCTCTTATGCCAGTTGTTTGGAAGTCCAGCAACTTTCCATTCGTGTTATACACAGCTTAGTAGTACCATGTTATCTCATACTGCGAAAAAATTTAATTCGTAGAACGCAAGTGTGCCTTGCGCTGAAGAGGTGACATCTTCGATTTTGCAGTTTAATAAAACAACGGCACTCGTCGTTATAATTACCAATTGTCTTTGGAATGAAGAATATAGGTAAGTCTATATTTTTATATTTTATGCATTTTCTTACAAAATGCGAAATGATTGTGTTCATTAAATCTGTCAATTCCTGAAACAATCTAACTATTCAGTTTGTTTTACTTTCACGTTCATGTTTTTAACGTTTTACTGCGCTACAGAAGCACAATGGAATTTTGAAATAACGCACTTTTTGTCAGAGCTTGCCAATTCTTGGGATTTTTGAAGCACTATGCTAGCTGACCAGAAAGTACGCGTGCAGCTGAAATAAGAGATGTAATGACTCCTAGACGGACGAAGTCGAGAGCGATTCGTGTTTTTTTCCCCCTCTTGCCAAGAAGTTTGGAAGTTTCCTCAAGCTCACTGATCTTTGATTGTATAGAAAAGTATCAGTGATGGGAAATATTCACTAAGAAGATTTCCGAAAGAGAGTGAACATTTAACCGGAACCGTTCAGGAATACTAGAGACGAAAGATATTGGGAATTTCATGTTTGCGCTGTACGAAATTATTGCATAGACAATACGGGTGATTTGAAAAACAATTTTTTTCGAAGGTTGGGACTCGCTAGGGAGAAAACGTTGTGTTAGGTGATCCCTATAATGTGTAAAACAGAACTGGGTCTTATGGTCCAACCAACACCCTGCAGCCCCCACGTGAAGCTTAAATGTCGCGACTTTCTGTACTATAACGAAGTAAATTTCTCCGTCATTTTTGTGCACGCCGGGGCTCGAACCCGGGTCCACTCATTCAGGAATAAGTCACTCTACCAATTGAGCTACGCGGGCGTTCGTTCTGACTGCTATCTGCCTTTATGTCATGTGCGTCCTGCTGGCAGGTACGCCACATCCCCCCCCCGAAAGAGGGCCGGGGGCATGGCCCACGGGTCAGCCGTGACCATGAATCGTTGCAGGCAGCCATCCGCTGAAGCACGTACTTGAGAACTCCCAGTCAATCTGGTGTGTGGAATGCAACGTCACACATTTTTATTTTTCGAAGCGCTGGAGAAGGGATTCTCTAATTTTTCCTATCTCGCGGTGTGGAAAGAACATCCCACCACTGCGAGATTTTGAACGTCATCCGGAAAGTTCGGGCGCCATTATAACGAAGTAAATTTCTCCGTCATTTTTGTCCACGCCGGGGCTCGAACCCGGGTCCCCTCATTCCGGAATAAGTCACTCTACCAATTGAGCTACGCGGACGTTCGTTCTGATTGCTATCTGCCTTTATGTCGTGTGCGTCCTGCTGGCAAGTGCTTTGTATCAGGGTGTGTGAAATCACTTAACCGGCGTAAAAATTAAAAGGTGTGACCCTGTGGGTGAAACACAAAAGATCATACACTTTCCCCGCAAATTCAGAAGGAATTTTAGGGTGTCGTACTGTTTATACGCAGAAACCAGAATTCTGCTTGCAGTTCTAACATACCTAAAGCAACCGAGTTTTAATGGCGCTCTCTGTGCTATGTGCTAGCCAGAGTGAAATTTCTCCGGCGAAGACAGCGGTGCCATATGTGAAACAGGTAGTGTTGGTTAGTACTAGCA
Organism: Macrothele yani; assembly: GCA_039090855.1. NCBI lineage: Eukaryota > Metazoa > Arthropoda > Arachnida > Araneae > Macrothelidae > Macrothele > Macrothele yani. Next base: position 26,194,702 of record CM077031.1, read on the forward strand.
TTTCCTCTGTCAATATCAGGGAGAATCACGTGTATTTTCTTGAATTTCACAACTGGGAGGCTTTCACGGTTTGCCAATGATATGCCGAGTCTGGAATACACATTTGCTCAGCTGGTTGATCCGTCAATGTATTGAAACATAAAGGAAGGATCTATAGAGTGGAAACAGACATAGGAGCCCATGGAAACTCCTCCCACAGAAAGTGGCACCCCCACGGACCTAAAACAGAAGCAAAATGTGACGTAACCCCGTGACGTCGACAATAGTTGCTATGGCAACCCAGCGCAGGCGACAGCAGCGCCGCCGCACCATCTTAGAAGACATGCCTTTACTTTAGAAATAACAAACAAACTACGAAGATAGGAAAACAATTTTCACAAATGTTGGCCAATTATGGAAATACAGGCTACACAAATGCCGAGTAAAAAAGATAAGCCAAAAAGCTAACGAAGCCAATAACGTTGATGTCGAAGCAGATGACAATTGAATACAAATTAGAATTGAAAGTGAAGCAGAGTGGGTATGGAAGAAACAATCAAATGAACAACAGACACGTAAAAACCCAAAAGTTATGAATTCTGTAAGGAAAAGTATACGATCAGCAAGTAATAAGCAAAATAATACCACTTATTAGAACGCTAGAGGAAATGAAAACCAAAAAGAATCTTCAACACTGCCGGATAGCAAGCCAAAGCCAACAGTCAAAGTAAAAAACATGACATTAACGGACAAAAATCACGTGGTTCGTGGGTGTTACCTGGGAAACCAGCTGTCAATCAACTGTTGTTCTGTTTTAGGTCACTGGTGCGCTGCAGTCGACTTCATGACGTCATGAGTTTCAGCTTAATACAGCCAGTGTCTTCTCTATATATCCTTCCTTTATGTATTGAAATAAGTGATGCAAGAGCAGTTTGTTGCCCTGTAGCATAAACACAAGGCATTTTGTTGCATTGTGGCATGTACACGAGGCAATTTGTTGCCTCGTAGCATGCACACGAACCAATGCAGCGGTCTCTGACAATCGATTTCAATGCGCTATGTGAAGTCCTGGAATTTCCAGATCATCGCATCCAGTTGAGCCTAAAGCTTTTGTGTATTTCTTCTCTTTTTCCAAAACCTGTAGAATGGTTTTAGATATATCTGTTGCTGTTCAGCCCACAGGTACCAAAAGAAGTATTTATAATATATAAATGTAAATGATATATATAAATGTTTGGATCTGGGTACCGCCGCCTAATCAATGTGCACTTCCTTCCCTGTCTTAATGTGTCTGATGTCAAGGTGCCATCTTTACGTTCATCAAAATATTATTTTAAGAAACGTAGTACCCCGAGAATGTCGTTTGATCCTGATGAAACTCCGCATGCAAGTACCGCACGGCTGAATATGTATAAAAAAATCGACCAATGACTAAACAGTGGCCCGCCACTGAGCATGGGAACCGCTCATTCAGAAGAATATATGGAGAGCACGCAGGGACAATTGTAACCGCGGATTGCGGTTGCATTAACTTCCACGGACTGTGAGAATGCATCAACACCGGATCCGTGCATACACTACGAGCTGTTGAGCGAGTTTAAAAGAAGACGTATAATTGGGCTGAGAGAGGCTAGTGGTGTGTCACGTCGTCGCATCGCCAGGCATTTGGATCGAAGCGACGCAGCAATCGAACGATGTTGGTGTCAGTGGGTCAAGGAGGGCACAATGCAGTCACACACGGGCAGTGGACGGCAGAGGGCAACGACAGAAATCGTGGATCGAGCGATTGTGAGAGCCATGCGAGAAGAACCGAATTCTTTGCTCTCAACCATCCGTGGCCGTGTTGCGTCGTCTACAGGTATAGAAGCGGTCATTCGGACCGTTGCCAGACGACTTGCGGCACGGGGACTGCATCCGAGGAGGTCATTTCGCCCCTTACCGCTGAACATCAAGCACCGCTGGCAACGGTTGCAGTGGTGTCGGGCCAGATCGGCGAGGAACAGTGTCCAGCGGCGTCGTGCTGTCTTCAGTTATGAGTCACGGCTTGCACTTGGCACCGATGACCAGCGCATGCGTGTCTGGAGACGAGCCGGCCAGCGCATGGATCCTGGCTTTACCGTGGAACGTCACACAATTCGCACGCCGGGAGTGACTGTCTGGAGAGCCATTTCCTACGACAGCCGTACAACCTAAGTAGTCCTCCCTATCAATCGTAGTCGACGGTACGTCGACGCCATTCTACGACCTGTTGTCTTGCCATTCGTGTCGCAGTATCACCGAACACTTTTTCAACAGGATAATGGCCGGTCACACACGGCACGACTTTCCTAGGTCTGCTTCCGTAATGTCGACACCTTTCCATTGCCAACTTGATCGCTCGACTATTCACCGATCAAGCCTGTTTAGGACATGATGGAACGCCACCTACGCCCATCCAGAATGTCGACGAACTGGCCCACAATTTGGACACCATCTGACATGCTATGCCTCAGGACAGTATCCGTGAACTGTTTGCGCCTACGCCACGCCGGGTAACCGCTTGTATCCGAGCCAGAGGTGGCGCTACAACGTATTGATTTGTTCCACTCGTGTAGCTGTTTTATCCGAATAAAAGACCCAACTGCTTTGGAATTGTTATAATTTCATTTCCTATACATGAACATTGCACATAACAATTTTCTTCTCGATTGGACGTTTCCTTCTGGGTGCTTCGATGCGTTTTTTTTTAATTTTGGAAAGAGTGTATTTATGTTAGGTTTATTGGAAAACGCTAGTGATAGAGCGAAAGTAGACGTTGTTCGCAATGCGTTCAGGGAGCCTCTAACCATACTCAGTTTCTTGTTGTGATACGGAAGTTGTACCCTTAACCCTTTAACCGGCTGGAACGAATTAACTCGGGGTTAGCAAGATGAGCTAAAATCAGGTCGAACGAATATATGCGCTGTCTAAAAATCTGGCCTGACGCGGGTAGAACGAGTGAGCCTCCCGTCAGAAGGCGTTGCTTTCCCCTCAGCTTTATTATTCAAAATGATCGTTTAGGGAGATGATTAATATTAATCCTTACTGACTAATTACCTTCAAACTGGACTATAACAATGGCGCCGAATCTAAGAAAGGAGAGAGAGAAGATGTTTGAGTCATACATTTCTACCCAGTGGCATGATGTCCATGTCAGGGGGACTTGCCATTCCCCTTTATAACCTAGGTAATGGAGCAGAGAATGAAGAACTAGAAATGATGGCTTATCACTTGTGACAGATTTATTATCGATACTGCTCAGATGAGAGAGATTTATGAATTGCTTATAACGAAGTAAATTTCTCCGTCATTTTTGGTCTACGCCGGGATTCGAACCCGAGGCCGCTTATTCCGGAACAAGTCGCTCTACCAACTGAGCTACGCAGACGTTTATTCTGATTGCTATCTGCCTTTATGTCGTGTGCGTCCTGCTGGCAGGTACGTCACATGCTTAGCTGTAGCTTTTGGCAAAACAAAACGTTTGACGTGCCGTTCAGAAAGAAAAATTCAGCCGCCATGTGAACATGTCTGTTTAGTGAGCGCTGAAAAATTTGAGCACCGGTTAGTTAAGGGATATCGGCCGCTTAAAGGGTTAAAGAATCACAGGCAGTTCTACGATATGCATATACACGTATGTGTATATGATCGGCCCACATCGTTTGCCGTTATGCATAAAATAGTGACGTCGAAATCTGCTGCGAGTAGTATTGCTTTCGGTGCTACCCAAAAATTTATATTTACATTTGATTTGAGTCCGGGTATAACATGCCTTTAATGTTGCGATATCGTGCTCAAATTACGTTCGGATCGTTTCAGCTTGATAAACTGATCGCTGCAAAACTCCAGTGCAGTTTATTCACTTTACGCAAGGTGTTTCGTTCAACACAGGTGCACCAAGTCCCTGTGCAACACACAGTCACGTGGCAAAGATGAGCGTACCGTGAAGAACCGCCATTAGGGACAGATCTTTGGTTGAAAATACTTTCGCCGTTTTCGCAAACAACAACGTTATCCCAACGCCATTCACGTTTATTTCTTTGTTGCGAACAAGTTTCTCATTGACAGAAAACAGAAGTAGGCAAAATTAAAAGTCGGAAATTCGATAACTGCAACAATCGTAACCCAAAGGAAGAGACAGAACATGTGATCAAATAGCTACTTTCGCTAACAACAGTACCCATATTAAAAAAATCGGGTAGGCTGTGTCGGAGCACGGCCTCAAGATTTTACGTGAATACGTCTCGTTAGCGCATATTATTTATTTGGGTCTACTAAATGACAGAAAGACAAACTTAGTAGTCAATTACAAGCTCGTTAATCATTGATCTACACAGTGCGTCAAAGAATTTTTAAGACTGGGTCTGTAAAATGAAATAGAAACAAGAAATTATAATTTGTTTTGGTTTGTTAATCAAAATAAGTCCCTCCGGCTTCAATACACTTGTTACAGCGATTTAATAATGATTCGAATGCCTGTTCCAGTTCACTTTGCGGAATTGCCTCCAAAGCACGCGTCGAAGCTCTTTGTATGGTCGAAATATCATCAAAATAACACCATTTTAACGTCATTTTTAGTTTTGGGAACAAAGAAAAGTCGCAGGGTGATAAATCAGGCTAATACGGTGGATGATTCAACACGCAGACGTTATTTTTCGCCAAAAATCTAGGAACAAGAAGTGTGGTGTGACTGGGTACATTATAGTGCAACAAACACCAACTGTTTTCATCTCGATATTCTGGACGAATGCGACGAATTCTGCCCATCAAACGCCTCAAAACATTTAAATAAAACTCACCAGTAATTCGCTGTCCACTTGGAACAAATTATTTGTGGATACCCTTACTATCGAAGAATGTAATGAGCACTGTTTTGATTTTCGATGGAACTTTTCTTGTTTTTTTGGCTTGTGGCGAGTGTTTTGACTTCCATTCCGCACTTTGTCGCTTTGTTTTAGGATCATATTGAAAACACCATGTTTCATCACCTGTAACAATCGATTTTAAGAAAGTTTGGATCAATTTCAGCTGCTGAAATGATGTCTTTGCAATGTGCACTTCTCCTTGATTTTTATTCATTGGTTAATGTGTGTGGAACAAATTCAGCACAGACTTTTGTTTTGCCGAAATCTTCATGCAGGATGGTTTGAATCGTTTCTTTGTTGATGTTTAAAGACTCTTCCATCATTCTTAGTGACGCACATCGATTGTTTGCCACGAAATCACGCCCTTTTTCAATAATCTCAGGTGTCCTAGATGAACTTGGTTTTCCGGTATGCTTATGATCTTCTAGCGTATCTCTTCCGTCCAAAAAACGTTTGTGCCACAGGAAAACATTTGATCTACTTAAACAAAACTCACTGTAAACTTGTTTCATGATTTGGTACATTTCCGAGGCACTTTTACCAAGTTTTGCGTTAAATTTAATAACTGCCCTTTGTTCCATCTTAATAATTCAACATGAAAAAAATGTTACTTCTCTAATGAACGGCCGTTTCGTTTGAGTTACTTTAACAACTGCGCAGTACTTTTGGCAGAAAGCAAGCAGATGGTCACGGTTTATAACGCATTCGCGATTACACTGGTGGCGCCACCGTAGGCTGAAATCTAGCGCCAGTCTTAAAAATCCTTTGACGCATTGTGTATAGTAAGAGAAGTAGGATACAAATGGCATGCAAGATACATTTATATTTCTAGCGAATGTCAAGTCGATATAAACATTGCTGAGTGTGGTTGGAGCAGTCTGTACGTAACTCAGCGAAACTCGCGTTGCATGAAATCAACGAGAGCTCGATTTCGCGACACATCGAAGTTGAAGTCGCCGGTGATGATGATCGGCGTTTCCAAATCAGGCTCCAAATCTGGGATGATTTTCTTTATACTTTCAGAGTATTATTCAAGTAGCGTTCGAAAGATGCAGCATTCGATGACAGACAATGAAGCATTCGGATGAATGTAGACAACTCCGAGAATGAACTTCGACTGATTGTTTGCCGTTACATCGACTAGACCCAAAAGGTGCCAACCGAAGGCTGCTTGATTCTCATCTTGCGGCTCACATCGATAGTGACGACAGGTCGACAATCAGTTGGGCTGCTGAAGTTTCTGTACATGACAACTTTACTGGCAGCACTGATACGCGTGTCTTTAGCAGATGAAGTGGACGGTCGCCTTTCGATAGCTTTGTTTTGGGCAATTCTTCATTTCAAATCCAGACACTTGCACAGGCCGCGTATCGTCCATCCAAGTTTCGCTCAACGCCAAGTAGTCAGTTTGTTTGATGACATGATCAGTTTCGATGTTTTCGGCATGTGCCACCTAACTCTGCACATTTATAGATGAAACGAGTATGACTATTTTTTGCGGCGAGTTCTCACCATCTTCTTCGCATGTTTCGGTATCAGTGTTCAAGTTCTCAACCTGTTCAGGGATCGTAGCCGTCGACTACAGAATTCACCGACTCGCTTCATGAACGTTGGCAGCTGGCGTTTCTTCATTCTCTTGTATAAAGGCTGAACTCGATCCTATCAGGCTGTCTGTAACAATTAAGCAAAAACAGCGAGGACAGAAAAGATGAGTTGGGACGCAGCGCCATCTATTGACGTTGTTCGCATTAACAAACTGATTCCGTATCATTATTTACATTTGAGATTTTATTCATATTCACTTTCACATTAACAGATGGATATTTGTATTCTGAATTCGTAGTACTTGGGCAAGAGAATTTTTCTGTAGGAACTGGTGTAATTCATATGTAAATCACATTCCTCCTTTATTCTTCAACGATCTAGGGCCGAGATTTTGGTTAATGTGTAGATTAGCGTCTTAAATTATTTCGTCGGAAAAATGTTAGTACCTGGAAAAAATGCGACGTACAGATTTTAGAGTATGGAAATTAATGGCAAATGGTGCAGAAATTTCGTATTTTAAATGTATTTTAAAGATTTTTATCGTAACATTTACCTGCAAGTTCCATGCTGTGAAGAGACGCTGCCGTAGGCCTAACGTATCGAACGTACAGGTAAATGTTACGATAAAAATCTTTAGAAGACATTTGAAACAGAAAATTTCTGCACCATTTGCCATTAATTTTCACAATCTAAAACATGTACGTAGCACTTTTCCGAAGTACTAATATTTTTCCGACGAAATAATTTAAAACACAAATCTACACATTTACCCTCTATTTTACTTATTTGAGTTTATATAGCTGAGGTTTTTCTAAAATTGAAATAGGTACGTAATTATCAGAATGAAAATGCTTACCACAAAGAACAATTGAAGGTAACTTGTCATTTGGAGCAAAATCCTGACGAGATATTTCTTTCAGCAAACAGTTGCTTTAGGTTCTGATTTGAGGGAAACTCATGGAATGAAAATCCCACGTTTTTCTTCTTAGAAGATATGCACATCGGCACACAGCAGTAAACCATTTTGAAAATGGGTTGGATTTTGTTGTTAAAACAACAGTTTGGTTTTAAAACTAGAAGGGTTTTTAAAAGAAACAAGAAAAAACGACGAACATACACAAACCCGCAATTCAAACAACGCAGAAACTGAGGTGTTTATACCTTGGGACGCAGTGCCATCTAACGGCTGAAATCGTCACTAACGCCCACTGGCCAATCACCAAAAGTCTATTGTCTTCAACGGTAATGTTACAGCCTGATAGGATCCAGTTCAGCCTTGCCTGTACTCATCTCAAATCTCCTTCACCGCCTGTGCCGAGTTACCGTAACCGTGATAGAACCTATAATCGTCCTTCGCGCTTGTAAAATACAATCCGTCGAGCGAAGTGACTCTACTCAAAGTAACGTAGACGCGTTGATGTTGTTGAGACTTGTCGTAGTTAAAGACGACTTGATTGAAAGTGCCTCCTGTTGACTTGTTAAAGACGACTTGATTAAAAGTGCCTCCTATTAACTTGTTAAAGACGACTTGATTGAAAGTGCCTCCTATTGACTTGTTAAAGACGACTTGATTGAAAGTGCCTCCTGTTGACTTGTTAAAGACGCCTTGATTGAAAGTGCCTTCTGTAGACTTGTTAAAGACGACTTGATTGAAAGTGCCTCCTATTGACTTGTTAAAGACGACTTGATTGAAAGTGCCTCCTATTGACTTGTTAAAGACGACTTGATTGAAAGTGCCTCCTATTGACTTGTTAAAGACGACTTGATTGAAAGTGCCTCCTATTGACTTGTTAAAGACGACTTGATTGAAAGTGCCTCCTATTGACTTGTTAAAGACGACTTGATTAAAAGTGCCTCCTATTGACTTGTTAAAGACGACTTGATTGAAAGTGCCTCCTATTGACTTGTTAAAGACGACTTGATTGAAAGTGCCTCCTATTGACTTGTTAAAGACGACTTGATTGAAAGTGCCTCCTATTGACTTGTTAAAGACGACTTGATTGAAAGTGCCTCCTATTGACTTGTTAAAGACGACTTGATTGATAGTGCCTCCTATCTACTTGTGAATTGTGATCGCGCAAGCTGGCACAAGCGGAGATTGAACTCGTCTGCACTCCAACGATTCACCGAAGGGAATGTTCGCGGATCGAGTAGTAATCACAGTCCATTTGAGGTCGAGAACGTCGAGTTTGCACGTCACGTGTGGTCTAGCTTTACCTCGACATCTCTGACCCATGGTGTCATACGGAAACTCCAGCCACAAAACGAACTCGCCGTTGAACCGGGTGGACTGTCGATGATGATGTGTGTAGACGGTTCGTTCTCTGCCGCATCCTCGGCGTACGCTTCATCCTCGCTGAGGAACTCGATGTACTTCAAGATGCCGATCGCACCTTGCACTAGCCTATCCTCTACGTCCAAGTTAGTCGTGACCATATGCGGATACCGAACTGCCAGTTTGATCGCATACGCTACACCACCGGTCTCGACTACACTCATCTTGTGAAGCTTGCGTCTGCCTTTCGCCACCTCCGTTTGATTCCTGTAGCCCAACATCATATCGTCGGCGACGTTCTCCATCTCCATCGGTATAGCTTGATTGTTGTAAGCGTCCACCCTGGGATTCTGATATAACAATCGGATGACACTCATTAAGTTTCGTCGCACCACTGCTTACTTCTGAAGCGTCTCTCGATCAACTGAACCTCATTGACGTCCAGTCTCTCGCTGTTGCCGATCTTCGCGAGTATTGCAGAGAACGTGCAGTCCCTCTGCCTCATATACCCGGCTGCAACGGATAGTAGTTCAGCTACTGCCTGAGCATGGCACCGCCGGCCATGTTGCTTGCCGATTTGTAAACCAGTGTGGCGCTCACGGGTGGCAGTTGACGAAAGTAACCGCAGAAGATCACATTCAACCCACCGAATGGTTGATCGCGCGATCCAGTGGTATCTTGCAGTCGCAGATTGATCCTGTGCGAGACGTCAGAACAAACCATACTCACTTCGTCGACTATCATACACTTGACTCCGACAAACATGTTCCTGTAATTTTGCAGTACCTATCTCGCTATAGTACCGACTCGTCTCGACTGTGTTATCTTGAACGCCGAATGAACAGTAGCAACGCCGTCGAGGTTCACCGCCGCTTTACCAGTCGACGCGCAAGCAACGTAGGCGTTGTTCAGGGAATTGTGTTGTTGCGTGTATCTGCTGTGAGTTTCCATGAGCAATTTCAGAACGTAAGTTATGCCGCTTCCTGCCGGACCCGTGAAGAAGATTTGTATAGGTTCTCTATCCCGTGTATGCAAACGATATATCGCCTCGAGTATGATCTCCATCTGGCTCGCGTTTGTACTTCTCATCAAACGACAGTACTCTTGCTTAGCCATGGCGTTGCCTCGTTTGCGCACCGCTGATATGTTGCACGGATTGATGGTGTCGAAGTCGTTGTTGTTCTCCTCGGCGCCGTTCTCCAGAAGACATCTCACAAAGTCGTCTCGTTTTTCGCCGGCGTCCAAACTCTCCTCTCTCTCGAATTTCTCGCACATCTGTCGCAATTCCTCGACAACACGATCGGTCTTGTTCCCTAGCATCGTACATTTCCAAGAAGGAGTTGCGATCGATGATTTCCACACCCTCATTCCTAAACGGCAGATACAAAGTAACCATCTCCCGCTTATGATTCACCATGTCATCCAACTCGTAGCATCTGCACCGAATGACTCGTGGTAAAGTTTCCTTGCGATACTTGGCACCGTGCACTGTCGTGTAGTGTGGCGCAGCGTTCTCATCGTTGCCAACGTCGTCGTCGTCTGCTTTGCTCCTTGAACGATTGCTAGCACCGACAGAGATATACCAGGCTACGAAATCAGCCAGACACACACCTACCAACTCCACAGGACTTTCGTCGTAACGCTAAACCATCGTCTTGGTCCAAATGTCAGTGCTGTTCTCGTCCAAGTTCTCTTGAACCACAACCGCTTTGGGTTTACGAGCCTTATGCCTTTCATGAGGCCAAACGGTGTTAATGTAAATCACCTCTCGACTACTCTGTCTCATCGGTTGTCGCAACAGATACCAAGCTGCCTCTTGAGAAGACATCTCCACCGTGTTCAGTAGTTTCAAACTCAATTGCTTCAACAGGTGTGTGTAATCTTTCTCGGGGTGTTCTTCGTGTAGTTTCATCAACTCGCAATGCAGGTTACTGATGCCTCGATTTGATTTGTTAACGTACTCGACGACATAAGCGGCGCAACTGTATTCTTCGAGTGTGAACTGCAGGTGGGTGTTGGAATCGAAGACTCGAGCAATCCAAGGACTGAACGTGCTGGTATACAACTGACTGAAGTCCCTCTTGAACACTAGCGTGGGACGACGTAAGGTTGAGCGAATTATATCCATATACGACCGCTGGGTTATATTGTTGTTTACTAAGAATTTACTCAACGAATCGTACGTCTTTTCCTCCAACAGCATCTTCAGTTTTGCTGCCTTGGATTACAGCCCGCTCCTTCGACCGTCTTCCTTAGACATCGGCAACATAACTCGAGTTTCCGTCATGGGCCGGTATGGAATGTTGAATGTGCACGCGGTTTCGCCTCGCTTCGTACAAGTGAACTATGCTTGTGCACTTGGCTTCTGTACAGCTCTCCGGGTAAATCGTCTCGACTCACCGAACACAAGTCCGTAACGAGTTGGATCGTCTTTGGCATGCTTTCGGAGATGCTCTCGCGCGGATCGTCGTTCAGCCAAAGCAGGATGTGAGCGTAGGGATTGCCTATATGTTGAAGTTCGTTCCGAAGAAAGTAATCGAACACACGATACCTTATAACGAAGTAAATTTCTCCGTCATTTCTGTCCACGCCAGGATTCGAACCCGGATCCCCTCATTCCGGAATAAGTCACTCTACCAATTGAGCTACGCGGACGTTTGTTCTGACTGCTATCTGCCTTTATGTCGTGTGCGCCCTGCTGGCAGGTACGTCACAACCTGTCAATGAGTTGCAGTTCAATTTGGACTGAAGCAGATTCATTATCACGTCGACCAGCTTATTGAAAGAAACACAGCAAGTGATTGGGTCTTCGTTAACCAAGTGGCTGCGCATGGATCGCGTCAAATCCTCCAGTGGATCGCTTATTTCGATGTCTTGAAACGAATCGCTCAAATCGTGCAGTATCTTCAAGAGCTTTGGCCAACGAATTTCATTCGCGCTGATGGTGAGAAACACCGTTGGCTTGGCCGACTGCCGTATCATGGCGAAGAGGTCCTTTTTGTGATCCATCCAATATTGCACAGAGTTTTGTATCGTTTTGAGGAATGCCAAATTCTTCCCCATGCACTCCTCGAGGAAACTCCTGTCGTCTAACATTTTGCGAGTGATGTTGTCTGTTTGCTTCACACACCTGAACGCATTGTTAATGCCCTCGAGTACTCTGATTCTCAAAATCTTCACCGCCATATACAGAACATGATACGGTGTAACTCCACGCCGATCGCTTCTACGAATCTCGCTGGTAGCCATCCTGTACGGAGTTAAGAACACAGTTTGCCGCCTTTACACGATTTAAAAAAATTACGGTTAAAATGATATATACATTTATATATATCATCATCATCATCATCATTGTCAACCATTATCAATCCACTGCTGGACGAAGGTCTCCCCAAGTTTCCTCCACAACGGTCTGTCTTGTGCCAGTCTCCTCCATGTCACCCCTGCATACTTTCGAATTTCATCCACCCATCTCCCATGTGGTCTTCTTCTGGGTCTTTTCCTGTCCCTTGGAATCCAATCTAAAATTTCGGCTGTCCATCGATGATCTGTCCTTCTGGCAGTATGTCCAGCCCATTGCCATTTCAGGGATTTAACTCTGATCATGATGTCTTCCACTCTTGTCATTTTTCGGATCCACGAGTTCCTCTTCTTATCTCTCCTGGTTACACCAAGTATGCACCTCTCCATGCTGCTTTGAGTTGTCTGCAGCCTTTGTATGTCTCTTTTAGTTAAGGTCCACGTCTCTGCACCATACGTAAGCACTGGAAGGATGCATTGATCAAACACTTCTCTTTTAAGACATAATGGCATATTGCTCTTGAAAATTATGCTGTTTCTTCCAAAAGCTCTCCAGGCAAGTTTTGTACGCCGATTAATTTCTTCATCAATGTGACCCTCACTTGATATCTGCTGTCCAAGATAAACGTACGTGTCTGTTATCTCCAGCTTTTCTCCATCAATCGATAAATCTTCATTTCTTGTAAAAGCATTGAACATCACTTTTGTCTTCTGAAAGTTCATTTTTAATCCCACTTCTTTACTCTTGTCAGCAAGTTCCTGGATCATACTCTGCAGCTCTAATGGGCTAGTTGCAAAAATGACTACGTCATCAGCAAAACGAAGGTGGGTTAGATAATCTCCATTAATCTTTATCCCCTTGTTTTCCCAGCTCAGCGACTGAAAAACACCCTCCAATGTGGCATTAAAGAGCTTCGGAGATATGGTGTCACCTTGTCTCACTATATATATATATATATATACGATATAAAATACATTAAAATCACAAATCCAAAAACACTCAACTCACTTACCTCATCAAATGAAACGCAACAGCTAAAGTAAATAACTAGCCCAAGAAGAAGTATCAAAAATATCAAAAATAACAAATCATCTCGAAGATTTAGCTGTGATCATCAGGAAGACCCCAGCTGAATATATGGCCTTTCAAAACGATAGCAAAGGCAGACAAGGTCAATACCTGCTGTGTGGGTCCCCTAGGCCATGAATGGAAATGGCGATAAACTCAGGTAAGACAAAAAAAAAATACGAAACAAATAAGTAAATAAAGGTAGCGATCCAGAGACACACTAAGAAGCAGCAGATAGACCTCCGGATAACTCAACAACCTGTGATAGAAATCCAAATAGCCAACCATGTGACAAATATGCAGCGGAAGAATGACGCATAACGCCGCGGTTGCAGTGAGGTATATATCTATAGTGAATGACGAGAAAGGTTATAGATAGATAGATGTTAACTTAGTCTTCAGCCACAAGAAGCCCATCGAGCGGTACTTAAAGAACTAACCATTTAGTATTGTAGGGCCATGGTTAGTACAATTAAATATGTATGGGGACATGTTGTATGCCTTATAAAAACACAGCAGGTATTGACCTTGTCTGCCTTTGCTATCGTTTTGAAAGGCCATATATTTAGCTGGGGTCTTCCTGATGATGACAGCTAAATCTTCGAGATGATTTGTTATTTTTGATATTTTTGATACTTCTTCTTGGGCTAGTTATTTATTTTGGCTGTTGCGTTTCATTTGATGAGGTAAGTGAGCTGAGTGTTTTTGGATTTGTGATTTTAATGTATTTTATTTCGTATATTTGAGCACAGTTTGGTCTGCTGCATCGCGCGTCTGGATGTGTGCTTGTCTTTCTTTGTAATATTTTTTGCAATTTTTGATGTCATTTTCTTGTGTGTATGGTATACGTAGTCTCTTCGTTTAGAGTTTTAGTGTATATATAAATGTATATATACAGTTCAATTTTGGACTGAAGCAGATTCATTATCACGTCGACCAGCTTATTGAAAGAGACGCAGCAAGTGACTGGGTCTTCTTTGAGACTATGCCTGAAAGGTCAACCGCCCTTTCAAGACTATGCCTGAAGGGTCAACACCAACCTATCTGGGACGATGTTACTATGTTACATACGCCGACTACCTGTTCATCTATCCTCCTGTTAGAAAGCCTATTGATACATAAACATAGGGTAGAATGCTGTAACGACGATACCCCTATCATTATACCGTTGCCATGGAAACTACTTTGTAACTATTACAGCGAAAGAGTCAATACCGGCTGATCCAATGAAACGACATGATTGTGTAGTGAGCATCCACATGCCAAAACATACTGTTTCGTCAGTGTGCATACTATATAATATATACCCTCCCAGGGCATAGTGCAACCACACCATCTGATGACGGGTCCACATTGGACTTGAAAGTGCTCATGTTTTAATCTATATATCATTTTAACCGTAATTTTTTAAAATCGCGTAAAAACGGCAAACTGTGTTCTTAATATCCTTCAGCACGAAAAATTGACTTCCTATGTACGGAATTACTCGTACGTCGAGATTGAATTGACGGTGGCCGCTGTAATATATCACTGGAAAGGATAACTTTTCTGCATGCACGTCGTACACCAAGTTGATCGGAGTCGCGTGTTGACCGGGCGCAATATCCAAGCACTTCTGTTCGTTCCAGAGCATCGCGTGTTGTCTCGCAAGCAGAACTTCAGATTCTGGCACCGTATCCGTCGCCATGGATTCGATCGGACACTCACTATCCATCTGCTCGCTCTCGGCAAATGCTTCCCAATTGATCTGGTTGTTGTAATGCTTGTACAACGGTTAGTTCGCCAAGAATCGAAGCCAAGACTTCACCACTGACTTCTTTACGAAACCACTCAAGTACGTCAACTTGCGGATCAAGTTCTTCTTGAGCGGTTGGTTCACCAATAATCGAAGCCAAGCCTTCACCACTGACTTCTTTACGAAACCACTCAAGTACGTCAACTTGCGCATCAAGTTCTTCTTGAGCGGTTGGTTCACCAATAATCGAAGCCAAGCCTTCACCACTGACTTCCTTACGAAACCACTCAAGTACGTCAACTTGCGGATCAAGTTCTTCTTGAACGTAGGTTCACCAATAATCGAAGCCAAGCCTTCACCACTGACTTCTTTACGAAACCACTCAAGTACGTCAACTTGCGGATCAAGTTCTTCTTGAACGGTTGGTTAACCAATAATCGAAGCCAAGCCTTCACCACTGACTTCTTTACGAAACCACTCAAGTACGTCAACTTGCGGATCAACTTCTTGAAATTGACGCCGAAAGCGTGATCATCAGCCAGACGCCGTGGCAACGGCTGCACCATTGTGTTAAAATCAAGGAGGTTAGAAGTGAAAGGAGCTGGCAACAGCCCTTCTCCCTGTGCTTCTGGCGTGACGTCACTTTTTATCAGCTGACTACGCCAATGCGCCCAACCTGAGAATCTCCTTTATATCTCTATGGGGAAATCGTGATTTTGAGCAGGTTTTTCGGACCCTTACTCTACCCATACATGCATGGAAAAATTGAGGCTGAAATATTCATTCCCATAATAAAAAAAATCCAGAAAAAACAGGAAAATATGTGTTGATGTGTTGGTATTTTTTTTTAAAAATTGAACAAAATAATGACTTTTTGAGCGGAAGTGCATAGTGCGCATGGTTACTTACTGCCCATGTGCAAGTAACCATGTTTAAAATATAACCAAAAGCCTAATGTTAAGAAATAAGAAGTCCGAAATATTCCTTCTTTCCATCCTTGGTTTGCATGCGCTAAGCAAAACTGCTTAAGCCACAGGAAGTGACGTCACGTTCCCGAACTCCTGTAGCGCAGACTCCCACCACCTCGGAGAGAGGACAGAAACAGCTGATCTGTTTTGGCTTCACTAAAAACGGGTCCCTTCACCTCCTTTTCTTGTAACCTCCTCGGTTAACATCCACTGGAACGTTTATCACTTGGCCAACGATTCCATAGTTGCCCTCGTAGCGAAGTCAACGGATCTGCATGAATGGAATCCTCGGAGAAATAAATTTGGTACTTATCGGATCCAACGGTGGCAGACCGATCGGTTTCGGTGGATACTTGAAACCGTTCGATCGCGACAACTTCGGAATCTTGTTGCTGTCCAATGATTTACAAAACGTACTGCAAAACTTGAACTCCGCTACGTTTTCGCCGGGAAACGTGTTTTCGAGCAATTCCACATGTTTTGGCTTCATTGGCTTCAAATCCTTCTGAAACCACAGTCTGTCGCAAACCCAGCACGAATGACCGAACGGGTTGCTCACAAACGTGTTCTCGAAACGTTCACTCACCGATCTCCAACACTTCTCAATCCGCGCCGATCTCCAACACTTCTCGAACCGCGCTGATCTCTCGAAATCCACTTCCATTTTGTCATTTTCGTGTTCCGTAGCATGGGCAGAATCGGTTTCATGCTCCACGTCCATGGGCTCGAGCGTCGCTGCCGCCGAAGTGCTCGCGACGTCGTTCGCGCGCTGGGCCGCAGCAACTTTCTTTCGCTCCCGATAATTTCTTGCGTTCTGCCGGACATTGCGTGTGTTTATCGAAAGCTGACGAGTTGCTCTTTTGCGTAGACTACGTTCGATGTATTTCTGCTTGGCTTTTCGACGAGTATATGCCGACATCCAGAATTTTTTTTTTTAATTTTCAATTTCGATCCAAAGTTTCACAACCAACACTGTATTCGATTTCACTTCTAATGTCTTAAATCGATAGATCTCGACGTTAGGTCTCTTTTGAGAGCAATTCGACGTCGCAGCGCTTCGCAGTCCCGAGTTGTACTGATTTGAAGTTTGCGCGGCTCAGCGGAAAGTCCCCCAAACCACACACCCACCCCTCCCCCGCTTATCGCGGCGCACGAGATCAAGGTCACTAACAAGTCTTTATTTCCTTAGCTATCGAATGACACTAGGTTGATTTGGTTCGCATTAATAATATAGAAATTATTATACCGAACCCGATACCTATTTTTCCGTAACGCTCAGCTTTCCGTATACTGGCCACCTAGTACTGGTTTGATTTTAAAGACGTATTCACGTCAAAACTTTAAAGTGTGCGCAGAAACCATAAAGTGCAAGATATCTTGCTGTACCCTCTCTATATAGACTGCATATGTGAATATAACTAACTGTATATGGAACTCATTGTAATTCACATATTATCTAATCTTTCAGCGTGTAATAAACCTCAAGAAAAAGAATAAAAGGCTGAAAGTTCTTCTATCTCTTGGAGGCTGGGTGGACAGCAAAGGTGATAAATATAGTCGTATGATTACTGATTCTAGCAGTCGGAAGAATTTTATAAAAGAAGCCGTACTTTATTTGAAGAAATATCAGTTTGATGGACTGGATTTGGACTGGGAATTTCCTGCTTGCTGGCAAGGTGACTGTTCCATTGGCAACCCAAAGGACAGGGAATACTTTTCACTTTTTGTAAAGGTAGGTTTAATGTGATAATACGGCCATAACCATAAAGTATCAGTTAGACTAAATGAACATCAGTTTTCTGAAATACAGGTTATTCTAATCGCACAATTCAATAATGCAGACTACAATGTAGGCTATCATAAGTGTATCCCACTTCACCACAAAGTTGTTACTATGCCAAACGAAAGTGGTTGCTCAAAATATCGAACACCGTTTCTGTTTTTCAGTGTCATGAGAATCGAAATAACAAAGTGTAATAACAGCCAATAAGCTGATATTACTCACTAAATGTTTAACATTTACTTGTTCAGAAGAAGCACGTGGTTTTGATTTGCGAAACTAAGCCGACTAGAGCGAAGGTTTCATTTTTGACGGTTTCAGTGTGCAGTTTATACTTTTACTCAAAGTTTATGTTTAATATGAGCATATCATTATCGGTTTACATTAAAGAATAATAACACGAACTCATGTGTTTTTTGATGCCATGAAAGGCTAAAGGAATGTGAAAAAGCGTATAGGCAGGTAAGAAAAACTTTTTCCTTAGACAAAATTTATAAGCAAATTAAGGCTGTCTTTGAATAAATGTTAGACTTCATCTTCTGCGATAGATGGCGCAAAATACCACTCCTTGAACGTGGATTTTACGTCTTGAGGAATTGTCCCAGAAGTTGGCGTCAGCGAATGACTGAAGACCTTACCATATTCAGAATGTAAGTGGTCTCTGATTGGCTCTACAATGAAAAGAAAAAATACGCCCTGTCATGTTTCAGCCAATGACATTGTTTGGGGGTGGAGCTTAGCAGGTAAGCGTGGTTTTTGTCTCAAATGCAAGTGTTTTCTGGTAATGTACACATTTTCTCTTCAAAAAATGAACGTGCAGTAGGATTTAAGGTGATCTATGAAAGACAAGATTCCAATCTCACTGCAGTGCTCATTCTTTGATTTCTATTTGGCCTAGATAATTAAAATAATCAGACAGAAATGAGAGAGTTCCTTTCTTCCACACAGAAAGACTGCCAAGCTAACTTCGGCGCCATCTAGCGCAAAATTGGAATACTTTCAAGTCAGATAAATTGAATTAAAAAAAAAATTCTAACAAATTTTTCGGAAAAATAACTGCTACAGGTATAAGCTATGGGTGATTTTTATTTGTGCTCAAAATTTCAAACTCCACAAAGAAATAGTTTTCGAGAAAATGTGTACAAAAAATTTGCATTGCAGATATAGGACAGAATTTCCGTTACACTCATTCAAAGACAGCCTTAAATGATATTAAAAAGTTATGGAACAAATGTATTGGAGCATCAGGGTTCGGGTCGACATTTAGAGGCAAATGGAAAGGAAATTTCTAAGCAAAATGAAGATCCGGAATGAAAGCTTTATGCTGTGATTACTGGAAATATAATATGTACAAAGTTGATCTCACGCGCTATCCCATTCCCAGAGCGGAAATGCGCCTAACGTGAAGTGTTTTTGAGTTTTCACGTGCGATGTATTATTTTCCCTTAAAATGACACTTTTTAAAATTTGACGAAGTCTTATCTTCCAATTTAATTGATAGTGTAGTTCTCTGCACAATATGAATCCTTGATAACAAAAAAAGCAACCGATAAGCTCACGGTTACGAAAAAATAACAGTGGCACACAAACATGCTTTTAATGCGTATCAATCAATATTTAACTATCCAATATTTAGAGATCTTCACCAGTCAGCTTAGATGCAGAAATTCGTTCGTACTTTGATAGGGACGGCTAATATCATAAAGGAAGGATCTATAGAGTGGAAACAAATATAGAAGCCCATGGAAATTCCTCTCATAGAAAGTGGCGCCCCCACGGACCTAAAACAGAAGCAAAATGTGACGTGTCCCCGTGACGTCGGCAATAGTTGCTACGGCAACCCAGCGCTCGGAGATGATCAGATGAACAACAGACACGCAAAAACCCAAAAGTTATGAATTCTGTAAGGAAAAGTATACAATCAGTAAGTAATAAGCAAAATAATACCACTTATTAGAACGCTAGAGGAATTGAAAACCAAAAAGAATCTTAAAATTAATAAAGTATTGCGTGTATTCGTCTTCAACAATGCCGAATAGCAAGCCAAAGTCAAAGTAAAAACATTCGTTCGGACAAAAATCACGTGGTTCTTGGGTGTTTCCTAGAAAACCAGCTGTCAATCAACTGTAGTTCTGTTTTTAGGTCGCTGGTGCGCTGCAGTCGACTTCATGACGTCATGAGTTTCAGTTTTATACAGCCAGTGTCTTCTCTATATATCCTTCCTTTATGAGGTAGAGAAACTAATGAATGTTATTGTTGCCCTACCACTGAAAGAAGATGTGTGAGTCATAAAAGTAAATACACTGATGGAAAAAAATCCCAACACCAAGAAGGGGTTGTGTTAGATAAACGATAGTTGGTAGGTGGTGAGAGTACATCTTTAAGATGACGTCTATGCAAATTTCGCGCTCGGCGCACACGTGTGGCGCTAGTAGCGCCCCTAGGAACATACAAAGCAGGTTTGCTGTAAATACGCGCTGTAACGTTCGCGAGCGTTAGTTATCGTTGAGATTCGACGTAGGGTGTTGATGTTAGTCAAGAATGCCTTTAAGAAGACGAAGAAGCCATTATCAACAGCTCACGGAGTTTGAACGAGGTCGTTCAAACTCCGTGAGCTGGTGGATTTTCTTTCCGCAATATTGCAGAACGACTTGGCAGGAATGTAGCCACTGTGCATGGTTGTTGGCAGCGGTGGTCAAGGGAAGGTACTGCCTCAAGAAGACCGGGTTCCGACCGGCCACGTGGCACTACTGAGAGAGAAGACCGCCGTGTACGGCGTATAGCCGTGGCGCATCGTACCGCGTCTGCGGCAGCAATTCGAGCTGCAGTTGCCACCACAGTGACACAACGAACTGTTACAAATCGGTTACTTGAAGGACAGCCCCGAGCCAGACGCCCTGTAGCGTGCATACCACTTACTCCAAACCACTGCCGTTTGCGACGTCAGTGGAGTCAAGCTAGAGCTCAATGGAGGACGGAGTGGAGATCTGTTGTGTTTTCTGATGAAAGCCGGTTCTGCCTGGGTGCCAGTGATGGTCGTGTGTTGGTTAGAAGGAGGCCAGGTGAGCGCCTGCAACCAACCTGTCTGCGGCCGAGACACACTAGACCTACACCTGGAGTTATGGTCTGGGGAGCAATTTCCTATGACAGCAGGTGCACTCTCGGGGTTATCCCACGCACCCTGACGGCACAGTTGTGCGTCGGTCTGGTGATTCAACCTGTTGTGCTGCCATTCAGGAACAGCATTCCAGGGGGTGTTTTCCAACCGGATAACGCTCATCCGCATACCGCTGTTGTAACCTAACATGCTCTACAGAGTGTCGACATGTTGCCGTGGCCTGCTAGATCACCAGATCTTTCACCAATCGAGCACGTATGGGACAT
The DNA here is from genome assembly GCA_039090855.1 of Macrothele yani. NCBI lineage: Eukaryota > Metazoa > Arthropoda > Arachnida > Araneae > Macrothelidae > Macrothele > Macrothele yani. The sequence continues at coordinate 26,215,617 of CM077031.1, forward strand.
CATTGGACGACAACTCCAGCGTCACCCCCAACCAGCATTAACCGTCCCTGTATTGACCGACCAAGTGCAACAGGCATGGAACTCCATCCCACAAACTGACATCCAGCACCTGTACGACACAATGCATGAACGTTTGCGTGCTTGCATTCAACGTTCTGGCGGTTACACTGGTTATTAATGTACCAGCATTTCACATTTAAAATGGCTCTTCTCGCGCTTACAGTAAGCTGTGATCTTGAAACCTTAATCGATTAAATATGTTACCTATACAAATGTATTGCCGCCATTTCATTCCTCTACAACTATTTTTTCGTGGTGTTGGGATTTTTTTTTCCGTTAGTGTATTTACTAAACTATGGAGGCGGCAATAGAGTGCTTAGCTTTCAAAAAACAATATCATCATCATCATTATTATTATTATTACGCGTATATGATCGTATTATTCAGATTTGGACGAACATAAGAAACGACCCTGATACCGATGAAATGGGATGTAGCCACGAAAGTCCATCTGGGCATGTTCAAACTATAGTATGATTCCACTGCCTTTCTATTCATTCGCAAATTCTCATTTTTCTTATCCGGCACTGAAAGAAGTATTTGGAACTGATGCATCAACAAAGAAGAATAACGATTTTAAAGGGAGAATTCCTAAGTGATTAAAAAATCCCGCATGTATACTCTTGAATCACTCGTTCACCTACAAAAGATCCTGGTATGCAAAAGATGTACAGCATAAATTATTTACAAATAGTACCGGGATACTCTCTCGATTTTTTGTGAGTTCAAAGTCGGATATTCTCCGGGTATGGTGGCCTGAAGTAATGCATTGCATCGGCAGCTTAGTGCGAATGAATGAACCATAAGTCGATGGTTCACAAAATTCCAAGCAGGAGACATGTCCCTTGCAAAAGCAACTCATAACCGTCCACCAGGAACTGTAACAGATGAAGAGCTAAAGAATATCGCAAAAGCTGAGCCACGGCAAAATGTTCGTAAGATCGCAGGAAAAGTATGTATGCACCATTCGACGATTGCCCGGCGTCTCTGAGAAGGGTGAAAAAGCTGAATGTCTGGGACACGAATCGACAGCAGTCAGTGAGACACATCGTCTGGATGTGTACATTTCTCTCCTTGCTCTACCCATATGGAAGGAATTCCTGCATCGGATTTTAAACAGTGATGAAACATGGGTCCTGTACAACAATCATAAGCGACAAGCACACTGGATGAATACTACGGAGCCACGTAAACACCGCTCAAAGCCACCCCTACACCAAACGGAAAGTGTTGGTTCTCATACGGTGATCTGCTGTTGCCTTGATCTATCATCCATTTCTCCGTCCAGGTGAGACCATCAATTAGGACCGACTTTGTACATAAAAAGCTCCGTACTAAGCAGCCAGTTTTGGTTAACAGACACGCGATCCTTCTGTTGCCCAAGTACGTTCGTCCACATGTTTCCCAAAGGACAGTCTAAGATATCCGCCAGTTGAACTACGAAACTCTGCGACATTCTGCATATCCCGTATACCTTGCTCCCATGGATAAACACATCTTCCGACAATTGGACCAATTTCTGATAGAGGAAACCTTCTCAAACGACCAAGCTGTGGGTCAGGCCGTTGTCACCTGTTTGCTTCACAGACCCCGGAGTTTTATCGTCGTCAGACCCACAGTCTCGTAACCCGTTAGCAGAAGTGTATCGATGCAGAGAGAAACTATTTTTACTAGGTGTGTTGGTGCTTCCTATTTTTATGAGGATTTACAGGTGTCACTCACAGTTCGGGTATTTGATCTGCACCAACACATTATTTCCTATGAGAGAAACAACCGAACATGCGGGAATACAATTACTATGTTGAACGTCTGCAGAATTTTATCAGGTGAAAATTTGTGCTATTGGTATCAAAACCAAGCAAATTGCCGGGAATAAAATAAAAACAAAAACTGAAGAAGAGCTCAGTATGTGGGAAGAAATTATGTGTAGATATACTGTACATTATAACTCTGTTCTGTGGACTGATCTGAAAACACAAGTACGGGCTAAATAAAAGATGTCATCGCTTTGTCCACGTTATTTTTATAAAAATCGCATAGCAACTGAAAAATTGTTCTTCCGACACCGCTGGGATCGATCCCAGATCTCTCAATGACTATAGCCGAGTGCGTTCGGCTTACGCTACGGTGCCAACAATTCACAGTACTATGAGTGGTTTTTCAGTCAGCATCTGACTACCAAAATCCTTATTGATGGGCTCAGTGAGTGTAGTCAGATGCTCTGATAAACCACTCATAGTACTGTGAATTGTTGGCACCGTAGCGTAAACCGAACGCACTAGGCTAGTCATCAAGAGATTGGGTACGATCCCAGCGGTGTCTGAAGAAAAATTTTTCAGTTGCTATGCGTTGTTTATAAAAATAACGTGGACAAAAGTAGTGTAAAAGGACCGGTCCGAGGGCAAGGATGCATCCTTCTAGCAGAAGGTTGCAGGGGTGTGGCTTGCGGCAGCCAACAGAAGGAGGAGAGGGCGTGGCCTGGCGCCGCCAGCAGAAGGAGGAGGGGCGTGGCCTGCGGTGGCCAAGCGAACGGAGGAGGGGCGTGACAGAGATGTAGATGGCGCTAGTGTGTTGGGTCGATGCTGATGTGCTGCAGCCTAGCGGTTCTTTTTGGAACTTTATGTTTTCGATGATCTTTGAAGGATGGCAACGACCGAGTGGGGAAAGGGGGTTGCATAGGTGTTGGATAGGTTGATGCTTGGGGAATGGATATAGGGGGATGTCTCCTCGATGCTTATGTGCTGCCCCTAGCTGTGCTTCTTGGAACTTCTTTACTATGATGGATCTTTGAAGGATGACAACGCCCGAGTGGGAAAAGGGGATAGACATAAGGGTGTGTGTACTCGATGTGCTGCCCCTAGCGGTGCTTTTTGGAACTTTATTATTATCTTGGGAGAGTTATTGGACGATAAAATTTGGGGAAAGGAAACGGAAGTCTTTCCAATATTTTTTTCCCTCGAATTTATTTTACAAAACATATTTTTTAGGAATACCCTGAGGTGTAGGGAACTTTTATAGGCGTTGCATATTTTTGTAATTGTTATATTTGTCCTCCCTCCAATTTTAATTTAGACGAGGAAATGCTTCGTTTGAAAAGATTTCGTTCCTGTTAATTCATGTTCAGCGTCAGGTTTTCCCAGCTTTCAAAGGAATGGTTCTCTTCCCAGGACACATGATCGTTGTGGTCCATTCCTGTTAAGGTGATTGATTGAAGTAGGGGTTTAAGATTCTCTCAGTTGAACTCGATCGGTCGAGAAGAGTGGTCGCTTTTCGTGTTTCCTGAAAAATTTATAATGGAATCCCTCATAGCAATATATGATGAAAATCACGTCATCTTTAGGAAGAATGAAATGCTTGAAAATTGCTTTTCTTTAGGAGGCGATCGATTTATTCGGATATTTTGTTTTGATGGGGAATTACAGATTCATGTCCGAAAATATAAATTTGCATCGGTGACTTATACGTTCCTACAGCTACGGGACTCACTTTGAAGGGTGTTGAATGGCTTGAACTTCTAAACAGCTTTATCTTTTTGCGTGATGTTGTTCGAAGTCGCGAGCCTGCAAAATATGATTACGTTTACAGTGGAAATATTACAGTGGCTCATCGTTTAAAACCGTTGACTTCTTTAACGAGAGCAAATCCCTACTCAAGGGAATGCATAAGTCGAGATTTCCACCATGTATTGGATTTCACTAAGGAAAAAGTGGGTCAGAATGGTGAGATTTTGAAATCTGAGATTTCTCTGTGTGGAGAACATTGGACTAAAGTAGTTTATAAGGAATCTACTATGTTAAGAGTCATTCAACAGACGTTTCTTCATTCCATTTCGTTTTCCGCTTTGATTAAGAAAGCATCGGAAAAATATAATTTGACTTTGGAAGCAATACAACCCCCAAAAGAAGGATTTCTGTGGAATGATGGCTCTACTCTGCTTGAAGAAACTCTCTGGAACACAATGTACGATCTACTGAATCTGAATGGATGGGAATTCTCTTACGACGACGAAAATCAAATAAACATGACCAAAATTATTTTACTACTGAATTTTGAGAAAATAGCTGAACAGAATCTGACAGAACTTCCTGCCTGGAATCTACGTCATACAGTAGACGAAACATTTCTGGACTCAGTTGATCTAGGCCATTACGTGGAAGAAAGTTTAAGAGATTTAGACGAATTTTATTATTGGTAAAAAAAATCCTAACCGTCCTTTTCAGGACTACATAATTTATTCAGAAAGGAATATTGAAATCGTACACTCTGTTTTCTTCATGTAAAAATTTGAAGAACAAAGTATTTCATAATTTGCTCGTTTTTCAAAAGCAGCGTTAAATCCAAGATGAATTCTTTGAAGGTTATAGTGTCTGATTAAATTCCCACGCTTTCCGTATACATCCCTCGTTTTAGTGGAAGTTCAGCCCAAAAGAATTTCTTTACGCTTATTATGTGCTCTATGATGAATCTATTTTAGTTTATTCTCTCAAGATATGAAAATTTATTTTTTAAGGTTTAATGAAATCCTTTCGTTTTTCTCTCTCTAAGAATTTGACTTAAGGGAAAAAATGTTAGCGTATTAGGAACAGTATTATAGTTCTTTTGAATACGATTAAAGTTAGATTTTAAAGAAAAAAATCATGTTAGTGGAATCGTTTATTCTCATGAAGATAAAACATAGTTCTTTTTTTAAATATTTTGGGAATTCGTTCTTTTACGATAGCTCCCCTTTCCAATAAAAAATTTAAGAATGTTATTCTCAATGTAGGAATTTTCCATTTTAATGTTTATTTCATGAAAATGCGTTGTTACGGGAGAGGGTTAATTTCTTTTTATTCTTTCCCAGAAGGAATGGGTGCTCCTTGACGAACAAATGTTTTTGCTTGTGAAATCTCTCAGGAGGTCTTCACTTTGAAACAGAGTTTGTATAGACATATGAAAATTCATTTTGGAATATCTTTTCCGGGAGAGTTTTGTAGGAAGGGTTTTTCTAAAAATGCATACTTGAAGATACATATTTCTAAATGTCATTCGAGAATTCAGGTGTGGGGGGACTCGTTGAATGCGTCTTCGGCAAGCCCCTCCAATGCTGCAGGTCCTTCAAATGCAGAGGGCCCCTCGAATGCAGCAGGGCCTTCAAATACAGTGGGCCCTTCCATTGCAGCAGGCCCCAGTCTCGAAGCTTCCATTCCTCCTCCATTGAATATGGGACCTTACGTTGAAGTGTAGTCAGTGGCTCAGAACTGACTGCAAACATTTAAAATTGTTCCGGAAGGGAAAACACTGGACTGCCGCTCCACATTTTTGAATGGCGTGCAAAATTCTACTGTAAGCATTCTAGAACATGTACTGGTAGCCCACCCATCCATTAAAGTGAATGCATTTATGCAGGCAGCTTTTAAAAAGCGTAAACCCGATGACCCGGAGAAGTTTGATGTATGTTCTCGGTATTTGAAAACAACTAATAAGGCAGTGTATCGGTCGATAAATCTCGGGGAATTCTTTGATATCATGTCCAGCAAACTTCTCACTGAATGTTCTGAATGCAAACTGAAAGAATCAGGCTGAATGTTTTCTCACGTGGAGTGGTTCGAACTCCGGGTTAATCGGTTTAGGCCATTGAGAGGAGGTTCCTTTATTATGCTTCCCAACCATATTCAGAAGAAATGTGCTGTCGTAAACGTACAAAATTCAGATGCCTTCTGCTTCAAATATGCCGTGTGGACCCCATGTTTTGATAATCAAAAGTTTAATCGACATAGGGTAGCCTCCTACTTTAACGATCCTGATTCTGAAAGCGGCTACAAGTAGGATTGCGTGGAATATCCCGTCAAGATTTCCGACATCCCAAAATTTGAGAATACCAATAACATCAGCATCAACATTTACGGGATAGATGAAGCTGGTAAGATATTTCCCATTAAAGTATGTGAAGAAGAGCTGGGGGACCACAGAGATTTATTGTGTTTAGAAAACGGAGGTTGCAACCACTTTGCTTACATTACAAATTTTGAGCGGCTTATTTCCAGTCAATTGTCTACTACTGAGAAAAACGTGCACATCTGCGAAAAGTGTTTTAAAACTTACTTCCTTGTCTTCTGGCATCTTGAGTAGGACAGCCTTGTTTTTACTGCATAATTTCATGTGCTCATTTAATTTTTGCTCTCCATTGTACCTAGTGTCATAAGTTTTAAAACACTTTTCGCAGATGGGCACTTTTTTCTCAGTAGTAGACAATTGACTGGAAATAAGCCGCTCAAAATTTGTAATGTAAGCAAAGTGATTGCAACCTCCGTTTTCTAAGTACAATAAATCTCTGTGGTCCGCTAGCTCTTCTTCACATACGTTAATGGGAAATATCTTACCAGCTTCATCTTTCCGTAAATGTTGATGCTGATGTTGTTGGTCTTCTCAAATATTGAGACGTCGGAAATCTTGACGGGATATTCCACGCAATCCCACTTGTAGCCGCTTTCAAAATCAGGATCGTTAAGATAGGAAGCTACCTTATGTCGATTAAACTTTTGATTTTCAAGACGTGGGGTCCACACGGCATATTTGAAGCAGAAGGCATCTGAATTTCGTACGTTCACGACAGCATATTTCTTCTTAATATGGCTGGGAAGCATAGTAAATGAACCTCCTCTCAATGGCTTAAACCGATTGAACCGGAGCATATTTCTTCTTAATATGGCTGAGAAGCACAATAAAGGAACCTCCTCTCGATGGCCTAAACCGATTGACCCGGAGCATATTTCTTCTGAATATGGCTGGGAAGCATAATAAAGGAACCTCCTCTCAATGGCCTAAACCGATTGACCCGGAGCATATTTCTTCTTAATATGGCTGGGAAGCATAATAAAGGAACCTCCTCTCAATGGCCTAAACCGATTGGCCCGGAGCATATTTCTTCTGAATATGGCTGGGAAGCATAGTAAATGAACCTCCTATCCGTGGCCTAAACCGATTAACCCGGAGTTCGAACCACTCCACATGAGAAAACATCCAGCCTAATCCTTTCAGTTCGCCTTCAGAACATTCAGTGAGAAGTTTCCTGGACATAATACCAAAGAATTCCCCGAGATTTGTCGACCGATACACTGGCTTATTAGTTGTTTTTAAATTCCACGAACATAAATCAAATTCCTCCGAGTCATCGAGTTTACCCTTTTTAAAAGCTGCCTGCATAAATTAATTCACTTTAATGGATAGGTGGGCTGCCAATGCATGTTCTAGAATGCTTACAGTGGAATTTTGTTCGCCATTCAAATATGTGGAGAGACAGTCCGCAGTTTCCCCTTCCGGAACGATTTTAAATGTTTGCAGTCGGTTCTGAGCCAACGACTGCACTTCAACGTAAGGTCCCATATTCAATGGAGGAAGAATGGGAGCTTCTGGACAGGGGTCCGCAACAACGTGACTGGGGCCAGCAACAACGTGACTGGGGCCCGCGACACCGTGACTAGGGCTAGCAATAACTTCGTGACTGGGACCTGCTGCAGTGGAAGGGCCCTCTACATTTGAAGGGCCTTCTGCATTTGGAGAGCCCGCCGAAGACGCATTCAAGGTGTTCCCCCCTGAATTCTCGAATGGCATTTAGAAATATGTATCTTCAAGTCTGCAGTTTTAGAAAAACCCTTCCTACAAAACTCACGCGGAAAGGTACTCCAGAATGAATTTTCATATGTTTATACAAATTTTGTTTCAAAGTGAAGACCTTCTGACAGATCTAACAAGTGAAGAGGACAGGGGTACGTCTGGAACGAAGGACGAAGGCAGGTCTTGAGACCTCGGCATTTCCTGCAAAGCCTGGAACACATCCGAGTTTTGCAAAAACATTTGCTCGTCAAGGAGCCACCATTCCTTCTGGGAAAGAATGAAAAGAAATTAACCCTCTCCCGTAACAACGCATTTTCATGAAATAAACATTAAAATGGGAAATTCCACATTGAGAATAACATTCATAATTTTTTTTTTTTTTTGGAAAGGGGAGCTATCGTAAAAAAATTAATCCGTAAGATATTTGAGAAAAAGAACTATGTTTTTTCGTCATGAGAATAAACGATTCCACTAACATGAATTTTCCTTCTTTAAAATCTAACTTTAATCGTATTCAAAAGAACTATAATACTGTTCCTAATACGCTAACATTTTTTCCCTTAAGGGAATTCACTCATGACTGCATGAAATTCTAACAACATCCTAATTCTTCTATCAAATAACTTGGAAACCTAACAATGAAAAAAATAGCATGCAAATAAACGAGCGCTCACCTCTTCCATTGAAAAATCCTTACTAGCTTCCATAATAATCCGAAAGCCGTTTACAGCACAAAATTCAGGCAGCAAGAGAAGAACTTAATAGAACACGGAAGAACTGCACACGTGTCGACAACTGAACGAGATGAAAAAAAGTGAGGTGGGAGGAATGGACAACGTTTTAAAGGGAACAGCATGCACTTTGACCCCAAGCATTTTGGGAAACGTCAAGAGGGCATTTCAAACGCGGTGGGGGGTGGGGGTGGATTGAATTATGCGTTTTCAAAGCATTTTGTTGGTTAGAAGTTGAATCAGTTTCCGAAATTCTGCTGACATCTGTTCCCAAGGAAACAACGCATGGCCCTTATCACCACGCCAACACGTGTTGATGCGTCAGCACTTGGGACGCTTCAAAACAGTAACCTCACGGTGACTATTTCCTTATTTGGTCATCTTGCAACGAACACGCTATTGACTCTAATCAGACAAAGCGAACTTCAGCTTAGGGCTTATCTTAAAGCAAATTCTTAGAGAGAGAAAAACGAAAGGATTTCATTAAACCTTAAAAAATTAATTTTCATATCTTGAGAGAATAAACTAAAATAGATTCATCATAGAGCACATAATAAGCGTAAATCAATTCTACTGGGCTGATCTTCCACTAAAACCAGGAAGTTATACGGAAAACGTGGGAATTTAATCAGACACTCTAACGTTCAAAGAATTAATCTTGGATTTAACGCTGCTTTTGAAAAACGAGTGAATTAGGAAATACTTTGTTCTTCCAATTTTTACATAAAGAAAACACAGCGTACGATTTCAGTATTCCTTTCTGAATAAATTGTGTAGTCCTGAAAAGGACCGTTATGATTTTTTTTACTAATAATAAAATTCGTCTAAATCTCCTAAAATTTCTCCAACGTAATGGCATAGGTCAACTGATTTCAGAAATGCTTTGTCTACTTTATGACGTAGATTCCAGGCAGGGAGTTCTTTCAGATACTGTTCACCTATTTTCTCAAAATCCAGTAATAAAATAATTCTGGTTATGTTTATTTGATTGTCGTCGTCGTAAGAGAATTCCCATCCATTCAGATTCAGTAGATCATGCATTGTGTCCCAGAGTTTCTTCAAGCAGACTAGAGCCATCATTCCACAGAAATCCTTCTTTTGGGGATTGCAATGCTTCCAAAGTCAAATTATTTTTTTCCCAATGCTTTCTTAATCAAAGCGGAAAACAAAATGGTACGAAGAAACGTTTGTTGAATGATTCTTAACATGGTAGATTCCTTATAAACTACTTTAATCCAATGTTCTCCACACAGAGAAATCTCAGATTTCAAAATCTGATCATCCAGGCCCACCTTTTTCCGAGTGAAATCTAGTACATGGTGAAAATTTCGACTTATGCATTCCCTTGAGAGCGGATTCGCTCTCGCGAAAGGAGTCAACGGTTCTAAACGATGAGCCACTGTAATATTTCCACTGCAAACGTAATCATATTTTGCAAGCTCGCGATTTTGAACATCACGCAGAAAGATAAAGCCGTTCAGAAGTTCAAGCCATTCAACACCCTTCAAAGTGATTCCCGTAGCTGTAGGAACGTATAAGTCACCGATGCAAATTTATATTTTCGGACATGATCCAGTAATTTCCCATCAAAACAAAATATCCGAATGAATCGATCGCCTCCTAAAGAAAAGCAATTTTCAAGCATTTCATTCTTCCTAAAGATGACGTGATTTTCATCGTATGTTGCTATGAGTGATTCCATTATAAATTTTTCAGGAAACACAAAAGGCGACCACTCTCCTCGACCGATCGAGTTCAACTGAGAGAATCTTATACCCCTACGTCAATCAACCACCTTGACAGGAATGGACCGCAACGATCATGTGTCCTGGGAAGAGAACCATTCCTTTGAAAGGGGGGAAAAGCTGACGCTGATCATGAATTAACCGGAACGAAATCGTTTCAAACGAAGCATTTCCTCGTCTAAATTAAAATTGGGGGAGTACAAATATAACAATTACAAGAATATGCAACGCCTATAAAAATTCCCAACACCTCAGGGAATTCCTAAAAAATATAAGTTTTGTAAAATATATTCTTGGGAAAAAATATTTTAAAGAATTCCGTTTCCTTTCCCCAAAAATTTATCGAAGTCCAATAAATCTCCCAAGAAAATTATAAAGTTCCAAAAAGCACCGCTAGGGGCAGCACATCGAGTACGCATCCCCCTATGCCCATCCCCTTTCCTTACTCGGATGTTGCCGTCCCTCAAAGATCCATCAAAATAATAAAGTTCCAAGAAGCACCGCTAGGGGCAGCACATAAGCATCGAGTAGACATCCCTCTATATCCATCTCCCAAGCATCAACCTATCCAACACTTATGCAACCCCCTTTCCCAACTCGGTAGTTGCCATCCCTCAAAGATCCATCGAATATATAAAGTTCGAAAAAGCACCGCTAGGCGGCAGCACATCAGCATCGACCCAACAAACTAGCGCCACCTACATCTCTGCCACGCCCCCTCCTTTGTTCGCTTGGCTGCCGCAGGCCACGTCAATTTATCCTTCTGCTGGCTGCCGCAAGCCACGCCTCCGCATCCTTGCCCTCGGACCGGTACTTTTATACTACTGGCAAAGCGATGACATCGTTTATTTACCTTACCACCACGTATTTGAAATATATTCACAAGTACAGGTTTCTTATGATTCGACAGTTTTTGCTGATTGCTTTGTTTGAGAGCAAAAAACACATACGTCGTGGAAAGATACGCTTAGGACGTAAAATATAAAAGGCACTGAAAAATTAATTATTAATGATTCGATCACGAAGTATATAGGAAACCGATGCCAGAACCAGGGTTGGCTTCAGCATTCGTTGCGCCCGGTTCGACCATATTTGTTGAAGCCCCCCCACCCCCAATTTTTTTGTGGGGTGTGCGTGTGCTGTATTGTATGATTTTTTTCAGCCACACATGATAAATATGCCAAATAAATATTAGTCTCGTGCATTGATCCGAAGGTCAACTCCAAAAAGAACGCTCCTTATCTGGAAAATGTTCATCTACACTTGAAAAGTGTCATTTTAGCTCACCAATATTTTGTCTATTTCCAGCGTTATCAACGGATTTTTCATTATTACAACAAGTTTTAATCATTTTGTTAATTAAATGGCTTCAAGTTCAACGCAGTTCTTTAAAGAGCAATGCATTTTATTTCTGTAGTATATAGCCGAACATTAAACTGGAAAGACTTGCGTAACCATGGTAGTGCTCTTACGTTTTGTTTAACGATAAAGAACGAGCTTTCTTTTCCTTTCCTTATTTTTTTTTTTTTTTTTTGGGTACATTTTTCTTTGAAGAAATACTGCCCCCGGGGGAGAGATTCAGTATAGTTGTGCAAAATAATTTTCAGTAGAAATGTAAAATAAATGCACACCCATTTAAAATGTAAACCTCCAATCCATCCATGTTGATGTGGTATGCCAGATGCGAAGCCAATTTATCCAAAGACCCTCCCCTGTCATCGTACTTTCATACCCTATAGCACTCCAGACCATATTGCCTCATGTTGATGTGGTATGCCAGATGCGAAGACACTTTTCCCGAAGTCTCTCCCACTGTCATCGTACTTTCATACCCGATAGCACTCCAGGCCATATTGCCTCATATTGGTGTGGTATGCCAGGTGCGAAGACACTTTTCCCGAAGCCTTTCCCCCTGTCATCGTACTTTCATACCCGATAGCACTCCAGGCCATATTGCCTCATATTGATGTGGTATGCCAGGTGTGAAGACACTTTTCCCGGAGCCTCTCCCCTGTCATCGTACTTTCATACCCGATAGCACTCCAGGCCATATTGCCTCATATTGATGTGGTATGCCAGGTGCGAAGACACTTTTCCCGAAGCCTTTCCCCCTGTCATCGTACTTTCATACCCGATAGCACTCCAGGCCATATTGCCTCATGTTGATGTGGTATGCCAGGTGCGAAGGCACTTTTCCCGAAGTCTCTCCTCCTGTCATCGTACTTTCATACCCGATAGCACTCCAGGCCATATTGCCTCATGTTGATGTGGTATGCCAGGTGTGAAGGCACTTTTCCCGGAACCTCTCCTCCTGTCATCGTACTTTCATACCCGATAGCACTCCAGGCCATATTGCCTCATATTGATGTGGTATGCCAGGTGCGAAGGCACTTTTCCCGAAGTCTCTCCCACTGTCATCGTACTTTCATACCCGATAGCACTCCAGGCCATATTGCCTCATGTTGATGTGGTATGCCAGGTGCGAAGGCACTTTTCCCGAAGTCTCTCCTCCTGTCATCGTACTTTCATACCCGATAGCACTCCAGGCCATATTGCCTCATGTTGATGTGGTATGCCAGGTGTGAAGACACTTTTCCCGGAACCTCTCCTCCCTGTCATCGTACTTTCATACCCGATAGCACTCCAGGCCATATTGCCTCATATTGATGTGGTATGCCAGGTGCGAAGGCACTTTTCCCGAAGCCTCTCCTCCTGTCATCGTACTTTCATACCCGATAGCACTCCAGGCCATATTGCCTCATATTGATGTGGTATGCCAGGTGCGAAGACACTTTTCCCGAAGCCTTTCCCTCCTGTCATCGTACTTTCATACCCGATAGCACTCCAGGCCATATTGCCTCATGTTGATGTGGTATGCCAGGTGCGAAGGCACTTTTCCCGAAGCCTCTCCCCCTGTCATCGTACTTTCATACCCGATAGCACTCCAGGCCATATTGCCTCATATTGATGTGGTATGCCAGGTGCGAAGACACTTTTCCCGAAGCTTGAGACCCGTTATATGAACTGAACACAAAAAGCAGAGATGAGTTTGACATGAAGCCAAATTAAAATTTTGTGAAAGGCCCTGTATTTATTTACATGGACCTTTAGAAGTTAGGGAAAAGTAAATTGATTTGCATAACAGAGAAACATGAATTATATGACTTAAATATGCATTTAAATTTCGCAGCTCTAACTAGGCCTTCAATTCACTACAGTTTTACATGAGCAGCACACATAACTGGCTTACAATATAACCCAATTTATCACTAGAGGGGTGCGTTTTCTTAATTACATTACATGATTCATTTTGCTACTGTTAGCCATGAAAACAAAAATAATTTAAGGCTGTCTTTGAATGAGTGTAACAGAAATTCTCTCATATATCTGTAATGCAAATTCTTTTGTACACATTTTCTCGAAAACTATTACTTTGTAAAGTTTGAAATTTTGCACACAAATAAAAACTACCCATAGCTAATACGTGTCACAGTTATTTTTCCGAAAAATTTGTTAGAATGTTTTTTAAAATTCAATTTATCTGACTCCAAAGTATTCCAATTTGGCGCTAGATGGCGCCAGAAGTTAGCTTGACAGTGTTTCTGTGTGGAAGACACGAAATCTCTCATTTCTGTCTGATTTCTTTAAATATCTAGGCCAAATAGAAATCAAAGAATGGGCACTGAAGTGAGATTGGAATCTTGTCTTCTATAGATCATCTTAAATTCTACTGTACGTTCATTTTTTGAAGAGAAAATGTGTACATTACCAGAAAACACTTGAATTTGAGACTAAAAACTACGCCCACCTACTAAGCTCCACTCCCAAACAATGTCATTGGTTAAAACGCAACAGCGCGTATTTTGTTTTTTCATTGTGGAGCCAACGACAGACCGCTTCCATTGTGAATATGGTAAGGTCTTCAGTCATTCGCTGAAGCCAACTTCTGGGACAATCCCTCAAGACGTAAAAGCCACGCCCAATGGGTGATATTTTGCGCCATCTATTGCAGAAAATGAAGCCTAACACTCATTCAAAGACAGCATTAACTGACTGAGTGTCGGGGAATGTGATCATCAAACACAGAAAACAAAAATTTTATATGCATGTATTAATTCATTAGCATTTATTAATTCTAATGTTGTTTACGCCAGGGACTTCCTTTAATTTATTCAAGCATTTTTCTTTTCAGAAGCATAAACCTTTTGTTACTGTAAGGAGGCCAGGATACATACACTACTTCGACCAAAAATATATAAAAACGCAAATGTTAAATTTGTACTAGCTGTACTACATCAAGTAAGACCTAACAATCAGAGGCGACTTTAGATCTTTTGGAGTTCTAGGCGCTAAAAGTTCAGCCTTCCCCCCCTCCCCTCCATCTTATCGCTTCCATATCACTTTCCTATCGGGCTGTCTAGCCCAAATCTCCTAGCTTCCTATTTTGTAGAGGCTGTTTAAGATCTGGGTTCAGACACTCCCTTCCTAAAATACTCTACATATGACATGACCTGACCTGATCCTGTGGCGAACGATTCGCTAAATTGAAGAGATTCATTCGTAAATGGCATAGACTAATGACAAGAAAAACTGAAATCCAATTATTCGTTCTACTGTCCGGCTTTCTTGGTCGATGGCGTAGACTAATGCCATGAATCAAGAAAGCCAGACCGTAAGAATTTGATCAGTCAGTGCAGGAAAGCGAGAATGTGAAGAGTTTCTCGAAAGCAATGTTTCTTATTATTTTCATCGAAAAATTATGAAGGTCTGCATTTTTTTATTATGTCAAAAATATGCGTGAGATTTTTTTAAATACCTGCACTGCAGATATCAGAAACCAAAGCATAAGAATTAAACGCAAAAGGTCCGGTTTGAAAATGGAAAAGTAGAAACCACAGCTTTTCGAGTAAGAGTATCATTGAAACTTTTTATTGCTTTTTCAAAAGTTAGTTTTATGTCAATTTAAGGAATAGAAAAGGTGAGAATACCTGATAATTATCAATATTAAACCAAGGGAGGAGAAAGTAATAAGAAATCTTGCTGCAATGCAATATCAAGTTCTTTTAACACTGTTAAATAAGAAAAAGATAGTGTGATGTTCTGGAGTTTTTTTTTTCAGCCTAAATAACGCGACCGGTTGCAACTCTTCAATCTTTTTTTTGTGCGGTGGATAATTTTTCATACTCTCCCCTCCGTAAACAAACCCTCGAACCCTCCCTTTCGAGAAAATAGTTTTCTCGGAAAACTCTTGAGCGCCATCTACCGACAGACATTCTTATTTTTCTTAGTACTTTTTCATATTCATCACATTTCCCACCTTTCATTTTTAGAGTGTAATATACGTCTAAAGACGCAGCCTCTGGGAAAGTATACACAAAGAGTTCTCAGAAGTAAACATTAAATTTTGTGTTTTCTCTTTTAAGTTGCCGCTGTGAACAGGACGACTTCATCGGTCATCGGAAGAAAGGAAAATAAACGAAGTCGGAATTACGGACAAAGACACTATAGTCATTTATAAAAATTGCCGCAATGCGAAAATAATGAGTTGAGCATCAAATAAAAAGACGAATACGGTCTTCTGGTGGGAAACACAAAGTGACAAAATCCACATGATGAAAATTGTCTGCAGCCTTTGATGACTAGCAATAAAGTTGTATATCATACAGAGTGGTCTGTGTCGGTGAGTAGCAAAGCAACACAGAGAACCCAATGTGTGGTGTCAGCGCGTCATTGGAAAGGAAAGAAGAAATGAAAAACGTAATATGGAGAGCTCGTTTGATTTGCCGCAGGTAACCCACGTACGTGTTGCAGTTAGCCTGGGAACTCGAGTAACCTTGTAACACTTTGTTTTTTTTTATTGTATTTAGAGCAAGTTTTGAATTTATTACATTTTTTACATCTATGACATAAATTACTCATTTTTGCGCGTATTTTACGCGTAACTTTTCAACCCTGGTGACGGTATAGCTTGAAAAATATTCGGACACCATAAAATAATAATTAGAAAAAAATTACTTTAGAAACGGGCTCTGGGCCCCGGTGCTACAGCAACCCTATCGTCAGGCCTGGCCTCCTGTAGAAATGGGCTCTGCCCCCCCTGCTACATCCCCCTCCTCTCGTCAGGCCTGGTTTTACCTGCCGTCCGGTGCAAGAACGCTTCGGGATACTGTTCACAATTGTTGTGTGTTACAATAAGTTAAGGCTCTACGAGACCCGCCATCTTGTATTGCTGCTTTCTCTTGTTAACCAACGGGCAAGCGTATTTCACAAATTGCTCGGGCAATTTTGCACATTTTGGAACACTGTTTGTGTCTAACGCAAGATATATGATAAATAAAGAGTTCCCTGGTTTCAGATTTTCATTTTGGACTGTTTAAGTATTTCTTATTAAAAAATAAAACTACGGAAGACGCCTTGGTACGACTTTCGCTGCAGATAAAAAATGAAGGGAAAGGTGAATAAAAATTCTGAAAACCAGGGAACTCTTTATTTATCATATATCTTGCGTTAGCCACAAACGGTGTTCCAAAATGTGCACAATTACCCGAGCAATTTGTGAAATACGCTTGCCCGTTGGTTAACAAGGGAAGGCACAATACAAGATGGCGGGTCTCGTAGAGCCTTAAGGACTCAATGCTGAGCATAAGTTAGAAAGTTCGTGTAGTTTTTTGAAACGCTGATTTCTGTTTTGGTAACGCTTGCAACAATTTGCAGTGATATTCAGCTTGTTATTTTGTGGATCAGAATACCCTCTGAAAACAACACTAAACCGCCTTTTAAGTGAATATTGAAACAACAAAAAGAAATGTCGCCAGCCAGCTCGCAGTACGGACACGCTACACTCAAGCAATGAGAGCAACTGAAGAACAAGCTGTTTCTTTGTGATAAGTCCGAAAATCTGTCGAATCTTTTATGCTTGATAACGATTTTAGAAATTCCAAAGTAATATTTAACCATTTGATGTTTCGTTAAATTTGGCGACACCTGATCGCTGTCACCAAATGGGTTATTGACATATCCACGTATAACATAATTAATTTGGATTTGCAAAAATAAAAATAATTCTGAGAAGGATAAAATTTCTTCCTGGATTAGTTTTATTTTTCTATAACTCCTTACGCCCGTCCCCAGAGTATAAGGTGAGGCCATGAGTCAATTAAAAAGTGAAACAAATTCTTTTTCCCTTTTATGTCTTTCTTTCCGTGAAACGTGTTTTTATTCCTTTGTCAAAACGTGTGACAAAGCGGTAAATTCTTAGTTTTCTGCAGGTAATTTGAATAGCTGTTAACAGTATAATTTGGCAGTAGTTCACTTTTCGTTTTCTTCATTCCTAGTGGAAGAGAAAGAATAGTGCACATAATTTTTCTATTATATTAATGAGAAAATGTAATACTTTTGTTCTTCTCTTTTGTATTCAGCATCTAAGTTCTATTCATATTAAGCGATTAAGTGTGATTGTAATAGTTTCATTTAACGTGTAATTGTCATAGTAATACACCGGTGAGCCATTAAATTATGACCACTCCCAACCTAGAGAAATCAGCGTGCCTGGATACCGAACGGTGGCGCAGGTGAAGTTCACAAAGCAGTATATATATTGTGACGTACCTGCCAGCAGGACGCACACGACATAAAGGCAGATAGTAGTCAGAACGAACGTGTGCGTAGCTCAATTGGTAGAGTGACTTATTCCGGAATGAGGGGACCCGGGTTTGAGCACCGGTGTGGACTAAAAGTGACGGAGAAATTTACTTCGTTATAATGGCGCCCGAACTTTCCGGATGACCCGGCCGTTCAAAATCTCGCAATGGTGTGATGTTATTTCCACACCGCGAGATAGGAAATATCAGAGAATACCTTCTCCAGCGTTTCGAAAAACAAATGTTTGTGACGTTGCATTCCACACACCAGATTGTCTGGGAGTTCTCAAGTGCACGTTCTACAGCGGATGGCTGCCTGCGACGATTCGTGGTCACGGCTGACCCGTGGGCCATGCCCCCGGCCCTCTTTCGGGGGGAGATGTGACGTACCTGCCAGCAGGACGCACACGACATAAAGGCAGATAGTAGTCAGAACGAACATCCGCGTAGCTCAATTGGTAGAGTGACTTATTCAGGAGTGAGGGGAACCGGATTCGAGCCCCGGCGTGGATAAAAATGACGGAGAGATCTACTTCGTTATAATATATACAACCCGAGAACCGGCTTTCGGTTAGTAGAGTGTTCGGAGTCAGAATGGGAAAAGCATTACGATTTATCGGAGTTTGATAAAGGTCAAATTGTGATGGCACCGGCGCCTCGGAACTACGATCTCGGAAACAGCGTAGGTTGTTCACATGCCGCTGTTGTGAGTACGTATCAAAAGTGGTGCACATATGGCTAAAGGACGAATCGCCGTCCAGTCGTGTGTCGTCCACAGCTCAGTGATGCCAGATTGGAGCGAAGACTGTCGCGCATTGTTCACAGCGACCGCAGGACCACAGTGCCACAAATCACTAGCAGCTACAACAGTGGTGATCAGGGCAACGTGTCACAACACACAGTTCATCGCAGCCTTCTGCGCATGGGCCTGCGTAGCCAAAGATCCACCCGAGTCCCCATGCTCACTGCACGTCATAGTCAACAACTCATGAAATTGGCCCAAGATAATCGAGATTGGACCGTAGATGATTGGAAGAAAGTGGCCTGGTCATAATGTAATTGCTCATTATACTAGAAGTGCTTCTATCATATTTTGAGAAAGCACGTTATTTAAGCTCATTTAATTCCTCAAGGCCACCAACAATTTCGTTCTTGTCTAGTTTCTGTCCCTTCCCTCTGGGTGTGTACTGTTCAAAAACATTTTTACCCTGCTAACCATTCCATGAAAGCTCAACGGAGAGTACAGTAAAGTTAACATTCCAACGGAATCTGTCTGTCTGTACTTTTTTTTAGTACAGAATGTAATCATACAATACGTAAATTTATTATTCTCCTGGGTTCGTTTTCAAAAATAAGATAAGTCAACAGTGTAACGTTTGTCGACAGAAATATTGATGTTGGCTGGCACAATTGTTACTATTCCAACTCTGGAATTTTCTCATTTCAGAAGAGAGGAATTCGAATAAAGATTGGCTCCACCCGAATTTTCAAAAAAACCTGATTTTTCAGATTTTATGATACATGGCAGAATTCAGAAGAAATCGTATTTTCTTCGCTTACCGACTTTACATCCAGAAGTGTATGTTAAGCTCTTTCATCGTATGGCTAAACCATAAAGAAAGGATATATAGAGAAGACACTGGCTGTATAAAGCTGAAACTCATGACGTCATGAAGTCGACTGCAGCGCACCAGCGACCTAAAACAGAACTACAGTTGATTGACAGCTGGTTTCCCAGGGAACACCCAAGAACCACGTGATTTTTGTCCGAACGAATGTTTTTACTTTGACTTTTGACTTTGGCTTGCTATCCGGCAGTGTTTAAGATGAATACACGCAATACTTTAATAATTTTAAGATTCTTTTCAGTTTTCAATTCCTCTGGCGTTCTAATAAGTGGTATTATTTTGCTTATTACTTACTGATCGTATAGTTTTCCTTACAGAATTCATAACTTTTGGGTTTTTACGTGTCTGTTGTTCATCTGATCATCTCCGAGCGCTGGGTTCCGGTAGCAACTACTGCCGACGTCACATTTTGCTTCTGTTTTAGGTCCGTGGGGGCGCCACTTTCTAAGTGAGGAATTTCCATGGGCTCTTATGTCTGTTTCCACTCTATATATCCTTCTTTTATGATTGTTACTATTCCAACTCTCGAATTTTCTCATTTCAGAAGCGAGAAATTCGAATAAAGATTGTCTCCTCCCGAATTTTCAAAAAACCTGATTTTTCAGATTTTATGACACAATAGCAGAACTCAGAAGAAACCGTATTTTCTTCGCTTACCAACTTTACATCCAGAAGTGTCTGTTAAGCTCTTTCATCGTATGGCTAAACAAATTCGAAATTATATTTGCTATTTCAGCACAGTTGCAGTTTACCAACACTTTTTGATTTCTCGTGATTCAATGAGATTTTTTCTTTTGAAACAATACAAATATTCATAAGTATACAATTTATATGAAATGTTGTTGACAGTGATGCATATTTTCTCAGGAACTCCGGACGGATTTCGAAAAATCGTCACCACCACTTTTACTGACAGTAGCAGTAACTGCTTCCAAGTATTTCGCCGATAAGGCATATGTCGTTGCAGATCTAGCCGAGTAAGATTTTTTTATTTTTTGCTTTATTTTCTTGCTATGAATTGGTTGCATTTAGTTTTTAGCAATGGTAAAAAAATTGAATTTTTCAGGATTTCACGTATCTTATCGTAGACGTTTAGATAGTATGAGAAACAAATTACATATTTTACATTAAGGGTAATCAATCAACTTACGGCCTGTGAAAAGTTTTAATATGGTTCTTGAGAACATATATATCAACAAAAATGATAGAGAAAGAAACGCAGAAGTAAATCTTCCATGGAGACTAGTGTAAACCAGTTGGCCTCGAAGATCTCAACAGAACAACACGCCAACGGACGAACATGAAACTAATATGCCGTAACTGTGAAAGTCTAGCTAGGTATCTATCTAGAGCAATGGTTCTCCAACTTCTGACACCGCGGAGCCCTTTTCACCCGAGGACGAGGCTGCGTAGCCCCAACATTTTTTCTATGCCAGTGTTTATGTTCAGTGCAAAATTGTGTTTATACGGGCAATGAGGATGTAAGAATTTCACTTCTGACAAATCTGAATGGTACTGGTTTCACTTCTGAGAAATATTGGTTTTATTTAACAAAAAGCATATGTAACACTTTTAGTGTTTCTGATATATTCTAGTATTCTTTCATAATAACACCAACAAAGATCAATGAAGAAAGAAAATGCTATTACAAATGAGTGACTAAGAAAAAAATGATTGAATTACTGACCTCAATGCGACGAATGTGCAGTGCGTTCTTCTCCTTACAAAGTTCTCCCACGTCCGGCTCTATGGAGGAGAGTTGCAGACTCATGCCCGGCTCTGCATCCACTCTGTTGCGGTACTTGGATTTTGGGCAAACATAAGTTGAGAAGCCAGTCTCGCACAGATACGTACTGCCGCCCCGGTGGCTCAGTGGTCTTAGCGATGGCCTCTGATCATTCGTCCGAAAGGGGTCCGGGTTCGAATCCCGGTGAGGCATGGATGTTGTGTTTGTCTTACGGCACTGGCTGATTATAGCCCATTGAGATGCTCACGGTGGTCGTTAAACCTCCAATGAAAAAACAAAAACAAAAAAAAAACAGATACGTACTCAAAGGGAAGGAGTATTCTAACGGTTTTCTGTGATAAACATGGGTACTGTTTCTTGACGCTGCACCAAAATTCGCCTAATGGTAGTTGATCAAACGCTACCTTTTCAGAAATGTCAGATCGATAAGATTTTCATATTCACTGCAGTCACGCTGCGAGGCTTGTGTTTAACTGCAAACGGATCTTTTACCCATGTATAATTTTCTAAATTCTCGTGCATTACATTTGGGAAGTACTGAAAGAGGACATCACTTATTTCTTGTAGGTGCTGGGTGAATTCTCCAAAATTCGCATGCATTACATTTGAGCAGTACTGCAAGAGGACATCACTTATTTCTTGTAGGTGCTGGGTGAATTCTCCAAAATTCTCGTGCATTACATTTGGGAAGTACTGCAAGAGGGCATCACTTATTTCTTGTAGGTGCTGGGTGAATTCTCCAAAATTCTCGTGCATTACATTTGGGAAGTACTGCAAGAGGGCATCACTTATTTCTTGTAGGTGCTGGGTGAATTCTCCAAAATTATCGTGCATTACATTTGGGAAGTACTGCAAGAGGACATCACTTATTTCTTGTAGGTGCTGGGTGAATTCTCCAAAATTCTCGTGAATTACATTTGGGAAGTACTGCAAGAGGGCATTACTTATTTCTTGTAGGTGCTGGGTGAATTCTCCAAAATTCGCATGCATTACATTTGGGAAGTACTGCAAGAGGACATCACTTATTTCTTGTAGGTGCTGGGTGAATTCTCCAAAATTCTCGTGCATTACATTTGGGAAGTACTGCAAGAGGGCATCACTTATTTCTTGTAGGTGCTGGGTGAATTCTCCAAAATTCTCGTGCATTACATTTGGGAAGTACTGCAAGAGGGCATCACTTATTTCTTGTAGGTGCTGGGTGAATTCTCCAAAATTCTCGTGCATTACATTTGGGAAGTACTGCAAGAGGACATCACTTATTTCTTGTAGGTGCTGGGTGAATTCTCCAAAATTCTCGTGCATTACATTTGGGAAGTACTGCAAGAGGGCATCACTTATTTCTTGTAGGTGCTGGGTGAATTCTCCAAAATTCTCGTGCATTACATTTGGGAAGTACTGCAAGAGGACATCACTTATTTCTTGTAGGTGCTGGGTGAATTCTCCAAAATTCTCGTGCATTACATTTGGGAAGTACTGCAAGAGGACATCACTTATTTCTTGTAGGTGCTGGGTGAATTCTCCAAAATTCTCGTGCATTACATTTGGGAAGTACTGCAAGAGGACATCACTTATTTCTTGTAGGTGCTGGGTGAATTCTCCAAAATTCTCGTGCATTACATTTGGGAAGTACTGCAAGAGGACATCACTTATTTCTTGTAGGTGCTGGGTGAATTCTCCAAAATTCTCGTGCATTACATTTGGGAAGTACTGCAAGAGGACATCACTTATTTCTTGTAGGTGCTGGGTGAATTCTCCAAAATTCTCGTGCATTACATTTGGGAAGTACTGCAAGAGGACATCACTTATTTCTTGTAGGTGCTGGGTGAATTCTCCAAAATTCTCGTGCATTACATTTGGGAAGTACTGCAAGAGGACATCACTTATTTCTTGTAGGTGCTGGGTGAATTCTCCAAAATTCTCGTGCATTACATTTGGGAAGTACTGCAAGAGGACATCACTTATTTCTTGTAGGTGCTGGGTGAATTCTCCAAAATTCTCGTGCATTACATTTGGGAAGTACTGCAAGAGGACATCACTTATTTCTTGTAGGTGCTGGGTGAATTCTCCAAAATTCTCGTGCATTACATTTGGGAAGTACTGCAAGAGGACATCACTTATTTCTTGTAGGTGCTGGGTGAATTCTCCAAAATTCTCGTGCATTACATTTGGGAAGTACTGCAAGAGGACATCACTTATTTCTTGTAGGTGCTGGGTGAATTCTCCAAAATTCTCGTGCATTACATTTGGGAAGTACTGCAAGAGGACATCACTTATTTCTTGTAGGTGCTGGGTGAATTCTCCAAAATTCTCGTGCATTACATTTGGGAAGTACTGCAAGAGGACATCACTTATTTCTTGTAGGTGCTGGGTGAATTCTCCAAAATTCTCGTGCATTACATTTGGGAAGTACTGCAAGAGGACATCACTTATTTCTTGTAGGTGCTGGGTGAATTCTCCAAAATTCTCGTGCATTACATTTGGGAAGTACTGCAAGAGGACATCACTTATTTCTTGTAGGTGCTGGGTGAATTCTCCAAATATCTCGTGCATTACATTTGGGAAGTACTGCAAGAGGACATCACTTATTTCTTGTAGGTGCTGGGTGAATTCTCCAAAATTCTCGTGCATTACATTTGGGAAGTACTGCAAGAGGACATCACTTATTTCTTGTAGGTGCTGGGTGAATTCTCCAAAATTCTCGTGCATTACATTTGGGAAGTACTGCAAGAGGACATCACTTATTTCTTGTAGGTGCTGGGTGAATTCTCCAAAATTCTCGTGCATTACATTTGGGAAGTACTGCAAGAGGACATCACTTATTTCTTGTAGGTGCTGGGTGAATTCTCCAAAATTCTCGTGCATTACATTTGGGAAGTACTGCAAGAGGACATCACTTATTTCTTGTAGGTGCTGGGTGAATTCTCCAAAATTCTCGTGCATTACATTTGGGAAGTACTGCAAGAGGACATCACTTATTTCTTGTAGGTGCTGGGTGAATTCTCCAAAATTCTCGTGCATTACATTTGGGAAGTACTGCAAGAGGACATCACTTATTTCTTGTAGGTGCTGGGTGAATTCTCCAAAATTCTCGTGCATTACATTTGGGAAGTACTGCAAGAGGACATCACTTATTTCTTGTAGGTGCTGGGTGAATTCTCCAAAATTCTCGTGCATTACATTTGGGAAGTACTGCAAGAGGACATCACTTATTTCTTGTAGGTGCTGGGTGAATTCTCCAAAATTCTCGTGCATTACATTTGGGAAGTACTGCAAGAGGACATCACTTATTTCTTGTAGGTGCTGGGTGAATTCTCCAAAATTCTCGTGCATTACATTTGGGAAGTACTGCAAGAGGACATCACTTATTTCTTGTAGGTGCTGGGTGAATTCTCCAAAATTCTCGTGCATTACGTTTGGGAAGTACTGCAAGAGGACATCACTTATTTCTTGTAGGTGCTGGGTGAATTCTCCAAAATTCTCGTGCATTACATTTGGGAAGTACTGCAAGAGGACATCAATTATTTCTTGTAGGTGCTGGGTGAATTCTCCAAAATTCTCGTGCATTACATTTGGGAAGTACTGCAAGAGGACATCACTTATTTCTTGTAGGTGCTGGGTGAATTCTCCAAATATCTCGTGCATTACATTTGAGCAGTACTGCAAGAGGACATCACTTATTTCTTGTAGGTGCTGGGTGAATTCTCCAAAATTCTCGTGCATTACATTTGGGAAGTACTGCAGGAGGACATGACTTATTTCTTGTAGGTGCTGGGTGAATTCTCCAAAATTCTCGTGCATTACATTTGGGAAGTAGTGCAAGAGGACATCACTTATTTCTTGTAGGTGCTGGGTGAATTCTCCAAAATTATCGTGCATTACATTTGGGAAGTACTGCAGGAGGTCATCACTTATTTCTTGTAGGTGCTGGGTGAATTCTCCAAAAAATCTTGTCAGATTCACCGATGCTTCCTTCAAGATCTTCCACGAAGTCTGTAAGTGTCGGGAAGCTATCAACCTTGCGGTTTCGGAAACATATGTACTGCCCAGAACTGCACCTTTTTCTGGAAAGCGGGAGTTTTGTCACAGGTCTTGAAAACAGTAGCATTCTTTCCTTGGGGACATAGGTTAACTTCATTAATTTTTGTAAATATATCAGCAAAATATGCAAGTCTAAACAACCACACAGAGGCTTAACTAGGGCGGGGCAGGCTGTCCCGGACGCAGCTCAAGATAGTGCGCAAAAATCATCGCTTTCAATCTGATTGAAACTGGAACCGAAACTTTTGCTCCAGTTGTCGGTACAAATTTCTTCCTCAAACTGTTTAAGGGTTGTTAGTTGCTCACATTCGGAAATGAAGGTTTAGTCCGTCTAACTGAAGAACGACGGCCTTCGCTGAAAGCAATGGGGCCAGTAATATTTCTTCATTTGGACGGAGACTACACTTACGCTGCAAGGTAAGGATGTCGTGTAGTCACATCGTTTAAGATTCTCTGCCGGCTATTCAATTAATACTGTGGCCACGAACCACGACTGCCCACTACATTCGGTCCGTTAAATGAGGTACCGAAGGTCCGAACTGCGAAGCAGTTGTGAAAATTTGCACAAACAGTCACGTTTTGATCGTGCCTCCTACGTATAGACAGCGTTTCGGTACGACATTAATTTTGGTTTGTCGAGCAATGTATGCTTGTGTGTGTGTGTGTGTGTATTAGGCAAATGGGGGCTCAATATTTTGTGGTTTGCCCCGGGTGCAGAAATGCCTAGTTACGCCCCTGCAACCACAGGTTATCATTCAGCCGTTCTTCCAAGCTGAAGCAGTGACCAATAAGGAAAACGCGCACTTCAGCTCTCATTTTAAACAACCGCACTGTTTTCCGACGAGACAACCACCGCACTTCTGAGTGGAGCACCATGGATGTGCGAATACTTCCTATATCGTCGTACAGAATCTGCAATAACCGTGCATTAAGCGGTCAGAATTTTACAAAATTCTTTATTTTCACAGCATCATCGAGGACTGGTCTAAGAGAAGTAGACTGTTGTGATTTTTAGAGAGGTGGAAATATTAAATTAAATAGAACACCAACTCCCCAATTGCTCAGTACGCAGTAGAAAAAATACTTCTCTGCTATTCTTCATTCGTGGTAAAGAAATGTATGCTTAACAGTAAAAATAGAACAGATGAATGACTTCATGCAAGCAATAATAAACTTTTATACAGACCTGAGTTGTGGCAGTAAAAAAATTATATTTAATGATAATATGAAATGATGACAAGAAGATTATTCATTTGATGAAAGTACATCTGCAAGTTGATATACTATTAGTGGAACTGAAGATCAATCGAACATACGACATGTTTACTGGCCATAAAAACACTTCAGTTCATCACGCACAAAACTCTTTGTAAGTAGACAGAATCTATGTAGAAACAGTATAAAGCGTTCTGTAATTTGCAGATATTAAACATCTTGCAAAATAGTTCTCGTTCCAATTAAAAAGGAGTAGTTCTATTTTACAGAACATAGACGGAACGTCACAGACACCCTTTCTCACGCAAGCAAAGAAGGCAACAACAACAACGCTGTTTTTAGAAGAAGGCTCAAGTCTCGACTTCACCTACGTCACAGATCACGTGAGAGGAAGATGCACGCGTCGTGACGTTTCAAGGTTGGCTACGTATAGTTACGTCACAGAGTTGCGTCTGGCACGTAGCAATTCATTTTGGAGCCTTTTTAAGATTCCCGTCTGACGATCTGCGTTTTTTTTTTTATCGCTGAGAGGCTGTGATTCCAACATAGGCATCTTTTTCGTAGCAAGTGTATGCCGGTGAAGAATGCAATGACTGCTGCTGGAGTTTTTGGCAGTTAGTTTGATTTGTGTAATGGCAACTAAAAGTTTCCCAACCGTTGCTGCCCCGCCGTCTGTTCTCCAAGGAGGTCTTTGAACTGTGCAGATCACAGAGAATGGAGAGACAGAGCGTGCACAAGCCAGAGTTATGGAAATTGGTGGGCGGGGAAAAAGAACGATAGCAGAGCACCGTCGGCGCTTTATGGAACTAAACCCCACGTGCTCTCTGACGTAACGTCCCTACTGTAACGCTCATAATTCGAAATTGGTTACTTTGCTTGTTATTACTACCGTTACCACTGTGGGATTCTGTGATTATAACAACGCTGTTCGTTATTTCGTAGAAGTTATTTTCGGCGGATAATTATTTCATCTTTTATATGTAGGAAATCTTTGTCTATTTTTTAACTGTTAAAAATCGATATAAGTAAAATTTATATCAGAGTAGAGCCCTTACTGTATTTTGTTTTTCGTAATTCCATTTGATCCTTCGGGCAGATGTTTACAGATGTTTGATTCGTGATACAATTATGTCAGTTTGTTACTTTTTATTTGCCATTGCTTTGATATTTTTCCGTTTATTTTCAAATTCCGGCAGTAGTATGTTGCGTTGACGAAGGTCTGCATTTTGAGAACGAAAGCCGCTACAGATTTATTAGTTTCTTTTAAGTCAGAGTTAGTACTTTATTTCTCAGTATAATTCCCGACTGCAAAGTGCTGTTCTTACGATTAAGAATATACGCCTAATTCCGTTGCACCTACCGCAAAATTCCTCGGTCAATCACGCTACAGTGAACCTAACAACTCGGGAAGTAAGGAAAATGGCGGCTCTCGCAGGGAAGGAAAGTCGCGAGAGACATTTGTAAACAAGTGGGAGGAGCGTAGTTGTGACGTCACTTTTAGTTCTCATTAACAGGCCGTGGGGCCGCTAACGTCTATGTGAGTTTAACATTATGCTGTTGCCATCGGACAAAGTGGAGAATTTCCTTTACGATCTTCTAGAGTGCACACTCTGTACCTCTCTTCTCTGTGGTGCAGATATCAATACACCTGTCCCACGTTAAGACATGTTCTTCGAAAAAACTATTCAGGAATGTGCTGATAAAGCCGTCTCCGCCACGATATTGAACATTGAACATAGGCTTCAGTCAAAGTGAATGATGAGTCACCTTAATTACATTATGAAAAAATAATAAAATTATGAATATTGGTTAAAACATCACACGAGATTCATTTCTTACGCTATGGAACTTGCTGCAAGGACTTTCTGTGGTTTTAGACGAAGCTTAGCTCTAGAAACAACGCACCTGAATTTCTTGTTGAATTGTAGGGACTTCTGGTGACACCTAAATATTTAGTTATCAGCTGTCAACCTGTTTCAGGAGGGATGCTACCGTTTTGGCCACTGCACAAATCAAGAGACTGCCGTCGGAGAAAAGGTTGAAACGAGGGCTGATTGACTTTCTTAACCGTAAAACATTTCTAGCTTATTCCCACTTGAACGAAAAAAAAAACATATAAAGTCATCCTGGACCGATTACTTATTAAGTATTTATCTTCTATAGATACAGAAGCCAAAAAATTTTAATCCAGGCATATTAAAAAACTTTGAAATTTGGTATCGGACGAAACACAATCCAGAAAATTTCAACGGAGACAAAAAAAGTGACGTTCATCAACATCAACAGAATTTAACCTATCTCAATCTACGTTCTTATCAACTTAACGATTTGCAAGTTTCAGCGTTACATAAAAGGGCCAAAATACGCTTACCCTGAAACACACACCAATAAACTCCGGATAATACCTCATGTTGAAAACATTGTGCGTGCCGTACCAAATACAGAGCGAAATCAAGTTAGGCTTAAAGTAGCTGGAGCTTCCTCAAAGCAAATGTCAAAATTTGAAGACCGACAACTTAAATCTGAATCGGCACAACTTAAATCTGAATCGGCACAACTTAAATCTGAATCGGCACAACTTAAATCTGAATCGGCACAACTTAAATCTGAATCGGCGCAGCTTAAATCTGAATCGGCACAACTTAAATCTGAATCGGCACAACTTAAATCTGAATCGGCACAATTTAAATCTGAATCGACACAACTTAAATCTGAATCGGCACAATTTAAATCTGAATCGACACAACTTAAACAGCTATTTGATACTGTGGCTGCAAGCCACGACTGACCGACAACTTTAATCTGAATCGGCACAACTTAAATCTGAATCGACACAACTTAAACAGATATTTGATACTGTGGCTGCAGGCCACGACTGACCGACAACTTTAATCTGAATCGGCACAACTTAAATCTGAATCGACACAACTTAAACAGATATTTGATACTGTGGCTGCAAGACACGACTGCCCACTACAACTTCATTCAGCTATTTGATACTGTGGCTGCAAGCCACGACTGACCGACAACTTTAATCTGAATCGGCACAACTTAAATCTGAATCGACACAACTTAAACAGATATTTGATACTGTGGCTGCAAGACACGACTGCCCACTACAACTTCATTCAGCTATTTGATACTGTGGCTGCAAGCCACGACTGACCGACAACTTTAATCTGAATCGGCACAACTTAAATCTGAATCGACACAACTTAAACAGATATTTGATACTGTGGCTGCAAGACACGACTGCCCACTACAACTTCATTCAGCTATTTGATACTGTGGCTGCAAGCCACGACTGACCGACAACTTTAATCTGAATCGGCACAACTTAAATCTGAATCGACACAACTTAAACAGATATTTGATACTGTGGCTGCAAGACACGACTGCCCACTACAACTTTATTCAGCTATTTGATACTGTGGCTGCAAGCCACGACTGACCGACAACTTTAATCTGAATCGGCACAACTTAAATCTGAATCGACACAACTTAAACAGATATTTGATACTGTGGCTGCAAGACACGACTGCCCACTACAACTTTATTCAGCTATTTGATACTGTGGCTGCAAGACACGACTGCCCACTACAACTTTATTCAGCTATTTGATACTGTGGCTGCAAGACACGACTGCCGACTACAACTTTATTCAGCTATTTGATACTGTGGCTGCAAGCCACGACTGACCGACAACTTTAATCTGAATCGACACAACTTAAACAGCTATTTGATACTGTGGCTGTGAGCCACGACTGCTCACTACATTCGGTCCGTTAAATGAGGTACCGAAGGTCCGAACTCCGAAGCAGTTGTGAAAATTTGCAGAAATTTTCGATATAGCAATAGTGACAGCAGACAAAACTAACCAAATTGTCACTATGAATGCCTATGATTATCACTCCAAAGTTCTGGAAACAATTACAAAAATACCACACCGTATCATTAAGACGGACCCTACCGCAGCCATTGTTGGGGCACTTAGGTAACTGAAGAACCACGGAAATTTTCCCACTTGGTTCACACGAGCATTACAAACTCCTAATGGTCCACGAATTCCAGAATTGTTTGGAAAGATAAAAGTACATAAAGTACCTTTATCTTCCAACAACGAATAGCAACTGAAAAATTGTTCTACCGACACCGCTGGGATCGAACCCCAGATCTATCGATAACTAGCCGAGTGCGTTTGCTTTACGCTACGGTGTCAACAATTCCCAGTGCTATTCGTGGTTTATCAGTCAGCATCTGACTACAAAAATCCATATTGATGGGCTCAGCAACTTGATGTGTCGCCATCTAGTGGCATTCAACAAAGAAAGCTGTTTAATTACAGCTGATAAATCCAAAGGCCGGTAGAAATGGTGAATACAGCTTGCTTTGTTGAATGCCACTAGATGGCGATACATCAAGTTGCTGAGCCCATCAATATGGATTTGTGTAGTCAGATGCTGACTGATAAACCACGAATAGCACTGAGAATTGTTGGCACCGTAGCGTAAAGCGAACGCACTCGGCTAGTTATCGAGAGATCTGGGGTTCGATTCCAGCGGTGTTGGAAGAACAATTTTTCAGTTGCTATTCGTTGTTTGTAAAATAACGTGGACAGAGCGATGACATCGTATATTTACATTATCTCCACGTATTTGAAATAACGTATATTCACATAAAGTGGGATTAACTATTCGGCCTCTTGTTTCAGGATGTGCCAAACCTTTAAGACCTCTCGAAAAGGCACTGGCGACTTTTTTTTTTTTTGATTGGAGGTTTAACGACCACCGTGAGCAACTCAATGGGCTATAACTAGTCGCCCGTCCCTAATTTAGGGTCACTGGTTCCAGGAAAGGGAGAGAGCCAGTACCGTAAGACAAACACAACATCCATGCCTCACCGGGATTCGAACCCGGACCCCTCACGGACGAATGATCAAAGGCCATCGCCTTAGACCACTGCGCCACCGGGGCGGCCACTGGCGACTTTTCTAACACCTTTAACTAAACTCAGTAACCAGCTCCACAGAAGTAGTAAAGAGGATTCGGAACTATGCACCGACAAGCTCTCCATTTGTTTTTGCTTCACTGGATGTCATGTCACTCTTCCCAAGTGTCCCAGTAAAATTTTCTCATGAAATTATCAAATCAAAATTACTTACATAGAACAATTTCCCAGCGCGAGAAGTCCAAGCTATTTTAAGTGTTTTACGATTGGTATTTAACAGAACATACTTCAAGTTCCAAAAAAAAGAATTTATCAGCAGACTGAGGGAGCCCCCGTGGGCTCCCCACTCTCCCCAGTTTTAGCTGAGATTTTTCTACAAAATCTCAAGGAGTAAAGCGATGCAAGATACAGCTTTAAAGCCGAGTCTATATCTTCGTTACATAGACGACATCCTCATCTTTTGGACACATGGTCAAGACTCCCTTCACAAATTTGCAGAAGCAATGTCTTCAAAGATTGACAGCATCAATTTCACTATTGAACTTGAACAAAATCACTCTTCATCTTTTTTGAACTTGATGCAACAAAGAGATGATACAACACAGACTGTTTCATATTCCGTTTACCGGAAATGAACTGCATTCCCCATTTTCATTCCATTTCACTCAACACACCTCACATCGTACAAGTTTTCTTCTTTTGCTTTTCTAATCCGAAGAGCGTATACCTATTCCTGCAGTAATGTAGCTAGACAACGTGAACTTAATAAAATTGTGGACATAGCTGGAGGCCATGGATATTCTATGGATGTGATACACCGAATTCATAGGAAAATTAGAAGTTCCGCAAGCACCACAACAAAATACAAGGAAATACATTGGTTATGAATATATATAGGAATGCTTATAATGTTAAGTAATTAGTTAACATTCTAGGCAACATTGGCAAAGATTATGAATATATGAGCATTAACACATGACTTTCTTTTTTTTTTTTTTTTTTTTTGGTTGGAGGTTTAACGACCACCGTGAGCAACTCAATGGGCTATAAGCAGTCGCCCGTCCCTAATTTAGGGTCACTGGTTCCAGGGAAGGGAGAGAGCCAGTGCCGTAAGACAAACACAACATCCATGCCTGACCGGGATTCGAACCCGGACCCCTTACGGACGAATGATCAGAGGCCAGCGCCTTAGACCACTGCGCCACCGGGGCGGCGATTGGAGGTTTAACGACCACCGTGAGCAACTCAATGGGCTATAAGCAGTCGCCCGTCCCTAATTTAGGGTCACTGGTTCCAGGGAAGGGAGAGAGCCAGTGCCGTAAGACAAACACAACATCCATGCCTGACCGGGATTCGAACCCGGACCCCTTACGGACGAATGATCAGAGGCCAGCGCCTTAGACCACTGCGCCACCGGGGCGGCGATTGGAGGTTTAACGACCACCGTGAGCAACTCAATGGGCTATAAGCAGTCGCCCGTCCCTAATTTAGGGTCACTGGTTCCAGGGAAGGGAGAGAGCCAGTGCCGTAAGACAAACACAACATCCATGCCTGACCGGGATTCGAACCCGGACCCCTTACGGACGAATGATCAGAGGCCAGCGCCTTAGACCACTG
Organism: Macrothele yani; assembly: GCA_039090855.1. Lineage (NCBI taxonomy): Eukaryota > Metazoa > Arthropoda > Arachnida > Araneae > Macrothelidae > Macrothele > Macrothele yani. Next base: position 26,248,581 of record CM077031.1, read on the forward strand.
CGCCACCGGGGCGGCGATTGGAGGTTTAACGACCACCGTGAGCAACTCAATGGGCTATAAGCAGTCGCCCGTCCCTAATTTAGGGTCACTGGTTCCAGGGAAGGGAGAGAGCCAGTGCCGTAAGACAAACACAACATCCATGCCTGACCGGGATTCGAACCCGGACCCCTTACGGACGAATGATCAGAGGCCAGCGCCTTAGACCACTGCGCCACCGGGGCGGCGATTGGAGGTTTAACGACCACCGTGAGCAACTCAATGGGCTATAAGCAGTCGCCCGTCCATAATTTAGGGTCACTGGTTCCAGGGAAGGGAGAGAGCCAGTGCCGTAAGACAAACACAACATCCATGCCTGACCGGGATTCGAACCCGGACCCCTTACGGACGAATGATCAGAGGCCAGCGCCTTAGACCACTGCGCCACCGGGGCGGCGATTGGAGGTTTAACGACCACCGTGAGCAACTCAATGGGCTATAAGCAGTCGCCCGTCCCTAATTTAGGGTCACTGGTTCCAGGGAAGGGAGAGAGCCAGTGCCGTAAGACAAACACAACATCCATGCCTGACCGGGATTCGAACCCGGACCCCTTACGGACGAATGATCAGAGGCCAGCGCCTTAGACCACTGCGCCACCGGGGCGGCGATTGGAGGTTTAACGACCACCGTGAGCAACTCAATGGGCTATAAGCAGTCGCCCGTCCCTAATTTAGGGTCACTGGTTCCAGGGAAGGGAGAGAGCCAGTGCCGTAAGACAAACACAACATCCATGCCTGACCGGGATTCGAACCCGGACCCCTTACGGACGAATGATCAGAGGCCAGCGCCTTAGACCACTGCGCCACCGGGGCGGCGATTGGAGGTTTAACGACCACCGTGAGCAACTCAATGGGCTATAAGCAGTCGCCCGTCCATAATTTAGGGTCACTGGTTCCAGGGAAGGGAGAGAGCCAGTGCCGTAAGACAAACACAACATCCATGCCTGACCGGGATTCGAACCCGGACCCCTTACGGACGAATGATCAGAGGTCAGCGCCTTAGACCACTGCGCCACCGGGGCGGCACACATGACTTTGAATCAGTTGAATAAAACATAATGGCAAAAAAAGTTAAATAAGATAATTTACCTTTAATTTCTTCCGTTCTTGTACTCCGCAAGAGTAACTGAGACTTCGGGATCTTTAGTTTTTTGTTCGACGTACTTTCACCTATGGGTTTTTATGTATGGAGTACCCGATTGGTACAAAAAACACCAATAAATTTTAAATTAATATAGTTACCTGTTAAGAGGGATGTATTTTTATGCTATCCGTATGCGTGTAAACAATTTATAACGAAGTAAATTTCTCCGTCATTTTTGGTCTACGCCGGGATTCGAACCCGAGTCCGCTTATTCCGGAAGAAGTCACTCTACCAATTGAGCTACGCGGACGTTTGTTCTGACTACTATCTGCCTTTATGTCGTGTGCGTCCTCCTGGCAGGTACGTCACATCTCCCCCCCCCGAAAGAGGGCCGGGTACATGGCCCACGGGTCAGCCGTGACCATGAATCGTTGCAGGCAGCCATCCACTGTAGAACGTGCACTTGAGAACTCCCAGTCAATCTGGTGTGCGGAATGCAACGTCACACACATTTATTTGTCGAAGCGCCGAAGAAGGGATTCTCTGATTTTTCCTATCTTGCGTTGTGGAAATAACATCACACCATTGCGAGATTTTGAACGGTCGGGTCATCCGGATAGTTCGGGCGCCATTATAACGAAGAAAATTTCTCCGTCATTTTAGTCCACGCCAGGATTCGAACCCGGATCCCCTCATTCCGGAGTAAGTCACTCTACCAATTGAGCTACGCGGACGTTTGTTCTGACTACTATCTGCCTTTATGTCGTGTGCGTCCTCCTGGCAGGTACGTCACAAATTTTAAAATTACTATTTGCACAAATTTTTAGCTAAGGAAAATTTCTTACCAGCTCATAACGGTTTTTACTATGAATTGGAAAACAATTAACAGAATTTTCTTGATTTCAATTAGAAGTTACAGGACAGGTTCCAAGAATTTAACTTTTGGATAATTGATATTACAGTTACTGATACTGTTACATTTCAATTGAGCTTCAACATTTAATGTACATAACCGTGATCTTTTGCTAGCATAAATTAGCTTTATATGTCACATAGAGTATTTACGGATAAAATCCACGCATTTTTTAATATTTCGTTTCATATGATGATCGGTTTCATTCACGGATACCTTACATAGTTATACTGTGATTAAGGAATTTTAAGCTGTATATTATTCTGTTATAATAAAAACTAAGTTTTAATTGTGGAATTTTGACTCCACGTGGACATAAATGCAAAATAAAAGGGACCTGACATACTTAGTAAAGTTAACGTACAAGGAAATGTACTAGTAATAAAGAAAAAAGTTAGCGTTGTAAGAAATTTTAATTGAAAATAAAACACATACAACAAATAAGTAAGCAAAATTTAGTTGAGGTAGATGGCATGCATTGTAATTATTATGTTTCCAGTCAATCTTGCAAAAGCGATCATGGACAGGTAGCTTTCTTGTTAATCACCCGAGATGGGTTCGGGTTCGAGTTTCGGCTTTAGCATAGATAGTGTGTTTGTCTTATGGCACTAGCTTCTCTGTCCTAGAGCAAGTGGCTCTAAATTAAGGATGGGTTACTGCTTATTGCTTATCTCTCTTACAGTAGCTTTCATACCCCCCCCCCCCTTGCCCCCGGAACAAACTCTTGGGAATAATACAAAGTAAAACAATAAACAACAAGATACCAACAACGTTAACTTGACATTTGTAAGGGTGATCCATTTAAACCAGAACCATGTGATTTACTTGTAACTTTTTTATAAATAACAACGAAATTATACAGTAAGTTGAGAATTATACATGTGGTATTGGAGAATTATTTTATCAAAGCAAATGTTGGAATTGTCCTCCATTTTCTTGTAAACACAGTTGAACACGCCGCACCATATTCAGAGATGTCTCATGTAGAGTACGAGCAGTAACATTGCCAATTTCAGTCGTGACTGTTTCACGCAATGCATCCAATGTTTTTGGATGGGTTTTGTGAACTCTATCCTTTAAGTAGCCCCATAAAAAAAGATCAGGGGAAGTTAAGTCCGGAGATCGGGGAGGCCATATGTCTTTTGAAATTAATCTGTCATCAAAGAAGCTGGTTATGAGTTCCATTGAGACTTTCGATGTGTGACACGTAGCGCCATCCTGCTGAAAGTAGCTCTCTGTCAATTCAATGTCATCAAGTTGTTCCACAAATTCATTGAATATGCGGCAATAAACGTTAGTGTTGACAGTCTCAGAGAAAAAAATGGGGCCAATAATTTTCGTAGACGAAACCGCACACCATACACTAACCTTTTGTGAATGCATCGGTGTTTCACACATAACGTGTGGGTTTTCGGCAGCCCAGTATCTGCTGTTTTGCCAATTGACGTAGCCTGACAGATGAAACCAGGCTTCATCCGTAAACCATGTGATGGAGAGAATATCAGATCGCAAATTTAGAAAATTTTGAAACCATTTGCAGTAACTTACTCTCTTTCCCTTGTCCGGTTCCTGCAGCTGATTGATTACGTGCACTTTAAATGGTCGAATATTCGCTTTTTTTGCTGCCCTTTGACAAGTTCCGTATGAATATCCTGTGTGTTGGCTTAATCTGAGCAACGATTTCGTCAGAGATTGAAGTAAACGTTGCCGAACATCGTCCACACGCGTTTGGGGCATTGGAGAGTGATGACTACCGCTACCGCTGAGAAGAGTTTTCCAGTTTTTTTGCAATCGACAGAATTGTTGACTTTCTTGGCACTTTTCGAACTCCAACCTCTCTTCGAAATGCTCGTTGCCTTTTGATGACAGAATTGGTTACCCAATACGATTTCACTAAAAAAACACGCTCTGGAACAGATTACTGCATGTTTCCGAATGCGCGCAAGTGAATGACAACGCAACAACAAACAAATCACGAGCTGAGTTACAGTTACGGTTAACAATCTTCTTCACGGTGGCGGTTTTCATTCTCCAGGAGTTGCTGCTTCTATTGAAATAAAGAAGAAGTTCCTTGCGCGATCCCTTGCAAAAATGTAAGGTTTTTTCAGGGTACTGGTTTAAATGGATCACCCTGTATTAAATTATTATTCCGTTGCAAAGTGCGTTTTTCCGAAAATCTCACTACTACTGGGCCTTCTACCTTCCCTACAGCGATATCATAGCCCGACTATGTTTCATTGGTGAATGTGAAACAGCAAGTGTAACAATGAGATACAGTAAGATTCCAGTTCGTGTACCTATTTCCAGTATTGGTTACAGAACCTCAGTGGCATCCATTGTCAAATGAAATGAGAAACTCACCGTCTATGTACGATATTTAATAAAATACGAAAGATATTTACAGTTAAAATACACCACTAGCACTTTCGGGGTAACATTTACCCCATCATCAGGTGGAACAGAGGCAATGTTATATGTTCTGCCGGACTCTGTTCCCCATCATCAGGTGGAACAGAGGCTCCTTTATATGCTCTGCCGGACAATTGCTAAGGACGGATGACAATAGCAACGATAGCAACCATAAAATGGAAGGCAGGAAAATGTGGAAATTAGCATAAGTGCGGGATACAGTAAGACGTGTTGTGCGTATGCAAATTTTGGATTGCCGAACTTGTTCGTGACGTCATAGCGCTGATAAGAGATATAAAGGATTTGACGCGTATTGACCGTGGTTGTTCAAACGCAAAGTTGAAAGGTAAAGAATCAATTGACGAACTTGCAATTTTCAGTATGTCTTCCCGACATCACCTAGATGATTTTACGCGTGGCCGTATTATTGGCAAGATTGAAGAAGGGCGAAAAATAACATTTTGTCAGGGAGTTCGACGTCAGCCACAGTGTTGTTTCAAGGCTTTGGAAATCATTTCAAACAAATGGAGAGTGTAGCAAACGTCACGGGGGAGGTCGTGTTCGCAGTACGACACCTGCAGAAGATCGGTACATAGTGCTATCAACAAAAAGACACCGGCGCAGCACAGCTAGTGAGGTAGCAAATCAGTTTATGGCTGCTACTGGCAAGCGGATCTCCCGAAAAACTGTCGCCAGACGTTTGCATGAAGGAGGACTATACGCCCGCCGTCCTGTTGTGTGCATCCCATTGTCCAGACGTCACCGTACCGCTCGTTTGCAATGGTGCCATCAACATCGCAATTGGACTGATAACGACTGGTCTGCTGTCCTTGTAACGTATACTCTATATTCACTTTCCTTTTGATTTTACTATCTCTGGTTATTTTATTTTACTATGTAAATTATCTTCTTACTGAACGAAATATTATTTCACCCGATGAATAAGATCTGGCAATGAGTGTAAGTCATGACGTGGTGGTAGCTAGTATATATAGGCGCGTTCATCGATAGCGAAGGAGAGCGTTTGTTATTGTACGGAGAGCGTTTGTTATTGTACGGGGAGCGTTTGTTATTGTACGGAGAGGTTTACGTGTTATTTGAGTAGCGGTGTGTGTTGATACCAGTTGAAGTTGATAATAAAAAGATTTGAGTAAGTACGTCTTTCTCAATTAATAGTTTTTGTCAGACCTCTGTCTGGCTGTTGGGTTTATTTCAATTAATATTACTATTAACAACCAGCGTTAAGACTTTATACATTCTAATTACTACACTACTAGCAGGAGACTATATTCATGTTCTTATTTAACTAGTAACAACAACAATTTGAATTCACTATTTGAAGCTCAGTAGGAAAGCTTCATTATTATCATTAGCTAGCTGGTAGAAAGAGCTTATTCATTCTAATTAGCTTAGCATAAAGCAAAATAAAGCTAATTCATTATATCCTCTTCTCAGATGAGAGTAGATATAGTCTATCGTCTGATTGTCGACGACAACTGATCTGGCATGATAGTGGTACTGCATATTGTCCAGCAAACATACAGGAAAGGGACCGATATCCGACATGTATTGTCATGGTATGGGCTGGCATCATGATCAATGGCCGTACGTCCCTCTATGTGCTTCCAACTGGGACTATGACTGGCCAACGATACATTAATGATGTTCTGCTACCTCATGTTCGCATGTTCCGTGGTGCTGTCGGTGAGAGATTCATTTTCATGGACGACAACGCAACATGTCATCGAACAGTCGCTGTCCCGGAGTGTCTTGAGAGCGAGGATATTTAACTCCTTGTATGGTCAGCACGTTCTCCAGATCTGAATCCCATTGAAAATGTATGGGATGCTTTGGGGAGGAGTCTTGATGGTCGCCAATGCCCTCCAATAAACAAGGACACCCTCATCCGTGCACTGACAGAGGAATGGGATAAATTACCCCAACAGCTGCTTGATAATGTTGTGCAAAGCATGACACGACGTGTGGAATCTTGCATCGCCCTCCATGGTGGCGATATCCCGTATTGATATCTTACGCCGGAACGCCTGCGGACGGTAATTGCATTTTTTTCACGTTTATGTATTCTGCACAAAATGGCTTGTTTGTCCCTTGAACACGTTCCAAAGCCTTCTGGATTTCAGAGCACAATAAATTGTCTTTCTTGTAATGTCCTGGCATTCTGACATTATTTTATTTCACTTGGCATTTTTTTTTTGATTGGAGGTTTAACGACCACCGTGAGCAACTCAATGGGCTATTAGCAGTCGCCCGTCCCTAATTTAGGGTCAATGGTTCCAGGGAAGGGAGAGAGCCAGTGCCGTAAGACAAACACAACATCCATGCCTGACCGGGATTCGAAGCCGACCCCTTACGGACGAATGATCTGAGGCCACCGCCTTAGACCACTGCGCCACCGGGGCGGCCACTTGGCATCCAACCACACTTACTTTTTTATGCGCTATATAGCCGTTTATGATGCGTCCTTAGCAATTGTCCAGCAGTGTAGTAGTGCAACGATGCATTATGGGTATAAGTCATCAAACGTCGAATGGGTCATGACCGTTGCCATTATAACAGTGTAAAAAGTATAATTTCACAAGTTATTAGTTTTACATTTCAATACAAGGATTCGTTACAAATACAAAGTTATGATCAATTTTATATATTGTTGGAATTGTAAATATATATTACTATAATTTAAAGTTCAGGTTAGTAATACGCTCTTTCCAAATTCTTGATATATCCACAGGCAAGTAGTCATTACAGCATTTGTCCCCTAAAGCTTCGATATACATACTTTCAACAAAATGCAGCGAATGTATATATGCTTAAGTGTCCAGTAGTCTAATGTTTACCCAGTCTGGTTGTAGAATTCCGTTTACCACATTCCTTGATAAAGCTGTGTTATTGCTGTTGGTTCGGATATCGTATTTGTGTTCCTGGACACGGATACCCAATCTTCTTCGTGTCGAGCCTACGTAGTTGTTAGCATTTTCTCCTGTTGAGGGGTCCAGCAGTGGAATATTATACACACCCCATTTGTTCATAATATCTGTTGTTGCTCGATCCTTTTTAACTCATGATAGGAGGTTCTTCGAGCGGGTGCCGAATTGTATATTATGTTTCGAACAGATACGAGATAGTGTGTTAGTGATATGGGGGGTGCTGGTCCAATGTTCCTACGAATCGTTTATTAGGCCTTGTATCTGGCTTCAAATTAATAGTTCGTTCACTTGATATTCTAATGTATAATCTATTAATCATCGTCATGGGGTATCCATCTTTATCCGCTAAGTTAAAAATGAACTGTATCTCAGACTGGAAATGACTATCATTTGAAAAATGCGTGAAGGCTCTTCTAAAAAGAAAATTCATACCGGAAAATTTTGTGGAGTTGGATGTGAAGAGTTAAACGGGATAAGGCTGTTACAATCGGTAGGCTTTCGATAGACACAAAAGGACAGTGAGTTAGTATTTAAATCACGAAATAAGAAATTAGATTCAAGTTCTATCGTGAGCCCGATAGTAGGAAATACTAATGATAGTGCGTCGGCTAATTCTTTTAATTCATCCTTTGAGTGAGGCCAGAACACAAGGATGTCGTCGACGTACCTAAGGTATAACCTGGGAACTAAAGGAAGTTCATTGAGAATTTTGTTCTCGATGTATTCTGGCAGAATTTCTGCTAAAACTGCGGAAAGTGGGGATCCCTCGGTTTGTAAGTAGATTCTGTCAAGAAATTTGAAATACGAACGCCGTTTGACTAAACGAAGTGCGTTCATAATAGCTGAGATTTCAGTGGTGGGAACATTAATTTCAGCAAGTTTGGCCTCTATGATACGATGAGTGGCGTCCACAGGTACATTAGGGTACAGTGAAACTACATCTTGAGAGGCTAAAATGAAAGGGCCAGCTTGTGGCTGAATCGTTCTGATCCTTTCTATTGCCCTAGTGGTGCTTTTAATAGAATACGGGGAGCTCTCTGCTAACTTAGCCAAATATAGGGGAAGAGCTTTTTCAAGCGGTCAAGTAGGACTAACATAGCCCGCGACCAAAGGTCTAATAGGTAGCCTCTCTTTATGTAGTTTAATACGCCCAAATATATCAAGCACACGACAACCAGGTGGGGGAATAAAAGCTTTAGAAGAACTATAACGAAGTAAATTTCTCCGTCATTTTTGGTCTACGCCGGGATTCGAACCCGAGGCCGCTTATTCCGGAACAAGTCGCTCTACCAACTGAGCTACGCAGACATTTGTTCTGATTGCTATGTGCCTTTATGTCGTGTGCGTGCTGCTGGTAGGTACGTCACATCTCCCCCCCCCCCGAAAGAGGGCCGGGGGCATGGCCCACGGGTCAGCCGTGACCATGAATCGTTGCAGGCAGCCATCCACTGTAGAACGTGCACTTGAGAACTCCCAGTCAATCTGCTGTGTGGAATGCAACATCACACATTTTTATTTTTCGAAGCGCTGGAGAAGGAATTCTCTGATTTTTCCTGTCTCGCGGTGTGGAAATAACATCACACCAATGCGAGATTTTGAACGGTCGGGTCATCCGGATAGTTCGGGCGCCATTATAACGAAGTAAATTTCTCCGTTATTTTTGGTCTACGCCGGGATTCGAACCTGAGTCCGCTTATTCCGGAACAAGTCGCTCTACCAACTGAGCTACGCAGACATTTGTTCTGATTGCTATGTGCCTTTATGTCGTGTGCGTCCTGCTGGCAGGTACGTCACAGAACCTTCAGGGAAGTTATAAGAATTCTTAAACTTCGTCTCCTAGTTGACCGTGAAGTCAGTAATAGACAAGTTCGCAGCCATAGAAATCGCAAAAGTGAGGACTTAAAATCTAATGTTGTTAATCTCAGTAATTACGAATTAAATGAAATACAGAGTCGAGCTTTGGAAAGAGGGACAAAATTGCATATCCGAAACACAAAGTTAGCGTCTTTCAGACAGTCCCACAAGTAGAGCATATTATCAAAAACTTACCTGAAGCCGAACATGATGTTACACGCTTACATATTGATAGACTACTACGAAGAGGCAAACCACAGCAACAACATAAACTATCATTAATATATAATGAAGAAAAACAGCAGCAAGCCGAGCTTAGAAATAATAATGAAATTTCAATTTTGGCAGCGGACAAGGCACATCAGACGGTCATATTGGATAGCTCATGCTATAAGGATAAAATGCTCGTAGCCATATCTTCTATTCCGCACATAGTAGTTGAGCGTGAACCAGCAAAAGCAACATGTGCAGCATTAACTCCTTTGAAGAATTCTTATAAGCGTGTTAAACTACATAAAGAAAGGCTACCTATTAGACCTTTGGTAGCGGGCTATGTTAGTCCTACTCGACCGCTTGAAAAAACTCTTCCCCTATATTTGGCTAAGTTAGCAGAGAGCTCCCCATATTCTATTAAAAGCCCCACTAGGGCAATAGAAAGGATCAGAACGATTCACCCACAAGCTGGCCCTTTCATTTTAGCCTCTCTAGATGTAGTTTCACTGTACCCTAATGTACCTGTGGACGCCACTCATCATATCATAGAGGCCAAACTTGCTGAAATTAATGCTCCCACCACTGAAATCTCAGCTATTATGAACGCACTTCGTTTAGTCAAACGGCGTTCGTTTTTCAAATTTCTTGACAGAATCTACTTACAAACCGAGGGATCCCCACTTTCCGCAGTTTTAGCAGAAATTCTGCTACAATACATTGAGAACAAAGTTCTCAATGAATTCCCTTTAGTTCCCAGTTTATACCTTAGGTACGTCGACGACATCCTTGTGTTCTGTCCTCACTCAAAGGATGAATTAAAAGAATTAGCCGACGCACTACGTTAGTATTTCCTGCTATCGGGCTCACGATAGAACTTGAATCTAATTTCTCTCTGCCTTTTTTGGATTTTCGTTTATTTCGTGATTCAAATACTAACTCACTGTCCTTTTGTGTCTATCGAAAGCCTACCGATTGTAACAGCCTTATCCCGTTTAACTCTTCACATCCAACTACACAAAAATTTTCTGCTATGAATTTTCTTTTTAGAAGAGCCTTCACGCATTCTTCAAATGATAGTCATTTCCAGTCTGAGATACAGTTCATTTTTAAATTAGCGGAAAAAGATGGATACCCCAGAACGATGATTAATAGAATATACACTAGAATATCAAGTGAACGAACTATTAATCTGAAGCCAGATACAAGGCCTAATAAACGATTCGTAGGAGCATTGGACCAACACCCCCATATCACTAACACACTATCTCGTATCTGTTCAAAATACACTGACGGAAAAAAAAATCCCAACACCAAGAAGGGGTTGTGTTAGATAAACGACAGTTGGTAGGCGGTGAGAATACATCTGTAAGATGATGTCGATGCAAATTTCGCGCTCGGCGCATACGTGTGGCGCTAGTAGCGCCCGTCGAAACATGCAAAGCAGGTTTGCTGTAAATACGCGCTGTAACGTTCGTGAGCGTTAGTTATCGTTGAGATTCGACGTAGTGTGTTGATGTTAGTCAAGAATGCCTTTAAGAAGACGAAGAAGCCATTATCAACAGCTCACGGAGTTCGAACGAGGTCGTGTAATAGGGCTACGAGAAGGTGGATTTTCTTTCCGCAATATTGCAGAACGACTTGGCAGGAATGTAGCCACTGTGCATGATTGTTGGCAGCGGTGGTCAAGGGAAGGTGCTGACTCAAGAAGACCGGGTTCCGGCCGGCCACGTGGCACTACTGAGACGGAAGACCGCCGTGTACGGCGTATGGCCGTGGCGCATCATACCGCGTTTGTGGCAGCAATTCGAGCTGCAGTTGACACCACAGTGACACAACGAACTGTTACAAATCGGTTACTTGAAGGACAGCTCCGAGCCAGACGCCCTGTAGCATGCATTACACTTACTCCAAACCACTGCCGTTTGCGACGTCAGTGATGTCAAGCTAGAACTAATTGCAGGACGGAGTGGAGATCTGTTCCGTTTTCTGGTGAAAGCCGGTTCTGCCTGGGTGCCAGTGATGGCCGTGTGTTGGTTGGAAGGAGACCAGGTGAGCGCCTGCAACCAACCTGTCTGCGGCCGAGACACACTGGACCTACACCTGGAGTTATGGTCTGGGGAGCAATTTCCTATGACAGCAGGAGCACCCTCGGGGTTATCCCGCACACCCTGACGGCACAGTTGTACGTCGGTCTGGTGATTCAGCCTGTTTTGCTGTCATTCATGAACAGCATTCCAGGGGGTGTTTTCCAACAGGATAACGCTCGCCCGCATACCGCTGTTGTATCCCAACGTGGTCTAGAGAGTGTCGACATGTTGCCGTGGCCTGCTAGATCACCAGATCTTTCACCAATCGAGCACGTATGGGACATCATTGGACGATAACTCCAGCGTCACCCCCAACCAGCATTAACCGTCCCTGTATTGACCGACCAAGTGCAACAGGCATGGAACTCCATCCCACAAACTGACATCCAGCACCTGTACAACACAATGCATGAACGTTTGCGTGCTTGCATTCAGCCTTCCGGCGGTTACACCGGTTATTAATGTACCAGCATTTCACATTTAAAATGGCTCTTCTCGCGCTTACAATAAGCTGTGATCTTGAAACCCAAAAATCGATTAAATATGTTACCTATACAAATGTATTGCCGCCATTTCATTACTCTACAACTATTTTTTCGTGGTGTTGGGATTTTTTCCGTCAGTGTATAATATACAATTCGGCACCCGCTCGAAGAACTTCCTATCATCAGTTAAAAAGGATCGAGTAACAACAGATATGATGAGCAAATGGGGTGTGTATAATATTCCACTGCTGGACCCCTCAACAGGAGAACATATTAACAAATACGTGGGCTCGACACGAAGAAGTTTGGGTATCCGTGTCCAGGAACACAAATACGATATCCGAACCAACAGCAATAACACAGCTTTATCAAGGAATGTGGTAAACGGAATTCCACAACCAGACTGGGAAAACATTAGACTACTGTACACTCCAGCATATATACTTTCGCTGCATTTTGTTGAAAGTATGTACATCGAAGCTTTAGGGAACAAATGCTGTAATGACTACTTGCCTGTGGACATATCAAGAATTTGGAAAGAGCGTATTACTAACCTGAATTTTAAATTATAGTAATATGTATTTACAATTCCAACAATAGATAAAATTGATCATAACTTTGTATTTATAACGAATCCTTGTATTGATATGTAAAACTAATATTTTGTGAAATTATACTTTTTTCACTGTTATAATGGCAACGGTCACGACCCATGCGACGTTTGATGACTTATACCCATAATGCATCGTTGCACTACTATATAAAGGAGTACTACATTGCCTCTGTTCGACATGATGATGGGGTAAATGTTACCCCTAAAGTATTAGTGAGGTATTTTAACTTTAAATATCTTTCGTATTTTATTAAATATCGTACATAGGCGGTGAGTTTCTCATTTCATTTGACATATTGAGCGAAGTCATCCTTTCATTGACATCCATTGAAGTCATGGCCTTTTGCCTTGTAGACTTTGTAAGCCCTGCCGCTGAATTGTTTTCCACTTCTTATTTGACTTCTAATTTGCTTCCCATTGTGATCGTTTGTATTATCATACGGGTTGCATCACATTTTATTTTTCAGTTGCGAGCACACTTTTTTTCTTCGAAATGGACCAAATTTAGAACTAGAAACCGGGTTTTAGACGACCTACTTTATTTATTGTGAATCGATTTTTGGCATCATTTTTCATTTTTCTTTTTTGTGTTTAGAGGATAGGATTAGCTTCCGTGTGCATCTTGGGCTATATAGAACAAAGAGTCGCCCATCTCTAATTTAAGGCCACTGGCTGTAGGAAACGGACTGAACCAGCTCTGTGGATTAAATGCATCAGCAGATACCTAATTTAAGGCCACTGGCTGCAGAAAACGGACTGAAGCAGCTCTGTAAATTAAATGCATCAGCAGATCCCTAATTTAAGGCCACTGGCTGCAGGAAACGGACTGAACCAGCTCTGTAGATTAAATGCATCAGCAGATCCCTAATTTAAGGCCACTGGCTGCAGAAAACGGACTGAAGCAGCTCTGTAAATTAAATGCATCAGCAGATCCCTAATTTAAGGCCACTGGCTGCAGGAAACGGACTGAACCAGCTCTGTAGATTAAATGCATCAGCAGATACCTAATTTAAGGCCACTGGCTGCAGAAAACGGACTGAAGCAGCTCTGTAAATTAAATGCATCAGCAGATCCCTAATTTAAGGCCACTGGCTGCAGGAAACGGACTGAACCAGCTCTGTAGATTAAATGCATCAGCAGATACCTAATTTAAGGCCACTGGCTGCAGAAAACGGACTGAAGCAGCTCTGTAAATTAAATGCATCAGCAGATCCCTAATTTAAGGCCACTGGCTGCAGGAAACGGACTGAACCAGCTCTGTAGATTAAATGCATCAGCAGATCCCTAATTTAAGGTCACTGGCTGCAGGAAACGTACTGAAGCAGCTCTGTAGATTACATGCATCAGCAGATCCCTGATTTAAGGCCACTGGCTGCGGGAAACGGACTGAACCAGCTCTGTAGATTAAATGCATCAGCAGATCCCTAATTTAAGGCCACTGGCTGCAGGAAACGTACTGAAGCAGCTCTGTAGATTGCATGCATCAGCAGATCCCTAATTTAAAGCCACTGGCTGCGGGAAACGGACTGAACTAGCTCTGTAGATTAAATGCATCAGCAATACTTTATTGAAGGCCCGAAATAGGGCCAAACTCCGATGATTTTCCAGAATCCTGCAAATCTGTTCAGTCGCGCACCTGCTGCGCAGCACCTAACCTTTGGGAAGCCAGTTGAAAAAAAAATTGTCACCAGGAGTGCGCAAAGCCAAACATATGCCTGTGAGAGTTACAATTATCCATCAAGCTCTTATGTCAGTAAGTGCTTAGTAATTGCATTTTATATTTTCAATTATTCTTTTGATTCTAAATACATTACTCATTACATCCGATAATTCGGTTTGATTTTTCTACAACCCCCCCCCTCCCCAATCCACATTTTTATAGATCGGCACCATTGCTTTTATACAAGGTGTGATTAAAAAAAAAGTATCCAGACTGGTTGCAAAAGTTCAGAATCGCGCCACACAAGAGGAAGCGGTTCCGTACATGTTGACTTTGAAAACTACTGCGCTGTTTCGTGAATCACGTCTCCCCTGCTTCTCCGTTTTTTTTTTTACAGAAGTGCTTTGCTCTCACGTGTGTGAAGCTATTCGTCGCATTTGTCATCTCGGAAAAAATTGATCAACGACTTTGCTTCAGATTTTGTCAAAAACTTGGCGAAACATGCAAAGACGCATACCTAAAGCTTCAAAAAGTCCATAGGACCAAGGCTGAACTCGATCCTATCAGGCATTAAGCAAAAACAGCGAGCCGCCCCGGTGGCGCAGTGGTCTAAGGCGCTGGCCTCTGATCATTCGTCCGTAAGGGGTCCGGGTTCGAATCCCGGTCAGGCATGGATGTTGTGTTTGTCTTACGGCACTGGCTTTCTCCCTTCCCTGGAACCAGTGACCCTAAATTAGGGACGGGCGACTGCTTATAGCCCATTGAGTTGCTCACGGTGGTCGTTAAACCTCCAATCAAAAAAAAAAAAAAAAAAAAAAAACAGCGAGGACAGAAAGGATGAGTTGGGACGCAACACCATCTATTGACGTTGTTCGCATTAACAAACTGGTTCCGTATCATTATTTTCATTTGAGATTTTATTTATATTCACTTTCACATTAACAGATGGATATTTGCATTCTGAATTCGTAGTACTTGGGCAAGAGAATTTTTCTGTAGGAACTGGTGTAATTCATATGTAAATCTTATTCCTCCTTTATTCTTCAACGATCTAGGGTCGAGATTTTGGTTAATGTGTAGATTAGCGTCTTAAATTATTTCGTCGGAAAAATGTTAGTACCTGGAAAAAGTGCGACGTACAGATTTTAGAGTATGGAAATTAATGGCAAATGGTGCAGAAATTTCGTATTTTAAATGTCTTTTAAAGATTTTTATCGTAACATTTACCTGCAAGTTCGATGCTGTGAAGAGACGCTGCCGTAGGCCTAACGTATCGAACGTACAATTAAATGTTACGATAAAAATCTTTAAAAGACATTTGAAACAGAAAATTTCTGCACCATTTGCCATTAATTTTCACAATCTAAAACCTGTACGTCGCACTTTTCCGAAGTACTAATATCTTTCCGACGAAATAATTTAAAACGCAAATCTACACATTTACCTACTATTTTACTTAATATGAGTTTATATAGCTGAGGTTTTTTTTCTAAAATTGAATTAGGTACGTAATTATCAGAATGAAAATGCTTAATACAAACAACAGTTGAAGGTGACTTGTCATTTGGAGCAAATTCCTGACGAGATATTTCTTTCAGCAACAGTTGCTTTAGGTTCTGATTTGAGGGAAACTCATGGAATGAAAATCCCACGTTTTTCTTCTTAGAAGATGTGCACATCGGCACACAGCAGTAAACCATTTTGAAAATGGGTTGGATTTTGTTGTGAAAACAACAGTTTGGTTTTAAAACGAGAAGGTGTTTTTAAAAGAAACAAAAAAAAAAACGACGAACATACACAATCCCACAATTCAAACAACGCAGAAACTGAGGTGTTTATACCTTGGGACGCAGTGCCATCTAACGGCTGAAATCGTCCCTAACGCCCACTGGCCAATCACCAAAACTCTATTGTCTTCAGCGGTAATGTTACAGCCTGATAGGATCCAGTTCAGCCTTGATAGGACAGATTGGGTGAGCCGTACACGAGTTTATTAGTAGCGAATGGCAACTCCACCATAAGAACGCGGCTGCCCATGCATGGTAATTTGTGCTGCAGTTTCTTGCTAAGTAGTGCATTGCACAGGTGCGACAGCCACCCTATTTCCGAGATTTCTCTCCCTGCGATGTTTTCTCTTCCCAAAAAATCAAATACCACTTCAAAGAAAAAGACTTCAAGATATTGAGCAGATACAACAGAATTCGACGAAGAAGCGGTTCGCTATTTCGGAAGATGACCACAGAACACACTTCGAGCAGTGGAAACAGTGCTGGGCGTGTGGCTTCAGGAAGGGACAAATTCGAAGGCGATTAAGTTTCAAATTGTAAGTCTTGTACTTTGTTTTTTAATAAATCGAGTTTGGATGCTCTTTCATCACACCTTGTATATGTGACCCGAAGAAAAGCAACCGCCGCCCGGTGCCCGAGTGGTAAGAATCGTTGGCATCTAATCGTTCCATTGGTCCGAACTCGATTCCCGGTTGAGGCAAAGGCAGCTATTGCACTCCTCCTACCCGGAAACTAGTGGCCCCAAATTGGGGGTACGCCATCCATAGCCTACCGCACCGCTCACAGTCGTCGTTATCGCACCCCCCCCACCTCAAAAAAAGGAAGAATGCGCTTTCTTAAAGTGTACGCAAAAGAAAATCTGTTAATTTTTGTACCTTATTTTCTTGTGTTAGTTTCACTTTACAACGATGTGACATTGTGACTTGGATATTTTTGTATTGCTCTCACTTAAAACGCTTTTTTACGCTTTCCAACCGTAGGTTGAAGAAGCGTATACGCTCCAGCTTTGTCCGTCTGTCTGTCCGCACGATAACTCGCTTAAAAATGATTCGATTTCGATGAAATTTTAGTATGTGGTAGGGGACAACGTGGGGACGAACCCCTATTGAAAATGGAAGAAATGGGGTGAAAGGTCAGGACATAGGAGCGAGATCCATTCCATCGCTCTTATGCGTCATAACTTGCGTTAAAATGCTTCGAGTGCGACAAAACTTTATCATGATGTTCCGGAATTAGACTGAACCAATTCCGTTTAATATCATGGAAATGGGGTCAAAGCTCAAGGCACAGAAGCGAGATTTATTCCACAGCCATTATCCTGATAACTTAAGTAATGATTTCTGGTATGTTGGAAAGCGTAGCATCAATGCATTACATGATTTTACTAATATGTTTCTTTATCACGAAGCGTGTTCTATTTTTTTTTCCAGTAATCTGTGTTTAAGAAATTCGTTACAATGAAGCTATTTATGCGGCAATGCGCTCACACAGTCGCTGTTATTAACAGTAGCTTCGGAATTTCGGTCGACTGCTGATCCCAAATTTTTTTTCGCAGTTTATCAAAAGAAAATATTTTTTTTTTTTTTACAAGTATGCTTATTAAAAGTCTTAAACTGCTTTCCAAGTTTTATTTCTCTTACTTTTAAGCACTTTAAAGTACTGCATAAAATCTCATATGTTAATCATCACAGGCCAAAAGAACATAGTTTTTCTTTCAGATATCTTGATTTTTTCAACGTCATGAGTTACAACATGCATGGATCATGGGAGAAAGCTACCGGACATGCTTCAGAATTCTTCGGCCACAGCGCAAATAGTACCAACGATCATTCTGCTGTAAGTTAAGAAAAATTTTCCATGGAGAAAGAAAACCTCAACAGCGGAAATGCGATTTATTGAAAAAAAAATTCTTCATTTTACTAAAGGAGAAATTACATGCATTATGCACATAAAAGTTACCTATTTTAAATAATGATAACAATGAAATTACGGACAAACCTTCAAAAGTGGAGCCTGAGATTTACATTGGAATATTTCATTTATGTACTTCTTCGGAGAAGCTGATTGTATCACAGGGAAATTCATAAGATATACACTGACGGGAAAAAAAATCCCAACACCACGAAGGGGTTGTGTTAGATAAACGACAGTTGGTAGGCGGTGAGAGTACATCTGTAAGATGACGTCTATGCAAATTTCGCGCTCGGCGCATACGTGTGGCGCTAGTAGCGCTCCTCGGAACATGAAAAGCAGATTTGCTGTAAATACGCGCTGTAACGTTCGTGAGCGTTAGTTATCGTTGAGATTCGACGTAGTGTGTTGATGTTAGTCAAGAATGCCTTTAAGAAGGTGAAGAAGCCATTATCAACAGCTCACGGAGTTTGAACGAGGTCGTGTAATAGGGCTACGAGAAGGTGGATTTTCGTTCCGCAATATTGCAGAACGACTTGGCAGGAATGTGGCCACTGTGCATGATTGTTGGCAGCGGTGGTCAAGAGAAGGTACTGCCTCAAGAAGACCGGGTTCCGGCCGGCCACGTGGCACTACTGAGAGGGAAAGACGCCGTGCACGGCGTATGGCCGTGGCGCATCGTACCGCGTCTGCAGCAGCAATTCGAACTGCAGTTGACACCACAGTGACACAACGAACTGTTACAAATCGGTTACTTGAAGGACAGCTCCGAGCCAGACGCCCTGTAGCGTGCATTCCAGTCACTCCAAACCACTGCCGTTTGCGACGTCAGTGGTGTCAAGCTAGAGCTCATTGAAGGACGGAGTGGAGTGTTTTCTGATGAAAGCCGGTTCTGCCTGGGTGCCAGTGATGGCCGTGTGTTGGTTGGAAGGAGACCAGGTGAGCGCCTGCAACCAACCTGTCTGCGCGGCCGAGACACACTGGACCTACACCTGGAGTTATGGTTTGGGGAGCAGTTTCCTATGACAGCAGGTGCACTCTCGGGGTTATCCCACGCACCCTGACGGCACAGTTGTGCGTCTGTCTGGTGATTCAACCTGTTGTGCTGCCATTCAGGAACAGCATTCCAGGGGGTGTTTTCCAACCGCATAACGCTCATCCGCATACCGCTGTTGTAACCCAACATGCTCTACAGAGTGTCGACATGTTGTCGTGGCCTGCTAGATTACCAGACCTTTCACCAATCGAGCACGTATGGGACATCATTGGACGACAACTCCAGCGTCACCCCCAAGCAGCATTAACCGTCCCTGTATTGACCGACCAAGTGCAACAGGCATGGAACTCCATCCCACAAACTGGCATCCAGCACCTGTACGACACAATGCATGAACGTTTGCGTGCTTGCATTCAACATTCTGGCGGTTACACCGGTTATTAATGTACCAGCATTTTACATTTAAAATGGCTCTTCTCGCGCTTACAATAAGCTGTGATCTTGAAACCTTAATCGATTAAATATGTTACCTATACAAATGTATTGCCGCCATTTCATTCCTCTACAACTATTTTTTCGTGGTGTTCGGATTTTTTTCCCGTCAGTGTATGTTATCCTTTGTGACATCTAAAACACGTATATCATCCGATTCAATCTGGCAATGATAAAACGAGATGTCATTTCTTTTATTCAATTCTATTCATTTCATGAACATGAAAGGCCAGTAAGAAACCCTCATGCCAAATTTAGCTAGTGTCTTCCTGGGTACACACGGAAACAAGAACGACTGAGCGAAAACAACACCTGTGTCGCATACAGGCCTTCTGGGTAAGTGACTAGCTAGCATTCTCTTTATTTCAGCTCATAGGCAGCTGACAATATTTGAATTCATGTGTGATTTTAAAAGGCACAACTTACCAATTCTAATCAGTAATTAATTATTATGCCAAATGCAGCACTCCGACGTAATTCACTTACGGCATATGCCCCACTGAAGTTTTACTATTTGCGGCATTTAACATAATGAGACTAATACACTGGCGTGCAAAAAATTAAGGACGAGACGGTTTTTCGAATGTAACGTCGTGCAGAAGTGCTCCACATCGACTCAAATCATACCATAAGATCCCCAAGATGTAAGAATATGGGACAAGTGAGCAAAACCGTCCAAACAAGGAATCCAAAGGATACAAAGGCACTTTATTGAAAAGGTTGCTTCGAGCACAACTGGACAGAAGACAGAAACGTCCATGGGACAGGCGGCTGCCAAGAAAAATCCAGTCTTTAGTAGGGGATATGATCACCCCTGACTGCGTTGCAGGATTTACAACGTCTGTTCATGCTGAAGACGAGGTTGTCAAGAAGCTGTTGAGGCATCGCAACCCATTCCTCTTGTAGCGCCAATCGCAGCTGCGGAATCGTTGCTGGCGGCTGGTGACGTGCTGCCAAGCGTCTTCCGAGAAGGTCCCACACGTGTTTTATTGGATTTAGATCCGGGGACCTTGCGGGCCAATCCATGCGTTGAATATCTTCACTCTCTAACAGCTCTGTGACAGCAACTGTACGATGAGGTGTAGCGTTGTCGTCCATGAAGAGGAACTCGTGACCCACAGCACTTCTAAACAGACGCTGAACCTCCTTGGAAGATGTGGAGGTCATTACGGCTACCAAGCATGATACCGCCCCAAACGAGAACTCCGCTACCTCCAAACCGGTCCCTTTCGATGATGTTGGAGGTGTGATTGTGTATTCCCTGCTCTCTCCAGATGTGTATACGTCCAGAATCGTTCGACAGACTAAATCGGCTTTCATCCGTAAAGAGAACTCGACCCCATTGCTGATGTGTCCAGTTCTTGTGTTCCTGGCACCACAGAAACCGCCGTCTCCGATGAGCAGGCGTTAATGACACACACCGTACTGGTCGTCGTGCAAATAGACCACCTTTGTGCAGCCTCCTGGCCAAGGTAAAACGCGATAACGGACGTCCAGTTGTCTGTTGCATGTGCCTTGCGATTTCTCCCTCTGTCTGCCGTCTGCCTCTTCTCGCCTGTATGACAATATATCGGTCGTCAGCCGCCGTGGTTGCTCTTGGACGACCATTGCTAAACTCTCGGACAGCTGTTCCTATCGTTTGAAATGCTCTCCAAGCTCGTAAAACGATGCTGTGAGCGATCCCGAACTCCTCAGCCACACTAGTTACACTTCGAACTTCTTCCAACTTCCCAATCACGCGAACTCGGGTAAAGTCATCCAGATGTCGTCTACTGGATTGCCTGTTGGCCATATCACACGGTGGCAGCAACTCGACGTCGTTCAAACCGATGTACACCGTGCAATAGCTTTCACCGAATTGCTGCTCGTACACCGCCCGTGTGCTTTATACCCTTCCGACACCCTCCCCTACCTATGTCATGCTGCATATATGCGCATGCCCTACCGTACCGGACCCTAGTCTATCTCCTGAGTGGTCTTTCGTTCCGTTCTTCCTGCTCGTTCCGCTGTTATGCTAATTTCTTCTCTTCGTCCTTAATTTTTGCACATCAGTGTATTTTGTGGGTTTATATTTTTTTATATTTTGCAATATGTCTATACTCAATGAGGTCAAGATGTGATTGCCAATGAACTAATCCTAGGTTTGAGTTCACAGGTGAGTCAAGAATATTTTATGAAATTTAGGAATTGTTATCATATTTACAGAAATATCCATTGCTTTATTGAAGGAAGACTTTGTTGTTCTTCTTCTTTCAGATGGTACTGATATCATGAAAGAAATACGGGATTACGCCATGCAATACAAATTTTGAAGATGACAATCCGATTTTTGGCGTAAATGTGACAAGGATGGTACGTCAGATAATATCCGAAAACTTGAAAATTTCCATCGTCCGGGAGCGGGACTCGAACCCCCTTCTCCCAGAAAACGCCCGGGTATGCTAACCACTACACCACCCAGAACACCCAAGTTTCAAGTTTCCGATCAATTTGATCGGAAACTTGACTTACCATCCTTGTCACATTTATGCCAAAAATCGGATTGTCATCTTCAAAATTTGTATTACATGTCGTAATCCCGTATTTCTTTCATGATTTATCTGCTTCTCCGGGCAAACACGGGATAAGATTCTTAACCTCCAGATTCGCTAAACATGAATGCCGGTTGCTTCGACTAGCGAATCCTGTGATGGTTAAATTCAAATTGATCGGAAACTTGAAACTTGGTCGATCTGGGTGGTGTAGTGGTTAGCATACCCGGGAGTTTTCTGGGAGACGCGGGTTCAAGTCGCGCTCCAAGACGATGAAAATTTTCAAGTTTTCGGATATTATCTGACTTACCATCCTTGTCACATTTACGCTAAAAATCGGATTGGCATCTTCAAAATTTGTATTATATGGCGTAATCCCGTATTTCTTTCATGATTTATCTGCTTCTCCGGGCAAACACGGGATAAGATTCTTAACTTCCAGATTCGCTAAACATGAATGCCGGTTGCTTCGACTAGCGAATCCTGTGATGGTTAAATTCAAATTGATCGGAAACTTGAAACTTGGTCGATCTGGGTGGTGTAGTGGTTAGCATACCCGGGAGTTTTCTGGGAGACGCGGGTTCAAGTCGCGCTCCAAGACGATGAAAATTTTCAAGTTTTCGGATATTATCTGACTTACCATCCTTGTCACATTTACGCTAAAAATCGGATTGGCATCTTCAAAATTTGTATTATATGGCGTAATCCCGTATTTCTTTCATGATTTATCTGCTTCTCCGGGCAAACACGGGATAAGATTCTTAACTTCCAGATTCGCTAAACATGAATGCCGGTTGCTTCGACTAGCGAATCCTGTGATGGTTATATTCAAATTGATCGGAAACTTGAAACTTGGTCGTTCTGGGTGGTGTAGTGGTTAGCATACCCGGGCGTTTTCTGGGAGACGCGGTTTCAAGTCGCGCTCCAAGACGATGAAAATTTTCAAGTTTTCGGATATTATCTGACTTACCATCCTTGTCACATTTACGCTAAAAATCGGATTGGCATCTTCAAAATTTGTATTATATGGCGTAATCCCGTATTTCTTTCATGATTTATCTGCTTCTCCGGGCAAACACGGGATAAGATTCTTAACCTCCAGATTCGCTAAACATGAATGCCGGTTGCTTCGACTAGCGAATCCTGTGATGGTTAAATTCAAATAGATCGGAAACTTGAAACTTGGTCGTTCTGGGTGGTGTAGTGGTTAGCATACCCGGGCGTTTTCTGGGAGACGCGGGTTCAAGTCGCGCTCCAAGACGATGAAAATTTTCAAGTTTTCGGATATTATCTGACTTACCATCCTTGTCACATTTACGCTAAAAATCGGATTGGCATCTTCAAAATTTGTATTATATGGCGTAATCCCGTATTTATTTCATGATTTATCTGCTTCTCCGGGCAAACACGGGATAAGATTCTTAACCTCCAGATTCGCTAAACATGAATGCCGGTTGCTTCGACTAGCGAATCCTGTGATGGTTAAATTCAAATAGATCGGAAACTTGAAACTTGGTCGTTCTGGGTGGTGTAGTGGTTAGCATACCCGGGCGTTTTCTGGGAGACGCGGGTTCAAGTCGCGCTCCAAGACGATGAAAATTTTCAAGTTTTCGGATATTATCTGACTTACCATCCTTGTCACATTTACGCTAAAAATCGGATTGGCATCTTCAAAATTTGTATTATATGGCGTAATCCCGTATTTCTTTCATGATTTATCTGCTTCTCCGGGCAAACACGGGATAAGATTCTTAACCTCCAGATTCGCTAAACATGAATGCCGGTTGCTTCGACTAGCGAATCCTGTGATGGTTAAATTCAAATTGATCGGAAACTTGAAACTTGGTCGTTCTGGGTGGTGTAGTGGTTAGCATACCCGGGAGTTTTCTGGGAGACGCGGGTTCAAGTCGCGCTCCAAGACGATGAAAATTTTCAAGTTTTCGGATATTATCTGACTTACCATCCTTGTCACATTTACGCTAAAAATCGGATTGGCATCTTCAAAATTTGTATTATATGGCGTAATCCCGTATTTCTTTCATGATTTATCTGCTTCTCCGGGCAAACACGGGATAAGATTCTTAACCTCCAGATTCGCTAAACATGAATGCCGGTTGCTTCGACTAGCGAATCCTGTGATGGTTATATTCAAATTGATCGGAAACTTGAAACTTGGTCGTTCTGGGTGGTGTAGTGGTTAGCATACCCGGGCGTTTTCTGGGAGACGCGGGTTCAAGTCGCGCTCCAAGACGATGAACATTTTCAAGTTTTCGGATATTATCTGACTTACCATCCTTGTCACATTTACGCTAAAAATCGGATTGGCATCTTCAAAATTTGTATTATATGGCGTAATCCCGTATTTCTTTCATGATTTATCTGCTTCTCCGGGCAAACACGGGATAAGATTCTTAACCTCCAGATTCGCTAAACATGAATGCCGGTTGCTTTGACTAGCGAATCCTGTGATGGTTAAATTCAAATTGATCGGAAACTTGAAACTTGGTCGTTCTGGGTGGTGTAGTGGTTAGCATACCCGGGCGTTTTCTGGGAGACGCGGGTTCAAGTCGCGCTCCAAGACGATGAAAATTTTCAAGTTTTCGGATATTATCTGACTTACCATCCTTGTCACATTTACGCTAAAAATCGGATTGGCATCTTCAAAATTTGTATTATATGGCGTAATCCCGTATTTCTTTCATGATTTATCTGCTTCTCCGGGCAAACACGGGATAAGATTCTTAACCTCCAGATTCGCTAAACATGAATGCCGGTTGCTTTGACTAGCGAATCCTGTGATGGTTATATTCAAATTGATCGGAAACTTGAAACTTGGTCGTTCTGGGTGGTGTAGTGGTTAGCATACCCGGGCGTTTTCTGGGAGACGCGGGTTCAAGTCGCGCTCCAAGACGATGAAAATTTTCAAGTTTTCGGATATTATCTGACTTACCATCCTTGTCACATTTACGCTAAAAATCGGACTGTCATCTTCAAAATTTGGTACTGATATCCTTGTCGATTAACTAGATGCCACATGAATGGTAATCAGTATTTTTGACCATGTGTTTTTTTCTTTCTCTTTTCCCCACAGATTATGCATTTGTATTCTGACTACATTTATGCGAAGAGCATAATTTATTTATACACAATGCACGCAAGAAAGTGACCAGTTCTAGAAGTTCATAACCCAAATGTAAAAACAGAACATCTGTTTCCCTTCAATTCCTCAGAGGTATTTCTTCCTGTTCAACGTTTATCAGTGCTGCACTTTCATCTTTTGTATTCGCTTACTCCACTTGACTAGTGGGATATATAGTTGTCAATCCCAGGGCCACACAGAAATCTAAATAGCAAAACTTTTTATATCTGATTACATAGCATGGACTGAGAGTATTTACTTTAAGCGACTAATAGTTCTCTGTTAGTCTGAAGTGTGAGGAAATTAATTTTGAACAAATCTTCCGATGCGGCAGTGATTCAGTATCTTTACTATATTACGACACGTATTGTTTAATATTTTCTTACAGCTTTTCGAAAAGAATGGGTAAGTGTACCTTGTGCTTTTTCTTACAGGTACCTTGACTATTTGAATATCATTACATATGATCTTCGCGGATCTTATGAAATTCGTACTGCTCATCATTCACAGTTCTTTCCGTGGAGAGGTGAAACGTGGGACCATTTGAATGCTGCGAGTCGAAAGTGCATCAGCAAATTGTTACCCTATTTCAGGTATAGAAGAGATGATGAAAGAAAGCAGAAACGAATCAAAGCTCCCTTTAAAGGATTTCTGAAATCCATTCGATACTTTTTCTCACAAATCACGGCATTAAGCAAAAGTAAGTGATCGTCAAAATTAAGGAAAATGGAGAGCATCTGATTTGCCTTTGAAAACTCAAGGAAGTGCTAATTCGATCTTAAAAGAAATACCTATTTAAAATGAAAATGCTCAGTTTAATAAGATTACCATGTACAGTGGTAGCACCATCCAAAAAAAACATTTTTTGTTTACTCAAATGAGTATAAAAATACACTGGCGGAAAGTGGAAAAAGAACAGCAAGAAGGAGACGTCTGATACCAACGAAATTTATACAGCATAATAACGGAATACAGAGGATAACGTGATCAAAACATTATGGCAAAATACAGCTGTATTTGCTGGTAAACTGAAAAATAACATTTCCATGTAACATGGTTAGTACGAGGTTGAACCGCCATGAACTGCGTCACACTGTGCAATTCTGGCATGGAGTCTGTCGTACAGATGTTGGATGTAAGTTTGGGGTATTGAGTTCCAAGCATCCTCAACCTGGACGCGTAAATCGGGGATGGTCGTGGCTGGCCGTGGAGACCGGATAAGTCGTTGTCCCATAAAATCCCACACGTGCTCAATGGGGGACAAATCCGGTGAACGTGCAGGCCATGGAAGTTGTCTCATACCCTGTAGTGCATGCTGCGTTGCACGTGCCGTGTGTGGATGTGCGTTATTTTGCTGGAAAACACCACGATGGACCGACCTTACAAATGGCACAACAACGGGCTGAATGAGGTTGTTGATGTAGGAGGTGCTGTTTAACGTGCCCGGTGCAAACACTAGTTGTTTACGGGAGCGATAGCTGATCGCTCTCCACACCAGGAGACCAGGTGTATGCCCTGTGTGTCGCTGGCGGATTCAAGAAGGGTGGAGACGCTCCCCTGTGTGTCTGCAAACGCGCATACGGCCATCGGAAGCTCCCAAGCAGAATCGGTTTTCATCCCTGAACACGACAAATCGCCATTGCGTTCTCCAGTGCAGACGTTGGTGATACCATTGCAGCCGTTCCTGACGGTGGGCTGGAGTCAGAGGTACACATGCCAGAGGCACACGTGCACGTAGTCCTGCATCCAGTAGACGTTTGCGGTTTGTTCGCACAGTCACCTCAGGTGCAACGGCAGCTCGGATTTGCGTCGCAGTGGATGTTCTGCTTGACAACGCCGCTCTTCTTATGCGTCGATCGGTCCGCTCATCAGTCCGTCTGTGACTCCCGGTTCCACGTCTTCTCGTGTGGGAATGTTTCTCGGACCATCTACGCCACCATCGTACCACCACCGATACTTCCCGTCCAATTCGCTCCGCAATACGACGATGCGACCACCCTTTCTCGCGGAGTCCGACTAGACGACCTCGCTCAAAGTCCGATAACTGCTGAAATCGTACACGTCTACCATGTCCAGGTATTGCAGCTTCTTCAGGGTCTTCGCACGTGTCCGTACGCCGACGACAGATCATAATTACTTCGCCGTACTCCTTAAATACCACCGACGATAATTTGTATATTATGCCGTGCTGTGGCGTAAGCGCTCACCGGTTGGTCCCGAAATTAATATCACTCCTACGTAAACTCGACCCCATTAACATATGTAAATTTCATGATCGTCCGCCAATTCCTTCTTGGTGTTCTTTTTTCACCTTCCGCCAGTGTATCTATTACGTAGCATCATGAGTAAAAAATTTATTTTTTTTTTTTGGTTGTAGGTTTAACGACCACCGTGAGCAACTCAATGGGCTATAAGCCGTCGCCCGTCTCTAATTTAGGGTCACTGGTTCCAGGGAAGGGAGAGAACCAGTGCCGTAAGACTAACACAACATCCATGCCTCACCGGGATTCGAACCCGGACCCCTTTCGGACGAATGATCAGAGGCCATCGCTTAGATCACTGCGCCACCGGGGCGGCCCCGGGATTTCGGTCCACAGCATGCAACAGACGCTCTTCCAATATGGGTGTTCGTGCTGTTCGCGACCGCCCGGTATCCTGCATCGTTGCTGTGAAAGATCCACGTTCCGCAAGGTTCTGATGTACCCGAGCGAACATTTGATGATTTGGTTGGCGCCTCGTTGGATATCTTTCCCGATACAACCGACCAGCAGCGCTTCCATTTCCATTGGTTAGGCCATAGACGAAGTGCAAATCCGTCAACTCGGCGTGTGTGAAACGATTCATGTTGATCGCACGCAGTCCGCGTCTACAATGAGGAAGCCACACGTGCCGACCTTGCGAGCTCGCGTACAGCGCCGCCTATCGTTTCCGCCCATGATTTCCTATTTAATTCTGGTTCCTAACGCTGTTCTCTACCTCCCTTCCAAGTTTGTACACGAAGTTCCGGGACACCCTGTATATATGGCTTTTATTGATTTTATGAAAAGGCCCTTGATTCCGTGAAACCAATAGCATTTACAATGGCTTTGAAATCCTGCGGTATTTAAGATGCATACATTAGCATTATTAATAACATCTATCAAAATGCAAGTGCAAGGGTTCGGATATTTGAGGATACAGCACCAATAAAAATTGAAAAGAGAGTGAGACAAAGAGGCACCTTATCTCCCAAACTCTTTAATGCCACATTGCAAAATGTCTTGCAATCATTGAACTGGGAAAACAAGGGGAGAAAGGTTAATGGACATTATGTAACTCACCATCGTTTTGCTGATGTATAACGAAGTGAATTTCTCCGTCATTTCTGTCCACGCCAGGATTCGAACCCGGATCCCCTCATTCCGGAATAAGTTGCTCTACCAATTGAGCTACGCGGACATTTTATTCTGATTCCTATCTGCCTTTATGTCGTGTGCGTCCTTCTGGCAGGTACGTCACATCTCCTGGTACGTTACATCATCTCCCCCTTATTTTTTTTTTTTTTCGAAGTGCTGGAGAAAGGATTCTCTTATTTTTCCTATCTCGCGGTGTGGAAATAACATCACACCAATGCGAGATTTTGAACGGTCGGGTCATCCGGATAGTTCGGGCGCCATTATAACGAAGTAAATTTTTCATTCATTTTTATCCGCGCCGGGGTTCGAACCCGGGCCCACTCATTCCGGAATAAGTTGCTCTACCAATTAAGCTACGCGGACATTGATTCTGATTCCTATCTGCCTTTATGTCGTGTGCGTCCTTCTGGCAGGTACGTCACATCTCCTAGTACGTTACATCATCTCCCCCTTCTTTTTTTTTTTTTTTTTTTTTCTTTCGAAGTGCTGCTCATATTTTTCCTATCTCGCGGTGTGGAAATAACATCACACCAATGCGAGATTTTGAACGGTCGGGTCATCCGGATAGGTCGGGCGCCATTATAACGAAGTGAATTTCTCCGTCATTTCTGTCCACGCCAGGATTCGAACCCGGATCCCTTCATTCCGGAATAAGTTGCTCTACCAATTGAGCTACGCGGACATTTTATTCTGATTCCTATCTGCCTTTATGTCGTGTGCGTCCTTCTGGCAGGTACGTCACATCTCCTGGTACGTTACAGATGATGTATTCATTTTTGCAACTGCCCTTCAGAACTGCAGAGTATGATCCACGAACTTGTTGGCAAGAGTAAAGAAGTGGAATTAAAAATGAACTTTGAGAAGACAAAATTGATATACAATGCTTTCACACGAAATGCAGATTTATCGACTGATGGGGAAAAGCTGGAGATAACATATACCCAAATTTGCCTTGGACAGCAGATATCAAGCGAGGATCACATTGATGAAGAAATTAATCGGCGTATAAAACTTGGTTGGAGAGCTTTTGGAAGAAATAGTATAATTTTTAAGAGCAATATTCCATTATGTCTCAAAAGAAAAGTATTTAATCAATGCATCCGTACGTATGGAGAAGAGACATGGACCTTAACTAAAAAAGACATACAAAGCCTGCAGACAACTGAAAGAGGCATGGAGAGATGCATGCTTGGTGTAACCAGGAAAGATAAAAAGCGGAACTCGTGGATAAGGAAAATGAGAAGAGTGGACGACATCATGATCAGAGTAAAATAACTGAAATGGCAATGGGCTGGACATGGTGGGGGACTTTTCCTGTGGGTGGACTTTTCCGTGCATCACATATATTCTATTATTTTCTTTTACATAATAGCATCCTTTTTCTGCTATTAAACGTTTAACACATTGAAAGCCATCTATCAAAACGATAGGTGGAACTGTCATAAGTCCAAAAAAATGTCCAAAGAACAAAGTCCAAAGTCTCTACAGTGGAACGCACACAAACATTCCACTGTTTATTGGCTCAATCAAGAAAGAACAAAGTCCAAATATAAGTCCTAAGTCCAAAGAACAAAGTCCAAATATAAGTCCAAAGTCCAAAGAACAAAGTCCAAAGATAAGTCCAAAGAACGATAGGTGGAACTGTCATAAGTCCAAAAAAAATGTCCAAAGAACAAAGTCCAAAGTCTCTACAGTGGAACGCACTCAAACATTCCACTGTTTATTGGCTCAATCAAGAAAGAACAAAGTCCAAATATAAGTCCAAAGTCCAAAGAACAAAGTCCAAATATAAGTCCAAAGTCCAAAGAACAAAGTCCAAAGATAAGTCCAAAGAACGATAGGTGGAACTGTCATAAGTCCAAAAAAAATGTCCAAAGAACAAAGTCCAAAGTCTCTACAGTGAAACGCACTCAAACATTCCACTGTTTATTGGCTCAATCAAGAAAGAACAAAGTCCAAAGAACAAAGTCCAAATATAAGTCCAAAGTCCAAAGAACAAAGTCCAAATATAAGTCCAAAGTCCAAAGAACAAAGTCCAAATATAAGTCCAAAGTCCAAAGAACAAAGTCCAAATATAAGTCCAAAGTCCAAAGAACAAAGTCCAAAGATAAGTCCAA
Source organism: Macrothele yani (assembly GCA_039090855.1). NCBI lineage: Eukaryota > Metazoa > Arthropoda > Arachnida > Araneae > Macrothelidae > Macrothele > Macrothele yani. The sequence goes on from CM077031.1 coordinate 26,279,248, forward strand.
AGATAAGTCCAAAGAACGATAGGTGGAACTGTCATAAGTCCAAAAAAATGTCCAAAGAACAAAGTCCAAAGTCTCTACAGTGAAACGCACTCAAACATTCCACTGTTTATTGGCTCAATCAAGAAAGAACAAAGTCCAAAGAACAAAGTCCAAAGATAAGTCCAAAGATAAGTCCAAAGAACGATAGGTGGAACTGTCATAAGTCCAAAAAAAATGTCCAAAGAACAAAGTCCAAAGTCTCTACAGTGAAACGCACTCAAACATTCCACTGTTTATTGGCTCAATCAAGAAAGAACAAAGTCCAAAGAACAAAGTCCAAAGATAAGTCCAAAGATAAGTCCAAAGAACGATAGGTGGAACTGTCATAAGTCCAAAAAAAATGTCCAAAGAACAAAGTCCAAAGTCTCTACAGTGAAACGCACTCAAACATTCCACTGTTTATTGGCTCAATCAAGAAAGAACAAAGTCCAAAGAACAAAGTCCAAATATAAGTCCATAGTCCAAAGAACAAAGTCCAAAGATAAGTCCAAAGATAAGTCCAAAGAACGATAGGTGGAACTGTCATAAGTCCAAAGAAATGCACTGGAGCATACGATAGAAGGACCAGTCTCTAAGGAGTTTTACGCCCCCAAATTTCTTTAAAATACCCTCCCCCATAAAAAGGCACAACACGCTTTTATTGGAAGGTGTGTAACACACACACTGAGACATGTATAATATAATAAAATATACACTCACGGGAAAAAAATCCCAACACCAAGAAGTTGTTGTGTTAGATAAACGACAGTTGGTAGGCGGTGAGAGTACATCTGTAAGATGACGTCTATGCAAATTTCGCGCTCGGTGCATACGTGTGGCGCTAGTAGCGCCCCTGCCGCCCCGGTGGCGCAGTGGTCTAAGGCGTTGGCCTCTGATCATTCGTCGGAAGGGGTCCGGGTTCGAATCCCGGTGAGCCATGGATGTTGTGTTTGTCTTACGGCACTGGCTCTCTCCCTTCCCTAGAACCAGTGACCCTAAATTAGGGACGGGCGACTGCTTATAGCCCATTGAGTTGCTCGCGGTGGTCGTTAAACCTCAAAAAAAAAAAAAAAAAAAAAAAAAAAAGCGCCCCTCGGAACATGCAAAGCAGGTTTGCTGTAAATACGCGCTGTAACGTTCGAGAGCGTTAGTTATCGTTGAGATTCGACGTAGTGTGTTGATGTTAGTCAAGAATGCCTTTAAGAAGACGAAGAAGCCATTATCAACTGCTCACGGAGTTTGAACGAGGTCGTGTAATAGGGCTACGAGAAGGTGGATTTTCTTTCCGCAATACTGCGGAACGACTTGGCAGGAATGTAGCCACTGTGCATGATTGTTGGCAGCGGTGGTCAAGGGAAGGTACTGCCTCAAAAAGACTGGGTTCCGGCCGGCCACGTGGCACTACTGAGAGGGAAGACCGCCGTGTACGGCGTATGGCCGTGGCGCATCGTACCGCGTCTGCGGCAGCAATTCGAGCTGCAGTTGCCACCACAGTGTCACAACGAACTGTTACAAATCGGTTACTTGAAGGACAGTTCCGAGCCAGAAGCCCTGTAGCGTGCATTCCACTTACTCCAAACCACTGCCGTTTGCGACGTCAGTGGTGTCAAGCTAGAGCTCATTGGGGGACGGAGTGGAGATCTGTTATGTTTTCTGATGAAAGCCGGTTCTGCCTGGGTGCCAGTGATGGCCGTGTGTTGGTTAGAAGGAGGCCAGGTGAGCGCCTGCAACCAACCTGTCTGCAGCCGAGACACACTGGACCTACACTTGGAGTTATGGTCTGGGGAGCAATTTCCTATGACAGCAGGAGCACTCTCGAGCACGTATGGGACATCATTGGACGACAACTCCAGCGTTACCCCCAACCAGCATTAACCGTCCCTGTATTGACCGACCAAGAGCAACAGGCATGGAACTCCATCCTACAAACTGACATCCAGCACCTGTACGACACAATGCATGAACGTTTGCGTGCTTGCATTCAACATTCTGGCGGTTACACCGGTTATTAATGTACCAGCATTTCACATTTAAAATGGCTCTTCTCGCGCTTACAGTAAGATGTGATCTTGAAACCTTAAGCGATTAAATATGTTACCTATACAAATGTATTGCCGCTATTTCATTCCTCTACAACTATTTTTTCGTGGTGTTGGGATTTTTTTCCGTCAGTGTATTATACACTGCTGGACAATTGCTAAGGATGGATCATAAATGGCTATATAGCGCATAAAAAAGCAAGTGTGGTTGGATGCCAAGTGAAATAAAATAATGTCAAAATACCAGGACATTACAAGAAAGACAATTTATTGTGCTCTGAAATCCAGAAGACTTTGGAACGTGTTCAAGGGACAAACAGGCCATTTTGTGCAGAATACGTAAACGTGAAAAAAATGCAATTACCGTCCGCAGGCGTTCCGGCGTAAGATGTCAATACGGGATATGGCCACCGTGGAGGGCGATGCAAGATTCCACACGTCGTGTCATGCTTTGCACAATATTATCAAGCAGCTGTTGGGGTAATTTATCCCATTCCTCTGTCAGTGCACGGATGAGGGTGTCCTTGTTTATTGGCGACCAGCAAGACTCGTCCGCAAAGCCTCCCACACATTTTCAATGGGATTCAGATCTGGAGAACGTGCTGTCCATACGAGGCGGTGAATATCCTCGCTCTCTAGACACTCCTGGACAGCGACTGTTCGATGACATGTTGCGTTGTCGTCCATGAAAATGAATCTATCACCGACAGCACCACGGAACATGCGACCATGAGGTAGCAGAAAATCATTAATGTATCGTTGGCCAGTCATAGTCCCAGTTGGAAGCACATAGAGGGACGTACGGCCATTGATCATGATGCCAGCCCATACCATGACACTACATGTCGGATATCGGTCACTTTCCTGTATGTTTGCTGGACAATATGCAGTACCACTATCACGCCAGATCAGTTGTCGTCGACAATCAGACGATAGACTGTATCTACTCTCATCTGAGAAGAGGAGAGCAGACCAGTCGTTATCAGTCCAATTGCGATGTTGATGGCACCATTGCAAACGGGCGGTACGGTGACGTCTGGACAATGGGATGCACACAACAGGACGGTGGGCGTATAGTCCTCTTTCATGCAAACGTCTGGCGAAAGTTTTTCGGGAGATCCGCTTGCCAGTAGCAGCCATAAACTGATTTGCTACCTCACTAGCTGTGCTGCGTCGGTGTCTTTTTGTTGATAGCACTATGTACCGATCTTGTGCAGGTGTCGCACTGCGAACACGACCTCCCCCGTGACGTTTGCTACACTCTCCATTTGTTTGAAATGATTTCCAAAGCCTTGAAACAACACTGTGGCTGACGTCGAACTCCCTGGCAACATCTGTTATTTTTCTCCCTTCTTCAATCTTGCCAATAATACGGCCACGCGTAAAATCATCTAGGTGATGTCGGGAAGACATACTGAAAATTGCAAGTTCGTCAATTGATTCTTTCCCTTTCAACTTTGCGTTTGAACAACCACGGTCAATACGCGTCAAATCCTTTATATCTCTTATCAGCGCTATGACGTCACGAACAAGTTCGGCAATCCAAAATTTGCATACGCACAACACGTCTTACTGTATCCCGCACTTATGCTAATTTCCACATTTTCCTGCCTTCCATTTTATGGTTGCTATCGTTGCTATTGTCATCCGTCCTTAGCAATTGTCCGGCAGTGTAGATATTATCATACAGCACCATTAACAATAGCAGTCAGCATTTACATGAATTCCTCAGCTCTATCTTGAAGTATTTTCTACCATATAGTGCAATTTTTTCCCAATTTAAACTATATGTATTTAACATGTCCCCGTAACTTCTCCTGAGATTGTGCTGGTTTGTGCTGCGTTTTCGTTTCCTTTCGAAATCATTTTGCACAAAGCTCAACCCATGTTCAATTGATAATTTCTTTTTCTTTTTTTTTCTTCCTATTTTTTTCTCCCGTTTATTAATTTATTCGATCTTGTCAACTCTAAATTTGGGCGCCGTATGCAGCTGCCTAATTCGCCTAATGATAGAACACGCCCTGGAAACAGGTTTGACGAGGTTAAGCACCAAGCCGAATCTTCGGTAACGGGAACTTCGGTATAAGAATATGAGAAGGGAAGCCACGTATGAAAAGTCGCCAAGGGACAATAGTAAACATACAGGCTAATTGACGCACCGTGAAGGCTGGCCATCAGTCTTTGTGCAATATTTTGAGGCACAGATAAACATCTGGGATATCTCAGCTGCTAAGAAGGGAACAACTGATGCCATGCATTGCACAATATCGTCTAATATGCAATCAAGCACTTTGAAAGACTTACCTCGGACAGCTCTGACATGTGTGTTATGAAATTTTCCTCCAGTATACGCCTTTGGGCTTTGAACAAATTCAAGTCAAATGCAGTGCTGAAACCCATCATAATGTTTAGCACGTCTTTTGTAAAAAAAGATCGTGCTTATGTTATCGGTTTGTCCGTCCGTCTGTTCCCACGGTATCTCTGCAACTATTAGTCCGATTTGAAAAATTCTTTTTGCATTCGAAAGCTTGAAATATGAGAATGATGATCCTTCATTTCGTTTTTTTTTTACGATGTACAATTTCGCCGCTAGAGGGCGTAAATGCAGATGATGTCGAATTCAAAAATACGTTTTATTCCACACATTTGCTTCTAAACATCCGATTGAAAAAATCTTTTATCTTTCGATTCCATTTATATCGAAGAGTATTTTGGATATAGTTTCTTTTTCAAATTACGCATAGATTTTCCGTTAGGGAGCGTAAAATAAATTGCATTTTTTCCGATAACTCTTTTTCTAAAACGCCGATTTGAAATTTTTTTTTCAGCGGATACATCTCCTGATGCACAATCTTTTGCACATAATTTCGAATTTTTGGTAAAGAATACTTTGGCCACCAGGGGGCGTAAGTGTTAATTTTCGCTTCTGATGAATTTGCCATAAAATCTGAGCTTCTAAAATATCGATAGAAAAAATTCTTTCGTGAACTGATGCCACTCACATCGATAAACCTTTTCGGAATATTTTCTTCCTAAAATATTCCACCGTTTCTCCGACAGGGAGCGTACATGTATATCCTATTTTTGTCAATATCTCGACTTCTGGGAGTCCGATTTGAAAAATTCCTTCTTTGTTGGATAATGTTTTTCGTGTCGCATGTTTTTCATATAACTTCAAAATTTTCACGTAATTCATAGACTTTCCGTCAGGGGGCGTAAAGGTAAATTGCGTTTTCCCCTATATCTCTGCTTCTAAAGATCCGATCTGAAAAATTCTTTCTGCACCGGATACAGCTCCTGATGGGAAATCGTTTGCACGTAATTTCAAATTTTTGTAAAACATTGTTTGGCCACCAGGTGGCGTAAGTCTAAATTTCCACTTCTGATGTATTTGCAGCAAAATATGAGCTTCTAAAATCTCGATTGAGAAAAAATCTTTTGTGGATCGATACTACTCATGTCGACAAACATTTTAGGAACATTTTCTTCTTGAAATAATGCATGGTTTCTACGACAGGGGCGTAGATATATATCTTATTTTTGTCAATATCTCTACTTCTAGAAGTCCGATTTGAAAAATTCCTTCTTTGTTGGATAGTGTTTCCGATGCGAAATGTTTTTCCTATAAATTCAAAATTTTAAAGTAAATCATAGACTTTCCGCTAGGGCGCACAATGGTAAATTGCGTTTTCTGCTCATAAAACTCCGATTTAAAAAATTGTTCCTGTATCGCATACAAGACCTGACGGAAAATATTTTTCACGTAATTTCTAATGTTTGGTAAAGAATGGGTGGCCACCAGGTGTCATAAGTGTTAATTTCTACTTCTGATGTATTTGTAGCAAAATCTGGGCTCCTGAAAACTCGACTAAATTTTTCTTTCTTGGACCGATACCGCTCATATAGAAAAACCTTTTGAGAATACTTTCTTCCTAAAATAATGCATGGTTTTCCATCAAGGGACGTAAAGTCACATCTTGTTTTTGTCGATAACTCTGTTTCTAAGAGTTCGTAAGCTCACGATTCCGTTTACAGCAATATCTAAGAGATTAAAAACCTGATTGAAAAACTTCTTTCTTCCGTCAGATACTATTGTTTTCCATACCGGTTCCATTGACTTTGAATAGCTTTGATTAATTTAATTCGCGTCAGAACGGATTCAAAAGACGTGCTTATTACACCCGAAAATTCGGTGTCATCTTTCTTGTTATTTATTTTTTTTCGATTGGAGGTTTAACGACCATCGTGAGCAACTCAACGGGGTATAAGCAGTCGCCCGTCCCTAATTTAGGCCACTGGTTCCAGGGAAGGGAGAGAGCCAGCGCCGTAAGACAAACACAACATCCATGCCTCACCGGGATTCGAATCCAGACCCATCTTGGACGAGTGATAGGAAGCCATCGCTCAGACCACTGCGCCACCGGGAGGGGGGCTCTCATAATTTAGAAACATGGAAGCGCAATCCATTCAAGAGATCCTTTCAGCATTGGCAGCAAAACTGGTCAGCTCTCTGAAACGTTTTACCAGTTTAGACGCCAAAACCCGAACATGCCTTATCAGCACCAAATGCGAAAGCAGACAGTTGTCTGATATGAAAACCCTAAGTTGATTTGTATTACAGATCTTCATACAGGCTTACTGTTTTATTAGGTTAGTATAGCATACGGATTAAATTACCCGTTACGATTTCAACTTCCAACTTCAAGCACTGCCACTCAGGGAAAATTGGTATTAATATTTAACCCAGTTATATATTAAACAAACTTTCTTTGGGATGGGGGGGTTACAGAGCTACTGAGGTAATGGAAATAGAAATTCTAAACTAATAGTCATGTAAGTTCGTGAAAACAAATTAAGAAAGATTTCAAGGTCAGATACACAGGGTATGCTTAAGTCTTTTCCTAATTACGATAAATCTTACAAAACGAACCACGCTCGTTAGACACATTCGGTTATCTAACATAGCTTACCTGAAATCCAGAGTTTTTTCCTGGGTAATCAATATACCTCAACGTGGGCTCCTTTTGTTACACGGAGGACATCCAGTCGGTACTCTATTTCTTTCCATGCTTGCAACAACATGTCATTTGTGGTGGCAGCAAACGCTTCAGTTATTCTTCCCTTCAAAGTGTTAATAGCTGCAACTGCTGTTGCATAAACTTCATCCTTAATGTAGCCCCATAACATAAAAAGAAGTCAAGGGGCTTAAAGTCAGGGGATCTTGGTGGCCAGGGTATGGGACCATCTCTGGCTATCCATCTGTTAGGGAATTTGTCATCTAAGATTCGACGGACAGGTTCACCCCAGTGCGGGGGTGCACCGTCCTGCTGTAACATTACCCATGGTTGCAGCTCTTCCAATTAAGGTGAAACATACAGCTGCATCATGTCAATGTAAATACCCGATGTGATGGTGGGCTCAATAAAAAAGAACGGTCAAATTACTTTGTTGTGCATTAGTCCGCACCAAACATTGATTATAGGGCTATCCCTCTGTTTCTTCAAAACCACATGTGGGTTCTCTGAACCCCGGATTAAGGGCATTATGCGTGTTCAATTTACCTGAGGTATGAAAAGTTGATCCGTCTGAAAAACACATCCGCTTCAGGTAATCATTATCTTCGTCAATTCGTTCAAGAATATCCATAGCGAATGTCACACGTCTGGGCCCATCACTAGGTTCCAAGGCTTGAAAAATTTGCAATTTGTATGCAAAAAGAAACGAAGCCGCTTTCTTAAAATGCGGTGCACTGTCTTCATAGGTATTCCCAGTACTCTAGCGGCATGACGAATTGATTTTCTCGGGCTTCGTACGAATGCATCAAGCACGGCGTCGACAGTTTCCTCACTAATGAAAGGTCTTCCACTTCTTGCACGATCACCGACACTACCCGTCTGTTTAAATTTTGATATCAATTCCTAATGCTCTTCACATCAAGCGGAGCTCCATCATACTCACGCCTAAACTTCCGCTGCACTGAAATTGCAGATTTGGTTTCATGAAACCAGAGAACACAATTAGCCTTCTCCTGCATAGACGCCACTTCGCCAACTGACGCTTTCAACAACAAACTACGCTGCAGACGTGCAGCGCCATCTCTTGTTCCAAAAGTACAACGAACAGAAAACTTCAGAATATGACCCAATCAGTGCAAAAAACCCCGTACGTCTAACTAGTTCGGTTCATTTTAAAAGATTTATCGTAATCAGGGAAAGACTTTAGACACACCCTGTATAATGATGGCTTAGTAACAAATGTTTTTTATGTAAGTGAACCATTTTGATGTTACGCCATTTTTCTCTGAAGCATGTGGTATCAGTTGTGAGTTGATTGTCGTTGAGTTCGGCAGCTAACAATTCATAATGGCGAGTTTGACACTGCAACAACGTGTCTTAGTGATTAAAACATTTTATGAAAATGGATCGTCTATTGTGGAGACCCAAAGAAAATTACGAAATACTTTTGGTATGCATCATGTGCTTTCAGCGAAGCAAATACGGCGTGTACTGAAAAATTTCGAAACACTCTATGCACTGCAAGATGTCAAAAAGCCTCGCAGATCACGTACAGCACGTACTCAAGAAAACATGGATGCCATAAAAGAAAGTGTTGGTGACAATCCTGGAATCTCCATTAGACGTCGTGCACAAGAGTTAGGCGTTTCTCCGACCACAGTATGGAAAATTTTAACGAAATATTTGGATTTTCATTAGCATAAAATCCAATTAACACAACATCTGCAAGAAAAAGACCATGAACGTCGTCTTGTATGGAGTCAAAGGTGCTATAGTTACATAATGACAATCCTGTATTTGTTCAAAATTTGATCATGACCGACGAAGCTCATTTCGACATCAATGGGCATTCCTTTGTCACTTCATTCGCGACGGTGTCTTAAGAAAGCAAACGAAAAAACGAAATGTTAATTGTTTTCTTTTCTTTTGATTGGAGGTTTAACGACCAGCGTGAGCAACTCAATGGGCTATAAGCAGTCGCCCGTCCCTAATTTAGGGTCACTGGTTCCAGGGAAGGGAGAGAGCCAGCGCCGTAAGACAAACACAACATCCATTCCTGACCGGGATTCGATTCTGGACCCCTTACGGACGAATGATCAGAGGCCAGCGCCTTAGACCACTGCGCCACCGGGGCGGCCGAAATGTTAATTACAATAAAAACATGAAACAGGGAATTACAATGTTTATATTGTTATATAATAAAGTAAATGCATGTATACGTATATATATAACTAGCAGAGGTACCCGGCGTTACCCGGGTTTAACAAAAAATACATGAATTAGTTTCTAAGTCAGTGCTTTCTGAACATTTATTTTTCTTGGATTTTGGATTGATTTGTCCAAAAGATTTTCGCTTTTTCGGGGGCATTCTAGAATTCACGCTGTTGAGGAATCTCACATTCTCTTAATAATTTCACTTTCTTGGATTTTGTATTGATTTGTCCAGTAGATTTTCGCTTTTTCAATTAAAGTTAAAGTTACATAAAAAGCACAGGAGCTTATACACTGCCGGACATTTGCTAAGGACGGATGACAATAGCAACGATAGCAACCATAAAATGGAAGGCAGGAAAATGTGGAAATTAGCATAAGTGCGGGATACAGTAAGACGTGTTGTGCGTATGCAAATTTTGGATTGCCGAACTTGTTCGTGACGTCATAGCACTGATAAGAGATATAAAGGATTTGACGCGTATTGAACGTTGTTGTTCAAACGCAAAGTTGAAAGGGAAAGAATCAATTGACGAACTTTCAAGTTTCAGTATGTCTTCCCGACATCACCTAGATGATTTTACGCGTGGCCGTATTATTGGCAAGATTGAAGAAGGGCGAAAAATAACAGATGTTGCCAGGGAGTTCGACGTCAGCCACAGTGTTGTTTCAAGGCTTTGGAAATCATTTCAAACAAATGGAGAGTGTGGCAAACGTCACGGGGAGGTCGAGTTCGCAGTACGACACCTGCACAAGATCGGTACATAGTGCTATCAACAAAAAGACACCGGCGCAGCACAGCTAGTGAGGTAGCAAATCAGTTTATGGCTGCTACTGGCAAGCGGATCTCCCGAAAAACTGTCGCCAGACGTTTGCATGAAGGAGGACTATACGCCCGCCGTCCTGTTGTGTGCATCCCATTGTCCAGACGTCACCGTACCGCCCGTTTACAATGGTGCCATCAACATCGCAATTGGACTGATAACGACTGGTCTGCTGTCCTCTTCTCAGATGAGAGTAGATACAGTCTATCGTCTAATTGTCGACGACAACTGATCTGGCGTGATAGTGGTACTGCATATTGTCCAGCAAACATACAGGAAAGGGACCGATATCCGACATGTAGTGTCATGGTATCGGCTGGCATTATGATCAATGGCCGCACGTCCCTCTATGTGCTTCCAACTGGGAATATGACTGGCCAACGATACATTAATGATGTTCTGCTACCTCATGTTCGCATGTTCCGTGGTGCTGTCGGTGATAGATTCATTTTCATGGACGACAACGCAACATGTCATCGAACAGTCGCTGTCCAGGAGTGTCTTGAGAGCGAGGATATTCAACGCTTCGTATGGCCAGCACGTTCTCCAGATCTGAATCCCATTGAAAATGTGTGGGATGCTTTGGGGAGGAGTCTTGCTGGTCGCCAATGCCCTCCAATAAACAAGGACACCCTCATCGGTGCACTGACAGAGGAATGGGATAAAAAACCCCAACAGCTACTTGATAATGTTGTGCAAAGCATGACACGACGTGTGGAATTTTGCATCGCCCTCCATGGTGGCCATATCTCGTATTGACATCTTACGCCGGAACGCCTGCGGACGGTAATTGCATTTTTTTCACGTTTACGTATTCTGCACCAAATGGCCTGTTTGTCCCTTGAACACGTTTCAAAGCCTTCTGGATTTCAGAGCACAATAAATTGTCTTTCTTGTAATGTCCTGGCATTCTGACATTATTTTATTTCACTTGGCATCCAACCACACGTACTTTTTATGCGCTATATAGCCGTTTATGATCCGTCCTTAGCAATTGTCCAGCAGTGTAATAATTAACTGAAATTAATCTGGTTGTTAGGCAAATCCCCTTTGTTACTTTATTGTAACTATTATATCAAAACATAATATTTTAAAATTAATTGGTGCCTTCATGAACTAAACATAAATTATCACAGAGTGTCAAAGGGATGAAATTGGGAGAGGGGGTGGGGGTGCCAGGTTTCATTGTAGCTTATATTTTTCGCCGAGTCCTGAAGAGTAACTATACAAAATTTGGTCCAGATCGATCAAGGGTTTAGGAGTTCATAGAGAACCCGCAGACAGACATTTTATTTTATTCATATAGAAAGAGATTTTTAACTTGTTATTACAGATGAAATGTCGGAATGTTGATGGAAACTTCACAGCAAAAACAAAAAAAAAAACAAAAAACGGTGCAAACTAAATTGTACTAATCAAAATAATTACTGCAAGCAACAACACAGTTTTGTTAAGGAGATAAAGATTTTGCATTCCGTCGTAAAAAAATGTCGAGCTTCGGGATGCGACAAACTCATGGAATGCGGTTTCAACTGATGCTCGATCGGGAAACGATTTACGCTGCAGAGGGGCATGCAGGTGTTTGATTAGTCCGTACGGAATAAATGAGGTGAGTAAGGCGGATGAGGTAAGGTTTGGTGCATCAGTTGGCAGCATCTGGATCGTACACAGTGCGTCAAAGAATTTTTAAGACTGGCGCTAGATTTCAGACTACGGTGGCACCACCAGTGTAATCGCGATTGCGTTATAAACCGCGACCATCTGCTTGCTTTCTGCCAAAAGAACTGTGCAGTTGTTAAAGTAACTCAAACGAAACGGCCGTTCATTAGAGAAGTAAAATTTTTTTCATGTTGAATTATTAAGATGGAACAAAGGGCTGTTATTAAATTTAACGCAAAACTTGGTAAAAGTGCCTCGGAAACCTACCAAATGATAAGACAAGTTTACGGTGAATTTATTTTAAGTAGACCAAATGTTTTCCTGTGGCACATATGTTTTTTTTGGACGGAAGAGATACGCTAGAAGTTGATAAGCATACCGTAAGACCAAGTTCATCAAGGACACCCGAGATTATTGAAAAAGTGCGTGATTTCGTGGCAAACAATCGATGTGCGTCACTAAGAATGATGGAAGAGTCTTTAAACATCAACAAAGAAACGATTCGCACCATCCTGCATGAAGATTTGAGCAAAACAAAAGTCTGTGCTAAATTTGTTTCACACACGTTAACCAATGAACAAAAATCAAGGAGAAGTGCACATTGCAGAGACATCATTTCAGCCGCTGAAAATGATCCAAACTTCTTAAAATCGATTGTTACTGGTGATGAAACATGGTGTTTTCAATATGATCCTAAAAACAAAGCGACAAAGTGCGGAATGGAAGTCAAAAAACTCACCACAAGCCAAAAAAACAAGAAAAGTTCCATCGAAAATGAAAACAATGCTCATTACATTCTTCGATAGTAAGGGTATTATCCACAAAGAATTTGTTCCAAGTGGACAAACAATTACTGGTGAGTTTTATGTAAATGTTTTGAGGCGTTTGATGGGAAGAATTCGTCGCATTTGTCCAGAATATCGAGATGAAAACAGTTGGTGTTTGTTGCACGATAATGCACCCAGCCACACCTCACTTCTTGTTCGTAGATTTTTGGCGAAAAATATCGTCTGTGTGTTGAATCCTCCACCGTATTCGCCTGATTTAGCAGCCTGCGACTTTTCTTTTTCCCAAAACTTAAAATGACGTTAAAAGGGTGTTATTTTGATGATATTTCGACCATACAAACAGCTTCGACGCGTGCTTTGGAGGCAATTCCGCAAAGTGAACTGGAACAGGCATTTCAATCATTATTAAATCCCTGTAACAAGTGTATTGAAGCCGGAGGGACTTATTTTGAATAACAAACCAAAACAAATTTTAATTTCTTGTTTCTATTTCATTTTACAGACACAGTCTTAAAAATTATTTGCCACACTGTGTATGACGGGCGAGGTGTTATCATGTAAAAGTAGGGACCCATGGCGATTGACTAAGGCCGCCCGTTTGCTGATAAGAAACAGGAGTGGATCACACCACCCGCGGACCATCAAATACTAACCAGCCTCATCCTGGCGGCTTCAGGGTGCATTTTGGGACTTTACGGCTGTAAAGCCGTTGCGTTGGACGCCAGCGATTGTCATACTGCATTCATTTCTCTTCACATGTGACAAGCTACCTCAAAATGTTATTATGGTAGTTTAATTGCGGATAAGCAGAGAAGAGCCGTCATCTAATCGTTGTGTTTTGCGCTGTTTCTTCAACTCATGTGTGACACATTTATCCTGTGACGTACCTGCCAGCAGGGCGCACACGACATAAAGGCAGATAGGAATCAGAACAAAGGTCTGCGTAGCTCAGTTGGTAGAGCGGCTTGTTCCGGAATAAGTGTACTCGGGTTCGAATCCCGGCGCAGACCAAAAATGACGGAGAAATTTACTTCGTTATAATGGTGCCCGAACTATCCGGATGACCCGGCCGTTCAAAATCTCGCATTGGTGTGATGTTATTTCCACACCGCGAGACAGAAAAAATCAGAGAATTCCTTCTCCAGCGCTTCGAAAAATAAAAATGTGTGATGTTGCATTCCACACAGCAGATTGACTGGGAGTTCTCAAGTGCACGTTATACAGTGGATGGCTGCCTGCAACGATTCATGGTCACGGCTGACCCGTGGGCCATGCCCCCGGCCCTCCTTCGGGGGGGAGATGTGACGTACCTGCCAGCAGGACGCACACGACATAAAGGCAGATAGGAATCAGAACAAAGGTCTGAGTAGCTCAGTTGGTAGAGCGGCTTGTTCCGGAATAAGCGTACTCGGGTTCGAATCCCGGCGCAGACTAAAAATGACGGAGAAATTTACTTCGTTATAATCCATCTTCTTCACTTTACCTAAGACCGTTAAATGTTGGAATATGGTTGCACAGTTATAACGAAGTAAATTTCTCCGTCATTTTTATCCGCGCCGGGATTAGAACCCGGGTCCACTCATTCCGGAATAAGTTGCTCTACCAATTAAGCTACGCGGACGTTGATTCTGATTGCTATCTGCCTTTATGTCGTGTGCGTCCTTCTGGCAGGTACGTCACATCTCCTGGTACGTTACACAGTGTACTCCAAGTTCTCCAATCGCTTCACCTGGATCGGATCCAGTCAAGGCCTCCAACTCAGCATCATCGATTACTCCTTCTGGTGAAAACCGTTAGGAAAAAAAGAAATGAAAAAAATGCCAGCGTCGCACAGAAATATAGGAACTGCTGAATGTTAGAAAAAGTAAACGTGGGAAAAATCAGAAATGGACAAAAGAACGCCATTTTTGAAGTGAAAAGCGAGGAAGGGAGAATGACATCTTCGAAGAGCAGCCATCCAGCGGATGTAAACCGTGGGAAGCAGGACGCGGAGAGTGAAGGATGCCCAGCTAAGGGGGGGTCGAATGCGTTCTTGTGATTGGCTAAGCGCTCGCTGGGGCTCAGAAAAGTTTGGGGAGAACTCGGGAAGTTAGTTTTTTGGCGCTCTCTTCTCGTCTAGTTTTCACCAGAGCAGGACGTCAGGTCATCGCGTGGGATGATTTTGCCGTAAGAAAAGCGCTCGGCTGCGGTCGAGTTAGCTAGGAATAGATTTCAACTAACTGCGGTTAGTAACTATCTATATTTGTTCCAAGGGATCAGGCCGAGGTCTAGATCCATTATATCTGAGATCGGGTAATCTCATATCTTGTATCAAAAGTGCATAAAAGCATAATGCTGCTGTGTAACTTATGAATGTATCAATTAAGTACCCAAGAGGAACTGAACGGTGCCAACAAGGAAGCACCATAATTTCCGTTGTGCTCAGCTCAAGTTCCATTGTCATCTAAAATTCTTCTGTATGCGAGGTGTCAAACCAACCTTAATCCTACCCTAAGTGGTGGATAATAAATTTGTTTGTTATCGATCTTCGGCTCATTTCTACACCAGCTTGGAAATCTTCAAACACGCCTCTGTCTCAAATAATGTTATCTCCATAAGGCGTCTAGACCTTACCCCTATCTAGACTGGTGGCAGCAAGAAAAAACAAGTAAGTGCAGATGATGGTAAGAAATAGAAAATATACACAAAAACGAATAAGACTAAATAAAGAACGACATTCAGATCATGACAGCGTTTACTAAGGATCGCTTCCCCAAGTTCTGTATTGATGTCGCACTGTGTCTCCGAAGCACGGTGCCCAAGTTTAAACTCATATAAGAAAATAACACGAATTTGGATCTAATCCAGCGTCCTCTTCACTGAATCACAATCCTCTTGGAATTGATGCCACTGACGAAATGACCAGTGCTTTATAGGCAGCCGCCTTGACGCCTTGAATTTACATATCACAAGCCACATTGCCGATGTTTAAATTTCTATTATAAATTAACTGCAAGCTGCACGTGTGCAGAATCCGACATTTCATCAGCAACAACCTATTAGTTTCTATACACTATCTACCAACAAGTAATTAGACATCTGTGATAGCAAAGGAAAACGAAGTTTATTCACCTTAAATAGTTGGTGGAGCCTCCACGAGCGGCGATTACAGCTGCGACCCTCCAGGGGCATACTCTCAACCAGGCATTGTATGACGGCTAGCGGTATTTTCTTCCGCTCGGCTTGGAGAAGACACCTGTCTTCTCCAAGCCGAGCGGAAGAAAATACAAAATCCTTCACCGATTTTGGACGGTGGGGGCACCCCTTAAGTCGACGCTCCAACTCTTCCCAGAGATGCTCGATAGGGTTAAGGTTCAGGCTATGCGCAGGCCAGTCCATTCGATTAACCCCACTGTCACCATACCAAGCCATGGTGGACCTCGCAACATGACAGGGGGCATTGTCATCCTGAAAGTAACATGGGTCCAGCCCGTAAAACTGCCACAACGTAGGAAGTGCATGATCATCCTAAATGATACAGTAGGTCTCGGCGTTGAGTCTACCAGGAATTGCGACCAAGGGTCCCGTACCATACCAGAAGAAATACCCCCATAGCATAATTTCACCGCCGCCAAACTTCACAGTTGGTACAATACATTCCGGCAGGAGGCGTTCTCCAGGCAGACGCCAAACCTACACCCTGCCATCCGAACGGTAGAGGGTGAACCTTGATTCGTCGCTCCAGAGAACCTTTTTCCACTGTTCAACGGTCCACTGTCGACGTTCTTTGCACCACGTTAGCCGAGCAGCGCTATTGGACTTGGCGATCAAACGCTTGTGGGCGGCAGCACATCCATGATAACCGAGCAGATGGGCTTCCTTACGGATGGTATTCATCGAAAGAACACTCCCGGATGCCTGTTGAAACTCCTCGCGGATGTTGCCCATCGATTTGGTGCGGTTCTTCCGCATTTCTCTGGCCAGCACGTCGGTCTCTAACTCGCAGTTTTGTGAGTCTGCCGCGTCGGGGCACATTCCGACAGTCACCTCTCATCTTCCACTTGCCAATCACGTAGGCCACTGTCGATTTTGGGTACTTCAGCTCGCTGGATATGTCACGTATGGATCGGCCATTTCTGTGATACCCGACGATTACACCTTTCTCGAAATGAGAGAGCTCCGAACTGCGTGGCATCCTGCATGCGACTGGTTGCGTTGTTGTTTCCCACACGATATTTAACGGCGGCGGCCGTGACGTGTATCAGGACCGCAGATATCGTCGATTGCAGGGGTGTCCAATTACTTTTTGGTAGATAGTGTATAACTGATGCAAATTAAATAAAAGTACAAATATACAGTGTAAAAAAATAAATAATGATCAAAACAGCATTTTAAATATCATTAATAAGTCAGTGATTTCCTTTTCCTAAAAAGACAATGTATTATTGAATTTTTTGTAAAATTTCCTATTTACTATTTTCACTTACGCCATTCCCATCAAAATTTGTTCAGCAGAAACCTGAAAATTTCATCTGAATTTAGCCGCCCTTGTGTGTCAGAGAGGTCAGAGGCGTTGGATCCTAGCCCCTTGCCCGATTTGGGTCTGGGTTCGAGTCCCGGACGAGGCGCATGTGGTGCATTTGTTCTACGGTGCCGGCTCCGCCCTTCCTTGGAAACATGGTCCCAAATTAAGGACGAACAACTACCCATACCCCCCACAGTTTCTCGTGGCGATCATTCAACACCGCCTCCCTCACAAAAAAAAAAAAAAAAAAAGAAGAAAGAAAAGAAAGAAAACAAAAAAAACTTGCTTGTAGAACGCAATCTCGCATGAAATTAACTTGATCGGAAAGTCTCCGTGAATCTGAGTCAAAGTGCATTGTACTGAAACACAGAAAGTCGTTTTGATAACCGCATAAAATCTGTAGCCTCTAGAAACAAAGTAGTATTTCATAATTACTGTATTTCTATTCATTTACTTTTCGGGGGACGAGCTGGGAAACGAAAATCATCTGTGCGAACCCTGATAGCGCTGAGTAGCCCTCGCGCATGCGGGCTACGAGCTCTACGTAATAAATAAAGCGCATTTCTCATTGCGTTTTAAGCGTATATGATCCAGCTTTGTCAGTCTTTCTGTCCGTCCGACTGACCGTCCGCACGATAATTCGCGTAAAAATACTTCGATTGCGACAAAACTTTTTCATGTTCTTCCGGAGGTATATTGAACCGGCTCTGTTGAATATAATCGAAATGGGGTCAAAGGTCAGAACACAAGAGCGTGATTTATTCCACAACCATTATCCTCATAACTTGACTATAAATGCTTCTATTGCGAAAAATCTTTAGTCTGTTGTTCCTGAGGTATACTGAACCGGTTCTGTTGAATATCATCGAAAAGGTGTCTAAGGTCAGGACACAGGAGCGAGATTTATTCCACAACCATTATCCTCATAACTTGACTATAAATGCTTCTATTGCGAAAAATCTTTAGTCTGTTGTTCTTGAGGTATACTGAACCGGTTCTGTTGAATATCATCGAAAAGGTGTCTAAGGTCAGGACACGGGAGCGAGATTTATTCCACAACCATTATCCTCATAACTTGACTATAAATGCTTCTATTGCGAAAAATCTTTAGTCTGTTGCTCTTGAGGTATACTGAACCGGTTCTGTTGAATATCATCGAAAAGGTGTCTAAGGTCAGGACAGAGGAGCGAGATTTATTCCACAACCATTATCCTCATAACTTGACTAAAAATGCTTCTATTGCGAAAAATCTTTAGTCTGTTGTTCCTGAGGTATACTGAACCGGTTCTGTTGAATATCATCGAAAAGGTGTCTAAGGTCAGGACACAGGAGCGAGATTTATTCCACAACCATTATCCTCATAACTTGACTAAAAATGCTTCTATTGCGAAAAATCTTTAGTCTGTTGTTCCTGAGGTATACTGAACCGGTTCTGTTGAATATCATCGAAATGGTGTCTAAGTTCAGGACACAGGATCGAGATTTATTCCACAACCATTATCCTCATAACTTGACTAAAAATGCTGCTATTGCGACAAATCTTTATTATGTTGTTCCTGAGGTATACTGAACCAGTTCTGTTGAATATCATCGAAATGGTGCCTAAGGTCAGGACACAGGAGCGAGACGTATAAGTGCAATGGAATGGATCCCGCTCCTACGTCGTGACCTTTGACCCCATTTGTCCCATTTTCAATAGGGTTCATCCCCAGGTGGTCCCCTACCACATACTAAAATTTTATCGAAATCGAACCATTTTTACGCCAGTTATCGTGGGACGGACGGACGGACAAAGCTGGAGCATATACGCTTCTTCAGTTCAACACAATTTTATTAACAAGGTTGGGTTCAGGAGGCGAACATGGGCGTCCTGATACATATATTGTACGCTAAAATATACAAACTCTAAAATTTTATGTACATTATATACAGCACGATGTATTGATTCACGAAGGAGCCTCGTGGTAAGAGGTGCAGGCATTTTGCACAAGAACAATAAGAGAGATTGTCGAAACATTTCGTCTCGAAGCATAAGTATATTATAGTGCTGACAAATAACAGAACGAGAATATTATAATGAAGCACTGTACAAAAGGAGAACTGTAGATGACAAAGTAGACAATGTGAAACCTAAGGCAAACGGAATTACGATGTCTTAGTACTGGTAGAAAAAATGATAATCAAAGAGAAAACAAGTAAGACTATATACATTTGTACAGTATGGTGCATATATATTCACATGTGTTAGAAGATATAAGCTGTATGTTGAAGTTTGATTCCGAAAACCAATGGTGAGCATGCACGTTGAACTGAAGTTCAACAGAGCTAGGAGCAACGAGGTTATAAACTACCGACAGTCAGTTGTAACGTCGCTGGCATGCCGGCGAACCAGGAAGCGGCCGGAGACCAGGTGGAACGGAAATGTTGTTCTCTCTGTTGGGCGACGGCCACAAGGTTCTCTAGACGAAGTCTTGAGAGGAGACGCTCCTGAAAGTGGCACAGAAATTCCACAGAAGCTTGGTGGATGGTATAAGGAGATGAGATATCTCGGCAGCGCTGATGAAATACGTAAATGACATGTTTCACCAGGATGAAAATATATGAGCAGATGGGTGGAAGCTTGACTGGCGGAGAAACCTGCAGGAGGAGTGTCTTATAGGCATTGAAAGGAAGATCAGTTGTGGCTGAACGTTGAGCAATGGAAAATGCAAGATGGAGTAGTAGAAGGAGGATAACACAATGTAGATAAACGTGAGAGACATCAGCTTCTTGAGCACAGAAGGGGCAAAGAGGTGAGTCAAGAATGGTCATGCGGTGGAGGATAGATGGAACGGGAAGACGGCGGTGGAGAAAAAGCCAGTGAGTGTTTATTTCAAGAGGAGCTGAAAGAGGAGAACGGGTGGCAGACCAGACAGCAGTGAGAGAGGATTGGGAGACATCAGGGATGTAAAGGGGAGAAGGAGAGTGGGATTTTAAAAGTAACCGATAGAGAACTGAGGTTATAAGAGAGGATAGTGGAAGTGTAGATCTGCCGACTGAAAGAAAGAAAGGAAGGGGAGGGAGGCGGAAAGAACAAAGGTCAGGCTGGTGGTGGTTGCGAGATGAGAAAACTTAGCAATGATGGTAGATAGTAGGGTGTCATAGACAGAGCGAGAGGAGGGTGAAAGTAGAACGGTGGGTGGGAGGCTGGCGTAGGGTCGCCAGGACAGATCTGAGGTTACAAGGTCTTTGACGTTTACAACTCCGACTCGGAGCCAAGAAGGATAGGCGAAGCATGAAAGATGAGGGGGTGAAGAAGAGAGGAGAAGAACAGGGGTTCGGCAAGGAGTTCAGTGGTGGAATCGGGTGGGGATCGAGTGAGCGGGAGAGAGCGGAGAAAGGTAAGAGTCTCCCGTAAGGCAGGAGGAAGGCGAGAGTGAGTGGTAGTACGGAGGTCCATTAGAATGAAAGAAGTGAAAGTGAAATTAGTGTTGCTCGAAGAGGTGATAACATTCCTTGCGGTAACGGCGTCGGCAACAGGTGAGGTATGAAGACGGAGGAACGAAGTAATCCGGAGAGCTTGATAGTACAGTCGTGTATCAATTAGGCCAATGTCACCTTGGTCAGGAGGAAGGCTGAACTTGGGGGCACTGAGCCAGTGGTGTCCGGTCCAGATAACTGAGGTGAAGCAGCGAGTGATATCATTGAGACGAAGAAGTGGGGATTTAGTAGCAAGCCAGGAATGTGTGCACATGGAGAGAAGATAGGTTTGCACAAGACGTGCACGTTGAAAATATGAGGTGCAAAACTGCGCTTTTCGCCAAAACGCAGTTGACCGATGAAGACGTGGCTGGATGGTATTCCACGTTGTGCTGGAGGCTTCACCTGGGACGCCAAGATGTACGCCAAGGAAACGTTGAGAGGCTGAAGACCAGTGCGCTCCCTATGGGGAATCCAAACGGTCAACCCATGAGCCGCACCACAGGCCTGTGCTTTTGGTTGCATTAATCGCAGCTCCGGAGCAGGAGGCGTAATCGGCGAAAAGACTTTGGAGCAAAGAGAACTGTGAATCCAGGCGTATACAGAAGGTAACGTCGTCTGCATACGCCACGGAAGTGGTGACATGGTGTCTCGTGCGGGCGATAAGTGGCGGCAGGGTGGCTTGAAAGGAGCGTTCAACGGAGCGGAGAAAAGGTTCTAAGGCTATAGCGAAAAGTTGAGCGGAGAGTGGGCAGCCTTGCGTAAATATGGTTCGATTTCAATGAAATTTTACTATGTGGTAGGGGACTACCTGGAGACGAACCCTATTCAAAATGGGTGAATTGGGGTCAAAGGTCAGGACATAAGAGCGGGATGCATTCCATTGCCTTTATGCCCCATAACGTGCGTAAATATGGTTCGATTTCGATGAAATTTCAGTATGTGGTAGGGGACCACCTGGGGACGAACCCTGTTGAAAATGGACGAAATGGGGTCAAAGGTCAGGACATAGGATTGCGATCCGTTCCATCGTCCTTATCCTATATTATTAAGGCGGACGTCAAGTAATTTTGCTTCCTATACTTCCAATGAAAAAAATTTTGTTCACATTTCCTTCACAATTAATGTGTTCCCAAGGATGAAAATTTGAACATCGATTAAAATAACTTCTTAATATAACTTGGAATACTTAATATTTTCTAAAGCATAACCATAATTATATTGAAAATCAATAACTTTTCCTTTGGTGGTGTTGAAACCAGAAAAAGAATGGCGATACCTGTTCTTTGATAACGTCAGTAGACAAACAAATGTTGGATTGCATAATTATGGTTATGTTTCAGAAAATATTAGGTATTCCAAGTTATAAAATGGAGCTATTTTAATCGATGTTCAAATTTTCATCCTTGGGAACGCATTAATTGGGAAGAAAAAAGATGGCACGACCTGTATTTTCATGACGTCAGTATTCAAACAAATGTGCGGATCCTATTAAAGTTTTATGACGTCACACTTTTGCTAGCAGATGGCCGCGATTCCCATCTGCCTCATTACGTCACGCGTTGTGTGCGTATGTTCGTCTGCATGATAACTCGCGTAAAAATCGTTCGATTTCGATGAAATTTTAGTACGTGGAAGGTAATCACCTTGGAAGGAACCCTATTGAAAGTGAACGAAATGGGGTCAAAGGTGAGGACATAGGAGCGGGATCCATTCCACTGTTCTTATGCGTCATAACTAACGTAAAAAAGGTTCGATTTCGATTAGTAGTACGTGGTAATGGATCACCTGGGGACAAACCCTATTGAAAATTGGCGAAATAAGGGTCAAAGGTCAGGACATAGGAGCGGAATCACTACCATCGCCCTTATGCGTCATAACTTACGTAAAAATGTTTCGATTTGGATGAAATGTTAGTATGTTGTAGAGGGACGAATTCTATTGAAAATGGGCGAAATGGGTCAAAGGTTAGGACACAGAAGCGGGATCTATTCCATAGCCCTTATGCATCATAACTTACGTAAAATTGCTTCGATTGCGACAAAACTTTATCATGTTATTTCGGAGGTATACTGAACCAGTTCTGTTGAATATCATCGAAATGGGATCAAAGGTCAGGGCGTAGGAGTGAGATTTATTCCACAGCCATTTTAATGATTTCTAGTATGTTGGAAAGCGTATCATAATCAATGCATTGCATGATTTTACTAACTTGTTTTACATACTAATTTTCAGTTTGCCAGAAAATGCAATTTAACTTCAGTCCGAATTAATTTTTTTCTTCTTCTTTTTATTTTTTATTTTACATGCGTAGGTATCAGCCATGGAATATTATGTGCGAGAAGGAGCTCCTCGAGAAAAGTTAATAATGGGAATACCTCTGTATGGGAGGTCTTATACTTTGCAGGATCTTCGTAACAACAGCATTGGAGCACCTGCCATCGGTTCTGGGATCAAAGGTCTTTACACAAAGGAAGCAGGAATGCTGGCCTACTTCGAGGTAAATTCCCTTTTCCCAGTAAGTCAACAACCAAGCAAGAGGAATAGAAGCATAATTTTGTGTCATCTGGCATGCACGCACATAAAAATGTACTTTTCTTTTCTTCATTTTATTACGAGTGGCGAAGGTGAATATTTCTCAACATTTGTTTACCTGCATTTAAAACTTAACAACTATGAAGCTAAGCATATAACTTTTGCATTTTATACGTAATGCGATCAAAAAGTTCCGAGCCGCCCCGGTGGCGCAGTGATCTAAGCGATGGCCTCTGATCATTCGTCCGTAAGGGGTCCGGGTTCGAATCCCGGTCAGGCATGGATGTTGTGTTTGTCTTACGGCACTGGCTCTCTCCCTTCCCTGGAACCAGTGACCCTAAATTAGGGACGGGCGACTGCTTATAGCCCATTGAGTTGCTCACGGTGGTCGTTAAACCTCCAATCAAAAAAAAAAAAAGTTCCGAGACTATACTCGGGGCAAACTTAACCTGGCAATGGAAGGAAGGCTACAGAGTGTATACTTCCACTGCATAAAATAGTTCTAGTCTAAAAGCTCGTACTCCAGCTTCAACTGGCACTTAAAAAGTACACAGATGTTCAATACGTTGTGTGTATGTGCATTTAAAAAATTCAGATCTCAGTTTCAGCGGCATTTCTAAAAAAAAAAAAAAAAAAAAAAAATTACAAATGTTCGCGTTTTGTGACGTCACTGATCGTCCTCTGTATCAGCATTCTTCTTTGGGTCAGTGTTAAGCCGTCAACACAGGGGATATTTATTGCTGTGGGGGTTTGGGGATCTTTAGCGTAAGGGTGATGGCGAGATAAGTGTTCCGAGGGCATTTCGCGTTTCTCCTGCTTGATTGTTGTTTTGAAACACTCTTCTGTCTTTTCGGGTTTTTCCAATGGCATCTACCGGTCACTACCGGTCTACAACGTGCGCGGGAGTTGGGGGATGGGGAGTACTGGGGATATGGTCAGGGCACTGTGACAGACAGCCCTGAGGGCCTGTGGGCGAAGCTCCCTCGCAAAATTTCCGAGTGAAAATTAATTACACACCATTAGTGCGGAGTAATACTGGTAACTGGGAGTGAAAAGGAACCGCAGCCTTTGCCTCATTGCCAGGATAGCTTTGCCCCGAGTATAGGTACGTAGCGCACCAACAGATGGCAGCACGCGGATGAGCGAGCAGCGGTCGAGGGCAGTGAACTTCATGAGTTACTGTGCCGAGTGGTGTCGTTACGCGAACATCGGGAGCTGCGATTTCGGTATGGACTGCAAACTAGAGCAGCGAACGAACATCAAATTTTGTGTCAAACTCGGCAAATCGGGCACGGAGACTCACGAAATGTTCCTGTTGCGGGTCATCACTGGGGACGAGACTTGATTCTACGGTTACGACCCGGAGACCAAATAACAGTCGTCTCAGTGGAAGAGCAGACATCTCCACGACCGAAGAAGGCCCAAGAGAATGCGCATTGTGTTCTTCGACATTCGTGGGGTTGTGCAGCGTGAATTCTTCCTCCGGGTCCAGACTGTCACTGCCCTTTTTTTACTGCGATGTTCTGCGGCGTCTTAGGAAGGACATTCGCCGCAAACGACCTGAAATGTGGCGCAGGGGCGATTTCCTTCTCCATCACGACCATGAAGCAGTTCACAGAGCGTTAGCAACACTCCAGTTTTGCAGCCGCAACAACATGACTACCCTTCCTCGCCCACCTTACTCGCCGAATTTGGCCCCCTGCGATTTCTTTCTGTTCCCGAAGATGAAGCTGAAGCTCAAGGGTCGCCGTTTTGAAACCGTGGACAAGATCCAGTGCGAATCGCAGATGGTGCTTGATACGATTCGCAACAGGACTTCCACGGAGCATTCCAACAGTGGCAAAAACGCTGGCAGCGGTGTATCGCTGCCCAAGGAGACTACTTTAAGAGAGATCATAACCAGACTTAAGTAAGGTAAACACTTTATTTTATATCGGCCTAGTCTCTGAGCGTTTTGATCGGACCTCGTATTTACTGATGGAAAGATGCAGACAAAAGGCTGTACTGGCGAATTTGCTGTTAGGATGTGATGTACATAACTTGACTATCTGCGAAGAAGAAACGAGACAAGAAGCGAGGAAACAGGTGCACGTGATATTGATTAGGTAACTACAGCAGATGAATGAGTTCAGAATAACCGAAAATAATACACTGGTGAGCAAAAATTAAGGACGAAGAGGAGAAATTAGCATAACAGCGGAACGAGCAGGCAGAACAACGGACCGAAAGACCACTCAGGAGATAGACTAGGGTCCGGTACGGTAGGGCATGCGCATATATGCAGCATGACGTAAGGGGAGGGTGTCGGAAGGGTATAAAGCACACGGGTGGTGTACGCTCAGCAATTCGGTGAAAGCTATTCTACGGTGTACATCGGTTTGAATAACGTCGAGTTGCTGCCACCTTGTGATATGGCCAAATGGCAATCCAGTAGACGACATCTGGATGACTTTACCTGAAGTCGCGTCATTGGGAAGTTGGAAGAAGGTCGAAGTGTGACTAGTGTGGCCGAGGAGTTCAGGATCGCTCACAGCATCGTTTCACGAGCTTGGAGAGCATTTCAAACGACAGGAACAGCTGTCCGAGAGTTTAGCAGTGGTCGTCCACGAGCAACCACGGCGGCGGACGACCGGTATATTGTCCTACAGGCGAGAAGAGACAGACAGCAGACAGCGGAAGAAATCGCAAGGCACATGCAACAGACAACTGGACGTCCGTTATCGCGTTTTACCGTGGCCAGGAGGCTACACAAAGGTGGTCTATTTGCACGACGACCAGTACGGTGTGTGCCATTAACGCCTGCTCATGGGAGACGGCGGTTTCTGTGGTGCCAGGAACGCAAGAACTGGACACATCAACAATGTGGTCGAGTTCTCTTTACGGATGAGAGCGGATTTAGTCTGACGAGCGATTCTGGACGTATACACATCTGGAGAGAGCAGGGAACACGCAATCACACCTCCAACATCATCCAAAGAGACCGGTTTGTATGTGGCGGAGTTCTCGTTTGGGGCGGTATCATACTTGGTAGCCGTACTGACCTCCACATCTTCCAAGGAGGTTCAGTCACTGGTGTCCGCTATTGTACCGAGGTTCTCCTGCCTCACGTGCTTCTGTTTAGAGGTGCTGTGCGTCCTGAGTTCCTCTTCATGGACGACAACGCTACACCTCATCGTACAGTGGCTGTCGCAGAGCTGTTGGAGACTGAAGACATTCAACGCATGGATTGGCCCGCAAGGTCCTCGGACCTAAATCCAATCGAACACGTGTGGGACCTTCTCGGGAGACGCTTGGCAGCATGTCACCAGCCGCCAGTAACGATTCCGCAGCTGCGATTGGCGCTACAAGAGGAATAGGTCGCGATGCCCCAACAGCTCCTTGACATCCTCAGCATGGACAGACGTTGTAAATCCTGCAACGCAGTCAGGGGTGATCATATCCCCTACTAAAGACTGGATTTTTCTTGGCAGCCGCCTGTCACATGGACGTTTCTGTCTTCTGTCCAGTTGTGCTCGAAGCTACCTTTTCAATAAAGTGCCTTTGTATCCTTTGGATTCCTTGTTTGGACGGTTTTGCTCACTTGTCCCATATTCTTACATCTTGGGGATCTTATGGTATGATTTGAGTCGATGTGGAGCACTTCTGCACGACGTTACATTCGAAAAACCGTCTCGTCCTTAATTTTTGCACGCCAGTGAAAGTCAAATAATTTTTTTTTAATTATCTGATACAGAATACGCAATAGTGAAGAAAAATAATATTTCAAATGAAGACGAAGCGTTGAAAACATTGTACTTTTTCGTTTAGCATGCGCATAATATTTTGGTCACTTTTTTGTTTTGATTGGGAGTTTAATGACCACTGTAAGCAACTTGATGGGCTATAAACAGTCGCCTGTCCTTAAATTGTGCCCTTGGGCTCCAGGGAAGGGAGATGGCGAATGGCGTAAGACAAACACAACATCCATGCCTCACAGGGATTCGAACCCGGATCCATCTCTGACGAACGGTGTTCTGACCGTTCGTCAGAGACCACTGCGCTACCGGGGCGGGTGACTAGTTTTAGGCGAAGTTCACATTGTAAGAGGGAAATGTGTCATTCCCTTAACTAAACACTTCCAACTCTTGTAGCAAAGCGATAGAGGATCAATGATAGGACGGAATCGATAGGGAGTGAATAGAGTTCCTTCTAAGGTTGATTCCTTCAGTTTCATCATTACTATCCATATTCTATCCTATATTTATTACACATTTTTATATATACACTGCGTCAAAGAATTTTTAAGACTGGCGCTAGATTTCAGCCTACGGTGGCGCCACCAGTGTAATCGCGAATGCGTCATAAACCGTGACCATCTGCTTGCTTTCAGCCAAAAGTACTGCGCAGTTGTTAAAGTAACTCAAACGAAACGGCCGTTCATTAGAGAAGTAAAATTTTTCATGTTGAATTATTAAGATGGAACAAATGGCTGTTATTAAATTTAACGTAAATCTTGGTAAAAGTGCCTCGGAAACGTACCAAATGATGAAACAAGTTTACGGTGAGTTTTGTTTAAGTAGATCAAATGTTTTCCTGTGGCACAAACGTTTTTTGGACGGAAGAGAGACGCTAGAAGATGATAAGCATACCGGAAGACCAAGTTCATCTAGGACACCTGAGATTATTGAAAAAAGTGCGTGATTTCGTGGCAAACAATCGCTGTGCGTCACTAAGAGTGATGGAAGAGTCTTTAAACGTCAACAAAGAAACGATTCGAACCATCCTGCATGAAGACTTGGGCAAAACAAAAGTCTGTGCTAAATTTGTTCCACACACGTTAACCAATGAACAAAAATCAAGGAGAAGTGCACATTGCAGAGACATCATTTCAGCCGCTCAAAATGATCCAAACTTCTTAAAATCCATTGTTACAGGTGATGAAACATGGTGTTTTCAATATGATCCTAAAACAAAGCGACAAAGTGCGGAATGAAAGTCAAAAAACTCGCCACAAGCCAAAAAAAAAAAAACCAAGAAAAGTTCCATCGAAAATCAAAACAACGCTCATTACATTCTTCGATAGTAAGGGTATTATATACAAGGAATTTGTTCCAAGTGGACAAACAATTACTGGTGAGTTTTATTTAAATGTTTTGAGGCGTTTGATGGGTAGAATTCGTCGCATTCGTCCAGAATATCGGGATGTAAACAGTTGGTGTTTGTTGCACGATAATGCATCCAGTCACACCTCACTTCTTATTCGTAGATTTTTGGCAAAAAATAACGTCTGTGTGTTGAATCATCCATCGTATTCGCCTGATTTAGCACCCTGCAATTTTTGTTTATTCCCAAAACTTAAAATCACGTTAAAAGAGTGTTATTTTGATATTTCAACCATACAAATAGCTTCGACGCGTGCTTTGGAGGCAATTCCGCAAAGTGAACTGGAACAGGCATTCGAATCACTATTAAATCGCTGTAACAAGTGTATTGAAGCCGGAGGGACTTTTTTTAATAACAAACCAAAACAAATTATAATTTCTTGTTTCTATTTCATTTTACAGACCCAGTCTTAAAAATTCTTTGACGCACTGTGTATGTACATGATGTGCTTTCAGTTTCAAGACTACTGTCCGTATCCTCTCGAATATTTATTAAACATTTTTCAATTTCATTTTCTACTATTTCATCCCGGATGCCATCAGAAATTCAGTATTTTTCTAATAAAGTTTAGACATGATTCACGCATGCCTCCCATTTTTTCCGTATTAATAACTTGCAATGCTATGTTCTATAATGTTTTTATGCTCTCTTTCGTAAAAGAGGCATTGTGCCGACTCAGGACCATAGCTAGCAGGAGGATCATTCCCTACAAGGCAAGCGAGCCCCCCCCCCCCCCAATCCCCTCTAGAAAATGGACGTGGTTTATGTTTTTTCATTTTAAGTGTAAAGGCTTAATCTTATTTATTCGTGTATTGCACGTTTTTAAAAAAGAAAAACCGAAATGATACAACACGAACAATGGATAACTCAAAAGAAATAACTTCTCGATATTAATCAGTAAGAACAGCTGCGCTAATAAATCTCTGCTACATGGGTACCGAACGTGTTGCTGTTGGGAGTCAGAGAAGAGAGAAATTCTGTATCTAGTTAGTTAGTTTTTATTGGAGAAACGTAAAATACAAAAGAAGATTAGCCCCCTTCCCCCCTCCCCAAAAAAGAAAAAAAAAACAGAGACCGAGAGAAAGCCTTCAACTTCCTCATGTTCATAGTTTTGCAATCAGTAGGAGTGGTTTTATGACGAGAGGGAAGTGTTTAATGCTCGAATCGGTGTCACGTCAATTCGTCGCCAGCGTCAATTCGTCGACTACGTCAATTCCTCGCCTGCGTCAATTCCTCGCCTGCGTCAATTCATCCACCACGACGATTCGTCGAGCGTCAATTCGTCGCGGACAAATTCGTCGACTTCGTCAATTCGTCGCGGACAAATTCGTTCGACTACGTCAATTCGTCGCGTTTACAGATTTTGGTTACATACAAAACGAATGCAGGAAAACGTACGATTTCGAACGTCTTCCTGCCTGATCAAATTTATAAAGTTTACACACTCAGACAGGATAGGAATTTTACTCTTTTTCTTTGGCACTAAAAATATTAGACGGTAGACGGTTTTTGGAACGAGTCGGGTCCCGGTTTGTCAGAGCACCCGTTATACAAGATTTTCGTAAAATCTACAGTTTTCAATTCAGAACCACCAAATCTGGTATACTATCTCGTGGTATTCTAACTTAGACTGTAGACGGTTTTTGGAAGCGGTTGTAGCCCGTGGGGTCAGAGCCCTCCCCCTACAAAATTGCCGTAAAATCTAGTTTTCAATTTAGAACCACCAAATTTGGTATACTATATCATTTTACTCGAACTTAGACGGTAGACGGTTTTCGCAACGGGTCCAGGCCCGGGAGGTAGGAGACCCCATATACAAAATTATCGTAAAATCTATAATTTTCAATTCAGAACCACCAAATTTGGTGTCATGAAACTCTAAGTTAGCGGAAGACGGTTTTTGGAACGGGTCGGGGCCCAGGGGTTAAGTCCCCCCCTACAAAATTTTCGTAAAATCTACAGTTTTCAATTTAGAACCACCAAATTTGGTATACTATCTCATGGTACTCACGGTAGACGGTATTTGGAATAGGTCAAGGCCCGGGGGTAGGAGACCCCACATACAAAGTTTTCGTAAAATCTATAGTTTTCAATTTAGAACCACCAAATTTGGTATACTATATCATTTTACTCGAACTTAGACGGCAGACGGTTTTCGCAACGGGTCCAGGCACCCGGGAGGTAGGAGACCCCATATACAAAACGTTCGTAAAATATATAATTTTCAATTCAGAACCACCAAATTTGGTATACAATCTCATTATATTCTAACTTAGACTGTAGACGGTTTTTGGAACGGGTCGGGGCCCAGGGGTTAGAGTCCCCCCCCCCATACAAAATTTTCGTAAAATCTACAGTTTTCAATTTAGAACCACCAAATTTGGTATACTATCTCATGGTACTCACGGTAGACGGTATTTGGAATAGGTCAAGGCCCGGGGGTAGGAGACCCCACATACAAAGTTTTCGTAAAATCTATAGTTTTCAATTTAGAACCACCAAATTTGGTATCATGAAACTCTCTCTTAGACGGCAGACGGTTTTGGGAACGGGTCGGCGCCCGGGGGTCACAGCCCCCCGTACAAAACGTTCGTGAAATATACAGTTTTCAATTTAGAACCACCAAATTTGGTATACAATCTCATTATATTCTAACTTAGACCAAATTTGGTATACAATCTCATTATATTCTAACTTAGAGGCTCAGAGCCCCTCCCCCTCATAAAAAATTTCGTGAAATCTTCAGTTTTCAATTTAGAACCACCAAATTTGGTAAACAATCTCATTATATTCTAACTTAGACTGTAGACGGTTTTTCGGAAAGGGTCGGAGTCCGGGGCTCAGAGCCCCTCCCCCTCATAAAACATTTCGTGAAATCTACAGTTTTCAATTTAGAACCACCAAATTTGGTATACTATATCATGGTACTCTAACTTAGACGGTAGACGGTTTTCAGAACAGGTCGGGGCACGGGGGATTAGAGCCCCCCCCACACAAAATTTTCGTAAAATCTACAGTTTTCAATATAGAACCACCAAATTTGGTATACTATGTCATGGTACTCTAACTCAGACGGTACACGGTTTTTGGAACGGGTCGAGCACGGGGTCAGAGCCCCCCCCCCCCCCCCATAAAAAATTTCGTAACATCTACAGTTTTCAAGTTAGAACCACCAAATTTGGTATACTATCTCACGAAACTCTAACTTAGACTGTTTTTGGAAGCGGTTTGAGCCAGGGGGGTCAGAGCCAACCCCCACCCTACAAAATTTTCGTAAAATATACAGTTTTCAATTTAGAACCACCAAATTTGGTATACTATCTCATGGTATTCTAACTCAGACTGTAGACGGTTTTTGGAAAGGGTCAGAACCCGGGGTTCAGAGCCCCCCTCTCCCATACAAAATTTCGTAAAATCTAGTTTTTAATTTAGAACCACCAAATTTGGTATACTATATCATGGTACTCTGACTTAGACGGTAGACGGTTTTTGGAACGGGTCGGGCACTGGGTCAGAGCCCCTCCCCATAAAAAAGATTCGTAAAATCAACAGTTTTCAATTTAGAACCACCAAATTTGGTATACTATCTCATGGTACTCTAACTTAGACGCTAGACGGTTTTGGGAACGGGTAGGGGCCCGGGTTCTCAGAGCCCCCACATATAAAATTTTCGTAAAATCTACAGTTTTGAGTTCAGAACCACCAAATTTGGTATCATGAAAGTCTAGAGAACTTAGACGCTAGACGGTTTTTGGAAGGAGTTGGAGCCCGGGGGTTCAGAGCCCCCTAAAAAATTCGTAAAAGCTACAGTTTTCATTTTAGAACCACCAAATTTGGTATACTATCTCATGGTACTCTAACTTAGACTGTAGATGGTTTTTGGAAGCGGTTGGAGCCAGGGGTCAGAGCCCCCATACCAATTTTTGTAAAATCTACAGTTTCCAATTTAGAACGACAAAATTTGGTACACTACCTCATTGTATTCTAACTTAGATCGCAGACGGAAACGGTCGGTGCCTGGTGTGAAGGCGGCCCATTCAAAATTTTCGTAAAAATTACATTTTTTACTCTTAAGAACAGCATCCCAATACAGCACTCCATTACCCCACCTACGGTCTAAGTTAGAGGTCGTAGATAACAATAAAGTGAAAAATTATCCGGTTAATGATGTATTAAAAACACAAATTAATAAACGTTAGCTTTCATCCCCAACGGGTGCCTTATCAGGTAGAAATACAATGTAATGTAAATAATGAAAATTCTTTTTTGTTTCGTATAATTAAATTAACTAAATCAAAAAATTTAAAATGAGTTTACTGGAAATTTACGGAAATACCTTTTTCATTCAGTAACTTTTACCCGCTGAACTTGGTGATTTTACAAATAGCAATATTTATCCGGGAAATACCGGGTACCCCTGCTAGTAAGAACTGAAGATAATGTTACACTTTTAGTCAGGTACAAAACAATAATTAGAAAGCCCTAGGCCTGGGCCTGTTTAGCAATTTTCAGTCCGCCGTGCTAATTTTCATAAGGTTTGCATAGAAGTACAAGATTTTAGCAATGCGCTTTACTGATGTTGAAACTATTGAGCAGACCCTAGGCCTAGAGATTTTTGATAGTTTTCAGTCCTCCGAGCAAATATTTATGTAGTTTTCATAGAAAATAAAATGAATTCTGTTGAAATGTTACTCGAGCACAAAGCATTAATAGATACGCCCGAGACCTAGGCATATGCATTTTTAGTAATTTTTATAATGCTGTGATCATATGAGGTTTGCATGACAAATCAATTTAAGAGTGTTGCGCTTATTAAAAATTATTTAAAAGACCTAGGCCTAGCGGCGAATAATTAGTATTTGGTGCCTAAGTGAAAGCGCAACATTATTAACTTGATTTGTTATGCAAACCTTATAAATATGACCACAACGATTAAAAGTTACTAAAGAGTCCTTGTAAGTAATATTTTTTGACCGAGTGCAAGTGCAATTTACGAAATGTCAACAGGTCAAAATATCTAAAGTAACAATGAAATTTGGAATATTTCTTTTTTCTTTCTTTTTATTTCAGTTTTGACACTTGTATTAAGTTTTAAAAACATATATTTATCCTATTGTTTACCTTCATTGTGCTTTTAACAGAATTTCTTACCATGTTTTGGGCATTTTATTTTGTGTGGTTACAGTTTTTTTTATTGTTTTGGGCATTTCATTTTGTGTGGTTACTTGTTTTTATGTTTTGGGCATTTTACTTTGTATGGGTGTTTTTGTTATGTTTTGGTTATTTTGTTTTCTGTGGTGGTTGTAATGTCCACAGGATGTAAAGGGGTAACTGTGGACAGTCACGATGCCTACCTGATTATAATTTTTTTTTTCAAATACAGCACATGATTTTTTATTGATTTATACCACTTACTCATTAAGCGACTACATGTTTCTTTAAATATGAACTTTTTCTTAGAGCCTTCTGTTTCCTCTACCTAGCTTTTTCAGCTCCGCAATTTCTTTTTCTTGGTTTTAGAATATTTTCCTTATTATTAATCTATTTTCTCATGCAAACTCTTTATGTAAGGTATGTTTATTCTATCGAAGTATTTTGCAATTATACGTGAAGCCCTGTTGCTGAAGTAAAAAAAAATATTTCCAACTGAAACAACGCAGTTCAGATATTTTCCCGCTGTTAACTCAAAGAATGAAAACAAAAACAACAAATCTGTGCGATGGTTGAGGCATGAGACAGTACTTACTGGTAACCAGGCAAAGTTTTAAGGAAGAATGAGCTTAGGAATTTCTAACTGCAGCAAAAAAGATCATCCGCACTGTATCCCTCCCCATCCCCTAGTGCCGGTCTTTGGACGTCTTGAAAGAGAAGTCTTAGGGACACATCTGTATCGTAATTGCCTGAGCATTCGCGACAATCTTCTGGTGTCGTAGTAGAAAAACACACTTCCTACTTCGCCTAAATTGCTTGGATGTAATGCCAACGAACAAAGTTTTGCTCTGGCATTGGATTTCTGCTGCTTTTGATGGAATACTTTTCCCCTGGGGTTCACCGCTTTCAGTATAGTCTTCAGGACACACGGCAATACACCCCAACGTAAAACACCAATTTCACGGCAATTAACTACAATTAGCGAAAGAGAGGGGCGGTACAGGAAATAAGTCGAACGAGACAGATCTGAACTTAGAAGTCGGGGGAAGGTGTTGCATGAAAAACTGTGTTTGGCTTACAGACCATTTGGCACGTAGGGACGTAGGTTTTTTTAATACGTTACGGTGTAAACAAATTGTCTTTTCAGTAAAACAATTTTCTTTCATATGCATGGTGCAGCACAGAAAAAAATTTCAATTTATTTTTGAGAATTAGCATGACGCCTACCGGTCCAGAGTACAGCGGCCCAGTCCGCGCCTGCTGCCGCCTCCTGAACCTGGCGTCCGGGTTCTTCGCATCGGTTGATCCCCCGCTTGGAGTGTTCCTGCTGTAAAATACATGTACCTCTGCGTTTTGGAAAAACAAAAGATGAGATGCCGATCCTTTAACTTAACCTCTTCTTGTGACCGCAGGTACGAAAATCTTGAACTTCGCCTAAACCCTAACAGGAGGAACAAGCTTCACGTGATAGTATGTATTCTGAGTGTTTCATTGAATGGTTGCTCATCAGTTCGTAGTTGACTGGCGAACAGGGAACGTGCTTGTTGAAACCTTTGTTGTGCGTTGTCAAGTGATAATAGTGGAAATATATCATTCTAAATATTTTGGAAAGAGAAAGTGCATTGTTTTCCGAAGGCACTATGCAGATGAAGAATGCGACATAAATAGTTAACTCACAAAAAGAAAATGATTTGCTGAAATGGAAAGAGTATTTATTTTGCCATAACAGAGTGCGGGGTGATTTACGGTATTGGCACTGTATTGAAAGAAAGTATGGAAATTGTATTGGCTTTGCTAGTACAATTCTTATTGGAGATGAACACAGGATGCGCAATGAGAAACCACATAATCATGCTCCAAGACTGGAGAAAAGTGATGTTGCTGTTGAAAGAGCGCAAGTAAAAGAACGAGCGATAAATACGGACGAAGCCCCTGCACAAATTATTCAAACCGTGACAACGTCAATGGCTGCAGTAAATGCAGCTTACATGCCTAATATGGATGCACTAAGGCAAGATGTAAAACGAATACGAAGAGAAGACATGCCTGCGGAGCCTACGACT
Organism: Macrothele yani; assembly: GCA_039090855.1. Lineage (NCBI taxonomy): Eukaryota > Metazoa > Arthropoda > Arachnida > Araneae > Macrothelidae > Macrothele > Macrothele yani. The sequence goes on from CM077031.1 coordinate 26,314,656, forward strand.
TCAGAAGGGATCTCTGCCCCAATAAATTTACAGGAAAGAAATGGTGCAAAATTTTTGGCAGAGATAGCGCAATTGGAGATCAAAGAATTATTTTATTTTTAACAGATAATAATTTACGAAAGCTTAAAGAAGCACCCCTCTGGATTATGGATGGGACATTTAAAATTTGTCCAACCCTTTTAGGCAATTATATACCATTCATGCTATGGTTGAAGCGAATCCAGAGATGCACAGACTTGTCCCACTAGTTTATGGGTTACTTTCCAGCAAGTATAAAGAATATAATACTATTATACAGTATTTTTGCAGGATTTACAAGACTATGCATCAGACTATGATATTCAGCTTACACCACAATATACGCATAATGATATATTTTGAAATAGCTACCGTTATAATGCTGCTAAAAAGTAATTTGGAAGCAGCACACACAAATGTTGTTGGTTTCATCGCGGAAAAAATGTGCTGAGGAATATCCATCCTCTGGCATAGCCTCGGAATATAGGGAAAACAGTGAGTTTGCTCTCAAAGCAGATTCTGTAGTTCAGTGGTTTGAGGAAAATTATGTTCTTGGAAATTTTCGTGGAAGCAGAAGAAACAGTCCGAGCAAAAGCCCTCCGCTTTTCCCCCCAACAATTTCGTCAGTAAGTGAAAACAATTTACTTGGCTTTCCCAGAACACAAAACAAACTTGAAGGATTGGACAGACGCTGGAATACAATTCTGGGAGAGAAAAAACTGTGACTGTACAAAATAATCAGTGAAATTGCGAAAGAGCAGAAAACAACTATGGCTAAAATCGAAAGAGTGATAGCACAGATTCTAACAAATCCACCCAGAAGGGAAACACTGGCAAGATAAAAAGGAATTCGAACTTCTTTGGTGCACAGAGACAATGTTAACGTGCTGGACTTTTTAAGAGGAATTTCTTATAATTCTACACTTTACTAAAATGTGCTGGCATTTTTCACTAATTGAATTATACCTTTTACTAACTTGTATTTGAATTTTTCAAGAATGTAATTCCGCCGAAGATGCAAGAATGTAAAACACAACGCAAAATTAAAAAAGACAAAATTTTCAAAATAGCATGTCATAAACATAAGATGTCAAAAAGTAATCCAAAATGTGAAACAAATAAAAAATTCAAATGCAATCACAAGTCACAAGCATTACAAAAATGCGAAACGCTATGTAACAAGTACAACACAAAATAAAACAAATGCCAAACATAAAAAAAATGCACATGCTATGTAAAATGTACAAAATAAAATAAATGCCATATTCATAAGGATTTCATGACAAGTCAAGTTAAAAATGAGCTTTTACTTAGGCTTCAAACAATAATTATTAGCCTCTATACCTTTTTAAGTCTTTAATAAGTGCAGCATCATTAACCTGACTTGTCATCAAACATTATCAATATGACCATAGCATACAATCACTTAAAAGACTTGTTAATGGATGAATTGAGGAATCACCAAGTTCAGCGGGTGAAAGTTAATGGCTGTTTATAGTTTTGTACTCGAGTAAAAGCGCAACACAATAAACTTGACTTTCTCTGAAAATTTTATGTATATAAGCACGGTTGATTGAAAACTGACAAAAAGGCTTAAGGTCTGTTTATTAATTTTTGTGCCTCAGTCAAAACGCAGTACCATAACCTTGGCATGTTATCCAAACCTTATGAATACGTCGGACTAAAAATTCCTAAAAAAGGTTATGTCTAAGGTCTTGTAACTAAAGTTTTGTGACAGAGTAAAACTGCAACATTAATAACTTGACATGTTATATTAACGTTGTGAATATGAGCACGGCGATTAAAGATTTCAAGAAATAGCCTTTGGGATTGACGTGTTGTAGCTGAGTAAAAATGTAACATTATCTTTATTTTCTATATAAACCAAACTACGTGCTGAAATGGCCCAACTATATATACGTATACTTCAACCATATACCGAAGCACTGACAAGGTGAAAACAAAAGTGCAATTTTGTACGGTCCCCTAACATTTTATGGCCACCCTGCATGGAAGTGGACACGTTGATATCAAAAACATACTTTTTGTACGGTCCAAATAGCAATAGACTTGTCGCAATCTTTTTTTTTTTAGTTGGGGCTTAACGACCACCGTGATCAATTCAGTGCGCTATAAGCAGTCGGACGTTCCCTATTTTGTGTCACTGGTTCCTGGGAAGGGAGACAGCCAATGCCAGAAGTCAATCACAACGTCCATGACTCACCGGGATTTGAACCAGGATCCTTCACGACGAGTGGTCAGGAGCCAGCTCCTAGATCACCCCACCGCCGTAGCGGCACACGTTGAAATGTATTTTTCATACGGCTCCAAACGCTCTTATGGACATACTAGATTGAACTGGAAGCAAAGAAATCATTAATATAATTTGTACTAGCAGGGATACCAGTTATTTGCCAGGTACATATTACTATTTGTGGAATTACCAGGTGAAAGTTAATGAATGAAAACGATATTCCTGCAACCTGCAATTTTCCAGTAAACTTATTTTAAATTTTCTGATTTAGTTAATTCAATTTTGCGAAACAAAAAGAAAGAAAAAGGAATGGGAATTCTTACCTTCTAGGAGACATCTATAGAACTGCCGTACATCTGGCATGTGCTTCTGTGAATCCCGCGACACAGAAATGCAATGTACCTATGTGATGTCGCATGCGTACGACTTCACATTGCCATTGATCATCTTTTTCTTACCATTTTGAATTTTGAATATCTGGAACTCTCTATTTACATTACATTATATTTCTTCCTGATAAGCCGCTCGTTGGTAGTGAAAGCTAAACTATATTGATTTGTGTTTTTAATACACCATTAAACGCATATTTTTGCACTTTATTGTTATCTACAGTCTCTAACTTAGACCGTAGGCTGGTTAGTTGGTTGGTTGAAGGTTTATGGTGCAAGGCCCTCAAAGGGCCAAAGAGCGCCTTAGAACGTAGATAGGGTATTGGAGTGCTGAATTGTGTTGCAGATCTTAAGAGTAAAAAACGGAACTTTTTGCGAAAAAATTTTATGGGGCCCCCTTGACCCCGGGCCCCGACCCCTTCCAGAAACCGTCTACCGTCTAAGTTAGATAACCATGAGATAGTATACCAAATTTGGTGGTTCTAAATTGAAAACTGTAGATTTTACGAAATTTTATGAAGAGGGGGCTCTCACCCCTCGGGCTCCAATCCCTTCCAAAAACCGTCGACCGTCTAAGTAAGAGTACCATGAGATAGTATACCAGATTTGGTGGTTCTGAATTGAAAACTGTAGTTTTTAAGAAAATTTTGTATTAGGGGGCTCTCAGCCCCCGGGCCTTGACCCATTCCAAAAGCGGTCTACCGTCTAAGTTAGAGTACCATGAGATAGTATACCAGATTTGGTGGTTCTGAATTGAAAACTGTAGTTTTTAAGAAAATGTTGTATGTGGGGGGCTCTGACCCCCGGGCCTTGACCCGTTCCAAAAGCGGTCTACCGTCTAAGTTAGAATACCATGAGACAGTATACCAAATTTGGCGGTCTACGCGCAGTTAAAGATCGTTTGTTCAATTCGTAGTGCGATTTGAAACGACGTGCTCACACTTCAAGGTTGCTTTTAGAAACGGGACAGCTTTCGTTTCAAAGCCACAACATTTTCTAGAAATCATTCTTGTAAACGAAAAAGTGACTAATTTTAAGAATCCCCTAAATCATTCGATTTTTTTTTTGTTCATAAATTTTAGGTGAAGTGGCACTTCACCTGACGAACCGCCACTGATAGGATTACACCTCATGCTTCGATTTAGCCAGCCGTTAAGGAAAATTATGCGATTTTTACTCCACTGACTTGTATGCATTTTGATATTTGAAATCTAATTGTTCATTTTAAACGGAATTGTTTTGCAAAATTCAAAAACATTCGTTTTTTCTTCTATCACGCCATTTTTTAAGGCAAATGTTTATTCTCAGAATTTATCTTAAAAGGCATTGAGAGCGATAATACACTGCTGGACAATTGCTAAGGACGGATCATAAACGGCTATATAGCGCATAAAAAAGTAAGTGTGGTTGGATGCCAAGTAAAATAAAATAATGTCAGAATGCCAGGACATTACAAGAAAGACAATTTATGGTACTCTGAAATCCAGAAGGCTTTGGAACGTATTCAAGGACAAACAGGCCATTTTGTGCGGAATACGTAAACGTGAAAAAAATGCAATTACCGTCCGCAGGCGTTCCGGCGTAAGATGTCAATACGGGATATGGCCACCATGCAGGGCGATGCAAGATTCCACACGTCGTGTCATGCTTTGCACAACATTATCAAGTAGCTGTTGGGGTAATTCATCCCATTCCTCTGTCAGTGCACCGTGAGGGTGTCCTTGTTTATTGGAGGGCATTGGCGACCAGCAAGACTCCTCCCCAAAGCATCCCACATATTTTCAATGGGATTCAGATCTGGAGAACGTGCTGGCCATACGAGGCGTTGAATATCCTCGCTCTCAAGACACTCCTGGACAGCGACTGTTCGATGATATGTTACGTTGTCGTCCATGAAAATGAAGCTATCATCGACAGCACCACCGAACATGCGAACATGAGGTAGCAGAACATCATTATTGTATCGTTGGCCAGTCATAGTCCCAGTTGGAAGCACATAGAGGGACGTACGGCCATTGATCATGATGTCAGCCCATACCATGACACTATATGTCGGATATCGGTCCCTTTCCTGTATGTTTGCTGGACAATATGCAGTACCACTATCACGCCAGATCAGTTGTCGTCGACAATCAGACGATAGACTGTATCTACTCTCATCTGAGAAGAGGACAGCAGACCAGTCGTTATCAGTCCAATTGCGATGTTGATGGCACCATTGCAAACGGGCGGTACGGTGACGTCTGGACAATGGGATGCACACAACAGGACGGAGGGCGTGTAGTCCTCCTTCGTGCAAACGTCTGGCGACAGTTTTTCGGGAGATCCGCTTGCCAGTAGCAGCCATAAATTGATTTGCTACCTCACTAGCTGTGCTGCGCCGGTGTCTTTTTGTTGATAGCACTATGTACCGATCTTCTGCAGGTGTCGTACTGCGAACACGACCTCCCCCGTGACGTTTGCTACACTCTCCATTTGTTTGAAAAGATTTCCAAAGCCTTGAACCCCGCACGGGGATAACTGGTTTTCCAGTTATTTGGGGAGCGGCGCCCCCACGGCCCGAGCTGACCTTGTGACTGGTCAACATCTGATGTCATGCCACCGCTTGTTTTTTATTTTGGTGCTGATGGTGTATGCAGGGACGGCTGTTCATCCAGTTGTTGGGGAGTCGCGGCCCCACGATCCCGAGCTGGTCTTGTGTCTCGCTTTTTCGTTTTTATTTATTTTCTCCACTGGCTAGTTGCCCGTGTTGTATACTTTACCTAATCGCTACCACGTTATGCACTAACACCCCGGTCTTGTGGTTTTGTTACCCTCCACCACTAACTGTATTATATTAACCGCTCAGTTCGTAGGTTGCTGAGATTCCGTTTAGGTTCCCTTCCAGGATTTGTCTTCTTTGGATTTCTTTTTTCCTTTTAGCTGGTTTGGGTGCTAGACCTACCTGCATGTTTGCCGCGTGCGGAGACCCGTGAGGCGGAAATGGGATGTCTGGCGGCTGAGGTCGCAGGAGACCGGATAAGTGCCTCCTGTGTACCAACACTCCTCTTCGACCCCGGCTTCGCTGTAAACGGGAGGCTAGAGACTAACCCACCTCTAGTCAGAAGTCTTGTACCAAGTTGTGTACAGGGCTTTAGCGGCTTTTTTGTCGTATAGCACGGCAGGGTGAGCCCAGGGGGCTGTGGGATCATGCCAAAGGCGTTGGCATGACGGTACCCGGAGGCCGAAGTGTCCGCCGAGTGCGTGTGATCACAGCCAACGGACTATATCTGCAACGTATAAGCTCCAGAACTGTGTCCAGCGTCATTTTCTTGGCTTGCAGACCTCCAGTTCTCCCTTCTAGGGCTCGGTGGTGGGTGGAGTAGTCTGCAGACGAATCTTCCTCCTTTTTTTCCATGGGTAAAAAGAACAAAAACTCCAAATTTAAGTCACCTGACAAAATGATAGTTGACAACGACTGTCCTTCGTCTTCTCAACCTACCAAGTCTCATACCCTTAAACGGTCTTTAGACCTTGACCTGGACCAAGAATGTGGAACCTCTTCTTCGGCAGCTGTACCAGTCGCTCCGAAGCGTCGTCTCCCCTCGATTGCTGTGACTACGCATGCTACTCACTTGCTTGTAGAATCCATCGATCCGCATGAAAGACTGTCCACCAGATCTCCTTTTCATTTCTAAAGCTTTGGACGCTGCGGTTGGCCCCTTGAAGTCTGTGAGGAAGCTTCGCTCTGGGGACCTGCTTGTCCAAACTTGCAGTGTTTCTCAGAGTAACACTTTTCGAACCTCACTAGTCTTCAAGGCATTCCTGTAAAAGTGACACCTCACCCGTTTCTTAACACCTCTCGGGGTGTTATTTCTGAGTTTGATCTCTTGCCATGCAGTGAAGACGAATTCGTGACTGAACTTGCTGATCAAGGTGTTATTGCTGCACGTCGTATGATGTTCCGGCGTGATGGTTCCATGATTAAGTCAAAAAATGTCATCTTGACTTTTAACTCCCCGAAAGTTCCGACCGAAATCAAGGCTGGCTACTTGGTCTGTGGAGTTCGCCCGTACATTCCCAGTTCTCTGCGCTGTTTCAGGTGCCAGAGGTACGGGCATTCACAACGTTTCTGTAAGAGTTCCGCTCGTTGCGCAAATTGTGGCTCCAGTGAACATGACGGGGAAGGTTGCACTTCTGCGGCCTGCTGTGTTAACTGCGGTGAGGCCCATGCAGCTTACTCCCGCAACTGTATGAAATGGAAGGACGAGATGGCGATCCAGCGCCTTAAGACCCTGGAAGGCCTCTCGTACCCTGCTGCCAAGGCCAAGTTGGGTATACCCACCACCCGACAGCGTACTTTTGCCGCAGTAGTTCAGTCTCTGCCACAACCCGTGCAGCCCTTTGTTCCGCGCCCTGTAGCTCTCGCCGCCCTTGCCAAGCGATCTACAGCTGACCAAGCGACACAGGTGTTTTTCCCCGAGCTCGAGATTTTTCGAATACCTGATTCTGGGCCTTCTCTTTTGCTGCCGACCATCTCTTCCAGTTTCCAGCCGAAAGCCTGCACGTGCGGAAGACCCGGCCCTCAATCCGCAAAGGTGTGCAGTGTCCATCCAACTGTCTCGGCCTCAGCGAGGTCCCCACCCTCAACCAACATTATAGAGGAACATAGGGGGGAGGAGAGTGACAGTTCGTCCCCAGCCTCAAACAACATTGCAGAGGAACATGGGGGGAAGAGAGTGACAGTTCGTCCCCGCCCTCTGCCAGCATTGCAGAGGAGTGTGGGGGGGAGGAGAGTGACTCATCCTTTGTGTAGTTCTGTTTAAAAAAAAAAATTATAATTATAATAGTCAATTAATAAATTTTTATATAAACCTAATTAACTACCTTGTCTTCACAGCTTTCATCATACTCTTTTTCAACTTTTACCAAGCCTGTCTGCTCTTAATCATTTTCCACGTTTTTTAAAAATCTGTGGCTGATAGTTCGTAGTCTGGCGCTCTTTGGCCAAACCTGGCCCTTGCGCCAATAAAATCCAACAACCAACCAACCAACCAAAGCCTTGAAACAACACTGTGGCTGACGTCGAACTCCCTGGCAACATCTGTTATTTTTCGCCCTTCTTCAATCTTGCCAATAACACGGCCACGCGTAAAATCATCTAGGTGATGTCTGGAAGATATACTGAAAATTGCAAGTTCGTCAATTGATTCTTTCCCTTTCAACTTTGCGTTTGAACAACAACGTTCAATACGCGTCAAATCCTTTATATCTCTTATCAGCGCTATGACGTCACGAACAAGTTCGGCAATCCAAAATTTGCATACGCACAACACGTCTTACTGTATCTCGCACTCATGCTAATTTCCACATTTTCCTGCCTTCCATTTTATGGTTGCTATTGTCATCCGTCCTCAGCAATTGTCCGGCAGTGTAATACGGCAGCAATATTTCAGGACATATATATATATTTTTTTTGATACACTGCTCAAAACAAAACAAAAAAAAAAGGAATATTCTGCACCAGCGACCGTGCACGGACAGACACATAAATGTGAGATAGTCGGCGTATGGAACATAACAAAACAAGCAATGCACAAGCGTTTGAAGCAAATCGACTATAACACTGTGGCAACACACGAAACGTGGTAGGAAACTAACTTATGAACAAAGGGGGGAAAGCAGTGCGTGCTCACCACTGGTACATGATTACACTGATTAACAATTTTTACACAAAAATTTGTATCCCGCTTTATTTATGGATTTTTATGTGCATTTACATGTAAAAAGATTAACTATGACCAAGAAAAATTTACTTGCCTCAAGTTTATGAAGTACGGCTTATATACAGGGTGGGCATGAAATCCTTCCCTCATTAAGAAAATTTTTATTTGAAAAAAACTATGATAGCTAACAAGCGGTTTGTGGCATAGTGCGTGTAAACTAATCGAGTTTTTCTGTTGTTGTAGGTACATGCTGAGTAATAACTAGGTGTCACTGGCAGTGCAAGAAATCAAAATGGCGTCTTTGCAAGAATAGATGTAATTCGTTCTGCCGTACCACGAGACCAAATCCCCGATAATTGTTCAGCAAAAATTTCAGACCACAGTACTAACATCCACCACTTGATCATAAAAGCATAACAGCGCGGCATGCGAAGTGTAAGGAGACGAAGTGTTGTCGACCGAAAACGAACTGGACGAACCAGGTTTTAGTGAAAACACTGCTGATGAAGTGCTGCCAGAATTCGCACGCAATGTCTCGAAATCCACCCGCAGAGCTTCATCTGAACTCGGAATCCCCTGTTTGAAGAATATTTTACACAAAAGGCTTCATTTGAATGCGTAAAAAGTACAGATGTTGAAGCCTTGCAGATGGAAGACCGACCACGTCGTGCAGCTTTTGCAACTGAGATTTTACAGCGTATCGATTACAACAACAACTACCTGCAGCGCATGTGTTTTACAGATGAGGCTACGTTTAATACCCCTGGTGAAGTAAACAGATACAATGTGCGCACATGCGGTCGGAAAATCCCCAGGTTGTCTTTCAGAAACAGTGGGACGTCCCAAAATTCCAAAAGTGATTGTCCCTACTCAAAATTCCAACAGTGATTGTTTCTGATTGTTTTTCTCGGAATATATGTCTTCAATATACCCTTTGTAACGTACCAGGAGATGTGACGTACCTGCCAGAAGGACGCACACGACATAAAGGCAGATAGGAATCAGAATAAAACGTCCGCGTAGCTTAATTGGTAGAGCAACTTATTCCGGAATGAGGGGATCCGGGTTCGAGCCCCGGCGCGGATAAAAATGACGGAGAAATTTACTTCGTTATAATGGCGCCCGAACTATCCGGATGACCCGACCGTTCAAAATCTCGCATTGGTGTGATGTTATTTCCACACCGCGAGATAGGAAAAATAAGAGAATCCTTTCTCCAGCACTTCGACAAGAAAAAAAAAAAAAAAATAAGGGGGAGATGATGTAACGTACCAGGAGATGTGACGTACCTGCCAGAAGGACGCACACGACATAAAGGCAGATAGGAATCAGAATAAAACGTCCGCGTAGCTTAATTGGTAGAGCAACTTATTCCGGAATGAGGGGATCCGGGTTCGAGCCCCGGCGCGGATAAAAATGACGGAGAAATTTACTTCGTTATAATGGCGCCCGAACTATCCGGATGACCCGACCGTTCAAAATCTCGCATTGGTGTGATGTTATTTCCACACCGCGAGATAGGAAAAATAAGAGAATCCTTTCTCCAGCACTTCGACAAAAAAAAAAATAATAAGGGGGAGATGATGTAACGTACCAGGAGATGTGACGTACCTGCCAGAAGGACGCACACGACATAAAGGCAGATAGGAATCAGAATAAAACGTCCGCGTAGCTTAATTGGTAGAGCAACTTATTCCGGAATGAGGGGATCCGGGTTCGAGCCCCGGCGCGGATAAAAATGACGGAGAAATTTACTTCGTTATACCCTCAATAAAATTTACCATCGAACTTGAACATAATGGTACCTTACCTTTCCTAGATTTTCTCCTAGAACGTGACTCAGACTCCTGCTCTTTACACTATTCGGTGTGTAGGAAACCAACCTCCGCACCCACTATGATACCTGCATCGTCTGCGCACCCGAATAATTATAAACTTTCATCAATTAACTTCATGCTAAGAAGAGAATTCACTCATTCCTCTGATGACTTCAGGCGGTGTTCCGAAATTAATAAGGTTTTCGACATTGCTTGTGCCCATGGTTTCCAAAAATCTACTGTTAAAGCTGAACTCGGGAAAATCTGTCGTCAACGTTTAACTACCCTTCAAGCCGAACACCCCTGTCGCAATTATGTGGGCTCAATGGATTATTTTCCAACTGTCTCCTCAATCCTTAAAAATATTTGTAAACCATTCAATCTTGACTTTGGGATACGTACCACCAATATTTTTACTTTGATCAAGAAAGATCGTGACCTGGTTCCAGAGGTTAACAAATTTGGTATATACACTATCCCACTTGACAGTTTGAATCAAATTCCCTCTTGCAGCCAATACATCGGATCAACCAAAAGGTCATTGGGAATTAGGCTCAAAGAACATAAATATGCTGTTAAGAATGGCCTATCAAATACTGCCCTTGCAAGACTAGTGAAAGAAGGACAACATTATCCTAATTGAAAAGAGGCAAAGATCATTACAACACCACGTACTATCTCCTCCTCATTATTCACCGAAAGTTTGATAATTGCTGAACATGGAACTTCATGTTGTAATGACAACACTCCAGTCTACATACCAAAACCTTGGACACAACTATTAAAACCTTCCCCTCCAGTTGTGGAGAATTAAAATATTTAATATACATACAATATCAGCTTATTGTAAGTAAGTTGCGTAAGATTGCCTCCTTATTTTCTGTATTTCCCTTACTTCATGCATTTACTCTTCTTCTACGTCTACTTGTTTTGTATGTTAAGTTTTTGATAATTTGACCATTTGATTGTATGTAATCATATATCGATTTAAAATCATCATATCTGGACTGACGACATGATCACCTGTTCTGTACGTCACGCCTGTAAGTTACTTATATGTCTCTCCACCCAAAAATGTTCCTTCAGTATTTTCCATCTGATGATGGTCTTTAGGAAGACCGAAAGTTCTTATGGCTTTATTTTTAACCTTTTAACTTATAAATTAAATAAGTCCTTCACTTCATCGGAAGCCTGCGTAGTGTTTTTAATTATCGTGCTTTTAAGATTGCTAATTTAAAAAATTTTTTTTTATCATGGACTCATTATGCACGAGAACCTGATACCTTGATTGATTGTTTGGTTTGCTCTCTTGCACAACAGACTCACCGGACCTTTTGTGTGTGTGTGTGTGTGTGTGTGTGAAAGCTCAATAACAGCAGCTGTGTACATGGACATAATGAAGCATTTTGTTGCATCTCAGTTGGACGAATATCAAGCATTGGTAATTTTTCAGCAGGATAGTGCCAAACAAACCAAATTGGTGATTAATTGTCCGAAAATTCCTCAATACATTTTTCAACAGACGGATTGAGAAGGACGGCGCAACATCACGGAGGCCACGATCATCCGACATCGCGAGATTTTCCGGAGGGGGGCGGGGTGTTATGTCAACGATGAAGTCTATTTTACACTAGTTTCTGATATTGAAACCCTGCAGAGGAGGATAACAGATGCTATTGCCACAGTCTCCAAAGAGATGCTAGGAAAAACATGGCGAGGAATTAAATACCTACTAGATGTGCTCCAGGACCACGAACGGCGCTCATGTGGAAGTGTACTAACAATATAAAAAAAACAACTTTATTAGTTTACATGCATCATGCCATAAACTGCTTGTTTCTACCTATCGTAGTTTTTTTGAATAAAAATTTTCTTAATAAAGGAAAGACTTTATGTCCACCCGGCATAATAAAATCAGAAATACGTGTTTACAGATATTTAAAACATTTTTAAATGAAATGTTCCGTGAAATTTCCAATTAAAATTAGTTATTCATTAAGAGCTGTTTTGCATTTGTTATGCAATCAAATTTATACAAAATAATTATTTCTGTATTCCTGGCTTAGGCTGTTTCAAATTTATGTTAAGCGCTTTTGTTTCGCTTTCCGTTTGTTAGATTTTTTTTTTTTGATTGGAGGTTTAACGACCACCGTGGCTATAAGCAGTCGCCCGTCCCTAATTTAGGGTCACTGGTTCCAGGGAAGGGAGAGAGCCAGTGCCGTAAGACAAACACAACATCAATGCCTCACCGGGATTCGAACCCGGACCACGTTCAGACGAATGATCAGAGGCCATTTTTTTTTATTGGAGGTTTAACGACCACCGTGGCTATAAGCAGTCGCCCGTCCCTAATTTAGGGTCACTGGATCCAGGGAAGGGAGAGAGCCAGTGCCGTAAGACAAACACAACATCCATGCCTCACCGGGATTCGAACCCAGACCCCGTTCGGACGAATGATCAGAGGCCATTTTTTTCTTTGATTGGAGGTTTAACGACCACCGTGGCTATAAGCAGTCGCCCGTCCCTAATTTAGGGTCACTGGTTCCAGGGAAGGGAGAGAGCCAGTGCCGTAAGACAAACACAACATCCATGCCTCACCGGGATTCGAACCCAGACCCCGTTCGGACGAATGATCAGAGGCCATTTTTTTCTTTGATTGGAGGTTTAACGACCATCGTGAGCAACTCAATGGGCTATAAGCAGTCGCCTGTCCCTAATTTAGGGTCACTGGTTCCAGGGAAGGGAGAGAGCCAGTGCCGTAAGATAAACACAACATCCATGCCTCACCGGGATTCGAACCCAGACCCCGTTCGGACGAATGATCAGAGGCCATTTTTTCTTTGATTGGAGGTTTAACGACCATCGTGAGCAACTCAATGGGCTATAAGCAGTCGCCTGTCCCTAATTTAGGGTCACTGGTTCCAGGGAAGGGAGAGAGCCAGTGCCGTAAGATAAACACAACATCCATGCCTCACCGGGATTCGAACCCGGACCACGTTCGGACGAATGATCAGAGGCCATTTTTTTTTATTGGAGGTTTAACGACCACCGTGGCTATAAGCAGTCGCCCGTCCCTAATTTAGGGTCACTGGATCCAGGGAAGGGAGAGAGCCAGTGCCGTAAGACAAACACAACATCCATGCCTCACCGGGATTCGAACCCAGACCCCGTTCGGACGAATGATCAGAGGCCATTTTTTTCTTTGATTGGAGGTTTAACGACCATCGTGAGCAACTCAATGGGCTATAAGCAGTCGCCTGTCCCTAATTTAGGGTCACTGGTTCCAGGGAAGGGAGATAGCCAGTGCCGTAAGATAAACACAACATCCATGCCTCACCGGGATTCGAACCCAGACCCCGTTCGGACGAATGATCAGTGGTCATCGCTTAGACCACTGCGCCACCGGGGCGGCCGTTTGTTAGATACCTCTGGAGCATCCCTGACCCCTGGAGACAGTCCAACAGTAGTCTGCTATCATGGAAGGCTCCACTTCCCTTTGCACCTTATCTCCATTGCTGAAATGTCTTAGTGGAAGCGCTCACCATGCTCATCACTAACATCTCCACAGTTTTCTCGAAAGAAGTCAAGATGAGAGTACAGCATATGAATTTTGAGAGACCTGCTCAAGCCAAGTGTCATGTAATTTGAAAACAAAACATCCACAACTCTCTATAGTTTTCTGCCCTCTTGTATCCTAAACATTTAACACAAACGTCCTTGAAACTTTGCCAAGCTGCTTTCTCGTCACCTTGCAATAATTCATTAAAGTGACGATGTTTTAAAAGGGCACGAATCTGTGGAACAACAAAGACACCTTCTTTGACCTTTGTATCACTCAGTAGGGTAAACTTTGTCTTAAGGCACTTGAAGGCCTCTCCATCATTGTTTATGACCTTAACAAACTTCTTCATTAGGCCTAGCTCCTGAAGCGGTGGAAGTAATATATTCTGTGAATCATCCAAAGAGTTGTTTTGGACGCTCTTTGCATTCAGCTCAAGAGACTTTCTAGTGGTCCACTTTTAGTGTGTGTGTTTGTAACGAGAAGCACGTGTCCTACTGTCCCATTTACAAATAAAGCTACAAAACTTTGTATACTTTAGTTGCATGCCTAGTAAAAGACTTTAAGGTCCCCACAAACTTGCCACTGGAAGTCACAATACTTGATGGCTTCGAGAAGTTTCATATTTGAATAAGACTCCTTTGTGTGAACTGCATGGCCAATAAGAACTCAGGGAAGCTCGTTTCCTATGTGTAGTAGAACAGCTGTTAAACCCAGCTTTGAGAAGTCGGTAAAAAGCCTCCAGTTGTGAGGTTTGTACTCTATGTTCAGAGCCTTCATTAGGTTCTTACGTTGGTGCATGTAATAAGAGTGTCTTTCATAGCAAAAAAAAAGGGGTTAAATCTCTCTAATTACTTCTGAAGATATATATTTTTGCTTCATTTTACAGAATATTCCACTGCTGCAATTTTGAGGCCAAAATTGCTTTTTACCTGTAGAATGATCCAAACCCCTAATGAGATGACTCAGATCATTTTGCGTTATTTTATGTGGTTCGGTAGTGGGTAAATCGACGAACTCCAAGTCCGTAGAAGTACTTAGCTCAGAAGACTTACCTCTAGCACCATTATCAGACTCAAGATGATACTCCTTTGGAATTTCAGATACAGGAAGGTCTTGTCCCTGTGCTACTGCCCTTGTAGCTGATGGTAGGGTAGGGTAGGTCACTATCCGCTTCTTCTTTGAACCCCCTTGCTTAAGCGGAGGCACTGAGAAAAAGTAGCAATCTGTTACATGACTTGCAGGATCTCTTAATATCATTTGCATAACGAAAGGCATAAAACGTCCTTAAAACGTCATAAACGTCCACGTCATAAACGTCCACTTTCTGAGATTGCAAGCACAGTTGTTACAACATACATGTTGCGCCCACTTTTTATTTTGGTCTCCAACCTTGCAACCGAAAGTAATAACAGTAAGCCCTTCATATTAAAAGCATTATGGCGCGTTTCTTCGCGGAAATTGTCACTTCCCCACACATACATAACAAAAGCTATCAGCACTATTAACATACAGTATACACTGTAGTCTCGGGATAGAAAAAACATAACAAGTGCCCAAGGAGACCTATAGGAAAGAAGAAAGGTACAGCTACCACAAGAAATGGAAGAAATACCGACCAAAGAGGAAAGACTCCAGGGCAGAAAAAACTTAACAAGGTGAAAGTCTCCTGAAGAGGCAGTTTAACGTTGCACATGGGACAAAAGGTTGAAACTAACCAATTTATAAAGACGGTGGACCTGAATTGCTGCAATTTGTCTGAGAAATTATACTGAAAATCATAAAAATTTACATAAATTATTCAAAATATTCTTCAAATATCCATTTTAGGGACCTGGACCTTTAGGGAACAAGTACGATCCTGCTGATATTAAAAGCTTCCTAAAGTTTCATTTAAGCTTTGATCCGTAGATTGGAGAATAGAAATTAAGATCGGTGATGAAACTATAAGTATGATATTAGTTGAATTGAGAAGAACTGCATATTCAATGGTCATATCGTTTTCCTAAAATCAACAAAAAAATTCTATCCCGTTTTTCTAAGCTCTTTAAGATATGTGCTTCTTCAAAAATAGATTATGTCATTAAGGCCTTTTTGTTAACTCGGTACATTGCTGTGAGATTTTTGATGTTTTTTAAAACATCGTGGATTTCTGATTTGCCTACTACGAAGAGCTTTTATTTTAAAGTCCCACTCATGTTTGAACAAACCAAAACAGCCAGTTGGTCTTTGGATAATTTTCCCCTTGTGTACTTTTCACCTTTAAACTTGTGATCATGTAGTGGCGGGTTATCAGTACAACGCACTGGCTTTATCAGCATTAAAATTCTCACTTTCACAGAAACCATTTTTATGCTTGGTAACAGATTTTAAATCCAGCCATTATTTACTTCGTTTACATACCCATATTCGCCACTTATCGTGCCATAATTAACATCAGTGGTTTAAATATCTGCTCCTTTATACCCGTGAAGCTTTAACTACCTTAATCGTTTTCGCTGTGAAATTTTGCTAATTTATTTTGAATCAGTTCTGTGTTTGTTAGCAACAGCCCACATCTCGTTCTAATTGTGTTTATTATAAATGAGTTTGACTGTACATCGTTACATACCGTATGTACTAGCCTATAAGCCGACCCCTTGCTGCAAGAGCTAAAAATTTGAGAAAAACCTTGACCGACATACGTATAAGTCAATGTTCGATTTCCAGAATTTGGAAAATATTTTTATTGAAATGATTTATACAAAATTTCGGAGATTATCTTCTGTGAAAACCTTCAAAATACGATTCACTATCGGAGTTTCCAAATAACTTCAGTAACATTGCATTACTTATGCAGCATTTTTTAAGAGACTTAATAACCATTTTTGGGGAAATTGCATCCCACAGTTCTTTCACTCCAGAAGTAACAATGCCAAGTCGGCCATTTTTATTTCAAGTTGTTCCACCTTTCGTAAAGCACCAAGGCTTTGCTGTTTGATAGCGTGAATCGCTTTTGCCAGCACAGAGCGGAAAACACGCACGCCCACACTTGCTGAGAGAACTCGAGAGGAGAGAGATGCCTGATTGGTTGTGGCCCAACACAACAGCTGCGCGATTTACACAGTGTCTGGACTCACTGCATGTACAATTTGAAAGATGGTGTTGCCAAGGTTGTTATATTACTGGAGACACCACTGCCTCTGCCGCCATAGGTCACAGCTAATCTGTGGTGTGACGTCACAAGCAGGCAAAAATGAACTAAATTATACCGTTGATGAAACAGTAAGCTTGTGTATCATTGCTAAAGATTATTGAATTACTCATTTTATCTGTTTATACGCTTAGAAGCTTTTGTTCCATTGGTTTCCAAGCTGCTTCTCTTCTGCGGCTGCGTCGTGCCTGCTCATGACGTCATTTGCAGCAAAGACGGTGACTTATGGCGGCCAATGCTGCGTGGATAGGAGTGGTGTCTCCAGTAATATAACCTCCTTGTGTGTTAGGCGGTTGCATACGAGAAGTAATGAGGTATTTATTCTATTTCACGTTTGGAAGCAAGACATTTCACGGTCTCAATTTGAAACGGGATTAGGTTTTTTGATTATCATATTAGCGACATTTAATCCTGTAGAAATCCTACTCTGAATGAGAAAATATTTCATCATTTTTATTTATTTTTTGGAGGTACTTTCAAAGAACACGCGAAAAGCTGCTGGCGAAAACGGATTTGTTTACTTTTTTTGACTTGCGGAAATCTGAGATCTAAAATGTAAACAAATCCGTCAGTAAATTCTGGGGGAGAATTCACTGAAGTCTGGCCCTATTTTTTACTAATCCGCGTATAAGCCGAGCCCTGAACTTTGAAAGCAGGACTTCTCCCAAAATCTTTTGGCTTATATACGAGTATAAACGGTATTATCCTTGTGGGAAACATAATATAATGATGTGAACTCAGAGAACTTATTGTTTCATGTTTCATCCGTTCGCAGATATGTGACCTAATAAAAAACCATAACTGGACAGTTCAAAGAGACCCAGAAGCAGGGCCATATGCTTTCCACGGAGACCAATGGGTTGGTTATGACGATCTAGTATCAGCAAGAGAGAAGTCGTCATTTGTTTTGGAAAAAGGATACGGCGGAGTGATGGTTTGGGAGCTCTCATCTGATGACTTTAGAGGCGAGTGTGACACAAACAAATTTCCTGTCATCAGAACTTTAAAGATGTTTATGCAACCGAATGTTTCTGTTGAAAGTGGTAAGTACACTCATGAACAGAAACACTGACATTTTATTTTTTCTTACTACATTAGTAAATTCTCAAAGAAACCATGGCTACTGGAAAATTACTTTTGCTCGTTTTGAATCAATTTAATGGAGTTCTATTTGTGACAACAACATGTAATGCACTGTTGTCGCAAATTTTTTATTTTGTCAATGAATTTGTTATCACGAATTTCTTAACAACAATATAATGCATTCTTTGTAATGAATTTTTCTTTTTCTTTTTCTTTTTTTTTTTTTTTTTGGATTGAAGGTTTAACGACCACTGTGAGCGATTCAATGAGCTATAGCCACCCCGGTGGCGCAGTGGTCTAAAGAGATGGCCTCTGATCATTCGTCCGAAAGGGGTCCGGGTTCAAATCCCGTTGAGGCATGGATGCTGTGTTTGTCTTACGACACTGGCTCTCTCCCTTCCCTGGAACCAGTGACCTTAAATTATGGACGGGCGACTGCTTATAGCCCATTGAGTTGCTCACGGTAGTCGTTAAACCTTGAATAAAAAAATGGGCTATAAGCAGTCGCCCGCCCCTAATTTGGGGCCACTGGCTCCAGGGAAGGGAAAGAGCCAGTACCGCAAGACAAACACAACATCCATGCCTCCCGAGATTTTTTTTTTTTTTTTTTTTTTTTTGGAGGTTTAACGACCACCGTGAGCAACTCAATGGGCTATAAGCAGTCGCCCGTCCCTAATTTAGGGTCACTGGCTCCAGGGAAGGGAAAGAGCCAGTGCCGAAAGACAAACACGACATCCATGCCTCACCGGGATTCGAACCCGGACCCCTTTCGGACGAATGATGAGAGGCCATCGCTTAGACCACTGCGCCACTGGGGCGGCCCCGAGATTCGAACCCGGGCCCTTCACGGACGAATGGTCACAAGCCAGCGCTTAGACCACTGTGCCACCGGGGTGGCAATGAATTTTTTCCGCTGTACTTAATAATTTGAAAAAACGAAGTGATCAGATAAAATTGACTAGGTAGTTTGCAAACTTGTTTACACTTGCGTTCGTTCGTCTTTCGTTGCATGCAAACAATTTACATAAAAGGTATTTCTTCCTTTAAAATGTTCCCATTACAACTAGTCCAAATATGAAGTTTAGATAGAAAAACCAAGCAGCTTCGCAAAGCCAGCCGTGTCAGATAAGTTACTCTTCAAAAATAGAACTCTGCTATTCAATATTTATTTTTCAAAAGTAGGATGTAATATTATTGCTTGCACATAATGTTTTTTTATATCTACAAACTGTACTGTGTAATATGTGCCAATCAGCAGTGCTGGAAGTTTCCATACGAAACACATGGCATTTAAGATCTGAGACTTATAACACACAAAAATTCGGAGAATATACATTCATCAACTTCTTTTGGACATTGTCTTAGGTGAATACAATGACCAGACTCATGACAGAGCAACGCCTGTCCATAGCCTGGTTAATGTACCAAATTTGTGTAGAAAGGGGTCACCGTGTAATAATATTGTCAATGTATCATGAAATAGTGTCAACCGTGTTCTTCAGCCCAGCAAAAACAGTCTTGCTGGGCCAGCACTGGGGCATTGCTTGCAGCCAGCACTGCCAGCAATGGCCCAGCGCCATGTTGCCGCTGCCGAACCGTCAATAAAATGTCCGGGCGGTCAACAGAAGGGCCAGCAGTTCAGGCCAACAGCTGTCCAACAGTTGGCATCCCATCAGTTGTCATATGCCACAACAGGGCCATCAGTGGTCCATCACAGGCAGCAGCTGCCACAAGTGGCCCTTCAGTGGCCCTGCAAGCACGTGCCAGAAATGATGGCTACCCTAATGTGGTCCGCTAGTGTGCCGTTAGTGGCAGCCAGCAACCACGTGACGTAACTGGTATCTTGCCGAATCTTGTCCGCCAATTTCCCAGTAGTAGCCATAATAATTAAAAAAAAAAAGCAAGGATAACCGCAGTTTCCCAAAGCTACAATTTTTTTTTCTACCCTTACCAAACTTGTGAATTAAAGCACTGCGCTGCGGAAATTTTTTCAACCGGCCTGAAAAACACCCATTTGCATCTGAACCAGGGCCGTTTGCGTCGGAGCTGAGCTCTCTACCGACCGGGCTAATTTGCCACGCTCGAGCATATGTTTAAAGCTGTCTGTTTGGTATGCAATGTGTAATCGAATGCTTCCCTTTTTTCATTTTACAATATTGCGAGGTATTTTTCATAAAAGTCAGTTTCATATAATTGATAAATTAATTTTTTCAAAGTAACGATAGTTTGTTTGTTTTTTACCTTAAGGGAACTTCACTCATTTTCAAGGCGTGTACATACTTAGAGTCGCTTTCCAAAGTTTTGTACTGTCCTTGCCGTCTTGAAAAGAGATTGTTGAATAAATATATATTTACCCGGGTCCATGTCACATTGTGTTACATTTTTAACGTTGTGTCTTTCCTTTCCGTTGTCCGAAGCTACATTTGTTTTAAAGAGTAAAAGATATTTTGTTTTACTTCTCGTTATTTTTAGAAGCGAATTCCTCCCAGTCCCGTGTATTCAACCCATGGATGAGTACACCACATTGCGTTGCTTTTTTTCTTTCAAATAATTAATAAATTTTGTACGCGTATAATTCTTTTTTTTTTTTCCAACAAATGTTGTTTTAATGGTTTTCCAGGATATTTGTTTCAAGCGGTTTCAAATTTTTTTCGTGTTATTCATCCACTCCATTCCATGAATTGTTATTCATTCCATGAATTGTTATTCATTCCATGAATTGTTATTCATGGGAATGGAGTGGGGGTATTTCATGGCTGTAATCTAGTATTTCACGGCTTAATCTGATATCTTCGTCGACGTAAAATTTCATTAGGAAATTAATTCGCCTCTCCACATATGGTGTATTTTCTTAACATCCACTAAAATAACACGATGGCGATAGCGTCGTCTTCAACTAACTGGTACCATGAGAGACACAGCAAGTGTTGCTTCTACGCATGCGCAGTCCCGTTGCTTCCACCTGCTGTTGGGGGTTGCGTTGGTTGCCAGCAACGGGCCACTAGTGGCACTTGCTCGGAGGCCCACAATTCACGGCGATGCTGCAGGGCCATCAATGGCTCGCCAACTGATAGCGCTGCCACCAACGGACCACTACCGGACCGTGAGTGGCAGATTTCAGCCAGCAGTGACCCATCACTGCCAGCTGATGGCCAGCAGTTTCCCAGCACTTGTGTTTTTGCTAGGAGGTGTGCTTACCTGAGCTTTCGGTTAAGCAAGAGGATTGTATTCGCTGATGTGAATTATCTTCTCTCATATGGTCAAACGTAATTTCGTTTTCTTCAGCCTGTACCTTTCCTTAAAGGCTAAGTCCTTGTTAAAGGTTCCATACAAGCTTTTCTGTCGTAACGATAGTTTGTGTTTTTATTTGACGTTTTTTTCAACGTCCAATACTCTATAGATTATACATCCTTTTGGTTTACCCGCAATACGTTCACTGACTTTTACGCATTTTTTATTGCTGATATTGGCATTTCAATTATAATGAATTAGCTTTATTTTCTTTCCGCTAAGCTAATTAATATGAATGAGGCTCTTCCTACCAGCTAGCTAATGATATACTTGTACTAAGCTTCAAAATAGTGAATTCAAAAGGGTGTTGTTACTAGTTAATTACGAACGTAAACAAAGTCTTAACGCTGGTTATTTATGGTAATAAATAAATGTTATAAACCTAACAGCCAGACAGAGGTCTGACAAAAACTATGAATTGAGAAAGACTAACTTACGGTAACTTCTTTATTATAAGACTCTTGGTCAACTAAAGCACACACACAACTTGTTTTACAATAATGAAGAATCTCTCCTCGTATTATAAACGCTCTCCGTAAACAACAACGCTCTCTCATAACAACAACAAAAGCTCCCCCTAAGTCTCGATGAACGCGCCTATATACTAGCTACCACCACGTCATGACTTACACTCATTGCCAGATCTCATTCATCGGGTGAAATAATATTTCGTTCAGTAAGAAGATAATTTACATAGTAAAATAAAATAACCAGAGATAGTAAAATCAAAAGGAAAGTGAATATAGAGTATACGTTACACAATGTTTAATCTCCTAGTCATGCTTGATCTCTCTCTCTCTCTCTCTTTTTCTCTCTCAATGAGTTTAATCATAGGTTATTCTCTTTACGATGCTATATCCTCTGACGTCATAAGCAACCGAATTATTGCCTGTTGTGCTAAACGTGCGATTTAAACCGTTGCAGAAAATATGAACTATGACTGAGGGTCTTGTTCTCTGATGTCTTATCCGTTGGTGTTGCGCACAATTGAAAGCTTTCGAGTTGAGTAAAACATTCAACTTAAATTGTTGAAGACATACATCCTTCGCGTTTTATATAGAGAGATGATATTGTTCAAATTATTGTGAATATATATATGAGTTCAATTGCATTTAGATGAAAGCAAAGTGTGTATACGGGGTGGCGAGAGTAAGAGAATTAATGTTTCAAACCTCAAAAGTTTGATCTTAGGAAAAAATGACATTTGACCTAGTATAACGTAATGTCTTTTTCGTGAGCAAGATTGGTGTTATGCTATGTCTAAAACTATAACTAAAGAATGTTGGACTAAATAAGCAGGGCCGGCTGCACCATAGGGGCAACCGGGGCAGTAGCCCTGGGCTCCGCGCTCTGGGCCCCGTAGTTTAGGAAAAAAGTTATTTACCGGTAGAATTTTGTTTACAGTCAGTATTTTTTTTGTGCTTAAGTTTTCGGGTGTGAGGCCCTTAAAAAGATGTTTTTTTTTTTGTTTTTTTTTATTTTATTTTATTATTTCCAATTTCCCCATTTTCGAATAGAATATCGCCCTTCGCCGTACAAATGGAGATACACATAGAGGCCATTTATTCAGTGACTTTAAAAACATTACTAGAAATTAAAAAAAAAATCATATATGAGCGCGTATAAAAGTTTCAAAAAAGTTTTAAAAATCGGTCAAGATCTTTGATTCATTTTTATGCCATTTTGCTTTAAAAATCAATCACTAAAACATGTATCAGGGAAAAAAACTATTTATATGAATTTATTTTAGTGGGATCCAGATTATTTCCTATACTGTAGTATTCACGATATAAAACGTTTCGATACGCAGGGATCTTTTTATCATTTTGTAACGAAGTTTTTATAAGAGTCATAATACAACCTCAACCCCATCTTTCCGGAAAGAAAATGGTAGATTTCAAGTCTTTATTCTCTCTCTCTCTCTCTCTCTCTCTCTCTCTCTCGGAACTTTCAATCCATATTATGGTCTTTTTCTTAAGCTTAAAGCAATTTTTTTTTCTTTTTTGAGATAACATTTTATCTTTATGATAGTTTTCGTTATGAAGTACTACAGAGGTGAAGCACATGGCAAGACGGAAAAGTTGCAGCGATAAATCCCGTCGGTTAGCTTAATTGGTAAAGCATTCGGCTCCGGAGTAGAGGGATGAGGATTCGTTGTTGTGACAGAGAAATTTGTGAATTTCACATCGTGTGTGATCTTTGGGGACACTTATTTTTCCCGCAACAACTTTATTAAAATATGAGATTTATTTCCTGGTGCCAGAAATGAAATTTTGCTCCGGGGCCCCGCAATGAAATTTCGCCCCGGGCCCCGCAAAAGCTCCATCCGGCTCTTTAAATAACAATACCATGCAATAGTTCCTAATTCAGCTTTTACGGCCAGACGAAACATAAACAGAAGTCAGACTTACGAAAACCTTTTATTGGTCCTGCACGAATTTCGGTAGAACTCCACAATACAAGACAGCAGATATCAGATTACATTTATCCAATTGAACGTCTACACCCACATATCCACATGAGCAACTGTCATATCGTTCGTTTTATCCATCTTCTTATCACATTTATACGTCACTTTTGTAGTATCTGGTAAGAGTATTTTTCCCAGGCAGTTGATATGTAACCGTAAGTCCGTAACTGAGGCAGCCATGTTGTATGGCAGAAGGTTGTGAATTGAATTCGTTGTACGGTACCAAATTTGTTCCTAATTTGATTGATTTGATTGGAGGTTTAACGACCACCGTGAGCAACTCAATGGGCTATAAGCAGTCGCCCGTCCCTAATTTAGGGTCACTGGTTCCAGGGAAGGGAGAGAGCCAGAGCCGTAAGACAAACACAACATCCATGCCTCACCGGGATTCGAACCCGGACCCTTTTCGGACGAATGATCAGAGGCCATCGCTTAGACCGCTGCGCCACCGGGGCGGCCGTTCTTAATCCAATGTGTGTGTGCTGTAATAAATGTGATTAGGATTAATTGTGAGGACATCACAAATGGTGACGAGGATGGGATGGTGAGTAATTTATTCTTCCCGTGTACGTCTACAATCACATTTTGCAAATGTTTTTGATGAGCAGAATGATGACTTTAACCTTTAGATTGAACAGTTAGAGCAGTATTTTGTCGCTAACGATATTACTGAAGAAAAAAAGGTGTCAGTATTAATATCTGTGACTGGATCAAAAACGTACAAATTATTACGAAACTTGCTCTTGCCTAGGTTACCAAGTCAGTGTACGTACAAGGAACTTACACAGACGTTGGGAGACCATTACAAACCCATACCTATTGTCATTGCAGAGAGATTTAGATTTCATCGCAGGAATCAAAATTCTAATGAATCTACAGATTATCTGGTGGAATTAAGACGTTTAGTTTCAACGTGCGAGTTTGGAGCTTTTCTGGAAACGGCCATACGCGATTGTTTTGTATGCGGCTTGACTAGCGAAATGACGCAGAAACGTTTGCTAGCAAAAAATGGATTTGAAGCTCTCGGAGGCTGCAGAAATTGCATTGGCAATAGAGGTTGCTGACCATGATGCAACAAGCATTAAAACGTTTACCCCAGTGGTAAATAAAGTTCAAAAGAAAACTCATTTTACTTCAAAGAATGCTGCTAAGAATAAGCCTTCTGGTGGCAAACCCTCTAAATGCTTTAGATGTGGTGCATTTCATGACTCAACGAGATGTAAATATAAAAATTCTAAGGGTCGTTTCTGTTCGAAAATTGGATATATTGCACCTGTTCGTTTAGCTAAGGCTGACAAAACGAAATCTGCATCAGCAAATATGGTTGAAGTTGATGATATTACACTTAATGACTTAGAATTATTTCAAGTTAAGGCTGCTAAATCAACTAACCAAAAATGTAGGAACACTGTTCCTATTTAAATTGAAGACAAATTTATCCAGATGGAACTTGCTGCTGATGTATCTATTATCTCGGAGCAGTGGATGAAAATTAATTTTCCACATGTTCAAGTTCCACCTACATCTATGTTGCTGAAAGATTATAATCAGAGTTTGATCGATGTTGTTGGAGAGGTGTCTCCACCCGTCACTTACAAGTCACAATGTTGCAAATTACCCATTGTCGTTGTGAAGAGAAATAGACCATCCCTATTTGGAAAGAATTGGTAGGCACATTTTAATCTTGAATGGCAGAGCATTTTTGCCTTGGATTCTCAAAAAAGAGAAACATCTTTAGTGTGGAGTTAATAAAATGGTATTACGCTGATCTTTTTCAGGAAGGCACATCACCAATCAGACATTTCAAGGCTTGCTTTAAAAAAAACAAAGAATTTTCTCCGATTTTCTGTAAAGCTAGACCTGTTCCTTATTCGTTGAAAGCTGCTGTGGCCGATGAAGTTTTGCACACAACGAAAACGAGGAGTTTGGCGTTTTGTTGAACATTCAGCATGGGACACACCTGTTGTGGCAATACAAAAGAAAGATGGTATTGTCAGGTTGTGTGGTGATTTTAAGATCACTGTAAACAAATGCATGGATCCGAATCAGTATCCCCTACCAACACAGGAGGATTTGTTTGCCACTCTTAGTGTTGGCAAGTATTTTACAAAGTTAGATTTATCACAAGCCTACAAGCAAGTTGAACTGGATGATGCATCACAGGAATTGCTTACACTAAACACTCACATGGGCTTAGTTCGTCCAAACAGACTTTTATATGGCATCAACTCTGCTTCTGCTATCTTCCAGTCAATTATGGAACAAATCTTACAAGGTTTCCCATCAGTCATATGTTTCCAGAATGATATTTTGATTTCTTCTGCCACCAAAGAAAAGCAGTTTAGCTTACTAGAGGAGATTTCAGAGATTTCGCAAGTTTAATGTGCATCTTGATCTTAGTAAATGCAAGTTTTTAGAAACTAGCGTACAATTTTTGGGACATATTACTGATGAGCATAGTGTGCACCCTACACAGGAGAAAATTGAGACTATCAAACAAATGAAAACACCTGATAGTGTCACAGAGCTTAAGGCATTTTTGGGTTTATTGAACTATTATTCGAAATTCATAAAGAATTCCTCTACCTTACTTGCTCCTTTATACAGTCTTTTGGTCAAAGGTACACCGTGGATATGGTCAGAAGAATGTAAGCACACATTTCAACTCTGTAAATCTCTTAGTACTTCAGATGCAGTTCTTACACATTATGATGAAAAGCTACCTTTACAGCTGTCATGTGATGCTTCACCAGTTGGATTGGGTGCTGTTTGGATTGGGTGCTGTTCTCTCACATGTCATCGATGGCACCGAGCGTCCTATTGCTTATGCTTCAAGAACACTCACCAAAACCGAAAGTAATTATTCCCAAACTGAGAAAGAGGCATTGTCTGTTATATTCGGATTCAAAAAATTCCACCAGCATCTTTATGGAAGAGAATTTGTCTTGTTCACGGATCATCAACCTCTTGTAACAATTTTTGCCCCTTATAAGGCAATACCCATTTTTTCTGCAGCACGGTTGCAATGTTGGACACTCTTGCTTGCATCTTTCAAGTATGCCATCAAATATAAGAAGGGATCTCCCCATCTTAATGCTGATTCTCTTTCACGGATCCCTATTGTGGATTTATCCGAGCAATTACATCCTTCCGAAGTTTATAAAATTTCATATTTGGAAAATATGCCAGGAACTTCTGCGGATATTGCTAAGGCAACCAGTAGTGATAAGATTTGGGGAGTAGTACTTAAGTACGTACAGAATGGCTTTTCTTCTAAATGCCATGATCCGACTTTTATTCCTTTTTTTCAACAGGAGAGACTAGCTGTCTACTAAGCACAATTGTCTTTTGTGGGGTATGAGAGTGATCATTCCTGATGCATTTAGGAAGCAAATGTTGGATCTCTTGCACGACACACACCCTGGCTTAACCGAAATGAAGAGCATTGTTCGTATTCACATTTCGTGGCCCGACATTGACAAGGAAATTGAAGAAATCTCAAAGCTATGTCACTTTTGCCAAATAAATGCACATCAACCTCCTGTTTCACCTTTGCAATCATGGATATGGCCAAAACCCCCTTGGGATAGAATGCATATCGATTTTGCTCAGAAAAACCGAGAGTTATTTGGTGGTGGTTGACAGTCACTCAAAATGGTTGGAGATCATGTCCTCGACTACAACTTCATGCACGATTGATAAGTTAAACCAGTTGTTTACAAGATATGGGTATCCTTTAGAAATTGTTTCAGACAATGGTCCTCAATTCGCATCCGTGGAATTCAGAATATTTCTCAAATCTTGTGGTGTGTTACACACCTTAATTCCTGCGTATCATCCGCAATCAAATGGATTGGCTGAGCGCTACGTACAGATATTTAAAACTGAATCGAACAAAATGTTGTGTGATCACAGAAATAATGCTACAGTACAGAACATGATTCACCGATTTTTATTAAAATATCGGTACCCAGCAAAAACAGTCTTGCTGGCCCAGCACTCTGTTGCCGCTGCCGAACCGTCAATAAAATGTCCGGGCGGCCAACAGAAGGGCCAGCAGTTCAGGCCAACAGTTGGCACCCCATCAGTTGTCATATGCCACAACAGGACCATCAGTGGTCCATCACAGGCAGTAGCTGCCACAAGTGGCCCTTCAGTGGCCCTGCAACCACGTGCCAGAAATGATGGCTAGCCTAATGTGGTCCGCTAGTGGGCCGTTAGTGGCAGCCAGCAACCACGTGACGTAACTAGTGGCTTGCCGAATCTTGTCCGCCAATTTCCCAGTAGTAGCCATAATAATAATAAAAAGCAAGGATAACCACAGTTCCCTAAAGCTACAATTTGTTTTGTTTTTTTCTACTCTTACGAATTAACGCACTACGCTGGGGAAATTTCCTCGACAGACCGGAAAAACGCCCGTTTGCATCTGACGAGATTTCATCCTGGGCCGTTTACGAGGAAGCCGCGCTCGCTACCGACCGGACTAATTCACTACGCTCGGACATTTGCTGGAAGCTATCTGTTTGGTATGCAATTTGTAATCGAATGTTTCCCTCTTTCATTTTACAATATTACGAGGTATTTTTCATAAAAGTCAATTTCATATAATTGATAAATTAATTTTTCAACGTAACGATAGTTTTTTTTTTGTTTTTTTTTACCTTAAGGGAACTTCACTCATTTTCAAGGCGTATACATACTTTGAGTCACTTTCCAAAGTTGTGTACTATCCTTGCCGTCTTGAAAAGAGATTGTTGAATAAATATATATTTACCCGGGTTCATGTCACATTCTGTTACATTTTTAACGTTGTGTCTTTCCTTTCCGTCGTCCGAAGCTACATTTGTTTTAAACAGTAAAATATATTTTATTTTACTTCTCGTTATTTTTAGAAGCGAATTCCTCCCAGTCTTGTGTATTCAACCCATGGATGAGTACACCACATAGCGTTGCTTTTTTTTCTTTCAAATAATTAATAAATTTTGTACGCGTATAATTCTTTTTTTTTTTTTTTCTACAAACGCTGTTTTAATGGTTTTCCAGGATATTTGTTTCAAGCGGTTTCAAATTTTTTCTTGTTATTCATCCACTCCATTCCATGAATTGTTATTCATGGGAATGGAATGGGTGTATTTCATGGCTGTAATCTAGTATTTCACGGCTAATCTGATATCTTCGTCAACGTAAAATTTCATTAGGAAATTAATTCGCCTCTCCACATATGGATTTTTTTCTTAACATCCACTAAAATAACACGATGGCGATAGCGTCGTCTTCAACTAACTGGTACCATGAGAGACACAGCAAGTGTTGCTTCTGCGCATGCGCAGTCCCGATGCTTCTACATGCTGTTGGGGGTTGCATTGGCCTCCAAGCAAGTGGCACTTGCTTGGAGGCCCACAATTCACGGCGATGCTGCAGGGCCATCAATGGCTCGCCAACTGATAGCGCTGCCACCAACGGACCACTACCGGGCCACGAGCGGCAGATTTCAGCCAGCAGTGACCCATCACTGCCAGCTGGTGACCAGCAGTTTCCCAGCACTTGTGTTTTTTGCTGGGTAATCTCCTCATTCTACTACGGGAATCAGTCATGCTGAGCTTTTTTGGGTCGTCGACTGAGAACTGTTTTAGATCATGTTCACCCGTGCACTGCGTAGTATGTCCAAAAGAAACAATGTGTGCAAAAAATGAACTTCGGTCGATCTCACACTGGTCATCGTAATTTTTGTCCAGGACAAGATATTTGGGTCCGATCTCACAAGGACAAGCAATATAAATGGATAAGTGGTACCTTGCTTGAAACTCGGGGAAGTAAAACATGGGTCATCAGGATTGGTCAAAATAATTACCTAGCTCATCTTGACCGACTTCGCCCTAGATTCGGACAAAGGCCTGATCTCCACAACTTTTCGCAGGAGCACCCAAATGAATTCCATCTGGCGGATTCAGTCAGCATCACTACTTGTTCCGAAGGAGACCTCAAGGGAATCTTCCGTAGTTGATCCGCATGTACCAGCGCTTCCAGCACCTCAGTCACTTTCCCCTCCGATGACGGCAGGCACAGATGATACTTTCATTACCTCTACCAAAGCAGTACGCCCGTCATTCTGCCTTCCACTGAAGTGATTCCTCCTGCGTTGTACAAAGTTCCTGTAACCGTGGATGCTGATATAAACATTAAAACTCCTGTTCGACGCAATCCACCTCGTAATAGAAAAAAACGTAACAGACTTGATTTATAGATAACTGTGTAAGTCAAGTGTATAATACTCTTGTAATTTTTTTTATACCTTTGTAATTTTTTAAGGGTATATATTGCAGTACCTGGCAACAGTGTTTTTCCCAGGCAGTTGATATGTAACCGTAACTGGGGCAGCCGTGTTGTATGGCAGAAAATGTGAATTGAATTCGTTGCACGGTACCAAATTTGTTCTTAATCTAATTTGTGTGTGCGGTAATAAATGTGATTAGTATATCTTGTCTAAGGTTGGATTAATTGTGAGGACATCACAACTTTCGCTCTAACCTCAAATGTGTTGCCAACCTCATTCTCGTTTGAGGGAAAAGACATAACGTTAAATTTGGAAGTATAAAGCAGAACAAACTCAAATTTACATAGAAAAAAGAACTAAAAATGAAAGTTATATTGGAATATACGTCACACTAGGATTTCAAAAAGTAGGCATATTTTAAGCTTTTTTTTTTTAGCACGTCTTTTGTAAAAAAAGATCGTGCGGTTTGTCCGTCCGTCCGTCTGTACCCACGATATCTCTGCAACTATTAGTCCGATTTGAAAAATTCTTTTTGCGTTGGGAAGCTTGAAATATACGAATGATGATCCTTTATTTCGTTTTTTTTTTACGATGTGCAATTTCGCCGCTAGAAGGCGTAAATGCAGGATGTCGAATTCAAAAATATGTTTTATTCCACATATTTGCTTCTAAACATCAGATTGAAAAAATGCTTTTATCTTTCGATTCCATTTATGTCGAAGAGTATTTTAGATATAGTTACTTTTTCAACTTACGCATAGATTTTCCGCTAGGGGGCGTAAAAGTAAATTACATTTTTTTCCCGATAACTCTTCTTCTAAAACTCCGATTTGAAAAAAAATTTCTGCAGCGGATACACCTCATCATGGAAAATCTTTTGCATATAATTTCAAATTTTTGGTAAATAATACTTTGGCCACCAGGGGGCGTAAGTGTTAATTTTTGCTTCTGTTGTATTTGCCATAAAATCGGAGCTTCTAAAATATCGATTGAAAAAATTCTTTCGTGGACTGATGCCACTCACATTGATAAACCCTTTCGGAATATTTTCTTACGAACGTACGTTATCCCTAGCTTGCAAAAGCGGGATGCAGTGAATCTGTGCACATTTATGCAGGATGGAGCACCACCCTACATCGCACGTTCCGTTAAGCAACTGCTGCAAGAGACGTTTGGCGCAAATCGTGTGTTGAGCCGACACTTTCCGAAGGCATGGCTTCCTCGGTCACCAGACCTGAGACCCTGCGATTTCGGGCTCTGGGGTTACCTAAAATCACAAGTGTACAGATGTCGCCCCACTTCATTGGCCATGCTGAAAGATGCCATTGGACACCATGTGGCATCGATACCACCGGACATGCTCTGCAATGCCGTCCATGGTGTTTTCTCTCGTCTGCAGGCAGTGCTGGAACAGGACGGCCATCAGATTGAACACCTGGTACAATCAGGTGTCTATTTTTCTCGACACTTCCAACCTGTGGTTGCTGCGCCTTCTGGCGATGAAAAATGTAAGTAAAATGAGTAAACATTTATGTGATTTCATAAAAAACCCGATGTCATTGTGATCCATTCTACGCAAATCGCGTTGACCTACTCTCAAACCCCCACGAGTTATTACGTTTTCAAAATGTGCAAGACTTTTGGATCACCCGGTATAATGATTTTATTTCACTATTTTAGCCTTATTTTTCTGAGGGCTACGGAAGCTCAACTGCCACAATGCGGCAACCGATATTTCGAGCAGCTTGCTGCGCATGCGCAGTGAGCCCCATAGGTTCCCGCGATCGGCTGCGACTGGGAGTATCCACTTTATTACGTTCCGATGGCACATACTGCACTTGATAACTGAGGTGCACAGTTACTTTCCGAACACCCTGTATTTTCCAGTTATTGAGAGCGTACGTCTCACAATGAAATGATTTCGTCTTACGATAAAATCCTTTACTTTTTAACTGATTTTAAGACTGTTGTTAGTGGTGACTCCTTCCTGACAGGTTGAGCTTTCTAGAATTTCATTTTCTGTGCTATCTATCTTTTGGAAGGGGCCCTTCCCCAAAAATTTCCCATTCGTACTATAATAACAGGGTTTGCAACTTCCGAAGAAGTGGCAACCCTATTGTTACAACCTTGAGTCCTCCGTCCAGGGTTTCAACTTCTCCTACACCCACAAACTCGCACTGCACAACAGGTATTAACTCTAAGAACATATGAATCTATAGTTGCTTTTATTGCAGTGCTAAAATGTGATTTGATCTGATTAATTTCGTAAAATTTTAAATTAAATTATTTTTCTTTATACAGGAAATGGTTCATCATCCATCTTTGACACAAGCATGGGCCTACTGATTTGTATAGCGGCGTTTGTTCTCTTGCAAGAAAGAAAATTATTCGTCTTGAACTTTGATTAACAGAATCTCCAATGCCGTGTGAAGCATATGATTTCTTTCGAGAATAGAGCATCCTTTTTTACCAGTAATAATTAATTGAACCTGTAGTGTCATGTTGTGTGGATATACAAAATAAAGCGTATATATATGCATACTCATATATAATAAGCCTTTGATTCGGTGAAACCATCAGCAGTTGCAATGGCTCTGAAATCCTGCGGTATTGAAGATGCATACATTAATATTATTAATAACATCTATGAAAATGCAAGTGCAAAGATTCGGCTGTTTGAAAATACAACACACATAAAAATTGGAAAGGGAGTGAGACAAGGTGACACCATATCTCCGAAGCTCTTTAATGCTACATTTGGAAAATGTCTTTCAATCACTGAACTGGGAAAACAAAGAGATAAAGATTAATGGAGATTATCTAACTCACCTTCGTTTTGCTGATGACGTAGTCATTTTTGCAACTACCCCATCAGAGCTGCAGAGTTTGATCCAGGAACCTGCTGACAAGAGTAAAGAAGTGGGATTAAAAATGAACTTTCAGAAGACAAAAGTGATGTTCAATGTTTTTACAAGAAATGAAGATTTATCGATTGATGGAGAAAAGCTGGAGATAACAGACACGTACGTTTATCTTGGACAGCAGATATCAAGTGAGGGTCACATTGATGAAGAAATTAATCGGCGTACAAAACTTGCCTGGAGAGCTTTTGGAAGAAACAGCATAATTTTCAAGAGCAATATGCCATTATGTCTTAAAAGAAAAGTGTTTGATCAATGCATCATTCCAGTGCTTACGTATGGTGCAGAGACGTGGACCTTAACTAAAAGAGACGTACAAAGGCTGCATACAACTCAAAGCAGCATGGAGAGGTGCATGCTTATTGTAACGAGGAGAGATAAGAAGAGGAACTCGTGGATCCGAAAAATGACAAGAGTGGAAGACATCATGATCAGAGTTAAATCCCTGAAATGGCAATGGGCTGGACATACTGCCAGAAGGACAGACCATCGATGGACAGCCGAAATTTTAGATTGGATTCCAAGGGACAGGAAAAGACCCAGAAGAAGACCACACGGGAGATGGGTGGATGAAATTCGAAAGTATGCAGGAGTGACATGGAGGAAACTGGCACAAGACAGACCGTTGTGGAGGAAACTTGGGGAGACCTTCGTCCAGCAGTGGATTGATAATGGTTGACAATGATGATGATGATGATATATACTGTACACTCAGTAGACAAAACACCAGAGATAGGGGTGATGGGAAGTTCACGTAAGCAAACCAAACCGAACGCAGAGGATAATAGGTGGACAGCAGGGCTTCCCGACAGTATGTCGCAATCTACGAACATGGGTGAACGTGATGATCTGACCGACTTTGATCTATATCTATCCACCTGTCTTGTGCCGCATTGTCACCGCAAGGCAGATGGGTCATATGCTAAATTTTGAATTTCAAATTATCAAAAATACATGTAGATCAGACACTTAGCACCGTCGATTGTTGGCCACCGTAGCGTATATGTAACGCGCTCGGCTAGATATCGAGAGTTCTGTTGGTTCAATTCCACAGCGGCGACTGAAAAACAATTTTTCGGATGCTGTGTGTTTCTGGAACGTGGAAAGAGCGATGTATTTATTTATTAACTGGCACCACGTATTTGGAGTATTTTCACCTTGGATCTCGCCCTTTGGATTTAACTGCTGTAATATATATAGCTAGTGCCGTTCATGCCCACCAGATGGAGACGTCTCATTAGCTGAGCCCATCTTACGGATTTATGATGTCAGAAGCTGACTTAAAATTACACATAGCACCGTGGATTGTTGGCCACCGTGGCGTATATGTAACGCGCTCGGCAAGATATCGAGAGTTCTGTTGGTTCAATTCCACAGCGGCGGCTGAAAAACAATTTTACGGATACTGTGTGTTTCTGGAACGTGGAAAGAGCGGTGTATTTATTTATTATACACGTATCTTTTATGGATAATCAGGTATGTTACAACTTTCAGAGAATCCAGCCAGCACTTTTTAAATTTTTTTGGCATCCATGAAATAGATGATGCAAATATAAATTTAGTACATAGCATTCACATTTCTCTTTGTTCTCTGAAATCAAGAAATTTGAAGCAACCAAAGATTAGTGAATATTTTACATAGCACTACTGCTAAATCAACCAGTAGACAAACTGCTTTGAAAAGAGCGATGTTTATAAGTAAAGGATGTGCAACAGGGATATTGAATATGAAACAAAATCATATTCGGATTTACTACTTAGTATTTCAAAGGTAAGGGTTTTTGTTTTTTTCATATACTGAAAATGTAAAATTATATAGAATTTCTTAAACTAGTTTATACACTGAGTGGCCACTTTATTATGACCACCCCCTCGGTACTTCGTTGAGCCACCTTTTGCCTTTAATACTGCATCGATTCTTCGTGGCATGGACTCCACGAGATGTTGATAGGTGGTTTGTGGAATCTGAGACCATGCTTGATGAATAACACTTTCCAGGAGTGTGAGATTGCAGGGTTGTGGATCCAGCTGTCTGTTGGCTCGTTCAACTTCACCCCACAAGTTCTCAATGGGGTTGAGATCTGGAGATTGTGGGGGCCACATAAGTAAAGCAAACTCACCGGCATGTTCCTGAAACCAATCCTGTACAATACGAGCACTATGGCAGGACGCATTATCTTGTTGAAAGTAGCCGTCGCCATTGGGATATGCCATAAACATGATAGGATGCACTTGGTCCGCAACGATGTTTAGATATGATGTGAAAGTCAGACACGAATTAAAGGGCACAAAGCACGCCAGGAAAACATTCCCCAAACCATAACGGTGCCTCCACCAGCTTAAAGGGTTGTAGCAATGTATTTGGGGTCCATGCTTTCGTGCTGTTTCCGCCAAATTCTCACTCGGCCATCGGCATGGTGCAACTGAAAACGTGATTCATCGGACCACATAATTTGTTTCCAATTATCGAATGTCCAATCCTTGTGCTCCTGTGCAAACTGGAGACGTTTTCTCTTGTTAAAAGCAGACAGCAAAAGTGTTCAAACAGGCCTTCGGCTGCCATATCCTATCCGACGCAGTGTACGGCAAACAGTGCGTCCAGTGATCATTTGAGGGGAACCTTGATTAAGATGTTCGGTAATTTTCTGCACTGTTGCCCTTCTGTTGTCTGTTACCAGTCTGCACACTCTCGGTTCCGCCCGAGTAGTCACTAATCGATGACGACCACACGTTACACGTAGAGACTCAGTTTTTTGGCTGACAGTCAAGTCTTTAAAAACTTTAACAACAGCTGCTGTGGAACATTTCACGAATGAGGCGATTTCGGTGATACTCGCTCCATGGCTCCCAGCTCCTACAATCATCCCACGTTGAAAGTCCGTCGAATCGCATTTTTCACCCATCTCGTCACCCAAAAATCATTCTACTACTGTCGCAAGCACTAAGCTTTCCCTTTTTATACTGGCCACGCCCTCTGGCGGTAACACCGTGCAGCCATACCTCATTTGCTTAAAACTGTCAGGTGGTCATAATAAAGTGGCCACTCAGTGTATAATGAAATTGGATAAAATAATCAATACAAAAGGAAAACAACAGACTGCGTAGGGTGTTTGAGGACATGCCATTTTTAACCTGTTGTGTCCGTCAAACTAAATTAAGTGCCATTTTTTGCTTCAGATACCCCATGGCGGATTACAAGCTGGCACAAGAAATGAAGAAGCACGCTGTTATTGTGGCCTTATGCGCAAACCACAGCGATTTAGAGATTGCAACATTTTTTAATGTTGCCGAGTCATTTGTTCATAAAGTTCGGAAGGAGTTGGAAGCCTCCGGCGGGATTGTTTCACCTGTATCGAAGCGTAAAAAGCATTCTCAGCATTCTCACACTATCAGGACACTACAGTTCATATAACATGTTCAGAACATTATCGATAATAACCTAGGCAAATCAATGAGGGACATTGCTACAGATCTCCAGGTGTCAGAGGGCACTATTAGAACCAGGGCCCGACTTACACAGAATTGGGCTCTAGGCACAACACAAAACGAGGCCCCCCTCCACTCGACATTTACTTTACGGAGTCGAGTAGGTAGTGTGATCATTTTGGGCGACTGTATTACAATACAGCGTAATAATTTAATAAACACAATACATTTATAAGACTGACATTAAATTACGATAGTACCTGGTAAAAATATTGTTTTCTCCTAGATTTTTATGCTGTCCTACTGATTTGCATCTGAAAAGACTTGAACCTTCATCGATGAAACAGTTGTGTGTGACAAAGCCATATGACGGGTAAAATTCAATTGGAGATTGGATTTTTTGCCAGGTGTGTCTAAACTATACTATTACCATATTAACCAGGGGTGTATTTAAGAGAGACGTTTGAGGGGATTCAAACCCTGCCCGAATTAAGTCCAAAGATTTTTCAAATATAACTTTTGGGAGCGAAAATGTCAAAGCCAGTGGTCTAAGCGATGGCTTCTGATCATTCGTACGGACGAGGTCAGGGTTCGAATCCCGGCGAGGCATGGATGTTGTGTTTGTCTTACGGCTCTGGCTCTCTCTCCCTTCCCTGGAACCAGTGGCCCTAAATTAGGGACGGGCGACTGCTTATAGCCCATTGAGTTGCTCACGGTGGTCGTTAAACCTCCAATCAAAAAAAAAAAAATGTCAAAATGTTTAAAAATTGCTTCAGAACCATGCAGTATTTGAAATTGAATTATATAGTTGATCTTAGTAAGCCATAATTACAAACATACACATACTGCTAGTTTTTATTACACAACACGACAATTTTTTGTTTAATCTCACGCAAAAACCCTCCCCAAATTATCTGGAAAATGTTACTGATATTAACTAGAAATATCACATATTATATTGCCAGTAATTGCTTGTATTTTGCCAGCGATTTATGTATAGTTACTCCACATCACATCTACCCACGTATAAATATTTTGAAAAAGGGAAAATTTTTTGTTTTTTTTAACCAAGATTTTGAGGCCCTTTCAATTTGAGGGCCCTAGGCATGTGCCTTGCGTGCCTAGGCGTAAATCAGGCCCTGATCAGAACTGTGGTGCATGAGGACATTCGATATCAGTCGCATGTGATGAGAAGAGGTCAATTCATGTCTACAAAGACACAGGAAAATCGCCTGATCCGAGCAAAGCGGTTACTTAACAAGATTAAACAATCTGAAGAACGTGGTATTCTCTAATTGTTCTCTGAGGAGAAAATCTTTGACCAGGATCAAAAGTTCAACAGCAGAAATGACAGGTGGTTATGTGCAGATCCTCCTGATGTCCCCAGAGTCATACGCACTAAGTTTCCCGTAACTGTGATGGTTTTAGGAGTGGTGGTGGTGGTGTGTGTGTGGGGGGGGGGGGGGAGGGGTTATTTTTATATCGGAAGGGCCATGTTTGGCGAAAGTGCGCCAGACACAAGACCATCCAAGAAAGAGTTTTAAAAACATGGTATAATGGTTAAACTCAGGCTGAGTCGGTAAACGTGAAAAGTGTAAAAGCTAGATAAATTTAAAAAGTCAATTTGTTTTAAAAATGAAAAAAAAAATGCGAATGTAACGCAGTGGTCATCTAGGAACTGCGCCATTGTCCAACAAATGAGAATGAAAATAGCGAAACCCATGATCACGAAAACGAACACAACTACATAAAATATGAGCGATAGAGAGTCGGCAGCAGCACGTCTCACACATCAGGGCAGTGTCCCCACACAGCAAGAAGCAGAAGGAGAAACGACAATGCCCAATGTGGAGACGCGCAAATACAACTTCGTTATGACGGTTTGTCCGATAAAACTAGATGGCCATAGACCGAACTGTGGTTTGGTAGAGAGAAGTTTGTGTTGTATATTCCTTCGTAACGAGGGTTAGCGCAGGACTTCTAAATGGAACGTAAACAAGAAGATTCGAAAGAATTACTCACCTTATACTCTTATTTTTTTTTTTTTTTTTTTTTTGATTGGAGGTTTAACGACCACCGTGAGCAACTCAATGGGCTATAAGCAGTCGCCCGTCCCTAATTTAGGGTCACTGGTTCCAGGGAAGGGAGAGAGCCAGTGCCGTAAGACAAACACAACATCCATGCCTCGCCGGGATTCGAACCCGGACCCCGTTCGGACGAATGATCAGAGGCCATCGCTTAGACCACTGCGCCACCGGGGCGGCACTCTTATTTCAAACGACTGGAGCATTTATTGAATTGCAGTGGCGGCTCGTGGCAACTGAAACAGGTGGGGCCAGTAGCCGAAGTCCAACAATGAAATTTAAAAAAATGTCATTATTATGCCAACTGTTCAGACCCCCCCCGCATCCCCAAGATTCCTTTACTCTGTCTCTGTTTACCCCCTTGACTCACAATAATGCCCAAATCAGGTAGGAATGTGTCAACTATTGTATTGCACACGAAAAAAATTTACTCAGAATAGAATGCATAATTATTAACAGAAAAATGTTAAAACTCCTTAAATAAAATTTTTACCTTAAAACATATGAGTATTAATTTATGTTGCCGCCCCGGTGGCGCAGTGGTCTAAGCGATGGCCTCTGATCATTCGTCCGAAAGGGATCCGGGTTCGAATACCGGTGAGGCATGGATGTTGTGTCTGTTTTACGGCAATGGCTCTCTCCCTTTCCTGGAACCAGTGACCCTAAATTAGGGACGGGCGACTGCTTATAGCCCATTGAGTTGCTCACGGTGGTCGTTAAACCTCCAACCAAAAAAAAAAAAAAAAACATTTGTATTAGTTGTGCTTCTGTGTTTCTTCAGATTTCTCAACTGAGGAATGATAATCACAGAATTCACAGGATAAAAAAATGTAGTGAAAAAATAATAACTCCAAATATATGCAGGGAGGGAATGTTTCATGAATTTCGTTCCATATAGAATGAGTACCATACTAACATTTGCATTATTTGAAAGGTTTAACCTTTTTTTTTAAAGAACTTGTGAAACCTAAAAACATATATGTACTCATGTGAAAATTATACTTACAGGTTTCCTCATTTATTTATTTATTTTTAACATAGAAAATCATCAACTGAAATTAGTTCTGCAAAGCGCTTTGTAAACTTCATACTCTTGGAAACTCAAATTCTTGGGCTGATAAGCACCGAGTATTTTTAAGTGAAGCTTTTCGACTCAAATTCTTGGGCTGATGAGCACTGTGTTTTTTTAAGTGAAGCTCAAACTAAAAATTCTTCGGTTGATAAGCACTGAGTTTTTTTAAGTGAAGCTTTCCTTCCAGATTTAAAGCAAAGAACGGAGATATTAACAAAATATCCACTCCATTCAATGTACTCGACAAGCAAAAAAGTCACGACACAAAGAAACAACACATCACCGAGAGAGACACACACAGAAAAAACAACTGAGCTTTGCTACATTTGAAACCCTCCGCCACCCTTGAGCTTGGTCGGGGTAAGCTTCTCTGTCAACCCACGGCGTTAAGGAAATGGATACTCTCCAGGCCAATCAAATTAGCGCGGGGCCAGATAGATCTGGCCCCACAGCTTTTTTCCACACGCGGTTAAGACAGTGTTGTATGTAGGTCTTCATACTGAATGAGAC
This sequence comes from Macrothele yani, assembly GCA_039090855.1. Lineage (NCBI taxonomy): Eukaryota > Metazoa > Arthropoda > Arachnida > Araneae > Macrothelidae > Macrothele > Macrothele yani. Next base: position 26,354,722 of record CM077031.1, read on the forward strand.
GGGGAGGAAATCGTCTCCTCTTTGCTTGCGTAGGGATGTTACTGGGGCCTGTTGGAGCTGGCCCCAATAACTTCACACACTGAAAGTGATCTCTTTTCTTAGGGAATGGTTTTTCGTTTTTGAAGGAAACTTTTCCCTTAGGTAATGGTTTTTGAAGGGAAAGGTTTATCACCATGTAGTTAAAAGAGAGAATAAGAATAAGGGCAAAAAAAAAAACGTTTCTAGAAATAGAAATTTTCAGGTGGGCCCCAGCACCTCTGGCCCCTAATGACGAACCGCCCCTGTTGAATAGTCATATAACCTGATATATACACTTTGATCCAATTGAAACATAACTTCAAATACTAAAACATTCCGCCGCCCCCGGTGGCGCAGTGGTCTAAGCGATGGCCTCTGATCATTCGTTCGAAAGGGGTCCGGGTTCGAATCCCGTGAGGCATGGATGTTGTGTTTGTCTTACGGCACTGACTCTCTCCCTTCTCTGGAACCAGTGACCCTAAATTAGGGACGGGCGACTGCTTATAGCCCATTGAGTTACTCACGGTGGTCGTTGAACCTCCAATCAAAAAAAAAAAACATTCCGTAGTGACGGTGTACAGGCAATCATAGATTAAAGACTATCTGGGTCCATTCAACTCACGAAACAACAAAAGTTCTGCTGTCTTCTCTGCGCTCAGCCGTCTGACGTCACAACTCGCGTGTGTAGATCATGGCACGTTGCTTGGCGCCTGTTGCTAACCGCGTTCGGTCACGGTTTATTCCTAACAGTTTGTTCCTGCCCTGTTGAGACCAGAGGGACTGCCATCACTTAGCCAGGATGAATATGCGGATGCCAGAACGAAAATTTCGAAAACACAGTGGCAGTCTAATGATTGTCAAGGAGTATTTGGATCTGGCACAGGCATACGCCAGCTTGTTACTCCGAATCCCAACATGGCCAGGAACCCAACAGAATCAGACCAGGAATCCAGCACCAGTCGAAGTCCGCAGGAGGCGGCGAACATATCTGAATGACTGGAAAATCATTGCCCTCTGGAGAAGACAAAACTTGGATGACTGACTGGGTGTTAACGCAAGCATGGCGCGACGATGGGATCCAGAATGGATGTGATGCAAGGCGAGGAGCACCGCATGCATTTCTGCCGAAAAATCTGTCACTCCCGGAGGAAGCCTTACAGCATAGGTCTCATCGACACACACAAATACTGATCCTACAACACCACCGGATTTCGAGCTATCAGTGAAGAGAGGCACGAAGTCGGGATGAAGCGAAAGGTGCACGGCCAAAAGCTACTGGTACACCTTTGCACTGGCGTGGAAGACTCGGGCCACACAGAAAGAGAAAGATCAACAACTGCCTGAACTGTCTGCCAAGAGGGATCAATAAGAGCCTTGGCCTCACCAATCAACGACAGGTCAAGGCCAGCATCGTGCACCGTGCCTGATAGACGAATCTCAAAAGTGGGAACACAAGAAGGGCCGTTGGAAAAAAAGCGGATACATTGTGGATGGAAGACGTATAACGAAGTAAATTTCTCCGTCGTTTTTGTCCACGCCGGGGCTCGAACCCGGGTCCCCTCATTCCGGAATAATTCGCTCTACCAATTGAGATACGCGGACATTCGTTCTGACTGCAATCTGCCTTTATGTCGTGTGCGTCCTGCTGACAGGTACGTCACATCCCCCCCTCCTCCGAAAAAGGGCCGGGGGCATGGCCCACGAGTCAGCCGTGACCATGAATCGTTGCAGGCAGCCATCCACTGTAGAACGTGCACTTGAGAACTCCCAGTCAATCTGGTGTGTGAAATGCAACATCACACATTTTTATTTTTCGAAGCGCTGGAGAAGGGATTCTCTTATTTTTCCTATCTCGCGGTGTAGAAATAACATCACACCATTGCGAGATTTTGAACGGTCCTATCATCCGGAAAGTTCGGGCGCCATTATAATGAATAGAATTCTCCGGCTGGACGTGTAGTGCAGGAAAGCTTACGTTAAGTCACGTTAGGGTTATTGAAAGGTTACTTGACGTAGCTAAACTGTGCTTAATCTTCAAAGTGCTAGAGTTTGTTTAGGTAAGACACGCACGTGCAATAAATTCCAAGAATATGAAATTTATTTTTTACTCAGCGTTCCTCATTATCTTGAATATCAGTAATATAACTTCGGTTTTAGTACATTAGTACCTTGAAGGCTCCTTATTAGAGCGGTAAACACAATATTCCCTGAACTTAACGTAAACACTCAATGAAATAGACTTAACGGCCAGACAGAGGTCTGACAATAAAATGAACTAAGTAAACGTACTCACTTTTAACCTTTTATTTGGGAGCTCCTGGTATTACTCAAAAACAAAATAACACAACTACTGATAGCCCGAAACTTTCGTACTATCGTAATATCGTAGAAAAGTAGGTAAATCGCATATCAATAATTAGGAAGAACCTATCATATATACAACGAACCTCTCTGGTATACTTGAGCGCGCCTTTATATACTGCATACCACCACGTCATGACTTACACTCGTTGCCACATATAATTCAGCGGGAGAAACAATATCTCGTTAAGTGAGAAGATAATTTGCATAGGAAAATAAAATAACAAGAGATAGTAAAATAAAAAAGAAACTGAATCCTAGAGTATACGTTACAGACGGGAGTATTCAGTGGATGATCAGGTAGAGATTTCAGCTTGGTATAGAACTAGAGAGACAGTTGCTGACGGCGAAGGCATAACGGCAGTTCGCTACAACACCACCGGATTTCGAGCTATCAGTGAAGAGAGGCACGAAGTCGGGATGAAGCGAAAGGTGCACGGCCAAAAGCTACTGGGACACCTTTGCACTGGCGTGGAAGACTCGGGCCACACAGAAAGAGAAAGATCAACAACTGCCTGAACTGTCTGCCAAGAGGGATCAATAAGAGCCTTGGCCTCACCAATCAACGACAGGTCAAGGCCAGCATCGTGCACCGTGCCTGATAGACGAATCTCAAAAGTGGGAACACAAGAAGGGCGGTTGGAAAAAAGCGGACACATTGTGGATGGAAGACGGGAGTATGCGGTGGATGATCAGGTAGAGATTTCAGCTTGGTATAGAACTAGAGAGACAGTTGCTGACGGCGAAGGCATAACGGCAGTTCGTTAGACTCGGCATAAAGACTATGCACGGGAAACGTGCAGAAAGCGCCGACGCAAAGCCTGGTGATGAACGCGATCGAGAAGCTTTAAAAAAGAAATCCGTGCAGAGCCGTAAGTCACAGAGCCATAGTCCAACCTTGACAGGTCAAGAGAGTGATAAATGCGAAGCATTGAGCACCTGTGAGCCCCCATGATGTTCCGGAGAGGACCTTCAGGATACGCAATGATCGCATGCTCTTCACCTTAAAGGATAGAATGTGAGGTCGGAAGGTGAGTGCGCGGTCGAAGGTCAGTCCCATGAACGTAACTTCTGTCACTACAGGAATCGAAGTTCTCCCCAGACGGAGGTGAGGGCCCAGGTGAAGACCTCCTTTTCGTCAAAAATGCACACAAACAGTTTTCTGGAACGAGAAGCGGAAACCATTATGAGAAGCCCAGGAAGAGATCTTGTTAATGGTAGATTGCAACTGCCTTTCAGTTGTGCGCATGTGGACGGAGACACAGGAAATCTGAACACCATCCACATACATCGTCCCACGAACCGTCGGAGGAAATAGAGAGAAAATGTGATTAACTCGAAGGTTGAATAGAGTGACTGATAGAATGAAGCCTTGAGGGACATCCTGCTTTTGAGAGTAAAGCGTAGAGAGGGTCGAACAGACGCGCACATGGAACATCCGGTTCTGAAGAAAACCAGGAATAAAAGTTGGTAAGTTACGCCTCAATCCGCAGTCGTGGTGATCACGGAGAATGCCCTATCTTCAAGTGCGATCGTACGCCTTTTCCATATCAAAGAACATGAAGAACAAGTGCTGACGTCGAACAAACGCATCCCTGATAGATGTCTCAAGGCGAAGGTGATGATCAATGGTAGAGCTAAAACGACGGTATCCGCTCTGGTGAGTTGACAAAAGGTGATGGAATTCCAGAAGAAAGAGCAGACGAAAATTAATACGTTCGAGAACTTTGCTAGAAGCAGCTGGTCATAGCGATCGGTCGGTAGTTGAATGGGTTCGTCGGATCTTTACCAGGCTTGAGAACCGGTATGACAACTGCCGTGCTCCAATACTAGGAAAAAACGTGCTCGTGTCAAATCCCGTGAAACAGGACTTGCAGACAGTCAAGAAATGACGGAGAAAGGTGTTTCAGCATTTCATAGTGGATGCTATCTGGTCTTACAGATGTTCGCCAGGACCGATGTAAAGCGATCTTCAGTTCCACAGCTGTCAACGGGTTGTTACAGTCCTCCGAGAAAAACGGGAGGAAGGATATGCTTTTCCTCTCAAGCCGCGTCTGAAGCGCCTGAGACGAGGGAAGATAAGTGCTGCTGCTGGACACCGAAACAAACGCGACGCCAAGACAGTCAGCAATACCCTGAGTGTCGCCAACCGTTCAACCACCACTCTCAAGAACGAAGATCTCCCCAGACGGGTATTTTCCCCGAATCCTGCGAAGCCTGTCCCAAACGATCTTGGAGCTGGTAGACGTGTTGATCCCGGATCCAAGATTCCCGTGTTTTTGCGACGGCGAACCAGTCGGCATAGGCCTTTGCCTTCCTAAAAGCAAGTAAGCTGGCGTCTGTGGGGTATCGACGAAACCTACCCCAGGCCTTATGATGAGCTTGATGGGCTGCTTTGCAATCGGAATGCCACCAAGGCTTCGGACAACCTGGAAGAGGAGTAGTTGACGTCTTCGGAATGGAAAGTTTCGCCGCATGCACAATACATTCCGTTACCACCGCAACAGCGTCACTGACTGTACCTGTGGACACCATGGCAAGAGTGATAGTCGCTGAAGCAGTGAATACGTCCCACTTGGCCCGATCAATATTTCATCTAGCGGGACGGGCAGGAGGGCAGTATTCATCACCTGCGAGCCGAAAAAAGATTGGAAAATGATCACTGCAAAGGAGATCACCAGACACGCTTCGGGAACAGTCGGAAAATATGGATGAGGAACTCAACGACAGATCAATGGCTGAGTATGACCGGCCGGTTTCATGAAAGTAGGTGCTCGTCCCAGTGTTATGGAGACAGAGAGACGTGTTGGACAGGAGGGACTCGACAACGCGGCTCCGTGAGTCACGACTGTGATCTCCCGACAGCGGATGATGTGCATTAAAATCTCCAAGAAGGAAAAAAGGCGACAGCTTTTCAATCAAATCTTCCAAGTCGGAAAGGTTTACTGCTTCATCTGGTTTTAAGTATATGGAGCAGACGGTGAGCAGAATGTGTACAGAAAGTCTCACCGCCACTGCTTGAAGATTCGTACGCATAGCAACGGCTGTGACAGGAACAACATGAGGCACAAGAACAGCCACTCCTCACATTCCATAGAGCCGTGCTCATGATCTTTACAAAAAATGCTATGTCTGCGCACCGAAAGAGCATCCGCAGGGAGGAGTTTCATCTCTAGGAAAAACGGGCACACTGGTGTATGTGAAGACAGCAAACCCTTAAAATCGTCAATACGCTGTCGGAGGCCTCGGTAATTCCACTGGAAGAAGTCGTTTTTCGGCCTCTTGCAGAGACTCTACACCTTTTTTCATGCTCCAGTGAGACGTGGGGCACTCTCAAGTCACATGTGAACATTTCGCTGAAACCTCTCTCAGAAACTAGATGGGTGTGAAGTTTTTAACCTGTGAAAGCTGTAAGATATCATCTGAACAACGTTTGCGATGCTTTGGTGAGTCTGCGTGAAAAAACCACAGACTGTGGGCTGATCAGTGAGTGCCAGTAATTGGAAAAGGAAATAACCACCTATGAACTTGTTACCTCCCTAGTGATTTAGTATGATATTCTTGTCGAGATACATTGTATCAACAAAATATGGCAAAGTCAAAATATGCACTTAGATGTCGCAGTTAAGCACCTAGGAATTTTCATCAAGTGGCTCGACGACTATCGTGAAAGTGACTTTTCGTCAGCACAGCGAAGGAAGTTGCGGAAGAAGAAGGCATTGAAACTACGTTCAAGGCTATCAGAAAGAGACGGGAAAAGAAAACGTTCTCCTACGAAGCAGAGGACGAGGCTCCTGAGATTTCATCTCAAGACCACTTCAAAATAAGCTACTTTAACGTGGTCGTAGACGCCGTGCGAATGAGCTGTCAACCGAGATTTGAAGCTCTCAAATTCCACGAAAGCACGTTTGGTTTTAGGTACTGAATTAAGGCTGTCTTTGAATGAGTGTTAAACTTCATCTTCTGCGATAGATGGCGCAAAATATCACTCCTTGGGCGTGGCTTTTACGTCTTGAGGGATTGTCCCAGAAGTTGGCGTCAGCGAATGACTGAAGACCTTACCAAATTCAGAATGGAAGCGATCTCTCGTTGGCTCCACAATGAAAAGACAAAATACGCTCTGTTACGTTTTAACCAATGACATTGTTTGGGGGTGGAGCTTAGCAGGTAGGCGTAGTTTCTGTCTCAAATTCAAGTGTTTTCCGGTAATGTACATATTTTCTCTTCAAAAAATGAACGTACAATAAAATTTAAGATGATCTATAGAAGACAAGATTCCAATCAGTGCCCATTCTTTGATTTCTATTTGGCCTAGATAATTAAAAAAATCAGACACAAATGAGATATTTTGTTTCTTCCACACAGAAACACTACCAAGTTAACTTCTGGCGCCATCTAGCGCCAAATTGGAATACTTTCGAGTCAGATAAATTGAATTTTTTTAAATATTCTAACAATTCTTTCAGAAAAATAACTGCCACACATATTAGCTATGGGTCGTTCTTATTTGTGCTGAAAATTTCAAACTCTAGAAAGTAATAGTTTTCGAGAAAATGTGTACAAAAGAGTTTGCATTACAGATATAGGAAATAATTTCTGTTACACTCATTCAAAGACAGCCTCAAGGACTTAATGACAATGAGTGACGAAGTCTTAATGAAAAACTCTGAAGACTTACAAGTATCTTTAAGCGTAGGAGACAAACACGATACAGAAGCACTGGAACTATATGATGAGCTCAAAATGTTTGTACGAGTCTTCGAGGGTGAGGGAGGCAACGCCGTAGTTTCAGCTCTCAGTACGTAGTCAACATTTGTGAAATCTACCAGAACATTAACATTGCACTCAGAATAATAGCCAAAATTCCTGTTACTGTTGCGTCTTCCGAGAGGAGCTTTTCTAAACTGAAGCACATCACGACCTACCTAAGGAACACCATGACCCAAGACCGGCTGTAAGTTCTCGCTCTTCTGTCCGTAGAAACGACGTGGCATCTACTCTGGTTGATTGATTGATTGATTGGAGGTTTAACGACCACCGTGAGCAACTCAATGGGCTATAAGCAGTCGCCCGTCCCTAATTTTGGGTCACTGGTTCCAGGGAAGGGAGAGAGCCAGTGCCGTAAGACAAACACAACACCCATGCCTCAGCGGGATTCGAACCCGGGCCCCTTACAGACGAATGATCAGAGGCCATCGCTTTGACCACTGCGCCACAGGGGCAGCCAGCTACTCTGGACTATAGCAATTTGATTGAAGACTTCAGCCACAAGAAAAGTCGCAGAACTCTTCTTTAAATAATAGACTTATATTATAATTATACAGCAATCTTGTTTATTTAGTGACAGGTAATTTTGGAACAGGTAATATTTTGGATTCCTAATTATATTAATAAAAAATGTACTGTACTACATCGTGTTTATTTCATATAAATCGATACCACAATTCCCGATAAAAAAAAATTTGCTTTGCGATCACCTTCAACCCAAGTGACGGTTTGTGTAAAAAAGCGAGCGGCTGGTTTACGGTCAGAGTAAGCAACATGTAATTTTTTTACGTATATATATACACTGGCGGAAAGTGAAAAAAGAACACCAAGAAGGAGACGTCTGATACCAACGAAATTTATACAGCATAATAACGGTATACAGAGGACAACGTGATCAAAACATTATGGCAAAATACAGCTGTATTTGCTGGTAAACTGAAAATAACATTTCCATGTAACATGGTTAGTACGAGGTTGAACCGCCATGAACTGCGTCACACTGTGCAATTCTGGCATGGAGTCTGTCGTACAGATGTTGGATGTAAGTTTGGGGTATTGACTTCCAAGCATCCTCAACCTGGACGCGTAAATCGGGGATGGTCGTGGTTGGCCGTGGAGACCGGATAAGTCGTTGTCCCATAAAATCCCACACGTGCTCAATGGGGGACAAATCCGGTGGCCATGGAAGTTGTCTCACACCCTGAAGTGCATGTTGCGTTGCACGTGCCGTGTGTGGGCGTGCGTTATCTTGCTGGAAAACACCACGATGGACCGACCTTACAAATGGCACAACAACGGGATGAATGATGTTGTTGATGTAGGAGGTGCTGTTTAACGTACCCGGTATAAACACTAGTTGTGTACGGGAGCGATAGCTGATCGCTCCCCACACCAGGAGACCAGGTGTAGGCCCTGTGTGTCACTGGAGGATGCAAGAAGGGTGGAGACGCTCCCCTGTGCGTCTGCGAACTCGCATACGACCATCGGAGGCTCCCAAGCAGAATCTGCTTTCATCACTGAACACGACAGATCGACATTGCGTTCTCCAGTGCAGACGTTGGCAACACCACTGCAGCCATTCCTGACGGTGAGCTGGAGCCAGAGGCACACGTGCACGTAGTCCTGCATCCAGTAGACGGTTGCGGATTATTCGCACAGTCACCTCAGGTGCAACAGCAGCTCGGATTTGCGTCGTAGTGGATGTTCTGCTTGACAACGCCGCTCTTCTTATGCGTCGATCGGTCCGCTCATCAATCCGTCTGTGACTCCCGGTTCCACGTCTTCTCGTGTGGGAATGTTCCTCGGACCATCTACGCCACCATCGTACCACTACCGATACTTCCCGTCCAATTCGTTCCTCAATACGACGATACCCTCGCGGAGTCCGACTAGACGACCTCGCTCAAAGTCCGATAACTGCTGAAATCGTACACGTCTTCCATGTCCAGGCATTGCAGCTTCTTCAGGGTCTTCGCACGTGTCCGTACGCCGACGACTGATTACATTCACTTCGCCGTACTCCTTAAATACCACCGACGATAATTTGCGTATTATGCCGTGCTGTGGCGTAAGCGCTCACCGGTTGGTCCCGAAATTAACATCACACCTACATAAACTCGACGCCCTTAACATATGTAAATTTCATGATCGTCCGCCAAATCCTTCTTGGTGTTCTTTTTTCACTTTCCGCCAGTGTATATATATATAAGTGGTTATTGCGATTGCGAAGGGCCCCGTGAAGAGCCATCGCCCGGGTCTGTTTCAAAGCAAAGAACTCACATACATAGTTCTTTACCTCTTCGATGGACAAATCTTCATCAGCCATAATGAAACCTTTTGCATTTCCTTCACACTTCAAACATGCAATTAGTCTCAAAATGGCGTCTCAATCCTCTTCTTCTGGATTGACAATGAATACCCCGCTTTGCTGTAGAGAGGCTATTTTGCCCACTTCTAAAAGATCAGCCATCAGACCAGTAGTTCTTATAATGGGGGTCTTGAGGGGGGGGGGAGGGATTACCCTATTTCCATCCAGAGAAGCTAAACAAAATCTTTGCGTCAAAAAATTGTCGATTTTCCACCCCCTTGAACGTTCATGGTTTTAAGTTTCTTATGACATAACACTCATTCTTTCAATCAGGAAACTGTCCGCTAAATGGAAGTGTCTGCTATTATGGGGCTTCTGTTAAGGAGGTTTTACTGGTTATTTATGGGAGACAAAGTGTACGCAAATGTGAAAAACGAAGATTCTTCGGCGAAATGACACTATGAATGATGTCCCCAAATTTTTAGTAGTAACATATAAGTCATTTCATTAAAAGTCTTTCGTGTTATTATTTTTTTTTTTTTCGGAGGATCCGCTCAATCGTTTCATCTTTGTATCTGTTGTTATGTGTCCAGTAAATCTGGCTTTGCTATCTCGTGTCCTTCTTGGAGTTGCATTTTGGGTGGCCAGCAGTGTATATAAAATGGCGCCAGTTCAAAAATTCTGAATTGCCCTAAATGTTGAATTTTATCAATTATACCTTATTGGAATTAACTTTTATCTCATTTATACGTTCGATTGTTGGGCAGTGGTCTCTCGTGAACTGAAAATTTAAACCATCGGAATGTCGTTCAACAAACTTTTCTTACCTCCCCCCCCCTTGCTGGGAATTTCGTTTTCCAATCTTCTTCCTCTATTTCCTGTCATTCACCTAAACTATGATTGGCACTCTGAAATGCGTGAGCTCTTCCTAAACTGACCAGATCATATGTAGAGGATTTTAGGAAGGAGTGTCTGACCCCAAGTCTTAAACAGCCCTTAGAAATAGAAAGCTAGGAGATTTAGACTAGAGCGCGCGATATGAAAGTGACACGGAAACGAGGCAGAAAGGGGGAGGAAGACGCCCTTATTTATTACCGGGGTCCAACGGCTAAACGGGCCCATTCGACGCATGGCGGATATTTAGTGGTTCGAGCGTTCGTACTTGCTTGGGATCGAACCCGAGATTTCTCCGTGACAGTCATGTACGTTAACAACTAGGCCCCTATTGGTGAGCTCAGTTAACACCTGCATTAGATGCCTATTCTTGTCTGACATTGTCACATCTGCTACTTCATTTGTATTTATTTTCTTGCGTAAGAACCGTGGCTTCACGATTTCGTAAAGCTTTGTCTTTAAAAGACAAAATTGATATTTTGAAGGAAGCTGATGAAAATCACACGCTGACGAAAACAGCTTTAGCCGCAAAATTAAAAAATCCAGTTTGGATTTCTACGACGGACGGCAATTTACAAACGTCAAGATATCTTAGATAGCGCAACATCTTCAGATTCAACTGCATTGAAGAAACTTTGCATCCTAACAGAAAGTTTCAGAACATGGTTCTTCAATTCTTCGAGGAGTGCTGTGACACTAACATTTCCATGAAAGGTCTGATGCTCGTTAAAAAGTCAAAGAATTTGCAAAACAAATAAACGTAAACGAAGATGCCCATTTTTCTGCAGAATGGCTATATCGATTAACAAGAAAGATGACACCGAATTTTCGGGTGTAATAAGCATGTCTTTTGAATCCGTTCTGACGCAAATTAAATTTATCAAAGCTATTTACAGTCAATGGAGCCCCCCCCCCGGTGGAGCAGTGGTCTAAGGCATTGGCCTCTGATCATTCGTCGGAAAGGGGTCCGGGTTCGAATCCCGGTGAGGCATGGATGTTGTGTTTGTCTTACGGCACTGGATCTCTCCTTTCCCTGGAACCAGTGACGGTAAATTAGGGACGGGCGACTGCTTATAGCCCATTGAGTTGCTCAAGGTGGTCGTTAAACCTCAAAAAAAAAAAAAAAAAAAAAAAAAAAAGTCAGTGGAACTCGTATGGAAAACAATAGTATCTGACGAAAGAAAGAAGATTTTCAATCGCGTTTTTAATCCCTCAGATATTGCTGTAAACGGAATCGTGAGCTTACGAACTCTTAGAAACAGAGATATCGACAAAAATAAGATATGACTTTACGTCCCCTGGTGGGAAAACCATGCATTATTTTAGGAAGAAAGTATTCTCAAAAGGTTTATCCATATAAGCGGTATCGGACCAAGAAAAAAAAATTAGTCGAGTTTTCAGGAGCCCAGATTTTGCAACAAATACTTCACAAGCAGAAATTAACTCTTATGAAGCCTGGTGGCTAAACCATTCTTTACCAAACATTAGAAATTATGTGACAAATATTTTCCACCAGGTCTCGAATTCGATACAGGATAAATTTTTCAAATCAGAGCTTTCGGAGCAAAAATAACGCCGAAAACGCAATTTACTTTTGTGCCCCCTAGCGGAAAGTCTATGATTTTCGTGAAAAATCTGAATTTATAGGAAAAACATTTCGCATCGGAAACACTATCCAACAAAGAAGGAATTTTTCAAATCAGACTCTTAGAAGTAGAGATATTCACAAAAATAGGATATACGTCTACGCCCCCTGGCGTAGAAACCATGCATTTTTTCAAGAAGAAACGTTTCCTAAAAGGTTTGTCGATGTGAGTAGTATCGGTCAACAAGCGACTTTTTTTTCAATCAAGATTTTAGAAGCTCATATTTTGCTGCAAATACATCAGAAGCGAAAATTAAAACTTACGCCACCTGGTAGCCAAACCATTTCTTACAAAAATTACAAATATCTGCAAGCGAGTTCCCATCAGGAGCTGTATGCGGTGCAGAAAGAAATTTTCAAATCGGAGATTTCGAAGCAGAGATATAAAGGGAAACGCAATTTACCTTTACGCCCCCTAGCGGAAAGTCTATGAATTACTTTAATTTTTTAAAATTATATGAACCACATGTCACACTAAAAACACTATCCAACAAAGAAGGAATTTTTCAAATCTGACTCTTAGAAGTAGAGATATTGACAAAAATAAGATATACATCTACGCCCCTGGCGTAGAAACCATGCACTATTTTAAGAAGAAAATGTATCTAAAAGGTTTGTCGACATGAGTAGTATCGGTCAGCAAACGACGTTTTTTTCAATCGAGAATTTAGAAGCTCATATTTTGCTGCAAATACAACAGAAGCGGAAATTAAGATTTACGCCCCCTGGTGGCCAAACTATTTTTTACAAAAATTAGAAATTGTGTGCAAACGATTTCTCATCAGGAGCTGTATCCGGTGCAGATAGAATTTTTCAAATCGGAGATTTAGAAGCAGAGATATAGGGGGAACGCAACGCCCCCTAGCGGAAAGTCTATGAATTATTTGAAAATTATATGAAAAACATGTCACACGGAAAACATTATCCAACAAAGAAAGAACTTTTCAAATCGGACTCCGAGAAGTAGAGATATTGACAAAAATAAGATGTACATCTCCGCCCCCTGGCGGAGAAACTGTGGAATATGTTATGAAAAAAATATTCCGAAAAGGTTTATTGATGTGAGTGGCATCAGTCCACGAAAGAATGTTTTCAATCGATATTTTAGAAGCTCGGATTTTATGGCAAATACCTCAAAAGCAAAAATTAACGCTTATGCCCCCTGGTGGCCAAAGTATTCTTTACCAAAAATTTGAAATTATATGCAAAAGATTTTCCATCAGGAGATGTTATTGCTGAAGAAAAAAATTTCAAAGCAGAGTTTTAGAAGAAGAGTTATTCGGGAAAATGTAATTTACTTTTACGCCCCCTAGCGGGAAATCTATGCGTAATTTGAAAAAGTAACTATATCTAAAGTACTCTTCGACATAAATGGAATCGAAAGATAATTTTTTTTTCAATCGGATGTTCAGAAGCAAATATGTGGAATAAGACGTATTTTTGAATTCGACATCATCTGCATTTACGCCCTCTACCGGCGAAATTGTACATCGTAAAAAAAAAAAACGAAATGAAGGATCATCATTTGCATATTTCAAGCTTCCCAATGCAAAAAGAATTTTTCAAATCGGACTAATAGTTGCAGAGATACCGTGGGTACAGACGGACGGACGGACTGACTGACAAACCGATATCAGAAGCACGATCTTTTTTTACAAAAGACGTGCTAAAAAAATCGGCACGGCATAGTTGGGAAATATCTCAGCGACAAATCTGCTGATTTTTAACACGACGGACGAATGGAAGAGGAATTTAACAAATATTACTAAAGGTCACAAGAACACTTTCAATGCTGATCAGACGGGACATTTCTTTAATGCTGACAGTGAAATTATTAGCTTTTTGAATAAGAATGCTGTAATGGCGGGAAACAAAGCAAAAACCGACTGACTGTCCTTTTTAGCACGTCTTTTGTAAAAAAAGATCGTGCTTCTGTTATCGGTTTGTCCGTCCGTCCGTCTGTACCCACGATATTTCTGCAACTATTAGTCCGATTTGAAAAATTCTTTTTGCATTGGGAAGCTTGAAACATGCAAATGATGATCTTTTATTTCATTTTTTTTTTACGATGCACAATTTCGCCGGTAGAGGGCTAAATGCAGATGATGTCGAATTCAAAAATACGTTTTATTCCACATATTTGCTTCTAAACATCCGATTGAATTTTTTTATCTTTCGATTCCATTTATGTCGAAGAGTATTTTAAATACAGTTACTTTTTCAAATTACGCATAGATTTTCCGCTAGGGGGCGTAAAAGTAAATTACATTTTTCCCGATAACTCTTCTTCTAAAACTCCGATTTGAATTTTTTTTCCTTCAGCGGATACATCTCCTGATGGAAAATCTTTTGCATATAATTTAAAAATTTTAGTAAAGAATACTTTGGCTACCAGGGGACGTAAGTGCTAATTTTTGCTTCTGATGCATTTGCCATAAAATCGTAGCTTCTAAAATATCGATTGGAAAAATTATTTCGTGGACTGATGCCACTCACATCGATAAACGTTTTCGGAATATTTTCTTCTTAAAGTATTCCACAGTTTCTCCGCCAGAGGGCGTAGATGTACATATTATTTTTGTCATTATCTCTACTTCTAGGAGTCCGATTTGAAAAATTCTGTCTTTGTTGGATAGTGTTTTCCGTGTGACATGTTTTTCATATAATTTCAAAATTTTCAAGTAATTCATAGACTTTCCGCTAGGGGACGTAGCGGTAAATTGCGTTTCCTCCTATATCTCTGCTTCTAAATCTCCGATTTGAAAAATTCTTTATGCACCTGATACAACTTCCGATGGGAAATCGTTTGCACATAACTTCCAATTTTTGTAAAAAATAGTTTGGCCACCAGGGGGCATAAATCTTAATTTCCGCTTCTGTTGTATTTGCAGCAAAATATGAGCTTCTAAATCCTCGATTGAAAAAAACGTTGTTTGTTTACCGATACTACTCATGTAGAAAAACCTTTTAGAAATATTTTCTTCTTAAAATAGTGCATAGTTTCTACGCCAGGGGGCGTAGATGTATATCTTATTTTTGTCAGTATCTCTATTTCTAGGAGTCCAATTTGAAAAATTCATTCTTTGTTAGATAGTGTTTCTAGTGTGACATGTGGTTCGTATAATTTCAAAATTTTCAAGTAATTCATAGACCTTTTTCTAGGAGGCGTAAATGTAAATTGCGTTTCCCCCTATATCTCTGCTTCTAAATCTCCGATTTGAAAAAATCTTTCTGCACCGCATACAGCTCCTGATGGGAAATCGTTTGCACATAATTTCTAATTTTTGTAAGAAATGGTTTGGCCACCAGGCGGCGTAAGTCTTAATTTTCGCTTCTGTTGCACTTGCAGCAAAATATGAGCTCCTAAAATCTCGATTGAGAAAAAAGTCATTTGTTGACCGATACTATTCATGTCGACAAACCTTTTAGGAAAATTTTCTTCTTGAAAAAATGCCTGGTTTCTACGCCAGGGGGCGTAGATGTATATCTTATTTTTGTCAATATCTCTACTTCTAAGAGTACGATTTAAAAATTCCATCTTTGTTGGATAGTGTTTCCGATGCGAAATGTTTTCCGTATAAATTCAAAATTTTCAAGTAAATCATAGACTTTCCGCTAGGGGGCACAAAGGTAAATTGCGTTTTCTGCGTTATTCTGCTCCTAAAGCTCCGATTTGAAAAATTCTTCCTGTATCGCATACAAGACCTGATGGAAAATATTTTTCACATAGTTTCTAATGTATGGTAAAGAATGGTTTAGCCACCAGGGGTCATAAGCGTTAATTTCTGCTTATGAAGTATTTGTTGCAAAATCTGGGCTCCTAAAAACTCGACATTTTTTTTCTTGGACCGATACCCATTATATGGATAAACCTTTTGAGAATACTTTCTTCTTAAAATAATGCATGGTTTTCCCACCAGGGGACGTAAAGTCACATCTTATTTTTGTCGATATCTTTGTTTCTAAGAGTTCGTAAGCTCACGATTCGGTTTACAGCAATATCCGAGGGATTAAAAACCCGATTGAAAATCTTCTTTCTTTCGTCAGATACTATTGTTTTCCATACGGGTTCCATTGACTTTAAATAGCTTTGATAAATTTAATTTGCATCAGAACAGATTCAAAAGACGTGCGTATTACACCCGAAAATTCGGTGTCATTTTTCTTGTTTGGTTATAACTTCGAAGAAAGTGAAACAATTAATACCTTTCATTATCAGAATATTTGCAAGACTCTGGTGCTTCAGAAACGTGAAAACTCTTCCCATATAATGCAATGATGAAGAAAGAGAAACGAAAGATCCCTCTGTTTATTGATTATCCCACCCACCCACAAGATATAGAAAATTCTGCCCAAAACATCGAAACTGCATTTTCGTACCCAAATCACACAAGCTGGCTTCAACCAATGGATTAGGGGAAAGTCAAGTGTCTTCAGGATTACTACTCGCAATGACTGGTGCAATTTGTGCTTGAAAATATTTTTGCCAAAAAATGTACACTGAACGTGCTGGAAGGAATGGGTATTTTGTGAGCTGCATGGAATCGTGCGTCATTGGAAGCAATCCACTGTTTCGCAAAGACTGCACGTTGATATTTGACTTTAACATGTGGGCTTCGAGACGATTATACACTTAAGGAGACATCATTATGCGATCTGACTGGAATGCAATAATTGAAGAGACAGGTGAACTTAGCTTTTAAGATTATGTCAGTTGCTACACAGATTTTGCAATGCCATCATCATTTATCACTACCTGCTCTTCCGGAAGATCTCAAGAAAGCCTCCAAATTACCGCCTGGCCCTCAGATCCCAAAGATCTTTGGTAGACTTAAACACCACAAGCCCGGCAATCCATTGAGACCGATTATGTCCAGAAGGTTTGCACCGATCTACCACTTAGAGAAGGCATTATCCAGATTCTTGACTAGTCATCTACCTGAATCGGACGTTGTGTTAACTTCTACTTTAGATTTCATCACGAAAACCAAGCAACTCACAGTTCAACATGATATTATCGGCAGTTTCAACGTGGTATCCCTTTACCCATCAGACCCCGTGCCATCAGAACGTTGAAAGAGGCTGTTTCTAATGAATCAGTTTATTCGCAAGTCTTGCCTCAGCATCTTCCAATTAATGAACTTGATCTCAAATTCCAGCTACTACAGTTTCCAAGGGCATGTTTATAAGCTAGTAAATAGCGCTCCCATGGGATCTTCGCTTTCAGCCGTTCTCGCAGAAGCAATACTTCGCCCCATTGAGCAACATGTATTCACTAACATCACCCCAAGGCCTACCACCTGGTTGCGATATGCGGACGACGTATTTTTCATAGGGCCTCACGGAGATGACTCTCCCATCTTTCCTCGATAAAATCAATTACATACACCCTACGATCAATTTCACTATGGAGCTTGAGAGCAGTGGCACCTTACCTTATCTCGATGTCTTAGTGAAAAAATCACATGACAATTATAACGAAGTGAATTTCTCCGTCATTTTTATCCGCGCCAGGATTCGAACCAGGGTCCACTCATTCCGGAATAAGTTGCTCTACCAATTGAGCTACGCGGACATATATTCTGATTCCTATCTGCCTTTATGTCGTGTGCGTCCTTCTGGCAGGTACGTCACATCTCCTGGTACGTTACATCATCTCCCCCTTATTATTTTTTTTTTTTTTTTTGTTTTTCGAAGTGCTGGAGAAAGGATTCTCTTATTTTTCCTATCTCGCGGTGTGGAAATAACATCACACCAATGCGAGATTTTGAACGGTCGGGTCATCCGGGTAGTTCGGGCGCCATTATAACGAAGTGAATTTCTCTGTCATTTTTATCCGCGCCGGGGTTCGAACCCGGGTCCACTCATTCCGGAATATGTTGCTCTACCAATTAAGCTACGCGGACATGTATTCTGATTCCTATCTGCCTTTATGTCGTGTGCGTCCTTCTGGCAGGTACGTCACATCTCCTGGTACGTTACACAATCGCCTTCGTACAGAAGTCTATTATAAACCCACCTCCGTTCCCAACTTGATGATCCGTAGTTCATTCTGTCCTGATGATTACAAGACGGCCTTCTTTCGTTCTCGAATTAGAAGAGCCTTCGCCGTCTCCTCAGATGTTCGTTCCAGAGATTGGGAACCAGAAAACATCGTCGAACCAGATGCATAACTTTATCGAAAAAGCCAGAACCAGAACCAGCCGTGTCAATCGTTCTATGCCGCAACTTCGCTACCTGGGCTCTATTCCCTACATACCAAAAGTTTCCTATCAACTCAAAAAACGTGCTCAGGAGGATGAGCTTCGGTGTCGGCATAAGGTCTCCGGCATCTTTATATACGATGCTAAAGAGAAATATTGACAAGCTCCCTCTTCTCAATGAGGCAGGTGTTTATGCAATCTCACTACAATATCCGGACGGCTCCAGGCGATACTACATCGGAATGACCAAAAGTTCGTTTGGAATTAGAATCAACGAACATAAAAGGGATATAAAAGACGGTAAAATAACCACTGCCCTATCAAGAGAGGTCAAGTTCAAGTCCGCTTATCCTATGTGGAATGATATCAAGAAATTAGCTTCATACTCCACACCTAAATCTACTGCCATTCGCAAAACCTTAAATAGCAGCGAGGCTTGTAATGATAGCGTCTCTCTCGAGTTGCCACGCATTTGGAATCAACTCTTCAATTAATGCTGTTTTCTACCACAGTACCGCGCGCCCAACAACGTGACCTCGTTTCTTCGAATGTCTGATCACACTTGCGCCTATTCATTTATCGTCTAGTCAAGTCACCACGTTCAAATTGTTGAAGTGTTCCGTTATCCAGTTTACAGTTAGCTGTTTACTTTCTTTGAAAAAGTCATCTGGTTGATGTGCGAAAGCTTGGAAACTCTTATTTATATTATACGCCAAGGAATTCGGATCACTAGTACCATTTTAAGTGTAATTGGTGTACAGTTCCTTGTTATTAATTAAAAATTAATGATTTTTTAAAATCATGTTAATGTATACACAGCTCTTTTATAATATACTAAATCATATCTCCTTGTGCAAAAAATAACAATCATAAATGAATTAGTAGTAATGCTTTGCATATACACTGGTGTGCAAAAATTAAGGACGAAGAGGAGAAATTAGCATAACAGCGGAACGTGCAGGCAGAACGGACCGAAAGTCCACTCAGGAGGTAGACTAGGGTCCGATACGGTAGGGCATGCGCATATAGGCAGCATGACGTAGGTGGGGAGTGTCGAAAGGATATAAAGCACACAGGCGGTGTACGCTCAGCAATTCAGTCAAAGCTATTGCACGGTGTACTTCGGTTTGAACGACGTCGAGTTGCTGCCACCGTGTTACATGGCCAACAGGCAATCCAGTAGAAGACATCTGGAGGACTTTACCCGAAGTCGCGTCATTGGGAAGTTGGAAGAAGGTCGAAGTGCGACTAGTGTGGCCGAGGAGTTCGGGATCGCTCACAGCATCGTTTCACGAACTTGGAGAGCATTTCAAACGACAGGAACAGCTGTCCGAGAGTTTAGCAGTGGTCGTCCACGAGCAACCACGGCGGCGGACGACCGGTATATTGTCCTACAGGCGAGAAGAGACAGACGGCAGACAGCGGGAGAAATCGCAAGGCACGTGCAACAGACAACTGCACGTCCGTTATCGCGTTTTACCGTGGCCAGGAGGCTGCACAAAAGTGGTCTATTTGCACGACGACCAGCACGGTGTGTGCCATTAACACCTGCTCATCGGAGACGGCGGTTTCTGTGGTGCCAGGAACACAAGAACTGAACATATCAGCAATGGGGTCGAGTTCTCTTTACGGATGAGAGCCGACTTAGTCTGACGAGCGATTCTGGACGTATGCACATCGGGAGAGAGCAGGGTACACGCAATCACACCTCCAACATCATCGAAAGGGACCGGTTTGGAGGTGGCGGAGTTCTCGTTTGGGGCGGTATCATGCTTGGTAGCCGTACTGACCTCCACATTTTCCAAGGAGGTTCAGTCACTGGTGCCCGCTATTGTACCGAGGTTCTCCTGCCTCACGTGCGTCTGTTTAGAGGTGCTGTGGGTCCTGAGTTTCATGGACGACAACGCTACACCTCATCGTACAGTGGCTGTCGCAGAGCTGTTGGAGAGTGAAGATATTCAACGCATGGATTGGCCCGCAAGGCCCCCGTACCTAAATACAATTGAACACGTGTGGGACCTTCTCGGGAGACGCTTGGCAGCACGTCACCAGCCGCCAGCAACGATTCCGCAACTGCGATTGGCGCTACAAGAGGAATGAGCCGCGATGCCTCAACAGCTCCTTGACAACCTCGTCCTCAGCATGAACAGACGTTGTAAATCCTGCAACGAAGTCAGGGGTGATCATATTCCCTACTAAAGACTAGATTTTTCTTGGTAGCCGCCTGTCACATGGACGTTTCTGTCTTCTGTCCAGTTGTGCTCGAAGCTACCTTTTCAATGAAGTGCCTTTGTATCCTTTAGATTCCTTGTTTGGACAGTTTTGCTCACTTGTCCCATATTCTTACATCTTGGGGATCTTGTGGTATGATTTGAGTCGATGTGGAGCACTTCTGCACGACGTTACATTCGAAAAACCATCTCGTCCTTAATTTTTGCACGCCAGTGTACATACATACATACATACATACCATGGTTCATACGCTTTTTCAATCACAAAATTCCAGGACTTTTCCAGGGCATACGATCCAAACACTCTTACTTAAAATATAGTGAAACCATAGGTCTGTTCAACCTGTAACCTACAACAAACAACTTCCTACATCCTGGGGCAAACTTAATACAGAATGTTAAAAATGATGTCCGCTACAGCTAATCTGAAACTTAGAATCACAGATAAATACTGAAATACCAAAACTGTCACTGAAAATGTAACCAGGTTTAACATCTACTAAACTTTTATATACAATATACTACACTGATTTTGAGAAAAATTTATTTTTCTACTTTGGCTTAAGTTCAATTATTGAAGCAAATGACAGAACAAAAACAACAACAACATAAAACTCAACAATACATAGGTATGTGGCAATACTCTTGAAATGTTTTCATATACCACACAATCAATACATAAAATACTATTTATATTTAATTATTTTCAAATAATGCTTACATTGGAAATTTAAGGATAAGGCAAGGTGAAATATTTGGAACTTTTTCAAAGGACCAAAGGGATTGTTATTTCTTAAACACATAATCATGGGAGCAAGTATTTGTGTTACATTTTATTAAAGGAAGGAATTTTCAACATAATATTGATGCTGTAGCTATGTTTTAAATTTGTACTCGCCAGCAAACGGAGTATGCACAAAAATTCCCAACGTGAAATGAAAGAGAATAATGGGAAAACCTTAAATCCAAGGGCTGTGTACTACTGCATTTATTAGTGATCAAGGCAATTTAACTGGGCATGACTAGAAAACTAATTATAGAAGAAAACACTAAGGAACAACTAGATTTTTAAATTTCTGATATTCGAAAGCAATCTGATTTTATGGCAAGTTTTTATATAAAGCATTCATTAGCAAATTTCAGTAAAGGTCAAAATAGCCCACAAAAAAAAAAAAAAAAAAAATCAGCTACTTACTTCCATTAGTGCCTAAAGAGTATTACGAAAACGCGAAAGATGTTTCCCGTAGCAGAAGGAAGGTATTAGAGACAAAAAGATTTTCAAATCGAACAGTTAAAAGAAGAGATATAGAAGGAAACATGATATGACTCTGTGCCTTTTAGCGGAAGAATTTTGCATAATTGAAAATAGGCGAAAAGTATTCTTCATAGCAAAAGCTATGCTAAGGAAAAATAGCTGTTCAAATACGTCTCTCCCAGAAGCAGAGAAAGCAAGAAAAACGTTTTGATCTTTACAACCCCTAGGGAAATTTGTACATTTGAAGAGGATCTTCTTATTGTAGCAAAATTCTTATTCACTTTCCATCTTTATTATAGCGAATTGCATACAATAAAAAAATAAATTTTTCAATAGGGTTTTTAGAAGCAGAGATAGGCTGCAAACGGAAGTACACAAACACCACCTAGCGGCAGAATTGTGAACCACAAATACAACCCTAAAGTGCTCCATAAGGTAAATGGTATTTGGTGTTAAATTTTTTTTTAAATCCGGACATACAGATATTGAGAAAAATAGATTAAATATTTGCACCCCCTAGAGGCGAAATTGTGTATTACTTGGGGAAGAAAATACACACAAGGAGTTTTCATAGTTAGCAGTATCTGATCGAAAGAGAATATTTTTCAATCGGGTTTTTAGTCCCACAGATATTGCTGTAAACGGAAACGTGAACTTATGCCCTCTGTGCGTTAAGAAGTATTTGAAATTATACGAGAAACATTTCGCTCCGAAAAACGTTCCCCAACAAAGAAAGAATTTGTCAAATTGGACTCTAGACGCAGAGGTATGAACAAAAATAAGATATATGTGTACGCCCGCTGGTGGAAAAATTATGCACCATTTTAAGCAGGAGGTATTCTCAAAAAGTCTTCCGAGCTGAGTGGTATCGGTTCACGGAGGAACTTTTTCAATCGAGTTTCCAGCTCAGATTTTGTTGCAAATACCTCAGAAGCAAAAATAAACACATACGCCCCCTGGTGGCCAAATCATTCTTTACCGAAAATGAGAAATTATAGGCAAAACATATCCCCTCAACTCAAGAGCTGTATCCGACGCAGGACGAATTTTTCAAATCGGACTTTCAGACGCGTAAATATTGCGAAAACCGCAATTTACCTTTACGCCCCCTAGCGGAAAATTTATGCATTATTTGAAAAAAGGGACTGTACTAAAATAGCCTTCGATATATATGTCATCGAAAGAAAAAATATTTTTTTTCAATAGGATATTTAGCAGCAAATACACTGTGGCCACCCCAAATGCAACACCAAGGACACGAGATAGCAAAGCCAGATTTACTGGACACATAGCAACAGATACAAAGATGAAACGAGCCGCCCCGGTGGCGCAGTGGTCTAAGGCGTTGGCCTCTGATCATTCGTCCGTAAGGGGTCCGGGTTCGAATCCCGTCAGGCATGGATGTTGTGTTTGTCTTACGGCACTGGCTCTCTCCCTTCCCTGGAACCAGTGACCCTAAATTAGGGACGGGCGACTGCTTATAGCCCATTGAGTTGCTCACGGCGGTCGTTAAACCTCCAATCAAAAAAAAAAAAAAAAAAAAAAAAAAAAAAAAGATGAAACGATTGAGCTTACAGGCCCGTGCGACTTGCGGAACACGCAGACATCAACAGTTCGTGTGGCCCCCATGGCTGGCAATAACGGCCGCTACACGACGCGGCATCGAACGAAAGAGGCTTTGGATGTGGGCTTGGGGTATGTCGGTCCAGGCTGCTTCCACACGCTGCCACAGTTCATCAGGCGTAGCCAAGGATGGTGCTTGCCGATCAGCCACCAGGCGTGTTCGATGGGCGATATATCGAGAGAACAGGCGGGCCACGGCACCAGTGACACCTAGTGGGCCGTGAAGAATTGTTGCACGATCCGTGCCACGTGCGGACGCGCATTGTCCTGTTGAAACGTGGCCGCTGGCAGGTCCTGCAGGTAAGGGAAGACTACAGGCTCCAAAACGTCGGAGATGGTGCGGTGGCTGTTGGGTGTACCGGAGATGCATACCAGAGGGGTGCGGGTGTCATATCCAATTGCGCCCCAAACCATAACGCCAGGCGACGGACCGGTATGGCGATGCGTAATGCAGGCGTTGTAGTCTCTCGCCGCGGTACCGCCACACGCGGATCAGACCGTCGTGGTGTTGCAGGCAGAAGCGGGATTCGTCGGAGAAGACAATGTCGTGCCATTACGTAGTCCAGGTGCGGCGTTCAACGGCCCACTACCGCCGCACTCGCCGGTGGTGTAACGTCAATGGTAATCGGAGCAATGGGCGCCGTGCGACAAGTCCCCACTCCTGCAGCCGACGTCGAACGGTACGTGCTGACACAGGTTGTTGCGCAACACACCCTAATTCTTGCGCTAACGCTCGTGATGTGGCGGTGCGAGCCGTCAATGCCCGCCGCACAACATGCCGTTCATCTCGTTCGGTGGTGTGCCGCGGCGGCAGGAATCGCTCACGTCGGCCCGTCCGTCCCTCCTGCACACACCGAATCCATACTCGCCTCACTGTGGCTGAATGTCGTCCCACATGGGCGCCGATGTCTCGGTACGATAAACCGCAGTCGCGATAAGCCACTATTCGTCCTCTGTCGAACTCCGAAACGCGCTGGAATGACTGCCGTATTCTGCAACGAGGCATCAGGAAGCTTCCCACGCACAGGTCCGGCAGCACAACACACTTTCACTACTTACACCCCGCCATCTGTGCACCCTTCTTATAGTGCTTCTCGGCCGCGTGCCGGGCGCACATGATTTGCATATGCCCTGCAGTGCTAATCGTTTGCATGTACTCTCGCTGGCGACGCATGCTGCGAATTTGTTGCCTTTTGGGTGGCCAGCAGTGTATATGAAAGAAAATGCATTTTAAATCCGATCTCCATTCACGCCCTCTAGCGGAGTTGTGCATCGGAAAAAACTCGGAACGCATGGATCATCATTTTCACATTTTAAGCTTCCCAGTACCAAAGAATTTTAGAAATCGAAGTAATAATTGTAGAGATATGGTCTCCTCGGCCGGACAGACAAAGCGCTAACATAAGCACGACGCAAAAGATGTTAATAGCGCAGCTTTAGTCCTTCTAACAGACAATAAACCCAACAGCCCCTCCCCTCCCCTTCCCCTTCCCACACTTTGTAGGGGGCGGGGAGGGAAATTTGTCAGACATATGTTATGTCAGTAGAAAAATCCTCAACTACAAAACATTGCGCAGGGGCAAAAAGGCAAGAATGGATAAAATTCCAGGACATGTAACAGAATTTGAGGACATTTCCCGGACAAAATGGAATTCCAGGGCACGTATGGACCACCATGTATGTACATACATATCATTAAGCTGTTCTCTGAAATTCAGAGGTTAGCTCCACAAAGAAATACAAGCTACGAAATAAATTTCTGATTATTTACTTACTGTTGCCGTATCAAACTTCTCCATTTACAGCGATCTTGACACACAACTCGGACTTCACTGACACCCATCACTCGACGTTCACAAGACCTTCTATACTTCATATTCGCCGCCCCGGTGGCGCAGTGGTCTAAGGCGCTGGCCTATAATCATTCGTCCGTAAGGGGTCCGTGTTCGAATCCCGGTTAGGCATGGATGTTGTGTTTATCTTCCGGCACTGGCTCTCTCCCTTCCCAGGAGCCAGTGACCCTAAATTAGGGATGGGCGGCTGCTTATAGCCCATTGAGTTGCTCACGGTGGTCGTTAAACCTGCACTCAAAAAAAAAAACTTCATATTCTTTTTATCATGCAGACACTCCTGAATCTGATTCTCCTATAATTTCCTTGGAATTCCTCTGCCTTTCCCTCCTGCCACTTGGGCTAAAAATATTTTCTTAGTAAGCATCATAACTCATTTTTTCAACATGGCCAAACCACCGAAGCATATTGGTCTCCACCTTGCTAAGAAAATTTTGCTTCACATTTCAAAACTGCAACACATCTTCATTCCTCACACAATCAGAACGTGTCTTGCCACAAACCTCCCGTAAGCAACGCACTTCTCCAGCACACAAGCGACTCCTACGTTTCTTCTGTAGTACCCAGATTAACTGCCATACATCAGAGTAGGAACGATTACACTTTCCTACACAGACACACAGTATATGTGCTACGTATTGTATTTAAAAATTCCATAACACTATGCAGTGTGATTGAAATCAATGAATAATAATGAATAATTCACATTTCACTGCACGTTTTATTGTTTTTGTTGTCATGCTTGGTTCAAGCCTCTGGTGCGGTGTTCTTTTTTTGTTTTTTGTTTTCAGGTTCTTTCAAATGTTCGATGAATGCCCAAGTCCATTGCTTTCTTCCCCTCCCCACCAGCGTGTAAAACCGAACCTCCGTTGGTAAAAAAAAAAAAAAACAATTGCTGAACTCAAAACCTTTTGATATTATCAACAAACATAAACTGCTTATTTACATACACAGTGCGTCAAACAATTTTTAAGACTGGCGCTCAGCCTACGGTGGCGCCACCAGTGTAGTCGCGAATGCGTTATAAACCATGACCATCTGCTTGCTTTCTGCGAAAAGTACTGTGCAGTTGTTGAAGTAACTCAAACGAAACGCCCGTTCATTAGAGAAGTAACATTTTTTTTCATGTTGATTTATTAAGATTGAACAAAGGGCTGTTATTAAATTTAATGCAAAACTTGGTAAAAGTGCCTCGGAAATGTACCAAATGATGAAACAAGTTTACGGTGTGTGTTTTTTTAAGTACAAATGGTTTCCCGTGGCACAAACGTTTTTTGGATGGAAGAGATACGCTAGAAGATGATAAGCATACCGAAAGACCAAGTTCATCCCGAGATTATTGAAAAAGTGCGTGATTTCATGGCAAACAATCGATGTGCGTCACTAAGAATGATGGAAGAGTCTTTAAACATCAACGAAGAAACGATTCGAACCATCCTGCATGAAGATTTGGGCAAAACAAAAGTCTCTGCTAAATTTGTTCCACACATGTTAACCAATGAACAAAAATCAAGGAGAAGTGCATATTGCAGAGACATCATTTCAGCCGCTGAAAATAATGCAAACTTCTTAAAATCGATTGTTACTGGTGATGAAACATGGTGTTTTCCATATGAACCTAAAACAAAGCAACAAAGTACGGAATGGAAGTCAAAAAACTCGCCACAAGCCAAAAAAAAACAAGAAAAGTTCCATCGAAAATCAAAACAATGCTCATTACATTCTTTGATAGTAAGGGTATTATCCACAAAGAATTTGTTCCAAGTGGACAAACAATTACTGGTGAGTTTTATTTAAATGTTTTGAGGCGTTTGATGGGAAGAATTCGTCGCATTCGTCCAGAATATCGAGATGAAAACAGTTGGTGTTTGTCGCATAATAATGCACCCAGTCACACCTCACTTCTTGTTCGTAGATTTTTTGCGAAAAATAATGCCGGTGTGTTGAATCATCCACCGTATTCGCCTGATTTAGCACCCTGCGACTTTTCTTTGTTCTCAAAACTTAAAATTACGTTAAAAGGGTGTTGTTTTAATGATATTTGGACCATACAAACAGCTTCGATACGTGCTTTGGAGGCAATTCCGCAAAGTGAACTGGAACAGGCATTGGAATCATTATTAAATCGCTGTAACAAGTGTATTGAAGCCAGAGGGACTTATTTTGAATAACAAACCAAAACAAATGATAATTTCTTGTTTCTATTTCATTTTACAGACCCAGTCTTAAAAATTCTTTGACGCACTGTGTACATACAAAATGCCGAACAAAAATATTAAAAACGTATATACAACTATTTACATACGACCCATCTTATTCCTTCAACTCCCCTCCTCAACACCTCATGAACAACCAGAACATTCATTCACCACACCCTAAGCCATTCCAACGCAGACTGCCTCAAGTACTTTCTACCCCCTGCGGGGTTATCTTCAGGTGTTCTAGATGCTTTCTCTTCTGCCACCGCAGTAAGAGTGAGCGATACGTTCGTCTTCCTCGCCCCGTCCCAATGTCATCTATGAAAAACTTCCACTGTGGCTCCATCTGTTATTGACTTTAGTGAACTCTTCATTTTCTTCTTGTGTTTTTTTTTTTTTTTTTTTTCAATTTTTATTAGTTTTTTCAATTTTCCATTAAGGGTACTTGGGTCGTTGTTATTACAAATTCGATCTCTATTTTTTAAATCAATACAGACTCTGCAATGCGTAGGTGTCTCTCATTCCGACACGATTTTATTATTTTAATCTCTCCAAAATTCGGGTATGTGTGGTTATCCAGACAGTATTGTATCAGTGCTGTTTTTGCTTATTTTTTTTTTTTTTGCCAATTTTTAATATGTTGTTGTAGGCGATATTTTAACTGATTTTTTGGTACTTCCAATATATGATATTTGTGGGATTCCACTTATAGGTATTTCATACACACCTGCTTTTTCCAAGACACTACATTTTTCAGTGTTATTAATTATCATATCTCCAATAGTCATTACTTTGTTTCCCATCTGAATTCACAAATATTTTTAAAGATGAAATCAATGAAGTTAAAAACAAAGAAGCTCTGAAATACATAAAAGGAGAGCTGAAAATACTAGAACATACACAAAATATTTTTAAAAGATGAAAAATGGGAGAGAAAGATAAGAATAATCTTCGTATTCATTATATTGAGAGAACATTTATTTGAACACAAATAAGGAAGCCAACACATGTATTTAAGTTATGGTAGACTTTAATAAAAAAGAATGAGATGATCACAGTCGTTGCACATTATATAAATATACAGACCAGATTTACAAAACATATGATGGCATAACACTCAAGTTTCACCAAATATATATGGTTTTTAATAAAATCAATATGATTATTAATTGTACTTTATATAAAAATACAAATCACACGTACAAAATACATAATTCAGACATGCAAAAAAAAATTGGGAGATTTTTACAGCTCATAAAATCACACGCAATATTTTTTATTGACATTTTCCAGATATAGGAATAATTTTCCACAAGTAGCATTATTGGTCCACTAAAAGTTTTGGAAAAAAAAAAAAAAAACAGAAAAACAGAGCGAAAATCATAATTCCCTGCCCCTACTGAAATCCGTTTTCAGGTAAGTCGATTCCACAAGATAATGAAAATGTAAAATGTTGTTGCTTTTTACGAACAAAATAGCAGCCAACTGTTTTTCATTTTTTCTTTAGGTTGTGTGCGAAGGCGAAGATGACAAAAAGCATCGTACTAACATCGGCTTTTGTTAAAAGGCAAGGCCAACTGCAACTATTCCCTTTCGTTGCCAAGTGAATTCGCCACAACTCAACTGTTTTTCGTCACTTAGAATGTACGCCGCTCTGTTCAGGTGAGGGGTTGAAAGGCTGGACTCCAAGAAGTCAGGGCAGCTCCTATGTGCCAATCAATTACTGACCCTCCCCAACATTCTAGTGCCAGAGAGGGTGAGCTCTTTGCTGAAGGCGTCGTATGACAATCGGACTAAGAGAAAAACATTTAAAGCAAATTATTTCCAACCCATTTTGGACGATTGGTCATAAGCAGACTTGCCAACTTTCAAGAATCGAAATCTGTAAAAATTGTTCAGAAAACTGAGGTTTTGACCTTAAGTTTTTGTGCCAATATGTTAGAATACCTTTTAGAATACCTTATCCTTTTGTTAGAATACCTTTTTCATGTTAAAATACCTTATCCTTTTATTAGAATACCTTTTTCATGTTAGAATACCTTATCCTTTTGTTAGGATACCTTTTAGAATGCCTTTTTCATGTTAGAATACCTTATCCTTTTGTTAGAGTATCTTTTAGAATGCCTTTTTCACATTAGAAAACCTTATCCTTTTGTTAGAGTACCTTTTAGAATACCCTTTTCATGTTAGAATACCTTTTAGAATAACTTATCCTCTTGTTAGAATACCTTATCTTTTTGTTAGAATACCTTATCCTTTTGTTAGAATACCTTATCCTTTTGTTAGAATACCTTTTAGAATGCATTTTTCATGTAAGAATACCTTATCCTTCTGTTAGAACTTTTAGAATGCCTTTTTCATATTAGAATACCTTATCCTTTTGTTAGAATACCTTTTAGAATGCCTTTTTCATGTTAGAATACCTTATCCTTTTGTCAGAATACCTTTTAGAATGCCTTTTTCATGTTAGAATACACTATCCTTTTTTAGTATACCTTTTAGAATGCTTTTTTCATGTTAGAATACCTTTCAGAATGCCTTTTTCATGCTAAAATACCTTATCCTTTTGTTTGAATACCTTTTAGAATGTTTTTTTCATGTTAGAATACCTTATCCTTTTGTTAGAACACCTTTTAGAATGTCTTTTTCATGTTAGAATACCTTATTGTTTTGTTAGAATACCTTTTAGAATGCCCTTTTCATGTTAGAATACCCTATCCTTTTGTTAGAATGCCTTTTAGAATGCCTTTTTCATGCTAGAATACCTTATCCTTTTGTTAGAATACATTTTAGAATGCCTTTTTCATGTTAGAATACCTTATCCTTTTGTTAGAATGCCTTTTAGAATGCCTTTTTCATGTTAGAATACTTAAAAAAAAACGATTTTCAGTCTGTGCGGCCGATACCCTCTCTCTCTCTCTACTGTCACTCACTCGCTCTCTCTCTCTATCCTCTCCTCTTTTAGCAGTTATTCCCAATCCTAATCTTATATAGAGTCTTTCCCAATAACTTGACAGCAAAGGTTTAGGGATGCAAAAGTAGGTGGACATTTGAATATATAAATCAAAATGTACAGATGTGGTGTTCCTTGGGGACATTTATTCTAATCTCAAAGTCGCACTCTCCAACTGCAAAACAATTTTGTAATATATGTTGTCCGTAAAATAACCGTAAAACAAGCAAAATTTCCATAAATTTTATGGATAAACCCTAAAACCTGGCAGCTGTGCATAAGCCAGCCCTTAGACCACTGTGTCACTGGGGAGACTTTCGTTTTTCAGATAGGAGGAGAGGAAAAGTACGAAACTGAAAGAAAAAGATTTCACAGGTGATTCGAAATCACGGTGGTTGATGGAATTACGACCATGCTAACGATTAATTCTCGGTGAAAATCAGGAGAATTTGACATTCATCCAGAGGGCGGGAGGAAGGGCTGAAAATCCGGAGTCTCCCGCCTAAATCAGAAGAGTTGGCACGTCTGATAATTGTGTTGCACTTACATTGATTGATAAATTCCATCAAGTATGTAACAGAAGTTCTGCAGCTCTTTATGAAACTTAAAAATCATAACACAAGTGCCATATGTCTCATCCATGAAAATTGAAGACATAACAGCAAAATAATTACTGTGCTTATTAGAGTTCCCATTCTTTTTCTCCCTCAAAAAATATGCCCTTTTAAGGAATTTTAAGCTTTTCCCCAAAAATTTAAGGATCTTACCATGAGAACACACAACCACAGACAGCATAGGCACTCATACATTTTTATATGGCTTAGCTATGCAAACTAAAGCATGCAATATTTTTGCATATAATTTAAGTTTGCAAATGTAATAAATTAGAATTTATGCAATTTGAAACACAATTCTTCTGGTCAAATCAGTTTTCCTATCTGAAAGAATAATCACATATGCCACAGATACGTAAATTGAAAAACCGTAGTTACAGTTATGAGTTCAAGATTTGAATTTTAAATATAATCACTTCATCGTTCAAATTGCAAAACCAAAGTCAAAATTATGTGTTCAAGATTCCAATTCTGTATTTAATCTTCTCAAGGCACAACTCATTGCTAATTTACGACAAATAAAATCTGAAAACTATTAACACACCAAGGTTTACTAACTATTAAAATTCCAATTCTGTATTTAATCTTCTCAAGGCACAACTCATTGCTAATTTACGACAAATAAAATCTGAAAACTATTAACACACCAAGGTTTACTAACTATTACAGAGGGTGAATTGAAAGTTTTGCAATATTTGCATAAAAGCATGCGCTGCAGCGGGTATGTCACATATTTAAACTAGTTCAAGCCACGCACTGCAGTCAGTCAAAAGGAATATAAAGTGGCAGTCGTTGCTGTGAACAGCATTGCATGTCGTCGTTCTGTCTGTGGTTTGGCACGCCTAAAAGATGAACAGCCACAACTGGCTAATTAGGGAACTTTTGCTTTACGAGTTTGAACTCGGCCATAACGCTGCTCAAGCAACACGAATCATTTGTCATGCGAAAGGGGAAGGTTCCGTGGACTACAGCACTGCAACCAGATGGTTCAGGAAATTTTGCTCAGGTGACAGAAACACCTCGGCGATCAGCCAAGGTCAGGTAGGCCGCAAACCGTGAATTCGGAGGTCGTGTGCCAGCCGTAGAGGCAAATCCGACAACCAGCACTCGGAGATTATCAGGCGAGCTGGGCATATCACAGACCACCGTGGTTCGTCACCTTCAGGACCTCGGCAAGGTCTACATGGAGCTGCTGCATTGTCCCTCACAAATTGACGCCAGTTGAAGCAAACCGCCCAGTGGAAGTGTGCACGAAACTCCTACAAAACACGCGCCATGTACATTATTTCATCAGAAAATTGTTACATGCAATGAAAAGTGGGTCTATTTCCGTAATCCTAACCCACAAGGGCAGTGGTTGAGCCCAGGCCAGCTCCCTGAACCTGTTGCCAAACGTGGGCGCTTCGAGCGCAAGGCGATGCTCTACGTTTGGTGCAATTTCGGGAGGATAATCCATTACGAATTTGTTCCAGACGGTCGGACCATCAATGCCAACCTCTACTCTGAACAGCTGGAGTGGATGTATGCCGTTTTGGAGGAGAGGTACCCAGCACTGGTGAACAGAAAGCACGCTCTCCTACAGCAGGACAACACTCAGCCTTATACCGCACGAACGATCCAGGCAAAACTCCAGGAACTTCAGGGCATCGAACTCATGCCACACCCAGCACATAGTCTGAACCTTGCCCAGTCGGATTATTACTTGTTCTGGTACATGGACAACTTTCTTTGCAAGCAGCACTTCAGCAACCAGGAGGAGGTGGCCGCTGGGGTGAAGGAGTTCTTCTCCTCGAAGGGCAAGAATTGGTACCG
The DNA here is from genome assembly GCA_039090855.1 of Macrothele yani. NCBI lineage: Eukaryota > Metazoa > Arthropoda > Arachnida > Araneae > Macrothelidae > Macrothele > Macrothele yani. The sequence goes on from CM077031.1 coordinate 26,387,454, forward strand.
CCGCAGAATCGAAGAAATGGCATTGCAAAACTTTCGACTTACCCTCTCAAATATTGCAAAACTTTCGACTCACCCTCTGTGGAATCAAAGAACTGGCGGACAGATGGCTAAAGACGGTGCAACACGATGGCCTATACTTTGAATGCTAGTCAGCTTTCTTTGTAAAGGTACGTATGAAGACAAAGTGATCCAAATCTTGCAAAACTTTTGACTCGCCCTCTGTAGAATCGAAGAACTGGCAGACAGATGGCTACAGACGGTGCAACACGATGGCCTATACTTTGAATGCTAGTCAGCTTTCGTCATAAAGGTACGTATGAAGACATAAAGTGATCCAAACATTGCAAAACTTTCCACTCACCCTCTGTAGAATCGAAGAACTGGCGGGCAGATGGCTAAAGACGGTGAAACACGATGGCCTATACTTTGAATGCTAGTCAGCTTTCGTCATAAAGGTACGTATGAAGACATAAAGTGATCCAAACATTGCAAAACTTTCCACTCACCCTCTGTAGAATCGAAGAACTGGCGGGCAGATGGCCAAAGACGGTGAAACACGATGGCCTATACTTTGAATGCTAGTCAGCTTTCATCGTAAAGGTACGTATGAAGACAAAGTGATCCAAATATTGCAAAACTTTCCACTCACCCTCTATAGAATCGAAGAACTGGCGGACAGATGGCTAAAGACGGTGCAACACGATGGCCTATACTTTGAATGCTAGTCAGCTTTCATCATAAAGGTACGTATGAAGACAAAGGGATCCAAATCTTGCAAAACTTTCGACTCACCCTCTGTGGAATCGAAGAACTGGCGGACAGATGGCTAAAGACGGTGCAACACGATGGCCTATACTTTGAATGCTAGTCAGCTTTTGTCATAAAGGTACGTATGAAGACATAAAGTGATTCAAACATTGCAAAACTTTCGACTCACTCTCTGTAACAGCAAAATAATTACTGTGCTTATTACAGAGTTCCCATTCTTTTTCTCCCATAAAAAATATGCCCTTTTTAAGGACTTTTAAGTGTTCCCTCCAAATTTAAGGATCTTACCAAGGGCATACACAGCCACAGCATGTGCGCTCATACACTTTTACATGACTTAGGCAAATTGAAATATGTAACATTTGCATTATAATTTAAGTTTATGGATGTAATAAACAGGGTTCGTACTCTTTTTGGGGGAAAAAATTCAAGGACTTTCCAGGCCTTTTCCAGGCCATATACAAAAAATTCCAGGATGATTACTACGCTTTACAGTATCATGCTTAAATTAGTTTTTAAAAGCAATTTCAGTTTTAAGTAATAAAAATGATGAAAGATGCAAATGGATGAGTGTGCTTTTTTACCCATTACATTTCTTTTTAAAGTTTTTAATTGACGAATTACCCAATAATGCTAAATTGAATCATGATGCAATTACCATAAGGCTATTCAGAAAATCCTTTCCCTCAATCAGAAAATGATTAATTTAATCAGTCATTTTAGCTGCATCACTATTCTGCACTATCTTCCATGTAATCAGACTATTATTGATAACTGAAATTATTATAAAATAAAGTGAGGGCAGATTCAGAATTTAAGAATGGGGAGGGCGCACGTCTAACAGAGGACTGGTAAAAAAATCTCTGACATTTATTTCCTCCAAAAAAACACGGTGGTAAAACATGGAGGACCCATAAGGGGAGATGGGGTGCTTGCCTGTCAGAGTACATCACAAACAGCAGTTCTGAAGTACTGCTGTGTGGATCACTGAAAAGTTCGAGCCAATGCAAGACAAAACGTGGAGTTGCAAATCCATAAGTGAAAAAGTGTGATGTCTGAAAACAAGAAACGTGAGACAAAGCAAAGCACTTATCTACTTACTCAACTCCCCCCTTTTTTTTTTTTTTGAAATGGGGCATGTGCCTGTTATGCCCACAGGTGGATTCTAGCTCTGATAAAAAGTGTTTCCATACATGGGAATGATTTTTTTTTCTTTTTAACATTCCCAATAACTGCCACTGGTGGCTGCATATTGGGATGTGACTTTGAAGGCAATGAAAATCTTATTACTAGACAGAATATGTTCCAGACTTGAGGAAAATTTCCCCCAATTGTAGTACAGTTATGTTAAATCAAAAAGCATAAGCCACGGAATCACTATGCACCTCAAGAAATGATTCGGGAGTGGATGATCATAGAAAGGTGAGCCGATAGAGTTTAAAACAGAAAGTGTAATTTTAGGAACATGGCAACAAATTTCAAATAAGTTTCATCATAGAAGTCAGAAAGTCCTGGCCCACCACCCAACCCAAAAGAATCTAACCACCTTTATGTCTACCAGTACACTTGCCTCATATTACTTTCCAAAAATTATTTTTCATATCAAACAAGATTGCCTCAATTTACTTTTATTTTTTTAAATCAAAATCACTGCTAAACTAAATTTATGAAGTGCTACCCCAAAATGTGGAACTAGCTAAACTATTTATAAAAACCTTAAACATAAAACAATTTCAGTTTTTTATTGGTATAAATTAGGATATTCTTAAGTATTTTACATAAATGAAAAATGATGAGCAAAAGGAATCTCTACCTCCAGCCTTCAATCATAACCAGAATCAGAATAACCACTTTTGGTTCAACTCCCAAAACATAAGACAATTATATGAATTAAGTTTTTAAAAGCTTTTTTTTAAAAATTGGAAGTTTGTCAGTTATATAAACCAAAATCTGATCAATGCATTAAGGACAATTGATTGAATTGTTTTGGCCACAAATTCATAGTAAAATGTACAGCAAAAATATGTTTTAGGAGCCCATGAGTATTTACTGTACAAGTATATATAAGGTTTTATATTACTTACCAAAGTTTTAGTCCAATAAGAAGCTCAATTGTGGAAGTTAGTTGCAGAAAGTTATAAGTTTTTGGAACAGAAGAGTTCATTAGTCTATTTACATGAACTTCATATGAAAAACACTAAATAATTATGAAGATAAAAAATCAAAACTGGTTTGAAGTTCAACATGCTTCAAAGAAAGAAAAAAAGTTCATTTCTATTGTAAATTGTACAAATATAAAATTTTTATGTTTTAGTATTAATTCTCTATATGCTTGGAAGATACCACAAATATGGAGTATCAATATTCCCACAGAACAAAATTCAGCAGATACAAATGAAGAACATCAAGACCCACCCAACACCATGTTTCCGATTGTCTGCTATTTATATTCAAGAAATGCGAATATGGATCAATGGTGAATGCAGCAACTATGGTTTTTATTTATTACCAAGAAAAAAAAAAGGAGCCTGAAAGCTGTAAAGCTGAAACGGATATTTCTCCCCCTCCCGAAAACATTCCGATTAAGTTCAAACAGCAGGAGCACGCGTCCACGCACACTCAACCTCTGGAATGTCCTGATGGAACGGCTTCTTTTCATTTGGCACATCGCCATAAATCACCACCTGCAGCTCACTGAAGTGTCTTCCTCCTTCACCCTAACTAAGGAGAAAACGTAAAAAAAAAAAAAAATGCTGCCCAATTTTCGACAAAATGACCAAATTTACGTCATAGCGTTGCAATTTACTAAAATACGTTTATCTGCTGAATTTCGCCTAAATCCATTGAAAACTTTTTAATTATAGATTTTTTTATTAAAACAGTAACTCAGACATCTGAATAAAAATGTATGTTTGTAATTAAAATACAGTCCATATCATCACAGAAACAAAATTTAAGGATCACTCTGTTTAAATAAACCATGGCATCTAAAAAAAATAATTTGCTTGCTTTTCCCATAATTTATAATTGCCGTTCCTTTTTTTGAATCCGATTTTGCAACGGAAGATTTTTTTTTTTTTTTTTGCATCTGCTAAAGTTTCAAACGGAATTTGGCGAAATTTGCACTAGAACTTTATTGTGATGTATTTTAACCACTGTAAAAATTTTACTGTGTTATTTTCAAAATTCCGGAAAATGGATTTCTGAAAATATCTCTTAGTCCTTTTGAGCCGTGGAAGTGATAAACAGGTGTTTGCTTTCTTCCCAACCAAGGGCTTCGGATCAGCGCTCCCAGCTGTCAATCAACCGTTGCTTTGGTAACACACTTTCTGCTCAAGGCTCACTGTCTAAAGAGGCACACATAATAAAAATTTCCAATGCTAACTTTTTAAGTTTTAAACCGATTCAAATGGAATTTTGGGAGTGAGCTTCTGTAATCCAATTATAGTAAATGTAAAAATTTCAGTCACTTTTGTGAAAAATTCGCAAAGATAGTTTTCTTATTTTTTATCATAAGTAGCCGAAGTCTCTTGAGGGGTGGGCCGGAAGCAAGCGTCTTAATGCAATAAACAAGGAGCAGATGAATGTTTTGTTCAGGCATTCTCTTCACTGGTGGATGCCAGCTGACTTGGTAAACACGCGACCCCCTTGCAAATGCTAAATGTCTCTTCTTTCCCCTTCTGTTGTTCTCAGTAGTTGTCGGACGGACATCAAGCTCAGAAAAAAAAAAAATCAGGGCTAGAGAATGCATCAAGCTCCCCTTCCCTAACAGACCTGCTAGTAATCATCCAATTTTATTGCACTGGAAGTAGTGCTCCCCCCTCCCCAGCCAAATTAGGATTTGGGCACATCCGAAACAACACTGTAGCCGGCGGTTTCTTTGAGAACAGAGGAGAGGAACTTAAAAAAATTAAGGGGTAACAGTCAGTAACACGATTTCCTAAAAGGGCATTTTTTTTAAGCACTAATTTCAAATTTCAAGGCTTTTCAAGACAGCATTAAAAAATACCGTTTTTCCAGGATATTCCAGGCCTTGAAAACGTAATCATGATTTTCCAGGACTTTCCAGGTTTTCAAGCACGCGTGCGCACCCTGAATAAATTAGAATTTATGAAATTTGAAACACAATTCTACTGGTCAAATCAGTTTTCCTATCTGAAAGAATAATCACATATGCAATAGAGTATGTAAATTGCAAAACCGTAGTTACAGTTATGAGTTCAAGACCTGAATTTTGCATATAATCATCTCACAGTTCAAATTGCAAAGCCAATGTCAAAATTAGATGTTCGAGATTTCCATTTTGTATTTAATTTTCTCAAGGTACAACTGATCATTAATTTATGAAAAATAAAATCTGAAAACTATTAACACACCAAGGTTCGACTATTTATTAATGTATATGGTATACCTCGGTATTTGGTATTGCAGAAATAAAATCTAAAAACTACAAACACACTAAGATTTACTCATTATTAATGTGTATGGTATACTTTGGTGTACGGTTAATGTGCATGGTATTGAAAAACCAAAGTCAAAGTTACGTGTTCAAGATTTCAATTTTGTATTTAATTTTTTAATGGTACAATTGATCATTAATTTACAAAAAAAAAAATCTGAAAACTATTAATGCACCAAGGTTTACTAATTACTATAATGTGTAGCGCTGCCACCAACGCACTGTGATGCATGAATTACCTAGAAAAAAAAAAGTACACATAATTACAAATTATACGCATCCTTTGTGTGACCCACATTTTATTTCACATTTTTTTAACATGCCATTTGGCAAAAGTCAAATTCGTGAGGATTAGGGAAAGAACGAAAACAGCTAGCAATGCACCATCTCTCAAGATTATGTAAATATACAAATGTCCTGATTACTTTATTAAACCTTTCAGCTTTCTTATATTGAAACAGTTGAAATTTAAAGTATGAAAAACAAACAGATTTACATTTAATGAGAACACTGTGAACGATTATACTTTACTAAAAGTTGTACGTCTAGTTCAATGATTGTTTGTTAAAAGTCAGAACTGTTCAAGAGTAGTCATCACACAGTTCCTGTGTTTTGAAAAATAAAAGTAGCTCTGGTGTTCTGAGCTGACTTAAAATGCATTGTCTTTGGGTAGTTCCATTATGATAAAATTTAATTCTGTCAATACTTGATTTTTTTTTTTTTTTAAGATTGCTTTCAAAGAGCATAAATTAAAGTGTCGAACAATGTACATTAAATTTATTTTTAATTTGCTTATGTAAGTAGTAAACATTCATTATCTCTTGATTTTTCAAAGGACTTAGAATATCTCATGAAGTACCCACTTTTTAAAAATCTGTGGGTCCCTAGGACCCAGCTTGATAACAACGCAACAGCAGCTCTGAATGTGTATGGTATACATTAGGATCTAACATCGGGATATATACGTACAATAGCATATTATTCTATTTACATTTAATGTTAACAAAAACCTGCTAGTACTATAGGCTACACAGAACATAAATTTCTGTATATTGTACTTGGGTTTTCTATTTTAAAAAATGGTAGTACTACAAATTTTTACATAACATTAAAAGAACGATAGTACTATACAGAGAACATAAATTTCTGTATACAGTACTATTGTTTTTTAACATTATGTAAATAGAACATATTAAAAAAACTTTAAAAGGTTCTTAATTTTAGTTTTAGAGTTTTTAATTTACAGTATGGTTTGTTGAGGAAAGCTAGATGCAATGCGTTTTTACACACATTTTCCGATACCCTAAGTCTTCCAGCATCTTCTGTATGGCATTGTGACCACAGCCCAGTTATACAACAAGCTCGCGGATTGGGACTCGTCTCTCCGCGTGAATCAATGTTGCCTCTGGAAAATGGCCTTCAAAACTACGTGCATTTAAAATTGTTTAAAGAAATTATTGGGACATAGTGCAAAGTAAACACCTAAGAAACGCATATAGCATATTAAATCCGTTTATTTCTTATGGTGTAATAATTACAGAGATTCGCCAAGCTTTTGCACTCCACTGGGAGGCTTTTTCAAGGCAATGGTAGACATAAAAATGCAAAAGCTTTCGCACTCCACTGGGAGGCTTTTTCAAGGCAATGGCAGACATAAAAATGCAAAAGCTTTCACACTCCACTGGGAGGCTTTTTCAAGGCAAAGGTAGACATAAAAATGCAAAAGCTTTCGCACTCCACTGGGAGGCTTTTTCAAGGCAAAGGTAAACATAAAAATGCAAAAGCTTTCGCACTCCACTGGGAGCCTTTTTCAAGGCAAAGGTAGACAAAAATGCAAAAGCTTTCGCACTCCACTGGGAGGCTTTTTCAAGGCAATGGTAGACATAAAAATGCAAAAGCTTTCGCACTCCACTGGGAGGCTTTTTCAAGGCAATGGTAGACATAAAAATGCAAAAGCTTTCGCACTCCACTGGGAGGCTTTTTCAAGGCAATGGTAGACATAAAAATGCAAAAGCTTTCGCACTCCACTGGGAGGCTTTTTCAAGGCAATGGCAGACATAAAAATGCAAAAGCTTTCACACTCCACTGGGAGGCTTTTTCAAGGCAAAGGTAGACATAAAAATGCAAAAGCTTTCGCACTCCACTGGGAGGCTTTTTCAAGGCAAAGGTAAACATAAAAATGCAAAAGCTTTCGCACTCCACTGGGAGCCTTTTTCAAGGCAAAGGTAGACAAAAATGCAAAAGCTTTCGCACTCCACTGGGAGGCTTTTTCAAGGCAATGGTAGACATAAAAATGCAAAAGCTTTCACACTCCACTGGGAGGCTTTTTCAAGGCAATGGTAGACATAAAAATGCAAAAGCTTTTGCACTCCACTGGGAGGCTTTTTCAAGGCAATGGTAGACATAAAAATGCAAAAGCTTTCGCACTCCACTGGGAGGCTTTTTCAAGGCAATGGTAGACATAAAAATGCAAAAGCTTTCGCACTCCACTGGGAGGCTTTTTCAAGGCAATGGTAGACATAAAAATGCAAAAGCTTTCACACTCCACTGGGAGGCTTTTTCAAGGCAATGGTAGACATAAAAATGCAAAAGCTTTCGCACTCCACTGGGAGGCTTTTTCAAGGCAATGGTAGACATAAAAATGCAAAAGCTTTTGCGCTCCACTGGGAGGCTTTTTCAAGGCAATGGTAGACATAAAAATGCAAACGCTTTTGCGCTCCACTGGGAGGCTTTTTCAAGGCAATGGTAGACATAAAAATGCAAACGCTTTCGCTCTCCACTGGGAGGCTTTTTCAAGGCAATGGTAGACATAAAAATGCAAAAGCTTTCGCACTCCACTGGGAGGCTTTTTCAAGGCAATGGTAGACATAAAAATGCAAAAGCTTTTGCACTCCACTGGGAGGCTTTTTCAAGGCAATGGTAGACATAAAAATGCAAAAGCTTTCGCACTCCACTGGGAGGCTTTTTCAAGGCAATGGTAGACATAAAAATGCAAAAGCTTTCGCACTCCACTGGGAGGCTTTTTCAAGGCAATGGTAGACATAAAAATGCAAAAGCTTTCCCACTCCACTGGGAGGCTTTTTCAAGGCAATGGTAGACATAAAAATGCAAAAGCTTTCGCACTCCACTGGGAGGCTTTTTCAAGGCAATGGTAGACATAAAAATGCAAAAGCTTTCACACTCCACTGGGAGGCTTTTTCAAGGCAATGGTAGACATAAAAATGCAAAAGCTTTCGCACTCCACTGGGAGGCTTTTTCAAGGCAATGGTAGACATAAAAATGCAAAAGCTTTCGCACTCCACTGGGAGGCTATTTCAAGGCAATGGTAGACATAAAAATGCAAAAGCTTTCACACTCCACTGGGAGGCTTTTTCAAGGCAATGGTAGACATAAAAATGCAAAAGCTTTCGCACTCCACTGGGAGGCTTTTTCAAGGCAATGGTAGACATAAAAATGCAAAAGCTTTCGCACTCCACTGGGAGGCTTTTTCAAGGCAATGGTAGACATAAAAATGCAAAAGCTTTTGCACTCCACTGGGAGGCTTTTTCAAGGCAATGGTAGACATAAAAATGCAAAAGCTTTCCCACTCCACTGGGAGGCTTTTTCAAGGCAATGGTAGACATAAAAATGCAAAAGCTTTCGCACTCCACTGGGAGGCTTTTTCAAGGCAATGGTAGACATAAAAATGCAAAAGCTTTCACACTCCACTGGGAGGCTTTTTCAAGGCAATGGTAGACATAAAAATGCAAAAGCTTTCGCACTCCACTGGGAGGCTTTTTCAAGGCAATGGTAGACATAAAAATGCAAAAGCTTTCGCACTCCACTGGGAGGCTATTTCAAGGCAATGGTAGACATAAAAATGCAAAAGCTTTCACACTCCACTGGGAGGCTTTTTCAAGGCAATGGTAGACATAAAAATGCAAAAGCTTTCGCACTCCACTGGGAGGCTTTTTCAAGGCAATGGTAGACATAAAAATGCAAAAGCTTTTGCACTCCACTGGGAGGCTTTTTCAAGGCAATGGTAGACATATTGCCTTGAAAAAGCCTCCCAGTGGAGTGCGAAAGCTTGGAGAATCTTTGTGCTTATTACACCATAAAAATAAACTATATGTTTCTTGAGTATTCACATGCATTGTGGTGTATTAAAAATAACATTACGTAAGGCTATTATGCATATCCCAATATCAGTTGTTAATAAATAATTGTCATTTGCATACACAGAAAATGGAAATTCAAAAGTGACATATCAGTACCAAGAGTTGGTGATGGGGCTTGTTAAGTGGAATCTGCTGAATGTGCAAAATATAGCACATAGTCCTTCATTTCTTTTTTCAGCGAACTACCTATCTCACACTGCCTTGTGCTTCCTCACTGGCTTTCAACTGACACCTCACAATGCCATCAACATAGCCAACTTACAGCAAAAGTTCTGGGCACTACATCTTAACTTCTAGATTTCCCACAGCCAGTCACAAAAAAATAAGCACTTTTTAGATACACTCTGCTATTTTTGACAAAAGAATAAGGACTTCTAAGCACCCTAAAACAAATAAACAGTTTTAAGGACCTTTAAAGAATTCATTAGGACCATGAGAACCTTGCATCATTAATTACACAATTCATTTCGCTACAAAAGTCAATGTTAGTTATCAACATTCTGAATCCAGTTGAAAGCTATGAACATTTCTTTGTTGACAGACTGTTTAGATTTTCCACATCTCCACCTCGAATAACGAGCTCCTCATCAGGTGTCTTTTTAGCAAGACGAGTCTAGAAAAATGACAGATATATAATTAGTTTTAACGATAAAATTCATAATACAAAATAAACTTTAAATATCCAGTAATTATGGGAAAGAACACTTTTCTCCATGCTTGTGTTAGTTACAGTTATACTTTCTAAGTATAAGTCTCAATAATGTGAAGAATAATTTATTAGGTGTACAAATAAGTTTTAAAGCATTTTTTGGGTGACGTATACCACTCATTTACATATCTGACATTCCCACGAATTTTTGTCATGTGACCATAATTGATCCAGAGTATAAAATGTGACACAGAAGTTTGCCCAACAGTCAAACGCACTTGCACATTGGTAGGTGAAAGATGGCAAGCGATACTGCATTTATTCGACACTGCATTCGATACGAATTTCATGAAGGAAAGATTGTTGCATTGATCTGCACTGCTGTGGGGGAGAATATTGTATTGAAAAGCATGTGCGAGGTTTGGTTTAGACAATTTAAAGCAGGTGATTTTGATGTTAGCGATCGAGAACATGGCGGAAGGTTGCACACGAGGAACTGCATGCACTGCTGGATGAAGATTTGTCTCAAACGCAAAAAGAACTAGCTGAACGACGGGGGATAACTCAACAAACCATTTCCAAGGATTTACACGCAATGGGAAAGATTCAGAAGGAAGGAAAATGGGTGCCTGAGCCAGAGGAACGCGGATGAGCATGTCATGAAGTGTTTGAATCTGTTGAATAAACAACACAGGAAGTCTTTCCTGTGGAAGAATCGTTACGGGTGATGAAAAGCGGATATGACACAACAATCCCAAAGGCAAAAAACATCCGGGTGGACCCCGGTGAAGCAACGACTTCGACACCGAAACGCAATATTCACTCCAAGAAAGTTCTGCTGTGCATCTGGTGGGATACGAAGGGTGTGCTCTGTTATGAACTATTGGAACAGGGTCAGACTGTTACTGCTGATCGCTACAAGCAACAATTGCTGCGATTGAACTAGGAAATCTGTCGGAAATGTCCATTCACAGGCAAAAGATTGCATACTGTGAAATTACTGCATGACTAGGACGCATGTCGCGAAATCGGTCAAGGAAACGTTACTGACGCTTGGCTGGGAAGTTTCAGAGCACCCGGCATACAGTCCGAACATAGCCTCTTCAGGCTATCATTTGTTTCGATCGATGCAACATGGTTTGTCTGCTGTACGGTTCCGGACACATGACAAAGTGCAAAAATGGGTTGAAGACTTCATTGCATCACACGACAAAATATTCTTCATGCCTGGAATCCGTCGGCTGCCCAACCGATGGTGGTAGGTGATAGATAATGATGGCGCACATTTTGGTTCATAAAGGCATTGCTGTTTTCTTTCAAATTACATGTTGCATTGTCTTAAAACGCTTTAAAACTTATTTGTACACCTAATATAAAAATATTCACAAAGGGAAATAAAAAAGTTCACAAAACCAAGTTTTATAAATCATATATCTCTACAGAGTGCAGCTGACAGCGATCTAACTATAATGGAACCTTGGTTATACAGTTCTCATGAATGGAATATGGGATTACACCATACAATACAAATTTTGAAGATGACAATCCGTTTTTTGATGTAAATATGACAAAGATGATAAGTCAGATAATATCCGAAAACTTGAAAATTCCGTCGTCCTGGAGCAGGCATCGAACCCGTGTCTCCCAGATAGCGTCCGGGTACGCTAACCACACCACCATTCAGAATGGCCAAGTCTTAAGTTTATGATTCATTTGAATATAACCATCACAGGGTTCGCTACTCGAAGCAACCGGCATTCATGTTTACAAATCTTGAGGTTAAAAATCTTATCCCGTGATTGCCCGGAGGAGCAGATATGGGAAACAGTTAGGACATTCAATGAAGAATTCACTCGCCTACTAATTTCACCATCCAAGTTATTCTCTCTGTCAAACATGCTTCCTAAATACACAAACTCATTCACCTGGTCAATCACTGTGCCATTTAGACTTATATTACATTCAGTACTACCAGTTCCTCTCTCAAAAACCATAACTTGAATTAACGGAAACAGGGTTCCCACTCAAAAGTAATAAAAAAATTCCCTGACTTTTCCAGGTTCTCTAGGTGGTTTTTGAAGTTTTCCAGAGTGGCATGTTGCAAAGAATTCTTACATTTCATTCCATTCCATTCATTTTTTTCACCAAAGCACAAACTTGTAAGCTCTTTACGTAATTTGTCTTTATAAAATTACCTGCTTTTCATTAATAACAACTAACTGTGCACATTATTTCCTGTACCAAAGTTCCGTGAACTTTTGTGAATACTACCCACACTGAATTTGTAAATACATTCCCATAGAAACAGGCCATATGTAAGAAAAAATCTGTCAGTTGAATAGTTTCAGTTTTTCTATAACACAATGCAGCTAAGCTTAATGATGGAATGGCTCTGTTCAAAGAAACATGTTTCAAGAAAACCAACAAACAAAGGACTTTGATTCATCATTTGGTTGGTTCTCTTGTGAAGTGTTTCTTCAAGCAGGAGCCACTGTGCCTAATTGTTCCATGTTATAACAACTGCCTGCAGAAATTGAACAAAAGCTTAATAAAACTGGCAATTTTAAAAATTCAATTTTTGCATCTTTTTTTAGAGATTAAAGGAAATACTTAATATAACTGAAAGTAAGGTCAACCAAATTCTAGGCAGGCAGTAATTGCAAGCAAAAGTTTGAAATCTTGAAAAATAAGTTTTTTTGGCAAAATTAAATATCCATTGATTTTTACAAAAAAAAGGGGGGGGGGGATAATTTTCCCTGAGTTTTCCCTGACTTTTACAAAAAAGGGCAATTTTCCCTGATTTTTGGAACCAATTTCAAATTCCCTGAGAATTCCAGGTTTTCCAGGTTGAGTGGGAACCCTGGAAAAAATAGTCTGGTGCCATAACAGTTAAGAATGAGGTTAACTTTGGTATATTTATTATTATCCAGTTACTAGTAATGTTACAGTACAAGAAAGTTAAGTGATTAGAAGAAGCAGTAGATGAAATTATTTTCCTGATTAGATTTTTCTAAATTTATTTAACAGAACTACTCTCTTACAATTATTGTGTGTTATAATTATACGGTACGTGATTAAGAAGTACATGTAGATTGCATATTGTGATTTTTTTTTTGCTTCAAACTTCGACGTAATAATTTTCGCTATGTCAGCTGGGGCGGGGGATCGGCGGGGGGGATCGGCGGGGAGGGGGTCGACCAGCCCATGGGTACACCACTGGATAAAATGTATTACGATTTGTAACACTTTTTTTTTTTTGCCACCAATGCAATCTAAAATAAATGATTAACGGATATCTTATACACCTGTAAAAGCAAACATTTTACAACAGCATTTAACATTTTGAAATTTTGTTTATATGTTCTTTACATTTATACATCCTTTAAGGCCATTCCCTGGAAAAACATGCAACCAAAGCTTCACTCCACCTCCAAAGTACTATCCATTGGCAAATACACTGAAGAGCAGTTGAATTAGAGATACCTGTCTAGTAACGTGTAGCACCACCTTTCGCCCTGATGACGGCGGCGATTCGTCTCGGCATAGACTCGACAAGACACCGGAAGTGCCGGGAAGCCATAAGGATCCACGACCACTGAACAAGCTCCCACAGTTCACGAAGATTTGACGGAGGGGGTCAGAGCCTCGAACATCTCTCTCGATGGCATCCCAGATGTGCTCAATGGGATTGAGCTCAGGTGACCTAGTTGGCCAAGGAAGCGAGGTTGCCTGAACTGATGAGTTGTCGGTAGAGTGTTCATCCAATCATTCCGATACAATTCGGGAGCGATGGCACAGTGCATTTGTCTTGTTGCTGATGAGGTCCCCAGTGGGATGTTGAAAACGCACAAACGGGAGCAAATGGTCGTCCAGGATATCCAGGTAACGTTGACCTGTGAGGGACGATGTCACATGTACCAGGGGTCCCATTTCTGTCCACGTAAACAGTCCCCAGACAAGAATGCCACCCCCACCAGCTTGAAGAGTACCCTGCTGGCAAGAAGGATCCATCGATTCAAGTGGTTTGCGCCGTACTCGTATCCTGCCATCTGCATGTACCAACGTGAATCTCGACTCATCAGTCCAGGAAACCTTTTTCCACATGCCTAGGGTCCAGTGGTGATGTTCCCGTGCCCATGCTAATCTTTGCACCCTGTGATGTGCGGTCAGCAGCGGTACCCTTGTGGGACGATGGCTTCTGTACCCCATAGCGAGGAGATGGTTCTGGATGGTGTGGCTGCTTACACGTTTTTGTGCACCAGCGTTAAATTGCAGAGTGATTTCTTGCACTGTGGCCCATCTATCCGCTGTTACAATGCGAGCTAGCCGACGATGACCCCGCTCATCCACATGCTGTTGTCCACGGCAGTTGGCCCTTGCAGGTATGGTTTTACCGGATTCGATGTACTCACGGTGCACCTGTGACACAGTGGCTCGTGAAAATCCCAGTGCCTGCATGATTTCCGAGATGGAGTGACCCATTCGTCGGACCCCGACAATTTGCCCACGATCAAATGCGCTTAGATCTTTTGTCTTACCCATACTGCATCCGACTCTTAACTGATTCCCGTCGCATCACTCCTTATATTGTCGGATCGCTGCATACGTCATGTCGTTTCCGTTTACAGGACTTATATTGTCGGGTCGCTGCGTACGTCATGTTGTTTTCACCCACAGTGCCAGATTTGCGTAACACCAGCTGTCTCTAATTCAATTGCTCTTCAGGGTAAATACCAGTACGTTCAAAAAGTTCCGGAACTTTTCATATTAAAAACGAATGAGTACAGATAATACCTGTTTATGCGGTGTTTCCTTTGAAGTAGTTACCCTGTGCAACTGTGCATTTTTGCCAGCGCTCATACAAAGATTTAAATGCAGATTGCAAGCCTTCTTTTGCTACATCCTCCAGTGCCTCCGTCGCAGCTCGTTGCACTTCTTCGAAACTTGCGAAGCGTCGCTCCTTAAGCAAATTCTTCGTCCGGGGAAAAATGAAAAAGTCACACGGGGCGAGATCAGGGGAATAAGTTGGTTGTGGAAGAATGGGAATGTGATGTTTGGACAGGTAATTGGACACCAGAAGGGTCTGTGAGACGGCGCATTATTGTGATGGAGCACCCACGAGTTCGTCTTCCAAAGATCGGGTCGCTTGTGTCTCGCTGATTCTCGGAGACGTTTCAGGATGTTGACATACTCTTCTTTGAAGGAATTCCTTGTGCACGACCCCGTTGCGACCGAAGAAAACTGTTAACAAGACCTTTCCTTTGGAGCGGTCAGCCTTAAACTTTTTTGGTCGTGGTGACGACGTTAATTTCCACACTTTTGACTGTCGGTTGGATTGGGGGTCATACAGAAAGCACCAAGTCTCATCGCCATTGATCAATCGATTCAAGAGATCGGGATCTGAATCCACTGCACCGATGTTATCCTCTCAAATTTGCATGCGCTCATTCATTTTTTCTTGTCTCAGGTTTTTGGGGACAATTTGCTGGCACACGTGACGCATGCCCAGTTTCTCTGTTAAAATGGCATGGCAACTTCCAACCGAGATGCCGACAACTTCTGCAATTGCTGCAACAGTTTTTTGACGATCACTTTTCACAATTTCTTTGACAATAGCAATTTGTTCATCCGCTGTTGATGTTGAAGGTCGTCCTGGCCTCTCATCATCCTCAATACTCTGTCACCCGTTTTCGAATCGTTGATGCCACTCGTAAACTCTAGTTCAACTGATTGTACTCTCACCGTATGCTGACTTAATCATTTGAAAAGTCTCGGTGAAAGATTTTCCGAGCAGAACACAAAATTTTACACTTGGACGCTGTTCAAAATTCGACATCGTTGTCCTCGCGACGGAGAGCCTCGAATGCCTGTAATCACAAACTATGCACATATGCTGTATGTGTTGGATCTGGATCAAACTGGTTCTGGCTGGTCGGTCACATGATGCTCTTCGCTTGCTCAGCGGGGAATGACGTAATTCGCTGACATTTGGCAAATATTAAAACGGTTCTGGAACTTTTTGAACCTACCAGTACACTTTCTCATGAAGTTCTGCCTTCTGCATAAGCTCTCACTGAAGGCCTTGTTCGATAACGCAGGGAGGCTGCTCAACATGTCACTTTGGGTGTTCTCTAGCATCAGAAAACCTAAATATTGGAGCCACAATTTTAGTCAAGGGAATATCCAGAAAGGCCAAACTTCAGATCTGATGAATAAGGTTCTTCTCGGGATATCTACCGCAGTTGAACTTTATGAATCAGTCATGCATGGCTAACTTTTTCAGCACATTGTCAATACTCTGAAGTGCCAAAAATCATGGGATAACAGCATGCAAGTTTTTAACTTGTGCTGTCGTCGTTTAAAGGCTTCGACACATGCCATGATTTTTATCAGTTCCGAGGTGTAATCTTGTGAGTCGGGCTGAACGACCGCCAGTAGGATTATGGGAGTTTGAACGAGGCATGGTAGCGGGAGCCAGACAGATGGGACATTCAATTTCCAAAGTTGTGTGAACATTCAACATTTCTCGATCCACAACATCACGTGTGTACTGAGAATACCTCTCATGGAAGTCATTATCACTCATCGTGGACAGCGCACTGGTCGACCACAGGTGCTGAATGCCTGACCAGCGGCATCTAACCAGGATTGCCCATGCTAACAGACAAGTGACACTGGCTCAAATAACATCCACATTCAATGCAGGAGGTACCAGAGACATCCATCAGGTCGGTGCAGTGTAATTTCGTGTCCATGCTAACAGACAAGTGACACTGGCTCAAGTAACATCCACATTCAATGCAGGAGGTACCAGAGACATCCATCAGGTCGGTGCAGTGTAATTTCGTGTCCATGCTAACAGACAAGTGACACTGGCTCAAATAACATCCACATTCAATGCAGGAGGTACCAGAGACATCCATCAGGTCGGTGCAGTGTAATTTCGTGTCCATGCTAACAGACAAGTGACACTGGCTCAAGTAACATCCACATTCAATGCAGGAGGTACCAGAGACATATCCATCACATCAGTGCAGTGTAATTTGGTGTCCATGCTAACAGACAAGTGACACTGGCTCAAGTAACATCCACATTAAATGCAGGAGGTACCAGAGACATATCCATCAGGTCAGTGCAGTGTAATTTGGTGTCCATGCTAACAGACAAGTGACACTGGCTCAAGTAACATCCACATTCAATGCAGGAGGTACCAGAGACATATCCATCACGTCAGTGCAGTGTAATTTGGTGTCCATGCTAACAGACAAGTGACACTGGCTCAAGTAACATCCACATTAAATGCAGGAGGTACCAGAGACATATCCATCACATCAGTGCAGTGTAATTTGGTGTCCATGCTAACAGACAAGTGACACTGGCTCAAGTAACATCCACATTCAATGCAGGAGGTACCAGAGACATATCCATCACGTCAGTGCAGTGTAATTTGGTGTCCATGCTAACAGACAAGTGACACTGGCTCAAGTAACATCCACATTCAATGCAGGAGGTACCAGAGACATCCATCAGGTCGGTGCAGTGTAATTTCGTGTCCATGCTAACAGACAAGTGACACTGGCTCAAGTAACATCCACATTAAATGCAGGAGGTACCAGAGACATCCATCAGGTCGGTGCAGTGTAATTTCGTGTCCATGCTAACAGACAAGTGACACTGGCTCAAGTAACATCCACATTAAATGCAGGAGGTACCAGAGACATCCATCAGGTCGGTGCAGTGTAATTTCGTGTCCATGCTAACAGACAAGTGACACTGGCTCAAGTAACATCCACATTCAATGCAGGAGGTACCAGAGACATCCATCAGGTCGGTGCAGTGTAATTTCGTGTCCATGCTAACAGACAAGTGACACTGGCTCAAGTAACATCCACATTAAATGCAGGAGGTACCAGAGACATCCATCAGGTCGGTGCAGTGTAATTTCGTGTCCATGCTAACAGACAAGTGACACTGGCTCAAATAACATCCACATTCAATGCAGGAGGTACCAGAGACATCCATCAGGTCGGTGCAGTGTAATTTCGTGTCCATGCTAACAGACAAGTGACACTGGCTCAAGTAACATCCACATTCAATGCAGGAGGTACCAGAGACATCCATCAGGTCGGTGCAGTGTAATTTCGTGTCCATGCTAACAGACAAGTGACACTGGCTCAAGTAACATCCACATTAAATGCAGGAGGTACCAGAGACATCCATCAGGTCGGTGCAGTGTAATTTCGTGTCCATGCTAACAGACAAGTGACACTGGCTCAAGTAACATCCACATTCAATGCAGGAGGTACCAGAGACATCCATCAGGTCGGTGCAGTGTAATTTCGTGTCCATGCTAACAGACAAGTGACACTGGCTCAAGTAACATCCACATTAAATGCAGGAGGTACCAGAGACATCCATCAGGTCGGTGCAGTGTAATTTCGTGTCCATGCTAACAGACAAGTGACACTGGCTCAAGTAACATCCACATTCAATGCAGGAGGTACCAGAGACATCCATCAGGTCGGTGCAGTGTAATTTCGTGTCCATGCTAACAGACAAGTGACACTGGCTCAAGTAACATCCACATTAAATGCAGGAGGTACCAGAGACATCCATCAGGTCGGTGCAGTGTAATTTCGTGTCCATGCTAACAGACAAGTGACACTGGCTCAAATAACATCCACATTCAATGCAGGAGGTACCAGAGACATCCATCAGGTCGGTGCAGTGTAATTTCGTGTCCATGCTAACAGACAAGTGACACTGGCTCAAGTAACATCCACATTCAATGCAGGAGGTACCAGAGACATCCATCAGGTCGGTGCAGTGTAATTTCGTGTCCATGCTAACAGACAAGTGACACTGGCTCAAGTAACATCCACATTAAATGCAGGAGGTACCAGAGACATCCATCAGGTCGGTGCAGTGTAATTTCGTGTCCATGCTAACAGACAAGTGACACTGGCTCAAATAACATCCACATTCAATGCAGGAGGTATAAGAGACATCCATCAGGTCGGTGCAGTGTAATTTCGTGTCCATGCTAACAGACAAGTGACACTGGCTCAAGTAACATCCACATTAAATGCAGGAGGTACCAGAGACATCCATCAGGTCGGTGCAGTGTAATTTCGTGTCCATGCTAACAGACAAGTGACACTGGCTCAAATAACATCCACATTCAATGCAGGAGGTACCAGAGACATCCATCAGGTCGGTGCAGTGTAATTTCGTGTCCATGCTAACAGACAAGTGACACTGGCTCAAATAACATCCACATTCAATGCAGGAGGTACCAGAGACATATCCATCACGTCAGTGCAGTGTAATTTGGTGTCCATGCTAACAGACAAGTGACACTGGCTCAAGTAACATCCACATTAAATGCAGGAGGTACCAGAGACATATCCATCACGTCAGTGCAGTGTAATTTGGTGTCCATGCTAACAGACAAGTGACACTGGCTCAAGTAACATCCACATTCAATGCAGGAGGTACCAGAGACATATCCATCACGTCAGTGCAGTGTAATTTGGTGTCTATGCTAACAGACAAGTGACACTGGCTCAAGTAACATCCACATTAAATGCAGGAGGTACCAGAGACATATCGACCAGGTCAGTGCAGTGTAATTTGGTGTCCATGCTAACAGACAAGTGACACTGGCTCAAGTAACATCCACATTAAATGCAGGAGGTACCAGAGACATATCCATCACGTCAGTGCAGTGTAATTTGGTGTCCATGCTAACAGACAAGTGACACTGGCTCAAATAACATCCACATTCAATGCAGGAGGTACCAGAGACATCCATCAGGTCGGTGCAGTGTAATTTCGTGTCCATGCTAACAGACAAGTGACACTGGCTCAAGTAACATCCACATTAAATGCAGGAGGTACCAGAGACATCCATCAGGTCGGTGCAGTGTAATTTCGTGTCCATGCTAACAGACAAGTGACACTGGCTCAAGTAACATCCACATTAAATGCAGGAGGTACCAGAGACATATCCATCACGTCAGTGCAGTGTAATTTGGTGTCCATGCTAACAGACAAGTGACACTGGCTCAAGTAACATCCACATTAAATGCAGGAGGTACCAGAGACATATCCATCAGGTCAGTGCAGTGTAATTTGGTGTCCATGCTAACAGACAAGTGACACTGGCTCAAGTAACATCCACATTAAATGCAGGAGGTACCAGAGACATATCCATCACGTCAGTGCAGTGTAATTTGGTGTCCATGCTAACAGACAAGTGACACTGGCTCAAGTAACATCCACATTAAATGCAGGAGGTACCAGAGACATATCCATCAGGTCAGTGCAGTGTAATTTGGTGTCCATGCTAACAGACAAGTGACACTGGCTCAAGTAACATCCACATTCAATGCAGGAGGTACCAGAGACATATCCATCACGTCAGTGCAGTGTAATTTGGTGTCCATGCTAACAGACAAGTGACACTGGCTCAAGTAACATCCACATTAAATGCAGGAGGTACCAGAGACATATCCATGAGGTCAGTGCAGTGTAATTTGGTGTCCATGCTAACAGACAAGTGACACTGGCTCAAGTAACATCCACATTCAATGCAGGAGGTACCAGAGACATATCCATCACGTCAGTGCAGTGTAATTTGGTGTCCATGCTAACAGACAAGTGACACTGGCTCAAGTAACATCCACATTCAATGCAGGAGGTACCAGAGACATATCCATCAGGTCAGTGCAGTGTAATTTGGTGTCCATGCTAACAGACAAGTGACACTGGCTCAAGTAACATCCACATTCAATGCAGGAGGTACCAGAGACATATACACCGGGTCAGTGCAGTGTAATTTGGTGTCCATGCTAACAGACAAGTGAAACTGGGTCAAATAACATCCACATTCAATGCAGGAGGTACCAGAGACATATCCATCGGGTCAGTGCAGTGTAATTTTGTGTCCATGCTAACAGACAAGTGACACTGGCTCAAATAACATCCACATTCAATGCAGGAGGTACCAGAGACATATCCATCACGTCAGTGCAGCGTAATTTAGTGTCCATGGGATATGGGAGCAGAAGACCCACCAGAGTGCTTTTGTTAACATCACAACATCGGACACAGTGCCTCACCTGGGCTCGTGAACGGGCGATTCCATGCCAAATCAACTAGTCACTCAACCTGCCCATTTCAGATTTCAATGAAACTTTTAGGGATCATTCTCCCTAGTGATATAAATGAGATTATATTTTCATATTTTTTTATCTCATTGGGTTTTCATGTAATGAATTTTTAAAATTTTGAAAAATCGTTGTTTTTTGGCTTGCATAAATTTTTTCAATCTTGAATTTCTCAAGTTCTATACGGCCTACAGAGTAGTTTGACCCCACATTTTAAACAGAATTTCATAAGTTTTAATTTGATGTGCAACTTGACTATGCTTGGTGAAAAAAAAAATTACATTTAAATTTGGGATAAAAGGCAATCGACACAGGACAGTGCAGCAATTGACTACGCAAATGAACGCTGGGGTAAAAGGCAATCGACACAGGACAGTGCAGCAATTGACTACACAAATGAACGCTGGGGTAAAAGGCAATCGACACAGGACAGTGCAGCAATTGACTGCGCAAATGAACGCTGGGGTAAAAGGCAATCGACACAGGACAGTGCAGCAATTGACTGCACAAATTAACGCTGGGGTAAAAGGCAATCGACACAGGACAGTGCAGCAATTGACTAAGCAAATGAACGCTGGGTTAAAAGGCAATCGACACAGGACAGTGCAGCAAATGACTGCGCAAATGAACGCTGGGGTAAAAGGCAATCGACACAGGACAGGGCAGCAATTGACTACGCAAATGAACGCTGGGGTAAAAGGCAATCAACACAGAACAACGCAGCAATTGACTACGCAAATGAACGCTGGGGTAAAAGGCAATCGACACAGGACAGTGCAGCAATTGACTGCACAAATTAACGCTGGGGTAAAAGGCAATCGACACAGGACAGTGCAGCAATTGACTAAGCAAATGAACGCTGGGTTAAAAGGCAATCGACACAGGACAGTGCAGCAAATGACTGCGCAAATGAACGCTGGGGTAAAAGGCAATCGACACAGGACAGGGCAGCAATTGACTACGCAAATGAACGCTGGGGTAAAAGGCAATCAACACAGAACAACGCAGCAATTGACTACGCAAATGAACGCTGGGGTAAAAGGCAATCGACACAGAACAACGCAGCAATTGACTACGCAAATGAACGCTGGGGTAAAAGGCAATCGACACAGAACAACGCAGCAATTGACTACGCAAATGAACGCTGGGGTAAAAGGCAATCGACACAGGACAGCGCAGCAATTGACTACGCAAATGAACGCTGGGGTAAAAGGCAATCGACACAGGACAGCGCAGCAATTGACTACGCAAATGAACACTAGGGTAAAAGGCAATCGACACAGGACAGTGCAGCAATTGACTATGCAAATGAACACTGGGGCACCCAGGTACGTGTCCCCGATAACAGCAGAATGAACCCTCTTATGCATGGGTCTCCAGAGTAGACACTACATCAAGACATCCATGTTAACCTGGGTCCATCGGCAACGACACCTACAATTCGCATGGGACTACCATCACTGGACAGTGGAAGAGTGGAAAACGGTTGCCTTCTCTGATGAATGGAGACGTCTACTGCACAAAAGTGATGGGCATTGGAGGATATGGCGTCAGACCCACGAGAACCAACACCTGGACCTGCTTGTCAGTCAAGCACAGGCCGGCGGTGGCAGTGTCCATGTCTGGGGGATGTTTTCCTGCAACCACAGGTACCATTGGATGGGTCCCTGAACACCAATGGCTAGCTGTCCATCCTCGCTGACCACATGCGTCCCTTCACGTCGGACGCTTACCCTGGTGTTGATGGTGTCTACCAACAGGACAATGCGCCCTGCCATGTCGCTAAGGGGATGCGTGCCTGGTTCCAGGAACACGACAGCAATGTCTCCATTCTCCCTTGGCAGGCGAAATCGCCCGACCTCAATCCCATGGAGCACTAGTGGGACTATTTGGATCGACAGATTCGATAGGCCAACCCAAAACCACGTTATCTGCAGGACCTCCATGCATTGCTGCAGTCCGAATGGGCACGTGTACCTCGGGCAACCTTCCAGGGTCTCGTTATGTTCATGCCATGCCGTCTCACCGCTGTCATCTGGGCCACGGGTGGTTATTCCCATTACAGGGTGCCCACTCTTTTTCAGGGAAAAAAAAATTCAAGGACATTCAAGGACCTTCAGGAAAAAATTCAAAGATGTATTTTTCAATGTCCTAAACTGCAATGAATATATATATATATATATATATATATATGTCGCACTGGCCGCTGCCTTGGCCAGGTACATTCCAGCTGCCGGAGACTGAGGGCCAAGATTTAAGTTGTGGAGTCATTTTACTCCAAATTATATGAAAGGGATGATACATGCACTCCAGACATCATGAAAGATACCAGTACCAGAGTTCCTCCAGTCCTTCCAGCAGAAGTTGCACATGCAATCAAGAACATGAAGCGGGGGAAAGCTCCAGGAGAAGATGGAATTACTGTAGACATCATACAAGAAGCAAGTGGAGAAATCGAAACAGTACTCGCCCAAATTTTCACTCGATGCCTTAATGAAGGAAAGATTCCTGAGGATTGGAACACCGCTACAATGATCCTGCTACATAAGAAAGGTGACATTGAGGATCTCGGAAACTACAGACCTATCAGCCTCCTATCAGTAGTTTATAAAATCTTCACTAAAGTTCTTTCACACCGCTTGAAGGTAACACTGGACATGGCTCAACCGAGAGAACAAGCTGGATTCAGGAGTGGCTACAGCACAATAGATCATATCCATGTGCTGAGAGAACTAATTGAAAGAGCGAGGGAATATGAACTTCCATTGTGCATGGCTTTTATCGATTATGAAAAAGCCTTTGATTCGGTGAAACCATCAGCAGTTACAATGGCTCTGAAAACCTGCGGTATTGAAGATGCATACATTAATATTATTAATAACATCTATGAAAATGCAAGTGCAAAGATTAGGCTGTTTGAAAATACAACACACATAAAAATTGGAAAGGGAGTGAGACAAGGTGACACCATATCTCCGAAGCTCTTTAATGCCACATTGGAGGGTGTTTTTCAGTCACTGAGCTGGGAAAACAAGGGGATAAAGATTAATGGAGATTATCTAACCCACCTTCGTTTTGCTGATGACGTAGTCATTTTTGCAACTAGCCCATCAGAGCTGCAGAGTATGTCCAGGAACTTGCTGACAAGAGTAAAGAAGTGGGATTAAAAATGAACTTTCAGAAGACAAAAGTGATGTTCAATGCTTTTACAAGAAATGAAGATTTATCGATTGATGGAGAAAAGCTGGAGATAACAGACACGTACGTTTATCTTGGACAGCAGATATCAAGTGAGGGTCACATTGATGAAGAAATTAATCGGCGTACAAAACTTGCCTGGAGAGCTTTTGGAAGAAACAGCATAATTTTCAAGAGCAATATGCCATTATGTCTTAAAAGAAAAGTGTTTGATCAATGCATCCTTCCAGTGCTTACATATGCTGCAGAGACGTGGACCTTAACTAAAAGAGACATACAAAGGCTGCAGACAACTCAAAGAAGCATGGAGAGGTGCATACTTGGTGTAACCAGGAGAGATAAGAAGAGGAACTCGTGGATCCGAAAAATGACAAGAGTGGAAGACATCATGATCAGAGTTAAATCCCTGAAATGGCAATGGGCTGGACATACTGCCAGAAGGACAGATCATCGATGGACAGCCGAAATTTTAGATTGGATTCCAAGGGACAGGAAAAGACCCAGAAGAAGACCACATGGGAGATGGGTGGATGAAATTCGAAAGTATGCAGGGGTGACATGGAGGAGACTGGCACAAGACAGATCGTTGTGGAGGAAACTTGGGGAGACCTTCGTCCAGCAGTGGATTGATAATGGTTGACAATGATGATGATGATATATATATATATCAAGAATTATGTGTGTTGTATTATGATACTCATTATTTTCATAAAACATCTATATGCATCGCATTAATTCTTTCTGTATGTTCAAAACTCCCAATTTCTCAAACACAAAATTATCATAACAATAAAACAATATTTATTTTAGAATTATGTACAGGTATGGTGTCTGAAAAATGTTTAAATTCCGTGGTGGGGGGGGGGGGGGCTGGTGAAATGCACCTATCAATAGCATCGAATGAACCCGCTTTGAAGCAGATAAAGAAGAAACAAGAAGGGGAAATCCTCGCCTTGCTGTAAGGAAAATGAAAGAAACGATACGATAGTTTACCCCGTCGCAGAACGAGTGCTCTGGGGTAGCAAACACTGAACTCCTCTCGCAGTTGATGGGGTGTGTGGGTGGGGTTTCGGGTGTCCAATCTTGACCTACTTAACTCCTTGACAGACCGCAGTGCACCCTTTCTCCCAGTGACGCAGCTGCTTTGAAGTTTACTTTTTCGACTTCCGATGTCAATGGGGGATTACAGAAAAAAGTGAAAATTAACAAAAGGGAAAAGATCGGAAATTCCGATCGAAATTTTTCGGCTGTGGGATTTTAAAATTCAAGGACTTTCCAGGCTAATTAAAAAAATTCAAGGACATTCCGGGCCTTGAATTTTTTTTTTTTGAAATTCAAGGATTTTTCCGGTTTTCAAGGACGCGTGGGCACCCTGCCATTATTAGATAGGTGGTCATATGATTCTGATATGACTGTGTAGACTCTAGTTATAAACTGGTGTGCAAAACTTAAGGACAAAGTGGGGGGCGGGGGAAATATCGCCATAAATAGCAACAGCACTCAAACACAAATCAACTTAGGACTGTGTCCGGGAACAGGAGCAACAGCACATGCATGATAATGGAGCATGATGTGAGAACAAAATGCACTCAAGCAGCCCAATAGCATTATTGAACGGAAGTCACTGTATCATGTGCATAAGGGTAACAAATGTCTGATTGTGTGATAGAGACAACAAAATGGCTCGTCGAGATCATCTTGATGATTTTACTTGTGCTTGAATAATTGGGAGGCTTGAAGAGGGCCAAACTATGATGAGTGTGGCCCAGGAATTCGGTATTGTCCATAGCATCATATCATGTGCGTGGTCAGTCTTCAAGATTACAGGTGTGCAAAAGACCGGTGGTAATCATCCACCAAAAGCAAACCCCAGTGAGAACCACTATCTGCTCGTTGAGGCCAAGAGGGATTGACACCAGACAGCAAGTAACCTTGCAAAACAACTGAACATGACAATAGGACACACAGCATCATGGTTTACAGTGGCCAGGTGACTGCACAAAGGTGGGACGTTTGCCTGCTGCCCTCAATGCTGTGTTCCATTAACAGCTGCTCATCGGAGACACCATTTACAGTGGTCTAGAAAACATAAGGACTGGACAGCAGAACAGTGGGGTATGGCACTCTTCACTGATGAGAGTAGATTTAGTCTCTCCAGTGATTCTGGACGTCAGCTAATCTGGTGTGAGGTAGGCACTCTGTTATCACCCCGAAAACATCAATGAAAGGGATGCATATGGTAGCTGGTGGACCTACCACACTTGAGAAGGACGGTCCACCACGGAATCGACCTGGACTTTCTAAACGGCGTATGAGAAATAGATCTCGGCTGAGTGAATGTAAGATTGGTGTATGGAATACTAGAGGTATAAATGGCAAGTTGAGTGAGGTGATTGAGGAGATGAATAAGTATAGACTGGATGTGCTGTGTGTAAGTGAAACCAAAAAGAAGGAAATTGGGGTAAAAGAAGTGAATAGCACGGTGAGTGTGTGGTCTGGAGTATTGGATAATATGAGAGGACAGGCTGGTGTAGGTGTGATTTTAAGTGAAAAGATGAAGAACAACTTGATTCACTATAGTTGCATATGTGAGAGAATTCTCTGGATTCGTTTGAAAGTGAAACTTCAGAGAATTGTAATTGTTGTAGTGTATGTTCCTTGTGACTCGGAACCTTCTGATAAGAAAGAAGAATTCTGGAATGAGCTAAAAGCTGTTTTGAGCCAGTTTGGTGCTAAAGAAAAAGTTATAATAGCAGGGGATTTCAATGCTAGAGTAGGTGTGCAGAATGCAATTTCTGACAATGTTCTGGGTAAGTTTAATAATCCTTGTGTGAATGATAAAGGTGAAAGATTAATTGAACTCTGCATTGAGAATGGTTAGTGTATCTAATACATTTTTCAACCACAAGTATATACACACATATACTTGGGAAAATCGTACTCTTGGTCAAAAGAGTGTGATAGATTTTGTTGTCTACAATCAGTGTTTGAAACACTTAGTTGTTGACACCCGTGTGATGAGAGGTGCGGATGTTGGTTCTGATCATTACTTGGTAGTGTCACGAGTGAAACTTAATGTTGGTTGGAGGAAAAGGAATAGGAAGAGACCCAGGATAGAAAGAATAAAGGTTGATAGGCTCCTTGAAGATCATCAGCGGTATTCTGACTTACTCAGAGAACGACTGAAGGATCTGAAGTCTGGTGAGAGGGATGTAGAAAAGAAGTGGGAATGTTTTAAGAACTGTATTGTCACTGCTGCTAAAGAGGTCTGTGGCACCACAATAGTGGGTAACAATAGAGGTGATGCTTGGTGGAACAGTGAGATTGATGAGGCAGTAAAGAGAAAGAAGGAAGCCTATTTGGGGATGTTGCAAGGTAGAGTCTCTGTGGATGAATATCGCTGTAAGAAGCGTGAAGCTGCTAAGCTGGTTCGCCACAGTAAGGCAAAACATAGGAAGGAGAAAGTGGAAAGGCATGAACTGGCTTTTTGGAAAGATAGAAAGTCCTTCTGGAAGTACATGAGACTCAGGAAAAATAGCGGAAACAAAGTTGTAAGTTGTGTGAAGAATGAGATTGGGGAAATGATATGGGAGCCCAATGAGTTAAGTGACAGATGGGGTGAATACTTCTGTGAGTTATTAGATCAGGAGAGCAAAAATGATTCTGAGACAGATGCACATGATGTCACAATGAGGGATGAAAGCTAAGGAGGAATCTCAAGAGAAGAATTGTGTAAAGCTCTAAAATCTCTTCAGAATGGTAAGGCTCCAGGAGTTGATGGCATAACTGCAGAGATGTTGAAGTATGGTGGTGACTCTATAATTGATTGGTTAACTGAAATTTGCCAGTTGTGCTGGGAGTTAGGAATGGTCCCTCGGGATTGGAAGGATGCTATTATTGTTCCCTTGTATAAGGGAAAAGGTGATCAGACTGAATGCAAGAACTATCGTGGTATTAGCCTACTGAGTGTGCCAGGGAAAGTGTTTGGTAAGGTTGTTATTGAAAAAGTACGGGGTCTTACATCATTGAAAGTGTGGGATGTTCAGAGTGGTTTTATGCCTGGTAAAGGCTGCACTAACCAGATTTTTGCATTACGCATGATGATTGAAAAGTATCTGGCTGTTGGGAAGAAAGTTTTTACTGCCTTCATAGATTTAGAGAAAGCTTACGACCGAGTGAATAGGACACTTTTGTGGAAGGTATTGAACGAATATGGTGTTACTGGGAAGCTACTTAATAGTGTAAAAGCCATGTATGCTGGTAGTAGAGCTTGTGTACGAGCGAATGGTGTTTTATCAAAATGGTTTTCCATTGGTGCAGGAGTTAGACAAGGTTGTGTAATGTCGCCATGGCTGTTTAATATATTTATGGACGCATGCATGCATGAGGCCAAAATAGATAATAGTGGTTTATGTCTTGGTGATATCCGTGTGTGCAGATTGCTGTATGCTGATGACACTGTCCTGTTGGCAGAGAGCAAAAGTGAGTTGCAGAGTATGTTGACTCGGATGCACGAAGTTTGCATGAAATTCAAACTGAGTATAAATAAGGGAAAACCCAAAGTTATGGTGTTTGAGAGAGGAATGGGTAGCACTGAATGTAATGTAAGTATAAATGGCACTGTGATTGACCAGGTGAGTGAGTTTGTGTATTTAGGAAGCATGTTTGACAGAGAGAACAAGTTGGATGGTGAAATCAGTAGGAGAGTGAATTCTTCTTTGAAAGTCATAGCTGCTCTGGGAGGTTTTCAAAGGAATGATGGGTTCTCTCGAGAGTCCCGCATGGCTGTGTATGAAACAGTTATGTTCCTACTCTGATGTATGGCAGTGAAACCTGGGTACTGCAGAAGAAACATAGGAGTCGTTTGTGTGCTGGAGAAATGCGTTACTTACGTGGGGTTTGTGGCAAGACACGATCTGATTGTGTGAGGAATGAAGATGTATTGCAGTTGTGTGATGTGAAGTAAAATGTTGTTAGCAAGGTGGAGACCAATATGCTTCGGTGGTTTGGCCATGTTGAAAGAATGAGTGATGAAATGCTTACTAAGAAAATATTTTCAGCCCAAGTGGCAGGAAGGAAAGGTAGAGGAAGGCCAAGGAAGACATGGGTGGATCAGATTCAGGAGTGTCTGCATGAGAAAAAGATTATGAGTATGAAGTATAAAAGATCTTGTGTACGGCGTGTAATGGATATCAGTGAAGCACGAGTTGTATGTCACGATCGCTGTAAATGGCGAAGTTTGATACGACAACAATAAGTAAAAATATCTGGAAGTTTGTATTTCTTTTTGGAGCCAACCTCTGAATCTCAGAGAACAGCTTAGTGATATGTATGTATGTATGTTCCTGTATGGGGAGGCATTCTGATTGATGGATGTCTGACGCTCCAGATACTGGAAGGAGGTACTGTAACCAGTGTGCACTACTGTAATCCTTCCACGGCGTGCTCATCTGTTCAGAGCTGCCATTGGCCCACAGTTCATGTTAACGAATGATAACGCCACACCCACTCAGACATGCCACCCTTCAAAATTTGAAAATTGGGAGATTTTTACAGCTCCACAAGATCACGGAGTGCTATCCTTTATAGACATTTTCCGAGCGTAGGAACAATTTTCCAGTAGTAGTAGTATTAGTACGCTAGAAGTTCTGGGGAATAAAAAGAAAATCAGCGCGGAAATCAACATCCCCTCCTCCTACTGAAATTCATTTTCAGGCATGTCGATTTCGCAAGATAATGAAAACGTAAAATGGCCTGCGTGTTGGTGTTTTACGAATAAAATAGCAGCCAACTGTTTTTCATTTTTTTCTTTAGGTGGTGCGCGAAGACGACAAAAAGGCATCGTACTAACATCGCTTCTTGTTATGACCACGTTGTTATCATACAACTGTTTATCATCACTTAGAATGTGCTCGTATCTGTTGAGGCGAGGGATTGAAAGACTGGAAGGAGAAGGCAGGGCAGCTCCCATCTGTCAATCAATTACTGGCCCTCCCCGGCATTCTAGTGCCAGAGCAGGTGATCTCTTTGCTGAAGGCGTCGTATGACAATTGGACTGGGAGAAAAAAATTTTTAAAGCAAATTTGTCAGAAGTTAGCGCTTAGACCACTGTCTCACCAGGCCGCTTCCTTTCTGCATATGGGAGGACAGGAAAAGTACGAAACCGATGACTGTAATGCTGCCTTGCATCGATGCAGAAAGAAAAAGATTTCACAGGCGGCTGGAAATCATGGTGGCTGATGGAATTCGACCATCCTAACGGCTAATCCTTGGTGAAAATCAGAAGAATTTGACATTCATCCGGAGGGCGGGAGAAAGGACTGAAAATCCGGAGTCTCCTGCCTAAATCCGGAGAGTTGGCACGTCTGCCCATTGTACCGTGGCTGTTGATGAGCTTGTGGAAAGTGAAGACATTCAGCGAATGGATTTCTCAGCACTTTCCATCGACCTAAATACTATAGAACACGTGTGGGATGCTCCGGGAGGATGTGTTGTGATACGTCAACCACCAGAAAGTGTCCAACACCTGAAGACTGCTGATGGAAGAATTGAAGATGTTACCACAAGAACTCATCAGCAACCCGGTGTGTGAAGAATGGGCAGATAGTGCAAATCATGCATCGACATTAGGGATGACCATATCCCTCACTGAGTGAGCACTTACTCTTCCCTTTGAATCATCTGGATGCATCGGTATCATGGCACCCAGAGCTATTAGACAGTTCTGAATTAAGTTCCACTACATCCTTAGACATCAGCAGGTGTGCCTGTGTTGTTTCCATCATTATTTCGCAAGTAATGGAGTTCCTATGACTTGAATTTCACATATTCAGGCCACTCCTGTGCAAAGCTACAGGTCAAAATCTGGCTTTGTGTGTCTTCAAATTTTAGATACAAGTGAGCAGAAGGACATTCAGTTTACTTTTTGTAAAGTTTTACTGACAGTTTAAATTGTGCCATTGATAGACCCCCCCCTCTGCATAATTTTTGAGAATCCTTATTTTGAAAGCAAGTAGGAAAACAATAGTGATGACAGTACATCTCAGGAATGAATTGATACATTCCAAGTACTGGATATATGATTAAGTAAGATTCTATTCTACAATCAAAGTGTACTTTTTTTCAAGAGAGAGAAGATATGGGAAAACAACACCTAATATGAGGTCCGATCAAAAAGTTCCGAGACTATGCTGATATACAACAAAGTACTTACGTTACTTAAGTCTGGTTATGATCTCCCTCAAACAATACACTGCTGCCAGCGTTTTTCCACTCTTGGAACGCTCCCTGGAAGTCCTGTTCGCGAATCGCGTCAAGCACAATCTGCGATTCGCGCTGGATCTCGTCCACAGTTTCAAAGCGGCGACCTTTGAGCTTCACCTTCATCTTCGGGAACAGAAAGAAGTTGCAGGGGGCCAAATCCGGCGAGTAAGGCGGGTGAGGAAGGGTAGTCATGCTGTTGTGGCTGCAAAACTGGCATGTTGCTAACACTCTGGGAGCTGCTGCATTGTCATGATGAAACAGGAAATCGCCCCTGCGCCACATTTCAGGTTGTTTGCGGCGAATGTCTGCAGAATATCGCAGTAAAAAAGGGCAGTGGCGGTCTCACCCTGGGGGACGAATTCACAGTGCACAACCCCACGAATGTCGAAGAACACGATGAGTATGATTTTGGTTGCACTTCGAACCTGCCGGCTCTTTAACGGTGACGACTGTTGTTTGGTCTCCGGGTCGTAACCGTAGGCCCAAGACTCATTCCCAGTGATGACCCACGACAGGAACATTGGTTCATTCACCACCTGCTGACAAAGATCTTGACAGAGTTCGACACGGAGCATCTTTTGTTTGGCGTTCAGAATCTTTGGCACAAACTTTTGTAGCAATGTGGTGCATGTTCAAAACCGACGTCTTCTATCTTGCACTGTTCCGTATGACACATTTTTTTTTTTTTTGATTGGACGTTTAACGACCACCGTGAGCAACTCAATGGGCTATAAGCAGTCGCCCGTCCCTAATGTAGGGTCACTGGTTCCAGAAAAGGGAGAGAGCCAGTGCCGTAAGACAAACACAACATCCATGCCTCACCGGGATTCGAACCCGGACCCCTTTCGAACGAATGATCAGAGGCCATTGCCTTAGTCCAATGCGCCACCGGGGCGGCTATGACACATTGAAGATGATAGCAACGTCTTGAATGGTTCTCCGACAATCCTCACGCACCAGTTCCCTAATTTTGTCCACATTTTCGAGGGTTTTGCTCGCGGATGGTCGCCCTGACCTCTCGTGATCTTCCAGTGCCGTTCTGCTGCTCTTGAAGAGCGAGTGCCACTCAAAACACCTCGCACGACTCATTGCTTCACTGCCACAAGCCTGCCGCAACATTTCACGTGTCTCCGTTCCCGATTTGCCGCAGAATTTGATGTTCGCTCGCTGCTCTAGTTTGCAGTCTATAATGAAATTGCAGCTCTGCGTCCTGCACGTGGTCACCAAATATCATGTAGCACAACTCCCGATGTTCACAGAATGACGCCACTCGGCACAACGACTCATGAAGTGCGTGTACTGCCATCTGTTGGCGCGCTATGTACCTAGTCTCGGAACTTTTTGATCGCACTACGTATTCAGATAGCATCTCCACAAGCAGGTCTGAAAATCTGACAATAAGAAAAACTATTTTCTGGTAAGTAGTTAAGAAAAAACAAGTCTTTTTTCAGCTTACTTTCATCATTCCTGATCTCACAAAAGATGAACCTTCGCAAAACCTACGAAAAAGAAAC
Organism: Macrothele yani; assembly: GCA_039090855.1. NCBI lineage: Eukaryota > Metazoa > Arthropoda > Arachnida > Araneae > Macrothelidae > Macrothele > Macrothele yani. Next base: position 26,420,633 of record CM077031.1, read on the forward strand.
AGGAAAAACATATAAATTTAATGAATGATATATGGAGGCATAACTTAAAAATACAAACAGCAAACAGTTTCAATCCTAAAAATTATAAGCACATGAAATCAAAGTATTAAAAGTAAGAGCAAAAAATGTTGGCCTCCTGAATGCATAATCATCACATTTTGCACACTGGTACTTTGATGGACACAAACTTCCCTTCAAATTTGATTTCACATATGATCTGGTGCAATGTTCTGATTTCTAAATTAAAGGGCCTAAAATATTTTAAGATCGGAAAACCCATTACTAGATCCACACACTCAATGAGAGTGAGATTTTTTTCCATGAGGTTACCTCAAACCCCTTTTCCTAAGGAGGGGGCTAGAAAATATGGAAAGTCAAGAAACAATTAGGTAAATTCTTTCATTCTCTCTCAACTTTATTTTCTCTCTGTTAATCTGTTTATTTCCATTTTATAAGTCAGGTGAAATTTGCATTTGCGATTTGTCAAAGTAAGCTAGCACTTAGGTGTTAATGGGTAAAATTACTGGTTAGGTTGTTAGGTAAGCAAGTGTTCAAGTGTTTGATGAATATTGGCTTCGTATCATGTTGTGCTTTTCTTTGCATTTTATTTTGTGTGCTTATTTTCATTATATTGTGTAGTGTTGGAAAGAATAACCAACCCGCTTGGCCAGCGTGGTGAGTTATGGCCAAACACCTCCAAAATGACTCTACAACTTAAATCTTGGCCCTCAGTCTCCGGCAGCTGGAATGTACCTGGCCAAGGCAGCGGCCAGTGCGACATGAAGGCAGAGGGTGCTAAGAATCCCCGGAGGACCGGACTAGGCTGCCATTTGATGCTGACCTTGGCTACGTATAATGGACGCTCCCTATCTTCTGATTCAAGGCTTCTTGAATTGGAAGAGGAACTACAAAGGATCAAGTGGGACATCATCGGGCTAAGTGAGGTAAGGAGAAAAGGTGAAGATCTCATTGAACTGAAAAGTGGACATCTCTTCTATTATCGTGGGACAGATACTGGCAGAACTAGTGGTGTTGGATTTATAATAAACAAGAAACTGAAGGATAAAGTGGTAGAAGTTGAAAGTTCCTCTGACAGAGCTGCACGACTCGTTATCCAACTCTCGAGAAGATACCAGGCTCAGATTATTCAAACTTATGCACCCACCACAAGTCATCCTGAAGAAGAAATTGAAGAATTTTATGAGGAAATTCATCATCTAAATAATAAAGGTAAGCAGCACTTGAAGATAATTATGGATTTCAATGCAAAAATAGGGCACTGGCAACAGAATGAAACTTCAGTAGGTAAATTCGGTCACGGCAACAGAAACCAGCGTGGAAATACTCTCGTTGAGTTTGCAGAGGCAGAAGGATTTTTCATCTTGAAACTCCTTTTTCAAGAAAAAGCCACACAGGAAATGGACATGGAGACATCCAATTGGGACGACAAGTGAAATTGATTTTATTATGTGTAACAAAAAATTCGTCATCGAAGACTGCAGTGTGCTGAACAAGTTCAACACAGGTAGTGACCATAGATTGGTGAGATGTAAGATGCACCTCAACACTAAACTGGAACGTGGCAAGCTCATAAGACAAACAAAATGTATTGACATAACCAACCTTAAAAAACACCATAATACTTTCAAGTTGGAACTGAAGAACAGATTCTCTGCTTTAGAAGGCCTAACATCGGAAGAAGTGGATATTTCTGAAGTTAACAGAAAAGTAACCAAAGCTCTTATGGAAACAGCAACAAAATTAGCTGGGTCTAAGAACAAGTTGCATGTGAACAAATTATCAGGAAAAACCAAAATGTTGATGCAAAAAGAAGAGAGATGAGGACAACTAAAGAAGATGTGACTTCCAAAGTGGAATATATAGAGCTATGCAAGACAGCACGAAAAAGTATCACTGAAGACGTAAGGAAATTCAACTGTGAGCTAGTGAGGAAAGCAATTGAAAACAACCAAAGCCTAAAGATAGCAAACGGACATCTCAGTAAGGGAAGAAAACATATTATGGCTCTGAGAAAAGAAGATGGTTCTATAACAAGAAATAGAGGCGAAATTTTGACAAGAGTGAAAGATTTCTACTCCAAATTATATGAAAGGGATGATACATGTACTCCAGACATCATGAAAGGTACCAGAGTTCTTCCAGTCCTCCCAGCAGAAGTTGCTCATGCAATCAAGAACATGAAGCAGGGAAAGCTCCAGGAGAAGATGGAATTACTGTAGACATCATACAAGAAGCAAGTGGAGAAATTGAAACAGTACTCGCCCAAATTTTCACTCGATGCCTTAATGAAGGGAAGATTCCTGAGGATTGGAACAATGCTAGAATGATCCTGCTACATAAAAAAGGTGACATTGAGGATCTCAGTAACTACAGACCTATCAGCCTCCTATCAGTGGTTTATAAAATCTTCACCAAAGTTCTTTCACACCGCTTGAAGGTAACACTGGACATGGCTCAACCGAGAGAACAAGCTGGATTCAGGAGTGGCTACAGCACAATAGATCATATCCACGTACTGAGAGAACTGATTGAAAGAGCGAGGGAATATGAACTTCCATTGTGTATGGCTTTTATCGATTATGAAAAAGCCTTTGATTCGGTGAAACCATCAGCAGTTACAACGGCTCTGAAATCCTGCGGTATTGAAGATGCATACATTAATATTATTAATAACATCTATGAAAATGCAAGTGCAAAGATTCGGCTGTTTGAAAATACAACACACATAAAAATTGGAAAGGGAGTGAGACAAGGTGACACCATATCTCCGAAGCTCTTTAATGCCACATTGGAAAATGTCTTTCAATCACTGAACTGGGAAAACAAAGGGATAAAGATTAATGGAGATTATCTAACCCACCTTCGTTTTGCTGATGACGTAGTCATTTTTGCAACTACCCCATCAGAACTGCAGAGTATGATCCAGGAACTTGCTGACAAGAGTAAAGAAGTGGGATTAAAAATGAACTTTCAGAAGACAAAAGTGATGTTCAATGCTTTTACAAGAAATGAAGATTTATCGATTGATGGAGAAAAGCTGGAGATAACAGATACGTATGTTTATCTTGGACAGCAGATATCAAGTGAGGGTCACATTGATGAAGAAATTAATCGGCGTACAAAACTTGCCTGGAGAGCTTTTGGAAGAAACAGCATAATTTTCAAGAGCAATATGCCATTATGTCTTAAAAGAAAAGTGTTTGATCAATGCATCCTTCCAGTGCTTACGTATGGTGCAGAGACGTGGACCTTAACTAAAAGAGACATACAAAGGCTGCAGACAACTCAAAGGAGCCTGGAGAGGTGCATGCTTGGTGTAACCAGGAGAGATAAGAAGAGAAACTCGTGGATCCGAAAAATGACAAGAGTGGAAGACATCATGATCAGAGTTAAATCCCTGAAATGGCAATGGGCTGGACATACTGCCAGAAGGACAGACCATAGATGGACAGCCGAAATTTTAGATTGGATTCCAAGGGACAGGAAAAGACCCAGAAAAAGACCACATGGGAGATGGGTGGATGAAATTCGAAAATATGAGGGAGTGACATGGAGGAGACTGGCACAAGACAGACCGTTGTGGAGGAAACTTGGGGAGACCTTCGTCCAGCAGTGGATTGATAATGGTTGACAATGATGATGATGATGATGATGATGATGAAATGAATTAGTTAATGCCTAAGATTGTAATTCTGCATATCATATACAATGAAGAGCAATTGAATTAGAGATACCTGTCTAGTAACGTGTAGCACCACCTTTCGCACTGATGACGGCAGCGATTCGTCTCGGCATGGACTTGACAAGAGACTGGAAGCGTTGGGAAGCCGTACCGATCCACGACCCCTGAACAAGCTCCCACAGTTCACGAAGATTTGATGGAGGGGGGTCAGAGCCTCGAACATCTCTCTCGATGGCATCCCAGATGTGCTCGATGGGATTGACGTCAGGTGACATAGCTGGCCAAGGAAACGAGGTCACGTCGGTGGAGTGTTCATCCAACCATTCGGATACAATTCAGGAGCCATGACACGGTGCATTCTCTTGTTGCAGGATGAGGTCCCCAGTGGGATGTTGAAGACGCACAAATGGGAGCAAATGGTCGTCCAGGATATCCCAGTAACGTTGACCTGTGAAGAACGATGTCACATGTACCAGGGGTCCCATTTCAGTCCACGTAAACAGTCCCCAGACGAGAATGCCACCCCCACCAGCTTGAAGAGTACCCTGCTGACAAGAAGGATCCATCGCTTCATGTGGTTTGCACCGTACTCGTATCCTGCCATCCGCATGTACCAACGTGAATCTCAACTCATCAGTCCAAGCAACATTTTCCCACATGTCTAGGGTCCAGTGGCGATGTTCCCGCACCCATGCTAATCTTTGCACCCGTGATGTGCGGTCAGCAGCGGTACCCTTGTGGGACGATGGCTTCTGTACCCCATAGCGAGGAGATGATTCTGGATGGTGTGGCTGCTTACACGTTTTTGTGCACCAGCGTTAAATTGGCGAGTGATTTCTTGCACAGTGGCCCGTCTATCCGCTGTTACAATGCGAGCTAGCGGACGATGACCCCGCTCATCCACACGCTGTTGTCCACGGCAGTTGGGCCTTGCAGGGATGGTTTTACCGGATTCGATGTACTCACGGTGCACCCGTGACACAGTGGCTCGTGAAAATCCCAGTGCCTGCACGACTTCCGAGATGGAGTGACCCATTCGTCGGGCCGCAGCAATTTACCCACGATCAAATGCGCTTAGATCCTTTGTCTTACCCATGCTGTGTCCGACTCTTACTGATTCCTGTCGCATCACTCCTTATATTGTCGGATCGCTGCATACGTCATGTCGTTTCCGTTTACAGGGCCACACACAGCGCCACATTTGCATAATGCCAGCTGTCTCTAATTCAATTGCTCTTCAGTGTATAGTGGTAAAGTAGATGTAATTTTATCGCCAATTACGACAATCAAAATGTCAAGAAAAAAAAATCCTACACGCGAAGTGCAGAAATACCTATTATGACATTGTGATCACCTTGTTTTTTGGTGGCTCTTCAAACAACAACTTCGGCAGAGAAATTCAAAAAGGGGAGAAAAGGAAGGAAGAAAAATGAGAAAGGAAAAACTGGGGACCACCTAATTGCAAATGTGAACTTTTTTGTCTGGATGGAAAAAGGAATGACGTAAAATTTTAAATTCAGTTAATGATGCTAAATTTTCAATTGATTTCGACGAATTAAAGAAATCTTGGAATATCGCAGAATAATGCTCAATGTTCCTGAATACTCCATGAAAACAGAACGTGGGTAATTGTTTTCATTCATATAATATTTTTTACCTTAATTTTATAATATCAGGTTGCATTCAACAATATAGGCCCTATGTTAGACAAAGAGGGAATGTTTCCCGCAAGCACTATAACATTCATATAACGTGAGAAACAGTACACAATATATCAACTATATACAGTTGACAAATATGTACAATAATGATTATAACCAACCAAGTAATAAAGTTCAACACTAAAATGTGTTTGAAGAACTGATTGTTCAAATTCAGTGGTTCAAAAAAAAAAAAAAAAAAAAAAAAAGTGGGAGGGGGGTAATCAAAATGGGAGGATAAAAACGAATGTAAATGTATATGTGGAGTTAATGGTCTGGCCAGAACCAACTATTTTATATAATGTCAGTGTGTGTTACTGTTTGTAGAGTTGTCTTAGTTCTGTCAGGGATTGCCTAATATGTAGTGGGGAGTAAATTTTTTTGTTTTTGGGAGCAACTTAATTTTTGTATGTGATGAACTGGAAGTAGCTTAAAATTTAAGTGAGTTGGTTATTATAAATGCCTTTTTTAGGGAATTATTTTTTGTTTTTGGCTCAGTAAGGGGAGTTTACTTTTCCGATGTCCTAGTTGTCTTATCTGTAATTTGACTAGTAAGGATTTTTTTTTTATCAATCACAGTAGGAGTCTTTGCAGTAACTATAGACAGTTGTTAGAGTTGTAAGAAAAATCAGAAAAATACTTTTCCAGGTTGTACAAACATTTTAGTGTCAAAAACCACTTACCTGCGTGTTATATAAACAAAAACCTATACAAATTTTGAAGATGACAATCCGATTTTGGTGTAAATGTGACAAGGATGGTAAGTCAGATAATATCTGAAAACTTGAAAATTTTCATCGTCCTGGAGCGGGACTCGAACCCGCATCTCCCAGAAAGTGCCCGGGTATGCTAACCACTACACCACTCAGAACGACCAAGTTTCCGATCAATTTGAACATAACCATCACAGGAGTCGCTAGTCGAAGCAACCGGCATTCATGCTTAGCGAATCTGGAGGTTAAGAATCTTATCCCGTGTTTGCCCGGAGAAGCAGATAAATCATGAAAGAAATACAGGATTACGACATATAATACAAATTTTGAAGATGACAATCCGATTTTTGGCGTAAATGTGACAAGGATGGTAAGTCAGATAATATACGAAAACTTGAAAATTTTTCATCGTCCTGGAGCGGGACTCGAACCCGCTTCTCCCAGAAATGATGGTTATGTTCAAATTGATCGGAAACTTGAAACTTGGTCGTTCTGGGTGGTGTACTGGTTAGCATACCTGGGCGCTATCTGGGAGACGCGGGTTCGAGTCCCGCTCCAGGATGATGAAAAATTTTCAAGTTTTCGGATATTATCTGACTTACCATCCTTGTCACATTTACACCGAAAATCGGATTGTCATCTTCAAAATTTGTATTATATGGCGTAATCCCGTATTTCTTTCATGACAAAAACCTATAGTTTGTAAAGCAGGCCTTTTAAAATTTAACTAATCTCACCTGCATCTCTCACTTCAAAAATCCCACAGGTGGAAGAGAAAAGCTTGGTTGTAGACCATACAATTTGTTCTTTTGAGTGAGGAAAGATTTAGGGCTCTTCGACATTAGGACTATGCATTAGTAAGCTATCAACAAATTCAGTTCCTATTTTTCCTTAATTTGGTTTCTTACAAAGAAAAAAAAATTCTAAACAAGAAATAGCACTGAAAACTTCCACATTCATTTGTTGGAGAGCATAAAATAAGATCTCTTTAACCTGGATAGCATGTCTCAAGCAAATCACTTGCACTTGTTCATGTTTCTCGCTAGTTGGTGTAGTGAAATCACCTCCCATTTACTGGGAGTCTTAGGATAGAACTTGGATTGTTGTTCATTGTGGGTTGGGAAACAACATACAGTAGCTTAAGATCTTTAAGTTGTTGTTTTTTTTACTTGTTTTTTTTTTTTTTTTTTTGTTTTGCTCTGATAAAAGCTAATATCAGTGCTTTAAATTTTCTTCTGGCACTTCGTCAGTTGTCCACCTTGGACAGATCACCGGCCATCTTTTTTAAAGGAGCATCGTAAAAAAAAAAAAAAAAATGCAAAAGAATCAAGAAATGAATTTTTTTTATCGAGTGGTCAGAAGTTTTTTCCCCCGGACATATCACATACAGGTATGAAAGTGAGCAGTGATAGAAAAAGCTGAACTTCAAGCGTTCGCGCGCCGCTGGGGTAGTAAAGTGTTGAATCTTGCATTTCACTCTCAAATGTATACAACCATGACATTTAGGTATTGGTCACAAGCCTGTCAACTAAATAGATTTAATGTATGTATTTTGTTTCAAGAAAATTAAATATGTAGTACAATATAATGTAAGGGGAAAAATTGCTGATGAGATCATATGCATAGAAAATCACTCACCTTAAGTACAGAACGGCGTCTTTAATCAAATCAGGAAATTAATCAAATGTCTTTATGTTGTATGGAAATGAAATCTTGAAGGTTTGAAAAACTTCAGACATGCTTGTTGATAAGTAATAAAAGTTTGATGAAGAATAAATGTTCATTCTTGATTTGACACAAAATTATTAATGAAGAAATATGAAAATGCTTGCGAAAACGTTAGACATTTTGTAGATAAATAACAAACGTCATTCACAACTAATAAAATTTCATTTTCTTAAGTTGTTTCCGTCTAACAATTTGTTCTAACCTTTTATGAATTAGCCGGCTAGAGTTTTTTTTCTCTTGAACCTATTCATTTTATTTTAATTTGCTGCGTAAGTTATTAGAGATATTTAGCTCTTTTCATCTTCTTTTGATTTATTCCTCCTTATCTTGTAATTCTTTCTTATATTATGAATATGATGATTTCATATTTTGGCATAAATTTCTATTTACAGGGTCAAGAAAATAATCGTTTTTCTTAAAAATTCCAAGGTTGACTTACATGTGTATACTGATTCAGTAGCTTATATTTCATGGTTTGAACAGATGAAAATGTTTCAGTTTTCATGCTGCTGGATTCTTTATTAAGTACATCCCCTATCATACTAAAGGAATTTTCCACTTCAGAACCAGGAAAACAACTCAATAATGCCTTCATTATTTTTCAGAGGGCACTGAATTTGTTTAACTTAAAAAGTGCATGTTTTGGGATTTGCTGAAATGTATTTATGTAAATATTAAACTGGAGCACATCACTGCAACCAAAGTATAAAATTACTGACATTTAACAACAACACAGGGTAGAGGGAACGTCGCGTGAGCGGGAATTACGATTGCCGGCGAAATCTTCGCTCCGTCCGACTTCCGTTTTCGGACATTTTCCCTCCGTTTTTCAGGCTAAAATACAAATATTTATGCATTAAAATGAAACTTAATAACAATACTGGTCAGAAGAAACATCGCGAGAAAAATAAATTAGGATTATGGGAAAAAATCTTAACTCCGTTTAACTTCCGTTTTCGAAAGTTTTGAAAGATGAAATACCGTCCCTAGATGGAAAAGACCCTTCCCTTCCCCGCAAAAAAAACAGCTTCTTTTCAGTTTTCCATCGATCTCAAGTATGATCCAAATGATGACAGAAAAAGCGGAATTCCGCGAATCCACGAAATAATATCATGTATGAGTAAGAAGTAACTAATAAATGGAAAAACACGAATTTTACGGAAAATGAAAGTGAAAAATCAATACTGTGTTGCTCACTCTGCTGTGAAACAATTTTATGGGACACGCAAATGGCGCGGATTCCACCACGGGCGGATTAAATACTGATCTAGAAATTGAATTTCGTTTACTAAAAGGGAGAAAATAATTGCTCTCTAATGATTAGTTTAAAAGAAGTATGTATTAGAAATAGGGTAACATGCATTTCATCAGAAAAAATTCTTAAAAAAAACAAACGAAGTCGCTCCTTTTCACTATTACCGAAGATATTAAAAACAAGGAATATGACAAGAAAACATCAAAAATAAAAATATAATCAGGCAGACAGAGAGAGAGAGAGAGAGAGAGAGAGAGAGAGAGAGAGAGAGAGAGAGAGAGAGAGAGGGGGGGGGGGGGGGACTTGCCCGAAAAAATTTAATATGAGGAAACGGAAAACGACGTGACATTCTCAACACCCAAGAAACATTCCCGAAAATATTTAATAAGTGTTAGAATCTTGAAAACACAAAAATAAACTTTACACAGATGTTTAATAACGTTATTTCACTGAGATTTTCGATTTCCGTTGCGTACTCGATGTTTTCCGTCGTCCGTAGTGGATCGACGATTTCCATAGCATACTCTATGTTTTCCGTCGTCCGTAGCGGATCGACGATTTCCATAGCATACTCGATGTTTTCCGTCGATGATTTCCATAGTAACTAAGTAAAATTCCTAGTACTTGGAGTCGCTGAATCATTTTTCCCACCACGTGGACTAAACTCTGCGTCTAGCGGAAGATTGCGAACGGAGAATTTACTGTACCGAAGTTCCGACGATGACGACGGGGCACAGAGGTTCTGGCGGCCAATGGCACAAAACCTGCCTTTTGTAGCAAGATGGTGCAATACTTTTGTTTTGGCACACTTTGGCGCAGAAGTTCTATCCCTGGGAGAGGTAACGTCATTCCCAGCCGTAACCATCCCGTCGTTCGAAGTCATTAAGATTTTGCTTTCCGCAAGAGCGAGGAATATCACCCCCCCCCCCCCCCCATAAAATGTTTTATTGCATTTTTGGAATAATATCGGTAACACCAAAAATGGAACAAAAAAGGCGGATATCCGCGTAAGTCTTTCATGCCTGCACATAGCAATTAACCCCACCCCTTTTCTTTCAATCAGATAAACTGTTACAACACTTAAAGTAAAGTGCGAAACAAATAGTCATCATTGTCAACCATTATCAATCCACTGCTGGACGAAGGTCTCCCCAAGTTTCCTCCACAATGGTCTGTCTTGTGCCAGTCTCCTTCATATCACTGAATATCACCCCCCCCCCCATAAAATGTTTTATCGCATTTTTGAAATAATATCGGTAACACCAAAAACTGAACAAAAAGGCGGATTTCCGCGTAAGTCTTTCATGCCTGCACATAGCAATTAACCCCACCCCTATTCTTTCAATCAGATATACTGTTACAACACTTAAAAGTAAAGTGTGAAATAAAAATAATAATCATTGTCAACCATTGTCAATCCACTGCTGGACGAAGGTCTCCCCAAGTTTCCTCCACAATGGTCTGTCTTGAGCCAGTCTCCTCCATGTCACTCCCGCATACTTTCGAATTTCATCCACCCATCTCCCATGTGGTCTTCTTCTGGGACTTTTCCTGTCCCTTGGAATCCAATCTAATATTTCGTTTGTCCATCGATGGTAATATCATATGTTTTATTCATTCATTAATTCATACCACCACGTAAATAATGGACTTTATATGCAACAGGGGTTGCAGTCTACTGATTTTACATACCACATTTTTCAGCACATAATCCGTGGATTATTTGTTTCTAAAAGTTTAAATTCTAGCCACTGTGGATTATACGACGGTGCGGATAATACAGAGCCCCCCCCCCCACCCCGTAAACTTAAAAAACGAAGCCATTTTGCTCTTCACAAGAATGCTGTGTGTTCGACGCTAATGCACAGTGTCACTGTCAACATATCACGCCCTTGGCTTTGACAAAAACCTCTGTATGTATGTTTGTGTAGACATTTCCTCTCTGCAGATTGCTGCTTTGTAAAAGTTAGGGGACAAAACATTGCCTGCAGCAAAGTGCAATGACTTTGAATAGATGAGTGCCATGTCCATTCCATGCCGCTCTTACATGTGACGCCCGTAACTTCACTCCTCCCCCACCCTTCTTCCCGAGGTTCCAACCCCACTCCCACTTGTTTATTTTTCTCTACTTCAAAGAGAAAGCCTCTGGCACTAGAGCTCCAAGACTGAAGGGGAGAACTTCCACACCATCACAAATTATTTACGGTCTGAAATCCAGCATTTCAGTTGTTGATGTAATTTAAGCATTACTCAGAGTTACAGCCTGATTGCCACAGAAATTAAAAATATATATCGCAACCGTATGAAAGTTGTGGGGTATTGTAAGAGTAAATTTCTTAAATTTTCAAAAAATCTCAGTGATTTTATATTTTGTTAAACTCATTAAATGGAAAGAAAGTACATATATACAGTAAGACCTTGAAAATGCAGCATCGACGAGACCGGACGAGTCTCCGATTTATGAAAATTCTGGATTTCTGAAGCTATCCAAAAACTGCATAATGGGCATTACTTAAAACACGTACTTACACGTAACAGGTCACTTTAAAGAAAATTTGTGCATCTATGCCTTATAAATATGCAGAGGTCGCGCTGCCGATCGCATCCTTCACAATTTGCGAAAAAAAAGTTTTGGCAAAAATATTGCCAATTACTTTTTTGTATTATTTATTATAAAACTCTGTTGTGGATTATGCATCTGTGTTTTAACCTTTACTATGAATTTTGTCTTTGGACTATATGGCGACTTTTTTTCCGCATGCTGAATTTTACCATCTGGGGATTATATGCCGAAAAATATGGTAACTTTTTCTAAACAAATGTCAGTCAGCTCCACCTTCTCACAGTGCACCTTTTTTTACTGAAGGAACTCTAACAGGACCAACCAACAACAGTATAACTATACCACTGTGATTAGAAGGAATGACTGCTAAACTCCAGGGCCAAAATGACACCTTCAAATTTTGAAGATGACAATCCGACTTTTGGTGTAAATGTGACAAGGATGGTAAGTCAGATAATATCTGAAAACTTGAAAATTTCATCGTCACCTGGAGCGGGACTTGAACCCGCGTCTCCCAGATAGCGCCCAGGATTGTCATCTTCAAAATTTTTATTATATGGTGTAATCCTGTATTTCTTTCATAATTTATCTGCTTCTCCGGGCAATCACAGGATAGGATTCTTAACCTCCAGATTCGCTAAACATGAATGCCGGTTGCTTCGACTAGTGAATTTTGTGATGGTTGTATTCAAATTAGTCGGAGGCTTGAGACTTGGTCGTTTTGGGTGGTGTAGTGGTTACCATACCCAGGCGCTATCTGGGAGACGCGGGTTTGGGTCCCGCTCCAAGACGATGAAATTTTAAAGTTTTCGATATTATCTGACTTACCATCCTTGTCACATTTACACCAAAAATCGGATTGTCATCTACAAAATTTGTATTATATGGTGCAATCCCGTATTTCTTTCATGATGACACCTTCATTTGTTTGTTTGTTCGGAGGTCTAACAACCACCATGAGCAACACAGTGGGCTATTAACAGCTGCCCGTCCCTAATCAAGATTCGCACTCTTCCAAGCAAAATAAATTCAAGCACTTTTCAAGGATTTTTTAAAACCAAATTATCATATCTATGGAGCTGTCATTCGGTCAGAAGGTAGGTATTTTAGCAAATTCAAACTATCAAACTTAGCTGGGACGGGCACACCTTCAATGACTGCCTGTTAGACTTCCCCAGTTTATTTTATTAACTTGGAATTGCCTTTCTGTTTTGGCATTTTTTGAAATCATTTTATTTGTGGAATATTTTGAAAAGGCACATTCTTTTCATATTCATCCTCTGGCAAGAACACGTCCCTAACCCAGTCAAGAGAAGCCCATCACGATTTTTGAATACATCATACATCATTCCACTTATTTTATACCCATGGCTGATGTTTTACTTTGTAGTGATGTCATAGCCAAGGTACCAGCTGCCTACGTGTCCCTAATCCCAGTCAACAGAAGCCCATCACGATTCAAGAATATATAAGTAGACATGTCGATATTACTTGTTGTAATATCGACATGCCTACTTATATACCAAACCCATGGAGACGGTTGGTGACTTCCTCTTCTATCGAGAGTGAAAACTAGAACTACCTTTGACTTGTTTAATTATTTTTTGAACATTAGTGTTTGTGTTCTAATGTTGGCAACACAGGAGGGTAAAAGAGACATGTGATGGGAATACTTTGTGGCTGTATATATATGAGATGGCTCCTCATGCTTTGTGGCACTTGGGCCTGATGATGGGGACATGGGAGCCCTGAAAGTACTTGCCTTTGTATTTTAAAATAGTGTTTCTAATTGTAAATAAATGTGTTTTAATTTGCAGTTGGAGATGCGGTTTGTGTTGATCGTACGTGAGACAGCACATATCTAGTAATTGCATAGTATTTTTTTAAAACGCTTGATGCCTCGGCGGAAACCTCGGTGTTTCTTCAATGTATCGGCTTCTGTAACATTGAAGATAAGAACTCGATTTTTGACGATGAAACATCGAATAAAACAGAGAAAAGAATTGCTAATTCACATAGGAAGATCATATTCTCTTCCTCTTTAAAAGAAAGCAACAAAGGGATTCATTTACTTCATGTAGAAAATATTCTTTTGCAGTTTCAAACATCAACTATCACTTGCAAAACATCGGTGTTTTTTGTGCATCCCTATTCAGTTTAATATAGACTCTACTACGCAGGATTCCTGGAAGCGTCCGGTGTTTCCAATTATGAGGAGAGGGGGCATGATGGGGAGGTGCTGATTGTTCACTTTGCAGAGGATTGGGTGAGTGACTTTTTATTTTATTTTTCATATTATTATAGTTATTTCTTTTACTCCAGCACTTAAAAATTTCGACTTTTGATGACTTTCCTGGTTTGATACAACCAGTAGTATTATTGAATTACTATACACATGCTGTCTAAATGTACGATTAACACAAACCATGTCTCCAACTGCAAATTAAAATACATTTATTTACAATTAAAAACACTATTTACAATAAAAAGGCAAGTACTTTCAGGGATCTCTTGTCCCCATCATCAGGTCTAAGTGTCATGAATCATGAGGAGCTATCCCATATATATATACATCACAAAGTATCCCCCATCACACGTCTTATTTACATTCCTGTGTTGCCAACTTTACAAACATAAACTGTAATGTTTAAAAAAAAATAATAATAATTATACAAAACTTGCCAAGAAGTACTTGCCTTTTTATTGTAAATAGTGTTTTTAATTGTAAATAAATGTATTTTAATTTGCAGTTGGAGACACGGTTTGTGTTAATCGTACGTTTAGACAGCATGTGTATAGTAATTCAACAGTTTTCGTGCGAAATTTATCATTGGTATCAGTAGTATTATTTTGGAGATTTCAGAGAAAATAATTGTAGAGTTGTATAAAAAAACTGTACTTGTGTATACAATCATCAAAACAGAACACTTAACTGCAAACCCTGAAAGTGTGAAACATGGTTAGCAATAGGATACGAATAAATTAAAATAAAAAATAACCAAAAAATATAACAATAATTACTGTTACAATAATAATCATAGAGGGTTAAAATTGCTTTAAACACAAAAATAGGGCAAATTTCACAAAAAATATTATAAGCAGAATTTCACAAAACTGGGTATTATCTTTAAAAAACTGGATTGACCCCTGCTAATATGCCAATACAAAACAATTAGGAGTCATTTACAAAAATGTTGATAGTTTCAATGAATGCTCCAACAAAGGAGATACGATTGTTAATTGTACCCGTGCAGGCCAGAGTAACACATTTTACAATATGCTATTTTTTCAGTTAGAGATATAAAATAAAATAAAATTACCCGCATGCTCTTGTGGGATATTTGTTGAAAGAAGCTGTATGACGTTTGCAAACAGTGCACTCAAAGAACCTTTTCACAGCTTTATGCCACCGTAAAGGATGATCATTGTCTTTACAAAAGTCTTGTGCTGTATCTGTTGTATATTTGCACTATAAGATAAAAAATAAACAAGCAAAAACAAACATGACCAGTTGTTCAGCAAAGTACAATAATTTTTTTTTCTTCCAGTTAAAAACAACATCATGACTACCTTCAATGTTACAATAAGAATTGGGATGGAAAACAGGAATAAGAAATTAAGGGCAAAACAAATGTCTCAAAAATACATATTAAATTGCCTAACAAAAAAAAAAAAAAAAAATGAAAACCGTTCACTATCATGCTGCCAAAAAGTATCTCAGCTGTAAAACAGCAACATAGAAAATGAAGACAGCCAATGAGAAAGGAACTTCAAAACCGGAAAAAGTCAAGACTAATTGGCTGTTGAGAAATTAGTGTCTGACTTTCAACTATTATAATTATCTATAGATACCGTTTTCGTTTTTTAAGAAGTTTTTATTTTTTATTTTCTTAGCTTTAAATACTCATTAGTTCCTTTGTTGTTTGGTGAAGATCTTTTTTGTAGAAGGTTTAGGACAGAATCACAAACCTTTCTGAGAGTGTGTGCTCAAATTATCAATAATATTCTAAAAGATTTTTTCTCATGTGTTCTCCATGGTAAATTTGAGCATCAGGTTATACTTTATTATTTAACCACTGTCCACTCTCAAACAACAGAAGAAAAACCAAGCAGATCGAAGCCAATGCTGCCCATTTACTTTATTGACTACCAAAATGCTGAGGTGCACATTAGGTCTGTGAGGATTCCAAAATGTGTTATACTGCCTTCCACCTGGTCCAGAGTGAGAGAGAAGATCAGGTTAAAACCAGCTCCCTTCCACCACCATTGCTGAAATTCTCTAAGCTTCAACATTCAAAACTAGAAACTATCCCTTGAAAATAGCTTTTCATTTGGAAGTAATGATAATCATTATACAGTAAAACCTCGAAAATCCGGCATCTGAGGGACCGGACGAGTGCCAGATTTATGAAAATTCCGGATTTTTGAACCTATCCAAAAGCTGCGCAACGGGCGTTACGTAAAGCCCATACTTACATTACGGCTTTACGGCGTTACGTAAAGCCCATACATTTTTGTCACTTTAACAAAAATTTGCACGTCTATGCCTTATAAAATGCAGGGATCGAGTTGCCGATCGCATTCTTCGCAATTTGCGAAAAAAAAATCGTTTTGGCAATGGTAAAAAAGCTTTGGCAAAAATATTGGTGATTACCTACGTGTACTATTTATTGTAAAACTCTGCAAAAAAAATTTAATTTATTGAATGGTAAGGCAAAAACTTGAAAAAACCCTGAGCAACTGCTAG
Organism: Macrothele yani; assembly: GCA_039090855.1. Lineage (NCBI taxonomy): Eukaryota > Metazoa > Arthropoda > Arachnida > Araneae > Macrothelidae > Macrothele > Macrothele yani. The sequence continues at coordinate 26,437,042 of CM077031.1, forward strand.
GGCTGGGCGTTGCAGAACCTTTCTTTACCGTGGATTGACTTGCAGAACCTTTCTTTACCGTGGATTGACATGCAGAACCTTTCTTTACTGTGGATGGACATGCAGAACCTTTCTTTACCGTGAATTGGCGCAAAGAACCTTTCTTTACTGTGGATTGGTGCAAAGAACCTTTCTTTACTATGGACTGGCACACAGAACCTTTCTTTAATATAGATTGGCACACAGAACCTTTCTTTAATATAGATTGGCACACAGAACCTTTTTTTACCGTGGATTGGCAGAAAGAACCTTTCTTTACCACTGGATTGGCACAAAGAACCTTTCTTTACCACTGGATTGGCACACAGAACCTTTCTTTACCTTGGATTGGCACACAGAACCTTTCTTTACCTTGGATTGGCACACAGAACCTTTCTTTACCTTGGATTGGCACACAGAACCTTTCTTTACCTTGGATTGACACACAGAACATTTTTTCACCCTGGATTGGCACGCAGAACCTTTCTTTACCGTGGATTGGCACACAGTTCGCATACGAGGAATGACTGTCTGTGGAGCCATTTCTTATGATAGCCAGATACCCTTGGTAGTCCCCCATACCACCCTCATGGCTGAACTGTACGTCGACAACATTCTACCACACGTTGTGTTGCCATTCCTGTCACAGCATCACTGAGCAATTTTTCAACAGGATAATGCCCGGCCACACACGGCACGGCTTTTCCAGGCTTGCCTCTGTAATGTCGCCACCCTCAAATGACCAGCTTGATCGTCCAAACTCTAACTGATTGAACATGTTTGGGACATGATGGGACACCAGCTACGCCTGTTCCGGAATGTCAGTGAAGTAGCTTGCTATTTGGACAGCATCTGGCTTGCTATACATACTCAGGACAGTATCTATGAATTGTATATGTCTATGCCATATCGAGCAACCGCTTGTACCTGAGCCAGAGGTTGCACTACAATGTACTGACTTGTTCCACTCGTGTAGCTGTTTTATCTGAATAAATGGCCCAACTTCTCTGGAATTGCAATCATTTCATTTCCTATACATGTACATCGCACATACCAATTTCCATTTCGATTTGATGAATCTTTTTGGGTCTTCGTTCTTTGGGGGTTTTCAGCCTTGTCAAAGAACAGGGATTATATAACATTCAGTTTTGAAGAGGGATATCATCAAACATTTAAATAGACTGTTGGATATACACACTCTTTGCCAAAAAACATTACATTACATTACATTACGTTACGTTACATTACATAGATTTGGCAAAGAGTGTGTACATCCAACAGTTTATATGTTTCACAATATACCTCATTAAAACTGAATGTCATATAATCACTTGTATATAAAAACCATATGGATATGATCTGTATGTGCTAAAAAACATCGAAAAGTCAACACTACCAGGACACTTTCACCTTTGCACAATCTTCAGAATTCACAGTGCATTTTGATACCCAGATTGCTACAGTTTTTTAGTGGATGCATTGAAAGTGAAACTCAACTAACTACTCACATGAAGGAATGTGCACAGAGTTTAATATAATGAGAACTGTATTTGAGAAATACACCTCATCAGATAAAATATAATCACTGTTCTTTGACAGGGCTGATCAAACTACCTTGCCAACATTTTTTTTTTAGAATATTTAATCATGAACAAAAGAACTGATATGACATACTGGGACATGCAAAAGATCTGATAGAATACAAAAAGACACAAATATTTTTTTTCAAGTTGTACTAATTAAATTTTTTTAAGAATTTTAAAGTAGGTTTTGTAAATAAAAAAATTTAAGAATACCTAAAAGAAAGTAAGAGGCTGATTTTTTCTTTCTTTCTTTCTTTCTTTTCTTTTTTTTTTTTTTTTTGCTGTTAATGATCGGAAATTTTACATTGATGTCAAAGTGCAGGAGATGAGAATGTACCAAAATTGGGATTTCTGTTTTAGATAATTGTTTTTTCATTAAGCATTTACCCTAAAATATGTGCTTGATTTTGGTGTTCAAGCTAATATGTTTGTGGCCTAACTAAAAATTTGTTAACATCACGCCAAGACAGATTTTCGTCATCATTTTTTTTTAAGCATTTCAAAGACTGGTCTGGTTTGAAATATCAATTCATTCTTTGCCAAATTGCAACAAGATGAACAGTTAGGGTCTATCTTAAAAAAAAAAAAAAATTGTGGAATGAATTGATATTTCCACCCTATGAAGACTTCCACATTGCATATAGTTTCAAGTGAGTACATTTTTTAAACTAGTAATTTTATGACTTTTGCTTTTACTCTGGATCTGACGTGGAGACAGTCTCCAAACTCATACTGAGTACTCCTGCCTTTTACTGTACATAAAGTTCTAAAGCATTTCTTTCAGTTAATGCAAACAATATTTATGGGGTCTATCTCTGTTTCCCTTGAACAGTTGAAGCTCATTCCAATGACCTGCAGTGGGGCAAGATTGCTGTTTAAGTTCATAGTTTTTATTGTTTTATTTCCAGTACCTTTCTATATGACTTTATGGAATTAAAAAAATAATAATTTTAATACACTGAAATACAAATGAATTGCAAATGCAATTTAATCTGAAACATAATGACACATTTAATAACATGGCAACAATTTCAATCAAATTAAGTTCAATGTTCAATAACATACCACTTTGCAAGACACGACTTTACAAACAATTTCAGTGGTAGATGCCATTTTCTCTTCCATCTGTTCTTTCTTTTCCAACCGACCAAAATATGATTCTTGCTTTTCTATTTCATCCTTTATTTAAAGGTGGGACAAAAAAAAAAAAAAAAAAAAAAACATTTAAAGCAAAACTGAAATGATGTACTACAACATTTTTAAAAATAATGCTTGAAAAGGTTAAAAAAAATGTCAAATTCAAATACTGATATCTCTGGCCTTTTAATCAGAAATTCAGAGATATCAGCATTTAATCATAATTTTAAGTTAAATAATGAAAAGTCTGTGAAGGATGTTCAGCATAAACAGCCACTTAAATTAAAGCTCTTCAAACTAATAATGTACTATATCACTAAGCCTGAGATTCAAAGATAGTTCATCTGTCAAATCAAAGTTACTGAAGGTGTTAAGTTTCACTTACTGTTGAAGTATTGGGTTGTCGGAAAAGTCATGATATATTTTGGCACCTGATGGCAGTTGGGCGGTTTAGGATGTACTAGAGGCATGTGCAGCTGTTATCGCTATGGTATTCGACAGGTGCCAGTTCTAGCTGCAGTCTAAAAGGAACAGTGAGCGATTTGGTTGATTTGCGGAGATTTTAAATCAAGTTGAAGATGGAAGACCAAATTGTGCATTTTCGCCATATTTTACTGTTTTACTTCCGTAAAGGGAAGAACACGCGTCAAGCTTGTGAAAAGTTGCATAAAGTGTATGGTGATAATGCTCTACAAGAATGTCAGTGCCAGCGGTGGTTCGCAAAATTCCGTGCTGGTGATTTTGACCTCAATATTGCTCCTCGGTCCGGGAGGCTCACCAAGGTTGATGACGACCAAATCAAGGCATTGGTTGAGTCAAACCCACGTTACACGACACGAGAGATTGCAGACACATTGCACATCCATCATTCAAGCGTTCACGACCACCTGAAGAAGCTGGGATACGTAAGCAAGCTCGAAGTGTGGGTTCCTCAGCGACTGATAACTGGTGACGAAAAGTGGATTGTGTACAACAATGTGCTGTGCAAACGGTCTTGGTCCCGACGTGCTGCTTCGCCTCAAACGACATCCAAAGCAGACATTCATCAGGGGAAAGTTCTGGTCTCAGTGTGGTGGAATTTTAAAGGTGTGGAGTTTTTCAAGCTCCTACCACGGAACCAAACAATCTATTCGAATGTGTACTGTCGGCAATTGGACAGTTTGAACGAATCCATCATCCAGAAACGTCCAGAGCTCGTTCATCGTAAAGGTGTTGTGTTCCATCACGACAATGCAAGACCACCACACACAAGTTTGATCACCCGCCAAAAATTATTGGAGCTTGGGTGGGATGTGTTGCCACACCTAGGATACTCGCCTGATCTTGCGCCGTCAGACTTCCACTTGTTTTGCTCTCTTCAACAGTCCTTGCATGGTATAACGTTCAATTCAGATGAGGCTGTAAATCAGCACCTTGTACAGTTTTTCGCTATGAAAGAAAGGTCCTTCTATGAACAAAACATTCTGCAGCTCACTGAAAGATGGCAAAAGGTTATCGAACAAAACGGGCATTATATCATTAATTGATCTCTGTTCTTTCTATCAATAAATGTTTGCTAAACATGGCGAAGATACGTCATGATTTTTCCGACAACCCAATATCAAACATCTCTATTTACAGCAATCTTGGTGTGCACAACTTGCACCTTTCTTATATCTATTACACATCTCACACAAGACCTTTTGTAATTCATACTCATTATCTTTTTCTTGTGTAGCTAGCTATTTCTGAATCTGGTTTTCCCAAGATTTCCTTGAAATTCCTCTACCTTTCTTACATGCCACTTGAGCCGAATTTTCTTAGCTACACTGATGTTCAAAATTAAGAGAATTTGCACATTTTGTCGAATTTCTGAAAAACTAATGGACACATTTTAATGAAATTTGGTATGCATACACAGTCATGTAAGAGAAAATTTTACACCGTACAACAGTCATGGTACGCACTCATGATCGCCAGTAAGGCTCATCAGCGCAGGAATGTCCAAAATCCACGTTGCAAGATCGAACATAAAATTACTCTAATATGGGGTATGATCCCCTCTCACAGTCATAGAGCTCTCACAGCGCGACGTCATACTGGAAACGAGGCAGTTGATGAGTACCTGTGGCAGTCGGTCCCACTCCGGCAGCTGAATGGCGAGCTGCAATTGCCCTCCCAAGTGCGTCCCAGACATGTTTGATAGGGTTTAGGTCTGGCAATCTGGCTGGCCAATCCATCTGGCGAATATTCTCACTTTCAAGATAATCAATCGTCGACCAGGTGAGCCCTATGTGGACGAGCATTGTCGTCCATAAAAAGGAAATGAGGGCCAACTGCGCCCCTGAAAAGTCGAACATAGGGTTGTAAGATCTCATCCCTATACCTCTCAGCAGTCAGGGAGCCTCTGTCAAACACGTGGAAAGATGTGCGTCCGTCCAACATGATGCTTGCCCAGACCATGACACCTCTGCTGCCATAGTGGTCCCTTTCTTGGATGGTTGGAGGAAAGGTATCAGGTCCCAGGTCCTCTCCAGATGAAGGCACGTCAAGAATCAGTGTCCAGGCTGAATCACGGCTCGTCTGTGAAGAGAAAATTACCCCACTGAAGTCTGGTCCAAGGTTGATGTTGTCTGCACCATGCTAAATGCGCTCTCTTGTGTGCTGAAGTGAGTGGGACACAAACAGCGGGTCTTCTGGCAAAAAGCCCTCTCTCAAGAAGCCTTTGGGAAACAGTAACCCTTGAAACTGGGGTTCCAGTGGCGACATGCAGCTCATGAGACAGCTGTATAGCTGTAGCAGTCTTGTGGCGCCTCACTGAAAGTGCCAAATAACGATCTTCATTGGCCATCATGGCTCTTGGACGACCTTGCCCAGACTTTCTCGACATGGATCCGGTGTCCTTAAATTGTTTCCAGAAATTGCAGACGACACCGGGCGTTACATCGAGCTCTGTAGCAACCTGCACTTGCGATTCTAATCTACCGACTATTCTCTGCCTCATTCCATCATCAATACGTTCGTGGCAACTCATTTTTACCTGATTGCTTATGAAATTGAACCATCTCCTGCAAGAAACACAATGAATGTCGCCGAGGAGTACGAGCGAACTAATCGTGGAAAAAGCCACATGTGCTTTTCATGCCCTCCGCTGTCACAGCTCCGCCCACACGCATGTGTGCGCTTATGTATTTGACACTGCAAATTTGCATTCTTATTTGTCGGCATAATCTGTACCTTTGATTCTGTACTTTTTCTGAAAATCGACAAAATGTGCAAATTCTCTTAATTTTGGACACCAGTGTATTTTGTCATCACTCATACAGTTTTGTCTCCACTCTACTAGAAATATTTTGCCTTGTTCATCTGCATCTCACTGTTCACATAAGCACTTACAAGGAGCGGAGAGGTAATACAGCAGGTCTCCCTTCCTCTCATTTTGGAGAGAGAAGTGACTGGGGGTTCTCCTGCGATCGTTGAACCCTCCACTCTTCACTTGTCCACTGATGTTCTTTTCTGTTATGGCCAGAAAGAATCCTTTTTAAATGAATCCAGAAAACTGTCATATCCTCACTGTCGAACTAGAAGCCTTCTTTTGGGATGCTTCCCTTTGAAGACACGTTAAGCTGAAACAAATCTTTCATCAGCCACTACTGAAATTCTCTAAGCTACTCTCGACATTCAAGAGCTGCTTCATTTGGCAGTAATGACAAATATTATACATGCAGTTATTTTCAAAAGTTTAAGACCACCTGTTGGTATTAGGAGATTTCTGCCGAACGTGTCAGTCTGTATTACTTCGTGTCAATGTTGCATCATCCTACAGCGGCAGCTGTTGATAGAGGGAAGCGTGCAAGCATCAGTTTGCTTCTGGTTTTCATGCTGAGAGGTTTTGTATGTATTTTTTATATGGCAAAAAATGGGCAAAAAAGCATCATTAAGTGTTACTCGGGCACAAATAGTGACTTTATATCATGGAGGATACTCCAAACATGACATAAGCAAAAAGGTGAATGTGAGCAAGACTGCTTTTCATGATACGATCATGAAATATCAAGATACAGGTGAATTTAGAGATTGAAAGAGAAGTGGACGTCCAAGGAAAACGACCCCACGTGATGACAATACCATAAGGTGAATAGTTATGCATTCTCCAAGGAGTTCGTACGAGAAATTCATGATACGATCATGAAATATCAAGATACAGGTGAATTTAGCGATTGAAAGAGAAGTGGACGTCCAAGGAAAACGACCCCACGTGATGACAATACCATAAGGTGAATAGTTATGCATTCTCCAAGGAGTTCGTGCGAGAAATTCATGATACGATCATGAAATATCAAGATACAGGTGAATTTAGCGATTGAAAGAGAAATGGACGTTCAAGGAAAACGACCCCACGTGATGACAATACCATAAGGTGAATAGTTATGCATTCTCCAAGGAGTTCGTGCGAGAAATTCAGGATACGATCATGAAATATCAAGATACAGGTGAATTTAGCGATTGAAAGAGAAGTGGACGTCCGAGGAAAACGACCCCACGTGATGACAATACCATAAGGTGAATAGTTATGCATTCTCCAAGGAGTTCGTGCGAGAAATTCATGATATGATCATGAAATATCAAGATACAGGTGAATTTAGCGATTGAAAGAGAAGTGGACGTCCAAGGAAAACGACCCCACGTGATGACAATACCATAAGGTGAATAGTTATGCATTCTCCAAGGAGTTCGTGCGAGAAATTCATGATACGATCATGAAATATCAAGATACAGGTGAATTTAGCGATTGAAAGAGAAATGGACGTTCAAGGAAAACGACCCCACGTGATGACAATACCATAAGGTGAATAGTTATGCATTCTCCAAGGAGTTCGTGCGAGAAATTCATGATACGATCATGAAATATCAAGATACAGGTGAATTTAGCGATTGAAAGAGAAGTGGACGTTCGAGGAAAACGACCCCACGTGATGACAATACCATAAGGTGAATAGTTATGCATTCTCCAAGGAGTTCGTGCGAGAAATTCATGATACGATCATGAAATATCAAGATACAGGTGAATTTAGCGATTGAAAGAGAAATGGACGTTCAAGGAAAACGACCCCACGTGATGACAATACCATAAGGTGAATAGTTATGCATTCTCCAAGGAGTTCGTGCGAGAAATTCATGATACGATCATGAAATATCAAGATACAGGTGAATTTAGCGATTGAAAGAGAAGTGGACGTCCAAGGAAAACGACCCCACGTGATGACAATACCATAAGGTGAATAGTTATGCATTCTCCAAGGAGTTCGTGCGAGAAATTCATGATACGATCATGAAATATCAAGATACAGGTGAATTTAGCGATTGAAAGAGAAATGGACGTTCAAGGAAAACGACCCCACGTGATGACAATACCATAAGGTGAATAGTTATGCATTCTCCAAGGAGTTCGTGCGAGAAATTCATGATACGATCATGAAATATCAAGATACAGGTGAATTTAGCGATTGAAAGAGAAGTGGACGTCCGAGGAAAACGACCCCACGTGATGACAATACCATAAGGTGAATAGTTATGCATTCTCCAAGGAGTTCGTGCGAGAAATTCATGATACGATCATGAAATATCAAGATACAGGTGAATTTAGCGATTGAAAGAGAAGTGGACGTCCAAGGAAAACGACCCCACGTGATGACAATACCATAAGGTGAATAGTTATGCATTCTCCAAGGAGTTCGTGCGAGAAATTCATGATACGATCATGAAATATCAAGATACAGGTGAATTTAGCGATTGAAAGAGAAGTGGACGTCCAAGGAAAACGACCCCACGTGATGACAATACCATAAGGTGAATAGTTATGCATTCTCCAAGGAGTTCGTGCGAGAAATTCATGATACGATCATGAAATATCAAGATACAGGTGAATTTAGCGATTGAAAGAGAAGTGGACGTCCAAGGAAAACGACCCCACGTGATGACAATACCATAAGGTGAATAGTTATGCATTCTCCAAGGAGTTCGTGCGAGAAATTCATGATACGATCATGAAATATTAAGATACAGGTGAATTTAGCGATTGAAAGAGAAGTGGACGTCCAAGGAAAACGACCCCACGTGATGACAATACCATAAGGTGAATAGTTATGCATTCTCCAAGGAGTTCGTGCGAGAAATTCATGATACGATCATGAAATATCAAGATACAGGTGAATTTAGCGATTGAAAGAGAAATGGACGTTCAAGGAAAACGACCCCACGTGATGACAATACCATAAGGTGAATAGTTATGCATTCTCCAAGGAGTTCGTGCGAGAAATTCATGATACGATCATGAAATATCAAGATACAGGTGAATTTAGCGATTGAAAGAGAAATGGACGTTCAAGGAAAACGACCCCACGTGATGACAATACCATGAGGTGAATAGTTATGCATTCTCCAAGGAGTTCGTGCGAGAAATTCATGATACGATCATGAAATGTCAAGATACAGGTGAATTTAGCGATTGAAAGAGAAATGGACGTTCAAGGAAAACGACCCCACGTGATGACAATACCATAAGGTGAATAGTTATGCATTCTCCAAGGAGTTCGTGCGAGAAATTCATGATACGATCATGAAATATCAAGATACAGGTGAATTTAGCGATTGAAAGAGAAGTGGACGTTCGAGGAAAACGACCCCACGTGATGACAATACCATAAGGTGAATAGTTATGCATTCTCCAAGGAGTTCGTGCGAGAAATTCATGATACGATCATGAAATATCAAGATACAGGTGAATTTAGCGATTGAAAGAGAAATGGACGTTCAAGGAAAACGACCCCACGTGATGACAATACCATAAGGTGAATAGTTATGCATTCTCCAAGGAGTTCGTGCGAGAAATTCATGATACGATCATGAAATATCAAGATACAGGTGAATTTAGCGATTGAAAGAGAAGTGGACGTCCAAGGAAAACGACCCCACGTGATGACAATACCATAAGGTGAATAGTTATGCATTCTCCAAGGAGTTCGTGCGAGAAATTCATGATACGATCATGAAATATCAAGATACAGGTGAATTTAGCGATTGAAAGAGAAATGGACGTTCAAGGAAAACGACCCCACGTGATGACAATACCATAAGGTGAATAGTTATGCATTCTCCAAGGAGTTCGTGCGAGAAATTCATGATACGATCATGAAATATCAAGATACAGGTGAATTTAGCGATTGAAAGAGAAGTGGACGTCCGAGGAAAACGACCCCACGTGATGACAATACCATAAGGTGAATAGTTATGCATTCTCCAAGGAGTTCGTGCGAGAAATTCATGATACGATCATGAAATATCAAGATACAGGTGAATTTAGCGATTGAAAGAGAAGTGGACGTCCAAGGAAAACGACCCCACGTGATGACAATACCATAAGGTGAATAGTTATGCATTCTCCAAGGAGTTCGTGCGAGAAATTCATGATACGATCATGAAATATCAAGATACAGGTGAATTTAGCGATTGAAAGAGAAGTGGACGTCCAAGGAAAACGACCCCATGTGATGACAATACCATAAGGTGAATAGTTATGCATTCTCCAAGGAGTTCGTGCGAGAAATTCATGATACGATCATGAAATATCAAGATACAGGTGAATTTAGCGATTGAAAGAGAAGTGGACGTCCAAGGAAAACGACCCCACGTGATGACAATACCATAAGGTGAATAGTTATGCATTCTCCAAGGAGTTCGTGCGAGAAATTCATGATACGATCATGAAATATCAAGATACAGGTGAATTTAGCGATTGAAAGAGAAGTGGACGTCCAAGGAAAACGACCCCACGTGATGACAATACCATAAGGTGAATAGTTATGCATTCTCCAAGGAGTTCGTGCGAGAAATTCATGATACGATCATGAAATATCAAGATACAGGTGAATTTAGCGATTGAAAGAGAAATGGACGTTCAAGGAAAACGACCCCACGTGATGACAATACCATAAGGTGAATAGTTATGCATTCTCCAAGGAGTTCGTGCGAGAAATTCATGATACGATCATGAAATATCAAGATACAGGTGAATTTAGCGATTGAAAGAGAAATGGACGTTCAAGGAAAACGACCCCACGTGATGACAATACCATGAGGTGAATAGTTATGCATTCTCCAAGGAGTTCGTGCGAGAAATTCATGATACGATCATGAAATGTCAAGATACAGGTGAATTTAGCGATTGAAAGAGAAGTGAACGTTCAAGGAAAACGACCCCACGTGATGACAATACCATAAGGTGAATAGTTATGCATTCTCCAAGGAGTTCGTACGAGAAATTCATGATACGATCATGAAATATCAAGATGCAGGTGAATTTAGCGATTGAAAGAGAAGTGGACGTCCAAGGAAAACGACCCCACGTGATGACAATACCATGAGGTGAATAGTTATGCATTCTCCAAGGAGTTCGTGCGAGAAATTCATGATACGATCATGAAATATCAAGATACAGGTGAATCTAGCGATTGAAAGAGAAGTGGACGTTCAAGGAAAACGACCCCATGTGATGACAATACCATGAGGTGAATAGTTATGCATTCTCCAAGGAGTTCGTGCGAGAAATTCATGATACGATCATGAAATATCAAGATACAGGTGAATCTAGCGATTGAAAGAGAAGTGGACGTCCAAGGAAAACGACCCCATGTGATGACAATACCATGAGGTGAATAGTTATGCATTCTCCAAGGAGTTCGTGCGAGAAATTCATGATACGATCATGAAATGTCAAGATACAGGTGAATTTAGCGATTGAAAGAGAAGTGGACGTCCAAGGAAAACGACCCCACGTGATGACAATACCATAAGGTGAATAGTTATGCATTCTCCAAGGAGTTCGTGCGAGAAATTCATGATACGATCATGAAATATCAAGATACAGGTGAATCTAGCGATTGAAAGAGAAGTGGACGTCCAAGGAAAACGACCCCACGTGATGACAATACCATAAGGTGAATAGTTATGCATTCTCCAAGGAGTTCGTGCGAGAAATTCATGATACGATCATGAAATATCAAGATACAGGTGAATCTAGCGATTGAAAGAGAAGTGGACGTCCAAGGAAAACGACCCCACGTGATGACAATACCATAAGGTGAATAGTTATGCATTCTCCAAGGAGTTCGTGCGAGAAATTCATGATACGATCATGAAATATCAAGATACAGGTGAATCTAGCGATTGAAAGAGAAGTGGACGTCCAAGGAAAACGACCCCACGTGATGACAATACCATAATGTGAATAGTTATGCATTCTCCAAGGAGTTCGTGCGAGAAATTCATGATACGATCATGAAATGTCAAGATACAGGTGAATTTAGCAATTGAAAGAGAAGTGAACGTCCAAGGAAAACGACCCCACGTGATAACAATACCATAAGGTGAATAGTTATGCATTCTCCAAGGAGTTCGTGCGAGAAAATCAAGGCCTTTCTACTTAAAAGGGTATGATATTAGTATCAGCACCATTTCCCGTAGTCTTTGCTAAGATTTTGGATTAAAGTCTTATAAATCTGCACATAAACCTACACTAACGTCTGTTATGAAAAAGAAGAGATTTCAGTTTGTGAAGCGTCATCAGTCGTGGACTGCTGAAAATTGGAGGCAAGATCGTTTTTCCGATGAATCAACTGTGTGTCAAGTTAAATCACGTGAACCACTTGTTAGCCGACCAAAAGGCAAAAGGGTTAATGAGAAATACACCGTTGGCACCTTGTGACATCCGCCTATTAAGATGATATGGGGTGCTATGTCAGCATCCGGTACTACTTCATTATCCTTTCTGCCGAGAGGCACTACCATGACTGGTCCTTTTTATGTGGAAATGTTACGTGAGAAGCTGTTAACTCATATGCAAGTGCACAGATGCACAATCTTCATGCATGATGGTGCTCCATGTCACAGATCAAAGACAGTAAAGGACTACCTGCAGAGGAAAAACGCCACTGTGCTTGACTGGCCCGGTAATAGTCCGACCTTAATCCCATCGAAAAATTGTGGACCATTTTAAAAGACAAGGTAGCAGAAAAACAGCCATCAAATTCCCAAGCTTTGATTGACGCGCTAAAGTATGTGTGGTGCAAATATATTTCAAGTGACTACTGCAAATCCCTCATTGAGAGTATGTTTTTTTATAATGGGCAGAATATGTGGTGGCAAAGGTGGCACACAAGGTATTAATTTTGGTCTTTTTGTGTTCTACAGAATGTAAGTATTCATCTGTGGTGTCATTTTTTCAAATATTTCTGACTAGTAATTAGTTGTTTCTTTGAGAATCTTAGTTTACAATAAAGTGGTGGGTGGTCATAAACTTTTGCAAATGACTGTATATTTATTTATTATGGACATGGATTAAATAATCAATCAATGGCACTGTATGCCATACATGCAGCATCCCTGGCACACATAATCAAGATAACACTGGGTAACACCACGTTCCTTCTCTAATGTCATCACCAAGTTCTTCTGCTTCTCACCCGCCGGCCGCGGACGGTGATTGTTTATTTCACATCCAAAGAGCATGCAGACACGCTTCTAAACTTTGGTCTTGACCTGGGAGACCACCACCTGGAAGCTGAACCGATTGCCAGGCGCCCTGTTCAGGTCTCCTTGCATCCGGTGCCCCCGAAATCTCGGATGCGATGATATGAACTGCACTTAATAAGTGTGGTAAGATTGTTGGTCCTGTTATCACACATTCAGCTGCGCCCAAGGATCCTGCAAATAAGAATGTTCGTAGTTTTCGCCGGAGTGTTAGACTCATCTTTCCATCAGAGGAGCATCTCCGTAAGTTTCCACGGATCCTAAACGTCCGATGTGGGCAGCTCTCCTACAGAATTGACATGCTAACATCAGAACACTGTGCTAATTGCAAAGAACTTGGGCATCAGCATGCTCGATGCCCCAACAACGAGTATCCAGCTCCCACGGCTTCTACAGTGCCTACCACCTCTAAGCAGCCTCCTGCTACATCTCGCTCTCGACCTGCACCGTCTTCAAATGTGCCAACTGCCCCAGGGCCGAGTTACACAAAAGTATATCTACAGCCTCTCGTCCAAGAGCGTCTTTTGATGCTGATCTCACCTCCCACCTTCAATTTCCAGTGCTCACCTCACCTATTACTCCTCATCCCGTGGCAACATCGGGAGACTTCGCCGCTGGTTTCCCACCAGTCTTCACTGTTGGTGTCTCCGAGTGTGACGGCGGTGCCGATAACTCCTCTGACTCTGCGTCAGCTTCCCGAGCATCGTCGCTCCCTGGAAAACGAATTTCTGGCACTCGTACAGGTACCCGACGTAAGAGGAAGAAGAAGAAGATATCTTCCTCTGCAGATGGGCAACCGTTCCGTACTACCAAATCTTCAGGAGATATTTTCTCCCTCTCCTGCGCCAACAGAAATTGAAAGGCACACTGATGATGATGGGTCTCCGCCTTCATTTGAGGTCTTTTCAAGTGTACTCTCCAAATGTGGTGCTCCTTCAGAACCTCTCAATCTTGGAGATTACTATCAGTTTTGCACCCACACCACGAACCTGGAGTCAACGTATGACTACCTCCGAGAGCGCGAAGACATTCTTCCCGCGCTGCTCCTGCAAGCCGGATGCATTGCTAAGTACCTTCGTGGGTTTGTACATGACCCCCTGCACCACTCATGGACCCTTGGCTGCGTAAACCGATTACAACTCCTGAAAGTTGCTCCACGACTCCTCCAACCAACGACTGACCAGTCCATTCAAGGTCACGACCCTTACTGCAGAGGGTTCGCTAGCCCCTAGCGAATGCTCTTGTAATGGAAGACCTCTCGCCCCTCGGGCCGATCTGTCACTACTAAAAGAAACAAACTGCCATTCCTCCACTCTGTTTACTCGCTGGCGTGCTAGCGATTATGTGTTCCATCATGCTTTCCGCTACTCATCTCATGGTGGACTTGCTATCGGAATACATCAACATTTCCGATCCACTCTCACTGCACTCTCAGTGCAGAACTTATGCCGAGATTTACTCCAGCAAGTCTCCTTCACAGTTGGCGGAGCTCGATTTCACATCTTTAATGTGTATATTCCATGCACCTCTATTCATTTATCCATCTTGTTCACCAAACTCCGTCAAGCTCTCTCGAAAGTCTCACCTTCGGATCGTGTGCTCTTGGGTGGAGACTTCAATTGCACCCTTGACCCGGCTCTCTCTCCTTCGTCACGAGAACGTCGGACGGATCTCGTCGCTCTACTCCATGACCTTGTTGCTGATTTCTCCTTCACCGATGCTTACAGGCGCCTTCATCCACAAGAGACCTCACACACGTGGCGCTCGTCTGGGAGTCAGCTTCCATCAACTGCACGCTTGGATCGGGTTTACGTTTCCACACCGCTTCTTGCGTCTATCACCGAGTTGCAACATCAACCTACTGCTTCCTCAGACCACTGCACGGTCACCCTCACAGTGTTTGTTGCGGCGTCACTCCCTCGGACTGTACGTCCATGGACATTTGACTCCAATCTCCTCACTGATCCTGAATTTTGTGCCTCTGTCCGTTCTTTCCTCGCTGCTCGTCGCGCAGGGTTGCATTCCGCACCCTGTACCTTGACGTATTGGCTTCGTGTCAAGCATCAGCTCCTCTTACATATCAAGCAACTTTCCTTCACCATGAAGACTTCTAGTCAGATGCGCCTCGATCACGCCAGGCAGATGCTCACACTGATTGGGTTATCAGATCCGCTTTTCCAGCATATCAGGCGGAGCTCCAGGCTTTGCTGAAACCTCTTGCGCAGCAAGCACTTTTACGTCTGCGCATTAAACATCTCAATCCGGAGGAATGCACCTATGATTTTCTAACATCAATGGAATCTGCACGTAAGTCTTCTAATTCGCTTCGTTATCTTCGCCTCCCCTCTGGCGAAATCACATCCGGTTCGGCAGCGATTTGCTCTCACGTTCGTCAGTTCTATACCACCAAGTTCAGTGAAACTCTTCCCCTTTCTCCCTCTGCTCTCCCCCATCTTCTCAATAACCTGCCTCAAGTTCCGTCTCATCTTGCTCACACCCTGTCTCTTTCACCCACATCCACGGAGGTGTCCGACACCTTCTCTTCCCTTAAACCCCATGCCGCTCCGGGTCCGGACGGCCTCTCTTTTCCTTTTTTACCGTGCGTTCTTGCCTCTTTTGTTGCCTTTTCTCCTCTCCGCTTTTTCTGCTGCATTTAACTGCTCCCCCTCCCGAGGAGTTTCACGGACGCACATGTGGTCCTATTTCCCAAGAAGGGTGACCCTCTTGACTTAGGAAATTGGCGCCCCATTTCTCTTCTCAATCAAGATTATAAACTCTATACTAAGCTTCTTTCCCGTCGACTAAACTCTATCCTCCTTCACATCGTTGCTGACTCTCAAACATATACTGTTCCTGGCCGTTCTCTTTCCTCCAATGTTCAACTTCTTCGCGATCTCATTCATCTTGCCAAGACTCATTCTGAACCTCTTGCTCTCCTTTCCTTAGACCTCCGTTCCGCTTTCGATAATATCTCACACGCCTATTTAACACAAACCCTGCTACACTTTGGCTTTCCTCCACAATTTGTCTCCGTTCTTCTCTCCCTCTACCGGGACGCCGTTTTCCATGTCAAGACGGCATCTTTTCTCACAGCACATGTTCCTTTCAAGCGGGAAGTTCGTCAAGGCTGCCCGCTTTCTGGTCAACTGTTTGCGATTGCCGTCGAGCCTTTTCTACGCTCTCTGCAAACATCTCTCCTAGCCCAACTTCCACCACCAGTTGCCAGCTCACTGCATCACTCAATCATTTACTCTGCTTATGCAGATGACATCACCGTCTGCATTCGTAGCGACTCACAGTTCCAACTGCTTCGTCGTTTGTTCTCCGCATATGCTTCATGTTCTGCAGCTGAACTGAATACGTCTAAGAGCACTGGATTGTGGTGCGGGTCGTGGTCCAATCGCTTGGATGCTCCATGGGGGGCACATGGTCATCCACTACCCAACGCTTCCTGGGTGTGCACTTAGGCGCACCACAAGCTACATCCAGTGCAACTCGCACGGAACTCCATCCTCGCCTCCTCCGCACAGCTGCATTCTGGTGTCGTGCGCAGTTCTGTACGTCCTACTACCAGCGTGCAAATCTCACCAGGACATACCTTCTGTCCATCTGCAAGCATTCTTGGATTGCATCTACGACCCCGCTTTTCTGTCTCCAGGAGGTTACACGCTGCCTTACTCGAGTAATGTGGGCGGGTCATCACTGGATTAACGTACAGAAGCTCTGTGCTCCTCCCTCCTATGGTGGTGCTGGCCTACCTGATGTCCCGCTGTGCTACAAAGCAAGCCGAGTGTTCAACTTCATTCACCTTTTCACGGCTCCAGTGGCTTCCGCAGTTCAGGTACGTGACGTTCTTGCCTCCTTGCGTAACCCACATTTTTCCTTTCTTTCTTTAGTTCTCATGGATTGCTGTCCTTTCCCCCCCTCCAAACTCCCACCTGCATATTCTGAAGCCCTCATTCACCTTCGCTCTCTCCCCTTCATTCGCTCCCTCCCTCATCAACTCTAGAGCTTCTTTCTGAACCCCTCTTCTTCAACTCCCTTGTTCACCCCCCCCCATCTCCCCTGTTTTTCATTCCCCTCTTGGCTCCGAGCAGGTGTAGTAACCGTACAAGACCTCACTAACTCGGATCTATCCTGGCGCCCTTTCTCTGGCCTCCCCTGCTATTCTCTCGTCCCCATCCGCCCATTTGGTCTATGACTCTCTGCTAACTGCACTTCTTTCGCTTTTCCCTGATCTTGTTTCCCCCACCGGTCTCGTCTCTGTCTTTTCTGCCTCTCTTCCGCTGCCGTTTTTCCTCCGACTCACAAACTCGGTTCTTCCTCTCTCCTCTCTCTCCTCTAAATCTCTTTATCGTTTTTCTAGTGCACATTGCCACCCCTTCACCGCTTTCTATTCTGGAGGTTCCCCCTGCTTCTCTTCCTCTTGTCTGGGCCGCTGCCCGCTCACCCTTATCTGCCCCTCTTGAAATTAATACCCACTGGCTCTTTTTGCATAATCGCCTCCCTGTTCCGTATTTTCTCTTTCGCATGTCTCTTCTCTCCTCCCCTCTCTGCTCCTTCTGCGCACAGGAGGCAGACGTTTCTCACGTCTACTTTTACTGTCCCATCCTGATGCCTCTCCTCCACCAGGCTTTCCGGATTGCCAGTCGCTCTTGTTCTCAAGATCTTCCGTTCACTGCCTACAGACATCTTCTTCTGCGGGCTCATCCACCTACGCCTCTTCCGTCAGTATGTGCATATCTTTCGTGTTGGTTAAACACGTTATTTACGTATACCTTCAACAACTCCGCAGCGTTTCCTCGCCGGTCTCTTTACACCAGGCCAGCGCAGCACTTTTGTGCCATTTTCCAAGATCGATTGCTTTCACGACTCCGCCTGGAGTACCAGTCGGCTTCTTCCAGTCGTCGAGAAGCCACCTTCTATGCTACCAGGGCGCCGGCCGCTCCATGGTTTGCGGTTGATTCTGGACTGCTACACCTATCAGTACCCTAGGACATTCTACACCTCCTTTGCTGAGTTCCGTGGCACCCTGGTGCCCCACCTCCACTCTACGACTCGTGCAATCCACACTAACGCTGAATTGTGAATGCTAATGTCATCTCAGTGTATTTTCATGCTTACTCGTGTACATTACTTACTTTCACCCCGCCTGTATTATGTTGCTTTGGTGCCCTCGTTAAATAACTTGCACAATTGTGCACGCTGTGTTTTTATCTCATGTATGTAATGTTTTACCTTCACGGCGGTGTTTGTGCTGTTCTTTTTCTAATTGTGTACTATTGTTTCGCCTGTGTTATCCTGTAAATCATGCCCAGCCAATGTCATGTGACACGATGTGTTTCTCTCTGTCACTTCTGCAATTTTTATGCAATAAGCTTTGCTTGCAGCATTTGTTATTCATCCCCATTGTCATTGCAGTGTATATACCATCATGTTTTAACAGTTTGTATTATTTCCCAGTGAGACGCCTAACACTGTACGTCTCCCTCTTATGTTTTCTTATGATGATTAATATAAAAGTGATTTTGAAACCTTGCTTCTAAATGCAGCTGAGGCCTCCATTAAGATTATTTGCCAAGAATACACAAACTGGATGGCCAGCCCAATTCTGTGGGAAGGTCAGAAATCACAGGAGCAACTACTGAAAATGTCTCAAACATCCAGGGCCCATTTTTTGGGATCCATCCATATTCGTGGAAAAAAAAAAAAAAAAAAAAAAAGAACACACAACTAAATTAGTGGCAATGGCAGAATCAACTATGTTTCCTACCATTCAAACACAAGGCTGGGGATTATTAGCCAATTGTAACACGCCAGTGGTTTACCAAGTTCTACTGTAATTGAAAATATGCTTCAGAATTCTACAATTTAAATTCTATATTATATGATGTATTTCCATAATGGAGCTTAACTGAAAAAGACATACACAGCGGTTGCTCTGGCTTTTTAAAAGTATTTACTAACACATTCGCCAAATTCAATATTTTTTGTCGCCAAATGTAATCTGAAGTTGCCAGCTTTTTTTTTCACTCTTCAATGGAAATATAAAAACCATAAAAACATAAAATGTTGTAATAGTACCAAAAAAATAGGTTATAAATTCTTTATAATTAAGCAGCAAAATATTATGTTATAGATTCTGAATCCTATTAGAAAGAAATATAGATATTTATTTTCAATTTTTAAATTATTACTACCTACAAAAATTTCCAAACAAAGAATTATTGACAGGATAAATTTCAAATTAATTAAAAATTGGGTATTACATTTATTCTGTGGCTTGGTTCTAAAATGGTCAGATTAAAAAAAATAATAATACAGCTGTTGCTGAAAAATTGTACTTTATTACTTATAGAACTTTCATCTGATAACTATTTTCATATAAGTTGTGCAATATTAACTGATGGTTCACTTCAAAACATATGAAATCCACAAATATAATTGCATTTGAAGGAATAAAAATTTAAGATTGTTTTGCTCGAATGACATAAGAACTATGTAATCACCAATATTTTTATTCATCGCCAAAATGATTTTTCCCCCGTAAATTGCGGAGAATGAGATCGGCAGAGCGACCCCTGCCTACAGATGCTGCAGACAACTGAAAAAAGCATGAAAAGATGCATGCTTAGTATAAACAGGAAGGACAAGAAGAAATCATGGATAAGAAAAATGATAAGAGAGGAAGGTATCATGATAAAAAAAAATCTCCTGAAATGGAAATGGGCTGGACACATTGCTATAACAGACCACCGATGGACAACTCAAATATTAGACTGGATACCAAGATCCAGAAGACCACGTGGGAGATGGGTGGATGACATTCAAAAGCATGATGGAGTGACATTTAGGGAACTGGTTCAACACAAACAGTTGTGGAAGAAACTTGGAGAGACCTTCATCTAGCAGTGAATTGGCAGTGGTTCAAAATGATGTTCATAAAAAAATATTAATACGGAAAACATTCACAGTTCCTAGTTTTTGAAAATTTGATCATTACATTAGATTCACATACAATTCCAAATGATTATGTACATTTCTCAACTATTAAAAGCAATAAAAAAAATGACAATTAATGCAGACAACAGAAAAAAAGAAGAAGCAGTTGAACACATTTAGCAATTTAAAACACAAACAAAACAAATGTAACACGAACTCCAATAAATTTAATAACAGCAAACAGAAAACGCACTACCACATGCCAAGACAAGTATACAAACCATTTCTACTTCGTGAGCATGACTGGACTTTCGATTTAGCATTTTTTTAATTCTGTCCGAATTCAGGTCTATAGAGCCTAAAATGCCAAGTTGCTTTCCACTTTCACTTTTCTCTTCGGCTTAAAAAAAAAAAAAAAAAAAAAGGTAAGAAAAATCTTAATCGTGCATTTAGGAACTATAACTCTACAATAAATTTCTCACATATTTTTTCAATTTACACTCACACCATTTTGAAGTTAACAGCATACATATTGAGAGACAATATTTCAGAATTCCTAAATGAGGGAGTAATGGAAAACTGAGTATGGCAATGATCAAATGGAATAGCACTGCAACATAATCAGAGGTCAGATGCATTTTAACCAAATGCATTAGTATCACACAATTGCTGACCAAAAAATTTCCTTCAGTTTTTCAGGTGTCATATTTTCAAGACTGAATAAGCTTTTTGGAAAGACTTGAAATTGTTCTCGAAATTACATAATACATAGTACTCAAACTGCAGAAAATAAAGTTCTAAGTTGTGTTAAAAATACGATTGAAGAATTGACATGGTATCCTGATGAGTTAAGTGAAAAATGGACTGAATATTTCTATGAGTTATTTGAATATGAAAGTAAAGATAATATTGGGGCAGAAGCAGATGATGACAAAGACAGAGAGGGGGAGGGGGAAGAGGGGTAAGGGGGAGAGAGAGAGAGAGAGAGAGAGAGAGAGAGGTAAGGGAGAGGGAGGGAGAGAGAGAGGGGCGGGTAAGGGAGAGGGAGAGAGAGGGGTAAGGGAGAGGGAGGGAGAGAGGGGGTAAGGGAGAGGGGGAGAGGGAGGGAGAGAGAGAGAGAGAAAGAGAGAGAGGTAAGGGAGAGAGAGAGGGGGGTAAGGGAGAGGGAGAGGTAAGGGAGAGGGAGGGAGAGAGGGGGGTAAGGGAGAGGGGGTAAGGGAGAGGGAGAGAGAGAGGGGGGTAAGGGAGAGGTAAGGGAGAGGGGGTAAGGGAGAGGGAGAGAGGGGGTAAGGGAGAGGGAGAGAGAGAGAGAGGTAAGGGAGAGGGAGGGAGAGAGAGAGAGAAAGAGAGAGAGGGGTAAGGGAGCGGAGGGAGAGAGAGAGAGAGAGAGAGAGAGAGAGAGAGAGAGAGAGAGAGAGAGAGAGAGAGAGAGAGAGAGAGAGAGAGAGAGGCAAGAACATTATGGATCAAAAGAAGTGGTTTCTAAAGCTATACACACAGTTCACACGCTTTTAGGAGAAGCAAATTCCATGATTTTCCGCCCATGACCTGTAGCATATACACTATATCATCAAAAGTATTCATACACTACTAAATACATGTTTTTGCATAACCGCAAAGAATGGGTGTGCAGGAAAGTGCACAGTGAGTGGTTAGTTACGTATATAAAGCGAGGTGTTCTGTCATGTTATCAGTAACTTTGAAGCAGATCTGCTGCATGGACGTCAACATTCCAAGTATCAGTGTGGGTTGGCCATAGGATGTCAATTGAGTAACGTTTCCATATGGAGCATTGCAGCTAAACTAAACATATCGAAATACACTGTACATTATGGAAGCAGGTGCGCCATGGTGTTGCTGCCATTATCCAATCGCAGGCCCAATGTGGTATTAGACAAGTACCCCAGGGGGGGGGGGGGGGTTGGCATTTTAGTATAGACTGTTTTCATTTCTTTATGGATAAACTGGTTAAAGAATTTTTTTATCAGATGTTCAGGTAGATGGTGCTTTGGAAATTCCAGTTCGATTCTGTGGTGGACCGTCCTTCTCAAGTGTGGTATGTCCACCATATCCCACACTAGAGTCCAGAGCATTGTATCTTTGTGTCTTTTTAATCAAATAAGAACACAAGTGTGGTGGGGGATTAGCCCACAGCCAGGGTTCGAAATTAATGGGGTCCATGAGCGAAATGCGACTACATTTTTGCATTTGGCAACCAGCGATTTGACACCAGGGGCCAAATTGCGACTACATGTATTTTCTACTGCATTTTATTCATACACGAGACTGCCGAAGGAAAAGAAAAGCTAAACTTTTTTAACCGTACGGGTGAAAAATAAGAACGTACTGTGAAACAGCGTGAATATAACGCAGCGTGAGCAAGATCAAATTGTGGACTGAAATTTATTATGTAAATATTAAGCTGGAGCACATCACTGTACTCAAAATATATAATTTTCTTTTTTTCCCATTTAACTTTTAACAGCAGCACAAGATAAAAGTAACATCGCGGAGAAAAAAATTACGATTACCAGCGAAATCTACGCTCTGTCCAACTTACATTTTAGGAAAGTTTTCCTCTATTTTGAAGCTGCAAAACAAGTATTTATGGAATAAAATTATATTTAACAACACTACTGGGTAGAAATAACATCGCCATGAAAAAAGGATTACGATTACGGGAGAAACCTTTACACCGTCTAACTTCCGTTTCCGAAAGCTTTGAAATTCGGAATTCCACCCACCGACGGAAAACCACCCCACCATCACCCCTCCACCAATCTCTCCCAAATTTTTATTCAGTTCTGCATCGATCTCGAGAACCATCGAAATGATGATGGAAAAGGCGGAATTCTTCAAATCCACTGAAGAATCTCGTGTCTCAAGTTCACAAAGAAATGTTTGCGCCGAGTTCCGTTTTTGGAATTTTTCTTCCATTTTCTAGCTGAAATGCAAATATTTATGGAATAAAATTATATTTAACAATAATACTGCGCAGAAGAAATCGCGCAAGAAAAAGAAATCAAGATTACGGGGAAAATGTTCACTCCTTTAACTTCCGTTTTCGAAAGTTTTGAAAAACAAAATACAATCTCCACACCAAAAAAAAAAAAAAAATACCCCCCCCCCCCCCAACTAATCCTGCTAAATTTCTCTTCAGTTTTGCATCGATCTCGAGAATAACTAAACGATGACAAAAACGGAATTCCGCGAATCCGCGGAAGAATCTCATGTGTTTATTATGATTCTTTTTAATCTGAGTGACAATTTTTGTTCGTGATTCTTAGTGGTTTGCAAGAATTGTTCCCTTTCCCCCGTTCAGTTTCTTAATTAATCTCCAAGATGCACTTAACACGTAAAACTGTGTACTAATCGTGTGTGCGCTCGTTGCTAACTTCCCCTTCTCGCCCGCACTAGCGCCACACAAGCAAGTTAAAGAAACGACCTTGAACAATGAGCAGGATTCTCCGACAGTGATAACTGGACCTTTGCGAGCAACCCTCCGCCCCTCTCAACCTGAAGCAGAGCGGAGCCACGGCTTGCCTGAAATTCCGTAATTGCAACTGAAGAATTGTAAGATTATTTGTTCATCGCTTTACACATCGGTTGTCCTTTGAATCAATTCATTGTAAATCTAGCGTCAATATAACTTAAATGCATCATTTTTTAGCATGTTGCACTAACCAGAGTTCGCCAAAATGCGTAATTATGCGTCCCGTACGCATCTAAATTTTACCAACGCCTAAAAATACGCATCGAGAAGCGCGTAAAATGCACTCCGAAGAGTTTTACCAACATGTAAAGATATGCATGGAGATGGTATTTCATCTTTCAAAAATGGAAGTAAACTAAATAAAGATTTTTTCTGTAATCATAATTTTGTTTTCCCGCGATTTTGCCTCTGCCCAGTATTGTTGTGATATATCATTTTATTCCATAAATATTTGAATTTCAGTTTGAAACTGGAGGAAAAATTTCCGAAAACGGAAATTCCACGGCACAAAAATTCCCCTGTAATCTTCAGGCATGAGAGTGCCACGGCTTCCAGAATTTCTCCTTTTCCGTCTTAATTTGCGTTATTCTCGAGATCGATGCGTAACTGAACAGAAATTTTGGGGTAATTGGTACTGGTGAAGGATGCTTTCCACCTGAAACTTTTGAAAACAGAAATTTTGTCTTTCAAAACTTTCGAAAACGGAAGTTAGACACATTAAAGATTTTTCTTGTAATCATAATTTTATTTTTAATGCGATGTTTCTTCTGCCTAGAATTGTTGTTAAATATTTTATTTCAAAAATATTTGTATTTCACCTAGAAAATGGAGGGGGAAATGTTCGAAAACGGAAATCGGATGTAGCAAAGATTTATCCCTCAAGTGTAATTTGTTTTCCCAATGATACTCCGAACATGTGTCCTGTGTTCTTAAATATTCCCCCAAAAAAGGTTTGCATTTCATCTTGATAAGGGGGTCCAAAAACGAAAGTGAAGAAGCTGAAAAGTTTGTAAGAATTGATGCATGGTGTTCAAAAGTGTTAATATCCTCAAAGTTACACTTTATCTTATCAAAAATAGTGAAAGCTATCATGCATTCATGGTCCTCACATAATTTCAGCATGATGGATAAAATTGTCATCAAAGGGCATAAAAGAAAGAAAAGAAAGTGACAATAAAGAAATGGGAAGAGTAACAACGATATCAACAAAATGAAAATTTAACAAATAAAGGTAACTTGATCACGCTAGTTACGTTACATGAAAACACTTTTACAAGGAAGTTCGTAAGTTGGAAGCTTTCGACCTTATCTTAGATCTTCATCACGCCAATGGAGGACTAAGATTGTTGCCAGATTCTACATTTGAATTTTTTCTATTTTTGTTGCCAAAACTTAGAATTGATCTCCAGATCATCGGAATGTAGAGAGGAGATTCGGAATTGCAAGTCGTTGAGTTGATAATTTCCAGGCTTTCACGGTAACGGAGGGCAAAACGATTGTGAAAAGAAGCAATTCATTTTGCTTCGTTTCAGTGGGGAACTGCAGATGTGTCTTCCATTGTCAAAATAGACAAGGCTGTATTAGGATTGGCTTGCCCTCCACTACCGTGAAAACCTGGAAATTATTTTCAACTCAATGACTTGCAATTCAGAATCTCCTCTCTAAATTCCGAGGATCTGGAGATCAATTCTAAGTTTTGGCAACAAAAATAGAAAAAATTCAAATGTGGAACCTTGCAACAATCTTAGTCCTCCATTGGGGTGATGAAGACCTAAGATAAGGTCGAAAGCTCCGAACTTATGAACTTTCTTATAAAAGTTTTTTCATGTAACGTAACTAGCGTGATCAAGTTACCTTTATTTGTTACTATTGTTACGTGTTTTGCCCATCATTGTCATGAAAATTTAAGCAATGGATGCTGCTTAGCTGCAGAGTCAACAAAAGACAAATGTGGCTGTGGTACTTGCTGAGAAGTTTATGCTGGGCGAAATCGCCATCCAGAATTTTAGTTATTCTTCAATTGTGTATGTAAAAAAAATGTATGTAAAAAAAATTAGTTTTTGGCTCCTAAAAAATTGTGAATGGCTCCTAAATATTTAGCTGCACGGGCCATTTAGCACATAGCAAACTTTCTTAGTTTCGTGGTCATTCAACCTACGGATTCACAAACAAAACCCAGTGAGTTGGGGTCTTTTCGCCACTGTCACACAGAACTAGCTGGTACATTTCCAAGATTCACAGAGGCACTTGTTGGTGTTCTGTGTGCCATTGTTGCCAATGGAGCACCAAACTTGTCTCTCACTAAGACTGCCCGTAAGTAACGCATTTCTCCAGCACACAAACGACCCCTATGTTTCTTCTGTATGGCAGTGAAACATGGGTACTACAGAAGAGACATAGGAGTCACTTGTGTGCTGGAGAAATGCGTTACTTACGGGAGGTTTGTGGCAAGACACGTTCTGATTGTGTGAGGAATGAAGATGTGTTGCACTTGTGTAATGTGAAGCAAAATGTGTAAGCAACGTGGAGACTAATATGCTTCGGTGGTTTGGCCATGTTGAAAGAATGAGTGATGAGATGCTTACTAAGAAATTTTTTTTAGCCCAAGTGGCAAGAAGGAAGGGCAGAGGAATTCCAAGGAAGTTATAGGGGAATCAGATTCAGGAGTGTCTGCATGAGAAAAAGAGTATGAAGTATAAAAGGTCTTGCGCACGTCGTGTGATGGATGTCAAGATCACTCTAAATGGAGAAATTTGATACAGCAACAGTAAGTAAAAATCATCTGGTAGTTTGTATTTCTTTGTGGAGCTATACAGTTTAGTGATATGTATGTACACTGAAGTGCCAGAAAAACTGGTACAGACGAGCTTATGCAAAATACATAGCAACGTCACCTATGCGCGTACTCGGTTGCATCCGCCAGTGCGTATATAAAGCGATAGACATCCTTGCCAGCTGTCAGAGCTGTTTTCGACATGAGAATGACAAGTAATAACAATTTAAGCGATTTTCAATGCGGTGTCATAGTTGACGCTCGTGAGATGGGCCACAGTGTTTCGGAGGTAGAAACGAAGTTCGGATTTTCACGGATGACCATTGCAAGGGTGTACTGTGACTACAAGAATTCCGGCAAAACCTCCAACCTACAATACCAGTAGGGCCGTAAAAAGACATTGGGTAAATGTGACCATCGTCGGCCATCAAGAATCGTTTCCCGCGATAAGCGTGCAACACTCTCGCAGGTATCATCGGAATTCAATGCTGGAGCCTCAACAAGCATCAGCGTCCGGACTATGCAACGTACCCTGCACGATATGGGCTTTGGGAGCAGACGCCCAACTCGAGTCCCCTTGATGGGTGCACGACACAGAGCTATGCGCCTCGCTTGGGCACGGCAACACCGCCACTGGACACTTGATGACTGGAAACAAGTAGCCTGGTCTGACGAGTCACGTTTCCAATTGTATTGGGCAGATGGAAGGATTCATGTGTGGCGCAAACCCCATGAAGCCATGGATCCCGCCTGTCAACAGAGAACTGTACCGGCTGGTGGGGAGTCCGTAATGGCATGGGGTGTGTTTAGCTGGACTTCACTGGGACCCCTGGTACGTCTACAAATGTCTGTGACCGGCCAATGCTATGTGCGCATCCTTTCTGGCGAGGTACACTCGTTCAAGTCCTGCATCCATGCCGATGGGTTCGGCCTGTTCCAACAGGAGAATGCACCTCCACACAAGTGTCGGGACGCCACATTATGGTTAGAGGAGCATTCATCTGAGTTTGGGGTGTTGCCATTTCCACCCAAGTCCCCAGATCTGAACGTGATAGAACACATTTGGGATGCCATGCAACGCGCTAGCGAACACAGGAATCCGAGATCTCGGAATACACCCGAATTGTGGAACGCTCTGCAGGAAGTATGGTGTGCATTGCCTACAGCATATTTACAGAAGCAAGTGGAGTCCATGCCCCGTCATATTTCTGCAGTCCTGTGCTCCCGTGGGGGACCTACCAAGTATTAGACTGGTGTATCAGTTTTTCTGGCACTTCAGTGTATGAATGTAGTTAGGTGGTTTTCGTATCAGTAATTTGCAGTGTGTTCACGGCTCAGTGCTTACTTCTAAAAATGAAAACGATTTGCACACAGTGTGCATGACAAAAATTTATCAGCGAGAAGTATTTCACTCATCATTTCATCATCAAGAAGTATTACTTACCAGTGGTTTCACTCATCATTTCATCAGCTTTCTCCAATGAATGCTTAATCTTATTTAGACTTTCTGGGGATTTCGCACTCTTAACAGCATTTGGATCTTTTCGTCGAATAGGTCCTTTTTCTTTCAAACTCTGAATGGCTTTAAACTAAAGTATAAAATAAATAATTACATTTATTAGAATAACTTTTTCTGTAGCTATTGGGTCGTTTCATAATTATTGGCCGATGCTGACAAGGCGAATTTGCATAGCCGGTTACAAGGGACGCTTCGTAGGAGGAACTACCAAGCGCCCATGCAAATTGAATCAGTGCAGTCCACGTGTATAAAACAGTATTTCAGACAGATCTCAGCAGTTGGGGACGTGATGGAGCAACCTGACGTGAGATCAGTGATTTTGCATGAATTCAAACTTGGCCGGAATGTGTCCGAAATGGTCGCAAATGTCAACAGAGCGTGGGTTGTCGGAACGACGAGTGACAGAACTGTCCATAGACTGTTTTTCAAGTTATGTGCCGGTGATGTTGCCATCGACCATAAGCCAGGTGCCGGTCGTGTGCGACACTGTATATTTAAGGCGGAAAGTGGAAGAAAAACCAACGTCCACAGTACATGAGCTCAGTGCCGAACTTGTCGTATCATTAGCGACAGTTTCCAGACACTTGGCAGTTATGGGCAAGGTTAAAAACTGGATACCTGGGTTCCACACGAACTCACCGAACAGCAGCAGATATGGTGTCTGGAAATATGCATTGCCCTCCAAAAACATGAGGCTATAGTGTTCCCTTTCTGCATCGGATCCTTATGGTTGATGAAAAATGGGTGCTTTATGACAAAAGGAAGCGAACAGCGCCGTGGCTCGATAAACGGGTTCCACCCAAACGCATGTCCAAACCCGAGTTGCACCCACAGAAGATTCTGATCTCTGTGTGGTGGACTGCCAAGACTGTGGTTCATTATGAGTTTTTGCCGCGAGGTTAAACAATCACATTGGACGTGTGCTGTTGTCAGCCGAACGAATGTCACCAGAAATTATGCAGCAAGCAACTATCGCTCGCCAATCGTTTGGGTACCATACTGCTTCAGGATGGCGCACTACCGCATGTGTCTATTGGAAGCATGCGATAAATCAACGTCTTGCGGTACGAGGTCCTCTCTCACCCTGTTTATTCACCTGACTTGACCCCCTCAGACTTTCACACGTTTCGCCATTTGGACCATTTCTTGAGGTTCAAACGGTTCACTAACAAGTATGCTGCAATTTCTGCCATTAGCGATTCCCCAGACCACTGTGATGCCAGTTTCTGCCACCGTGGAATTTTTGCACTGAAAACACGTTGGGCACAGTGTATTGCTGCCGAGGGCAGACATTTTTCTGAATAAAATGCATTCCGTAGTCTGTTACTGCTGTTTGTTTCTTTGTGTCCGAATCGGCCAATAATTATGAAACGACCCAATATAAGAACTTGTGAAACAAATACCACTGATAACAGCTTACAGAACAACTCAACACAGTTAGAAATGAAAACATAGAAAATGCAAAAGTAAATGGTAAACTTTTGGAAAGTGAGAACATGCTTTTACTTGTGGTTGACAGTGGTAGCTGGTTGCTCCTCTACCCATGTGTTATCCCGCTGCTGTGTTATTGGCTGCTATAAGAAGGAATCTTCTCTACGTCAGTGAATGAAATTCAGCAGGGCAGTGTGTGCGTGCACATGCTTTTTTGTTTTTTTTTCAGGTCATGAGAGGAAGTTACAGGTACAGGCTGGCTGAGGATTAGGGTGCTATATGTATAACACGACTCAGAAAGAAAGGGACAACTTGCCGAAATATGAGAATATGCTTTAAGAAAGATCTTATTTCTTCAGTCACTATCAGATTATTATTATTATATATTGGGTTGTCGGAAAAGTCATCACGTATTTTGGCACCCGATGGCGGTTGGGTGGTTTTGGAAGTACTAGAGGCATGCGCAGCTCTGTTATCGCTATGGCATTCGACAGGTGCCAGTTCTAGCTGCAGTCTAAAAGGAATAGTGAGCGATTTGGTTGATTTGCGGAGATTTGACATCAAGTTGAAGATGGAAGACCAAACTGTGCATGTTCGCCATATTTTACTGTTTTACTTTCTTAAAGGGAATAACACGCGTCAAGCTTGTGAAAAGTTGCGTAAAGTGTACAGTGACAATGCTCTACAAGAACGTCAGTGCCAGCGGTGGTTCGCAAAATTCCGTGGTGGGGATTTTGACCTCAATGCTGCTCCTTAGTCGGGGAGGCCAACTGAGGTTGATGACGACCAAATCAAGGCATTGATCGAGTCAAACCCACGTTACACGACACGAGAGATTGCAGACACATTGCACATCCATCATTCAAGCGTTTACGACCACCTGAAGAAGCTGAGATACGTAAGCAAGCTCGATGTGTGGGTTCCTCGTGAACTCAAAGAAGCTCAATTGACGGCACGTATAAACATCTGCGATATGCTCATTAAACGTGAGGAAAACCATCCTGTTTGAAGCGACTGATAACTGGTGACGAAAAGTTTATTGTGTACAACAATAGGCTGCGCAAACGGTCTTGGTCCCGATGTGCTGCTTCGCCTCAAATGACTTCCAAAGCAGACATTCATCAGCAGAAGGTTCGGGTCTCAGTGTGGTGGAATTTTAAAGGTGTCGTGTTTTTTGAGCTCCTACCACGGAACCAAACAATCAATTCGAATGTGTACTGTCTGCAATTGCACAGTTTGAACGAATCTATCATCCAGAAACGTCCAGAGCTCGTTCATCGTAAAAGTGTTGTTTTTCATCACGACAATGCGAGACCACACACAAGTTTGATCTTCCGCCAAAAATTATTGGAGCTTGGGTGGGATGTGTTGCCACACCCAGCATACTCGCCTGACCTTGAGTCGTCAGACTTCCACTTGTTTTGCTCTCTTCAACAGTCCTTGCGCGGTATAACGTTCAATTCAGATGAGGCTGTAAATCAGCACCTTGTACAGTTTTTCGCCACGAAAGAGAGGTCGTTCTATGAACGAGGCATTCTGCAGCTCACTGAAAGATGGCAAAAGGTTATCGAACAAAATGGGCATTGTATCATTAATTGATCTTTGTTCTTTCTATCAATAAATGTTTGCAAAACATGGCTAAGATACGTCATGACTTTTCCGACAACCCAATAGTGCTCTCAATAAGGGACACCCATGGGACCAGCAGTTTTGTCCCTTAAATAAAGGTACTCCTTATTGGAAGGTTCCTAATAATAATAAAAAAATATGTATTAAATAAATATGCATTAGACATTTTAATTTAATAAAGAGTGTAAACTTTATGTATAAAAAACAGTAAATCTTAAATACAATAAAAATATAAATACATATGTACAAAACAGAAATACAGTATATGTATAAAAGTACTGTACTTGTGTCTGAAACAGTGGAAAGTATGTGTAGTACATATTTATTTGAAATAATCTGCTGCAAGGGTTTATTTTGAAGCTTTCAATTTAGAGGCATTTTTCTTCACATGAATACAGTAAAACTTCCGAATAGCGAACATCGATGGGGAAAGAAAAATTGTCCATTATTTAGAAGGGTCCGCTTATTGGGAAAATCATGCTTTATGACAGCATGCTATGTTTATAATGTAAAATCAGTTTAAAAGATAAATAAATATAAGTATGTAAATGCAATACATAGAGTAAACTTGTACTAACCTATTAAAAAACATCCATCAAAACCTAGGAAGCAAAATAATCAAGTATAATTGTTTATCTGCTACATTCTTGTGAAATTTTGTTTTCTAAATGAATTTCTAGCCAGTATAGCCTGAAGCTTTGATTCAGAGTTTAAGCTGGCTCAAAAAATACTAAAATGAAGGAAAAAGTTGTAGCAAAATGCTAAAGAAATTTAGCCTCTTTTGTCGACGAACAGTCGTGCGACGAATCGCCGTAGTGGACGAGCTGACGCGCGACTAATCGCCGTAGTGGACGAACTGACGCGCGACTAATCGCCGAAGTGGACGAACTGACGCGCGACAAATCGCCGTAGTGGATGAACTGACGCGCGACAAATCGCCGTAGTGGACGAACTGACGCGCCACAAATCGCCGTAGTGGACGAACTGACGCGCCACAAATCGCCGTAGTGGACGAACTGACGCGCGACAAATCGCCGTAGTGGACGAACTAAATGAACTGGCGCGCAACGAATTGTCGTAGTGAACGAACTGGCGCGCAACGAATCGCCGTTGTCAACGAACTGACGCGCCACGAACTGCTGCGACACCATCAGACCGAACAATGGATGACGGAATACTTTTACCCACAAATTAGCGGCGGAATTTAAAATTTTCCCCTGGACTACGAGAGTTCAAATTTTCGGACAATCACCTCTGTTATATTTAAATGTCTGGCGCCATTTTGCGACGAGACGCTAATTTTCTTGCGCGTTTTCGATTAATTCATCACATTTTGCGAAATTAGCGATCATAGCTTAACCTCTGCTTTAAATTCTGTGAATCCTATTTTATTTGCGATTTCTAAAGCCTTTTGACGAAATAAAGTTCCTTATAAAGGAATGTTGTTGGCTCTAGCACGGCAAAACCATTCATAGGTAAGAGTGTCTACAGCTAAACCATCAGTTGTAGGGAAAGCTCTCCTAATTTTCTGTTTGCCATTACAATCTTGCCAAGACTTCAAGAGTTCATTCACTTGGGTTTTTCCAATGCTCAGTTTATTTTCTAAGACGTGCACACTTAATCTTTCCCTTTCACTCAGCTCCACCATTTCAACTTTTTCTTTCAGAGTCAAGTGGTTACGTTTGTGCGACATTTTAAAATTGATGTTTGAGAAATATTTCCTTCACAGCTTGCTTGATGAGAAAAACCTACGTGATTATTGCAAACAAATGTGATTTCTAGTAATCTGGACTTGAAATTGATCCCTGTTCAATGACATTGACCTTACCAAACAACAAAAGGTGAGTCCCTTCCACTCACACCTGAATTGTATTTGCATGTGTTTCAATCCAATTACCGTTCCAGAATTAGCCGGGGACCTCTGTTGGGGACCAGCGTCCAGGGCCAGCTAAGTCTGTTGGGGACCAGCGTCCAGGGCCAGCTAAGTCTGTTGGGGACCAGCATCCAGGGCCAGCTAAGTCTGTTGGGGACCAGCGTCCAGGCCCAGCCAAGTCTGTTGGGACCAGCGGGAGACCACTGCCCAAAGGGTTGGACTGTCTGTTTAGCATGAACGCTAATCCCTTTTCCAGAGATTTCGGCCACTTACGCGGAGCACTTAACACCTTAAAATTTACTAGGTCCAGGGAACAAAACTGTTAAGATAGAGAATGAGGAAGGGTAAAATAACAAAAAGGGAAATTTTTGTGAGTTTGGGCGAATCACACCCCTAGGAATTCCTAGAATCGATAGCAAATTGTCCGTTATATTGTACTTTAAGTGTGACCACATCCGTTATTTAGAATGTCCGCTATTAAGAAGTGAATGCCGCATAAGAATCCATGCATTTCTGCCGGGGAATAAAAAATTGTCCGTCATAGAGAGATGTTCGTTATTAAGAAGTGAATGCCCCATAAGAAGCCATGCATTTCTGCCCCCGTAGCAGAATCACTGCGATGGGCGACGTATGTCGCAGATTTATTTTGGTCCTGCAGACAAAAATGATATCCCCAGAACCCAATCTTGCAGACTCCCTATCATAGATGCAAGTTTTTCACCTCCCAAAATTTTCGAAGAAAACAGAAGTTAGGCGCAGTGAGGATTTCTCCCATAGTCATCCCCCCCCCATTTCGAAGGACGACATAGGTCGCAGAATTATTTTGTATTAATCCCCGTAGCAGAATCACGGGGACGGCCGACGTACATCACAGGTTTATTTTGTATTCATCCCCGTAGCAGAATCACGGCGAAGGTCGACGTACATCGCAGATTTTGTACTCGTCCCCGTAGAAGAATCGCGGCAATGTACATTGCAGATTTATTTTGCACTCATCCCCGTAGCAGAATCACGGCGACGGCCGACGTACATCGCAGATTTATTTTGTACTTGTCCCCGGAGAAGAATCGCGGCGATGGCCGACAGATATCACAGATTTATTTTGTACTCATCCCCGTAGAAGAATCGCGGCGACGTACATCGCAGATTTATTTTGTACTCGTCCCTGTAAAAGAATCGCGGCGATGGGGGCGACGTACGTCGCAGGTTTAATTTGTACTCGTTCTCGTAGCAGAATCACGGCAAGGGCCGACGTACAACGTAGATTCATTTTCTACTCATCCTCATAGCAGAATTGCGGCGACGCCCGACATACATCGCAGTTTTATTTTGGCCCTGCAGGCAGAAACGATATCCCCAGAACCTTATTAAACCATCTTGCAGACTATCACAGATGCAAGTTTTCCGCCTTTCAAAATTTTTGAAAACGGAAGTTAGGCGGAGTGTGGGTTTTTCACATTTAGTAGTTATCTTGCATAGTGGCCACCCGCAGATTATTTTGTAGCACAATGATATCTGTCGCAGACTGACCAGGAACTTTCTGCTATGGGGATTTCTGCCAAGGAATAAAAAAATTGTCCGTTACAGAGAGATGTCCGCTATTAAGAAGTGAATGCCCCATAAGAAGCCATGCATTTCTGCCGAGGAATAAAAAAATTGTCCGTTATAGAGAGATGTCCGCTATTAAGAAGTGAATGCCCTATAAGAAGCCATACATTTCTTCCGGGGAATAAAAAATTGTCCGTTATATAGAGAGATGTCCGCTATTAAGAAGCGAATGCCCCATAAGAAGCCATGCATTTCTGCCGGGGAATAAAAAATTGTCCGTTATAGAGAGATGTCCGCTATTAAGAAGTGAATGCCCCATAAGAAGCCATGCATTTCTGCAGGGGAATAAAAAATTGTCCGCTATTAAGAAGTGAATGCCTCATAAGAAGCCATGCATTTCTGCCGAGGAATAAAATATTGTACGTTATAGAGAGATGTTCACTATTAAGAAATGAATGCCCCATAAGAAGCCATGCATTTCTGCCAAGGAATAAAAAAAAATTATCCGTTACAGAGAGATGTCCGCTATTAAGAAGTGAATAACCCATAAGAAGCCATGCATTTCTGCCGAGGAATAAAATATTGTCCGTAATAGAGAAATGTCCGCTATTAAGAAGTGAATGCCCCATAAGAAGCCATGCATTTCTGCCGGGGAATAAAAAAATTGTTCGTTATAGAGAGATGTCCGCTATTAAGAAGTGAATGCCCCATAAGAACCCATGCATTTCTGCAGGGGAATAAAAAATTGTCCGTTACAAAGAGATGTTCGCTATTAAGAAGTGAATGCCCCATAAGAAGCCATGCATTTCTGCCGAGGAATAAAATATTGTCCGTTATAGAGAGATGTCCGCTATTAAGAAGTGAATGCCCCATAAGAAGCCTTGCATTTCTGCCGGGGAATAAAAAATTGTCCGCTATTAAGAAGTGAATGTCCCATGAGAATCCACGCATTTCTGCCGGAGAATAAAAAATTGTCCATTAGAGAGAGATGTCGGCTATTAAGAAGTGAATGCCCCATAAAAAGCCATGCGTTTCTGCAGGGGAATAAAAAATTGTCCGTTATAGAGAGATGTCCGCTATTAAGAAGTGAATGCCCCATGAGAATCCACGCATTTCTGCCGGAGAATAAAAAATTGTCCATTAGAGAGAGATGTCGGCTATTAAG
Source organism: Macrothele yani (assembly GCA_039090855.1). Lineage (NCBI taxonomy): Eukaryota > Metazoa > Arthropoda > Arachnida > Araneae > Macrothelidae > Macrothele > Macrothele yani. The sequence goes on from CM077031.1 coordinate 26,472,719, forward strand.
AAGTGAATGCCCCATAAAAAGCCATGCGTTTCTGCAGGGGAATAAAAAATTGTCCGTTATAGAGAGATGTCCGCTATTAAGAAGTGAATGCCCCATAAGAAGCCATGCATTTGTGCAGGGGAATAAAAAATTGTCCGTTATAGAGAGATGTCCGCTATTAAGAAGTGTCTGTTAATGGAAGTTTCACTGTATCATGTTTAGTAATTAAATTGAGTCCTTTCACTGTTGCAAACATTTAAGAAAAAACTTATGCAACTGTCCGGCATATTTTAAGGCTTCCTTAAAGATTTTGATCTCACAGCTTTGCTTCTCTTCTTCCTCATAAGTTTCCAGATCCTCTAGGTAACTTTTTTGTTGTGCCTTCATTGTCAACTACGGGAATAAAAGCTCCGATGCCTTCATCAGAATCGTCGCTACACAGCTCTTCATCAATCGCAATATATCCCTCTATCGACAGGTTCACACAATTCTGTATTTTCTTCAGTGTACAGAATAACCCCTTCACTTACACTGGAAATTGAAATAGTGAAGCCTGCCTTTTTAAAAGACTGTTTAACAAACTTGGAGGTACAGATTTAACAGTTAACAGCCATAGTTATCCACTGTATTGCATGCAATACACTGACAGACTTGGCAAGCTGTTCAGGATCGCTGCATACGTCCTGTCGTTTCCGTTTACAGGGCCGCCCACAGCGACACATCTGCATAACGCCAGCTGTCTCTAATTCAATTGCTTTTCAGTGTACTTTGGGGAAGGATGAATCTAATGTAAGCATCCACTGTTTGTTAAACAGTTAACACGGTGAGTTTGGTAAGAGAACGTGAAAGTGACCGCTTCCTGCACCTGTGAATTTCGTCTGCAGAGTTGTTCCTTGCAAGAAAAATCACAAGATTGACTGATTTCAGTTGGAAGGAGCGCTCGGAATCATTTAGACGAGGGACTGAGGTGGAGAATCATCGGGAGACTTGAAGTTGGCGAGTCTCATGCGAAGATCGCTCGAAGGTTATAGGTTTCCCGAGAGGTGGAATCCAGGTCATATCACCAATTCCAAACAATGGGTACCACCACCAGGAGGCCCAGCCAAGGCCGTCCAAGAGCCACTACACCTGCGGAGGATCGCTACATGGCATTAACTGCCAAACACCATAGACGGACGACGGCTAGAGACCTCTCTTAGGACCTCGCTGCTGCGACTCAAACAACAATTTCGAGGCAAACTGTATACAGACGCCTAGCAGAGAAGGCCCTTTATGCCCGGCGACCAGTGGTGTGTGTCCCCCTCACCAGATCGCAGAAGCGAGCCCGTCTGTCGTGGAACCCAAACACATCTTTCTTGGACGCAGCAAGGTTGGGGCAGTGTACTTTTCTGTGACGAGTCGAGATTCAGTACACAAAGTGATTCTCGACGAGTCTTCATCTGGAGACAGCGTGGGGCCCGCAATCATCCCTCCAACATAAGGGAAACTGTAATTACGCGAAATGAATGACTTGCTCTCACATTCCAGTGTTTCCAGAAATTACTTTGATCCCGACCACTTTGGTGAAAGTGTAATCCTTGTGTGGGCAGGCATCGTGTTGAACGGCCGTACACCACTGCACGTCTTCGATGGGGGCACTATGACCGCACGGCACTATAGGGATGAGGTCATTGAACCTTATGCGAGGCTGTTCCGGGGAGCTATCGAACCGAACTTTATTTTTATGGACCATAACGCGAGGTTACAAAGAGCTCAGCTTGTCGACGATTTTTTGGAGGGAGAGGACACTCGCCGTATGGTGTGGCCAGCGAAGTTGCCGGACCTAAACCCTATAGAGCATGTTTGGGACGCTCTAGGAAGAGCCATTGCACGGCGTCGATCCCCTCCAGGCATTAAAATCAGCGCTTTTAGAAGAATGGGATTTGTTGCCACAAGCTGTTATCAACAACCTCATTTACAGCACGAGGGCTCATTGTGCGACTTGAAAAGCAGTGGCGGGGTGGCCACACTCCCTATTAGCCGGACCGTTCTGGAGATATGACGCATGATGTTCTGACCGCTTTGGGTCTAATTTGCACATCGCACACATTTACCTCCTGTTAATTTTGTTATGTTACTATTGCACGTCTCATAGTATGAGGCATGTATATACCAAATTTCATTGCTAAGATATCACAGAATATGTGTTTGTGACCTTAATTTTGGACATCAGTGTATGTCTTAACTGGTGGTTCACCACAAGTTCTGTAGTCATAAATTATATATAATGAAGAGAGCATTTACACATACCTTAGCCAAATCCTTTCGGGTGTAGCTCTGGAAGCTAGTGGGCGTAGACATGTCAAAACAAATATTTTGGCCAGGTTTGATACCTCGACCAATCTGGGGAGACAGATTTTTCAGGGTGAGACCTTGGGTAGGTTGAATGCTACTTCTAGATGGTGGTGATATATTATTTACAGGAGGAGGAGTTTTTGCAATGTTCTGACTCTGCATTTTTAGACGTTTCTCTTTTAACTCCTGCTCATGCATCTTAAGTAGTTCCTTTGGTGTGATAGATTTAAAACCATGTTTTTTAGCTGTAAAAATAAATAAAAAATATAACAATCAATACTGCAAACATGGGATGATCTTGCATGAACCACATATTTCTACACTAGGCTCTTGATCTGCAATAAATAAAATCAAAATGCATACATATATATCACTAAGCAATAATATATACTACATAATATATGTAGAAGTATGTACTGTTTCACATGTTATAATCATCATCATCATTGTCAACCATTATCAATCCACTGCTGGACGAAGGTCTCCCCAAGTTTCCTCCACAACGGTCTGTCTTGTGCCAGTCTCCTCCATGTCACCCCTGCATACTTTCGAATTTCATCCACCCATCTCCCATGTGGTCTTCTTCTGGGTCTTTTCCTGTCCCTTGGAATCCAATCTAAAATTTCGGCTGTCCATCGATGATCTGTCCTTCTGGCAGTATGTCCAGCCCATTGCCATTTCAGGGATTTAACTCTGATCATGATGTCTTCCACTCTTGTCATTTTTCGGATCCACGAGTTCCTCTTCTTATCTCTCCTGGTTACACCAAGCATGCATTTGTCCATGCTTCTTTGTGTTGTCTGCAGTCATTGTATGTCTCTTTTGGTTAAGGTCCACGTCTCTGCACCATACGTAAGCACAGGAAGGATGCATTGATCAAACACTTTTCTTTTAAGACATAATGGCATATTGCTCTTGAAAATTATGCTGTTTCTTCCAAAAGCTCTCCAGGCAAGTTTTGTACGCCGATTAATTTCTTCATCAATGTGACCCTCACTTGATATCTGCTGTCCAAGATAAACGTACGTGTCTGTTATCTCCAGCTTTTCTCCATCAATCGATAAATCTTCATTTCTCGTAAAAGCATTGTACATCACTTTTGTCTTCTGAAAGTTCATTTTTAATCCCACTTCTTTACTCTTGTCAGCAAGTTCCTGGATCATACTCTGCAGCTCTGATGGGGTAGTTGCAAAAATGACTACGTCATCAGCAAAACGAAGGTGGGTTAGATAATCTCCATTAATCTTTATCCCCTTGGTTTCCCAGCTCAGCGACTGAAAAACACCCTCCAATGCGGCATTAAAGAGCTTCGGAGATATGGTGTCACCTTGTCTCACTCCCTTTCCAATTTTTACGTGTGTTGTATTTTCAAACAGCCTAATCTTTGCACTTGCATTTTCATAGATGTTATTAATAATATTAATGTATGCATCTTCAATACCGCAGGTTTTCAGAGCCATTGTAACTGCTGATGGTTTCACCGAATCAAAGGCTTTTTCATAATCGATAAAAGCCATACACAATGGAAGTTATAATACTAACTATTATGTGGTCATCAGATAAGGATGTTTAGGCTACAATATTGTTAAAATGTAGCTCAAAACTTTCGACGCACCCATTCTATTACTGCTGCTATTCATTTCCAGGGTAATCCTGTGATATCGTTTCGCTCGTTGAACAGACTTCAAGAATAAAAATTTTTAATAAATGACCAGTAGTTTACGAACTATGAAGTATAAAAATGTCTTTGAATTAAAATACGACGAACAATGGGAACAAAACAACTATATATTCAATTATACAAAGCTCTGTTGAAATAAAGATTAAAAACCAGTTCAAAAAATGACCCAAAAAGATAAAAGCCTAATCGTTTCATCATCCAACGAACCACATCATCCATACTAGTTTCAAACATTTGATCATGTCTTTATCAATGGAGCAGTTTGTGTTCTAACGTCGTGGCCATGAATGCCCAATGTTACCATGCTGACATGCCGTCAGCCATGCCACACCCATAAAATGTCACAGTCGCTGTACTAGGTCATTTCAGATTCTTCTGCATCTCTAAGCAGCGCCATCTATTGCAATTTCTATTCTCTAAAGTTCGTTAAAGTTTATAATTCTGCTTGTTCAAGCAGAATTATAAACTTTAACGAACTTTAGAGAATAGAAATACTTGTTCACAGAATAATAACTTTCATAATTCTGCAAGCAAGCAGATTTATAAAATTTAATGAACTTTAGAGAAAAATTGGAACAGATGGCGCTGCTTAGAGATGCAGAAGAATCCGAAATGACATGGCTGACTGTGTGTCAGCATGTTAACATTGGGCTTTCAAGGCCACGACGTTAGAACGCAAACTGCTCCATTGATAATGACATGATAAAATGTTGAAACTAGTATGGATGATGTGGTTCACTGGATGAAGAAAAGATTAGGCTTTTATCTTTTTGGTTCATTTTTAAAACTCTTTAATCTTTTTTTTTATTCTTCATTTCAACAGAGCTTTGTATAATTGAATATATGGTTGTTCATTCCCGTTGTTCGTCGCATTTCAATTCAAAGACATTTTCATACTTCATAGTTCATAAACTACTGGTCATTTATTAAAAAGTTTTTATTCTTGAAGTCTGCACAACGAGCGAAACAATATCACAGGATTACCCTGGATATTCAGAGCAGCAGTAATAGAATAGGTGAGTTGAAAGTCTTTATCTACATTTTAAAAATATTGTAGCCTAAACGTCCTTATCTGATGACCACATAGTTAGTATTAGAACATGTGAAACAGTACATACTTCTACATATCATCCTCGTCAACCATTATCAATCCACTGCTGGACGAAGGTCTCCCCAAGTTTCCTCCACAACGGTCTGCCTTCTGCCAGTCTTCTCCATGTCACTCCCACATACTTTCCAATTTCATCCACCCATCTCCCATGGGGTCTTCTTCTGGGTCTTTTCCTTTCCCTAGGAATCCAATCTAAAATTTCGGCTGTCCATCGATGGTCTGTCCTTCTGGCAGTATGTCCAGCCCATTGCCATTTCAGGGATTTAACTCTGATCATGATGTCTTCCACTTTTGTCATTTTTCGGATCCACGAGTTCCTCTTCTAATCTCTCCTGGTTACACCAAGTATGCACCTCTCCATGCTGCTTTGAGTTGCCTGCAGCCTTTGTATGTCTCTTTTAGTTAAGGTCTCTGCACTGTCTCTGCACCATACGTAAGCACTGGAAAGATGCATTGATCAAACACTTTTCTTTTAAGACATAATGGCATATTGCTCTTGAAAATTATGCTGTTTCTTCCAAAAGCAAATTAGACAAACCTAAAGGTGAATTAGACAAGCCTAAAGGCAACACGACATTGTTATTATTATAAAAAACAACTTACAAGGCCTGTAATTATAATTATTATACAAATCCATTTATAAAACATATTATTAAAACAATTTATAGGACCTATTATTATTATTATTACAAAAAACAATTTATAAGACATTTTACTGTTATTATTACAAAAACAACTTATAGGACCTATAATTATTATTAGCGACAATTTATAAGACCTGTATATTTTTGTTATGTATGACATTGTCACTTCACACAGTATTTATGTATTACAATTTTTTGAATTATTTTCTTTATTCGAAATATATGAATCACAGCCTCTGACAAACAAAATAAACAGCAAATTATCATTGACTGGTATTGTTGAACTGATACGAGTTTCCACCGGAGACCTAGGTATCAGTCAAGAATTGTCGTAAAATATATGATGTCCCAAGTAAAGCTGTCTTCTGCAGTTCTGTAGGTGGCATATCAGAAAGCTGCAATTTTTCAAAATGATTCATAAATTTTTTTGACATTGTTCCAAGTGCCCCGACGACAATGGGGACTACCGTTGTGTGTTTAGTCCATAATCAGGTAGCTTCTATGGCCAGGTCTCTATATTTAGTCAGTTTTTCCAATTCCTTTTCATTGACTTTGGCATCTCCAGGGATCACTATATCAATTAGCCAGACTTCCCAATTTTCTATGACAGTTATGTCTGGTGTATTATGTTCTATGTGTCGATCGGTTTGAATTCTGAAATCCCACAAGATCTTGACTTCATTATTTTCTATGACTTTCTCAGCCTTGTGTTCCCATGAGTTTTTCGATGCTGGCAGATTGTGCTTTCTGCATAATGACCAATTAATCAATTGTGCAACCCTGTCATGTTTAACTTTGTAATCTGTCTGTGCAAATTTGCTACATTCACATATTAGATGAGACACAGTTTCATCTTTTTCTTGACAAAGTCGACACTTTGGATTATCACTGACTTTCTGGATTTTAGCCTTCATAACATTTATTTGCAATGCCTGTTCTTGTGCAGCAAAAATCAGACCTTCTGTTTCTTTCTTGATGGAACCCAATTTCAGCCATGCCAGAGTCAAGTTGTTGTCACTTTTTCCATCAATATTCTTTAGAAATTGTCCATGCAGTGGCTTGTTCTTCCAGCCATCTAATCTGCTTTCAAACTGTTTCTCTTGTATTCAGCCTTGTTTTCTGTTGTTTTTAAGATATTTTCATTATTCACTGCCTGAAGTAGCTTTTGTCTGATTCTGTTGACGTAATCAATCAGGCTTTTCTTTTCTTCCTGTACTACCTGTTGAACTTGTAGTAGCTCTCTGCCTCCAATCTTCATAGGTAAATATAATCTGTCAACATCACTTTTTGGATGGAGTGCATGATGCATGTTCAATAACTTTCGAGTTTTCCGATCCAGGATTTCTAATTCATTTTGGGTCCAATCAATTATTCCTGCTGTGTATCTGATTACTGGAATAGCCCATGTATTTATGGCTTTGATTGTATTTCCACCATTTAGTTTTGATTTCAATAGGTTTCTTACTCTCTTGATATACTCACTCTGAGTCAGACCTTTGACTTTTGAATATAAGATGTTATCTGATTCAAGAATTCCAAGGTATTTATAATTTTCATTATCTGACAATGATTTCATTATATTACCACTTTCTAGTTCTATTTCATCTATATTCTGGACTTTTCCCCGGCACATAACTATAACAACTTATAGGACCTATAATTATTATTAATGACAATTTATAAGACCTGTATATTTTTGTTATGTATGGCATTGTCACTTCACACAGTATTTATGTATTACAACTTTTTAATTATTATTATTATTATTATTATTATTATTATTATTATATTGATATATCCACCTACTAAAATGCATTACAGCCACCACTGTTCAAGACAGTCTGAAGATCAGTGTCTGGTGTGAACTAATGCGTGATCGGATAATGGGTCCTTTCTTCTTCTTCACTGAGAAAACGGTTTAAACAATCGTGTGCCTGGATGTGCCCGTTAATTATGGCATCACCAAGCTGTGGAACAGGCAGCTGACTGCCCCCTTTCAACAAGACAGGGCACCCTCTCAATGGGCAAGTCATTCACAAAACTTTCAACACAACATTTCAAAATCAATGGATTGGTAAGACAGACCAAAATCATGGCTCTCAAGACCCCTGGACCTTACTTGGCTAGATTTCTTTCCATGGGGTAACATTAAAGATGTAGTTTATGCAGTGGCTGTTCCAGATATTGCAAAAATGCGTTACAGGTGCAGTAGCAACAATTTTTCCACAAATGGAAGATGTGCTGCCCGAGTTTGAATATCGTTTAGACATTTTATGTGCACTAGGGTTTTATATGTAGAATTTTATTACGTTCATTAACTATGTATCAAACCTTTATATGTTTATCTAACTTCTGTTTGAAATAGTGTTTAATTAACAGTGTTTATTTGAGTTATAACATGCTTAAATCAGGATAATAATTTATGGACACCAAGTGTGTCACAATGCAGAACTTTCAGAAGACTTACTTTCTTCAGCTTTCTCTTCTTTCACGAAGTACTTAACAAGATTCCTGGACCCAGCAGTTGGAATAGATAACTGTTGATTTCTGTTGGAAGGAAAATTTAATTAATAAATATGTCTTCCATAATGCATACTATTTTTCAAAAAGTTGGTCTGATCTTTTTACTTAGCCAAACTACAGTAGATACAACAATTAACCCTTTAACCGGTCGGAACAAATTAACTCAGGGTTAGAAAAATGGGCTGAAATCAGACCAGTCGAATATATTCGCTGTCGAAAATGTGGGCCGAACAAGGCCAGAATGAACTCATTCGGGGTATGTTTAGTGGTTCCAATGCTGCTTGAATGAGAGATGTGCAACACCAGAGCATCAGAAAGCTTTGCTTTGTTATTCAAAGTGGTCATTTAGGAGGATAACGGTTACTAAACAAGGCTTTAAAAATACCATGCCTCCAGCATGTAAATTATTAGCCTGGGTAGGTAAAAAAAAATCTACTTGCCTGGTGAAAGCAACTAAATTTAAAAATAAAAGAGTTTGAAAGAGAATTTCCTACTACAAGGAAAAAGACAGTCAACGAATGTCATGTTTTATTTCACTGCTAATCATCGCAAGTTGTATTATTGTTGCGGAGTGCCAAGGACTGCAGAATATCACTTCTTTAATTATTTAATGCTCTTGGTCCAGAAATTGGAAACAAATGTTGTTACTTAGCAACAGGATGCACTCCTCTGATGGAGCCTCCAGTGTTTAGTGACAATGGGCGAAAACTTGAACTACAGAAACATGGCAGAATCACTAAATTTCTCAAATACTAATTTCATCGTCATGCCGTTTCATACCAATTTCATTTCACACCATTATCTTAAAACTTCAGATACACGCTTTTGGGAATTGAACATTTTGAATACAGACTCTTAAAATCAAAATGCAAAACATGTAAAAAAAAAGTTCACAATATTTAATTAATAAATATATATTTAATTAATTAGAAGAGCCTTCGCTGTCTTCTCCGATGTTCACTCTAGACAATGGCAACAAAAAAACATAATTGAATTGGCCACTGAGGCAGGATACACTTTGAACCAGACATGAAATTTTATCGCAAAATATATAGATAAAAATATAGCCGTGTTAATCCTTCTGTGCTGCAACTAAGTTACCAGGGCTCAAGACTGTGCTCAGGAGGATGAACTTCGGTGTTGACAAAAGGTCTCCTGCGTCTTTATATGCCATGTTTAACAGAAATATTGACAAGCCCCCTCTCTTCAACAAGGCAGGTGTTTATGCTACCCCACTACAATATCCGGACGGTTCCAGGCGATACTACATAATGATCAAGCATTCGTTTAAAATTAGATTCAAAAAACATAAAAGAGGCACAAGTGACGGAAAAGTAACCACTGCCCTTTCCAGAGAAGTCAAGTTCAAGTTCGCCAATCCCACGTGGGATGATATAAAGAAATTAGCTTCCTACTCCATGCCTAAATCTACTACCATTTGCAAAACCTTAGATATCATTACAAACAGTGAAGCTTGCAATTATAGTGGTGTCTCTCTAGAACTGCCACGAATCTGGAACCACTTCGTCAAATACTGCTGCGTTTTCTCCCAAAGTATATGCATGCCCAACCAACATGATGCCTCATTTCTGTGAATCAATAATTACATTCAAACTATTCATTTATTGTCTAGTCAAGTCACCGCATTCTAATTGCTGAAGTGTTCTATTATTAAGTTTGCTGTCTACCTTCCTTGAAAAAGCCATCTGGTTGATGTGCGAAAGCTTGGAAATCTTTATTTCTATTCTACGCCAAGATTAATCATAAATCTTTCATGCAGCTAAATATATTGCGATAAATTAACCTGTTCTTCTACGATGGAAATGAAGTGATATTAAAATACTGATACTTAAAAACACTTTAAGCACCAGTATCCAATAAAATACTTCCAATTAAAAACTACATAAGACCTTTCAAGTTCCACAGCAGATCCCATCATCAGATGAATTAAAACCAAGAGCCGAAGCAAGTTACAACTGTCTTATACAATGAAGAGCAATTGAATTAGAGACAGCTGGTGATATGCAAATGTGGCGCTGTGGGCGGCCCTGTAAACGGAAACGACATGACGTATGAAGCGATCCGACAATATAAGGAGTGATGCGACGGGAATCAGTAAGAGTCGGACACAGTATGGGTAAGACGAATGATCTAAGCGCATTTTATCGTGGGCAAATTGTCGGGGCCCGACGAATGGGTTACTCCATCTTGGAAGTCATGCAGGCACTGGGATTTTCACGAGCCACTGTGTCACGGGTGCACCGTGAGTACATCAAATTCGGTAAAACCATCCCTGCAAGGACCAACTATTGCGGACAACAGCGCGTGGATGAGCGGGGTCATCGTCGGCTAGCTGGCATTGTAACAGCGGATAGACGGGCCACAGTGCAAGAAATCACTCGGCAATTTAACGCAGGTGCAAAAAAACGTGTAAGCAACCACACCATCCAGAACCATCTCCTCGCTATGGGGTACAGAAGTTATCGTCGCACGAGGGTACCGCTGCTGACCGCACATCACAGGGTGCAAAGATTAGCATGGACGCGGGAACATCGCCATTGGACCCTAGATGTGGAAAAATGTTGCCTGGACTGATGAGTCGAGATTCACATTGGTACATGCGGATGGCAGGATACGAATATGGCGCAAACCACATGAAGCGATGGATCCTTCTTGCCAGCAGGGTACTCTTCAAGCTGGTGGGGGTGGCATTCTCGTCTGGGGACTGTTTGCGTGGACTGAAATGGGACCCCTGGTACGTGTGACATCGTCCCTCACAGGTCAACGTTACCGGGATATCCTGGACGACCATTTACTCCCGTTTGTGCGTCTTCAACATCCCACTGGGGTCCTCATCCTGAAACAAGACAATGCACCGTGCCATCACTTCCGAATTGTATCCGAATGGTTGGATGAACACTCCACCGACGTGACCTCGCTTCCAGCTAGATCACCTGACCTCAATCCCATCGAGCACATCTGGGATGCCATCGAGAGATATGTTTGAGGCTCTGACCCCCCTCCATCAAATCTTCGTGAACTGTGGGAGCTTGTTCAGGGGTCGTAGATCCATATGGCTTCCCAACGCTTCCGGTGTCTTGTCGAGTCCATTCCGAGACGAATCGCCGCCATCATCAGGGCGAAAGGTGGTGCTACATGTTACTAGACAGGTATCTCTAATTTAATTGCTCTTCAGTGTATGGTGATCACAATGTTACATAGGAGTGCAGATGGAATGCGCAGTGTTACAAGTGCATCGTTGAATTCGTATACAGGTGTTATTTGAAACCAAACCCCCAAACTCAAAGAATAACACATAAGGAAAGTTCACCGTAATTAGAGTTCTAAAAGAATAAATATAATATGTTGTCTCATAATCGCAATTTACAAGAGTGATGACCTAACAAACAAAGTAATGTTTACTCACTCGTTTTAACTGTTATCCTTCAGCAACCTCTTCCAGGGGAATGGAATTACATTCGGTATATCATCATTGCAGCATCTGATGCCCAGGTTAAAGATGTACAGACTCTCCATAAATTGTATACTGATAACAGTGTTCGGTATCGTTAGTAATGTAGCACCCGACCAATCTGGATAATAAACTCCTATATTCACTAATTGTGCCAAAGCTGTAGATTGTGCCCCATTTTAACATTGTATTGATGTTCTCTGACACGAGTGCTCAGTGTTCTCTTTGTAGATCCTACATATATCTTTTGATCCTGCGCTGGGTCCTCCGTTTCTAATGGAATCTGGTATACACCGTATTTATTGCCCACTAACATAGGGTATCCGTCATTCTTGACCATAGATACTATATTAGATGTCTTGATTCCTATATTTAGACGGTTTCTGCCACATGCTTTCTTAATGACGTTTAGAATATTTGGGAAATAATCCATGGAACCAATAAATTGGCATTGTTGTTCCTCCCGCAGTAGCGTAGATGCTCGTGATCTCATTATTCCATGCAGCAGTCTATCTATCGTCAACCTGGAGTATCCGTGTTCAAGTGCTATATCATAAACTCGTGTCAACTCTTTATGTCACAAACTCTGTGATGACAAATGTGTAAGTGCCCGTTTCACATAAAACCTAAGTGCTGATTATTTCTGGCTAGTGGGATGCGCCGAATCCATGGGTGTTGTACAAATCCGTGGGAATTATAGTTTCCTGAACACTGAGTATGCCACTGCTTTAGATATAGGAGTGAGATGCAGCGTAAATTCCAAAAATGACAGGGAACACTCTTCCTCCATTTTGCATGTAAACTTAATTGAGGAGAATCTAGATGACAACGATGCTCTAAAGTCATTCAAGTTGTGTTGATTACTTGGCCAAAAGGTCAGTACATTGTCTATGTATCTCAGGTACAATAGTGGTTACGTAGGAAACTATTGGATAACAGTAAGTGCCCGTTTCACATAAAACCTAAGTGCTGATAATTTCTGGCTTGTGGGATGTGCCGAATCCATGGGTGTTGTACAAATCCATGGGTATTATGGTTTCCTGAACACTGAGTATGCCACTGCTTTAGGTATAGGAGTGAGATGCACCGTAAAATCCAAAAATGACAGGGAACACCCTTCCTCCATTTTGCATGTAAACTTAATTGAGGGGAATCTAGATGACAACGATGCTCTAAAGTAATTTAAGTCATGTTGATTACTTGGCCAAAAGGTCAGTACACTGTCTATGTATCTCAGGTACAATAGTGGTTTCGTAGGGAAACTATTGGATAACAGATTCCTCTATATCTTGTAACACCACCTCCAAACTGGTTCAAAATCTCTTATCCAGGTTTCGTCTATAGCAACAATTCTGTCCAAAAACAGCTTGCCTAATATCGGTTCAAATCGTTATGTCTAACCACTTGAATGTCACTACGTGGCTTATTATAATAAATTTTGGCAAGATATCGCAATAATCCTGTCATTCTTCTGTTCCCCACATTTTTTTAAAAGTTCGTTAAAATTCCCAATGTCCGGACCCCACAGCTCCATATTTAGCCAGTGGGCGTCATACTGAGAGTGAATGATATAAATATTAAAATCATCATCATCATCATTGTCAACCATTATCAATCCACTGCTGGACGAAGGTCTCCCCAAGTTTCCTCCAGAACGGTCTGTCTTGTGCCAGTCTCCTCCATGTCACTCCCACATATTTACGAATTTCATCCACCCATCTCCCATGTGGTCTTTTTCTGGGTCTTTTCCTGTCCCTTGGAATTCAATCTAAAATTTCGGCTGTCCATCTATGGTCTGTCCTTCTGGCAGTATGTCCAGCCCATTGCCATTTCAGGGATTTAACTCTGATCATGATGTCTTCCACTCTCGTCATTTTTCGGATCCACGAGTTCCTCTTCTTATCTCTCCTGGTTATACCAAGCATGCACCTCTCCATGCTACTTTGAGTTGTCTGCAGCCTTTGTATGTCTCTTTTAGTTAAGGTCCACGTCTCTGCAACATACGTAAGCACTGGAAGGATGCATTGATCAAACACTTTTCTTTTAAGACATAATGGCATATTGCTCTTGAAAATTATGCTGTTTCTTCCAAAAGCTCTCCAGGCAAGTTTTGTACGCCGATTAATTTCTTCATCAATGTGACCCTCACTTGATATCTGCTGTCCAAGATAAACATATGTATCTGTTATCTCCAGTTTTTCTCCATCAATCGATAAATCTTCATTTCTTGTAAAAGCATTGAACATCACTTTTGTCTTCTGAAAGTTCATTTTTAATCCCACTTCTTTACTCTTGTCAGCAAGTTCCTGGATCATACTCTGCAGCTCTGATGGGGTAGTTGCAAAAATGACTACGTCATCAGCAAAACGAAGGTGGGTTAGATAATCTCCATTAATCTTTATCCCTTTGTTTTCCCAGTTCAGTGATTGAAAGACATTTTCCAATGTGGCATTAAAGAGCTTCGAAGATATGGTGTCACCTTGTCTCACTCCCTTTCCAATTTTTATGTGTGTTGTATTTTCAAACAGCCGAATCTTTGCACTTGCATTTTCATAGATGTTATTAATAATATTAATGTATGCATCTTCAATACCGCAGGATTTCAGAGCCGTGGTAACTGCTGATGGTTTCACCGAATCAAAGGCTTTTTCATAATCGATAAAAGCCATGCACAATGGAAGTTCATATTCCCTCGCTCTTTCAATTAGTTCTCTCAGTACGTGGATATGATCTATTGTGCTGTAGCCACTCCTGAATCCAGCTTGTTCTCTCGGTTGAGCCATGTCCAGTGATACCTTCAAGCGGTGTGAAAGAACTTCAGTGAAGATTTTATAAACCACTGATAGGAGGCTGATAGGTCTGTAGTTCCTGAGATCCTCAATGTCACCTTTTTTATGTAGCAGGATCATTGTAGCATTGTTCCAATCCTCAGGAATTTTCCCTTCATTAAGGCATCGAGTGAAAATTTGGGCGAGTACTGTTTCAATTTCTCCACTTGCCTCTTGTATGATGTCTATAGTAATTCCATCTTCTCCTGGAGCTTTCCCCCGCTTCATGTTCTTGATTGCATGAACAACTTCTGCTGGGAGGACTGGAAGAACTCTGGTACCTTTCATGATGTCTGGAGTACATGTATCATCCCTTTCATATAATTTGGAGTAGAAATCTTTTACTCTTGTCAATATTTCGCCTCTATTTCTTGTTATAGAACCATCTTCTTTTCTCAGAGCCATAATCTGTTTTCTTCCCTTACTGAGATGTCCCTTTGCTATCTTAAGGCTTTGGTTGTTTTCAATTGCTTTCCTCACTAGCTCACAGTTGAATTTCCTTACGTCTTCAGCGATACTTTTTCGTGCTGTCTTGCATAGCTCTATATATTCCACTTTGGAAGTCACATCTTCTTTAGTTGTCCTCATCTCTCGTCTTTTTTGCATCAACATTTTGGTTTTTCCTGATAATTTGTTCACATGCAACTTGTTCTTAGACCCAGCTAATTTTGTTGCTGTTTCCATAAGAGCTTTGGTTACTTTTCTGTTAACTTCAGAAATATCCACTTCTTCCGATGTTAGGCCTTCTAAAGCAGAGAATCTGTTCTTCAGTTCCAACTTGAAAGTATTATGGTGTTTTTTAAGGTTGGTTATGTCAATACATTTTGTTTGTCTTATGAGCTTGCCACGTTCCAGTTTAGTGTTGAGGTGCATCTTACATCTCACCAATCTATGGTCACTACCTGTGTTGAACTTGTTCAGCACACTGCAGTCTTCGATGACGAATTTTTTGTTACACATAATAAAATCAATTTCACTTGTCGTCCCAATTGGATGTCTCCATGTCCATTTCCTGTGTGGCTTTTTCTTGAAAAAGGAGTTCAAGATGAAAAATCCTTCTGCCTCTGCAAACTCAACGAGAGTATTTCCACGCTGGTTTCTGTTGCCGTGACCGAATTTACCTACTGAAGTTTCATTCTGTTGCCGGTGCCCTATTTTTGCATTGAAATCTCCCATAATTATCTTCAAGTGCTGCTTACCTTTATTATTTAGATGACGAATTTCCTCATAAAATTCTTCAATTTCTTCTTCAGGATGACTTGTGGTGGGTGCATAAGTTTGAATAATCTGAGCCTGGTATCTTCTCGATAGTTGGATAACGAGTCGTGCAGCTCTGTCAGAGGAACTTTCAACTTCTACCACTTTATCCTTCAGTTTCTTGTTTATTATAAATCCAACACCACTAGTTCTGCAAGTATCTGTCCCACGATAATAGAAGAGATGTCCACTTTTCAGTTCAATGAGATCTTCTCCTTTTCTCCTTACCTCACTTAGCCCGACGATGTCCCACTTGATCCTTTGTAGTTCCTCTTCCAATTCAAGAAGCCTTGAATCAGAAGATAGGGAGCGTCCGTTATAGGTAGCCAAGGTCAGCATCAAATGGCAGCCTAGTCCGGTCCTCCGGGGATTCTTAGCACCCTCTGCCTTCATGTCGCACTGGCCGCTGCCTTGGCCAGGTACATTCCAGCTGCCGGAGACTGAGGGCCAAGATTTAAGTTGTAGAGTCATTTTGGAGGTGTTTGGCCATAACTCACCACGCTGGCCAAGCGGGTTGGTGAGTGTGGGATAGCATTTCCTCTGATCCCGATGGTATAGTTATACCGCTATTTGCGGTCGTCAGAGCCCCTTTAGTGGGAACAGGATGCACCACGAGAAGGCGGGGTTGACATTTGTCAAGGAGAGGCTGTGATGTTACGCATCACCTGACCTTACATCCCATATTAAAATATGAACCAAAAAATAATTAATTCTTAACAATATGGATAAAATAATAGCATTGTTACCTTTTATCGGTCAGTAGCTCCTTCCCAGCTAGTTACCTTTGGTAGAATTTCGTCATTACTACTGACCTTCGAGTGACCTACGTTCTTCAAGAAGAAATTGAGTAGTCGAGAGATTTCATAAACTGAAGTCTCATTCGAGCAATATGTAGTCAAAAGAAGGGTGTGTGGGTGGCAGACACTTTGCAACGAAAACACAACTACTGACGTTTAAAATATTTATGACAGCTAAAATCCGCAATAAAACTCAAAGTGAAAAAACCTGCCCTCCAACAGAGATTTGAAAGAATTAATCCAATGAAATAATAAAATTAAATTATTTGTCCAACTTCGACTTCAAATGAAAATGATATTCAAAGCGCTCAACATTACCAAGGAATCCAGAACGCGTTTCGGCTCACATTTTTCGTGGTCATTCTAAAGGACATTTCGTGCTGTACTGTTCCATGTACGTAACTGCTAGCTAAGTCGACATTGCTGTCATCTCTATTGTCCACGTCATCGGAAGACAGAGATGGCAGCAACAGAAGAATGACAGGATTATTGCGATATCTTGCCGAAATTCATTAACTGCTCGTCTTCTGTCTCGTACTGCTGAAGCCATTCTTCTGCGATCCCTTTGCTGCTCTTCACTCAGATTATGCGGAACCCATTTGGCAGATACTTTTCTCTTCTGTAATTTTTCAGTTAGGATTCTGAAAAGCAAAGTGGTAGACATGTTTGCTTTATATGTAATCTCTTCACATGCTTTCTGTTGATCTTCTTCCACAATGCTGTTGACGATAACCACAGAAGTGTCATCCATTGCATTTGATGATTGGCGGCTTCTTGGGTGGTGTTTGATACTCTTCCGACCTTGGTGGAAACGAGAAGCCCACCATGACAGTGCGCTGTGATCCACTACACTAAGCCCACAAACTTCGCACAAAGCTTTATGAATTTCGGTAGGGGATTTTCCTCGCAAAGTTTCAATTTTAATGTAGGATCGCTGGTTGCTACGCAAGATCTGACCTGACTCACTTTCTTCCTCCATTTGTAGGCAGAATTTTTTTGAAAAGGAACAAATTAGCAAGCAAATGTAGACACAACATTGTATATTGAAGTCTGACTAACAACTGGCGCAATGATTGCATCATCCCATGGGCAGTGCCTATGCAGTGTGCAAAACTTTTGAAATGACCTGTGTATTTCTTCCTTTTTTTTTATAACCTACTTCTTTTTCAATTATGAATATTCCAAAATGCACAAATGACGCATAAATCTTTTAATGTTTTTAAAATTATTTTTCAGTAGGTGTCAACATTGCACTTGCTGTTCAAGAATTCCAAATGTGATGTTGGTATCACTCTTGAGTGCATCTATGAAAGAAGAACAGCAAGCTGTTCTGAAATCTATGTTTTTAATGTTTTTAGCTCTGAGTGGCCCAGATAATTAAAGGTGTAAGAAAATTTGTGAGACGAGTCATATTTTCTCTGATATGGACACGGATAAAACAAGATGCAAGGTGTAGAATACAATAACAGTAAGTGTGATGTTGCCACTTACCAGAAAAATTAAAGATTCACCTTTCATTTACACAGGGGTGCAGAAAATATTCAGGGCCCAATATTTCCCCAGAACACATTTTTTTTTGTCTGAAATTTCTCCCAAAACCGTAGCGGATTTTCATACAAATTTAGGCGATTATTAGAGTACATGTCAATGATCAAGAACTATCCTTAAAGCCTATTACTTAAAAAATTTATAAAACAAACAAAATAAAGCAACTGATATGTATTCCAATGAATAACTAGCTCTTTTTTTTTTTCACGGAAAAAATTGTCCTTTTTTTTTTCTTTTTTTACGCACGAAAGATTTAGTGCTCCAGGTGAAACCCTCCTCTCTAGCAGGTGAAAGTTTTAGGCGAGACAGGAATAGGCGAATCAAGAATTCTTTCTTTGCCTAAAATGGCAAAACCCATTAACTTTCGACGCACGAGGAATAGGCGAAACAAGAGTAGGCAAATCAAGAAGATTGCTCCAGGTGAATCCCTCCCCTCTAGCAGGTGAAAGTTTTAGGCGAGGCAGGAATGGGCGAATCAAGAGTTCTTTCCTCGCCTAAAATGGTGGAACCCATTAACTTTTGATGTACGAAGAATAGGCGAATCAAGAAGTAACCCAGGGCAGAGAGGCTGAAAAATAAACAGCTAAAAAATTCTGCAATTAACTATAATTTATTTCATTCTAGCATTTCAGGCATCTAATTGTGCCAGATAATTTTACCGAATGAAATTTAAATTTGACTTAAATCCTTTGCAAAATACATGGGTCATTCGCTTTAAAATATCCGGAACCCCCAATAATTTTTTCAAATCGGCGCCTATGACACATTGGCTGCCATTATTATTATTATTATTATTCTATTGTAGGCTTAACGACCTAGAGCAACTCAGTGGGCTATAAGCAGTCGCCCATCCCTAATTTAGGGCCACTGGTTCCAGGGAAGGGCGAGAGCCAGCGTCATGAAACAAACACAACATCCATGCCTCACCAGGATTCGAACCCGGACCCATCTCGGGCGAATGATCAGAAGCCATCGCTAAGACCACTGTGCCACTGGAGTGGCCCATTAGTTTTGGAAATGTTTATTAGTGTGACTAGTGGTTCCGTCGTACTTGTTACTCGCGCCACGCCGTCTCCGCCTTGGCATTAGTAAAGTCCTTTAGGATCGGTGAATCATTTGCGAGCGGCAGTTCGCAGTACGTCACAGCCCTCATAACCTCTTGTATTCATCTAAAAACTATGTACAAGAAACCTTCACACGCATAACTCACTCGAAGAAAACTCCGTAGTGATTTTTAAGAACATGCGTCATTGCTGTAACTTCAGTGTATATATATAGGGGACGCACCCGACTGAGGCAATCTGTCTGAAGATGGGAACAAGGTGTCCCGAAAGATCTCACGGGTTGTGAAGTCGTATGACTTTTATTAAAAGTTCTTAAAAATCACTATGGAGTTTTCTTCGAGTGAGTTACTTGTGTGAAGGTTTCTTGTACATAGTTTTTAGTTTTATCAGCACGTAAACTTCAGTTCATTTATTCTTGTATTCATAACGACACATTTTTCAAAATGATTACCTGATTACCGTGAAGTAAATTACTCCTATTTTTCACGCTATATTCTTTGTTAATAAGTCCATTTTTCGTTTTATTATTACTACCATTATTTTACTCCCGGGCAAAATTTTCCCCAGAGTTGCCTTAATTTCCCTTGAACCTAGTTCGCGCGTTCGGACATATTCTTCACCCTGCATTTACATACTCTGAAACTTTATAACAATGAATTATGGCAAATAAAAAATGCTTACAGTGGTTTGTTTTGTTTGGCTTTTTTTATCTACCCCTACATTTTTATCAAACAATGCTCCAAATTTCAGCAAAATGTGAAATGAAAAATTACATACATGAACTGGGACTGTGTGTTAACCTTGGCAGCAGTTGAAGTTTGAACATTGTATAATTCCGTAATTTTCTTCTGCTGTTTTGCTTTATCTTCTTCAACTTCTAATTCCAGGGCTTCTGCTTTGCGTTTCAAAGTTAGGTTGCTTAGTGTTAACTTGTCTTTGGAATTTGCCTGAGAAGATTTCCTGGAAGAAAAAAAAAAAAAAAAAAAAAAAAAGCCAGTCAGGGTCATTCCCGACAACAGAAACAATGGCACCATTGGATTATTATATGCAAAAACTGCTTTCAGGTATGGCTTTAACCTTAAAAAAAGCAAGAAAGAAAAAGTAAGGTTATTTCAGGTAGCATTAAATATGGTACACACACAAATTAGAAGAATTTTTCATATCATATCACACATAAGTTACGTTAAAAATTTAAGTGGTGGGACATTTCGGTAGTGACTTCTACCTTCATCGGCCATGGAATGAAACACATGGTATTAGCATCAGTTGTTGCCAGATTTCAAAATCGCTTTCCAAATTATAGGGATGTGAAAAGGTGTGCCTGTATTGCAGGTGTTAGGGGTAAGGTAGATTTCAATGAGATTTCAATATCAAAAATTCTAATTTTTTGTGTGTTACGTGTTTCACTGCCAATTCTTCTCACACACACACACACACAATAACACCAAACTTTTTGTGAACTTTTCGAGTTCCAGCGTGGTCTCGTCATAGGATGTCATTTGAGTAGCATCTCCATACAGAGAACTGCATCTAAACTAAACATACAAACATCGACTGTAAGTGATGTCGTGAAGAGATGGAAGCAGGCCAGTGCAACTACAGCAGCAAAAAAAAGAAAAAAAAAACCTTGAAGGCCGCACAAACTAACGGAACTTGACAGAAGAGGAGCCACAGTAAGAAATGTTAAGAAATCCCGTTCTTCCTCTGCTGTTTACATCACTGCTGAAGTTAGAAAGAAATGCTTGTAATGGCTCGGCTAGTGCCATAAGTATCCACTGAGAGTTGCAAGCATGGGTTATTACAGTACAGCAATGGCACACAAGCCTCACATCACTACCTTGAATGAAAAGTGCTGTTTGGAGTGGTGTGTCTCCCTTAGTACCTGGAAAGTTGTTCCTTGGAGTGATGAGTCACACTTTTCACTCTTCCAATTGGACTGTGGGCAACTGGAAAGATGTTCTCTGGAGGGATGAGTCACGCTTTTCACTCTTCCAATCGGACTGTGGGCGACTGGAAAGCTGTTCTCTGGAGTGACGAGTCACGCTTTTCACTCTTCCTATCGGACTGTGGGCGACTGGAAAGCTGTTCTCTGGAGTGACGAGTCACGCTTTTCACTCTTCCAATTGGACTGTGGGCGACTGGAAAGCTGTTCTCTGGAGTGACGAGTCACGCTTTTCACTCTTCCAATCGGACTGTGGGCAACTGGAAAGCTGTTCTCTGGAGTGACGAGTCACGCTTTTTACTCTTCCAATCGGACTGTGGGCAACTGGAAAGCTGTTCTTTGGAGTGATGAGTCACGCTTTTCACTCTTCCAATCGGACTGTGGGTGACTGGAAAGCTGTTCTTTGGAGTGACGAGTCATGCTTTTCATTCTTTCAACCTGATGGGCATCTTTGGATTTGGCAACAGCCTAACAAACAATTTTCGTTGCACTATGTTCTTTCAACAGTTAAGTTCGGCAGAGGCGCCATCATCATATGGAGTTGTATGGGACTCAGCTTGTTGGTTATTACCATGGCATATCTGCTTCAAAGTTACTGATTCAGATAACACGACAGAACATCTCAGATTTACAATCACTTACAATTATTTTATTGCACACATTTACTTACAGTCATATGAAAATGCAATACACCAGGCAGGGGCATATCCAGAAGTTTACTCTAGGTGGTGGTGAGTGGGGGCGGGGGTATAAAAAGGGGGAAGACATTATGGAAGGGTTTTTTAGATATACATTATACATATTGGTGGTGCTGCTCCTACCTCGCGTTCCTTTGCAATGTCTTTAAAATACTTTGACTTTGTTAAATCGTTAAATACCTGAAAGAGAGCCTTATCCTGTTTTGAGACGTCACAGACGCTAGACAATGTGACAATAGCCAATAACTAACAAAGAATACCCCATGCTCTTTTTTCCCGCTGTCCTTGTCTTGCCTTTATCTTTTGGGCTCTCTCTCTCTCTCTCTCTCTCTCTCTCTCTCTCTCTCTCTCTCTCTCTCTCTCTCTCTCTCTCTCTCTCTATTCTATTCCCTTCTCTTTCTTTTTTTACTGAAGCTAAATCAATGCAATACATACTTTAAATCCAATTCCATAATAAGTTTAATTGCTAATTTTTTTTTTTTAACTGAAAACAAAATATGCAAAGTTAATCATTTACGATCTTTCCTACTTTAAACGTAAAAACTTCGTTAGGGTTGGGGTCACCCCCCCTCCCCTGATCTGCCACAGACACCAGCAGGAATCTGAACATATTGGTTGTAAGGCGATCCCCCCTATCAGATGTAAGAAAAGGAATAAAATATATAAAGGCAAGTAAGATGGTTACAACAGAAGTGCCACTGATAGCAGCATAGCTTGGGACTACAATTTAATGATTGGATTGAGATTCATTATGGAGATCAGGATCATTATTTACAATATAATTTCGATTTTTGATATTTTCCAGGGATCTGATGCTCACTGGGAGATTATTCCATAGGATAATGGCTTTATGCATTATGCTATTCAAATCATAATTAAGTCTAACCCACGATAGACATAATTTCTTGTTAGCAACAGATCTGGTGAAGACAGCAATATCCAGATGTCTGATGTCAGATTGAAAAATAGGCAGTTTAATATACATTATTTTAAAAAAACATGATACCTAGTTTCAAGGTAAAAATTTCATGAATTTTTAGAATATTTAGTTTTAGAAATAATGGTTTTGAACCAATATGTTCAGATTCCTGCTGGTGTCAGTGGCAGATCATGGGAGGGGGGGACCCCAACCCTAACGAAGTTCTTACGTTTAAAGTAGCAAAGATCATAAATGATTAACTTTGCATATTTTGTTTTCAGTTAAAAAAAAAAAAATTCGGAAATATACAGAGTTGGTTTTTTAAAATATTAATTGATAATTTGTTAGAGCATAACCAATAAAAAACATGATACCTAGTTTCAAGGTAAAAATTTCATGAATTTTTAGAATATTTAGTTTTAGAAATAATGGTTTTGAATGTGACATGCAATCTGCATTCAGTTTATAGCAAACAGATTTCTTCTGTAATTTGAGCAAGCATAACTTATTGTTTGCACTTATATTTGAATACCAGGATTCCAGACAATAGGAGAGATGGGTATAAATAAAAGCATAGCAAAATGTTCTTAGGACACTGATGGGGAAGAGATGTTTAATTTTACTAAGTATGCCCACTGTAAAAAAACTTTAGGAAAAACAAACTGAACATGAGTATTCCAATTAAAGAATTCATCAAACCAAACGCTTAGATACTGAACTTTCTGATAAAGTGGTCCACATTTTTAATATGTTTCGTAATAATGAAAGAGCATAACTTCATATGCATATTTATTTATTTTTTTGTAATGAAGTCCATGTTCTCCTGTTTCTAACAGTTAAGTACCTTCTTCAAAACCAATCAGTTGAACAAGTATTTTTGGTCCCCTTCCTCAGTTTTAAAGCAAAATTAAATTTGTCTACAATTTTAAGTGGGAGATTATTAATCCTGACCAGAAAGTTATCTACGTCATCTTTTTTTATAAACATTTCGGAAATATACAGAGTTGGTTTTTAAAAAATTAATTGATAATTTGTTAGAGCATAACCAATCAGATAATTTGATAGATCATTATTTACCATTACCTGTAGCTTATGTAAATTATGACATTTTTGAAAAATGACAGTGTCATCAGCATATAACAAAGCATGAGTTGATTGTAGGCACATAGGAAGGTCATTAATATACACTATCTACCAACAAGTAATTGGACACCCCCTGCAGTCGACGATATCTGTGGTCCTGATACACGTCACGGCCGCCGCCGTTAAATATTGTGTGGGAAACAACAATGCAACCAGTTGCATGCAAGATGCCACGCAGTTCGGAGCTCTCTGATTTCGAGAAAGGTGTAATCGTCGGGTATCACAGAAATGGCCGATCCATACGTGGCATATCCAGCGAGTTGAAGTACCCAAAATCGACAGTGGCCTACGTGATTGGCAAGTGGAAGATGAGAGGTGACTGTCGGAATGTGCCCCGACCCGGCAGACCTACAAAACTGGAAGTTAGAGACCGACGGGTGCTGGCCTGAGAAATTCGGAAGAACCGCAACAAATCGATGGGCCACATCTGCGAGGAGTTTCAACAGGCATCCGGAAGTGTTCTTTCGATGAATACCATCCGTAAGGAAGCTCATCTGCTCGGTTATCATGGACATGCTTCCGCCCACAAGCCTTTGATCACCAAGTCCAATAGCGCTGCTCGGCTAACGTGGTGCAAAGAACGTTGACAGTGGATCGTTGAACAGTGGAAACAGGTTCTCTGGAGCGACGAATCAAGGTTCACCCTCTACCGTTCGGATGGCAGGGTCTGGGTTTGGCATCTGCCTGAAGAATGCCTCCTGCCGGAATGTATTGTGCCAACTGTGAAGTTCGGCGGTGGTGGAATTATGCTATGGGGAATTTTTCTCCTGGTATGGCACGGGACCCTTGGTCGCAATTCCTGGTAGACTCAACGCCGAGACCTACTGCACCATTTTGGATGACCATGCGCTTCCTATGTTGTGGCAGTTTTACGGGGTGGACCCATGTTACTTTCAGGATGACAATGCCACCTGTCATGTTGCGAGGTCCACCATGGCTTGGTAAGGTGACAATGGGGTTAATCGAATGGACTGAGCCCGGACCTTAACCCTATCGAGCACCTCTGGGACGAGTTGGAGCGTCGACTTAAGGGGTGCCCCCACCGTCCGAAATCGGTGAAGGAACTGACCTGTCTTCTCCAAGCCGAGTGGAAGAAAATACCGCTAGCCGTCGTACAACGCCTGGTTGAGAGTATGCCCCGGAGGGTCGCAGCTGTAATCGCCGCTCGTGGAGGCTCCACCAACTATTGAAGGTGAATAAACTTCGTTTTTCTTTGCTATCACAGGTGTCCAAATCTTTGTTGGTAGATAGTGTATAACAGGAACAGTAACGGTCCCAATACTGAACCTTGAGGCACTCCACACGAAATATTAAGTAAATCAGAGTTTATATTTTTATAGAGACATGCTGTTTGCAATTAGAGAAGTAGCTCATTAAGAGGGAAAGTGTTTTGCCACAAAAACCATATTTGGTTAATTTATGTAACAAAATAACATGGTTTACGGTGTTGAAAGCTTTCTGGAAATCAATAGAAACACAAATAGCATAACAATTCTCATCTAGTGCTTCAGAAATGAAGTTTGACAACTTAGCAACAGCCATTTCAGTAGATCTGTTTCTTTGGAAACTCAACTGATCCAAAGAGAGCATACCATGGTTGTGTAAAAAATTAACCATTCTGCTATGAATAGCCTTTTCAAAAATTTTACTCAAAATAGGTAACAAAGATATTGGTCTGTAATTACAAGTAAATACCCTCTCCTTTTTTAAAAAGAAGAATAACCTTAGCAATTTTCAGACTGTCAGGAAAATGACCTGAACAAGAACTCAGATTAATAATATATGTTATAAGCGGTACCAAAATGGAGACCGAGTCTTTTATGACTCTGCTATTAATATTGTCTGAACCAGAACTTCTTTCTAAGGGCAAGGAAGTGATAATATTATTAATTTCAGTATCATCCACAGGGTGTAGAAACATTGAAAAAGGGACTTGCTTAATTTTGGATAAAGAATCATAATCTTTAGAGTTTGTGGGCAAGTTTTGTTGAGATGATAAATCGTGACCTATGTTAAGGAAGTAATTGTGTTGAATTCATTAGCGACTGATTTTGAATTAACTATAAAATTAGCAGAATTTCCTCTTAACATCATCGGGGTTTCAGCAGCACAGGATTGTTTGTTAATAGCAGATTTGATTATTTTCCATTTTTGATAGGAGTCATTTCCTGTATTTGAAATAGCACGGTTGTAATAAGCAACTTTCACATGCTTAATAACATTTCTTAGGGCATAATTATGCCTTTTATAATTATCACGCAAGTGACTGTTATAAGGATTCCTTCTACGTTTTTTACGAAGCTTATCCTTTTTTCTTTATTATACTGTATGTATCTCCTCACCCACAATGCACCTTCTTGCATAACTGTTCTTTGCACTTATGCAAATATTTGGTAGTGTCCAAATACTTTTGATAATATAGTGTATGTGCTACAATCAGTAATGACTGTCATATGTAAGTGATTTGTGGAAGGGGGCTGAGGCTGAATGTGTGCTTGCGTGTAGGCTGGCATACATACAAACATAACTGTAAGACACAAATTATAAAAAGGTTATAAATGTACAATTGGGAATGTTATAAATTCAATTTATGGCACTTAATGCACTTCCAAACATGCAAAATAACAATGCAGCTACATTATTAAAATAGCTCTAAACACACCTTGGAGCTGGCTGGCTATAAAGTTGACCACCATACATCACTGAGGATCCTTTGAGAACTTTATCCTTCAAATTAGTAGGGCCTTTTCCAGAATACCTTTGAAAGAGAAAAAAGAAGAAAGAAAACGTGTAATAGCCAGCAGAAAAATATACAACTTAGTAACAGTTAATGCATATAAAATCCTAAGACTATAGATTTATGTGGAAGAGAAAATCAAATTCTGATATTTACACAACAGTTAACTTTACCATTATATTCAGTATTTTCCACAATCTTACTTACTTAAATAATGCATATTACTGAAAAAATGCAGGCCGCGCACTGGCCCCCGGTAATAAATAAGGGTGTCTTCCTCCCCCTTTCTACTTCGCTTCCGTGTCACTTTCCTATCAGGCACTTTAGCCCAAATCTCCTAGCTTCCAATTTCTAAGGGTTGTTTAAGACCTGGGGGTCAGACACTCTCTTCCTAAAATCCTCTACCTATGATCATTTGATCAAAAATGCAGGCCAGTTTTTTTTAATTTTTTTCCGTAAGCAAATGGAAAAACAATTTTAAAATTGGTGATATCTTGAAATAAAATAAAAAAAGAAACTTGAATTTTATAGAAGAAAGTTCTGGAGCATAAAAACAATGGCACCAGTGTGAGGAACCACACAAGAAGGAAAACACAGCTGAGTCAAAACAAATTCCTATTGAGATATTTGATGAAGATAATTAGACTTCTATGGTCCATGGAATTTGAAGGAAAAGGCCTCCCAAAAAAAGTAGCTTTTTTTTTGTTACTTTTTTTCTCACTAAGTCTATTTACTAGTGCCTTGGATAAGGTGGATGTCAAGTAATTTTGCTTCCTATACTTCCAATGGAAAACTTTCTATACACATTTTCTTCACAATTACTGCGTTCCCAAGAATGAAAATTTTAACATCGATTAAAATAGCTTCATTTTATAACTTGGAATACTCAATGTTTTCTAAAACATAACCATAATTATGCAATCCAACATTTGTTTGTCTACTAACGTCATCAAAGCACAGGTCGCGCCATCTTTTTTCTGGTTCCAACATCACCAAAAGAAAAGTCATTGATTTTTAATATATTTATGGTTATGTTTTAGAAAATATTAAGTATTATAAGTTATAATATGAAGTTATTTTAATTGATGTTCAAATTTTCATCCTTGGGAACACACTGATTGTGTGTACAAAAGTTTTTCCATTGGAAGTATAGGAAGCAAAATTACTTGACATCCACCTTAAAATCTAGTAACCTATCTAGTTAGAACCATAGTGGAAATTTTAGAGAAACTATTTGAAATATAACAAAAAATATGTGCATGAATTCCATTCTTAATAGAGATGCGACCCAGTCAACAGAGTGAACAAAAAGATCCATTCAATAGTTCCAGCAGATCGCATTCGCTTTACCCAGTTGCTAGCCATTCGCTTTGGTACTCGAGCCGAAGATCCGAAAGATCCAAAAGATCCTTGGATCCGAAGATCTTACACATTCCGTTTGTTTCTCGGTCAGAGCTCGCATTTCATTGCCGATTGATTAATTACTGTATCAAATTTTTTTTTCGTGTAACTAGAAGCATCTTATAACCATTTTATCTTTGGTTTTATCTAATAGTTTGCAGTGAAATGAAGATATAACGCATTTTTTAAATTCTATTTCTTTCATATTTTGATTTTTCATTACGGTTTCACTCACAAGATGGGGACACCAGCTTAGAACTCTGACCCTTGATGTTCTGTAATATGTAGCTCATGTTCGTGAATATTTAACTTGGAAATGTACTTACTAATAAATATGAAAGGCAGTATTTGTACTGCCACAGAATGAAACA
Source organism: Macrothele yani (assembly GCA_039090855.1). Classification (NCBI taxonomy): domain Eukaryota; kingdom Metazoa; phylum Arthropoda; class Arachnida; order Araneae; family Macrothelidae; genus Macrothele; species Macrothele yani. The sequence goes on from CM077031.1 coordinate 26,501,168, forward strand.
ATTCATTATAAAAATCGTCACACATCAGTCTAAGACGTTTAATTTATGGACGACTGCTAACTTTATGAACATGCACCAACCGTCACCAACTTTCACACTACTTCCTGCTTCAAAACAAATTAAATGAACGGGTTTTTGAAATGGATCACAACCCGATCTGAAAGATCTGAATAGCATAAAAGACCGAATCTGCACACCACTAATTCTTAACAGATAGCTTTGACTTTATATCGCCCAGCAAAAAAAAAAAAAAAAAAAAAAAAAAAAAAAAAGTGTTGGGAAACTGCTGGCCACTAGCTGGCAGTGGTGGGTCACTGCTGGCTGAAATTTGTCGCTCACGGCCCGGTAGCGGTCCGTTGGTGGCAGCGCCATCAGTTGGCAGCCATTGATGGCCTTGCAGCATCACCATGAATTCCGGGCCACCAAACAAGTGCCATTAGCGGCCTGTAGCTAGCAACCAATGGAAGCAACGGAACTGTGTGCTTGCGCAGAAGCAACTTGTGCTGTGTCTCTCGTGGTACCAGTTGGTTGAAGACGACGCTATCACCATCATGTGTGCATGCGCAGAAGCAACTTGTGCTGTGTCTCTCGTGGTACCAGTTGGTTGAAGACGACGCTATCACCATCGTGTTATTTTAGTGGATGTTAAAGAAGAAAAAAAAACATATGTAGAGAGGCGAATTAATTTCCTAATGAAATGCCACGTCGACGAAGGTATCAGATTAAACCATGAAATACTACATTACAGCCATAAAATACACCCACTCCATTCCCATGAATGACAAGAAATAATTTCTGTGTAATCTTCCGTTTTAACATTCACTAAACTGCTTGAAACAAAAGTCCTGGAAAAACATTAAAAAATCGTTACGTTGAAAAAAATATATATACATATATATATATCACATTGGAGGGTGTTTTTCAGTCGCTCAGCTGGGAAAACAAGGGGATAAAGATTAATGGAGATTATCTAACCCACCTTCGTTTTGCTGATGACGTAGTCATTTTTGCAACTACCCCATCAGAGCTGCAGAGTATGATCCAGGAACTTGCTGACAAGAGTAAAGAAGTGGGATTAAAAATGAACTTTCAGAAGGCAAAAGTCATGTTCAATGCTTTTACAAGAAATGAAGATTTATCGATTGATGGAGAAAAGCTGGAGATAACAGACACGTACGTTTATCTTGGACAGCAGATATCAAGTGAGGGTCACATTGATGAAGAAATTAATCGGCGTACAAAACTTGCCTGGAGAGCTTTTGGAAGAAACAGCATAATTTTCAAGAGCAATATGCCATTATGTCTTAAAAGAAAAGTGTTTGATCAATGCATCCTTCCAGTGCTTACGTATGGTGCAGAGACGTGGACCTTAACTAAAAGAGACATACAAAGGCTGCAGACAACTCAAAGCAGCATGGAGAGGTGCATGCTTGGTGTAACCAGGAGAGATAAGAAGAGGAACTCGTGGATCCCAAAAATGACAAGAGTGGAAGACATCATGATCAGAGTTAAATCCCTGAAATGGCAATGGGCTGGACATACTGCCAGAAGGACAGATCATCGATGGACAGCCGGAATTTTAGATTGGATTCCAAGGGACAGGAAAAGACCCAGAAGAAGACCACATGGGAGATGGGTGGATGAAATTCGAAAGTATGCAGGGGTGACATGGAGGAGACTGGCACAAGACAGACCGTTGTGGAGGAAACTTGGGGAGACCTTCGACCAGCAGTGGATTGATAATGGTTGACAATGATGATGATGATGATATGCACACAAAATTTATATATATATATGCGCACAAAATTTATATATATATATGCACACAAAATTTATCAATTATTTAGAGACAAAAAAAGCAACGCTATGTGAATATAATGTACTCATCCACGGGTTGAATACACAAGACTGTAGGAATTCACTTCTAAAAATAATGAGAAGTAAAATAAAATATCTTTCCTCTCTAAAACAAATGTAGCTTCGGACAGTGGAAAGGCAAGATGCAACATTAAAAATGTAACAGGATGTGACATGAACGGGTAAATATGTTAATTAACAATCGCCTTTCAAGACGAAAAGGACAGCTCGCAACTTTGGAAAGTGCCTTTAAGTTGGTACACTCATTGAAAAAATTAAGCTATACATTAAGGTAAAAAAAAAAAAAATTGTACCTTGAAAAAATAAATTTATGAATTATATGAAACTGACATTTATTAAAAATACCTCGCAATATTGTAAAATTAAACAGAGAACCATTCGTCACACATTCCGCAGAAAAGAGGGTCAGCTTCATGCCATGCTCGTGCATGCCAAATCAGTCCAGTTGGTAGAGCGCCCGCTTCCCACGCAGACAGTCCTTGGTTAAGTTTCCAACCAGATCCAAACGGGCGTTTTTCCGGACCTGTTAAGAAAATTTCCCCAGCGCAGTGCTATAATTCAGAAGTTTCAAAAAGAGAAAAAAAAAGTAGGTGTAGCTTTGGGAAACTGCGGTTATCCTTTACTTTTTTTTTTTTTTTTTTTTTTTATGGCTACTACTAGGGAATTGGCGGAGAAAATTCGGCAAGCCATCAGTTACATCACATGATTGCTGATTGCCACTGCCAGGAAACTAGCGGACCACATTAGGCTAGCCATCACTTATGGCACGTGCTTTCAGGGCCGCTTGTGGCAGCTACTGCCTGTGATGGACAACTGATGGCCCTGTTGTGGCATATGACAACTGATGGGGGGTGGGGGTGGCAACTGCTGGCCCTTCTGTTGGCCGCCCAGACATTTTATTGACGGTTCGGCAGCAGCAACATAGTGCTGGGACATTGCTGGCCCAGAAGATTGTTTTTGCTGGGTTGCATTACATCACACTCCAGTTTCAATTTATGACACACTAGGAAAGAAACCAAGTTCTGATTTTATTACAAGAGATGGTTCTGTTTGTTTAATACACATACACACTGAATTAGCAAAAGAAGCGGGGAAAACTAATGAATCTAAACAATTTCATTAGGGTTCACAGAATTATTTAAAACACGGTTCCCCAAAATGTGGTCAGTCAGTGTGTTGCAAATGACCCACAATAAAGGTAAATATGTGCAAACACTTAAGTTAAAAAATTCTGACATAAGACTGTAAAAAAATGAGGAAAAGTAAGAAGGTAAATCCAAATACACGTTCTTATCAGAATAATATGACCAACCCCAGAATCACGGTTTACTTGCCCAGGTGTGTCTCAGAGTGTTTGTGACAAGGTCGACCTCACGGAGATATAAGTGGGCAACCAGGACAGATGAGCCATTGTGCATAACGTTAGCACAATGTGCAGAAGTAGTGATTTGATGGGCGTTCAAAAAGGAATGATCATCGGCTACCGCGTCAAGGGTGGAAGCATCTCAGAAACAGCTGACTTAATGCACTGTTCGCAAAGTGCTGTAGTACAGGTGTACCAAGAAAGGGTCGCTGGCACACAGAGTACCTCCTAACATCATAACTGTGGAGACCCAAAGGCCATTGCCCCCAGAGGAGAACGTCGAATCTGTCGACTGGTAAAGGGCAATTGACACACAACAGTGCAGCAATTGACCACGCAAATGAATGCTGAGGCACCCAGGTATGTGTCCCCGATAACGGTAGAGCGAACCCTGTTACGCACGAGTCTCCAGAGTCAACGCTGCATCAAGGCGCCCATGTTAACTCAGGTCCATCGGCAACGACACCTGCAGTTCACATGGGACTACCGTAATTGGACAGCAGGAAAAGGTTGCCTTCTCCGACAAATCCAGGTTTCTACTCCACAGAAGTGACGGGCGGTGGCGGATACGGCTTCAGATACACGAGAACCAACACCAGGGCAGGCTTGTCGGTCAAGTACAGGCTGGTAGTGTTCATGTCTGGGCGATGTTTTCCTGGTATCAACTGGGACTGCTCGTATTACTGGAATGGTCCCTGAACACTAATGGCTACCTGTCCATCCTTGCTGACAACATGCATCCCTTCATTTTCGACATTTACCCTGGTGGTGATGGTGTCTACCAACAGGACAATGCGCCCTGCCATGTCGCTAAGGGGTTACATGACCGATTCCAGGAACACAACAACAATGCCTCTGTTCTCCTTTGGCCGGTGAAATCGCCCAACCTCAATAGAGCACTTGTGTGACTATTTGGATTAACAGGTTCGAAGAGCTGACCCACAACCACATCATCTCTGGGACCTCCGTGCTCTGCTGCAGTCTGAATGGGCAAGTGTGCCTCAGGCAACCTTCCAGGGCCTCATTGCATCCATGCCACCCCGTCTGGCCACTGTCATCTGGGCCAAGGTAGATTATTCCCATTTATAAGGTAAGTGGTCTACAACGAAGTAAATTTCTCCGTCATTTTTGGTCTACGCCGGGATTCGAACCCGAGTCCGCTTATTCCGGAACAAGTCGCTCTACCAACTGAGCTACGCAGACGTTTATTCTGACTGCAATCTGCCTTTATGTCGTGTGCGTCCTGCACGCAGGTACGTCACATCTCCCCCCCCTCGAAAGAGGGCCGGGGCATGGCCCACGGGTCAGCCGTGACCATGAATCGTTGCAGGCAGCCATCCACTGTAGAACGTGCACTTGAGAACTCCCAGTCAATCTGGTGTGTGGAATGCAACATCACACATTTTTATTTTTCGATGCGCTGGAGAAGGGATTCTCTGATTTTTCCTATCTCGCGGTGTGGAAATAACATCACACCAATGCAAGATTTTGAACGGTTGGGTCATCCGGATAGTTCGGGCGCCAATATAACGAAGTAAATTTCTCCGTCATTTTTGGTCTACGCCGGGATTCGAACCCAAGTCCACTTATTCCGGAAGTCGCTCTACCAACTGAGCTACGCAGACGTTTATTCTGACTGCAATCTGCCTTTATGTCGTGTGCGTCCTGCACACAGGTACGTCACAGGTCATATTATTCTGATATACAGTAGTGGCCAAAATTGTGGAAATCTCTTGCAAAAAGTGTATTTTTGAAGTTTGATGGCTCATAACACCACTTTTTTTTTTTTTTTTTTTTGGGAGTACTACCATAAAATTATATATCAATGGAAAGATCATCAAGAATGTAATGCAACAAAGTTGTTCAATTATCTGTATTCTATGAAAAGTTATAGCCAAATAATCTGAAAAAAAAGGAAGCAGAACTTACTTAGGTTGATATGAAGTAGCTTTCCTTCATTTGAATGTAGCCAATGAGCATGGGTGTTTAGAGAGCCAATCAGGTGTCATCTTGTTTTAGCAATGAGCCAACCAGGTCTCAGTAGGATTCAGCTATTGATGTCATGTATTGGGGCTGAGAGGAGGACATTTGTCAGTGTGTTATGTGATTGCTATCAAGTTGGTTGGTTATTTTTACGTTCTTTCATTTAGTGAGCTTGTAAAACGTAATAAAATTAAAGAAATGGCGCAAAGAGTTGGCTGGTCACCCAGAACACGATGTAAAATAGTACTATGAAGTGAACAAGGCTTCAGTTATGAAGAAATTAGAAGAAAAATTGATGGAAACTTTACCAAAGGTGGCATTTCTAAATTTTTGATGAGGTATACAGAGACTCAGTCACTACAAAACCAGACTGGTAAAGGCAGGAAAAGGTGCACAACAGCAAATTATGACAGAAGAATTAAGAGACACTGCCTAGGTGACAGAAGAAAATCATCTGTGTGTATACAAGATGAAATGATGCAATGCAATGTGAAGTTGAGTGCAAGGACTGTTCGGTGCAGACTGCAGGAATTTGGTCTAAAAGCTAGAATTCCATGAAAAAAGCCATTTTTATCTCTTAAACAAAGGTTGAAAAGATTAAACTGGGCTAAAACCCATGTTAACTGGACAGCGGAACAATGGGACAGTGTTATTTGGAGTGATGAGACCAAAACCTCCCTGTTTGGTAGTGATGGCATAAAATACGTAAGGAGAAGAATCAGAGAAGATTTGCATCCTGATTGCATTACATGTACCGTGAAACACCCAGTTAGTGTTATGATCTGGAGTTGTATGACATCAAAAGGTGTGGGCAGAATTTGCGTGATTAATGGGAATATAAATGGCCAAAAATACATTAATGAAATACTTGAGCCCAAACTGAAGCCTTCCGCACATGATCTTTTCCAAGATAATGAAGCATTTATATTTCAACAGGATTCAGCTCCATGTCATGCGTGCAAAAAGTGGTTTCAAGATAATCATATTCCACTGCTGGAATGGTCTGGGAATAGCCCAGACCTTATCCCCATCGAAAATCTATGGAGCCAATAAAGAAACTTGTTAGTCAGAAGCAACCCAGCAATAAAACCTAATCAATAGAAGCAATATTATAATTTAATCTTGGTTTCACATTATAACAGCTGCAGTACTAAAAAACTTGGTTCACTCCATGGGAAGACGTTGTAAGGCCATAATTAACGCTAAAGGTTACCTAACTAAGTATTAACTTACATGGTGAGAATTTTTGTATATCTCATTTTTTCTACGTGTTTCACTTTTCTTCTTTATAACTGCTGTTCTAATACAAAATCCTTCATAAAAGTTACTGCATTACATTCTTGATGAAATTTTCTTTCCATTGATATATAATTTTATGGTATTACCCCAACAAAAAAAGTGCTGTTATGAGCCATCAAACCTCAAAAATTCACATTTTCAAAAGGTTTCCACAATTTTGGACATTACTGTTACTGTGTATAAGTTAGTTTTTCAAAGAAGTAGGCCCAACTATTACACTAAACCACATTCATACGAGATTGTCCAGGATAGGGCTCGGAAAATGAAAAAAATTCTTACTTGTCTGGGATGTCTGTTCATATATAAACAGTTTTTGTTTGTTTCTCATTTCATTCACAGATCACAGGCAAATTACTAACTAAACAAAAATATATGCATCAGGGCTAAAATATTATACTGCCTGACATGTGCAGGGCATGAAAAAATCCCTAAATGCCCGAACGTGAATGTAAAAAATCAGCTTTTTATGAGATAAAAAGTTTTTAAGAAAAAAAGAATGTTTTTTATTTCCCCATCAATTTCCTTACTACTCAGAGGCTCCCTTCCTCTGCTTTGTTTAATAAAACTAATGGAGTGTTTTGAGAAATTAGTCAAAACAAATGGTCTTGAAAATTAAATTGCCCATAATATGATTGTATGACATCTCAAAAGAAAGCTTGTATAAATAAGCTTTCAAATGTTCCCAGTATGAGCTCCAATTAGGTCTATAGTTATTTTCATTTGTGATAAGCATGGAAGGCACAAAATGCCTTTTCTGTAAATTTTAAAGTCCTATAACTATAGGGTCATTCCATGGAAAATCATCCAGGGGTGGCGTTGCTGACACATTTTTTTTTTTTAAATTTCACTTTTTGTCCATCTGGAAAGCCAAATTTTGAGAATTCAAATGTGGTGTTTTTTGTTTTTTTTAACATCCACCATTTTAGATTTACAAGACAAAATGGCCATCGCAGCATCAGAAAATCACACCCAGAGGCAGCCCCAGAGTTGTATAAAAGTAAAATGTATCTGCGTACACAACCATTGAAACAGAAAACTTGCTGCAAACCCGCGAAGCGCGAACCATGATAACAATACAATAAGATAATTTATAGAAAAATTAATAAAACAATAAATAATTATTAGAGCTTTATAGATTTAAATGATTAAGTACATTACAATTGAATGTGCAGCAATGAGTGTGAAACGGACCTTTATGGCAAAATATTGGACTACAAACCTCACAAAAACAAGAGACTAATTAGAGAAATTTTTATATCCAGAAAAACAGTTCCATTAATGAACCTTCAAAATTTAAAAATACCATTTTCAACAACTAAAGTCAAAAATACAGCAGAATTACAAAATACATAAGGAAAATATTTTATTTTAAAATAACTCACAACTATAAGAGGGCAGCCCCGGTGGCACAGTGGTCTAAGCGATGGCCTCTGATCATTCATCCGTAAGGGGTCCGAGTTCGAATCCCGGTGAGGCATGGATGTTGTGTTTGTCTTACGGCACTGGCTCTCTCCCTTCCCTGGAACCAGTGGCCCTAAATTAGGGACCGGCTACTGCTTATAGCCCACTGAGTTGCTCACGGTGGTCGTTAAACTTCCAATCAAAAAAAAAAAAACTATAAGAGGAACCCGGCAATAAAAATTTTAATTCTTTCCGTGTAAACAAAACTTTTAACACAGTTCCTGTATATTGGGAAAAGGCCTTGATAAAATCTAGAAATGTCTGTAAAAACAAAAGAACTGAGATGTGAAAAATAACTGAAAGTTCAAGCCAATAAATTAAATTAAGTATATTAATCTGAGTAAACAACGAGTATTATAATTGCAATAAATAAAACTTTTATTACTATTTTTTTAAATCTAAAAGCAAAAACTATCTGCAAAATCTGCTAATTTTGGAAACTTTCTACGTACAGCGTATGTCTGCATTCTGCTACTCTGGGCAGCTCTTTTACTTTTTTTAACTGTTCAAAAACCATGAATTGCAGAGTTCCAACTGGTTTCATTTTAAAGAGCAGAGCTCCATCTATGAAAGGAATATATATATTTATTAAAATTAGTGTGATGAAAAGAAATCCTTAACTCAAATTCAAGATTGAAATTGATTTTTTTAAGTTTTTGGTCCATTACAGTTCTTATAAAGAGATGAAAAAACTAAATGGTATTTGGCTTATAAAATCCCTTCATGATAAAAGAGGGGTTTGAAGTTGTAAATTTTTCAAAAATTGCAAAATTTGAAGCTCTGTGCCTAAAAAGAGGAAGGTATAAAAAATCTGAAACTTTCACAAAATAGTCTTCTGAATATGTACAAAGAGAAATAAAAATCCTTACTTGTTTTTTAAAGTACTTCATTAATTACAGAGAGTGGAATTTGCAAATCATAATTCACTTAAAAGAAAGTTAATGACTATAAATTTTTCAATAAAAAACCAAGAATTATGGTATATTTCTGCAATATCCAGCTTACTCTCCAGACCTTGCACCAACAGACTATCACTTCTTTTGGTATCTGGACCACTTTCTCTACGAGACGACCTTCAACAGTGATGTAGCTCCAAAGTAATCGAGGTAGTTGCCTTCAATGCACAATCTTAATATCAAGAGTCACTCACAATACAAATTTAAATTTGTTGGCTGAATTTAAAGATTTTATTGTATAAGAACTTTCGGGTTTCCCTAGAACCCATCATCAGATACAGAAGAAGGAATAAGTTTAAATAAAGTGTTACGTGAACATAATATACTAGGGGTGTTCAAATGAAAAGGTAGGAAACGTCATAAGAACGTAACCGTTAACATATTTGCCTATGCCGCTATGGGAGAACGTAGCGACACATCTAGGGATGCGATTGGAGTCGCCGGCTTGGATCGGAGCATGCGCGGGCGCCCGCATGCGCAGGAGAGAGCAGAGGCTCTTATAAAGAGCGCCGTCCAATTGACGCGGCAGTGCGTGTGAGGACAGGATGGCGAACCATTAACTCCGATGTGTACTGTGAGACACTTCGAAGCCTACGCAGGTCCATCAAGAACAAAAGATCGGGGCTGCTCACGGATGGTGTGGTTCTGCTCCATGATAACGCGCGTCCACACGTCTCCAGGGTCACACACGCGGAACTGGCCAAGTTCCAGTGGGAGCAGCTTGACCGTCCGCCCTACAGCCCGGACATGTCGCCCTGCGATTTCCATGTGTTTGGTCCCCTGAAAAAACATCTGAAAGGGAAGCGCTTCCACTCGGACGACGAACTCAAGGACGCTGTGCAGGACTGGGTCTCGTCACGGCCACAGGAATTCTGGGAACAAGGAATCCTTCTGCTCGTTAATCAATGGGATCGTTGTGCTACGGCCTATGGTGTATACTTTGAATAAAGTCTTCATTTATACCCACAGTGTCATTTCGTACCTTTTTATTTGAACACTCCTTGTAGATATCATATGTGACATAATGTCACGTGGCATCAAATTGTCAAACAACGTGGCATGTATTATCAAACAAAGAAAATAAAGAAAATAGAATGCAGGTATACATAAAATACTGCATTGTAAAAATAAAAAGAAGCTTAGTAGGTATAAATTAATTTTGTTGTTCTCATCAGGAGACGCAACAAAGAGCACTATAGCAGAAATCGAGATTAAGTGATTTCGTCCTCAGTTTGCCTCATATTCGGAACTGTAAATAGTTTCCAGATTGTAGGTACAGATACTGGAACATTGTCATTACAGCATAAATGTCTCTGAGTAGCAATTACAATGCTCTCGGTGAACAGCAATGAAGAGACAGCACTAGGTGTTACGACGATGGAAGCATCATTCCAAATTGGATAGTGCAGGCCATCGCACACGAGTCGAGACAATGCAGAATTTTTAAGTCCATTCTTTACGGCGTATTTATGTTCATTTACTCTTGTTGCTAGTGTACATTTTGTAGATCCTATATATTTACTATCAGGAGTGTCAGCATCAATACTTTTTAAGGGGATGCTGTAAACGCCAAATTTGTTTAGCTTTGTTACCTGGTCTCAATGTTTTTTAATTAACTGGAAAATGTTTGTAGTACGTATTCCGAATTCCAGGTGAAAGGTTCTGCAAATGGCTTTGAGAACAGGTGTTATGGTTGAATAATAATCTATGGAACTTATATATCTACGAGGTTGTTGGTCCCTCTGGAGAGTAGTTGAGTTTTCTTGGTGAAGCTTCTTAAGAGCTTTTTTATGATAAAGAAAGGAAAGCCATGGTTGAGGGTGATGTTGAATATTTTGTTAATTTCACATTTACTTCTGCTGAAACTAGATGAATGCGTGATGGCTCTGCGTAGAAGGAAAGAGATGGAGGAGAGTTTATAGCTTTTTGGATGTGCTGAAGAAGCCGGGATCAATGTAGGTACAGAGGTGGGTTTTCTGTATACAGAGTGTTGCAAGGTGCAAGTAACAGCATCTCGTTCAAGCATAAAATCCAGGAATGGCAATTTACCTTCGTTTACCTGTTCAATGGAGAATTTTATCGTCAGGATTTGGGATGATAAGTGTTCAGCAAAGGTTCGTAGGTCAGCTGGTTCGTGATCCCAGAAGAGAAGTACATCATCAACATATCTTATGTAAAAGCACGGAGGTTGTTGATATTCTTGTAGCACTTTATTTTCTATGTGCTGTAGTAGAATTTCCGCTAGGATCGGAGATAGTGGTGATCCCATTGGGGCGCCCTCAGTTTGGCGATAAATAATGTTGTCGAATTGAAAATATGATCTGTTTTGAACTAGTTTTAAGGCTGTAATGATGGACCGTTGTGGAGAAAACTTGGGGAGACCTTTGTCCAGCAGTGGATTGATAATGGTTGACAATGATGATGATGATGAATGATGGATTGATCGTTTCTGGTTCGTATTTTAGTTCAAGTAATTTTGTCTGAATGATGTCATGTACAGTTTTTATCGGAACATTAGGGAACAAAGAAATGACATCGAGAGAAGCCATAATAAAGGTTGAGTTATTTGCATTAAAGGATTTGATCTTGTTAATAGCTTGTACTGTGCCTTTAACAGAGTAGAGTGAATTATTAACTAGTGGTTGAAGGAAACTAGTTAGTGCCTTCTCTATAGGTCTGGTTGGTGCTGCAAATCCAGATACTAGCTGGCATAATGGGTGTCCGGGTTTATGAGTCTTTAGTTTACCAAAAAGTTCAGGAACTTGTGCACCTGGAGGGCAGTATAAGCATTGTGAAATGGCCGTTGGGAGGCTTGAGATTTTCTTCAATTTATGTATGGCCACTATGGTAGCATTAATAGGGTTCGAACTAAGAGTGACGTGCGGGATAGTATCAATTGCCTCTAGCATTTTCTTCCGATATTCTATTTTGTTCAGAATAATAATTTGTGAGGTTTTATCGGCGGATATGATCGATATATTGGGATCGTTGCGTAATTCTAAAAGTTGTTTCTTCTCTTCTGTAAGACGAGTCAAATCCGTGTTGTGTCTTTGAACATGAAATTTCCTAATCGAATTGATTATTCGATGTCGTGCTTCGTTTTGTTTTCTTAACGGCAGATGAGAAATTATTGCTTCTGCTTGCGGAATGAGTTTCAACCTATTAATTTTGGAGTTCGGGAAGGCGAATTTTAGGCCTTTATTTAGTGCTGATATTTGGACTTGGTTTAGAAGATAATCACTGTAATTGATGAAGCTAGTTGAAGGTTGTGACTGATTCTGGTTAGGCCTACGTGTACATGAGGTACGGTTCCTCTCAACAATGTCCTGGTCCACAAGATTACGTAGTTTATGGATGTGCCTTTTTTGGGCTTGCTTAACTTCAGATTCGATAATAGCTGTAAGTACCGTGAGGTATTTATTAAAGTGAATAGCATGGCTAACACCAGCTAGTCACAGGTTTGAATCATAGGATCTTCTTTGTAGTGAGTCCAGTAGACATCTTTTGGCTCTGATTTCAGCTATGAGTCTTTTATTTTCGGCGTATTTTAGCACTTGAGCGTCCCTCCATGAATGAGGTTTAGTCCTTAGTCTTAGGAATCTGGGTATGATGTGCAAGTCTCTACAATTGATTAGAAAACACAAATGCGTTTCCTCCACGGCGAGTCTTATTCGGAAGTGTTTGAAAGCGTTGAATATTTCCTTCTTCATTTTGTGAGGAGTGGTGCAAAAATATATACGTGATAACTAGGATGATATTAGGAGAATTAAAATTCGTGCAGAAATAGTCCAAAGTAATCGAGGTAGTTTCCTTCAATGCACAATCTTGATATCAAGAGTCACTCATAATACAAATTTAAATTCGTTGGCTGAATTTAAAGAATTTATTATATAAGAACTTTCGGGTTTCCCTAGAACCCATCATCAGATACAGAAGAAGGAATAAGTTTAAATAAAGTGTTACGTGAACATAATATAGATATCATATGTGACATAATGTCACGTGGCATCAAATTGTCAAACGACGTTGCATGTATTATGAAATAAAGAAAATAAAGAAAATAGAATGCAGGTATACATAAAATACTGCATTGTAAAAATAAAAGAAGGTTAGTAAGTATAAATTAATTTTGTTGTTCTCATCAGGAGACACAACAAAGAGCACTATAGCAGAAATCGAGATTAAGTGATTTCGTCCTCAGTTTGCCTCGTATTCGGAACTGTAAATAGTTTCCAGATTGTAGGTACAGATACTGGAACATTGTCATTACAGCATAAATGTCTCTGAGTAGCAATTACAAGGCTCTCGGTTAACAGCAATGAAGAGACAGCACACCCGATAGTAAATATATAGGATCTACAAAACGTACACTAGCAACAAGACTGAATGAACATAAATACGCCATAAAGAATGGACTTAAAAATTCTGCATTGTCTCGACTCGTGTGCGATGGCCTGCACTATCCAATTTGGAATGATGCTTCCATCATCGTAACACCTAGTGCTGTCTCTTCATTGCTGTTCACCGAGAGCCTTGTAATTGCTACTCAGAGAGGGACATTTATGCTGTAATGACAATGTTCCAGTATCTGTACCTACAATCTGGAAACTATTTACAGTTCCGAATACGAGGCAAACTGAGGACGAAATCACTTAATCTCGATTTCTGCTATAGTGCTCTTTGTTGTGTCTCCTGATGAGAACAACAAAATTAATTTATACCTACTAAGCTTCTTTTATTTTTACAATGCAATATTTTATGTATACCTGCATTCTATTTTCTTTATTTCATAATGCATGCCACGTCATTTGACAATTTGATGCCACGTGACATTATGTCACATATGATATCTATATTATGTTCACGTAACACTTTATTTAAACTTATTCCTTCTTCTGTATCTGATGATGGGTTCTAGGAAACCCGAAAGTTCTTATATAATAAAATCTTTAAATTCAGCCAACGAATTTAAATTTGTATTGTGAGTGACTCTTGATATTAAGATCGTGCATTGAAGGCAACTACCTCGATTACTTTGGACTATTTCTGCACGAATTTCAATTCTCCTAATAGTGATGTAGCTGTTTGTCAAGTGTTCAAAGACTAGTGCCTCCAGAGATTTTTGAAGTTGATACTGTATTAATGCCCTTGAGACCTGTTGGCAGAAGTCTATTGATACCGCTGGTGACTATTTCATACTTACCAACTTTGGAAAATGTGCATCAGTAAAACTTTTGTGCAAACGCCATTTACCACAAAACATAATTATATTAATAAATATGCAGTAAAAATCTCTGCATATGCCACAATAACTAAACTAGTATTATCTGTGTTTAAAATAATAATTTAAAATCCCATAAAGTAAAATCTTAATTTTGTTCAACGTTAGCCTCGCAAACCTGTGGTGTTTCAATAACAAATTAAAAATTTCTTGTAAAACGAAAATATTCACTTTAAGAGTACCTACACTTTGAATTCAAAACTGTATGTTACATACCTTCTAATCTTTATCTAGTATATCAGGATTATATAATATTGTAATCACTTTCATGACTTCTATCATATGCTACAGAAAATGGCCCTTCTTGCAAAAGTTTCACAACAGCGGAAGTTCAATCTAAAGCCATTTCATGGGCAATCGCCATCATTTTGGTCTTCCCACAGCCATAGAATTTGGGAGTTTCATCTTTTGGAAACATCTGCCGAAAAAGTGGACCAGCATGGCTGGCAGCACTAAGTGGCCCATTGTGTTCTATCAAAAAAGACGTAAACAACAATTTGGCATGAGTTACATCTCCTTGACTATTATCCGATGTTTTAAAAAATGTAGCCAGTTTGGAGTTACTATCAGTACACTTCACATTACCTTTGTGTTTGGGACCATTTACATGACGAAAAATATAGTTTCTGCTTCCGTGGGCAATGTTAAAATCGTTTTGGCAAATGTCGCAAAATGCAAATTTTACACCTTTATTAGATTTCCTGGTACAACGGAATTTTGTGGTGTATGCTTCCTTAAAAGTTTGAAAACAACTTTGAGGTGGTATAATCTTTATACTCATCTTTATAGATTTGCATAAAAGCTAAACTAAGAACTCGCTCCTCCTGGCAATTCAACTCTACAACAAAGAAACAATGCCACACACTAAAAACAACACAGATAAGAAAGTATTCTTTTGCTGCTACAACAACATTGCTCAACACTGTGCATGCAGATTTTAACCTTCTTTTTCATTGGCTGTGATTTCCCTCCCAAAAGGAGACCAATCAACTGCTACGATGAACTAGCATCTACAGGGACTGAAATACCACAGCTGCTCGATCAGCGTTACCACCCGCTCGATCAAGTCGGGCTGTGGAATAGAAATGGCGAGTTGGGCCGTGGAAATTCAAGTGATGTGTCGATGCTAGACGCATGAGCAGTCTGCAGCCACCAACGCAGACTGTGCACATGCGTCTAGCGTCAGCAAGTCGCTTGAGCACTCCCATGGAGAAAGCTACCGCACGACATCACGAAGCTGGCGAGTCAAAGATGACACCATCACGTGACACTGCGCTCGTAAGGTCCAGTAGAAAATCTAAGTGGCTGGTTGCAGGGGATTGAAATATTTCAATTGAGCAAATGAAATATTAAACAAGAAAGATAACACCAAATTTACGGGTGTAATAAGCACGTCTTTTGAATCCGTTCTGACGCAAATTAAATTTATCAAAGCTATTCAAAGTCAATGGAACTGGTATGGAAAACAATAGATCTGACGAAAGAAAGAAGATTTTCAATCGGGTTTTTAATCCCTCAGATATTGCTGTAAACCGAATCGTGAGCTTACGAACTCTTAGAAACAAAGATATCGACAAAAATAAGATGTGACTTTACGTCCCCTGGTGGGAAAACCATGCATTATTTTAAGAAGAAAGTATTCTCAAAAGGTTTATCCGTATAAGCAGTATTGGTCGAAGAAAAAAATTAGTCGAGTTTTCAGGAGCCCAGATTTTGCAACAAATACTTCAGAAGCAGAAATTAACACATATGACCCCTGGTGGCTAAACCATTCTTTACCAAACATTACAAATTATGTGAAAAATATTTTCCATCAGGTCTTGTATGCGATACAGGAAGAATTTTTCAAATCAGAGCTTTAGGAGCAGAAATAACACAGAAAACACAATTTACCTTTGTGCCCCCTAGTGGAAAGTGTATGATTTACTTGAAAATTTTGAATTTATAGGGAAAACATTTCGCATCGGAAAATACTATCCAACAAAGAAGGAATTTTTCAAATCGGACTCCTAGAAGTAGAGATATTGACGAAAATAAGATGTACATCTATGCCCCCTGGCGTAGAAACCATGCACTATTTTAAGAAAATGTTTCTAAAAGGTTTGTCGACATGAGTAGTATCGGTCAACAAACGACGGTTTTTTTTTCAATCGAGAATTTAGAAGCTCATATTTTGCGGCAAATACAACAGAAGCGGAAATTAAGATTTACAACCCCTGGTGGCCAAACTATTTTTTTACAAAAATTTTAAATTATGTGCAAACAATTTCCCATCAGGAGCTGTATCCGGTGCAGAAAGAATTTTTCATATCGGAGATTTAGAAGCAGAGATATAGGGGGAAACGCAATTTACTGCTACGCCCCCTAGCGGAAAGTCTATGAATTACTTGAAAATTTTGAAATTATATGAAAAACATGTCCCACGGAAAACACTATACAACAAAGAAGGAATTTTTCAAATCGGACTCCTACAAGTAGAGATACTGACAAAAATAAGATGTACATATACGCCCCCTGGTGGAGAAACTGTGGAAAATTTTAAGAAGAAAATATTCCGAAAAGGTTTATCGATGTGAGTGGCATCAGTCCACGAAAGAATTTTTTAATCGATATTTTAGAAGCTACGATTTTATGGCAAATACATCAGAAGCAAAAATTAACACTTACACCCCCTGGTGGCCAAAGTATTCTTTACCAAAAATTTGAAATTATATGCAAAAGATTTTCCATCAGGAGATGTATCCGCTGAAGAGAAAAAATTTCAAATCGGAGTTTTAGAAGAAGAGTTATCGGGGAAAATGTAATTAACTTTTACGCCCCTAGCGGAAAATCTATGCGTAATTTGAAAAAGTAACTATATCTAAAATACTCTTCTACATAAATGGAATCGAAAGATATAATTTTTTTTCAATTGGGTGTTTAGAAGCAAATGTGTGGAATAAAACGTATTTTTGAATTCGACATCATCTGCATATACGCCCTCTACTGGCGAAATTGTACATCGTAAAAAAAAAAAAAACGAAATAAAGGATCATCATTTGCATATTTCAAGCTTCAAGCTTACGAATGCAAAAAATAATTTTTCAAATTGGACTAATAGTTGCTGAGATATCGTGGGTACAGACGGACGGACGGACGGACGGACGGACAAACCGATAACAAAAGCACGATCTTTTTTTTACAAAAGAAGTGCTAAAAATCCGTAAAAAAAGACCTCTATCTGTAAATCAGTAAAATCAAGCAGAAATCCATGAAAGTTGGCAAGTATGCTATTTTGATTGATTAGGTACATTGCTTTTACTTTTATGCTTGCTTTCAGCACCCAACTGAAATCAGCTGTTTCAACTTTTGATTGTTTTGTCCATAATTCCGATCCAATAAAATGTTTTTGTAACAATTAGTACAAGTGCAGTTTTTTTTTTTTTTTCAAATATTTTCTATCACTATGACTCTTGTATGAATTCTGACAATGAAAGTGCCTCTAAAATGTGGCATATCATGTTTGTTTGCTTCATTAAAATTTTAAAGATGTATTGTAAAAACAACTGCAAAACGTTACTCTCTATTGCCTCTTTCATAATATAATGTTTACCGAAGCCTTCCTAAATTATTTAAGATTTTCTTTACTTTAGGGGACTCTGACTACAGTCATGGGGGAAAGGCCACAGGTTGTTATTCCAATTGAACGATCATGCAGCAAACAGTTACTGCCCACATGTTTTTAAAGTTGCATGTGTGTGTGTGTACACAAATTAGTTTTTTTTTTTTTTTTTTTTGAGAAAGCTTATTGAGAGCCATTACTGAATCTCTAGGCAAATAAAACTCAAATAAATAGCAGTTTATCTAGATTTACATTCATAAGTAATTGGACATATTCAAGAGAGGGCGCCACAGCGGCCAAGAGAACGAAATAGAAAAGATAGAAAATTGAAAATAGAAAAGTTAGAAAAATGTTATTAAAATAAAGTTAGAAAATTTTAATCTAAAATAAACAAGAAAGGGTGCCACAGCGGCCATGAGAACAAAATAGAAAAGTTGGAAAAATGTTATTAAAATAAAGTTAGAAAATTTTAATCTAAAATAAACAAGAGAGGGCGCCACAGTGGCCAAGAGAACGAAGCTTCGAGAGTTGATATTGCCCCAGGAAAGTCACTCACTTGCTCTAAGGATACCGTGAGTATAGGTCAGAGTTTCCGTCCCCCTGATGATGGTAGCGGGTAGCTACAGAAAGTACTAGGGTTGGAATGTTGCTGAGGGTGGAGTGTGGAATGGGAGAGCTCCATTTGCGAAGCCATTTTACAGAGGTCATGAGATGTGTGCAAGCGGAAGGCTGGGTTAAAAAACATCGATGTAGTTGACAGAGGTGGAAATGTCTTATGTATATAGTGAGTTTATAGAGCATTTGTTGGTTGTATATAGTGCATAATGAAATGTATGAATGTGTGGTATGTATGTATGTATGTATGACGAAAAAAACCTGATAGTTTTTTGAGTATTGACAAGTAAATAGAACCGCAAGTGTATCTAGTGAGCATATTTGGCATGACTACGTTTTGGTATGAAAATGAAGAAGTTTTTGAGGATTACTACATGACGCCATGGGTGCAGAAAATTTTCAGGGCCCAGTATTTCCACAGAACACAATTTTTTTTGTCCAAAATTTCCCCCAAAACTGTAGCGGATTTTCATACAAGTTTAAGCGATTATTAGAGTATATGTCGATGATCAAGAACTATCCTTAAAGCCTGTTACTTAAAAATTTGAAAAAAATATATTTATTCCAATGAATAAATAAAAAACACAAATTTTGAAGATGACAATCCGATTTTTGGTGTAAATGTGACAAGGATGGTAAGTCAGATAATATCTGAAAACTTGAAAATTTTCATCGTCCTGGAGCGGGACTCGAACCCGTGTCTCCCAGAAAACGCCCGGGTACGCTAACCAATACACCACCCAGAACGACCAAGTTTCAAGTTTCCGATCAATTTGTCAAAAAAAAAAAGCCAAAAAACGGATTGTCATCTTCAAAATTTGTATTATATGGCGTAATTCCGTATTTCTTTCATGACTTATCTGCTTCTTTTTTTTTTTTTTTTTTTTTTTTTTTGATTGGAGGTTTAACGACCACCGTGAGCAACTCAATGGGCTATAAGCAGTCGCCCGTCCCTAATTTAGGGTCACTGGTTCCAGGGAAGGGAGAGAGCCAGTGCCGTAAGACAAACACAACATCCATGCCTCACCGGGATTCGAACCCGGACCCCTTTCGGACGAATGATCAGAGGCCAACGCTTTAGACCACTGCGCCACCGGGGCGGCACTTATCTGCTTCTCCGGGCAAACACGGGAAAAAGATGCTTAACTTCCAGATTCGCTAAACATGAATGTCGGTTGCTTCGACTAACGAATCCTGTGATGGTTATATTCAACTTGATCGGAAACTTGAAACTTGGTCGTTCTGGGTGGTGTAGTGGTTAGCATACCCAGGCGTTTTCTGGGAGACGTGGGTTCGAGTCCCGCTCCAGGACGATGAAAATTTTCAAGTTTTCAGATATTATCTGACTTACCATCCTTGTCACATTTACGCCAAAAATCGGATTGTCATCTTCAAAATTTGTATTATATGGCGTAATCCCGTATTTCTTTCATGAAATAAAAAACAATCTTACATTGATGGGTGACGTCAGTTGTCACCATGAAATGGCAGCCTTCCCATCTCTTTGTGAAGGTTGTCAATCACCTTTGAAGTCTTACACACCTTGAGACGAAGTGCTGAAGAAAACTGTGTGAAATGGTATCTTCTACTTGGAAATACCTGTTCAAGGATTCTTTTAAAAGTTGTGAAGCTTTATGAACAGGAGGTCCATTCCAAGAAATGAAAACTTTATTAAACAGGGTGTCGAACTGGATGTTCCAATTGTGTAGGTGGTTGCCAATTACAGATCCAACTGATTCACAAGCAGCTTCACTACAGATTTTTAAACAGTTTTCAAGTACGTAAATTATTTCGGGGATGTGGGCATACACTTGAGGGCTAGTAAATACTTTAATTACTGTGTTATCCTGGATGATTAAGTTTGGTCTTTGATTTTCTTCAGAAGAATCAAGTACTTAAAAAAAAAAAATGTGTGTTTAAAAGGTCGTTTTTCATAAAAAAAATTTAATTTGATTTTACCCCCGGGCAAAAATTTCCCCATAGCTGCATTAATTTCCACCCGAACCTCGTTCAGGCGCGTTCAACCGTATTCTGCACCCCTGCAAGACGCCTCTGGAAGGAGAGGAAAAAAAATAAAAAAAAACCTGTACGACCAAGAATAGAATAGAATAAAGTGAATGACTTCAGCTAAGAAAAGTGAAGAGCCCCCATGCTACCTCTAGAAACAAGCGACATTGTGATCACAAAAACACGTGCTGGAAATGTGGAATTAGGAACAAGACCATGAAATGGTAAGTTACCTTAAATACACTGGTGTTCAAAATGAAGAGAATTTGCCCATTTTATCGATTTTCACAAAAAGTACGGAACCAAAGGTACAAATTATGCCACCGAATAAGAATGCAAATTTGCAGTGTCAAATACGTAAGCGTACACGTGCGTGTGGGCGGAGCTGTGACAGCGGAGGGCATCAAAAGCACACGTGACTTTTTCCGCGATTAGTTCGTTCGCACTCCTCGGCGAAATTCGTTGCGTTTATTGCAGGAGTTGGTTCAATTTCATAAGCAACCAGGTAAAATGAGTTCCCACGAACGTATTGAGATGACGGAATGAGGCGGAGAACCGTCGGTAGATTGGAGGTAGGGCAATCACAAGTGCAGGTTGCTACAGAGATCAATGTAACACCCAGTGTCGTCTGCAATTTGTGGAAACAGTTTAAGGACACCGGATCCATATCGAGAAGGCTTGGGCAAGGACGGCCAATGAAGATCATTATTTGGCACTTTAAGCGAGGCGCCACAGGATTGCTACAGCTGCACAGCTACCTCGTGAGCTGCATGCCGCCACTGGAACCCGAGTTTCAAAGGTTACCATTTCCCGAAGGCTTCATGAGAGAGGGCTTTTTGCCAGAAGACCCGCTGTTTGTGTCACGCTCACTTCAGCACACAAGAGAGCGCATTTAGCATGGTGCAGACAACATCAGCCTTGGACCAGACTTCAGTGGGGTAACGTTCTCTTCACAGACGAGTCGCAATTCTGCCTGGACACCGATTCTCGACGTACCTTCATCTGGAGAGAACCCGAGACCCCGATACCTTTCCTCCAACATCCAAGAAAGGGACCGCTATGGCAGCGGAGATGCCATGGTCTGTGCAGGCATCATGTTGGACGGCCGCACATCTCTCCATGTGTTTGACAGAGGCTACCTGACTGCTGAGAGATATAGGGATGAGATCTTACAGCCCTATGTTCGACTTTTCAGGGGCGCAGTTGGCCCTCGGTTCCTTTCTACGGACGACAACGCTCGTCCGCATAGGGCTCACCTGGTCGACGATTATCTTGAAAGTGAGGATATTCACCGGATGGATTGGCCAGCCAGATCACCAGACCGAACACGTCTGGGACGCTCTTGGGAGGGCAATTGCAGCTCGCCACCCCCCCCCTCCGAGAACCATCCAGGAGCTGAAAACTGCGCTGCTGCAGGAGTGGGACCGACTGCCACAGGGACTCATCAACTGCCTCGTTTCCAGGATGACATCGCGCTGTGAGAGCTGTATGACTGTGAGAGTGGGACCATACCCCATATTAGAGTCATTTTGTGTTCGATCTTGCAATGTGGATTTTGGACATTCCTGCGCTGATGAGCCTTACTGACGATCATGAGTGCGTACCATGACCAATGTTTAAGCTGTCGCTCGCATTTTCGCCAAATCAAGAAAAAGACCCTAATTTTGCGACAAAAAGTCGCCACTAAATCTCCAAAAAGCGAATGCTTCCTGTCGTATTTTTCTTTCCTCATCCAGCCCACCCCTGCTTCGCCCTTGCATTGTTTTTCATCCCCGTCCTTTTTTCATTCCACCATCGCTGCTTCGCCCTGCCGACCTGGTATCCTTCCGAATCATTTCTTTTCTTTCCGTCTCGGCCCTGTTGTTTTTTAATCCCCGTTGTATTTTTTTTTTTTTTTTTTTTTTTTTTGATTGGAGGTTTAACGACCACCGTGAGCAACTCGATGGGCTATAAGCAGTCGCCCGTCCCTAATTTAGGGTCACTGGTTCCAGGGAAGGGAGAGAGCCAGTGCCGTAAGACAAACACAACATCCATGCCTGACCGGGATTCGAACCCGGACCCCTTACGGACGAATGATCAGAGGCCAGCGCCTTAGACCACTGCGCCACCGGGGCGGCCCCATTGTATTTCCTCCTATAGCAGAAATGCAGCGGTGAGCTTCCAGAGCACCTTTTGGAAGGGCTTTTCAGCAATGGATAAGAAAAGAGGCGTTTCATTTGTTTCATTAGCGGTTTTGCAGCCGTAGCAGCAACTTCGGAAGCAGCACGCGTCGTTTTAGTTTGGGTCGACAGGTCGGTACGTGTGTCGTTGGTTGTGGCTTTGCTCAGTCCTAGTCTTTGTATATATCTTCACAAACTGCATGTATTAGGAAATGTGAGTATTTTTATTAAACTTAAAAGTGTAAAAGCCTGTTTTTCTTCTTGAATTCTATTTAAAGTAAAACAAAATTAGCACCAATAAGGAACATCTCAAATAAAACAAATAAAACAGAATTAGACAGGCACATACAACAAATTGGCCACAAAGTGGACTGGGACTCCTTAAAAGTGATCAAACATCAATCCCATGCAATTATCCGGAAATCAGAGAAATCCCTGGAAATTCACAAGACACAAGGTGGCAACATCAATGACCATGCTGGATGGAAAATCCACCAGGCTTGGTCGCCAGACCTGTGGAAGTAGTAAGACGCAAGAACTCCTGATGAAGATCTAGTGTTCAGATCGAAAATGTGAGAGGTAATGTACCTTAATAAATTTATCCTTGATAATTCCCGTTAAATATTTATAATACTGAAAGTAATAAGAGGAAGTCATTAATTATTAAAATTATTTAGAAAATGCATTGTGCTTGCATTTTCATACGAAAATATAGCAAAAAGTAGAACAGTAAGTGTGGCTAATCTGCATAGCATTTTGCTACAACTTTTGCAGACAAAATAGCCAAATTGCTACAAGAGAAAAAAATTCCAGCTTAAACACTGACCATGACTGTCGTATGGTATAATTTTTTCTCTTATATAACTGTGTATCCATACCAAATTTCATTAAAACGAGTCCATTAGTTTTTCAGAAATTCAACAAAATGTGCAGATTCTCTTAATTTTGAACATCAGTGTATATTAGGACATATTCAGCTTTGCAAAGTAAAATTCTACAATCATTTCACTGATCCTCGCAGTATACATTATTGTACTTACCCTGATTGAAGTTCAGATCTCTTGGAACTCAATTTTTTATATTCCCTTTTCACATGATAAACGCAGAACTCTCCTTGTGTCCTACAAAAACAACATGGGAAAGATTTAAAGAGGTGCAACAAAAATTTAAACATAATAATGCTTCAAGCAATATGTTATGAAACAAACCAAAAAACTAAGATGAAAATGACAAACTGATGTTCTGTTATTGCAAAGAAACTAGGGTGGTGGAAACAGGCCTTGATTTCGTTTTTTTTTTTTTTTTTTTTTTTTTTTCTGCAGTAGCAACACTTGCTAGTGGCCTTATTTTTTACTAGCAAATTGCATTATCTACTAGCAAAAGTTTATTAACATGATACAAAAATAACTTTAACATGCCAACCTCCATTAGTCAATCATGACAAATTTAGATTTCACCCCTGTAACCATCACATTGTAATGCTGAAAAGATTACAAATAAAGGGTGTCCAAGAATTACTGGACACATTACAAAATTATGTAAAAAAAAAAACAAAAAAACTATGAGCATTGTCTGTTTTTCTATGTCACGCATATTACTAACACGGTTTCTATATTTTTGTTTTGCAGAATTCTTATTCCCAGAATCCAATAGATGGCGCCAGGTGTGGCCTGATGAGGAATATATGAGAAATGCGCAAGCAGTAGTCATGTCATCCGTGCAGCAGAAGGCAATGTGTGTGTTATGGCTTGCGGAATTAAAGTCTATCATTAAAGTTAAAAGACGGTACCGTTTAGAGTATGGTTGTAATCCTCCATCAACAACTTCAATTAAGTGGTGGATCAAACAGTTTAAAGAAGCTGGCAATGTGGAACATCGTGGAACAGCCGGTAGGCCCTAGCATCAGCGGTGAGACGGTTGACCAAGTTAATGAAAGTTTCCAACAAAGCCCCAGAAAATCTGTTCGTAAAGCAAGAAGAGAACTGTGCATTCTGAAATAGACAGTTCACGATATCTTGCACAAGAAATTAAAGTTTTGTGCTTATAAAATTCAAATAGCACAAAAGATGCATGCAAATGATCCCACTCTGAGATACGATTTCGCTGTGGATATGCTGAATCGAGTGGAAAACGACGAAAACTTTCTCAGTACTGTAATTTTTAGTGACGAATACACATTTCGTGTATCAGGTAGGGCAGTGAATCGCCTCATGCTGCTATTGAACTGGAACATGATTCTCCAAAAGTTAATGTGTGGTGCACCCTATCAAAAAGAGAAGTGATTGGCCCTTTCTTCTTCTGCGAAAAAACCATAAATGGTGACATTTACTTGGATATGCTAGAAAATTTTGCTATACCCCAGATCAAAAGATATGACAACGTTGTTTTCCAACAATACATCGTGCCTCAGCATTGGTCAATGTGTGTACGTAAGTGCCTAAATAAGCATTTCCCCAACAGATGGATTGGGCGTGGTGGTACCCATTCCGTGGCCTCCTCACTCTCCAGATCTAACTCCATTGGATTATTTCATGTGGCGTTATGTGAAGGATCGTGTCTATCAGACGCCTTGTACTGATTTGCAGGAACTGAAGCAGCACATCACAGCTGCTATTAATTCCATAACTCCTCAGATGCTTGTCAATACATGACAAAAAATCGAGTATCACTTGGACGTACTACAAGCAACCAAGGAATCTCACATCAAAATTTATTAACTTGTGTAGTTACAGTGTAAGTTAGTACAATCAGTTTCTTTCTATCTGTTTAATGTTTTGTTTTATATAATTGTGTAATGTGTCCAATAATTCTCGGACACCCTGTATTCAGATATAACTCACCTTTTCATGACCTGACAGATTAATTCTAACAATTTAATTCGAATTCAAATATTTATAAAAACATTTTTTTACTTAGCTTTATTCACAAAATTCAAGAACACTATTCAGAATCTTAAGTTACTTTCCATATGTGGTTTACGATCTGGGTTTTGGGTCTTTTCATCATCTTTCTCAAAGGGTGGTCATTTTAGGCTTGAGGGCAGATAGGGTGGGATTGTTTTTATTAAAGGGCAGGCAGGGTGCATCACCCTTCTAAAAACAGCTAGCATGAACGCTTTTAGGAGTAGGGTGGTCATTTTAGGCTAGAGGGCAGGTAGGGTGAATTTTTTTTAATTAAAGGGCAGGCAGGGTGCAGCACACTTCTAAAAACTGATAGGATGAACCCTGTTAGGATTAGGGTGGTCATTTTAGGCTTGAGGACAGGTAGGGTAGGATTTTTTTAAATTAAGGAGCAGGCAAAGTGCAGTACCCTTGTAAAAACAGCTAAGGTGGTCATTTTAGGCTTGAGGGTAGGTAGGGTGGGATTTTGCAGCATCCTTCTAAAAACAGTAGAATGAACCATGTCAGGGCTAGGGTGGTTATTTTAAGCTTGAGGGCAGGTAGGGTGGGATATTTTAAATTAAAGGGCAGGCAGGGTGCACCACACTTCTAAAAACTGATAGGATGAACCCTGTTAGGGCTAGGGTGGTCATTTTAGGCTTGAGGACAGGTAGGGAGGGATTTTTTAAATTAAGGGACAGGCAGAGTGCAGTACCCTTGTAAAAACAGCTAAGGTGGTCATTTTAGGCTTGAGGGTAGGTAGGGTGGGATTTTTTTTTTTAATTAAAGGGCAGGCAGGGTGTGCACCCTTCTAAAAACAGCTAGAATGAACCATGTCAGGAGTAGGGTGGTTATTTTAAGCTTGAGGGCAGGTAGGGTGGGATATTTTAAATTAAAGGGCAGGCAGGGTGCACCACACTTCTAAAAACTGATAGGATGAACCCTGTTAGGGCTAGGGTGGTCATTTTAGGCTTGAGGACAGGTAGGGTAGGATTTTTTAAATTAAGGAGCAGGCAAAGTGCAGTACCCTTGTAAAAACAGCGAAGGTGGTCATTTTAGGCTTGAGGGTAGGTAGGGTGGGATTTTTTTTAATTAAAGGGCAGGCAGTGTGCAGCATCCTTCTAAAAACAGCTAGAATGAACCATGTCAGGGCTAGGGTGGTTATTTTAGGCTTGAGGGCAGGTAGGGTGGGATTTTTTAAATTAAAGGGCAGGCAGGGTGCACCACCCTTCTAAAAACAGCTAGGATGAACCCTGTTAGGGCTAGAGTGGTCATTTTAGGCTTGAGGGAAAGTAGGGTGGGATTTTTTTAAATTAAAGAGCAGGAAGGCAGAATTCAGTACCCTTTTAGAAACAGCTAGGATGAAGCCTGTTAGGAGTAGGGTGGTCATTTTAGGCTTGAGGGCAGGTAGGGTGGGATTTTTTAAATTAAGGGACAGGCAGAGTGCAGTACCCGTGTAAAAACAGCTACGGTGGTCATTTTAGGCTTGAGGGTAGGTAGGGTGGGATTTTTTTTTTAATTAAAGGGCAGGCAGGGTGTGCACCCTTCTAAAAACAGCTAGGATGAACAATGTTAGGAGTAGGGTGGTCTGAGGGCAGGTAGGGTCGGATTTTTTTAATTAAGGGGAAGGCAGAATTCAGTACCCTTGTAAAAACAGCGAAGGTGGTCATTTTAGGCTTGACGGTAGGTAGGGTGGGATTTTTTTAATTAAGGGGAAGGCAGAGTGCAGTACCCTTGTAAAAACAGCGAAGGTGGTCATTTTAGGCTTAAGGGTAGGTAGGGTGGGATTTTTTTAATTAAAGGGCAGGCAGTGTGCAGCACCCTTCTAAAAACAGCTAGGATGAACCCTATTAGAGGTAGGGTGATCATTTTAGGCTTGAGGGCAGGTAGGGTGGGATTTTTTAAATTAAAGAGTAGGCAGGGTGCACCACCCTTCTAAAAACTGCTAGGATGAACCCTGTTAGGGCTAGAGTGGTTATTTTAGGCTTGAGGGCAAGTAGGGTGGGATTTTTTTTTTTTAATTAAAGGGCAGGGGGTGTAACACCCTTCTAAAAATAGCTAGGGTGAACCCTGTTAGGAGTAGGGTGGTCATTTTAGGCTTGAGGGCAGGTAGGGTGGGATTTTTTTAATTAAGGGGCAGGCATTGTGCAGTGCCCTTGTAAAAACAGCTACGGTGGTCATTTTAGGCTTGAGCGTAGGTAGGGTGGGATTTTTTAAATTAAAGGGCAAACAGGGTGCAGCACCCTTCTAAAAACAGCTAGGATGAACCCTGTTAGGTATAGGGTGGTCATTTTAGTCTTGAGGGCAGATCGGGAAGGATTTTTTTAATTAAAGGGCAGGCAGGGTGCAGCACCCTTCTTAAAACAGCTAGGATGAACCCTGTTAGGAGTAGGGTGGTCATTTTAGGCTTGAGGGCAGGTAGGGTAGGATTTTTTTAATTAAGGGACCGGCAAAGTGCAGTACCCTTGTAAAAACAGCTAAGGTGGTCATTTTAGGCTTGAGGGTAGGTAGGGTGGGATTTTGCAGCACCTTTCTAAAAACAGTAGAATGAACCCTGTCAGGGCCTAGGGTGGTCATTTTAAGCTTGAGGGTAGGTAGGGTGGGAGTTCTTTAAATTAAAGTACAGACAGGGTGTAACACCCTTTTAAAAACAGCTAGGATGAATCCTGTTAGGAGTAGGGTGGTCATTTTAGGCTTAAGGGTAGAAAGGGTGGGATTTTTTTTTTTTAATTAAAGGGCAGGCAGGGTGCAGCACCATTCTAAAAACATCTACAATGAACCCTGTTAGGTATAGGGTGGTCATTTTAGGCTTGAGGGCAGATCGGGAGGGATTTTTTTAATTAAAGGGCAGGCAGTGTGCAGCACCCTTCTAAAAACAGCTGGGATGAACCCTGTTAGGGATAGGGTGGTCATTTTAGGCTTGAGGGCAGATCGTGTGGAATTGTTTTTATTAAAGGGCAGGCAGGATGCAGCACTCTTCTTAAAACAGCTACGATGAACCCTGCAATCCCTAGCTAACATGCATTATTTTTGCGTATTCGCAGCCGCTGTGCTACTTAAATGGCAAGCACGCAGTACCAGTAAGAAACCCAGTCAAATCTCCGAGACTTCACAAGGCATCATGCGGCACCGCTGATGAGCTTCTGTGCATTTGGATCAACCTAGCCGTGTTCACATCTCATAGCCTTGCATGACTCAACTATTCTAAAATTCGAGAAATTTTATCCATAATTGATATTCGTACATAAAACCTTCAGCAGAGTAGCAGAATGTAGACGTACACGCGGATAGTTTCCGAATTATTAGCAAATTTTGCTGATAGTTTTTGGCTGTAGATTTTTAAAAAAATGTTATTTACAGCAATTAAAACACTTACTCAATAAGCTTCACTCTGATTAATATATTTAATTCTATTTTAATTTGATGAACTTTCACTTATATTTCACATCTTCTGAGTTCTTTTATTTTTACAGACTTTTTCTGGCCTCCAGATTTTATCAAGGCCTGTTATCAACGTATAGGAACTGTATCAAAAGTTTTGTTTACACAGGAAGAATTTAAATTTTATTGCCAGGATCTTCTTGCAAGTTGCCAGTTAAAGTCATTTCTTTATGTTTTTTTTTTTACGTCTGCTATTTTTGAGTTAAGTTGTTGAAAATGCTATTTATAATTTTTTAAGGTTCATTAATGGAACTGCTTTTCTAGATATAAAAACTTTCTTTAATTAGTCTCTGGTTTTTATGAGGTTTATAGTTCCATATTTTAATATTTTGCCCTAAAAGGTCTATTTTGCACACATTGCTGCACATGCAGTGGTAATGAACTTTTGTCCTCACTGAAATCTGTAACGTTTTAAATTATTTATTGTTTTATTAATTTTTCTTTAAATTATCTTATTCTACTCTCATACCTGCCAACCTGGGAGAATGTGCATCAGTAAAATTATATGTGCACATCTGTAAAATTGCACATCACATCAGTAAAACTGTCATACCTGCCAACCTGGGAGAATGTGCATCAGTAAAATTATATGTGCACATCTGTAAAATCGCACATCACATCAGTAAAACTGTCATACCTGCCAACCTGGGAGAATGTGCATCAGTAAAATTATATGTGCACATCTGTAAAATCGCACATCACATCAGTAAAACTATGCGCAAATTCATTTAAAAATTAAGGCACTTATATTCTCTCCTATAGAGTCGACAAACAGATTTGGAATGCTTAGCAACTTACTTCGGATCAAATTTTCGGATTTGTTTTTAAAAAAAGGTGACAACAATGGGATACAGTTTGTAGTCACTGCTATCATTGCTCCCATCACATGCAACAGCAAATGGGTCCTCTTGCAAATATGTGGCCACTGAAAAATCTCTCTCCAGAAATTTCTTTAATTAGAGCTGTTGTTTTAGTTCTTGCACAACCACACGTCTTTGCTATTTCGGAAACATTTTCCGGAATAGGGGACCGGCATGGTCCGTGGCACTTATTGGAACATTATATTCAATTAAAAATGACGTAAATAGCAATTCAGCACGTAGCACATCCGACTGACTGTCGCTCGCCTTGATATAAAAGTCCACTTTCACACTTTTTTTCGACACATTGTGCATTGCTTATGTGCTTGGGCCCTTTCACGTGCCGAGAAATACGGTTTTTCCCAGCATGGGAAATGTTGAAGTCAGATCGGCGCACTACACAAAACGCAAACTTCGCACCTTTTTGCGATCGTTTTATGCAGGGAAATTCTTTAGTATAACTGTCCTTAAACGCTTAAAAATATTTATTTGCCTTACTCAAGACCATCGCACAGTTAAGAGACAAGTAATGATAATATGAAAAACAGCAAGCAAGCAAGCATGTGCGTAACTTTCTATTAATTATCTTCCCCTGCTGCACAAAAAGTACCAAAGCTGAAGCGCTCAATCCGCTGCGATGTGCGTGCTTGATGGCGTTACAAGAAGCGCCAAATATCACGTGACCTAAAGCGGGAGTACGGTAGAGAGAGAGAGATCGAATCTGACTCACTCCTCGGTGCATTGACAAGCGAGGAGGCAAAGGCAAACTACGCAGAAGTAAATAAAAATCTCAGTGCATTGAAATCTCCAAAAATCTGTAAAATCATTCGAGTCTTTCATACGTCCATAAAACAGTATCAAAATCCGTACATTTTACGGAAAAGTTGGCAGCTATGTACTGTTATCGTGTGTGTGATTCGCGGGTTTGCAGCAAGTCTTATGTTTCAATGGTTGTGTACGCAGATACATTTTACTTTTATACAACTCTGACCTTCAGTAACACCAGGGATATAAACATGTCTACAGCATATCCTGTAGACACTAACTAATAAATTGTAAAATTCTTCAGTTGCAAAAAGATTGAAAATTCAATTGGTTTAATACCTGTCATATTAATTTTCAGTCCTAGTACACTAGTGAACAGCATTATTATTGTGACATCTGGAACATGATACCAATGTGTAGCTAAAATCTGTTAAGGCGGAGTATGAGAGAGAACATCGCATTCTTCATTTTCACTTCCACTGCTGGTCATACTACAGCTACCAAAATAATACGTTTCTGCGTGTGATGACAAATTATCGGGATCTCCTATTTCGATGGCAGGACGTACCCGCCAATCAGGGGTAGACAAATCCAAGGCACCCAGTCGCCATGGCGACTGGGTCCCTAGTATATTAGTACACTAGTAAATTATTCTCCTGACGAAAATCATACCAATGTGTGTGGCTCAAATCTGTTGAGGCGGAGTACGAGAGAGAACATCGCATTCTTCATTTTCACTTCCACTGCTGGTCATACTACAGCTACTAAAAGATACGTTTCTGCACATGATGACAAATTATCAGGATCTCCTATTTCCATGGCAGGACATACCCGCTGAGAAACTTTTGCTCGAGAGGGACCGGAGATGGCCTGTCTGAATAAATCTGTTGTTACCATAAAACTAAGCATTGAAGTCAACACGGGCTTTTTTGAAATCCCTTTAGCATCCTCAAAAGGCAACCCTCTTACATACAGACTCTAAACAGCAAATGCTCTTTATCACCACTCAAGCATTTATTTATTGATAGTTCCCTTCACCACACAACCAGTGACGTTCAAAGAAAAATAAACATTGCAGTTAAAAGCAAACACTGTGTTAAATCTACAGGGGGTAAACTTACTTTCCTTTCCCTAAACTGTGTGGGGGAAAAAAAAAACGTTATCTCAACACCACGGTCATTTTTAGACAGCTGGAGACTCATTCTCAGTGCCAGTAATAAAATAGATAACTCTTCAAGTGCCGAAGGTTTTAGAAAGGGAAATATTAAACCATGATTACGACGCCGTTCCGCATCGCCGGCACCTGGGCTAAGTTTTGTATGACGCCATTCGGCGTCACGCGGCAGTGAAAGTGTTAAATGCAGGAGCTGCCTTACCAATTCTTTTAAGACCTGAAGACATGGGTGCAATATTATCACATATGTAAAATGTATATATAATTTAATGTTTGAATGTTTGTTTGTTTGTATGTCCGCTATACAGATCCACAGTTTTCAATTTAGAACCACCAGATTTGGTATACTATCTCATGGTACACTAACTTAGACAGTAGACGGTTTTGGAAGAGGCCAGGGCCCGGAGTCAAGGGGGCCCCATACAATTTTTTTGTAAGATATACAGTTTTCAATTTAGAAACACCAAATTTGGTATACTATCTCATGGTACTATAAGTTAGACCGTAGAGGGTTTTTGAAAGGGGGTCGGGGTCCGGAGTCAAGGGGCGGCCCCCATACAATTTTTTTGTAAAATCTACAGTTTTCAATTTAGAACCACCAAGTTTGGTATACTATCTCATGGTACCCTAACTTAGACCGTAAATGGTTTTTTGGAAGGGGTCGGAGCACTGGGTCGGTCGGAGTCAAGGTGACCCCACACAAAATTTCTGTAAAATCTACAGTTTTCAATTTAGAACCACCAAATTTGGTATACTATTTCATGTTACTCTAACTTAGACCGTATAGATGGTTTTTTGGAAGGGGTTGGTCGAAGCCCGAGGTCAAGGGGGGGGTCTCATACAAAATTTTCGTAAAACTTATAGGTTTTCAGTTTAGAACCATCGAATTTGGTACACTATCTCATGGTACTCTAACTTAGACTGTAGATGTTTTTTGGATGGGGTCGGAATCCGGGATCAAGGGGCCCCACACACAAAATTTCCGTAAAATCTACAGTTTTCAATTTAGAACCACTAAATTTTATATACTATTTCATGGTACCCTAACTTAGATCGTAGACAGTTTTGGGAAGGAGTTGGAACCCGGGGTCAAGGGACCCCCACACAAAATTTCCGTAAAATCTACAGCTTTCAATTTAAAACCACCAAATTTGGTATACTACCTCATGGTACTTTTAACTTAGACCACAGATGGCTTTCGGATGGGATCAGAGCCCGGGGTCAACAGGCCCACCCATACAAATTTTTTGTAAAAAGTTCCATTTTTTACTTTTAAGAACTGCAATACAATTCAGCACTCCAATACCCGATCTATAGTCTAAGTTAGGGACTGTAGATAACAATAAAGTGCAAAACTATCTGTTTAATAGTGTATGAAAAACGCAAAAGAAATAAATGTCAGCTTTCACCACCAACGGGCGGCTTCCATCAGGCAGAAACACAATGTAATGTAAATAGAGAGTTCCAGATATTCAAAATGGTAAACAAAATTATGATCAATGCCAATGTTAAGTCGCATGCATGCAACATGACATAGGTACATCGCATTTAAGTGTTGCGGGATTCTCAGAAGTGCACGCCAGATGCATAGCAGTTCTATAGACGTCTCCCTGAAGGTAAGTATTTCCATTCCTCTTTCTTTTTTGTTTTGTAAAAGTAAATTAACTAAATCATATTGGGTTTTTTTTTTTTTTTTTTTTCCCACATTTGCAGCCATCCCGGTTCCTTTTTTTCTCTCTCTCTCTTTTTTGGCAGAAATATTACTGCATCAGCCAGGTCATTGGCAGTGGCTCGTATTAATTTGGAGGAACCCTGCTTTTCACACCGATAACTCTACGTCGCCTGCTCAAGGGTTGGCAATCCTAAAAAATTCTACATTTCGGCTCCCAATGGAAAAACCAAAAATATTGTTTACCAAAAAGCAATAACCTAAATGAATTAAAATAAATTTACTGGAAAATTGCAGGAATAACTTTTTCATTCATTAACTTTCACCCGCTGAACTCGGAAATTCCACACATAGTAATATTTACCGGGGAATATTGGGTACCCCTGCTAGTTACGTATAAAGCACTGTAGATCAAAATGAAAACTCACAAGGTTTGTCAATTGAAGACCTTGTGGCAATAATGGGCTAACCCACATTTTGTAAAAATGGAGAAAATGAACTCTAACATGTCCAGGTATCATAATATTTGCATTTTTAAGGTATTAAACACCAGCAAAGTGCACATATTTACGTGCAATTCATTAATGATATATCATTAAAATAACCATTCACTTACCCGAAGGTTCATGGTCACTTTTTTCCTTTAACACTTCAAGTACGTCAATTATCATCATGTAATGTTGTTGGCCGTCAAAGGTTGAAAGACTCTTTGCCTATGAGATTCATTCTTCCGGGCATGAAACATCGTATTTTCCTTTTTTTTTTTGTTATTTACTGGACAAAAAACTCAGGTTTCCCTCTGCCATATGAGATGTAACCTTAGCTCGTCATCTCCATAAAAACCTCACAAACATACACACCATACCACTCATTCATACATTCAGTTATAAACACTATGTACACAATTACACTATTTACATTCCCAGGCAGTTAAACCTTTGTCAACTGTGACTAAAAAAGTGCTCCATCCGTTTCAAACTCCGTGCTAACCCTACTGCAAGTGCCAACCTCATTCATACACAATCCTCTAGCGCTTTCAACAGGCTACTGTCATCATCAGGAGGCAGATGTGTCTCACCTGCCCACCACAGCTCAAGTGAGCAGAGCTATTGAGGTTTGGGCTTCAGTCGCAATCTCTGCATCTTTGAACAACAGCTAAGAGGGGGAAAAGAAAAGAGAGCAGCAATGACAATAGATGGCGCCAGAGACACAAAGATGCAGAGATTGCAAATGAAGCCCGAACATTAATAGCTCTGCTCCCTTGAGCTGTGGTGGGCCGGTGAGACACATCTGCCTCCTGATGATGACAGTAGCCTGTTGAAAGCGCTAGAGGATTGTGTATGACGGGCTGAATGAGGTTGGCACTTGCAGTAGGGTTAGCACAGAGTTCGAAATGGATGGAGCACTTTTTTAGTCACAGTTGACAAAGGTTTAACTGCCTGGGAATGTAAATAGTGTAATTATGTACATAGTGTTTTTAACTGAATGTATGAATGAGTAGTATGGTGTGTATTTTTGCGAGGTTTTTATGGAGATGACGAGCTATGGTTACTTCTCATATGGCAGAGGGAAACCTGCGTTTTTTGTCCAGTAAATAATTTAAAAAAAAAGGAAAATATGATGTTTCATGCCTGGAAGAATGAATCTCATAGGCAAGGAGTCTTTCAACCTTTGAAGACCAAAAACATTACATGATGATAATTGATGTGCTTGAAGCGTTAAAGGAAAAAGTGAACATGATATTTCGAGTAAGTGATTGGTTATTTTAATAATATATCATGTCCAGGTATGTTAGTCCAGTTACCAGTAACTGGACTAACATGACCTTACGGGAATGGACTGACATTGACCTAACGGCAATGTGGGTTAGCCCACTTTTGCCATAACGTCTTTAATTTACAACAGAAAAACAAAAGACCGTCACTTGACTGAGCAGTATCCTGGCATTCTCTTCTCACATGGTGCTCAGGGAATCATCAAGGCAAAAATATCAAAAACAACTGTAGCCAGCTGCATTCTGCAAAATAAAATAACAATTTAATTGAAATAAAGATTATGTACTGGCTTAGAGAATGCTTCTGTGATTACAAAAGCACATTTGTTGAAATCCTAATAAGAAACAAGGGTACAAAAAATTGGGCTTTGTAACAAAATTTCTTTGGGCTCAGGGCTGGCCGGGTTTAGTTTCCAAGTGGTTTCAGATTCTGTCAGGTCAGACAATCACCTGGAGCTTTCGGGCTGGGTCAAACTGAACATTCATCATCATCATTGTCAACCATTATCAATCCACTGCTGGACGAAGGTCTCCCCAAGTTTCCTCCACAACGGTCTGTCTTGTGCCAGTCTCCTCCATGTCACTCCCGCATATTTACGAATTTCATCCACCCATCTCCCATGTGGTCTTTTTCTGGGTCTTTTCCTGTCCCTTGGAATCCAATCTAAAATTTCGGCTGTCCATCTATGGTCTGTCCTTCTGGCAGTATGTCCAGCCCATTGCCATTTCAGGGATTTAACCCTGATCATGATGTCTTCCACTCTCGTCATTTTTCGGATCCACGAGTTTCTCTTCTTATCTCTCCTGGTTATACCAAGCATGCACCTCTCCATGCTTCTTTGAGTTGTCTGCAGCCTTTGTATGTCTCTTTTAGTTAAGGTCCACGTCTCTGCACCATACGTAAGCACTGGAAGGATGCATCGATCAAACACTTTTCTTTTAAGACATAATGGCATATTGCTCTTGAAAATTATGCTGTTTCTTCCAAAAGCTCTCCAGGCAAGTTTTGTACGCCGATTAATTTCTTCTGCAATGTGACCCTCACTTGATATCTGCTGTCCAAGATAAACGTACGTATCTGTTATCTCCAGCTTTTCTCCATCAATCGATAAATCTTCATTTCTTGTAAAAGCATTGTACATCACTTTTGTCTTCTGAAAGTTCATTTTTAATCCCACTTCTTTACTCTTGTCAGCAAGTTCCTGGATCATACTCTGCAGCTCTGATGGGGTAGTTGCAAAAATGACTACGTCATCAGCAAAACGAAGGTGGGTTAGATAATCTCCATTAATCTTTATCCCTTTGTTTTCCCAGTTCAGTGACTGAAAAACACCCTCCAATGTGGCATTAAAGAGCTTCGGAGATATGGTGTCACCTTGTCTCACTCCCTTTCCAATTTTTATGTGTGTTGTATTTTCAAACAGCCGAATCTTTGCACTTGCATTTTAATAGATGTTATTAATAATGTTAATGTATGCATCTTCAATACCGCAGGATTTCAGAGCCGTGGTGCAACTGCTGATGGTTTCACCGAATCAAAGGCTTTTTCATAATCGATAAAAGCCATGCACAATGGAAGTTCATATTCCCTCGCTCTTTCAATTAGTTCTCTCAGTACGTGGATATGATCTATTGTGCTGTAGCCACTCCTGAATCCAGCTTGTTCTCTCGGTTGAGCCATGTCCAGTGTTACCTTCAAGCGGTGTGAAAGAACTTTAGTGAAGATTTTATAAACCACTGATAGGAGGCTGATAGGTCTGTAGTTCCTGAGATCCTCAATGTCACCTTTTTTATGTAGCAGGATCATTGTAGCGTTGTTCCAATCCTCAGGAATCTTCCCTTCATTAAGGCATCGAGTGAAAATTTGGGCGAGTACTGTTTCGATTTCTCCACTTGCTTCTTGTATGATGTCTATAGTAATTCCATCTTCTCCTGGAGCTTTCCCCCAACTGAACATTAAGCCTGCTTTTATTTCATGCCTATGCAGGCCCTTTAAGCCATACACTCACTTGCTTTTATATCAGCAAAATAAATATGCTTACTTGTTTATAACTGAAGTGCAAGGTGCTCCATCCTTTCTATGACCTCTGCAGTGTCCAAAGTCTTTGGAGGTTCCCATCATCATAAATTTTCCAGGATGATCAACACTCAGAGTGATACCATCAGATTTCTGTCAAACAGTAACAACAGAGTGATTAAAAGTGTAACAAGAGTAGTACAAATCAAAAACCATTATGTTTGAATGTATGAACACTACAGCTTATTTTTTCAATGTCTGAACATTTTAAGCATTCGCAACATAAAAATAAAAAGGAAATTACGGGACCAACAAATACCAGAGCTGGCATAGTGATCCACTACTTCCTATAACACTTCTTGGGAAGCTCTAACAGACAAATTACTTAGGGCCTTGAACCAGAGTGATATTGCCAGTCAAGGCATCAAAATTTCAGGCAGGTGCCCTGAATCATGAAATGTTAATGGTTATTGAGATCCCTGTATAAATATCTTAAAATTTTCAGACCTGCTGTATCGATGTGGCAGGTGTATATTTGAGGACTGTGCTTGTCTTGGGGATTTCTCAATTTAGGTTATATGTCAATTCGTCATGCCTAATTCGTCCCCGACTCAGTTCGTCATGCGTCAATTCATCGCATGCTCAATTTGTTGCGGGCAAATTCGTCTTATTTCGACCCCCATCAGTGAAATACTTTGGAGTTCGTAAGAGGCCTTTGAGCTCTCCAAACTGAACAAATCCTTCGGGACGATAGTTGGGGTGTAGGCTGCCGTTACGATTTTGAATGTTGTATAACTTGTGAATCTTTCATGTTACATGCTTACCGGGGCACCGGTGAAGTCTTTTTGAGGGATCCAATGGTTCAGGAGGGTGGGGGCCCCTGTCTCTCGGTTGCTCTTGCAGTATCAAATTTAACTCTTGCCCATTGCATTGATTTATTCTTAGTGTACTTTACATTGTTCTGCAGGTCCATGGCACCTCGGCGGACTTCGGTGTCTTTGGGCCCCTAGTGGATCGCAGGACAGAGATTTGTATAAGCCTAACGAAACTGATTTGTCTGCATTTTTCGTGTTTACTGTTGAATCGAGTAGCAGACTCTACTTGTGAGCATGCCCTTTCCCCCAGATCCTTGGTGAAGTCTGCAAGAGGGACCTGAGATGCTTTGGTTGGGGGCTCTACCCCCTAACTTCCGTAATTTTTATACTCTGGACCACTAGAGTCGGTCAGTGTACATGGGATGCTCCCCCTGAAGCGTCCGCGAGCTTTCGGAGCGGGGGTCAACCGAAAATATTAAAATGGACATACAGTAGGGCTGTAAACATTGGTACCATGCTTTATATAATGATTCTGTACACGACCACGAATTTTCAGAAAGGTAGGCTGAATTCGCCCCACCCTCCTGAAAATTCGTGGTCGTGCAGATAATCATTATATAAAGCACAGTACCAATATTTACAGTCCTGCTGTATGTCCATTTAACATTTTAGGGGAAGCCCCCGAAAGCTTGCGGACGCTTCAGGAAACATCCTGTACACACTGACCAACTCTAGCGGTCCAGAGATGAAAGCACATAAAAAAGCAAAAGAAACAAACAAAAAAACCCTGAATTACTTACATGTCCCTCTCTATCAGCCATGAATGAAGGATTTAAAATTCCAACTACGGTTCCAACAACAGTTTTCCAGTGTTCAGCATGCACAGCTCCAAACAGAAAAACAGTAATGATTTTGTCAACATCAATAAGATCTGTCATCTTCCACACTGAATAAGTTTTACCCTAAATATCAACAAACAAAGACATCCAATAAATGTTTTATGAGTGCATTCACACATACACACAAGTTAACCAAACAAAAGCAACTATTAAAATATCAATATATGAGCCATGAACTACAGCTAGTAAAAAAGAGCATGCAGGGTATGTAATTTGTAAAATTTTATATTCAAAACTAGTTGTAGCCTGTCATAGGACGGTTGTTTTTAAGCTTTAAATAAATATTAATATATAGGGGATGTTGCCCGTCCTGTGACGGAGTGAAATTTTTAATTGAAGCAGATTGAAACACATAAAATAGAAGCTGGATTTCTGTAGGGAAACATAGTAAAAACTTACACAATAAGAACTCATAAGCCACAAATAAAGGTAACTTGATCACGCTAGTTACGTTAAATGAAAACTTTTACAAAAAGTTCGTAAGTTGGAAGTTTTCGACCTTATCTTAGGTCTTCATCACGCCAATGGAGGACTAAGATTGTTGCCAGATTCTACATTTGAATTTTTCCTATTTTTGTTGCCAAAACTTAGAATTGATCTCCAAATCATCGGAATGTAGAGAGGAGATTCGGAATTGCAAGTCATTGAGTTGAAAATAATTTCCAGGCTTTCACAGTAACGGAGGGTTCAACTCAATGACTTGCAATTCCGAATCTCCTCTCTACATTCCGATGATCTGGAGATCAATTCTAAGTTTTGGCAACAAAAATAGGAAAAATTCAAATGTAGAATCTGGAAACAATCTTAGTCCTCCATTGGCGTGATGAAGACCTAAGATAAGGTTGAAAGCTTCCAACTTACAACCTTTTTGTACAAGTTTTTATTTAACGTAACTAGCGTGATCAAGTTACCTTTATTTGTTAATATTGTTACGTGTTTTGCCCATCATCATCATGTTTAAAAAAAAACTCATTCATGTTAGAACTAAAAATTATATGCTATTTATTTCCGTTTTTAAAAAGACTTCGCGATAAATAACATTTTGTGTAAAACATTTGTCGTTTAACAATTGTAGGTTACAGCGTTTAGATAGATCAATACTTTGCAAGATGTGTAATATAATCAGTACTAAACTCGGAAAATTGTTTTCGTGTAAACTTACCTTAATAACTTTTACTTTGATTTTTTTCGTTAAATTACTTTTCTCCGGCACACTTGTTATTCCCTTCACGGCTTGTTTTAGACTACCCTATTTGACAATTAGTTTAAAACTTCATGCCGAAGCTTTTTCTACAAAATAATGCGCCATCTGGTATTACAAATCGGAACTATCTAAATTCTGAACAAGGCGACATCTGCTTTTTAGATGCAATCTTGCTCACTTTGACATCTCAAGATTTCAGTTTTTGTTGTAGGTTAGAGCATTTACATAGATCGATATTTTACAAAATGTATAATATAATCAACACTAAACTCGGAAAGTTAGTTAAATTAAAATAGTAAAAAATAATTAAAGCATACAAATTAGTATTCCAATTGTGCTAAATTAAATTAATATACAAACGTAACTTGCCATGATATTAAGATTTCAATTTGAATTTTGTAGATCGGATAAATAGAACGAGTCATTGGTAATCCACTGTTTTTAAATTAGCACGCGATTACCTTGACATCTCAATGTGATCGCGTGCAAACTCGACTTGCTGTGATATTAAGAATTCAATTCAAATTTTGTAGATCAGAAAAATAGAATTCAAGTCGTTTATAATCCAGTGTTTTTAAATTAGCACA
Organism: Macrothele yani; assembly: GCA_039090855.1. Taxonomy (NCBI): domain Eukaryota; kingdom Metazoa; phylum Arthropoda; class Arachnida; order Araneae; family Macrothelidae; genus Macrothele; species Macrothele yani. The sequence continues at coordinate 26,541,855 of CM077031.1, forward strand.
CGATCACCTTGACATCTAAAAGTGATCGTGTGCTATTATATAGCAGGCAAATTATTTGACATCGCGAGAGCACACACCAATTGATCGATAAGTGATGGTGCAATAATGCAGACGTTGCTGTGATGTCAAGCATTCAAGAGAGACAGACAGATCTGGGTGTTTATATTATTAATGCCTGAATGTCAAAATATACATACATGAGATCAATGAAGGGAAAAAAACAACTTTTTAACCGAGTGAAAAATCAGAATGCACAGCAACAAAATGTGCATGTAACGTAGCATGAGCAAGATGGAATAGTTCACTCTAATTTATTTGCATACATATTAAACTGGAGCACATCAGAGTATTAACATCATAAAATTACTGAATTCAAAGCAAAATAAAATTATTTCGAAAAGCATTGCTTCAAGCAGTTTTTTTTTTTTCGAAGTTGTACTTGCTATAGAACATCAGCTCAAGCTTTCTCTTGCATGTAAGCCTGGCTTTCTTTTCAACAAGTTCCACAGCCATATTTGTTTTTTGTTGACTCTGTATTGCACAGCATCCATTGCTTTGTTGTTGTTGTTTTTGCTGATATCTTTCCCTTCTCATTTCTTTATTATCACTTTTATTTATTTTCGTTTTTTATGCCCTCAGATGACAATAATTCCACCCCCCATGCTGAAAGAACTTTCAACCTGAAGACCATGAATGCATGATATAAAAATTTTCACTATTTTAGGTAGATAACGTAATTTCGAGAATACAAACACTCTTATAAATTTCCCAATTTCATCACTTGAGTTCTTTGGAAAATTTTCCTCTTTACTGAGCTTAAATGCAAACATTTATGAAGGGAAGAATAGTGGGAACATCCCATGCAGGGGGCAGGGGATAACGATTAGCAGAGAACTCTTATTTTAAATAAACCAGGCCGTGAATATGCATGGAACGCTTATATAGCATAGTAAATGCGTTTATTTTCGTGGTGTTAATTTGTATAAAGATTCACCAAGTTTATGTCTACATTGCCTTAAGAAAGCCTTCCTGAGGAGTGTGAAAGCTTGGTGAATCTTTATACAAATTTACACCACGAGAATAAACTAATTATTACCAGAGAAATTTTCACTCTGTCTGAATCCCATTTTTGGAAATCCCCCCTCTCATTTTTAAGCTGAAATACAAATATTTATATTTATGGAACAAACGGTTCTTTATTAGCAATAGTGGGCACAAGAAACATCTTGAGAAAAAAAAAATTATGATTACGGGAGAAATCTTCACTCTGGCAAACTTCTGTTTTCAAATGTTTTTTTAAAAGACAGAATTCCGTCCACAAACGGAAAATACCTCTCCCCCTTCCCATCCCAATGATCTTTAAAAAAATTCTGCTCAGTTGGCCATTGAACTCTAGAATGACCCAGATGATAACAGAAAAGGCGGAATTCCTCGAATCCACGGAAGAATCCCATCCTTTAAGATAACAGGGAAATCTATGCTGTCTTAACTACCATTTTTGGAAATTCTTGCCCACAGTTTCATGCTGAAGTACAAAAATGTATGCAAAATGACATTCAACAAAAATACTGGACAGATGCATATCACGAGAAAAGAGAAATTATGATTATGGGAAAAATTTTTACCCCCTTTAACTTCCATTTCAACAAAGTTTTGAAAAGAGAAATACTGTAGCCAGATAGAAAATGGTCCTTCCCTCCCCCACTAATTCCCGGAAATTATCTCTTCAGTTTTGCATTGATCTCAATAATGACCCAAATGATGACAAAGGAAGTGGAATTCTGCAAATCCACAAAAGAATCTCGTGTATGAAAAATGATCATTATTAATAAAATGATTTGCGTGCAAGTCAAAAACATAATTGCAGTTCACAGATAGAGCATTTCCACTGCTCTATCTGTGAACTGCAATTATATTTGGGCACTTCAAAAACAAATATCAGTTCTATGAACTTATGAAGGGGGACCCAAATGTAACAAGGAAGTGGGTCTTCTCAGCCACAGGCCAATGCAAGAGTGCATGTGATGGTGTGGGTGGCCTGTGCAAACATTTTGCTACTAAATTCAACTTACAGAAAGAAGCTTCACAAGCTATAAGAGATGCACCTTCATTTGTTGAAACTGTCTCTCCCTTAATCCCAAAGACTAAACTTCTACTCCTCACAACTTTTGAAGTTCAATACTATGGAACCAGCAAAGTAGAAGAGTGGGATACAGTAAAATCTGTTGTTGGAATACAGTCACAGCATTCCTGGTTAGTACAAGGAAATAAACCATCAATGGCCAGAACAGTCCAGCACCCACATAAAGCCGTGCAATTTTCAAGCCAACAAAACCCCCCTCCCCCATTTTCTGTGAATGATTTTCAAATAGGATAATTTATAGGATGCATTTATGACGATAACTGGTGGATGGATGGGACAGATTACAAACATATCTAAAGAATTCGAGGACATAACAGTATCTTTCATGCACCCTCATGGACCAGCCCAGCCAAAGGTTTTTGGTGGTCAGAAGAATGTGGCAAGAAAACAGGTCAAGTGTCCAGTGCCCTTAAAAAAATGTACTTCTAAAGGTGAATACCCCAACTCCTATTAGACGTTCTGCACGACTTCATACCTTTGATGAGAAGGAAATCAATAAAATCCAGCAGCTTTTCTCAGTTTGAATAATTTGAAGTTATGATGGTAAGCTCTTTTTTTTTTTTTTTTTTTTTGAGGCCTTTTTTCTTATGTAAATAGAAATTGAATCTTAACTGCAACTGAGATAATGTATTGTATGTGTCCAGACTATGGATTTAAAAAAATTAAACAGTACATAAGTGACGATTACTAAAAATCATAAAAATGACTTTAAAATATAGATTGACACGGCAATTTGTAATACATACTCAGGTAAACTTTTCAGAATTATCTTTTGAAGCTTTTTTTTTAAATAATAGCCCAAGGTTCGAACAGAAGAGAAGTGCATTTTCAAAAATTTGTAGGAGAATTTCAAGGCAAAAATCCAGTAACATGATTCCCCCAGTTAATTACCTACCATTAGGACATTTGGACAAAATTTCAGAATTTTTAAAAATGGGGTTTTTGAGATAGTGCAATTTAAAAATGTTGATTTTTTGAAATTTTGTATATTTTAAAAATTAATTTTATGAGTTGCATGCATCACAGGATAAAAATAAAATTACTGCTAAGACAACCCTAGTAGGAGTGCAGCAGGTTGGCACACTTACCCACCTGATAAGTCTTTTTCTTACAAAAAAAAAATCCTAAATTTGTGAAAATTAAAATTTTTTGTAATAAATAGAACCTTTTTTTGCCATCTAGCAATATTCCTTTGATCGATTTCTGTGAACAAAGAGAAAGGCCAATTCAATAGCTTCAAAATAAAAATAAAAATTCAAGTCTTTACCTGTTATAGTACAGCAGCAGTGTACATTTAAAAATTTGGTGTTTCACATTATTTTCGTCACGGGTGTATTTTTCGCCTATTTTTAAAATGCTGTAGCTCGACCAAAAAATTTTTTTGTGAAAAATCCTTTTGCAGTAATTTATACCTCTATTAGGAGTAGCTACCATGATTTTTTCAAAAAAATTGGAGGTGGTCAACTGACACCCCTTGCATGATTTGAGATGGAAAGGGTCGAACGCACTTGGCTAGTTATCGAGAGATCTGGGATTCGATTCCAGCGGTGTCGAAATACAATTTTTCGGTTGCTGTGTGTTTATTAAAGAAAAACATGGAAAGAGCGATGACTTTGTCTATTTACATTGTCTCCACGTATTTGGAAAATTTCCACCATTTCTCTCGCCCTTCGGATATATTAGCTATAATTAAATATCTTGTACCATTAAGCCCCACCAGATGGAGACATCTCAGTTGCTGAGTCCATCTCTACGGATTTGTGAAGTCAGATGCTGAGAGATAAACACACATAGCACTGTGGATTGTTGGCACCGTAGCGTAAAGCGAACGCACTCGGCTAGTTATCGAGAGATCTAGGATTTGATCCCAGTGGTGTTGAAATACAATTTTTTGGTTGCTGTGTGTTAATTAAAGAAAAACGTGGAAAGAGTGATGACTTTGTCTATTTACATTGTCTCAACGTATTTGAAAAGGAACATGACAGAATCCCTAAGTTTCTCAAATGCCAATTTCATCATCATACCATTTCATACATATTTCAACAGCATCATCTTAAAACTTGAAATATACGTTTTTATGCATTGAACATTTTGAACACAGACCTTTACAATGGAAATGCAAAACATGTAAAAAATTAATCGTATTTTTTTATCTTAAAACGAAATGAGGGTTCTGATTTGTTATCTTAAAAGGTAAATTTTCCTGGGCATCCAGCTTTTACTACTTATGCAGGTAAATAATTTCTGCACATACCCAGTCAGGCATGTAATTTTTCAGATATTTTTCAAGCCCTGCGCTACATCATGTAATGTTTTGTGTTCAATTAAAATACTTGATGGCACAGAAGCATTTGGGAACTTTCCATTGTTGCCAGGTTCATTTACTACCTTGCCATTTCTCTTTCTGAAGTAGGCATGTTCCGTTTTAGACAGGTTGAATAGCACATAATTTTCTATCTTTCAAGACCACAAAAGAGAAAAAAAAAGTTCCATTTTAAGCAAATTTCCATTTCATACAGGTTCTGTTTTAAACATATTTAACTGTACATACTTCTTAAAAAATTATTCTTACAACCAAACAAAATATTTTAGGCACATTTTGAAAAAATATATCATTATAACAATACATGAATTTACAAATGAAAAATTCACAACAAATTCAAATACTGGCACCCAGTAAAAATGTATGCTATAAATTTTATTACTCACAGTTTTTGATGTTTTTGGAGGCAGTTTGCTGACTAATACACCCATAGTTACCCAGTCGCCTTCAATGTCACCTTTTTTCATAAAATTACGAATGAAAGACATCTTGATCAATCTTCTGCCATTCAGTTTTTTTTCAAACAGGCTGAGAGAAACTAATGGTTTCCTAAAACACACAAAAAAATATATGTAAGGACCATAGTATTTTGGTCAAGTATTAGGGGTATGCAAAAGTTTCTCCCGCCCCGCTAGCGGGTGCTGTAGGGGTCTAACCGGCTGGCAACACGTGCTGTTAGTTCGTACATGAAGCCAAGCATGGCGGTCCATAAAGTTCATTTGCGGCACTGTTTGTTATTCATGTTTAATTTAGGAAAAAGTGCGAGTGAAGCATATGGTTCAATATGTCAGACGTATGGCAAAACGGTTATGGGTGAGCGGACGTGTCGAGAATGGTTTGCCATATTTAAGAAAGGCGATCTAAGCTTGGAAGACAAGCCGCATGAATGTAGACCGTAGGAACTCGCAGACGTGGAGCTGGAATCGCTGATGCAAGAGGATGCCACACAATCAACCATGCAACTGCCAAAACGTTTGAAAGTGGCTCATTCGACAGTGGTACAGCATCTACAGGCCTTGGGGAAGATCCAGAAGATTGGTAAGTGGGTTCCGCATACTTTAACGGAGCTTAATATTGGTCGACGATTGGGCATCTGCATGTCTTTGCTGAAGACGTTTCAAGGGAAGAATTTATTGCGGAAGGTTGTCACCAGGGATGAAAAATGGGTCTATTGCGACAACCACGTACGCAAGCGATCCTGGGTCGACCCAGGCCAGCCATCAATATCCACTGCAACACAGGATATACACAGGAAAAAGGTGCTGTTGTGTGTGTGTGGTGGGATATGCATGGAGTGCTGTACTTTGGACAGTTGAAACAGGGCAAAACAATCACTGCACAACGATATAGTGATCAGCTGATTAAACTGAACGAGCAAAAACGGCCATGGACAGGTAAAGGAGGACGTCGCCCAGTCATCCTGTTACACGATAATGCCAGACCACATGTCGGTGCCACCATGAAATCAACCCTTGAACAGTTACACCGGGAGGTTTTACCGCACCCGGCTTACTCCCCGGACATTGCACCCTCAGACTTTCACCTGTTTTGCTCTGTTGAACATGCCCTAGCCCAACAGCAGTTCACCACAGTTCCAGAGGTGAAACATTTCGTCACTGCGTTCTTCAAATCAAAACCTGAGTCCTTCTACCACAGGGGCATTCATTTGTTGCCTGAGAAATGGCAAAAGGCCATTGATGCTAATGGCCAATATTTTGTTGAATAAATGTGTACTGGTTTCCTGATTGTCCTGTCTCCTTTCTCTTAAAAACAGCAGAAACTTTTGCATACCCCTAATAGTAAAATACATTTTGCGAATCAATTCCACTTAGTAGTTCTAATTCTGACTATTATATAGCTCTAATTATTGTACTATTCTCTTTTACGTGCGATATTTCAAAGTAACTTGTACAGAAAACTAGCGGATAATGCTTACCTTGGCATTCCTTTCTAGCGATGGGGACATTTCACGCACGTGTTTTCCGGTCTTTGTTGAGGTTATTGTCCTAAAGTCTGTTGTATGCGATGACTGGCTTTACTTCTCACACTTTTCGCTGGGTATACTCATTGGATCTTTGCTTTAGGATTCCAAACATCAATTTTTACCGTTCTTTATACTCGAAATTTTCGCCCATACTCTGGGCATCTTCAGGAGCGTGGCGACTTTACCACCGATGTTCGTGGCTAACTTCGCGCTAATGGAGTCCGATACTCCTTGTTGCCATTCGTCGGAAAAACTTTCCTGGATATATTTCGCTAACAAGCCCGGCTGGCGCCATCTATGTTTAGTTACGAACACTTTTTTTTTTTCCGTATTTTTTTTTTTTTTATTTTTTATTTATTTAATTTCTTCTCCTATCCTAGTTGTCTTGTCTTTTTTGCCTGTTTTTCTTTTGTTGTTTTTTTTGTCTTATTAGTTCTTTCCACAGGCCCGATAATGTGCTAGGGTCGTTCTGGTTGCATACCCTTGCTTTATTTTTGTAGATTAATATTGCTTCTTCCCTCCTCATTTGCCTTTCCGATTTTTTATTCTTTTTTAGCATTTTAATTTCATCGAACTTTGGGAAGCCAGCCGGCTTGTTAACGAAATATATCCAGGAAAGTTTTTCCGACGAATGGCAACAAGGAGTATCGGACTCCATTAGCGCGAAGTTAGCCACGAACATCAGTGGTAAAGTCGCCACGCTCCTGAAGTTGCCCAGAGTATGGGCGAAAATTTCGAGTATAAAGAACGGTAAAAATTGATGTTTGGAATCCTAAAGCAAAGATCCAATGAGTATACCCAGCGAAAAGTGTGAGAAGTAAAGCCAGTCATCGCATACAACGGACTTTAGGACAATAACCTCAACAAAGACCGGAAAACACGTGCGTGAAATGTCCCCGTCGCTAGAAAGGAATGCCAAGGTAAGCATTATCCGCTAGTTTTCTGTACAAGTTACATTTTGCGATTTAAAAAAATTGTTTTATGATCAATTGCTGAGTAACAAAGGTCCATATGGTAACAATGTAAAATTAGGTGAGAATTTTGCCTTCTGTCTTGGCCATACATGATACTGGTCGTAAACAAAAAGGCTGAATGTTTTAGTTCAGCCTTTTTGTTCTTTTGATTTTTCAACAGGTTAAAAAACCTGTGGAAAAATCAGAACGATCAGTGAAGAAGTGTGAAAATAACGCAACATGAGCAAGATGGAAATCTTCATAGTAATTTATTTACGTAAATATTAAACTGGATCACATCATTGCATTTGCAATATAAATTACAGAATTCAAAACAAAATAAAATTATTTTAAAAGACATTGCTTCAAACACAGTCTTTTTCTTATTGTGTTTTGTACTTGCTAGAACATCAGTTCGTTTCCTCTTGTGTGCAAGCCTTGCTTTCTTCTCAGCAAGTTCCGCAGCCATATGTGGCTTGTGTTGATTCTGCAGCTACACAGCATCCACTGTTAATTTGTTCTGTCTGCTGATATCTTTTCCTCCGCATTTCTTTATCCCCCTCTCTCCGGGATGAAAATAATTTCGTCCATCATGCTGAAAGAACTCTCAGGTGGAGGGCCATGAATGCTAATATCAAATCTTTCTCACTATTTTACACACCCACCCACCCACACACACACACACACACACACACACACTAAGCTGTTCTCTGAGTTTCAGAGGTTAGCTCCACAAAGCAATACAAACTACCAGATAATTTTTACTTACTGTTGCCATATCAAATTTTCTCCTTTTACAGCAATCTTGACATGCAACTTGGGCTTCACTGATATCCATCACAAGACATGCACAAGATATTCTATACTTCATACTCATAATCTTTTTCTCATGAAGACACTCCTGAATCTGATCCTCCCATGACTTCCTTGGCCTTCCTCTGCCTTTCCTTCCTGCCACTTGGGCTAAAAAGATTTTCTTAGTAAGCATCTCATCACTCATTCTTCCAACATGGCCAAACCACCAATGCATATGAGTCGCCACCTTGCTAACAACATTTTGCTTCACATCACACAACTACAACACATCTTCATTCCTCACACAATCAGAACATGTCTTGCCACAAACTCCCCACAAGTAATGCATTTCTCCAGCACACAAACAACTCCTGTTTCTTCTGTAGTACCCAGGTTTCACTGCCATACATCAGAGTAGGAACAATTACACTCTCATACATAGCCCATCATTTCTGTGAACACCTCCCAAAGCCGCTATGACTTTCAATGAAGAATTTACTCGCCCACTAATTTCACCATCCAATTTGTTCTTTCTGTCAAACATGCTTCCTAAATGCACACACTCATTCACCTGGTCAGTGACTGTGCCATTTAGACTTATATTACATTCAGTACTACCAGTTCTCTCAGAAACCATAACATTGGTCTTTCCCTTATTTACACTCAGTTTGAATTTCATGCAAACTTCGTACATGCGGGACAACATACTCCGCAACTCACTTTTGCTGTCTGCCAGATAAGTGCTGTTATTTGGGGGAGGATGAATACTCTGGAATACCATGCATCAACTCTTATAAATTTTTACAACTTCACCACTTACGGATTATTGAAGAAGAAATATTTCTTCAGAAATACATGGGTACATATCCAAAGCAATTATATTCAGGCAGCACATATATTCAAATAAATCAGAATTATGCACTAAAATTGCAGATGGTTGCTGGTCTTCCATGTAATAACTCTTCAGAAAACTTTAAAATTACATCGCCTTGGAGAAGGAATCAAACACGCACCTCCCAATTTCCATTCGGGTATGCTAAAGCCTCAAGTAGATGGTCAAACAAAACTACAATGAGGCTGGCTGTATGCTTCAACTAGCAAAAAATCAGAGGCTTTCATATTACTAGGACCTTAACTGCTTGGAACTTCATTGTCCTAGGTGGTGTAACGGTAACATACCCGAACGAAAATCGGGACATGCGGGTTTGATTCCCGCTCCAAGGCAATGTAATTTTCAAGTTTTCTGAGGAGTTTTTACATGGAAGACCAGTAACCACATGCAATTTCAGTGCATAATTCTGATTTATTTGAATATAGGTGCTGCCTGAATATAACTGCTTTCATATATTTGAGAAACAAATTCCTCCGAAGAAATAATTCATTTATACATAGTAGGCATTTAATGCTGACATGCCTCCGCACACATCCACAATCACCAAATCAGAGCTAGAGGAATATTCCATGGATTTTTGGCATATTTTCACTGTATTCCATGTATTAACTTCTTTTTTTTTTTTTTTTTTTTTGATTGGAGGTTTAACGACCACTGTGAGCAACTCAATGGGCTATAAGCAGTCGCCCATCCCTAATTTAGGGGCACTGGTTCCAGGGAAGGGAGAGAGCCAGTGCCGCAAGACAAACACAACATCCATGCCTCACCGGGATTCGAACCCGGACCCCTTTCGGACGAATGATCAGAGGCCATCGCTTAGACCACTGCACCACCGGGGCGGCTAACTAACTTCATTCTGAAAACTTGAAAAATTTCACCTTCCTGGAACGGGAATTGAACCTGTACTTCCCGATTTCCGGACGGGCATGCTAGTCATTACACTATCTAGGACAAGGAAATTCTAAGCAACTGAAGATCTATATATTAATTCTATAAGGTTTTCTACTATGAGTCCAGATCCGCGGATGGCTTAGTGGTTAGCGAGTCAGACTATCGATGCAAGGTCCTCAGGTTCGAACCTGGGCTTATCTTTCAGAGATGGTGTGATTTACTAACAATCGCTGAATATCCGCCGTGCATCGGACGAGCACGTTAAGTGACGGCCCGCAGGCTGGACCCATTGGTTAAATGGGTATCCTTTCCTATGCCCCCTGAAATTCTCTCACCTCTCTATGTGCAACATCATACTTGTACGGTGGCGCCATCTACTGTAGTCTAATCTCACTACAAACTGTTCTGTCAAAGTCGCTAGACTTGCTCTCATTCCTTCCGTTTCTGTGTCCTGCCCAAAAGGTGATCTCGCTGTAGGTGGCTGGGACCTAAACTCTACTCACTGTGGACAGAAGTCCTACAAGAAAATGACAAATACAAATACAAATAGTTCTATTATGAGTCCTATTTTGAAAGAATGGCTGAACATAAAGATATTGTTGAGGTATCAAAATAAAGGTCTTACAATGTAGATGTGCCAGTCAAAGAAAAAAAAATAAGATTGGGGCAACGGTTCGGGCATTGTGGGGCAGCAAAGTTCCGATGTAAAGTCTATGGGAGAAGCGTGCAGTTGACATTCGATCGCCTGCGGTTGATTCACCCGCTGTTGAAGGCGGAAGCATGAAGGGATTGAGATAGCCCAAAGTCTTTTCTTTTCTGTGTGAACAGTTGCACAAAGCAACACTAGCAGGCATTCGTATTAAAGTTCTTCTCATAGGAACAGCAAACACTCTCGAAGACCCGATTGCGTTATGCCGTTGGATTGTGTGATGTATATATACAATTTTATATTCATTCGATCCAGTTTATTCACATAGGTAAGATGTTTCCCATTATGTAAAGATGTAAATAAACATTCCGTTGACCACTGTTAGTGAAAATATTTAGAATGTACATATTGAGTTGCACCATCTATATATTCATTCTATAAGGTTTTTAACTGTGAGACCTATTTTAAGAGAACGGCTGAGCGTAAAAATATGGTTCAGGTATCAAAATAAAGGTCTTACCATGTAGATGTGCCAGTCAAAGAGAAAAATGAGATTGGGGCAACGGTTCGGGCGTGGTGGGGCTGCAAAGTTCTCATGTAAGGTCTATGGGAGAAGCGTGTGGCCCTTATCTATATCAGGTGCTCAGTTCAGTGTCAGACTTGGTGTGTGAGTGGTGTTCCATGATCAGTCCTAAAGTAAGTAAATACTTTATTGCATACTTATCCTTAACAGAATGTCTCTCCCGCAGAAAAAAAAAAAAAAGCACACACACTGTACGAGCCTTACTGTAAAGAGTGAGCGATCAATGGGCAACTATGTCTCAGACAAGAGACAATGAACAATATTCGACACATGAATCTCATTCCAACATTTACAAACACGGTTGTGACTGAAGATGAGAGTGAAAGAGTGCGCTATCCAGTTGAATTTTTGCACACGATCGAGATGAGTGGACTTCCGCCTCACATTTTACGACTGAAAAAGGGTGCAGTCTTGATGCTCCTCACGAACCTGGCCGCCCCAGTGGTGCAGTGGTCTAAGCGCTGGCTTATGATGATTCGTTTGTGAAGGGTCCAGGTTCGAATCCCGGTCAGGCATGGATGTTGTGTTTGCCTTACGGCACTGGCTCTCTCCCTTCCCTGGAACCACTGACCCTAAATTAGGGATGGGCGACTACTTATAGACCATCGAGTTGCTCACGGTGGTTGTTAAACCTTCAGTCAAAAGAAAAAAAAATCAGGAACCTGGACTATTGTCTTTACTGAAGTGGTTGAATGAATTTGTCAATCAAATAAAGTTTACATTTGTTGTTTCATGAGTTTATTCTCTTCAAATAAAAACAAAAAAAAACTAACTGTTGATTCTGACAGGTTTTGTCTAGTATATACCAGATTACCATCAGATTTGTTCTAGTTGAAGCTGTTCCTGCCTCATTGTAATGTCTCGTGACCTTTTCTTACATCCAGGGTCAAATGTAGCTCACTAATTTCAGTGATTGAAATAGATCACATACTTGAGAAACGAATTTCTCCAGAGAAATAATTCTTCATTTATACATGGTAGGCATTTAATGCTCACATACCTCCGCACACATCCACAACCACCAAATCAGGGCTAGAGGAATATTCCATGGATTATTGGCATATTTTCACTGTATTCCATGCAAGTCAGCTTAAATTCCTATCATGTATAAATGAAGAATTATTTATTCGGAGAAATTTGTTTTTCAAATATATGATCTATTTCAATCACTGAAATTAGCGACCTACATTTGACCCTGGGTGTGAGAAAAGGTCACGAGACATTACAATGAGGCAGGAACAGCTTCGACTAGAACAAATCTGATGGTAATCAGATATCTATGTTCAGTTGCTTAGAATTTCCTTGTCCTGGATAGTGTACTGATTAGCATGCTCGACCGGAAATCGGGAGGTATGGGTTCGATTACCGCTCCAAAACGGTGAAATTTTTCAAGTTTCCTGAATGAAGTAAATACTGTACATGGAATACAGTGAAAATATGCCAATAATCCATGGAATATTTCTCTAGCCATGATTTGGTGATCGTGGATGTGTGCAAAGGCACGTCAGCAATAATTGCTTTCATTATTTCCATTTTCTTTTCTTTAAATTTCAGGGCACAATATTGGTCACACTTGGTCATAATTCAAAATGCAGAGTTTTGCAAACAAAATATCTGGTCATATTTTTTCCTACTTCAATGGGTATGAGAATAGAACAAGTAAAAAAAAAAATATATATATATATATATATATATCATCATCATCATCATCGTCAACCATTATCAATCCACTGCTGGACGAAGGTCTCCCCAAGTTTCCTCCACAACGGTCTGTCTTGTGCCAGTCTCCTCCATGTCACTCCCGCATATTTACGAAATTCATCCACCCATCTCCCATGTGGTCTTTTTCTGGGTCTTTTCCTGTCCCTTGGAATCCAATCTAAAATTTCGGCTGTCCATCTATGGTCTGTCCTTCTGGCAGTATGTCCAGCCCATTGCCATTTCAGGGATTTAACTCTGATCATGATGTCTTCCACTCTCGTCATTTTTCGGATCCACGAGTTCCTCTTCTTATCTCTCCTGGTTATACCAAGCATGCACCTCTCCATGCTTCTTTGAGTTGTCTGCAGCCTTTGTATGTCTCTTTTAGTTAAGGTCCACGTCTCTGCACCATACGTAAGCACTGGAAGGATGCATTGATCAAACACTTTTCTTTTAAGACATAATGGCATATTACTCTTGAAAATTATGCTGTTTCTTCCAAAAGCTCTCCAGGCAAGTTTTGTACGCCGATTAATTTCTTCATCAATGTGACCCTCACTTGATATCTGCTGTCCAAGATAAACATATGTATCTGTTATCTCCAGTTTTTCTCCATCAATCGATAAATCGTCATTTCTTGTAAAAGCATTGAACATCACTTTTGTCTTCTGAAAGTTCATTTTTAATCCCACTTCTTTACTCTTGTCAGCAAGTTCCTGGATCATACTCTGCAGCTCTGATGGGGTAGTTGCAAAAATGACTACGTCATCAGCAAAACGAAGGTGGGTTAGATAATCTCCATTAATCTTTATCCCTTTGTTTTCCCAGTTCAGTGATTGAAAGACATTTTCCAATGTGGCATTAAAGAGCTTCGGAGATATGGTGTCACCTTGTCTCACTCCCTTTCCAATTTTTATGTGTGTTGTATTTTCAAACAGCCGAATCTTTGCACTTGCATTTTCATAGATGTTATTAATAATATTAATGTATGCATCTTCAATACCGCAGGATTTCAGAGCCGTGGTAACTGCTGATGGTTTCACCGAATCAAAGGCTTTTTCATAATCGATAAAAGCCATGCACAATGGAAGTTCATATTCCCTCGCTCTTTCAATTAGTTCTCTCAGTACGTGGATATGATCTATTGTGCTGTAGCCACTCCTGAATCCAGCTTGTTCTCTCGGTTGAGCCATGTCCAGTGTTACCTTCAAGCGGTGTGAAAGAACTTTAGTGAAGATTTTATAAACCACTGATAGGAGGCTGATAGGTCTGTAGTTCCTGAGATCCTCAATGTCACCTTTTTTATGTAGCAGGATCATTGTAGCGTTGTTCCAATCCTCAGGAATCTTCCCTTCATTAAGGCATCGAGTGAAAATTTGGGCGAGTACTGTTTCAATTTCTCCACTTGCTTCTTGTATGATGTCTATAGTAATTCCATCTTCTCCTGGAGCTTTCCCCCGCTTCATGTTCTTGATTGCATGAGCAACTTCTGCTGGGAGGACTGGAAGAACTCTGGTACCTTTCATGATGTCTGGAGTACATGTATCATCCCTTTCATATAATTTGGAGTAGAAATCTTTCACTCTTGTCAAAATTTCGCCTCTATTTCTTGTTATAGAACCATCTTCTTTTCTCAGAGCCATAATCTGTTTTCTTCCCTTACTGAGATGTCCCTTTGCTATCTTAAGGCTTTGGTTGTTTTCAATTGCTTTCCTCACTAGCTCACAGTTTAATTTCCTTACGTCTTCAGTGATACTTTTTCGTGTTGTCTTGCATAGCTCTATATATTCCACTTTGGAAGTCACATCTTCTTTAGTTGTCCTCATCTCTCTTCTTTTTTGCATCAACATTTTGGTTTTTCCTGATAATTTGTTCACATGCAACTTGTTCTTAGACCCAGCTAATTTTGTTGCTGTTTCCATTAGAGCTTTGGTTACTTTTCTGTTAACTTCTGAAATATCCACTTCTTCCGATGTTAGGCCATCTAAAGCAGAGAATCTGTTCTTCAGTTCCAACTTGAAAGTATTATGGTGTTTTTTAAGGTTGGTTATGTCAATACATTTTGTTTGTCTTATGAGCTTGCCACGTTCCAGTTTAGTGTTGAGGTGCATCTTACATTTCACCAATCTATGGTCACTACCTGTGTTGAACTTGTTCAGCACACTGCAGTCTTCGATGACGAATTTTTTGTTACACATAATAAAATCAATTTCACTTGTCGTCCCAATTGGATGTCTCCATGTCCATTTCCTGTGTGGCTTTTTCTTGAAAAAGGGTTCAAGATGAAAAATCCTTCTGCCTCTGCAAACTCAACGAGAGTATTTCCACGCTGGTTTCTGTTGCCGTGACCGAATTTACCAACTGAAGTTTCATTCTGTTGCCGTTGCCCTATTTTTGCATTGAAATCTCCCATAATTATCTTCAAGTGCTGCTTACCTTTATTATTTAGATGACGAATTTCCTCATAAAATTCTTCAATTTCTTCTTCAGGATGACTTGTGGTGGGTGCATAAGTTTGAATAATCTGAGCCTGGTATCTTCTCGATAGTTGGATAACGAGTCGTGCAGCTCTGTCAGAGGAACTTTCAACTTCTACCACTTTATCCTTCAGTTTCTTGTTTATTATAAATCCAACACCACTAGTTCTGCCAGTATCTGTCCCACGATAATAGAAGAGATGTCCACTTTTCAGTTCAATGAGATCTTCTCCTTTTCTCCTTACCTCACTTAGCCCGACGATGTCCCACTTGATCCTTTGTAGTTCCTCTTCCAATTCAAGAAGCCTTGAATCAGAAGATAGGGAGCGTCCGTTATAGGTAGCCAAGGTCAGCATCAAATGGCAGCCTAGTCCGGTCCTCCGGGGATTCTTAGCACCCTCTGCCTTCATGTCGCACTGGCCGCTGCCTTGGCCAGGTACATTCCAGCTGCCGGAGACTGAGGGCCAAGATTTAAGTTGTAGAGTCATTTTGGAGGTGTTTGGCCATAACTCACCACGCTGGCCAAGCGGGTTGGTGAGTGTGGGATAGCATTTCCTCTGATCCCGATGGTATAGTTATACCGCTATTGGCGGTATAACTATATATATATATATATATATACGTACACACTATATTGACAAAAGTCACTGGACACCCCTTCAAAAGCAAATGAATGGATCCGCTGCATTGTTAAGATGAGCGGTACAGCTGCAAACGGTGTAAAAACAAGCCTGCAGCTGACCACGATCGTATCGCACTGTGAGGCTGAGTGAAAATGTCGCGGCGGGGGAGAACTGACTTTGAAAAGGGAAAGATTGTTGGGTGTTATAACAGTGGATTGTCTATAAGAGAAGCCAAGAGGTGTTTAAACATACCCAAGTCAACTGTTTTGGATGTAATGAATAAGTGGAAAACACATGGTGCGCCTGAAGCAACAAAACATACTGGTAGACCAAAGAAAATCAGTGATAGAGGACGTCGAAGACTCGGGAGAGTCGTTACAGCTAATCAACAGAGTACCGCACAAGACCTCAGTGTACAGGTGAGTCAAAATGGTGGAACCTCGGTATGTACACATACCATTTACAGAGAACTTCATTCCATGGGTTACAGTGGTCATGCGGCTGCTCATAAGCCTTTCATCTCCACTCGGAATGCTACTCATCATTTAGTATGCTGCACAGAACATTTATCGTGGACCGTAGATCAATGGAAACGGGTCCTATAAACTGATGAATCCAGATACACGATCCATCAGTCTGATGGGCGTGTGTGGGTATGGCGGCAGCCAGGGGAATGCTGTTTACCACAGTGTACTGTTACTACAATCAAGTTTGGAGCTGGCAGTGTACTCGTGTGGGGGTGTTTTTTGTAGTATGGTCCCGGCCCATTGGTTATCGTGGACAAACCTGTTAACCAGCACGTCTATCTCGATATTCTGGATAATTATGCCCTACCAACTCTGTGGCAATTCTATAGAACCGAGTCTTGTTGGTGCCAACAGGATAATGCACCGAGCCTTATTAAGCAAGGACTGTTACGGCGTGGTTTGACGATAATTCCATATAGTGTGTGGATTGGCTAACACAGTGCCCTGATCTTAATCCCGTAGAGCACCTATGGGATGAATTAGAGTGCTGCATAAGAAGTTTGGAACCAAGGCCTATTACTAAGCAGCAGTTAGCGGTAGC
Source organism: Macrothele yani (assembly GCA_039090855.1). Classification (NCBI taxonomy): domain Eukaryota; kingdom Metazoa; phylum Arthropoda; class Arachnida; order Araneae; family Macrothelidae; genus Macrothele; species Macrothele yani. The sequence goes on from CM077031.1 coordinate 26,558,937, forward strand.
ATTATGTACTGAATGGAAGCGTATACCTATCGCTGTGTTCCAAAACCTTGTCGAAAGCATGTCTTGAAGTATCAGTGCATACATTAAGGCGAAAGGTGGACCGACACCATGCAAATATATGTCAATAAATGCTATGTTGTGTTTCTCTTCTAGGTGTCCAGTGACTTTTGTCAATATAATGTATATTTCTAAGCTAAAAGGTTTTTTTTCTTTAACAGTTTTTTCGTGAGGAAGTGCATGTGGCCTTTCTTGATACTTGGATCATAAGATGGAAACCACATTTACGCCTTGTGTGGTCAAAGTGCACGGAGAATTACTTAAGACTGACACCAGAAACTGGATAATTATTAATCATAAAAAAAAATTCCTAACCCCAAAGCAGAATTTGTGCATTTTTCGTGACTTTCATTATTTCCATGACTAGTAGACACCCTGTTTAGTGTTATGTCAACTGTAACATTTCCATAAACCTTTTTCAGCCTCACAGAGAGAAGCATTGCCTTGTAACCTTCCATTTCCAAAAACTCAATAACAGCTCTTTGCTTTGGGCAAATATCCATCCTTTCCACAGGCCAATCTAAATATAAAAAGGTTTACATTAACTTAGAAGGTCAACCTAGAGTTACACAAACTTCCATGTAAATATTTCCGAAATTACAGGAGTTATGAGCAAAAAAACATTATTTTCAGGCCAACACTTGTAGTTTGAATATTGAAAAGAGACTGGGGGAAAAAAAACACATAAAAAATCATTTAGGTTGCACCACTCTTCAAGAACAGATAGATGGGTAACCATAACTGCAGTTGACCTGAAAATAACATATCTCCTAAAAGTTCAAAGTTTTTGATGTTTCCATACATAAAACATCCATACATTATTTAAATTCTTGAAAAGAGAAATTTCGTCATAAAATTATTAAAAAACAACACCCAATTGATAAAGCAAGAAACAAAACTTGATTTGTAAGTATCTGTGTTCAGTAAATTTTCTTCTGTTGAGTTATATACATACTGAGTGGCCACTTTATTATGACCACCTGACAGTTTTAAGCAAATGAGCTATGGCTGCACGCTGTTGCCCCCAGAGGGCAAGGCTAGTATAAAAAGGGAAAGCTTAGTGCTTGCGACAGTAGTAGAAGTAATTTTTGGGTGACGAGATGGGTAAAAAATGCGATTTGAAGGACTTTCAACGTGGGATGATTGTAGGAGCTCGGAGTCATGGAGCGATTATCACCGAAACCACCGCATTCGTGAAATGTTCCAGAGCAGCTGTTGTTAAAGTATTTCAAGACTGGACTGTCAGCCAAAAAACTGGGCATCTACATGCAACGTGTGGTCGTCCTCCACTAGTGACTGTTCGGGTGAAACGGAGAGTGTCCAGACAGGTAACAGACAACAGAAGGTTAACAGTGCAGCAAATTACAGACCATCTTAATCAAGGATCCCCTCAAATGATCTCTGCAGGTACTGTTCGCTGTACACTGCAGCGGATGGGATATGGCAGCTGAAGGCCTGTTCGAACACCTTTGCTGTCTGCAATTAACAAGAGAAAACCTCTCCAGTTCGCACAGGAGCACAAGGATTGGACAGTCGATAATTGGAAACAAATTATGTGGTCCGATGAATCACGTTTTCAGTTGCACCATGCCGATGGCCGAGTGAGAATTTCGCGGAAACAGCACGAAAGCGTGGACTCCAAATGCATTGCTACAACCCTTCAAGCTGGTGGAGGCAACGTTATGGTTTGTGGAATGTTTTCCTGGCATGCTTTGGGCCCTTTAATTCGTGTTGATCAACGTCTGACTGGCACGTCCTATCTAAACATTGTTGTGGACCAAGTGCATCCTATCATGTGGATGGTTTATCTCAATGGTGATGGCTATTTTCAACAAGATAATGCGTCCTGCCAGAGTGCTCGTATTGTAGAGGATTGGTTTCAGGTACATGCCGGTGAGTTTACTTTGCTTAGGTGGCCCCCACAATCTGCAGATCGCACCCCCATTGAGAATTTGTGGGATGAAGTTGAACGAGCCATCAGACAGCTGGATCCACAACCCTGCAATCTCACACTCTTGGAAAATGCTATTCATCAAGCATGGTCTCAGATTCCACAAACCACCTATCAACATCTCGTGGAGTCCATGCCACGCCGAATCGATGCAGTATAAAAGGCAAAAGGTGGCCCAACGAAGTACTGAGGAGGTGGTCATAATAAAGTGGCCACTCAGTGTATTAAACCTTGAATAAGCTCCAAAAATAAGCAAAACTTCCACAATGAATTAAAATAAACACCATGATAAAAAAAGTTACTGTTTGCAGTTGGTGAATTCAGATAGGTTACAGATATTTAAAAGAACTGGCCATAGATATTAAGACAATTGTCCCACTGACGAGCATGGTTTAAGATGCTGTTGTAGTAGAATCACAGTGAGAAGAATTAGCAGTGAAGCACGTAACACACAAAACATTAGAATTCTTGATATCCTCATATCATGCATAAGTTACGTTAACAATTATAAGTGGTGGGAAGTTTCAGTAGTGACTTGTACCTTCATCAGCCATGGAATGAAACATGCAGTATTAGCATCAGTTGTTGCCAGATTTCAAAATCGCTTTCCAAATGATAGGGATGCCAAAAGATGCATCTGTATTGCATGTGTTAGGGGTAAGGTAGATTTCAATGCTTTTGCAGTACCTGAGGGCTTTCCGACTGCTGAATGGAGCAATACGTTTAACGTTTTGCCAATTGGGAATCGCAGACATATCGCTGATGGTTAAAATTGAGAGGGAGGTGGAAGGGTTGCCTTTCTTAACATTGGAATATGTTCCATCAATTGCCAGTTGATGCTGTGGTAAGTACTGCCAATATAGTGAGTAATGCCTGCCAATGTAGTGAGTAATGCCTGTGAAAGTGCTGACAGATATACACTGAAGAGCAACTGAATTAGAGATACCTGTCTAGTAACGTGTAGCACCACCTTTCGCCCTGATGACGGCGGCGATTCGTCTCGGCATGGACCCGACAAGACACCGAAAGCATTGGGAAGCCATACGGATCCACGACCCCTGAACAAGCTCCCACAGTTCACGAAGATTTGATGGAGGGGGTCAGAGCCTCGAACATCTCTCTCGATGGCATTCCAGATGTGCTCGATGGGATTGAGGTCAGGTGACTTAGCTGGCCAAGGAAGCGAGGTCACGTCGGTGGAGTGTTCATCCAACCATTTGGATACAATTCGGGAGTGATGGCACAATGCATTGTCTTGTTGCAGGATGAGGTCCCCAGTGGGATATTGAAGACGCACAAACGGGAGCAAATGGTCGTCCAGAATATCCCGGTAACGTCGACTTGTGAGGGACGATGTCACACGTACCAGGGGTCCCATTTCAGTCCACATAAACAGTCCCCAGACGAGAATGCCACCCCCACCAGCTTGAAGAGTACCCTGCTGGCAAGAAGGATCCATCGCTTTATGTGGTTTGTGCCGTACTCGTATCCTGCCATCCGCACGTACTAACATGAATCTCGACATATCAGTCCAGGCAACATTTTCCCACATGTCTAGGGTCCAGTGGCGATGTTCCCAAGCCCATGCTAATCTTTGCACCCTGTGATGTGCGGTCAGCAGCGGTACCCTCGTGGGATGATGTCTTCTGTACCCCATAGCGAGGAGATGGTTCTAGATGGTGTGGCTGCTTACACGTTTTTGTGCACCAGTGTTAAATTGCCGAGTGATTTCTTGCATTGTGGCCCGTCTATCCGCTGTTACAATGCGAGCTAGCCAACGATGAACCCGCTCATCCACATGCTGTTGTCCACGGCAGTTGGCCCTTGCAGGGACGGTTTTACCGGATTCGATGTACTCACGGTGCACCCGTGACACAGTGGCTCATGAAAATCCCGGTGCCTGCACGACTTCCGAGATGGAGTGACCCATTCGTCGGGCTCCTACAATTTGCCCACGATCAAATGCGCTTAGATCCTTCGTCTTACCCATACTGCATCCGACTCTTACTGATTCCCGTCGCATCACTCCTTATATTGTCGGATCGCTGCATATGTCATGTCGTTTCTGTTTACAGGGCCACCCACAGCGCCACATTTGCATAACGCCAGCTGTCTCTAATTCAATTGCTCTTCCGTGTAGAGTAGACACCTTGTAACTCTAGGGGTTTGTTAGGATCTCTGTGTTTAAGGATAAGGTTGAGAAGACATGGAGGTTGTCTGCAATTCTGTAACCAAAATATTTGAAAATAGAGCAAACTTTATGAGTGAAGGACAGGCTAAAAGGCAAAGTGCCAACAAACTGATGAGCGGTGGAAGGTTCAGGCAGTAAATTAATAGTTCTGTTCTGTGACTCAAATCTCTTAATTAGTCTATGTACTACGAGGGATGGAAAGTCATGCAATTTGCCAATGTTGGTGATGTTTTAATATTCTTTTTGAAGAGCAGAAGGGCTGTTGCACATAAGGTTGGCTCTGTGTATGTACGACTTTATAGCAGCCAATTTGTATTTTTCAAAAGGTGCAAGAATGGTAGGGATATTATTTATTATGGGAGGCAAAAGGTTTCCTGTAAACAGAGAGACCAAGTCTGGGTTGAAGTTGATGTTAACATCCAGAAAACTATTGGGTTGTCGGAAAAGTCATGACGTATTTTAGCCATGTTTTGCAAAGGTCATTTATTGATAGAAAGAACAAAGATCAATGAATGATATAATTCCCGTTTTGTTCGATAACCGTTTGCCATCTTTCAGTGAGCTGCAGAATGCCTCGTTCATAGAAGGACCTATCTTTTGTAGCGAAAAACTGTACAAGGTGCTGATTTACAGCCTCATCTGAATTGAGCGTTATACCACGCAAGGACTGTTGAAGAGAGAGAAACACTTGGAAGTCTGACAGCGCAAGGTCAGGCGAGTATGCTGGGTGTGGCAACACATCACACCCAAGCTCCAATAATTTTTGGCGGGTGATCAAACTTGTGTGTGGTCTCGTGTTGTCGTGATAGAACACACCTTTACGATGAACGAGCTCTGGACGTTTCTGGATGATGGATTCGTTCAAACTGTCCAATTGCCCACGGTACACATTCGAATTGATTGTTTGGTTCCGTGGAAGGAGCTCAAAAAACACGACACCTTTAAAATCCCAACACACTGAGACCAGAACCTTCCGCTGATGAATGTCTTCTTTGAATGTCGTTTGAGACGAAGCAGCACATTGTTGTACATAATCCACTTTTCATCACCAGTTATCAGTTGCTTCAAAAAAGGATCGTTTTCCTCACATTTAATGAGCATATCGCAAATGTTTATACGCGCCGTCAATTGAGCTTCTTTGAGTTCATGAGGAACCCACACATCGAGCTTGCTTACGTATCCCAGCTTCTTCAGGTGGTCGTGAACGTTTGAATGATGGATGTGCAATGTGTCCGCAATCTCTTGTGTCGTGTAACGTGGGTTTGACTCAATCAATGTCTTGATTTGGTCGTCATCAGCCTCGGTGGGTCTCCCGGACCAAGGAGCATCGTTGAGGTCAAAATCACCAGCACGTAATTTTGCGAACCACCTGTGGCAGTGACGTTCTTGTAGAGCATTATCACCGTACACTTTACGCAACTTTTCACAAGCTTGACGCGCTTTCTTCCCTTTACGGAAGTAAAACAGTACAATATGGCGAAAATGCACAGTTTGGTCTTCCATCTTTAACTTGATGTCAAATCTTCGCAAATCAACCAAATTGCTCACTATTCCTTTTAGACTGCAGCTAGAACTGGCACCTGTCGAATGCCATAGCGATAACAGAGCTGCGCATGCCTCTAGTACTTCCGAAACCGCCCAACCGCCACTGGGTGCCAAAATACGTTATGACTTTTCCGACAACCCAATAATATTGTTGTCGGCCTGTTCTTGACACGAGAATTTTATATGAGGGAATTTGGAAGTTATGGAGGATGAGACGCACCTTTTAACATTCCTATCATTTGGAAAGCGATTTTGAAATCCGGCAACAAGTGATGCTTATACCACGTGTTTCATTCCATGGCTGATGAAGGTAGAAGTCACTACCGAAATGTCCCGCCACTTATAATTTTTAATGTAACTTATGCAAGATATGAGGATATCAAGAATTCTTCTAATGTAACAGAAGTCTGTTGATTACAAAAATCCAATACAGCTTGCTTCATGCCATTGTCCAACAGGAACCTACGTCATTTCAGTGTCTTTTTCAGGGGACCAAGGAAGTGGAAATGGCAAGGGGAGAAATCTGGACTGTAAGGAGAATGCTCCAGAATTTGTCATTTAAGGGCCCTTGCAATTTGTCCTTTATGGCATTGGCAACATGAGGGTGCAGCACACTGTCATGCAGTAAGTTTAGGGGCCGCCCATAAAGTGTGACCGAGATTACGGGGGAGGTTTAGTAATTCAGTCGTCCAGCGGCAAAAAAATAGTGGATGGTATTTCTTCATTTTGTTTTCTCTTTTTTTTTTCTCTTAATAGTTAAAAAAAGTATGAAATATTTGAGATTTCTGATAATATTTAGCTAAATCAGAATATTAAGTTCTCGTATTTCTACTACCAGATCTATCGTGTTTTGTAGATGGTATGATTGGGAGTGTTGCAACCTTGAATGCGTGCATTCATTTGTAGATCTTTATTTCAGAATGATAAAGTTCGGGTAGCATTTGGGAATAATTTAATGCCTAAAAAATAAATATTTTCTGAAGAAAAAGTGTAAATATATGGAAGATTTCTTTAAATAATTACTCGTGTTCTTTCTGTTTCTTAACGGACTTCTAAAAGCAGCAGTCAAATATAAAGGGGGTTGCGGGAATTAGGACAAACTTTTTAGGGGAGGTGTCAAAAATTGGACAAAATGTGACATGGGGGAGGGAGGCAGTAAAATAGTAAACAATCATGGTTGTACTTTATGGACTGCCCCTTACCCCTTTACTGAGGCCACTGGGATGTTTATTCTTAACAGCACAACACAAATGCTCAAGTGTCTTGCAATAGTACTGCACTGATACGAACCCTTGGCTCCTTTAACTCTACCGGCAATGGGCCTCGGTAGTTGAACAACACTGTCTCCATCACTTTTCCAGTCAGTGCTTGCCCTTTGAACAGGGAAAGGACAGATGCTGCCATTGCATGCTCGGAGACTTGGATTTTGGTCAGAAGTGCAAGCAACAGGTTTCATTGCCGGCCACAATGCTTTCCAAGAATGTGTTGCCCTCCAGGTTGAAATGCTGCAAATGTTGCAGAGAGACTGCCATGCGATGTGTTTCCTGATCACTACCGAGGGTTTATGGGACCCATTAACAGCACACTTTATGGTACCCTAGACCTGTGTGATGCTTTGAACAGTTCCATAGCTCATGTTGAATTCACTGGCCATTTGGTAAATGGTTACTAGCCGATCACTGGGAACAGGGGCTTTCATATTCTTGACACTACTGGGCATGCCTGATGTGGATAGATGCCCAGACTACTACAAATCATGTGTCATACTGCGACCTTCATGGAATTTTTTACACCATTCCACAAAATGAGGTTTTTTGACAAGCACGTAATCACCATACACCACCACCAATCTTCGACGAACTTCTGCAGGTTTCTTAACTTTGGCAAACAGAAGCAGAATAAAAGCTTGTCGATCTGCTTTGGGCACGCTCTATAACAATGACGCCATCAATATGCGTACGATATGTTCAATGAACACAGCACTACACCACAATTCGACTGTTACTCACACAAATTACTAATCACCTTTACATAGTTTCCACTCTTTTCCCACCAAAAATATCAAGGATTTTTCCAGGATTTTTCAAGGACTAATCACCTATGCATAGTTCCCACCAAAAAAATCAAGGATTTTTCAAGGACTCGTAAAAAAATTTAAAGACTGTATTTACACCCAATAAGAACTCTCATGAAACACTAAAATAAGTTGTAACAAACAGTCAAAAAGTTCAATTAAAATTATAGTTATATCTAAATATAGAGACATACTTTGGTGAGGTATTTTTGTTTCACAAGATAAAATCCCTGAAATGACGATAAGCTGGACATATTGCCAGAAGGACAGACCACCGATGGACAACCAAAATTTTAGACTGCATTCCTGGGCTGCAAGCATACAGCAGATCGCAAACCCAGTTTGAGATGCTAGTACCTTACACTTACACCCGCCTCGCATTCACGTATTGTAGTTCAGAAGAATTATCCTCACATTCGCTTATCATAGTTCAGAATCACGTGAAAACTGCAAATGTGACAGCTATCCCGGAGTGTTTTTTCGATGAATACCATCCGTAAGGAAGCCCATCTGCTCGGTTATCATGGACGTGCTGCCGCCCACAAGCCTTTGATAACCAAGTCCAATAGCGGTGCTCGACTAACGTGGTGCAAAGAACGTCGACAGTGGACCGTTGAACAGTGGAAACAGGTTCTCTGGAGTGACGAATCAAGGTTCACCCTCTACCGTTCGGATGGCAGGGTCTGGGTTTGGCGTCTGCCTGGACAACGCCTCCTGCCGGAATGTATTGTGCCAACTGTGAAGTTTGGCGGCGGTGGAATTATGCTATGGGGGTGTTTCTCCTAGTATGGCACGGGACCATTGGTTGCAATTCCTGGTAGACTCAACGCCAAGACCTACTGCACCATTTTGGATGACCATGCGCTTCCTACATTGTGGCATTTTTACGGGGTGGAAACATGTTACTTTCAGGATGACATGTTGTGAGGTCCACCATGGCTTGGTATGTCGACAATGGGGTTAATTGAATGGACTGGCCCCGGACTTTAACCCTATCGAGCACCTATGGGGCGAATTGGAGCGTCGACTTAAGGGGTGCCCCCACCGTCCGAAATCGGTGAAGGAACTGACCTGTCTTCTCCAAGCCGAGTGGAAGAAAATACCGCTAGCCGTCGTACAACGCCTAGTTGAGAGTATGCCCCGGAGGGTCGCAGCTGTAATCGCTGCTCGTGGAGGCTCCACCAACTATTGAAGGGGAAAAAACTTTGTTTTCCTTTCCTATCACAGGTGTCCAATTACTTGTTGGTAGATAGTGTAGTTTGGGCTGCTTAAAATAGGAATAATAAACTTTTTATTTTTAAAAATATATCAATGATGAGAGTGAACAGAATCTGCAATCAAAATATTACAAATTTATGGTATTTCAACATAACAGACACACAGTTTAGTAAGAAAAACCATAAAGACACCAAACAAGTGAGAAATTACTTACACAATTCTTATTCCAGAGAGGCGATCAGCAACAAATGATTCTTCAGGAACTTTAGGAGCTTCGAAGTGCTTAGTTATACTATTTGGTTTTAATTCGCTTTTCCCTATCAAGCAATAAAACCATTTTGAGTCATTTTGTAATATAAACATTACACTACACTTTTCACATGCACTAAATTTTACTAATTTTACTCATTTTATTTTTTATTACCAGAATAAATGGAATTTCATTAACTAAATAATTCATCTGCATACTCTGGCTTTTAGGAATATTCTGAAGGCTCAGAATTAAGTAAGAAAAGTCCCTCTTTCCAAAATCAACAAAATGTCAAAAAATCTTACAGCTGCTGAAAATGAAAATATACTGAAGCAAAACAATAGTAACATAAAAAGAAACCAATTATGTAATTTTCCATAATCTTTATGTCACTAAAACAGATGATAGTCAACACTGTTTACAAATCTTGCTTGGGTACATCAACTTAAGAGTTTCAACTTGCATGTTCATGAAAAATCTTTACAACTGGTTGTCACATTTTGGATATATTCTCGAATTTGTATTGCCACGTTAATTTTGTAAAACAGTGTAGTTACTTGCCCAGGCCAATAATAATCTATATGTTCCAAGCATCTCAGGCATGGCTTTTTTTAAGCCCTGGATACCATATGAAAGTTTTCGGTAAGAATACACGTAGTGGCATGCGAGCCCTGATGCAGTGAATGAAGCATGATAGTCAACCACAACCTAGCATAATTGATCAATGTATCTAAATTTTGAATCTAGTACCCTAACCATTATAATAATACAGAGCTAACACGTCACAGATATAAACTTGCAAATAACTTCATCTTCATTAAATTCATTATCTTCAAGATGTCACTGGCATTATGGTGTGATTTCATAGTAAATGACATTACATCTACAAAGCTAAGCTTTTAAAAAATTACCACTCAATGAATCTTTTGATTATATAAGACACAGAAATGCAACATGTAGTCCATGGCAACACTTATGACCTCTACACCATGGCCAGCACTGCAGATAATAAAAGTAAACAAGCAAATTGCCCAAAAGTATGGGGTTCTTTAAAGCGCAGAAAAAAAAAATAATAACTAGACAATTGTACAGTTTCCACTATTTTTTCTTCCACAAAAATAAGTAATTTTTAAGGACTTTTAAGAACGCACCCAAAATTTTTAAGGACCTTACCAACTACATACGCAACAGTGGCATACAAACAAATACAGTATACACACGAGGAACAAAACCCAGTGAATTGGAGCCTTTTTGCCAGTCACACAGAACTAGCTGGCACCTCTCCAAGATTCACAGTCCCTTTATGCTGTTCTGTGTGCCATTGTTTCCCATGCAGAGCCCCAAGAAGGCAAACCCATCTCTCACTACGATCTTATATACAAAACAAGTTATTAAAATCATGTGATGCATTGATTATGATATGCTTTCCAACATACTAAAAATCATTACTCAAGTTTTGAGGATAATGGCTGTAGAATAAATATCGCTCCTATGACCTGACCTTTAACCCCATTTCGATGATATTCAACAGAACCGGTAAAGTATACTTCTGGAACAACATAATGAAGTTTTGTCTCAATCGAAGCATTTTTACATAAGTTATAATGCATAAGGGCAATGAATGGATCCCGCTCTATGTCCTGACCTTTGACCTCATTTCGCCTATTTTAAATAGGTTTTGTCCCCAGGTGGTCCCTTACTACATACTAAAATTTCATCGAAATCGAACCATTTTTACGCAAGTCATGACGCATAAGGGCAATGGAATGTACCAGACTCCTATGTCCTGACCTTTGACCTCATTTCGCCTATTTTAAATAGGTTTTGTCCCCAGGTGGTCCCTTACTACATACTAAAATTTCATCGAAATCGAACCATTTTTACGCAAGTCATGACGCATAAGGGCAATGGAATGTACCAGACTCCTATGTCCTGACCTTTGACCATACTTCACCCATTTTCAATAGGGTTTGTCCCCAGGTGGTCCCCTACCACACACTAAAATTTGATTGAAATCAAACCATATTTATGCAAGTTATGACGCATACGGGCAATGGAATGCATCCCGCTCCTATATCCTGACCTTTGACCCCATTTTGCCCATTTTTAATAGGGTTTGTCCCCAGGTTGTGCCCTACCACATACTAAAATTTCATCAAAATCGAACTATTTTTATGCGAGTTATCGTGCGGACGGACAGACAGACAAAGCTGGAGCATATACGCTTCTTCAACCTACGATTGGAAAGTGTAAAAAGGAAAAATACAGAAGTGCAATACCAGTTCCAAGAGGTGGTGATGGGGCTTATCTTCTGAAAGTGTTTAAATTCAGCCCACGGTCCTTAACGTTTTTTTAACAAATTACCTATCTCACATTGCCCCATTTTCACCCACATGCTTTCAGCTGATGACACATGACATCAACGTAGCCACCCAGCAGCAGAAGTTATTGGCACTACAATATAACTTTTAAATTTCATGCAGCCAGTAGTGAAAAATAAGTACATTTTGGCCATTTTTGGTAAAAAAAAATATGGACTTATAAAAAAAATCATAATCAGCAGTTCTTAAGGGCTGCTCAGTTTTGCATCAATCTTGAATATGACCCAAAATTATGACGAGAAAAAAAGGAATTATACAAATCCACGGAAGAACCACATGCACAAATAAAGATAGTCTTGCAATAGATAGGAATGAATGAAAAAAGTTAATTGCAAACAAGAAATTTTTTTTCTTTCTTTTTTTTTTTTTTTTTTGATTGGAGGTTTAACGACCACAGTGAGCAACTCAATGGGCTATAAGCAGTCGCCCGTCTCTAGTTTAGGGTCACTGGTTCCAGGGAAGAGAAGGAGCCAGTGCCGTAAGACAAACACAACATCCATACCTGACCGGGATTCGAACCCGGACCCCTTTTGGACGAATGATCAGAGGCCATCGCTTAGACCACTGCGCCACCGGGGCGGCAAAATTTTCTTTCTTTGAAGCGATTTGTGCTTGAACATCACAATGGCATGTAGGCATGAAATGATAATAAATGTATGATTAGTAAAGAGCATGCAATAAGAAAAAGGATGTTTTGTGCAGGCAAATGTTTCATCACAATAATGTACGTACTTAACCCAAACTAATAATTCAAAAATGCAGCTCTTGATAAAATGGCATTGCATTATAGTGGCACAATGCATTGCAGCCTCTTTGAAGAGATGTATTTGCAACAATGTTACACAATACAGTTGAACCCATTTATATCGAATTCGAAGGGGAGAACTCGATAGTTCAATATACACAATAATTCGATATATGGATTTTACCGCCCTACCATTCTCTGTGGTGTTCTGGTGTACACAATAAGTGAACACACAAGAACTAAAATTATTTAGTTCTGTATTATAAATTGTGAATAGAATTACATGATCAAATTCAAGAAAGGATACACAGTAATATGACAGAAAAGGAAGTCTTACCAGAATTGATGCTGTCAGGACCAGCGATTGCCCCCCCTCACACCAGGTTCTCCCTCTGACACCCTCCTCCACCCTACAGCAGCTTTCTCTCTTATCAACCCAGCCTGAAGATCACAAAGTCGCCCTTCTGTCCTTTTTGCCTCACTGTGCTTTGGAGGAGATAGCCGGGGGGAGGGCATCCTATTGAAAAGAGAGGGTCTCTTGAACAATGAAAGAAAAGAGTACTTTCAATTTGGATACATTGGAAGCGCAAAGAATTCGGCAAGGGAAATACCCACTTAAACTGGAAAAAAGGGGATCTTGCTTGACAAGATTTGTTTCCGAGAAAATTAGCGAGGAATTTTATTTGAAAAAATCGATATATACAGTAAGACTGCTTCAACTCGTTCAACATAGGAAAATGCATACATGTTATTTTCAGGCTAATTTGACAGTGATTTTCAAAAGTTTGAAATACGCAATAATTCATTATATCAGGGTTCGATGTAAACTGGTTCGACTGTACATACAGGGTGATTCAAAATGGACTTTACAACTTTGAAAGCATATAGGAATTTATTCAGAACTATATGAAATTTATTCTAGACTAAACCCGTCGGAATCACCGATTAGTTTTTTGTTTTTTTTTTAGAAGGATAAACTCATAGGAAACAACTAACGTAAACTTCATTTGATTCACAAACTCACTCAATCACTTCAGTAAATACAATAGTCCAGGTTTGTGATTTTTTTTTTATTTATTTTTTTTTTTTTTTTGAGAAGAATAAACTCATAGGAAACAACTAACGTAAATTTCATTTGATTCACAAACTCACTCAATCACTTCAGTAAATACAATAATCCAGGTTTGTGATATTTTTTTTTTCTTTTTGTAGAAGAATAAACTCATAGGAAACAACTAACGTAAACTTCATTTGATTCACAAACTCACTCAATCACTTCAGTAGATACAATAGTCCAGGTTTATGATTTTTTTTTTTTTTTGGCTAAAGGTTTAACGACAACCGTGAGCAACTCAATGGGCTATAAGCAGTCGCCTGTCCCTAATTTACGGCCACTGGTTCCAAGGAAGAGAGAGAGAGAGAGCCAGTGCCGTAAGAACAAGCACAACATCTATGCCTAACCGGGATTGGAACCTGGACCCTTCATGAACGAACGAATTATCATAAGCCAGCGCTTAGACCACTGCACCACTGGGGTCGCCAGGTTTGTGATGAGCATCATGACTGCACCCTTTTTTAGTCGTAAAATGTGAGGCGGAAGGCCACTCATCTCGATCTGTGTGCAAAAATTCAACTGGATAGGCACTATTTCACTCTCGTCTTCAGTCACAACTGTGTTTGTAAATGTTGTTGGAATGAGGTTCGTGTTGCAAATACTCTTCATTCTCTCTTGTCTGAGACATGTAGTTGCGACCCATTGATCGCTCACGCCTTCCAGTAAGGCTCTTACATTTCCTTTTTTTCTGCGGGAGAGACATTCTGTTAAGGGTAAGTATGCAATAAAGTTACTTTAGGACTAATCAATGCACACGCCAAGTGTGACACTGAACTGAGCGCCTGCTGCAGATAAGCAACGCACGGTTCTCCCATAGACTTTACGTGGGAACTTTGCCACACCACCCCGCCCCGCCCCGTCCGAACCATTGCCCCAATCTCAGTTTTCTCTTTGACTGGCACATCTACATGGTCTTTATTTTGATACCTGAACCATATTTTTACGTTCAGCCGTTCTCTCAAAATAGGTCTCACAGTAAAAAACATTATAGAATGAAGATAAAGATGGTGCAACTCAATATGTACATTCTAAATATTTTCACTAACAATGGTCAACAAAATGTTTATTTAAATCTTTACATAATAGGAAACGTCTTACCTATGCAAATAAACTGGATCGAATGAATATTAAATTGTATATATTCCAAAGTGGAATATATAGAGCTATGCAAGACAGTACGAAAAAGTATCACTGAAGACGTAAGGAAATTCAACTGTGAACTAGTGAGAAAAGCAATTGAAAACAACCAAAGCCTAAAGATAGCAAAGGGACATCTCAGTAAGGGAAAAAAACAGATTATGGCACTGAGAAAAGAAGATGGTTCTGTAACAAGAAATAGAGGTGAAATTTTGACAAGAGTGAAAGATTTCTACTCCAAGTTATATGAAAGGGATGATACACGTACTCCAGACATCATGAAAGGTACCAGTACCAGAGTTCTTCCAGTCCTCCCAGCAGAAGTTGCACATGCAATCAAGAACATGAAGCAGGGAAAAGCTCCAGGAGAAGATGGAATTACTGTAGACATCATACAAGAAGCAAGTGGAGAAATCGAAACAGTACTCGCCCAAATTTTCACTCGATGCCTTAATGAAGGGAAGATTCCTTAGTATTGGAACAATGCTACAATGATCCTGTTACATAAAAAAGGTGACATTGAGTATCTCAGGAACTACAGACCTGTCAACCTCCTATCAGTGGTTTATAAAATCTTCACTAAAGTTCTTTCACACCGTTTGAAGGTTACACTGGACATGGCTCAACCGAGAGAACAAGCTGGAATCAGGAGTGGCTACAGCATAATAGATCATATCCACGTACTGAGAGAACTAATTGAAAGAGCGAGGGAATATGAACTTCTATTGTGCATGGCTTTTATCGATTATGAAAAAGCCTTTGATCCAGTGAAACCATCAGCAGTTACAATGGCTCGGAAATCCTGCGGTATTGAAGATGCATACATTACTATTATTAATAACATCTATGAAAATGCAAGTGCAAAGATTCGACTGGATGAAAATACAACACACATAAAAATTGGAAAGGGAGTGAGACAAGGTGACACCATATCTCCAAAGCTCTTTAATGCCACACTGGAAAATGTCTTTCAATCACTGAACTGGGAAAACAAAGGCATAAAGATTAATGGAGATTATCTAACACACCTTCGTTTTGCTGATGACGTAGTCATTTTTGCAACTACCCCATCAGAGCTGCAGAGTATGATCCAGGAACTCGCTGACAAGAGTAAAGAAGTGGGATTAAAAATGAACTTTCAGAAGACAAAAGTGATGTTCAATGCTTTTACAAGAAATGAAGATTTATCGATTGATGGAGAAAAGCTGGAGATAACAGACACATACGTTTATCTTGGACAGCAGATATCAAGTGAGGGTTACATTGATGAAGAAATTAATCGGCGTATAAAACTGACCTGGAGAGCTTTTGGAAGAAACAGCATAATTTTCAAGAGCAATATGCCATTATGTCTTAAAAGAAAAGTGTTTGATCAATGCATCCTTCCAGTGCTTACGTATGGCGCAGAGACATGGACCTTAACTAAAAGAGACATACAAAGGCTGCAGACAACTCAAAGTAGCATGGAGAGGTGCATGCTTGGTGTAACCAGGAGAGATAAGAAGAGGAACTCGTGGATCCGAAAAATGTCGAGAGTGAAAGACATCGTGATCAGAGTTAAATCCCTGAAATGGCAATCGGCTGGGCATACTGCCAGAAGGATAGACCATCAATGGACAGCCGAAATTTTAGATTGGATTCCAAGGGACAGGAAAAGACCCAGAAGAAGACCACATGGGAGATGGGTGGATGAAATTCGAAAGTATGCGGGAGTGACATGGAGGAGACTGGCACAAGACAGACCGTTGTGGAGAAAACTTGGGGTTCTCCTTGATTTTCGGGAACATGGCCGTACCATGACCAGCGAGTGTTACACTGAGACACGCAGGAAGCTTAGAGAAGCCATAAGGAGGAAGAGACAGAACAAGAATCTAAAAAGGATCCACATTCACCATGACAATGCGAGACCACACACATCTTTGGCAACAAATCAGGCAATCAGCAAATGAGGCTGGTCGGTAGTCCCCATCCATTGTACAGCCCAGATCTGGCGCCCTCTGATTTTCACCTGTTCGGTCCAATGAAGAACACTATCTGGGGACAACAATTTGGTGACACAAACGAGGTGAAAGTGGCTGTGAAGAAGTGGGTACATCAGTGCACACCTGAATTTTTTCAAAGAGGATTCAAGAGTTGGATTGAACAATGGCGCAAATGCATCGCTTGTGATGGAGACTATGTTGAGTAGTACATTTGCATAGAGGAAAAGTTACTCTACCAACATGTGCAATTTGAATGACCTCTGTTAGTACAACCCTTGTATTTGGGATTTCCTCAATAAATGTTTCTCAGTCAGGTGGATTGTTCGAGCAGGACCAATACCACGGCCATTTCGTTCTCCCAACTTAACACCTCTTTATTTTTCCTATGGGATTTCATTAATAATTGAGTGTTTGTTCGAAGATTACCTGCAGATCTTGCTGAACTCAAAACTTAATCACTGCCGCAGTTGCAGAAGTGACAACAGATACGGGGCGGCAATCTGTACTTTAGCCTCTTAAATTATTTGGCTAAAAATTTTGAAAAAATGAGATATCCATATTTTAAAGTATGCAATTTAATAGCAAATAGTGAAAAACTTTTATCTTTAAAATGAATTTTAAAGAATTTTACTGTACAACTTACCTCCAAGTACAATGATGTCAACATACCTGCAGCAGTCCTAACACAATGTCGCGGCGACAATGTCAAGCTTAGCTCAGCTGAAATGTGTGTCTCGCTCCGGCGGCCAATTCACGGGCGGAAGACTACAAGAAGAACCAGTTATGTTTATGCCCAGAAGGAAAGCGTTCCATTTTGTAGTGCTACGCTAGATAAAATAGCTCATCATTTCTCTGTTTTTCACAGGGTAAAAGGTATATGTAAAAGCTGAGTATAACTGGGATACAGACTGAGCTGCAAACCACGCAATCAATACCAGAACCACAACTACAATGGGATACAAAATGAGCTGCGAACCACACAGTCAATACCATAACCAAAACTTTCACTTTCCAACTTCTAACTTTCGTTGGAGAGAATGCGACATCTACTTCAACACTTTTCTAGAAGCAAGAACAGCATCTGTGTACTCCAGTGTTCAAATTACCCAGTGGTCATCAAACAGAAGTCATCGCTCTTTCCACATTTATAAGTGTCACGGAAAAATTCTCATCGGCCACTACCGGGAATCGAACGCATGGGTCTTCCAGTTTCGCGCCGGACGTGCTACCACAGCACCACAGTGGCCTCGAATTCTCCAGACTCGCATATGACTAACTGCCAAACCACATGGCAGTTTGCTTCTTGGAGCGCCACACAATGCTGGGGATTAACCAAAGATGGTAAACAGCAACTGAACAACTAACTAGGAGGCAAATGAATAATTAATACACACAATTGACATGGATTAGGAACATCAAACAGAAGTCATCGCTCTTTCCACGTTTGTAAATGAGTCACAGAAAAATTCTCATCTGCCTTCGTTGTGGTGCAGTGGTAGCATGTCCGGTGTGTAACTGGAAGACCCTAGGTTCGATTCCCGATGGCGGCCACTGAGAATTTTTCCGTGACTCGCTTATAAACGTGAAAAGAGCTATTACTTCTGTTTGATGTTACTAGTCCACATCAAATGTCTGTATTATTATTCATTCGCCTTCTAGTTATTTGTTCAGTTGCTGCTTAGCATCTTTGGTGAATCCCCAGCATTGTGTAGGGCTCCAAAGAAGCAACCTGTCATGTGGTTTGGAAGTTTGTGAGTCTGGAGAATTTTGAGGCCGCTGTGGTGCAGTGGAAGAATATCCGGCACATAACTGGAAGACCCTGGGTTTGATCACCGGTGGCGGCAGATGAGAATTTTTTCGTGACTCACTTATAAACGTGGAAAGAGCTATGACTTCTGTTTGATGTTCCTAATCCATGTTAGTTGTGTGCGTCTGACCACTGAACTATTGATTTTACTGGCTCAGATGGCCAGTAAGGTTTTTTGGGTTGTTTTTTTTCTAATTTGTCATCATACATATATATATCACTAAGTTGTTCTCTGAGATTCAGAGGTTAGCTCCAAAAAGAAATACAAACTTCCAGATATTTTTACTTATTGTTGTGGTATCAAACTTCACCATTTACAGCGATCTTGACATACAACTCGTGCTTCACTGATATCCATTACACGCCTTACACGAGATCTTTTATACTTCATACTCATAATCTTTTTCTCATGCAGACACTCCTGAATCTGATCCACCCATGTCTTCCTTGGCCTTCCTCTGCCTTTCCTTCCTTCCACTTGGGTTGAAAATATTTTCTTAGTAAGCATTTCATCACTCATTCTTTCAACATGGCCAAACCACCGAAGCATATTGGTCTCCACCTTGCTAACAACATTTTGCTTCACATCACACAACTGCAACACATCTTCATTCCTCACACAATCAGATCGTGTCTTACCACAAACCCCACGTAAGTAACGCATTTCTCCAGCACACAAATGACTCACAAGTTAAAAAATGAAATTCTATTTCTTTTACCTTGCTGTATGCTTCTTAGGCAGCAAACTAATGATAGTTTTGAAAACAAATACTGGAGATAATTCCATTGAAATGATACGTTATTTTCTACATATATTATTAATGTCTTTAAATTTTGTTTATTTTTTTTTTTTTACAGACCAGTGGGCGTTTTGGTGAACCAGTGGTTTGCAAACTCTAGTGGTCCACTGGGTTAATAGAAGATTTATTTCTAATTCTGACACTGTACTCTCTATTTCATATCAGGAAATCATATGTGAAAGAACGACTTAATTCTCAGCATGCGTTTTGAAAAACAGAGACAGAAATGAAGAACTATTTTCTGTGACGTAGCACAATATGTAAATCTTTCCTGACAAGAACGTACCCGATTCCTCTAGTAGTCTTTCGCCAGTGAACTGGCGGCCGGTCCAAGACACACGATGGTCCTTGTTTCAACAGAGCCAAGCTTGACGTTGTTGCCGTGGCGTTGTGTTAGGACTGCCACGGGTGGATTTACGTTGTCGTACCTGGAGATAAATTTTACAGTAAAAATCTTTTAAAATGCATTTCACAAATGGAATTTTTTCACCATTTGCTGCTAAATTGCATACTTTAAAATACACTGCTAGCCACCCAAAATGCAACACCAAGAAGGAAGCATCCGACTGGCCTGAAATTCGCAGCATACGTCGCCCACGAGAGGACATGCAAACGATTAGCATTGCAGAGCATATGCAAATCATGTGCGCCCGGCACGCCACCGAGAAGCACTATAAGAAGGGTGCACAGAAGGTGGGGTGTAAGTAGTGGAAGTGTGCTGTGCTGCCAAAGTTGTGCGTGGGAAGCTTCCTGATGCCTCGTCGCAGAATACGGCAGTCATTCCAGCACATTTCGGAGTTCGACAGAGGACGAATAGCGGCTTATCGCGAAAGCAGTTTATCGTACCTCGGTGGGTGCTGGAGGGACGGACTGACCGACGTGAGCGATTGCGCAGCCGTGCGTGGCACACCACCGAACGAGAGGACCGGAATGTTGTGCGGCGGGCATTGACGGCTTGCACCGCCACTTCACGAACGTTAACACAGGAATTAGGGTGTGTTGTGCAACAACCTGTGTCAACACGTACCATTCGACATTGTCTGCAGAAGCGGGGATTTCTGGCACAGCGCGCATTGCTCTGATTACCACTGACGTTACACCACCGGCGAGGGCGGCGGCAGTGGGCCGTTGAACGCCGCGCCTGGACTTCGTAATGGCACGACATTGTCTTCGACGAATCCTGCTTCTGCCTACAAGACCACGATGGTCGGATCCGCGTGTGGCAGAACCGCAGCGAGAGACTGTATGACGCCTGAATTATGCATCGCCATACCGGTCAGTCGCCTGGCGTTATGGTTTGGGGGCGGAATTGGATATGAAACCCGCACCCCTCTGGAACGCATCGCCGGTACGCTCAACAGCCACCGCTACATCTCCGATGTTTTGGAGCCTGTAGTCCTCCCTTACCTGCAGGACCTGCCAGTGACCACATTTCAACAGAATAATGCGCGCCCGCACATGGCACTCATCGTGCAACAATTCTGCATGGCCCACCAGGTGTCACTGCTGCCGTGGCCCGCCTGTTCTCCCAATATGTCGCCCATCGAACACGTCTGGTCACAGATCGTCAACCGAGTGGCCCGGCAAGCTACGCCTGATGAACTGTGGCAACGTGTGGAAACAGCCTGGACTGACATACTCCAAGCTCACATCCAAAACCTCTTTTGTTCGATGCTGCAGCATCATGGGGGCCACACGAACTATTGATGTCTGCGTGTTCCGCAAGTCGCACGGGCCTGTAAGCTCAATTTTTTTCTTTGTATCTGTTATGTGTCCAGTAAATCTGGCTTTGCTATCTCGTGTCCTTCTTGGTGTTGCATTTTGGGTGGCCAGCAGTGTATGTATATCTCATTTTTTTTTTATTTAGCCAAATAATTTAGGATGCTAAAGTACATATTCACCTAAATTTCTATAGTTTCAAAGATGTAAAGTTCTTTTTGAATCACCCTGTATATACTTGCATTAATGCCTTGTTACAGAAAGTAGGAGTCAGACCTGAAAATGATTGAAAATTTTGGTTTATCTATAATCAGTTTCATTAAATTGATTAGAAGTTAACACAATTGATTTTATAATTTTTTCTTAGAAAGAAAAATATATACTTACATGTTTTAAATGCCTTGGGTTCAGGTTTACTATAGTTGCTTTTGGGGGTAATTTCTTTCTTGATCATCTTTCCAGTTTCTGTAAGAAAATCTTTGCTTTCATCATCAGAACTATCCATATCTCCAGAGTGAACAACACTCTTGATTCTGTTGCTGAATGCTGTTCCTGCAATATCTTCAGCTAAACTTCTTCCTCTGCTTTCTGTTGAAGCATTTGGGATGTTAGACTCAGTCTGAAATATATCAACTGAAACATCTTTCAACACTCTAACATTTGTCTTTGACTTCAGATTTTTAGTTCGCTGGCTATTTTTCACATCTGTTACATTCTTACGGCTCACAGAAGCAGCAGAGGCCTCTTTGCTAGTAGTATCTAATGTGTTACCTGTATGGAATGTCAGTGATGAATCAGTAGTTAGGACAGAGTCTAAATTCTCAATATTGGCTTTACTACTAATGGCATTAGCATTTTTACTATCATTGTCCACGTGTACAAAGCTATTGGATAACAGGCTATCTGTCTGACAGGCATCATATGCAAAATCATCTTCATCTATCAAGTCTGCTAGTGTATCCAGATCAAACTCTGAAAAGGAAAAAGGGCAATCATAGGTATAATATATTATTAGAAAAAAAAAAAAAGAGTAATTATATATACACTATCTACCAACAAGTAATTGGACACCTGTGATAGCAAAGGAAAACAAAGTTTATTCACCTTCAATAGTTGGTGGAGCCTCCACGAGCGGCGATTACAGCTGCGACCCTCCGGGGCATACTCTCAACCAGGCGTTGTACGACGGCTAGCGGTATTTTCTTCCACTCGGCTTGGAGAAGACAGGTCAGTTCCTTCACCGATTTCGGACGGTGGGGGCACCCCTTAAGTCGACGCTCCAACTCGTCCCAGAGGTGCTCGATAGGGTTAAGGTCCGGGCTCAGTCCATTCGATTAACCCCATTGTCACCTTACCAAGCCATGGTGGACCTCGCAACATGACAGGTGGCATTGTCATCCTGAAAGTAACATGGGTCCACCCCGTAAAACTGCCACAACATAGGAAGCGCATGGTCATCCAAAATGGTGCAGTAGGTCTCGGCGTTGAGTCTACCAGGAATTGCGACCAAGGGTCCCGTGCCATACCAGGAGAAACACCCCCATAGCATAATTCCACCGCCGCCGAACTTCACAGTTGGCACAATGCATTCCGGCAGGAGGCGTTCGCCAGGCAGACGCCAAACCCAGACCCTGCCATCCGAACGGTTGAGGGTGATCCTTGATTCGTCGCTCCAGAGAACCTGTTTCCACTGTTCAACGGTCCACTGTCGACGTTCTCTGCACCACGTTAGCCGAGCAGCGCTATTGGACTTGGTGATCAAAGGCTTGTTGGAGGCAGCACGTCCATGATAACTGAGCAGATAAGCTTCCTTACGGATGGTATTCATCGAGATTACCTGATTATCTCCACCGGATTAAATCAGGTTATCCCACCCCCCCCCCCCCACCCCCAGATTACCTGATTTATCTCCACCGGATTTTTTTCCTCTGGGGGTATTTCAAAGGTTTCAAAGGTTGTGTATACCGACAGAAAGAATCCACGTACTGTAGACGAACTAAAGCGGCGCATTATCAGTGAGATTATGTCTATCAACTGTACATGCTCTTACGCAAGGTGGCATCCTACATAGTTAAGAGGGCTCACTAGTGTTTAAGCTGTCACACGCATTTTCACCAAATCACGATAAAGACTAATTTTGCAACAAAAAGCCCCCACTGAATCGCCAAAAAGTGAATGTTTCCCGGCATCCCCCCCTCATCCCACCCACCCCTGATTCACCCTTGTGTTGCTTTCCATTCCCGTCATTTTTTCTTTCGGTCATCTCGCTCACCCCTGCTTCGCCCTTGTGTTGTGTTTTTTCAAACCCGTCGTACTTTTTTCCGCCTTCGCTCCCACCCCTGCTTCAACCTTGCCCTTGCGTTGTTGTTTATTTTATCCTCGTTATTTTTTCGTTCCATTATCGCTGTTGACATGGTATCCTTCCCCGTCATTTTTTTACCGTCATCAATATTGTACGTTGTTTTGCCCCATTGTCCTATTGCAGAAAAACACCGGAGAGCTTCGAGAGCACCTTTCACTAAGGCTTCACAACAAAGCATAAGGAAAGAGGCGTTTCGTTTGTTTCTTTAACTGTTTGATGCAACAGCAGCAACCGCAGGAGCAGGGCACGCCGTTTTAGTTCGGGTCGACCGGTCAGTCGCTGTGTCGTCGTCGTGGCTTTGCTCAATCCTGGTCTTTGTACATATTTTCACAAACTGCACGCATCAGCAAATGTTATATATAGTATTTTTATTGAAATAGAAGTGTAAAAGCCTAAATGTTTTTATTCTTGAATTCTATTTAAAGTACAAAATTTTATTTAGCTAATGCATTGTGCTCGTATTTTCATACGTAAATATAGCAAAAAATAGAACCATAAATTTGGCTAATCTGAACTACATTTTGCTACAACTTTTGCTGACAAAATAGCCAAATTGCTACAAGAGAAAAAATTCCAGCTTATATATATATATATATATATGTGTATATATATATATGGGATGTAAGGTCAGGTGATGCGTAACATCACAGCCTCTCCTTGACAAATGTCAACCCCGCCTTCTCGTGGTGCATCCTGTTCCCACTAAAGGGGCTCTGACGACCGCCCATAGCGGTATAACTATACCATCGGGATTAGAGGAAATTCTATCCCACACTCACCAACCCGCTTGGCCAGCGTGGTGAGTTATGGCCAAACCCCTCCAAAATGATTCCACAACTTAAATCTTGGCCCTCAGTCTCCGGCAGCTGGAATGTACCTGGCCAAGGCAGCGGCCAGTGCGACATGAAGGCAGAGGGTGCTAAGAATCCCCGGAGGACCGGACTAGGCTGCCATCTGATGCTGACCTTGGCTACTTACAATGGACGCTCCTTATCTTCTGATTCAAGGCTTCTTGAATTGGAAGAGGAACTACAAAGGATCAAGTGGGACATCGTGGGGCTAAGTGAGGTAAGGAGAAAAGGAGAAGATCTCATCGAACTGAAAAGTGGACATCTCTTCTACTATCGTGGGACAGATACTGGCAGAACTAGTGGTGTGGGATTTATAATAAACAAGAAACTGAAGGATAAAGTTGTAGAAGTTGAAAGTTCCTCTGACAGAGCTGCACGACTTGTTATCCAACTCTCGAAAAGATACCAGGCTCAGATTATTCAAACTTATGCACCCACCACAAGTCATCCTGAAGAAGAAATTGAAGAATTTTATGAGGAAATTTGTCACCTAAATAATAAAGGTAAGCAGCACTTGAAAATAATTATGGGAGATTTCAATGCAAAAATAGGGCAACGGCAACAGAATGAAACTTCAGTAGGTAAATTCGGTCATGGCAACAGAAACCAGCGTGGAAATACTCTCGTTGAGTTTGCAGAGGCAGAAGGGTTTTTCATCTTGAACTCCTTCTTCAAGAAAAAGCCACACAGGAAATGGACATGGAGACATCCAAATGGGACGACAAGTGAAATTGATTTTATTATGTGTAACAAAAAATTCGTCATAGAAGACTGCAGTGTGCTAAACAAGTTCAACACAGGTAGTGACCATAGATTGGTGAGATGTAAGATGCACCTCAACACTAAACTGGAACGTGGCAAGCTCATAAGACAAACAAAATCTATTGACATAACCAACCTTAAAAAACACCATAATACCTTCAAGTTAGAACTGAAGAACAGGTTCTCTGCTTTAGAAGGCCTAACATCGGAAGAAGTGGACATCTCCGAAGTTAACAGAAAAGTAACCAAAGCTCTTATGGAAACAGCAACAAAATTAGCTGGGTCTAAGAACAAGTTGCATGTGAACAAATTATCAGGAAAAACCAAAATGTTGATGCAAAAAAGAAGAGAGATGAGGACAACTAAAGAAGATGTGACTTCTAAAGTGGAATATATAGAGCTATGCAAGACAGTAAGAAAAAGTATCACTGAAGACGTAAGGAAATTCAACTGTGAACTAGTGAGGAAAGCAATTGAAAACAACCAAAGCCTAAAGATAGCAAAGGGACATCTCAGTAAGGGAAGAAAACAGATTATGGCACTGAGAAAAGAAGATGGTTCTGTAACAAGAAATAGAGGCGAAATTTTGACAAGAGTGAAAGATTTCTACTCCAAATTATATGAAAGGGATGATATATGCATTCCAGACATCATGAAAGATACCAGTACCAGAGTTCCTCCAGTCCTTCCAACAGAAGTTGCACATGCAATCAAGAACATGAAGCGAGGAAAAGCTCCAGGAGAAGATGGAATTACTGTAGACATCATACAAGAAGCAAGTGGAGAAATCGAAACAGTACTCGCCCAAATTTTCACTCGATGCCTTAATGAAGGAAAGATTCCTGAGGATTGGAACACCGCTACAATGATCCTGCTACATAAGAAAGGTGACATTGAGGATCTCGGAAACTACAGACCTATCAGCCTCCTATCAGTAGTTTATAAAATCTTCACTAAAGTTCTTTCACACCGCTTGAAGGTAACACTGGACATGGCTCAACCGAGAGAACAAGCTGGATTCAGGAGTGGCTACAGCACAATAGATCATATCCACGTGCTGAGAGAACTAATTGAAAGAGCGAGGGAATATGAACTTCCATTGTGCATGGCTTTTATCGATTATGAAAAAGCCTTTGATTCGGTGAAACCATCAGCAGTTACAATGGCTCTGAAAACCTGCGGTATTGAAGATGCATACATTAATATTATGAATAACATTCATGAAAATGCAAGTGCAAAGATTAGGCTGTTTGAAAATACAACACACGTAAAAATTGGAAAGGGAGTGAGACAAGGTGACACCATATCTCCGAAGCTCTTTAATGCCACATTGGAGGGTGTTTTTCAGTCGCTGAGCTGGGAAAACAAGGGGATAAAGATTAATGGAGATTATCTAACCCACCTTCGTTTTGCTGATGACGTAGTCATTTTTGCAACTACCCCATCAGAGCTGCAGAGTATGATCCAGGAACTTGCTGACAAGAGTAAAGAAGTGGGATTAAAAATGAACTTTCAGAAGACAAAAGTGATGTTCAATGCTTTTACAAGAAATGAAGATTTATCGATTGATGGAGAAAAGCTGGAGATAACAGACACGTATGTTTATCTTGGACAGCAGATATCAAGTGAGGGTCACATTGGTGAAGAAATTAATCGGCGTACAAAACTTGCCTGGAGAGCTTTTGGAAGAAACAGCATAATTTTCAAGAGCAATATGCCATTATGTCTTAAAAGAAAAGTGTTTGATCAATGCATCCTTCCAGTGCTTACGTATGGTGCAGAGACGTGGACCTTAACTAAAAGAGACATACAAAGGCTGCAGACAACTCAAAGAAGCATGGAGAGGTGCATGCTTGGTGTAACCAGGAGAGATAAGAAGAGGAACTCGTGGATCCGAAAAATGACAAGAGTGGAAGACATCATGATCAGAGTTAAATCCCTGAAATGGCAATGGGCTGGACATACTGCCAGAAGGACAGATCATCGATGGACAGCCGAAATTTTAGATTGGATTCCAAGGGACAGGAAAAGACCCAGAAGACGACCACATGGGAGATGGGTGGATGAAATTCGAAAGTATGCAGGGGTGACATGGAGGAGACTGGCACAAGACAGACCGTTGTGGAGGAAACTTGGGGAGACCTTCGTCCAGCAGTGGATTGATAATGGTTGACAATGATGATGATGATGATATATATATATATAAGGACTTAGACAGAACACTACATTTGACTGGTTAACATCATCATCATCACTGTCAACCATTATCAATCCACTGCTGGATGAAGGTCACCCCAAGTTTTCTCCACGACGTTCTGTCTTGTGCCAGTCTCCTCCATGTCACTCCCGCATACTTTCGAATTCCATCCACCCATCTCCCATGTGGTCTTCTTCTGGGACTTTTCCTGTCCCTTGGAATCCAATCTAAAATTTCGGCTGTCCATCGATGGTCTATCCTTCTGGCAGTATGTCCAGCCGATTGCCATTTCAGGGATTTAACTCTGATCATGATGTCTTCCACTCTTGTCATTTTTCGGATCCACGAGTTCCTCTTCTTATCTCTCCTGGTTACACCAAGCATGCACCTCTCCATGCTGCTTTGAGTTGTCTGCAGCCTTTGTATGTCTCTTTTAGTTAAGTTCCACGTCTCTGCACCATAAGTAAGCACTGGAAGGATGCATTGATCAAACACTTTTCTTTTAAGACATAATGGCATATTGCTCTTGAAAATTATGCTGTTTCTTCCAAAAGCTCTTCAGGCAAGTTTTGTACGCCGATTAATTCCTTCATCAATGTGACCCTCACTTGATATCTGCTGTCCAAGATAAACGTACGTGTCTGTTATCTCCAGCTTTTCTCCATCAATCGATAAATCTTCATTTCTTGTAAAAGCATTGAACATCACTTTTGTCTTCTGAAAGTTCATTTTTAATCCCACTTCTTTACTCTTGTCAGCAAGTTCCTGGACATACTCTGCAGCTCTGATGGGGTAGTTGCAAAAATGACTATGTCATCAGCAAAACGAAGGTGGGTTAGATAATCTCCATTAATCTTTATCCCCTTGTTTTCCCAGCTCAGCGACTGAAAGATACCCTCCAATGTGGCATTAAAGAGTTTCGGAGATATGGTGTCACCTTGTCTCACTCCCTTTCCAATTTTTATGTGTGTTGTATTTTCAAACAGCCGAATTTTTGCACTTGCATTTTCATAGATAATGAACATCCAAGTAAATAAATATGAACATTACGTAGGAGGAAGGGAAGTCAATGCTTTACTTCTCATTTGCAATTTAGTCTAGAGATGGGTAGGAAATCACGTAACTGTTATGGAAAAATCACTGTCACCGTTACCAGTGACGAAAAGTAACAGTTCCAAAGTCACTGATAAGAATGTCACAGTTAGCCATGTCCGAGCAATGCTTGGAGTCCAAGGTTACCATGTTGTTTCTGTTGAAACATCACAGAGGTCACTATGATGCCAGCGTTCTTCAGAAGAAACTGGTTTTTCGTTCTCATCTCTTCACAAAGAGCCTTTAGGAATGGACGTGAAGAATAATAAAGTGTTAGTGCTATTCAGCATTCAACATGATAGAATGTCTGATGCCAAGCGTAGAAAAACCAGAGAAATGTGGAATTATTTCATCGTCGTTGGTAAAAATTTTGCCTCGTGTGATATTTGGAAGCAAAAGCTTTCTTACAAAAGTTTGACTCGCCGTTCCATTACTACTCTGTCACCCCCGTCGTAAACAGTGATTTTGTCACTCATACTGATAAGACAACACAGGCAGTGACCATAGATTGGTGAGATGTAAGATGCACCTCAACACTAAACTCGAATGTAGCAAGCTCATAACACAAACAAAATGTATTGACATAACCAACCTTAAAAAACACCATAATACCTTCAAATTGGAACTGAAGAACAGATTCTCTGCTTTAGAAGGCCTAACATCGGAAGAAGTGGATATTTCTGAAGTTAACAGAAAAGTAACCAAAGCTGTTATGGAAACAGCAACGGAATTAGCTGGGTCTAAGAACAAATTGCATGTGAACAAATTATCAGGAAAAACCAAAATGTTGATGCAAAAAAGAAGAGTGATGAGGACAACTAAAGAAGATGTGACTTCCAAAGTGGAATATATAGAGCTATGCAAGACAGTACGAAAAAGTATCACTGAAGACGTAAGGAAATTCAACTGTGAACTAGTAAGGAAAGCAATTGAAAACAACCAAAGCCTAAAGATAGCAAAGGGACATCTCAGTAAGGGGAAAAAACAGATTATGGCACTGAGAAAAGAAGATGGTTCTGTAACAAGAAATAGAGGCGAAATTTTGACAAGAGTGAAAGATTTCTACTCCAAATTATATGAAAGGGATGATACATGTACTCCAGACATCATGAAAGGTACCAGTACCAGAGTTCTTCCAGTCCTTCCAGCAGAAGTTGCACATGCAATCAAGAACATGAAGCGAGGAAAAGCTCCAGGAGAAGATGGAATTACTGTAGACATCATACAAAAAGCAAGTGGAGAAATCGAAACAGTACTCGCCCAAATTTTCACTCGATGCCCTAATGAAGGGAAAATTCCTGAGGATTGGAACAACGCTACAATGATCTTGCTACATAAAAAAGGTGACATTGAGGATCTCAGGAACTACAGACCTATCAGCCTCCTATCAGTGGTTTATAAAATCTTCACTAAAGTTCTTTCACACTGCTTTAAGGTGACACTGGACATGGCTCAACCGAGAGAACAAGCTGGATTCAGGAGTGGCTACAGCACAATAGATCATATCCACGTACTGAGAGAACTAATTGAAAGAGCGAGGGAATATGAACTTCCATTGTGCATGGCTTTTATCGATTATGAAAAAGCCTTTGATTCGGTGAAACCATCAGCAGTTACAATGGCTCTGAAATCCTGCGGTATTGAAGATGCATACATTAATATTATTAATAACATCTATGAAAATGCAAGTGCAAAGATTAGGCTGTTTGAAAATACAACACACATAAAAATTGGAAAAGGAGTGAGACAAGGTGACACCATATCTCCGAAGCTCTTTAATGCCACATTGGAAAATGTCTTTCAATCACTGAACTGGGAAAACAAAGGGATAAAGTTTAATGGAGATTATCTAACCCACCTTCGTTTTGCTGATGACATAGTCATTTTTGCAACTACCCCATCAGAGCTACAGAGTATGATCTAGGAACTTGCTGACAAGAGTAAAGAAGTGGGATTAAAAATGAACTTTCGGAAGACAAAAGTGATGTACAATGCTTTTACAAGAAATGAAGATTTATCGATTGATGGAGAAAAGCTGGAGATAACAGACACGTACGTTTATTTTGGACAGCAGATATCAAGTGAGGGTCACATTGGTGAAGAAATTAATCGGCGTACAAAACTTGCCTGGAGAGCTTTTGGAAGAAACAGCATAATTTTCAAGAGCAATATGCCATTATGTCTTAAAAGAAAAGTGTTTGATCAATGCATCCTTCCAGTGCTTACGTATGGTGCAGAGACGTGGACCTTAGCTAAAAGAGACATACAAAGGCTGCAAACAACTCAAAGAAGCATGGAGAGGTGCATGCTTGGTGTAACCAGGAGAGATAAGAAGAGGAACACGTGGATCCGAAAAATGACAAGAGTGGAAGACATCATGATCAGAGTTAAATCCCTGAAATGGCAATGGGCTGGACATACTGCCAGAAGAACAGACCATCGATGGACAGCCGAAATTTTAGATTGGATTCCAAGGGACAGGAAAAGACCCAGAAGAAGACCACATGGAAGATGGGTGGATGAAATTCGAAAGTATGCGGGAGTGACATGGAGGAGACTGGCACAAGACATACCGTTGTGGAGGAAACTTGGGGAGACCTTCGTCCAGCAGTGGATTGATAATGGTTGACAATGATGATGACTGATAAGACGGACTCGCCATCCTGTCACAGCTCCATCATCCCTGTCATAAACGGTGATTTTGTCACTGTTTAAAGTCACCATTACTTCCGTGGAACTGTCACTGTGACAGGAAAATCACTGTTAAGTCCACCTCTAATTTAGACATCCCTTCAATGAGTGGACAGGGGAAAAAATCAAAGTATGGAATCAGTTAAAGAAAGATCACTGAATTACAGAGACTTTTGGCTGAGTTGGTGGGCAGTGTTAGAATTAGAAATAAATCTTCTACAGGCCCAGAGGACCACTCAAATTTAAAAATCACTGGTCCACCAAAATGCCCACTGGTCAGTGAAAGAAAAACCCTCACACATTTACAGTACCTGTAAAAAATAGCACATCACTTCATTGAAGCTGTATATCAAAAATTTAAAGATCAACAGAATGTGTACAAGTACACATGCAAATAATATTAATTCATAAAAATGAAGCATGGTAAGCAGTCTTAGAAATTTGAAACAAAAAAAAAAACTTCACTGCTCAGTAGGGACCAGTGTATACCGAAATGTGGTGGTCCACTCAATTTTTCCTGGTCCAGAAATGACACAAATACTAATAATTTTAGTGTGCACACTGTGCACATGGTATTGATATCAAGGGCAGTACACTAAAGCATAATATACAGGGTGTTCAGTTAATGCAGTGACAAACTCAGAGGGTTGTTAGTAGACATCAAGAGGAACAAAAATTGAAATGGAACATGGTGTCCCAAACCACGTTTAGTCGGTGAAAATCGTTAAAATGCGTATGCAGGCTCTGACTCCAGTGGAGAGGGAAAGCAGATGTCAGTTGATCGCTGAATGCGTTTGTGGGTTCACTCACGATGTCTGACGTGCCGGCCACAGTGCAGCGAGGCATGTGATTCATGCATGATGGTGCCCCAGCACATTTTTCCCGTGAGGTGCATAACCACCTTGATGCTACATACCCAGAGAGGTGGATTGGACGCGCCGGACCCAATGCTTGGCCTTCACGTTCGCCGGATCTCAATCTGTTGGACTTCTTTCTCTGGGGTCACCTTAAATCACTCGTTTATGAGACGCCTGTGGACACATCGGAGGATCTCATAGTGCGAATGGTCGTCGCTGCGGCAGACATCAATAGCACACCCCGTATCTTCGAGCGTGTCCGGGAATAATTTTTACGTCGTTGTAGACTGTGCAATGACCTTCGTGGCCACCACTTCGAACAACACCTGTAATAATTTCGTTCACATCATTTCCTTCCCAGCATTGTACTGTGCACCACAAGCTGTGTTGTAAACTTGCTGTCAAATAAATCTTTTTGTAGTTATTATTGTACTTTTTGTCCTCCCCGCATGACGTCAGAACCTGCATACGTATTTTCACGATTTTCGCCGACTAAACGTGGTTTGAGACACCATGTTCCATTTCAATTTTTGTTCCTCTTGATGTCTACTAACAACCCTCTGAGTTTGTCACTGCATTAACTGAACACCCTGTATATTATGCTTTAGTGTACTGCCCTTGATATCAATACCATGTGCACAGTGTGCACACTAAAATTATTAGTATTTGTGTCATTTCTGGACCAGGAAAAATTGAGTGGACCACCACATTTCGGTATACACTGGTCCCTACTGAGCAGTGAAGTTTTTTTTTTTTGTTTCAAATTTCTAAGACTGCTTACCATGCTTCATTTTTATGAATTAATATTATTTGCATGTGTACTTGTACACATTCTGTTGATCTTTAAATTTTTGATATACAGCTTCAATGAAGTGATGTGCTATTTTTTACAGGTACTGTAAATGTGTGAGGGTTTTTCTTTCACTGACCAGTGGACATTTTGGTGGACCAGTGATTTTTAAATTTGAGTGGTCCTCTGGGCCTGTAGAAGATTTATTTCTAATTCTAACACTGCCCACCAACTCAGCCAAAAGTCTCTGTAATTCAATGATCTTTCTTTAACTGATTCCATACTTTGATTTTTTCCCCTGTCCACTCACTGAAGGGATGTCTAAATTAGAGGTGGACTTAACAGTGATTTTCCTGTCACAGTGACAGTTCCACGGAAGTAATGGTGACTTTAAACTTTTGTTGTCACTTTTTCCCATCACTACTGTGGTTATGGTTAACCTTGACGGTTACGGTTATTTCTCTTCAAACCATGCCAGATGTTAGGTAGGGACACAAAGCTGTCAGACGAAGCTAGAGTAGAAATTGAATGGACATGAGGCTGTAGACAAAGATACAGCAGCAGTGTGGGAGTAGAAAGTGAACAGACACAAAGCTGTATCTAAGACACAGCAACAGAAAGTGAATGGACATAAAGCTGCAGCCAAAGATGCAGCAACAGAGGAAATGAAAGCAGAAACACATCAAATGAAAGCAGAAATGCATTCATGTATTAAAAGTTCATCACAAAACCTTTTTCTTCCCAAATCTGTTTTTTGAAAAAGTCAATACAACCCATTTGCAGAGATATGCCCAAAAGCGACTGTTCTATTTTACTTAGCCTTAACAGCAAACCATAAAATGCATTCTTATACAGATTTGACCGGAGAGTGTGTTCATCCAGTCTACTGTACTATGTATTACAATGCAGGAATGCACATCAGGTACCAATTATGAAAGCAATTAAACAATAGAAAACCTGTGCTAATTTTTCGAAGTAATAAAGTAACTATATGAAGTGTGATATTTTCTTTTTGTTTTTCTCCTACGCTACACTCCTTGTGGATATTTTCAGCGCACTGATACTTTCAGTATTGGAAGAAAAGTGTTCATACTCGATAAAGACATGATTTATTACATTCTCGTGAATCCTATACTGCCGATAAATCAAGTATGGAAAATTCGGACCTTTCCTTCTTATCTGCCCACCACTATTTGACATCTGAATGAGAACGCTTTTGAGTAGCTCCCGATTTCAAAAGTAGAACACAGAGCCCTCGACAGCAGATGCGCAGTGATCACGTGCTTCTCTATGCGTACCACCTATGCGCAGTGGTCATGTGCTTCACTGTGGCAGTGATCACATTCTTTTGACTCTTTGTCTGTGCTTTGGAATTATGTGTGGTCATTCAGAAGGAATGTTCTTTTAACTGTTTGTCGCGCTTTAGAATTATGTGTGGTCATTCGGAAGGAATGTTCTTTTAACCGTTTATTATATTTGCGCCTTGAAATTCTGTGTCTTCAAAATGAATTTTCTTGATTTATCGACAACGGTTACAAATCGACAATCTGCTATACGTATTGGCCCCCAGAGTGATATTGGTACCTAATTTGTAGCTATTTGTTTTCTTATACTGTATATTTTTTTTTCTGTTATATATTTCCTAAACAGCTTAAATTTTATTAAAAAGTAAAAAAGTAGGTTTTTGTTATTTATAGTGTCATTTTATGTACCATTAAAAAAAGTTCCCATAGCATTTATCATGAACTACTTTCTCTCGTATTGGGTGTAATCAGGTTTCATGTAAACAAAGTGGAATGATAAACTCAAAATCGGGAACTGCTTGAAAGCATTCCTATTCTTTTTTTCTTTTTTTTTTTTTTTGATTGGAGGTTTAACGACCACCGTGAGCAACTCAATGGGCTGTAAGCAGTCGCCCGTCCCTAATTTAGGGTCACTGGTTCCAGGGAAGGGAGAGAGCCAGTGCCGTAAGACAAACACAACACCCATGCCTGACTGGGATTCGAACCCGGACTTCTTACGGACGAATGATCAGAGGCCAGCGCCTTAGACCACTGCGCCATCAGGGCGGCGTTCCTATTCGGAAGTCAAACAGTGTCATTTTATGTAACAATGAACAAAAGCAAACAGTGGCGGGCAGATAACAGGAAAGGCCCAAAAATTCCATTGAGATAAAAATGTCAAGATTTACTCTATGGGCCACAATTTTGAAGTACTTAAAAAAAAATCCTCCCTCTGCACCCCCCAAAGAAACATTAAAAACATTTTGGGACTCTACATTACAGAAATAAGTAATGCCACATGAGTAGGGCATTAAATTTATCGCGGGGGAAAAAAGGCAAAATTCGCTGGGCTCTCGTGGGGTAAATTATGAAATTTCATGGAAAGTTCGGGGCCAATGATGTACTTTAACATTTCAAAAAAAAAAAAAAAAAATTACCAAGTTACGAAGCGGTAATACAAATGACTAGTACTCAACTAAATAAGCATTATAACTTTGTAAGTTTTTAAAATTGATACTTACATTTACCAATCATTCAAATTGTGGCAATGTTATCAACGCCGTTACACGAGATCAAGATTTCAAATTAAGTGGACGGCATTTTGATACATTATATAGAACATACAAAGATTTTCTTCTTTAATGTTGTGTCTGTTGTCCTGTAGAACGTTTTAAAATTTAGAAAAGGATCGTTCATCATCAAAACTGTTTGTGGGTAATGACAGACAATGGATGGCGCCCTTATGTAGCTTAGGAAAACGACCTTTTTTCGTATTCCAGAAGTCTAGCAAGCCTGGGCTGACACGGAATTCTTTTACAGTCGCTTTATACGAATGAAATTCATTTTTGTTGGTCCTCCTCTTCGAACATAGGAATGTGACTGAAAACAATCAAACAAATCTTCTTCGTCGTCTAAAAGGTCCAAGGATTTAAATTGATCGGGCTCAAACACCCTCCTTATACATGCTTTGAAGAAATTTGCAGCTGGCTGACAATATCGATGCTTTTTATCTTCAAAATAATAATGCTTAATTTTTTTATAACAAGTGAATAGAGCTCTTTTTGCAGCGATGTCCGACATTTCATTACATAAGTGACAAAAGACTTTGTGCCAAATGGTCTGAAGAAGAATCCGAGGCTGTCATATGCACGATTGATAGTTAAAAACTTGCATTTAAAAATTTACATTTATTTACAAGTTAAAAATAAAAATCAGCTGCACTGGCAAGCACTTTCGAGGCTACTTTAGCCTCATCATCGGGCCCAATTGCACGAAAGGATGGTTACAGGGATTTATATACAATCATGGAATAACAAATGGTGTTGCCAATCTGGAAATGGCATATTACAAATAATTATATATAAATTTAACTCACGCATCTGGAGATCCAACAGGTGAGGCATTTAGCTGGTTCAACAGCAGAATCCAAGGGCGAGGTATAATGACAGGCAAATCGTCATTGCAACACCTGGAGGCAAACCTTGTAATACACAAACTTTCAGCGAGCAATAAAGAATGTTTATCAGGTGCAGAGGCAATCAGTGTGGTACGACTCCAGTCTGGGTAATGTTGACCTTGCGCCACTGTGCGGGCTAAGGCAGAAGAGGTAGAGCCAACACGAACTGCATATTTGTGCTCTGCCACCCGTACTTGCACTGAACGTAGGGTAGAGCCTATATAGGAGGTGTCTTCAGAATCCGGTGAATAAGAAACAAGTGGGATGTTTATATATAAACACCAGATCTATGTAGTGGGTGAATTTTGTTATGGTCCTTACGCAGCAAATTGAATAAATTGAAGGTACGTATTCCAATTGGAATACGTACCTTCAATTTATTCAACCTACCTCTTCTGCTTTAGCCCGCACAGTGGCGCAAGGTCAACACTACCCAGACTGGAGTCGTACCACACTGATTGCCTCTGCACCTAATAAACATTCTTTACTGCTCGCTGAAAGTTTGTGTATTACACGGTTTGCCTCCAGATGTTGTTATGTAATTATACCTCGCCCTTGAATTCTGCTGTTGAACCAGCTAAATGCCTCACCTGTTGGATCTCCAGATACGTGAGTTTAATTTACATATAATTATTTGTAATATGCCATTTCCAGATTGGCAACACCATTTGTTATTCCATGATTGTATATAAATCCCTGTAACCATCCTTTTGCAATTGGGCCTGATGATGAGGCTAAAGTAGCCTCGAAAGTGCTTGCCAGTGTAGCGGATTTTAACTTGTAAATAAATATCCTTTTTTAAATGCAAGTTTTTAACTATTCAATCATGCATAAGACAGCCTCGGATTCTTCATCATTTCATTATATATTTTGTGCACGGAAATTCGCTGTTTTTCAAATAAAGTAAGCTCTCCGGAAATATACGACATATGAACCTCAACCTGCTTCAGATTTTTTTTTAGATCCCTATCTTGACAATGCCAAATGATTTTATCCACAATACAACTGCTACTGTTTACTTTTTCTTTTTCAAAAAACTCAGCCTAGTCTTCTACATGTTTGCACTGAAAAAGCACAGCCTCAAACCAACTGCTCCACCTAGTCTGCACAGATACTGGTGGTAAGCAAGGTATTTTGTCCCTCTTTTGCAAAAATAGCCAAAAACGTCCTTTACGGGAGGGACAAGCTGTGAAGGCACGTTTAACAGCAACTACTAAAGAGTTAACATTTTCAAATTCATTCTGCCAAATTTCGCCCAAAAGATTTAAAAGTTGTGCATTGCAGGTGACGTGAATATCATTCCAAAATACAGCTTTCAGGCTCCTTCCCCAAGCTTTAGACATGTAAGATGCATTGCCTGTTACAAAAGCGGTTATATTAGCAAAAGGTATTTCATAATTATTAACGCAGTGAAGTATTGCCTCACTGATTGCTTTAAAATTTACAGATTACAAAGTCATGCACTCAAGGAAGATTGCATTCAAAGATGTTTCATCATTGCAGCTTTCAACATTCGGATCAGCTGATGGAACAGCAAGAATATTCAAAATGTATCTATCTTCGGAATCAGTTGTTTCGTCTGCCACGATGCTTACACCGGATAGCGATTTTAAAAAAATCTTTCACTTGTTCTTTTGAATATCATATCTTTTCGGCAAATAACATTTCCGCATCCAATTTGCATTTGGAATAACACCAATATCTTTTAACGAATTTTCCAAGTAATTTTTTAATGTAGGGGTATCCAGTTTGGAAAGTGGGATATGTTAGCTGTACAAAAGGCAACAGTTAATTTCGAAAGTTCCATTGAGCGATGCTGTTCTTGCGCAGTTCTTTTCTCAATTAATTCATCAACACATTTCTGCATTATTTTCGGTTGACTGTTCAGACACTCCTTTTTTTACGCAGCTTGCTTGCTAAATGCTTTTCACAACTGTCCGTTCTTGAAAAATCCAGTGGTATGTTGCAACACAAACAGAACAATAGATTTTTGCTCACATGAAACGTTCCCTTGCTGTACTGCTTGCATCTTTTAGATGCACTCATCTTACTCACGTGGCTCCTTCTCGATATTAAAAAACAATATCAAGAAACTTCATAAACTACTCACACAAAAGCACAAATTTTCTAAGCTAAGCGTCTGCAAAACACTCTTTTCTGTGTGCTGCTTTCCCAGCTAAAATTACTAAGACAATTGAAGACATCCGGTTTACTAGTCTGGTAAGTCGCAAAGGTCATTCTACAGTAACGGGGAGGGGGAAGGGAGGGAATCACGAAAGACCACTTGTGCACTCTTCAGCAGAGTGCATGTGACCCTAAATTACCCGTCAAGCTTGTTTGAAAAGGGTATCTTCGTAACAAACAATCTTGAGAGGTAATTCAAGATTTAAAGCTCTGGTTTGGACTTTCGAGTAGGATTACTTTGCGATATATTGTTCGCGTAAGTTCTAACGAAGCAGTATTAAAATTATTTAATTATGAAAATTACAGTAATAAAAAAAATATAATGGAAATTAGGCAAAAATAGGTAAAAAATCTGAAATTCGCGGGTATATTTGCTATTTGCGAACTTACAGGAAAAAAACCTAAAATTCGCGAAAAAAATCACGGAATTTCGCGCCGTGACAGAATTACTGCCCTAAACATGAGTAATGAAAAGGCCAATGATTGCTAAAATTTCAAGATTAACTGTTACATCCAAAACTTTATTATGCTGATTACTGGTACAGAGAAGACATTACTTAAGAAATTTTGCTAATGGGAGAGATAACTGGTTGTCATCTTTAGAATCCTGCTGAAGAGTAGGATTATTTTTCCTAGAAGTCAAATAATTTTTCTAAAAAATTGAAGTGCAAACAGCCAACAAAGGCAAAGCAAAAGAAAAAAAATGTAAGTGTTCAGCATTACCATCATTAAATTCCATTGAAATATTGCTGTCTGTTCCCTTCATCTATCCTTGAAGCAATTTAGTACGGAAAAACTCCAATTTTCTGTTTAAAGAAAAGAAAAAAAATCACAATTGCAAATTTACACAGCTGTAAAGCACAAACTTAAAAAACTATGAAAAAATGAAGAACTAGTGGCAAATACACAACAAAATGCATAATTAAATTTTCAAAAAAGGCTACAATCATAGATTTTTTCAACACCAAAGCAAGGAGTAGAACTTCCAGCTTATCATTATCTAACTCTGTAAGTTCACTTCAATAGTGAGATAAACCAGCAGGTGTTTTTTTTTTGTTTGTTTTTTTGATTGGAGGTTTAACGACCACCGTGAGCAACTCAATGGGCTATAAGCAGTCGCCCGTCCCTGATTTAGGGTCACTGGTTCTAGGGAAGGGAGAGAGCCAGTGCCGTAAGACAAACACAACATCCATGCCTCACCGGGATTCGAACCCGGACCCCGTTCGGACGAATGATCAGAGGCCATCGCTTAGACCATTGCGCCACCGGGGCGGCAAACCAGCAGGTGTTTTCAAATTGCTGAATACTTTATTATTATAATCAGACTTATCTTAAAACTACTTAAGCAGCCACTTTACAGTATGTGGTTGTAGAATATCATTGGAAAAAGCATTCTATGCATTGTCCTTAAAATTCTGTTTTCACATTAACACTAGAATAGAATGTTGAAGACAAAAAATCTGAATATATCAGTAAGCAGCTGATGTAAGAGGTAATCAATCCTCTTAATAGTTTGATCAAGTGATGGTATATAAATATCATGAATACACAGTCTCATTTAGTTATCCAAGAAAACAGATGTCTTACAATGCCAAGAAACTTTGCATTCTTTGTATGGTGGATCCATTAACAGCCACTGGTGGAATGTATTGGCTAAAGCACAAAGAGATGACACAAGCATCATACATTTTATCAAAGAAGAAAGAATTTCTATATCGGTAAGTAGTTGCACAACGGTATGTATGCATCTGTATTAATAATGCAACTAGGTATGTAAAATACATTTGTATGTCAACTTAAATGGTTGCATGCCTACAAGGAAATTAAATTTTTATATAATACCATACAGATACCATCTTGAAATTTTGACTGAGCCCTTCAGTAAACGTGTACCAATATGTGTGAATTTTTGAATTTTTTTTAGAATTTCAAATTTTGGAAATCACAAAATATTTTTTCTTAAAAACTGCCAAAAAAATTTTTTACTCAAAAACAATGCATGTTACATATCAAATGAAAGCCCTCTTCATAAGCTTTAAAATGATAGGTTGGTTGGTTGGTTGGTTATTAGATTTTATTGGCGCAAGGGCCATGGTTGGCCAAAGAGCGCCAGACACAAGACAAACAGACAAAATTAAAAAACGGAGCATAAATCGCAAAAACTGGCTGACCAAGTAAAACCGAACCATGAGTACGAAGGAAGGGCCAAAAAAGACAAAGAAACAAACAGTATAAAAAACATGGTACAATGGTGAGAAACAAGCCGATTAAGTAAAACTGAGGTTGGTTGGTTGGTTGGTTGATTTTAGTGGCGCAAGGGGCAGGTTTGGCCAAAGAGCGCCAGACAAAGAACTATCAGCTACAGATTTTTAAAAGCGTGGAAAATGATTAAGAGCAGACAGGCGTGGTAAAAGTTGGAAAAAAGGATGATGAAAGCCGTGAAGACAAGTTAGTTAATTGGGTTTATATAAAAATTTATTAACTTACTATTGTAATTATTATAATTTGTTTTTCATTTAACACAACTACACAAAGGATGAGTCACAGGAGGGGGACGAACCGTCACTCTCCTCCCCCACACTCCTCTGCAATGCTGGCCGAGGGTGGGGACGAACTGTCACTCTCCTCCCCCCATGTTCCTCTGCAATGTTAGTTGAGGCTGGGGACGAACTGTCACTCTCCTCCCCCTATGTTCCTCTATAATGTTGGTTGAGGGTGGGGACCTCGCTGAGTCCGAGACAGTTGCAATGTTGGTCAGGCGGACCGCGACAGTTGGATGGACACTGCACACCTTTGCGGATTGAGGGCTGGGTCTTCCGCACGTGCAGGCTTTCTGCTGGGAACTGAAAGAGTCGGTCGTCTTCAAAAGAGAAGGCGTAGACTCAGTTATCTGGAGCTCGGGGAAATCCACCTGTGTCGCTTGTTCAGCTGTAGAGCGCTTGGCAAGTGCGGCGAGAGCTACAGGGTGCGGAACAAAGGGCTGCACGGGTTGTGGCAGAGACTGAACTACTGCAGCAAAAGTACGCTGTCGATTGGTGGGTATACCCAACTTGGCCTTTGCAGCAGGGTACGAGAGGCCTTCCAGGGTTTTGAGGCGCTGGATCGCCATCTCGTCCTTCCATTTCATACAGTTGCGGGAGTAAGCAGCATGGGCCTCACCACAGTTAACACAGCAGGCAGCAGAAGTGCAACCTTCCCCGTCATGTTCACTGGAGCCACAATTAGCGCAACGAGCGGAACTCTTACAGAAACGTTGTGAATGCCCGTACCTCTGGCACCTGAAACAGCGCAGAGGACTGGGAATGTACGG
Organism: Macrothele yani; assembly: GCA_039090855.1. Lineage (NCBI taxonomy): Eukaryota > Metazoa > Arthropoda > Arachnida > Araneae > Macrothelidae > Macrothele > Macrothele yani. The sequence continues at coordinate 26,600,463 of CM077031.1, forward strand.
GCGAACTCCACAGACCAAGTAGCCAGCCTTGATTTCGGTTGGAACTTTCGGGAGTTAAAAGTCAAGATCACATTTTTAGACTTAATCAAAGAACCATCGCGCCGAAACATCATACGACGTGCAGCAATAACACCTTGATCTGCAAGTTCAGTCACCAATTCTTCTTCACTGCATGGCAAGAGATCAAACTCCGAAATAACAACCCGAGAGGTGTTAAGAAACGGGTGAGGTGTCACTTTGACAGGAATGCCTTGAAGACTAGTGAGGTGCAGAAAAGTGTTACTCTGAGAAACACTGCAAGTTTGGACAAGCAGGTCCCCAGAGCGAAGCTTCTTCACAGACCTCAAGGGGCCAACCGCAGCGTCCAAAGCTTTACAAATGAAAAAGGGAGATTTGGTAGACAGTCTCTCATTCGGATCGATGGATTCCACAACTAAGTGTGTAGCATGCGTAGTCACAGCAAACGAGGAGACGACGCTTCGGAGCTACTGGAACAGCTGCCGAAGAAGAGGTTCCACATTCTTGGTCCAGGTCAAGGTCTAAAGATCGTTTAAGGTTATGAGACTTGGTAGGTTGAGAAGACGAAGGAGAGTCATTGTCAATAATCATTTTCTCAGGCGACTTAAATTTGGAGTTTTTCTTTTTGTTTTTACCCATGGAAAAAAGGAAGAGGATTCGTCTGCAAACTACTCCACCCACCACCGAGCCCTACGAGGGAGAACTGGAGGTCTGCAAGTCAAGAAAATGACGCTGGACACAGTTCTGGAGCTTAGACGTTGCAGATATAGTCCGTTGGCTGTGATCACACGCACTCGGCGGACACTTCGGCCTCCGGGTACCGTCATGCCAACGCCTTTGGCATGATCCCACAGCCCCGGGCTTACCCTGCCGTGCTATACGACAAAAAAGCCGCTAAAGCCCTGTACACAACTTGGTACAAGACTTCTGACTAGAGGTGGGTTAGTCTCTAGCCTCCCGTTTACAGCGAAGCCGGGGTCGAAGAGGAGTGTTGGTACACAGGAGGCACTTAACCGGTCTCCGGCGACCTCAGCCGCCAGACATCCCATTTCCGCCTCACGGGTCTCCGCACGCGGCAAACATGCAGGTAGGTCTAGCACCCAAACCAGCTAAAAGGAAAAAAGTAATCCAAGGAAGACAAAACCCTGGAAGGGAACCTAAACGGAATCTCAGCAACCTACGAACTGAGCGGTTAATATAAAACAGTTAGTGGTGGAGGGTAACAAAACCACAAGACCGGGGTGTTAGTACATAACGCTTTAAAATGATACTATGCCCAGCTCTGTAGATGAAACAGGTATCTTGCAAATTGCAGTGTTAGAATTAGAAATAAATCTTCTAATGGCCCAGCAGACCACTAGAATTTGTTTACCACTGGCCCACCAAAATGCCCACATGCCCATAAAATAAATAATAAAAAAAAATTAAAGACATTTACAATATATGTAGAAAATAAGTACCATTTCAAGGGAATTATCTCCAATATTTGTTTTTAAACCTATATTAGTTTGAATTCAAAAAAGGAAACCATACAGCAAGGTAAAAGAAACAAAAATTCATTTTTTAACTTGTGACAAATTACAAAAAAAAAAAAAAAAAAAAAAAACCTAATCAATAGTTCAGTGGCCCAGTGGAAGTTTTGCTAGCCAATAACCAGCGGACCACAGGGTAATTTGAATGCTGAAATTCCATTTAAAGTTTTGGCAGCAAGCAATTTTTGAGACATTTTGGCAATTTTGAAAATTAAATAACTCAAACACTGGCAACAGGAAAAATCCAAACTTTTTTTTTTTTTTTTAACTTTAGAGATGCTAACAAACAATTATTCCTCAAATTAGCCAAATCCATGACATCAAATTCCAAAATATATTTTTTGTTGGTTGATTTCATACGGAATCACCAGTCTCTATTTTATCCCTCTCACCAAAATACAGAAAAAATTACATAAAATCCTATGAGATGAGGTGTCCATTAGACTTTCTTTAGGACTGCCTATTAACTGCTTTTAAGAGGTTCCACTTTTCGGAGGTTATCATTAACGTTAATCCTATGGCAGCTGTTCTGTACCAACCAAAACTTGCCATTGGTCGGTGGTTACCGTCGTTCGGAAGTGTCCATTACTAGAAGTTCCACTGCATCAGGACTCTGGTCTGAAAATGTTCAAGATATATGACAGTCAGGCATGTACCTCTTGATTTATACAACAAAACATTTCATGACATTCGTGCAGGACACCTTGGTAAGTGATGTGCTTCTTATAATGACATTTGCACACTGCAGCAGGGGCGAAACTACCAACCCCCGCAGCCACTGAGGGGGGGCAGGTTACAAAGGGGCGTACTGCAGCTGCTGGTTATAGTTTTATGAAAAAAATCAAACAAGCACAATAATTAACCCAAAGATCTATATTTTGCTTTAAGATATATTTAGCTTTACCTAAATAAATGCCTGTTTCACTTATAAAGCACTGAATGTCCTACAGATTGAAAGTGTCTGGCTCTTTGACTTCGGGTTGTACCGTAATTTGCGTCGTATTATCCGCACCGGCATATAATCCGCAGACCGCGAAGTTCACATAAAAAAAAAACATTTCTTCGTCTAATTCGCAGACTGTGACATTCAAGGAAAAAAACGCTGTATAATCGGCACATTACAGATATTGAACCGGAATTTCTGACAGAAAAGTCGATGACATAATGACCCACGAGTCCGAAGAAGTATGAGAAAAAAAAAAAAAAAAACGCTTTTATTAAATGAAGAAATTCATTTAAGGTTACTTTTTCATATTTTTATCTCCGGACACATAAAAGGGGTGCGGCTTCCATAGATCACGCCGATGCAGCTCCAGGGTATTGCATTACACCTTGCCAATGACAAAACGCTGATACAGAACAAGTCATAGAAATACTGTATGTACTCGCATATAAGTCGAAAGTTTTTGGAGGAAATCCTGCTTTCAGAGTTGGGGGATCAGATTGGCTTATACGTGGGCCAATAAAAAAAAAACAGTGAATTCTCCCGCGGAATTTACCGACGCATTTGTTTACGTTTTGGACCGCAGCACAGAGGCTATTCCGCATGTTACTGCACGATTGTTTTCTGACCTCAAAACTATCGTGCAGTGACACGATCATATCCTCAATTCTGTCCACCAATTTAAGTTTAAATTCGGCAGTGTAACTGAAATGTTTCCTTTTCAAAGACATCATGAATAGCAATGAAAGAAAACAGCAGCAACAACATTGGTCAAATTGGAGAAAGACGAACTAATTCTTCCGAGGGAGTTCATTTTCCAATTATACCTCTTCCCTGCACAATTACGCTGCAGATTTTTTTTTAAATCGGAGGGTCGTAATTTTTTTACTGTTTTTAAATCGTGTATTAGCCGCATTGGCGTATAATTCGCAGAACCTATATTTTCAACTTTTTAAGCAGATAATCCACGGATTATACGACGAAAATTACGGTTATACAATTGCTCTGCAATGGATTGTAACTAACATGATCGCTCTCCAATCTCTCTCTCCACGCTGCTGAGGAAAAGCGCAGTGCCACAGCGGGATTCCCGTGGAGGATGTGGGAAAACAGTCAGTTACCTAGGATTACTTGCACGACAGGCGTCAACATTTATTCACAGCAGTTGCAGATCTTGAATGTGTAAGAGGGTGATTCCTTCAAGTGATTTATTTTAGTTTTGGAAGAAACAATTACAAGTATTGTCAAATCTATTACTTTGAATGTTTTAAGTACAGGGTTCTAGGTACCACCATTACTTTTGCAGACACTCTCCCTGACTTCCTAACCCTCCTCCACTCAACCACAATATATACACACACACTGCAAAAAATGCATCCTGTCTCATGTTGGAAATCTTGGGAAAATTACTGTGCTTAGGGGTGTTGAAGTAAATCTTGTGGGAGGCGCACATTATGCTAGTTATGCCACTGCACAGCAGGTTTGTGGTTTTTTTTTCCATTATAATTCATGACCGTCATCCTCAAAAATAGTATAGATTACATATACAGTAGTGGCCAAAATTGTGGAAACCTTTTTCGTAATAGTGTATTTTTGAGGTTTGATGGCTCATAACACCACTTTTTTGGGGGATAATACCATAACATTATACATCAATGGAAAGATAATTTCATCAAGAATGTAATGCAATAATTGTTATGAAGGATTTTCTATAAGAACAGCAGTTATAAAGAAGAAAAGTGAAACACATAGAAAAAATGAGATATACAAAAATTCTCACCATGTCAGTTAATACTTAGTTGGGTAACCTTTAGCATTAATTACGGCCTTACAACACCTTCCCATGGAGTGAACTAAGGTTTTTAGTTCTGCAGCTGTTATAATGTGAAACCAAGATTGAATTATTGCTTCTATTAATTGGGTTTTATTGCAGGGTTGCTTCTAACAAGTTTCTTTGGTCGGCTCCATAGATTTTCGATGGAGTTAAGTTCTGGGCTATTCCCAGGCTATTCCAGCAGTGGAATATGATTATCGTGAAACCACTTTTTGCACACAGCAGCAACATGACATGGAGCTGAATCCTGTTGAAATATAAATGCTTCATTATCTTGGAAAAGATCATGTGCAGAAGGCTTCAGTTTGGGCTCAAGTATTTCATTAATGCATTTCTGGCCATTTATATTCCCATTAATCACGCAAATTCTTCCCACACCTTTTGATGTCATACATCCCCAGATCATAACACCAACTGGGTGTTTCACGGTACATGTAATGCAATCAGGATGCAAATCTTCTCTGATTCTTCTCCTTACGTATTTTATGCCATCACTACCAAACAGGGAGATTTTGGTCTCATCACTCCAAATAACACTGTCCCATTGTTCCGCTGTCCAGTTAACATGGGTTTTTGCCCAGTTTAATCTTTTCAACCTTTGTTTGAGAGATAAAAATGGTTTTCTTCGTGGAATTCTAGCTTTTAGACCAAATTCCTGCAGTCTGCGCCTAACAGTCCTTGCACTCAACTTCACATTGCATTGCGTCATTTCATCTTGTATACACCCAGATGATTTTCTTCTGTAACCTAGGCACAGTCTCTTAATTCTTCTATCATCACTTGCTGTTGTGCACTTTTTCCTGCCTTTACCAGTCTGGTTTTGTAGTGACTGAGTCTTCTTATACCTCTTCAAAAATTTAGAAATGCCACCTTTGGTTAAGCTTCTACCAATTTTTCTTCTAATTTCTTCATAACTGAAGCCTTGTTCACTTAACAGTACTATTTTACATCGCTTTCTGGGTGACCAGTCAACGCAGTGCGTCATTTCTTTAATTTTATTACATTTTACAAGCTCACTAAATGAAAGAACGCAAAAATAACCAACCAACTTGATAGCAATCACATAACACACTGACAAATGTCCTCCTTTCAGCTCCAATACATGACATCAATAGCCGAATCCTACTGTCACCTGATTGGCTCCTTGCCAAAACAAGATGACACCTGATTGGCTCTCTGAACACTCATGCTCATTGGCAACATTCAAATGAAGGAAAGCTACTTTATATCAACCTAAGCAAGTTGTGCTTCCTTTTTCTGGTTATTTAAAATATATAACTTTTCATGGAATACAGATAATTGAACAAATTTTGTTGCATTACATTCTTGATAAAATTATCTTTCCATTGATATAAACTTTTATTGTATAATGATAGTTACAATAGACAGATTATGGGAATTACTTAGGAATACAGGATGTTAATTCTAGCATCAAATTTTCCACTAGTAACTCTACCTTCATCAGGACTAACACTCAGTTGGTTAGTCCTGATGAAGGGTAGGGTTACTACCCGAAAATTTGATGCTAGAATTAACATCCTGTATTCCTAAGTAATTCCCATAATCTTCTATTGTAACTACCATTTGATCATCTAGGAAAGCCATGACTTCATTTATTACCAAGTTTTATGGTATTACTGCAAAAAACAATGGTGCTATGAGCCATCTAACCTCAAAAATACACTTTTTCCAAAGGTTTCCCCAATTTTGGCCACTACTGTTAGTATAAGCTTGTGTGTTATTACTGAAGTGACTGGTAATCACTTTTACCCAAAGACCAGCGCTGCCACTGACGAGCTGTAGCGCATAAATTACCCATAAAAACAAAAACAAAATGGAGCCATAGTTACAAAGTCTACATGTACTTTGGGACCCACATTTTATTTCAGATTTTTTTAACATGCCATTTGGCAAATGCCAAATTTGTAGAATTAGGGAAAGAATAAAAACAGCCAACAATGCACCATGGTATCCGTCAAGATTATGTAAATATACAATATAAGATTATGGGAAGAAACAGCATAATTTTCAAGAGCAATATGCCATTATGTCTTAAAAGAAAAGTGTTTGATCAATGCATCCTTCCAGTGCTTACGTATGGTGCAGAGACATGGATCTTAACTAAAAGAGACATACAAAGGCTGCAGTCAACTCAAAACAGCATGGAGAGATGCATGCTTGCAGAGATAAGAAGAGGAACTCGTGGATCCGAAAAATGACAAGAGTGGAAGACATCATGATCAGAGTTAAATCCCTGAAATGGCAATCAGCTGGACATACTGCCAGAAGGATAGACCATCAATGGACAGCCGAAATTTTAGATTGGATTCCAAGGGACAGGAAAAGACCCAGAAGAAGACCACATGAGATGGGTGGATGAAATTCGAAAGTATGCGGGAGTGACATGGAGGAGCCTGGCACAAGACAAACCGTTGTGGAGGAAACTTGGGGAGACCTTCGTCCAGCAGTGGATTGATAATGGTTGATGATGATGAAATGTACAAATGTCCTGATTAATTTATTAAACCTTTCAGCTTTTTAATCAATACTGGAACAAATGAACTTACATTTATAGAGAGCACTGTGAACAATTATACTCTACTAAAAGAGTAAAAGTTGTACGTCTACTTCAATGATTGTTCGTTAAAAGTCAAAAAAAATTTTCGTTAAAAGTAAAAAAAAAAATTTCAAGAGTCGTCATCATACAGTTCTTGTGTTTTGAAAAATAAATACCGATCTGGTGTTCTGAGCAGACTTAAAATGCATTGTCTTTGTGTAGTTCCATTATGATAAAATTTAGCTGAAAAAGTTTAATTCTATCAGTAATTGATTTTTTTTTTTTTTAAGATTGCTTTCAAAGAGCATAAATTAAAGTGTCGACAACGGAACAACGTACATTATATTTATTTTTCATTTGCCTATGTAAGTATAAACATTAATTATCTCTGGATTCTTTTGATTTTTTTAAAAGGATCTAGAATATCTAACAAAGTACCCACTTTTTAAAAATCTGTGGGTCCCTAGGACCTAGCTTGACAACAATGCAAGGGCAGCTCTGAGAGACAGCTCATCTACAGGCACACATGGTCTACCCACCATTTTTCAGAAAATTTTATTAGGTTGAAAAAACAAATTGAAATAAAAAAAAAATAAAGTGTGAAGATTATTTTGAAAACATATTGAATTACTGTTATTTAGTATTCTGAAAAGCACCATCGCAGCAGTGAAAATATATTGCCTAAAGACAAAGCCAGAACATGCAAAAGATTTTAGATCTCCATAAAGATTTTCGAGGTATCTGCCACTGCTACACGATGTATATAAATAAACAAGGCCCGGAGGGTCCTGCCTCTGTCCAAAAATTTGGCTTTAACTTCTGCTGAAATCACAGTTCAAGATATTTATCTTCTTCCTTCACTTTCAAATTCTTATGACCCTTTATTTGTTACGCTTTCCATACATACATACATTTGCCTTTCAAGATACAACACATCTTCAAGTTTCCGTAAATGAAATTATCATTATTTCTCTTGCTTGCAATATGAACCGTTTATAAGTAGCAGAAAATTATCTGTGCTATGGGACACTCCGGAGTGATTTAATTCTCCTAAAAGTAAAACAGATGGTTTAAAAATGTCCAAACTGTTCACTTTAATTTGCAAAAATACCCAAAACACGATCATCTTGTACTTGACGGCTTTAATATCTCGGATTGGGTTCAAAATCACCTTTGCTGTACCAATTCAAAAACAAGGTAAACAACTGAAACAAAACGATAGCGTACTAATGTGAGAGAAGCAGAGATTATTTGCCTTATCCGTCAACGTACAGCAGGAATCATAAAATTTAAGGAATCAGATATGATTAAACTGCTTACCTTTGATAGATCTACAGATCAATGAAAAATGATGCACCAATCAAAATAATTTCGAAACCATTAACTGCACACGAACTCAAAATGCCAGACTTTAAAGCCCGCGCATTGACTGTAGCACATGATCACTGCATGAGCGCCAAAAAGCAGAGCGTGTTTTTTACTTTCGTAAACTGTCACATAGTGATCAAAATTACTCGTCAGTTGATTGGATGAAAATTATTCCTCATCCCATGTTTCCTACAAATTTGTATATCACAACAAAAGGAAATTATGATTATTTTTATGGAAAATAAGCTCAGTACATAATTTATGCTAGAACAATCTAACAAGACCGAAAAAAGATATTTTCATGAAAATTCATTCTGCAAGTATTTGGCTCCCAAAGGTAAAGAAGCCGCCCCGGTGGCGCAGTGGTCTAAGGCGTTGGCCTCTGATCATTCGTCCGTAAGGGGTCCGGGTTCGAATCCCGGTCAGGCAGGGATGTTGTGTTTGTCTTACGGCACTGGCTCTCACCCTTCCCTGGAACCAGTGACCCTAAATTAGGGACGGGCGACTGCTTATAGCCCATTGAGTTGCTCACGGTGGTCGTTAAACCTCAAAAAAAAAAAAAAAAAAAACAGGTAAAGAAATCTTTAGTGAACTTAACTGAAACCCTAGGTCTTTGGCTGCAACCAGATTTTGTGACATACATACTTTTAAATCCTGTGACACAATAGGTATAGCATCTTTTAAAAAAATAATTCAGCGTAAGTATGATGTGATATGAAAGCGCCATATTTCGGCAAGATTGCGGCAGCCCCGATTTCCGAGTGCTATGAAGCGCTGGCCCCTAATATATTTGTCCGAGATGAGTCCATGCAAGCGATTGCTCCATGCTAACATTTCAATGAGGCATTGATAGTGTCTAACGGCACTGGCTTTTTCCCTTTCCTGGAAAGAGTGCCCCCAAATTAGGGACTGCTTATAATAGCGTATTCAGTTGCGCAAGCTGGTCGTTGCACCAAAAACAAATGCCAACCCGGTGATGCAGTGGTCTAAGTGCTGGTTACTGACTATTTGTCCGAGATTAATCCGGATTCCAATCCCAGTGAGGCATGGATGCTTCGCTTGTCTTACGGCACTGGCTCTATCCCTTCCCTGGAGCCAGTGGCCACAAATTTGGGACGGGAGACTGCTTATAGTCCATTTAATCGGATTTCGGTGGTCGTTAAACCTCCAAATAAAAAAATCTTATCAAGATTAAAAGTAATTCTAATGCTTAGATCTTTTTTTTATTGAGGGTTTAACTACCACCGTGAGCAACTCAATGGGCTATAAGCAGTCGCCCGTACCTAATTTAAGGTCACTGGTTCCAGGGATGGGAGAAAGCCAGTGCCGTAAGACAAACACAACATCCATGCCTCACCGGGATTTGAACCGAGACCCCATCTCGGACGAATTATCAGAAGCCATAGCTTAATTAGGCCACTGCGCCACCGGGGTGGCATACTTACGATTAACCAACAACTTCAGTATTGCGCATTTAAATACCGAACTAAAAGCACAGAACCTTTTTCGTTTTTCTGTTTCATAACCCCACGAGCATATAAGGTTGCATAAAGCATATAGTTCAAATAGCTACGCAGAAGCGTTGCTGTTTTATCTGTTGCATGAAGACACCTAGCTGTCCTTAATTTGGAGCCATTGTTTTGATCGGAACCAGCTGCAGAAGGATGAAAATAAAGGCGATATCTTGCCTTGTGATTCAAACCCATGATCAATCAGCAGTGTGAGAAGAAAATTACAAAAAATTGTTTAGCAACGATTTTATAATTTTTCCACAAATTCAGGAAATTGTCAACTTGTTTCAATGGTTTCAACAGAGGTATTAACTCTTGATTTTATCAGGAGCAAATCGAGATTGATTAGTTGTGACACGACCACACTAGAGGCGACACCATCTAAGTGATCTCTAGATATCTGGCATTTGCTTATTTTGCTATGGCCATTTGTTATAGGTACATAGGATTCGTGATTCTGTTTTGGCATCTGTGTCGACTCGATGAAATCTATTTGTTTTGATACTGTTAGGTTTGGTGTATGTTGGCATAAAATTAAGATTGTTGGTGATTGTGTTTAGTTATCTGTACATTTTATTTCAATCAAATCAATCAAAATGGGGAAAAGACAACATCAAAAGGATAAGATGTAAGTATACAGTTGAATTTTTACGGTCTGTCGATAATTTTTTATGTTTGTGTTATTCCAATTGAAGAAAAGTACCTGTTTGTGCAGAAGTTTCTCCAATTTTTTTCTTTTAGGACGACGTGCTTTATCATGACAATAAGGTTCTTAAAGGCATGAATTCACTTTCTAAAATATTTTTTTGACTGTTGGACTTTAAATAGATGTCAGCAGTTATTGCTCAAGGTGAGCCAAAACTGGATGTGATTCCTGAAAAAACTTGCAGACGACGCTGTGTCAGATTAAAGGTATTATGCCCTTCCCTTGAAGACGAAGTATGATCGCAATTTTAATCACGTGATAACGAATCTAAATTTTTTTTTTCCAAATAAAAGTTAAGTTGTATGTAATAAAATTGATAAAATCAGTTAAAAAATTTATATATACAAGGTGCTACAGAACGGGCTTTAACTGAAAGATAGTGAATTCTGTGCATTGAGAAATTATTTGCCTTTAAAACTTTAAAGTTTATAAGTCACCAGCGTCTGCAACTTAGTACAGTAAAATTTTTAAAGTGCCACATTATGCTGAAAACGAAATACCTGTGAACTCCAAGGCGTTCGTGATGTGGGCAGGGTTGGCTTTTGGGCGCGATGTTGACGCTCCGCAAATGTTTTTTTTTTCCCCTGTGCGGGTAGGATCTTTTCTTTTAGCCACATGTGAAATATATCATCATCATTGTCAACCATTATCAATCCACTGCTGAACGAAGGTCCCCCAAAGTTTCTTCCACAACAGTCTGTCTTGTGCGAGTCTCCTCCTCCGTGTTACTCTCGCATACGTTCGAACTTTATCCACCCGTCTCACACATGACCTTCTTCTCAATCTTTTCGTGTCCTTTGGAATCCACTCTAAAATTTTGGCTGTCAATCGATGGTCTGTCCTTCTGGCAATATGTCCAGCCCATTGCCATTTCAGGGATTTTACTCTGATCATGATGTCTTCCACTCTTGTCATTTTTCTGATCCACGAGTTTCTCTTCTTCTCTCTCCAAGCATGCATCTCTCCATGCTGTTTTGAGTTGTCTGCAGCCTTTGTATGCCTCTTTTAGTTAAGGTCCACGTCTCTGCACCATACGTAAGCACTGGAAGGATACATTGATCAAACACTTTTCTTTTAAGACATAATGGCATATTGCTCTTGAAAATTATACTGTTTCTTCCAAAAGCTCTCCAGGCAAGTTTTATACGCTGATTAATTTCTTCATCAATGTGGCCCTCACTTGATATCTGCTGTCCAAGATAAACGTAGGTACTGGTTATCTCCAGCTTTTCCCCATCAATTGTTAAATCTTCATTTTTTGTAAAAGCATTGTACATCACTTTTGCCTTCTGAAAGTCCATTTTTAATCCCACTTCTTTCTCTTGCCAGCAAGTTCCTGGATCATACTCTGCAGCTCAGATGCGGTAGTTGCAAAAATGCTACGTCATCAGCAAAATAAAGGTGAATTAGATAATCTCCGTTAATCTTTATTACTTTTAGTTGTAAATGCATTTATGGCACCTCTATTCATAGTGATTGTGGAATAACTTTTTTACAGGTCTTATAGAGGTTATTTTTCATGAAAGTTGGTTGTCAAATTTTCAAACTAAAGCCTAGTTCGTCATCAGGACCATGTCACTGGAGTAGTTGCTGCCACTCAATTGGAAGAGTCCATCCGCAATTATCGTTAATTGTGGTACTTCTTCTTCTTGCTATTTCGATCCCTTCTTCTAGTTTCCTCTTTACTAAGTTTGACTGGTGGGCGATTATTTTCACTGAGTCCCAATTTATGGAGTGTCCACTTGCTTGTATATGTCTGTCTAGCCCTGTTTTGTTCCCAATGTTCCTAATAGCTGCTTGGTGTTCTTTCATTCGGACCTTAATACTTCTCCCTGTTTCTCCTATATAGCTGAGTCTGCAGTTACCGTCGATGCAGTAAATTACTCCTTCCTGCAATTGGATGTCCAATTCTTTCTACTTTAAAGCTGGCAGGAATTTCTTTATTTTGTTATTAAGATCTGGAGCTAGCCTGATATTATATTTTGCTCCGATCCTTTTCAGTTTCTCGAAAAGTCCCTTGTGGTACGTAATTTTGCTGGTGAATTTGAAGTTGGTTTTTTCCTGCTTCTTTTTTGGCACTTGTTTAAATATTTTCTCAACATATGGGGAGGGGTAATTGTTTTCTGCCAATATTTCCTTTAATTCTTCTTTGTGAAGATCTTTCTGAGTAGCTGAAGAGACCAGGACTTCAATTTTTTTCCAAAAATTGTCTTGCCGTATTTGATTTAATATAATCAGGGTGGAATGAGCAGAAGTCTAACATCTTCCCTGTGTTGGTGGGTTTTCTAAAAAGCTGAGTGAATATTTTCCCCTCTCTTGAGGTCAAGGTTAAATCTAGGTAATTGATGCTATGGTCTTTTTCCTGTTCCAGGGTGTACTGCAAGGTATTCTCTAGTAAGTTAAATTCTTCCAGAATCTGAGAGGGTAGAGATTGGTCCACAGTATCTACTATAATTAGGACATCATCCATGTACCTTACATAGAGAGCAAACAAGGAGGGTTGTATAAGGATTTTTGCCTCTAGTTTACTTATATAATAATTTGCTAGCAGAGGTGCTAGTGGAGAACCCATTGCAAGTCCTGAAGTTTGCCTGTAATATTTCTTTCCAAAGTGGAAGAAATTATTCTTGAAGGAAAATAGGAGCAGTTCATATATGCCAAGTAGTATTTCTCTATTGTGATTATGGAATACTATTTTTTCCGCAAGGTCATCTGCAATGAATTCCAGTAGAATGTCCAGGTTAATGTTGGTATACATAGAGACTATATCCAGGCTTGCCATTACTGGATGAATTAATTCTGGCAAGTTGTCCAGTTTTCCTTTTAGCTGCATGGAATTTTTTAGTAGGTAGGGAGGAGAAGGGAAAATATCTCTGAGGTGACCAAGTAAATAATAATTAATGTTGGAGAGTGGCGAATTTCTAGTGTCTATTTATTACTTTGTTCTCCCAGTTCAGTGATTGAAATTAAGAAGAAGGTAGTGTAGAACACGCTAAGTTACGTATAAAAAGTTTAAGGCAAATAGATTTCAGCCATTACTATGGCCTTCATCAGTGCAACTACGATTGGTTTATGTTGCCAGATTGGAAAGGTAAGTTTTGTAATGGTAACTTCGGGTGACGTGATGCATTGAGGGATTTCCAGATGTAAGGAACGAAAATGGGGAGCTCAGAGTTGCAATTTTTGGAAAATAAAATTTCCAAACTTTCTCTAAACCTCGGAGCATACCAATTTTGGAATGGAGTCAACTTTTTTAGTATCGGACCAAAGTGGATGTCAGCCATAATAAGAAGAGACAAGGAAGACGAAGGTTTTCCAAATTTCACATCAGATTTGTGTTCCTGAAGTCAGTGATTGAAAGATATTTTCCAATGGGGCATTAAAGAGTTTAGGAGATATAGTGTCACCTTGTCTCACTCTCTTTCCAATTTTTATGGGTGCTGTATTCTCAGTGAAATGTATACCATATACTAAATTATTAGCATATCAAAAGTATTCTTAAATGCCATAGGCCCCAAAATTACTCTTCCATGACCAGTCAAAAATTATATTTGACGAGTGAGGCTACAAGGCAAGGATTTTTGTTTAATTTCCAGCCAAGTTAAAACTACTGGTTTTAATCGTTGTTATGAAATTTCTTTTTAAGTTTCCTGCCTTTCTTCCATAATGTGGGTCTGAACAAGTGATTGTACATCACTAATTACGTATTCTTGTTCTGCATTTTGAGAGTACATTAGTGTTTTGGGTCAACCCTTTAATTGGCTGAAGTACCTGAACCATATAGTGCCCAAAATTTTCTGCACTTTCCAAACAGAAATGTTCGCAAAGCTGCTGAGTTTTATGAAAACTAAGACAAAACAATTCTTTTCCTCCACTCATCGCAGCGACATGGACCATATACCTGTCATTCTCAATAAGATATCCCCTCCAGAGTTCACCAAAATGCATAATTATGCATCGAAATTTTACCAACGCGCAAAAATGTGCATGGGGAATTTTTCTTGGCTCGTAAAACTACGCATCAAAGAATTTTACCAATTTGTAAAAATGTGCATCGGGAACGGTATTTCATCCTTCAGAAACGGAAGTAAATGAAATAAAAAAAAATTCCGTAATCATAATTTCTTTTTCCTGTGATGTGCCTCTGTCCAGTATTGTTATCATATGTCATTTTATTCCATAAATATTTGTATTTCAGTTTGAAAATGGAGGAAAAATTTCCGGAAACAGAAATTCGACGGCGAAAAAATTTCGCTGCAATCTTTAGGCATGAGAGTGCGACGGCTTCGAGGAATTTCTCCTTTTCCGTCATAATTTGGGTTATCCTGAAGATTGATGCATAACTTAACAGAAATTTTGGGGCAATTAGTACTGGTGAAGGTTGTTTCCCGCCTGAAACTTTCAAAAGCGGAAGTTTCGTCTTTCAAAACTTTCGAAAACGGAAGTTAGACCCAGTGAAGATTTCTCCGGTAATCGTAATTTTATTTTTCACGTGATGTTTCCTCTGCCTAGTATTGTTGTTAAATATCATTTTATTTCATTAATATTTTTATTTCAACTTGAAAATGGAGGGAAAATATCCGTAAACGGAAAGTTTCCCCGTGACTGTAATTATTTTTCCGAACGATGATCAGAGCATGTATTCTTCTTAAATATCCCTGCCCCCCCCCCCCAATTTTGCATTTCAGTTTGATAAACAGAGGGGGGGGTCCGAAAACGAAAGTGATGAAGCTGTAAAAATTGTTCAAAAGTATTTATATTTTCAAAGTTACATTATTCATCTTTTATCAAAAATAGTTAGTGAGAGCTGTCATTCGTTCATGATGGATAAAATTGTTATCCAAGGGCATTCAAGAAAAAAAAAATACAAAGAAATGGTGGGAAGGAAACAAAGATATCAGCAAAATGAAAATTTAAGCACTGGATACTATGCAGCTGCAGAAAAACAAATGCGGCTGTGGAACTTGTTGAGAAGTTTATTAGATATTTTTAGATGCCTATAAGATCCTCAAAAGTGCAATGTTTTCACTTCTTGAACACATTGATGTTCCATGTGGGCATTCCAAAACATGATAAATTTAATGTTATTGTTTTAAAATACAAATACATTTTATTTATTTCTAAAACAAGAAACAAAACAGATCCAAATTCTAAATACATTGAGCAATAGTAAAATACTTTTATATGAAAAAATCTGGATTGATTTTTCATAATTGCCTAATATTTTCGCAAGTATTTTATTTCATCTGTTAATTTTTCTAAAATACTTCCGACTTTTGAAAATTGCTCCCTAAATTTTTTCAAAGGAGTAAAAATACTCCTTTAAAATTTTTTTGGCAAACTGCCTCTAGTCCTATATTTTCTACTCCGTGACCTAAGGCATGATGGGAAAGGAATAGTCCCTCTGACATGGACATCATGCCACTCGGCAGCAGTGCTCGGTTTTGACTGGTAGTTAGTAGCAAATTGCTAGCAAGCAAATGCATTTTGCTATTATTAAAAAGTTGTTTAGCAAAAGTTGCTAGTGGAAAAATTTTGAATGTTTTAGTGTGAACTGTAAAGCGCCACTGCATTGTGCCTGTGGAATATTTTAGACACATACAAAATGGAACAACTGCTTTCTGGAAAAGAATGTTTCTTGAAAAGTACACACATTATAAAAAATATTTGGCACTAGTAGAAATATCCAGTATATTTCCCGGACCTTTCCTGTTATCTGCCCGCCACTGTTTGCTTTTGTTCATTGTTATATAAAATGACACTATTTGACTTCCGAATAAGAATGCTTTCAAGCAGTTTCAGATTTTGAGTGTACCTTTCCGCTTTGTTTACATGAAACCTGATCACACCCAATATGAGAGAAAGTAGTTCATGATAAATGCTATGGGAACTTTGTGTAATGGTACATAAAATGACACTATAAATAACAAAAACCTGCTTTTTTACTTTTTAATAAAATTTAAGCTGTTTAAGAAATATATAACAGAAAAAATATACAGTATAAGAAAACAAATAGCTACAAATTAGGTAACAATATCACTCTGGGGGCCAATACCTATAGCAGATTGTCGATTTGTAACCGTTGTCGATAAATCAAGAAAATTCATTTTGAAGAGACAGAATTTCAAGGCGCAAATATAGTAAACGGTTAAAAGAACATTCCTTCAGGAATGCCACACATAATTCCAAAGCGCAGACAAACAGTTAAAAGAACATTCCTTCTGAATGACCACACATAATTCCAAAGCACAGACAAAGGGTCAAAAGAATGTGATCACTGCCACAGTGAAGCACATGACCACTGTGCATAGGTGGTATGCATAGAGAAGCACGTGATCACTGCGCATCTGCTGTGTTCTACTTTCAAAATCGGGAACTACTCGAAAGCGTTCTTATTCGGAAGTCAAATAGTGGTGGGAAGATAACAGAAAAGGTCCGAATTTTCCATACTTGATTTATTGGCAGTGTAGGATTAACGAGAATGTAATAAATCATGTCTTTATCGAGTATGAACACTTTTCTCTATAAAATAAGTAGGTTTTTGCTACTTATAGTGTCATTTTATATACCAATAAGAAAAATTCCCATAATATTTATAGTGAACTGCTTTATCTCATGTTGGGTGGGATCAGGTTTCATGTAAACAAAGCGGAATGATACACTCAATTGGGAACTGCTTGAAAGCATGCTTATTCGGAAGTCAAATAGAGGCGGGTAGATAACAGGAAAGGTCCTATTTCCCTTATCTACTTCTGCATGTGAGGTTGGGTTCAGTTTCATGAAGAGAATCCAGGGTGATTGGAGGGGCAGTTTAAACTTACAAACATTATAAAAACATTTTGGCACTAGTAGAAATATCCAGTATATTTCCCTTATCTACTTCTGCATGTGAGGTTGGGTTCAGTTTCATGAAGAGAATCCAGGGTGATTGGAGGGGTAGTTTAAACTTACAAACATTATAAAAACATTTTGGCACTAGTAGAAATATCCAGTATATTTCCCTTATCTACTTCTGCATGTGAGGTTGGGTTCAGTTTCATGAAGAGAATCCAGGGTGATTGGAGGGGCAGTTTAAACTTACAAACATTATAAAAACATTTTGGCACTAGTAGAAATATCCAGTATATTTCCCTTATCTACTTCTGCATGTGAGGTTGGGTTCAGTTTCATGAAGAGAATCCAGGGTGATTGGAGGGGCAGTTTAAACTTACAAACATTATAAAAACATTTTGGCACTAGTAGAAATATCCAGTATATTTCCCTTATCTACTTCTGCATGTGAGGTTGGGTTCAGTTTCATGAAGAGAATCCAGGGTGATTGGAGGGGTAGTTTAAACTTACAAACATTATAAAAACATTTTGGCACTAGTAGAAATATCCAGTATATTTCCCTTATCTACTTCTGCATGTGAGGTTGGGTTTAGTTTCATGAAGAGAATCCAGGGTGATTGGAGGGGTAGTTTAAACTTACAAACATTATAAAAACATTTTGGCACTAGTAGAAATATCCAGTATATTTCCCTTATTTACTTCTGCATGTGAGGTTGGGTTCAGTTTCATGAAGAGAATCCAGGGTGATTGGAGGGGCAGTTTAAACTTACAAACATTATAAAAACATTTTGGCACTAGTAGAAATATCCAGTATATTTCCCTTATCTACTTCTGCATGTGAGGTTGGGTTCAGTTTCATGAAGAGAATCCAGGGTGATTGGAGGGGTAGTTTAAACTTACAAACATTATAAAAACATTTTGGCACTAGTAGAAATATCCAGTATATTTCCCTTATCTACTTCTGCATGTGAGGTTGGGTTCAGTTTCATGAAGAGAATCCAGGGTGATTGGAGGGGCAGTTTAAACTTACAAACATTATAAAAACATTTTGGCACTAGTAGAAATATCCAGTATATTTCCCTTATCTACTTCTGCATGTGAGGTTGGGTTCAGTTTCATGAAGAGAATCCAGGGTGATTGGAGGGGCAGTTTAAACTTACAAACATTATAAAAACATTTTGGCACTAGTAGAAATATCCAGTATATTTCCCTTATCTACTTCTGCATGTGAGGTTGGGTTCAGTTTCATGAAGAGAATCCAGGGTGATTGGAGGGGTAGTTTAAACTTACAAACATTATAAAAACATTTTGGCACTAGTAGAAATATCCAGTATATTTCCCTTATCTACTTCTGCATGTGAGGTTGGGTTCAGTTTCATGAAGAGAATCCAGGGTGATTGGAGGGGCAGTTTAAACTTACAAACATTATAAAAACATTTTGGCACTAGTAGAAATATCCAGTATATTTCCCTTATCTACTTCTGCATGTGAGGTTGGGTTCAGTTTCATGAAGAGAATCCAGGGTGATTGGAGGGGTAGTTTAAACTTACAAACATTATAAAAACATTTTGGCACTAGTAGAAATATCCAGTATATTTCCCTTATCTACTTCTGCATGTGAGGTTGGGTTTAGTTTCATGAAGAGAATCCAGGGTGATTGGAGGGGTAGTTTAAACTTACAAACATTATAAAAACATTTTGGCACTAGTAGAAATATCCAGTATATTTCCCTTATTTACTTCTGCATGTGAGGTTGGGTTCAGTTTCATGAAGAGAATCCAGGGTGATTGGAGGGGCAGTTTAAACTTACAAACATTATAAAAACATTTTGGCACTAGTAGAAATATCCAGTATATTTCCCTTATCTACTTCTGCATGTGAGGTTGGGTTCAGTTTCATGAAGAGAATCCAGGGTGATTGGAGGGGCAGTTTAAACTTACAAACATTATAAAAACATTTTGGCACTAGTAGAAATATCCAGTATATTTCCCTTATCTACTTCTGCATGTGAGGTTGGGTTCAGTTTCATGAAGAGAATCCAGGGTGATTGGAGGGGCAGTTTAAACTTACAAACATTATAAAAACATTTTGGCACTAGTAGAAATATCCAGTATATTTCCCTTATCTACTTCTGCATGTGAGGTTGGGTTCAGTTTCATGAAGAGAATCCAGGGTGATTGGAGGGGCAGTTTAAACTTACAAACATTATAAAAACATTTTGGCTCTAGTAGAAATATCCAGTATATTTCCCTTATCTACTTCTGCATGTGAGGTTGGGTTCAGTTTCATGAAGAGAATCCAGGGTGATTGGAGGGGCAGTTTAAACTTACAAACATTATAAAAACATTTTGGCTCTAGGAGAAATATCCAGTATATTTCCCTTATCTACTTCTGCATGTGAGGTTGGGTTCAGTTTCATGAAGAGAATCCAGGGTGATTGGAGGGGCAGTTTAAACTTACAAACATTATAAAAACATTTTGGCTCTAGTAGAAATATCCAGTATATTTCCCTTATCTACTTCTGCATGTGAGGTTGGGTTCAGTTTCATGAAGAGAATCCAGGGTGATTGGAGGGGCAGTTTAAACTTACAAACATTATAAAAACATTTTGGCACTAGTAGAAATATCCAGTATATTTCCCTTATTTACTTCTGCATGTGAGGTTGGGTTCAGTTTCATGAAGAGAATCCAGGGTGATTGGAGGGGCAGTTTAAACTTACAAACATTATAAAAACATTTTGGCTCTAGTAGAAATATCCAGTATATTTCCCTTATCTACTTCTGCATGTGAGGTTGGGTTCAGTTTCATGAAGAGAATCCAGGGTGATTGGAGGGGCAGTTTAAACTTACAAACATTATAAAAACATTTTGGCACTAGTAGAAATATCCAGTATATTTCCCTTATCTACTTCTGCATGTGAGGTTGGGTTCAGTTTCATGAAGAGAATCCAGGGTGATTGGAGGGGCAGTTTAAACTTACAAACATTATAAAAACTTTCAATTTACTTCCGATATTGGAGGTTAAAGTTTGCAACCACAATGACCCTAATAATTTGAGAAACAGCTGGAGAAATTTAATTAAAATTGAGCAAAAAAAGAAAAAGTTCGAAAAAGGAGATCACTGACCAACAAGAGATGGCGCCACAACGCCCAAGAAGAAGCGATAGCAGATGACAGAAGCAGCCCGCGAGAACCACCGAAATGCCCAGCTGACACGGTCCGTGCTAGTTGGAGCAAAATGTCCCCTCGAAGACGGTATAGTAGTAGTACCGAAAGTACTCGGGTATGAATAAATATTGAAGTAAATGAGGATGCAGCAAAGGAAAAACTCATTTGGTGATGAGACAAAATAAATTCCAACGGAGAAAAAAAAAAAAAGAAGAAGCAGACCCGTGGCCAAATGAAAAAATCCCGTGCCGCATCCACGTAACGGAAATATGGATTGAAAGCCAAGCCCCACGTGCGGTAAGTGTTCATCGAACTTTACCAACTAAAAGTGAAGTTCAAAAATGCAAAAACATTATAAAAACATTTTGGCACTAGTAGAAATATCCAGTATATTTCCCTTATCTACTTCTGCGTGTGAGGTTGGGTTCAGTTTCATGAAGAGAATCCAGGGTGATTGGAAGAGCAGTTTAAACTTACAAACATTATAAAAACATTTTGGCACTAGTAGAAATATCCAGTATATTTCCCTTATCTACTTCTGCATGTGAGGTTGGGTTCAGTTTCATGAAGAGAATCCAGGGTGATTGGAGGGGCAGTTTAAACTTACAAATATTATAAAAACATTTTGGCACTAGTAGAAATATCCAGTATATTTCCCTTATCTACTTCTGCATGTGAGGTTGGGTTCAGTTTCATGAAGAGAATCCAGGGTGATTGGAAGAGCAGTTTAAACTTACAAACATTATAAAAACATTTTGGCACTAGTAGAAATATCCAGTATATTTCCCTTATCTACTTCTGCATGTGAGGTTGGGTTCAGTTTCATGAAGAGAATCCAGGGTGATTGGAGGGGCAGTTTAAACTTACAAACATTATAAAAACATTTTGGCACTAGTAGAAATATCCAGTATATTTCCCTTATCTACTTCTGCATGTGAGGTTGGGTTCAGTTTCATGAAGAGAATCCAGGGTGATTGGAGGGGCAGTTTAAACTTACAAACATTATAAAAACATTTTGCACTAGTAGAAATATCCAGTATATTTCCCTTATTTACTTCTGCATGTGAGGTTGGGTTCAGTTTCATGAAGAGAATCCAGGGTGATTGGAGGGGCAGTTTAAACTTACAAACATTATAAAAACATTTTGGCACTAGTAGAAATATCCAGTATATTTCCCTTATCTACTTCTGCATGTGAGGTTGGGTTCAGTTTCATGAAAAGAATCCAGGGTGATTGGAGGGGCAGTTTAAACTTACAAACATTATAAAAACATTTTGGCACTAGTAGAAATATCCAGTATATTTCCCTTATTTACTTCTGCATGTGAGGTTGGGTTCAGTTTCATGAAGAGAATCCAGGGTGATTGGAGGGGCAGTTTAAACTTACAAACATTATAAAAACATTTTGGGACTAGTAGAAGTATCCAGTATATTTCCCTTATCTACTTCTGCATGTGAGGTTGGGTTCAGTTTCATGAAGAGAATCCAGGGTGATTGGAAGAGCAGTTTAAACTTACAAACATTATAAAAACATTTTGGCACTAGTAGAAATATCCAGTATATTTCCCTTATCTACTTCTGCATGTGCGGTTGGGTTCAGTTTCATGAAGAGAATCCATTGTGATTGGAGGGGTAGTTTAAACTTACAAACATTATAAAAACATTTTGGCACTAGTAGAAATATCCAGTATATTTCCCTTATCTACTTCTGCATGTGAGGTTGGGTTCAGTTTCATGAAGAGAATCCAGGGTGATTGGAGGGACAGTTTAAACTTACAAACATTATAAAAACATTTTGGCACTAGTAGAAATATCCAGTATATTTCCCTTATCTACTTCTGCATGTGAGGTTGGGTTCAGTTTCATGAAGAGAATCCAGGGTGATTGGAGGGGCAGTTTAAACTTACAAACATTATAAAAACATTTTGGCACTAGTAGAAATATCCAGTATATTTCCCTTATCTACTTCTGCATGTGAGGTTGGGTTCAGTTTCATGAAGAGAATCCAGGGTGATTGGAGGGGCAGTTTAAACTTACAAACATTATAAAAACATTTTGGCACTAGTAGAAATATCCAGTATATTTCCCTTATTTACTTCTGCATGTGAGGTTGGGTTCAGTTTCATGAAGAGAATCCAGGGTGATTGGAGGGGCAGTTTAAACTTACACACATTATAAAAACATTTTGGCTCTAGTAGAAATATCCAGTATATTTCCCTTATCTACTTCTGCATGTGAGGTTGGGTTCAGTTTCATGAAGAGAATCCAGGGTGATTGGAGGGGCAGTTTAAACTTACAAACATTATAAAAACATTTTGGCACTAGTAGAAATATCCAGTATATTTCCCTTATTTACTTCTGCATGTGAGGTTGGGTTCAGTTTCATGAAGAGAATCCAGGGTGATTGGAGGGGCAGTTTAAACTTACAAACATTATAAAAACATTTTGGCACTAGTAGAAATATCCAGTATATTTCCCTTATCTACTTCTGCATGTGAGGTTGGGTTCAGTTTCATGAAGAGAATCCAGGGTGATTGGAAGAGCAGTTTAAACTTACAAACATTATAAAAACATTTTGGCACTAGTAGAAATATCCAGTATATTTCCCTTATCTACTTCTGCATGTGAGGTTGGGTTCAGTTTCATGAAGAGAATCCAGGGTGATTGGAGGGGTAGTTTAAACTTACAAACATTATAAAAACATTTTGGCACTAGTAGAAATATCCAGTATATTTCCCTTATCTACTTCTGCATGTGAGGTTGGGTTCAGTTTCATGAAGAGAATCCATTGTGATTGGAGGGGTAGTTTAAACTTACAAACATTATAAAAACATTTTGGCACTAGTAGAAATATCCAGTATATTTCCCTTATCTACTTCTGCATGTGAGGTTGGGTTCAGTTTCATGAAGAGAATCCAGGGTGATTGGAGGGGCAGTTTAAACTTACAAACATTATAAAAACATTTTGGCACTAGTAGAAATATCCAGTATATTTCCCTTTATCTACTTCTGCATGTGAGGTTGGGTTCAGTTTCATGAAGAGAATCCAGGGTGATTGGAGGGGTAGTTTAAACTTACAAACATTATAAAAACATTTTGGCACTAGTAGAAATATCCAGTATATTTCCCTTATCTACTTCTGCATGTGAGGTTGGGTTCAGTTTCATGAAGAGAATCCAGGGTGATTGGAGGGGCAGTTTAAACTTACACACATTATAAAAACATTTTGGCTCTAGTAGAAATATCCAGTATATTTCCCTTATCTACTTCTGCATGTGAGGTTGGGTTCAGTTTCATGAAGAGAATCCAGGGTGATTGGAGGGGCAGTTTAAACTTACAAACATTATAAAAACATTTTGGCACTAGTAGAAATATCCAGTATATTTCCCTTATCTACTTCTGCATGTGAGGTTGGGTTCAGTTTCATGAAGAGAATCCAGGGTGATTGGAAGAGCAGTTTTAACTTACAGACATTATAAAAACATTTTGGCACTAGTAGAAATATCCAGTATATTTCCCTTATCTACTTCTGCATGTGAGGTTGGGTTCAGTTTCATGAAGAGAATCCATGGTGATTGGAGGGGTAGTTTAAACTTACAAACATTATAAAAACATTTTGGCACTAGTAGAAATATCCAGTAAATTTCCTTTATCTACTTCTGCATGTGAGGTTGGGTTCAGTTTCATGAAGAGAATCCAGGGTGATTGGAGGGGTAGTTTAAACTTACAAACATTATAAAAACATTTTGGCACTAGTAGAAATATCCAGTATATTTCCCTTATCTACTTCTGCATGTGAGGTTGGGTTCAGTTTCATGAAGAGAATCCAGGGTGATTGGAAGGGCAGTTTAAACTTACAAATATTGAATGCTCTCATGAGTACTGAGGTTGAAGGTCCATCCAAAAAGAAATTTGACCCCAGGCCTGCTCTTTTAAAGTGGTATGATGCAAAGACCCGAAACCCAGATCGTAAACCATATGGAAAATAACTTCAAGATTTTGAATAGTGTTCTTGAATTTTGTGAATAAAGTTAAATAAGATGTTTTTTTAATATCTGTATTCAAATTAAATTGGTAGAATTAATCTGTCAGGTCATGAAAAGGTGAGTTATATCTAAATATTTGTAATCTTTTCAGCATCACAATGTGACAGTTACATGGGTGAAATCAAAATTTGTCATGATTGACTAATGGAGAGGGACATGCTAAAGTTTCTTTTGTATAATGTCAATAAACTTTTGCTAGTAGATAATGCAATTTGCTAGTACGAAATAAGGCCTCTAGCAAGTGTTGCTACTGATAAAAAAAAAAAAAGAAATCAAGGCCTGTTTTGGAATATTGTTAATAATTAATTTATCAGTATAAACATGAGCAGTTTGTTAATATATTTTTATTGTTGTTTTGAATGAGGGAATAAATGATTTTCATCCCAATAAATTGGGTAAACAAAATTATACCTTTATAAACACATAATTTGTATTTTGTATTTGTATTCCCTAAGTTTCATAGTGATAAAAATGTATTTTATTAATAATCTAAAGCAACTTATGGGAATTTACTAGAATTTTTTCCATTTATAGCAAATTTTCGGAGAAAACTCTTCTCCTTCTTCAGGCTCTCTTGTTGTTGTCACTTTTTGCTTGTCACTATCATGGTTACGGTTTACCTTGACGGTTACGGTTAACCTTGACGGTTTACCGTCAAGGTAAACCGTAACCATGATAGTGACAAGCAAAAAGTGACAACAACAAGAGAGCCTGAAGAAGGAGAAGAGTTTTCTCCGAAAATTTGCTATAAATGGAAAAAAATTCCTAGTAAATTCCCATAAGTTGCTTTAGATTATTAATTCAATTAAACTAGGAAGCCATTTCTCAATATGAGCTTTATTCAAAGAATGTATTTTATGTCAAAAAATAATACTTAATCCTTAAATCAAGGTTAATTCAAAATTATTTCTTTTTCCTTTAAAATCATTTGTAGTAAAAAAAATAATTTGATTGTAGGCCTATGTCCCGTATACACTGAGTATCCACTTTATTATGACCACCCCCTCAGTACTTCGTTGGGCCACCTTTTGCTTTTAATACTGCATCGATTCTTCGTGGCATGGACTCCACGAGATGTTGATGGACTCCGCGAGATGGTGGTTTGTGGAATCTGAGACCATGCTTGATGAATAGCATTTCCAAGAGTGTGAGATTGCAGGGTTGTGGATCCAGCTGTATGATGGCTCGTTCAACTTCATGCCACAAATTCTCAATGGGGTTGAGATCTGGAGATTGTGGGGGCCTCCTGAGCAAAGTAAACTAACCAGCATGCTCCTGAAACCAATCCTGTACAATACGAGCACTCTGGCAGGACGCATTATCTTGTTAAAAGTAGCCATCACCGTTAGGATAAACCATCTACATCACAGGATGCACTTTGTCTGCAACGATGTTTAGATATGATGTGCCAGTCAGACGTTGATCAACACGAATTAAAGGGCCCAAAGCATGCCAGGAAAACATTTCCAAAATCATAACGTTGCCTCCACCAGCTTGAAGGGTTATAGCAATGCATTTGGTGTCCATGCTTTCGTGCTGTTTCCGCCAAATTCTCACTCGGCCATCGGCATGGTGCAACTGAAAACGTGATTCATCGGATCACATAATTTGTTTCCAATTATCAACTGTCCAATCCTTGTGCTCCTGTGCGAACTGGAGACGTTTTCTCTTGTTAACTTCAGACAGCAAAGGTGTTCGAAGAGGCCTTCGACTGCCATATCCCCATCCGATGCAGCGTACGGCGAACAGTGCATACAGAGATCATTTGAGGGGATCCTTGATTAAGATGGTCTGTAATTTGCTGCACTGCTGCCCTTCTGTTGTCTGTTACCAGTCTGGACACTCCGTTTCGCACGAGCAGTCACTAGTCGATGACGACCACACGTTGCACGTAAGAGACCCAGTTTTTTGGCTGACATTCTAGTCCTTAAACACTTTAACAACAGCTGCTCTGGAACATTTCACAAATGCGGCAGTTTTGGTGATACTCGCTCCGTGGCTCTGAGCTCCTACAATCATCCCACGTTGAAAGTCCGTCAAATCTCATTTTTTACCCATCTTGTCAACAAAAAATCACTTCTACTACTGTCGCAAGCACTAAGCTTTTCCTTTTTATACTAGCCTCACCCTCTGGCGGTAACAGCGTACAAACATAGCTCATTTGCTTAAAACTGTCAGGTGGTCATAATAAAGTGGCCACTCAGTGTATAAACACAGTAAAACCCTATTTTTGCCACTTTGGCGAAAACCTATTTTTGCCGGGTTGTTTTTCTCCAGTTTTTACTGTAGTTTTTTCCGCCTTTATAAAAAACTTGCCAACTCTGCTAGAGTCAGCTTAAGATTTCCATGGCTGGTTTTGGTGACCTATTTACTCATTTGTGCTATGTTTTGGGAAAGCCCAGCTGTGCCTGAAAAATACCATGCCTGCGATGCCCGGGGGCAGGTAAATTATTGTTCTTGACAGGTAAATAGAAAACCTAGATGCTCTGTCTGAGCTATTAAATTTCAAAATAAAGTTTGGAATAGAATTTTCTAAAAACAGAAAGTTGTCGTGTTCCATTACACTGCTAATCACCAGAAGTTGTATTATTGTTACAGAATGCTAAGGACAGAAAAATATCACGTCTTTAATTATATTATGCTCTCGCTCTTGAAATTGGAACCATATGTAGTTTTGCTCTAAATGTTGTCTATAGTAAGTTATGGGATGCATGCTTCTGGTGGAACTTGCCTCCAGTGTGTAGTGACAAAGAACAAAAACTTCAACAAAAGAAAATATGGCAGAATCACTAAATTTGTCAAATACCATTTTCATCGTCATACCATTTCCTACCAAGTTCAGCATCAGCATCTTAAAACTTGAGATACACGCTTTTGCGGATTGTACATTTTGAATAAAGACCCCTCAAAAGGGAAATGCGAAACGTAAAAAATGCATCGTATTTTTTTCATTTAAAAAATGCACGAGGGTTCTGATTTGTTATCTTAAAATGGTAAATTTTCCTGGCATCCAGTTTTTACTGCCTGAGCAGGTAAATAATTTCTTCACATGCCAAGCTGGGCATGTAACTTTTCCGATATTTTTTAAGCCCTGCCCAGGGAAAACCCATAAATTAGATAATCGGCAGTGGGTAATCAAACCCCCAATTCTTGCATACTACACAGACAAGAGGCTGCCAATTACCCAACTGTACCATGCCAGTGGTGAATTAGAAATATGCAGAAAATATTAGGATGTGAGATTGGCATGCACAAAAACAGTCAATCTCATGGCACAGAATTTTTTTTTTCTTTGGTATTGAGCAGGAAGTGATGGAATTACTATAAATGGAACCACAGTAGCAGCAGATCTCTGTTCAATCTGGTCTAAATCACTTCTGCTCTGAGTGTTTCATTTCTGTCAAACTTTCCTCAGAAGCAGCTGCTCCGTAGACCGCATCACTGTTTGCACTTAACTGCAGATTTGTGTCCATAATTGTTTGTTGGCCTTCACTGACTAAGTGTATGGTATAGGGGTAGAATGGATTAGTATACCTAGGACACTGTGTGTCATCAATGTCTTTAATCTAGTCCAAGATTCCACCCAAAGTTTATGATATATTTCATGTTTTCTTTAATAACAAATTCATGTTTTGATAAATGTTGAAATGAAACTTTCATAGAAAAGTTGTTAATTATGATTTGATTTTCCTATCTCTTGAAATAATAAATTTCTTTATTTTAGGTACCTTACGTGTACAGAGTGGAGTTCCTTTTATGGAGGGAAAAAAACAGGTTGGTAATTCAGAGCCTGCCCTGTTATTTAGGAAAATAATATTAAATGAAGCATAAATATTTTTTTTTTTTTAGTTTTGATGTAATTCCAGTGTCAACAGGCTTTCCCAGTGTTCATAGGCATCTTTGGCGAATTGCTTAAGTCAGTCGTAGGTCCCAGGTAAGACATGGTTTGTGTGTCTGTCTCCTAACGCCGACTTGAAAAATTATTGGGGGTTCCAGAAATGTTTAATCGAATTACCCATGCATTTTTCAAAGGATTTAAGTCTAATTTAAATTTCATTCAGTGAAATTATCTGGCACAATATGACGCCTGAAATGCCAAAATTAAGCAAATTACAGTTAATTACAGAAAAATATTTTTTTCTAGATAATTATTTATTTCGCTTTTGTGGCTGCAACATTATTATATGTAATACACAGATACTGTTTGAATTTCCAACTCAGTTGTCTTTATAAAAGTAACAAAAACAGGTAAAATTTATTTTTAGGTGTTTTTTACCAATTTTTTCTTCAAATTATTTCTGTTAAAATAGGAGGTTAGAAGGGGAGGACATGGAGTCAGCCGCACACCCTGTGTTTACCATGGGCTCCACTTCATATCACCTGTGTGTGCCCAGTATGCCCAACTTGGGCAGCTTCTGTACTTCTGTATGGGGAAATTGTGGGCTTTGAAGAAGTTTTGGAGGTACTTGTGCAACATGTACAGTCAGGAAAAAATGAGACTGAAATATGCATGCACATAACTAAAAATTTGCAAAAAAAAAAAAAATTACAGAAATACTGTTTAGTATTTTCTAAAAAAATTAGACAAAATTATGCTTCGTAGAGCGGAAGTGCATATTGCGCATCAGCCAATAACGGCCTTGCTAAAGCTGTGAGAGCCTCGTTGACCTTCAGGGACCGCTGCAGAGAGTAAGAGACTGCCACTATCAAACTGTGCTCCAGCACAGGTCTTCAGGAAGTGACGTCAGGTCACTGAACCCTCCCCATCCGGAAAGTGCAAGAAACCAGATCATCAAATTTGTTTTCACCATTGGCGGCTGATGCCATCTCCTATCTCTTCTAACCTCCTTGGTCCCCGACTGTCCGAAGATAAGGTGGGTCAACTGACTGTACAACATATTCCGCATTTATCACTATGATCTCGAATAGGTTCTCATGTCCGTATGTAGAGCTAGGCTTCTGTATTTTGTGGGAACCCAGACAAACTGAAGAATTTTCTTTTATAAAGGAGGCAGTTTTAAATGCTCTTAAACAACGGTACTTGAGGTATTGTGTGTCGTGTCAAATTTGATGAGTGCGAACAAACACTAATTCTTTTAATAATCTAAAACAACTTTTATGGGAATTTTACTAGGAAATATTTTCATTAATAGCAAATTTTCAGAGAAAACTCTTCTCCTTCTTCAGGCTGTCTTGTTGCTGTCACTTTTTACTTGTCACTATCACGGTTACGGTTTACCTTGACGGTTTAGGTTGTTTTTCAACAAATCCTGCCAGATGTTAGGCAGGGAAAATACTTTGCAGTCATTGATGATGGAATTTTGATTTTTCTCAATCTCTATTCCTTCTTTCAGTTTTCTTTTTTGGAAATTGCTTTGGAAACTGATTACTTTAAGGGAATTCCAATCCATGCTGTACCCAGTTTCTCTAACATGCCTATCTAATCCAGTCTTGTTGGAGCAATTTTTTATAGCTGCTTTATGCTCAGCTATACGAGTTTCTAGTCTGCGACCTGTTTCACCTATGTAAGATAGTCCACAACTACAATTTACTTCATAAACTACTCCTTGCATTTTTAAAATATCTTCTTCTCTTTGAACTATTTTAGGGAAATTTTTTTTAACTTTGTTCTCTAAACTTGGAGCTAGCCTAATATTGTATTTCTTACTAATTCTCTTTAAAGACTCAAATAAACCTTTGTGATAAGAAAATTTTCTAGTGAATTTTACTTGTTGCTTTTGTGGGTTCTTCGTACCATTAAAATTCAGAAGCTTCTCAATTTCCCATAAAAGTTGCTTTAGATTATTAATTCAATTACACTAGGAAGCCATTTCTCAACATGAACTAATTCTTTTTTGAAGCACAATAAACAGTCTAAGGGGTAAATCTCTATACACACATTCTATATACTGTATATATATATAGGTAGTAAACGAGGAATGAATAATAAAAACTTGAAGAATTGATAACGAAAAACAAAATTTATGCATGTATTTTCCCCACAAAATACGCGCAAAAATATGAGGGGTTTGAGGAACCCACAAGAAAATCAACGGGGGTTCAAAAAGTGTCTCGAACCCACAAAGTCGGCGCCTATGGTCTGTCTTATGGTGCTGGCTATGTTATTTCTAAATTAGTGATGGGAGACTGATTGTAATCCTCAGATTTGCTTGTATTGGTCATAAAACCCTGAAACAAAAAATAAAAAAACTGCACTGGTCAGAGGTGAGGGTCTTAGGCTAATTGTTTGAGTTGGGTTCCGGGTTTGTTTCTCAAATAAGATGTAGGTGGTGTGCTTGTCTGGTGGCTCGTACCTGGGTCCAATGGCCCTAAGTTAGAGACTGTCAGCTTCTAGTCCTAAGAGTTGCTCGTGGAGGTAATTAAACCCTGAAACTATAAAACAGAAATCCAGTGCTATCAGCCACCCTTGTAACCAAGTGGTAAGAGGTGTAGGTCTCTAACTTCCGTATACACTCGCTTATTTGGAAGCAGAGTTTGCCAAAATGTGTAATTATGCATCTAGTACGCATCGAAATTTCATCAACGCATAAAAATATGCATGAGAAATTTTCCTCGACGCATATCGGGAATTTTTCTCGGCGCGTAAAAATATGCATCGAGAATTTTTCTCGACGTGTAAAAATATGCATCAGGAATTTTTCTCGGCGCGTAAATCTACGCATCAAAGAACTTTACCAATTCGTAAAAATACGCGTCGGGACGGTATTTCATCTTTCAGAGACGGAAGCATATGAAATAAAGATTTCTTCTGTAATCATAATTTCTTTCTCCTGTGATGTTGTCTGTGACCAGTATTGTTGTTATATATAATTTTTATTCCATAAATATTTGTATTTGAGTTTTAAAATGGAGGAAACATTTCCAAAAACGGAAATTCAACAGCGAAAAAATTCCGCTGTAATCTTTAGGCATGAGAGTGCAACGGCTTCGAGGAATTTCTCCTTTTCCTTCATAATGTGGGTTATCCTCGAGATCGATGCATAACTGAACAGAAATGTTGGGGCAATTAGTAGTGGTGGAGGATGTTTTCCGCCTGAAACTTTCTGAACTTTCGAAAGCGGAAGTTTCGTCTTTCAGAACTTTTGAAAACGGATATTAGACGCAGTGAAGATTTCGCCCGTAATCGTAATTTTATTTTTCATGTGATGTTTCCTCAGCCTCGTATTATTGTTAAATATCATTTTATTTCATGAATATTTGTTTTTCAACTTGAAAATGGAGAGAAAATGTCCAAAAACGGAAATCAGATGTAGCAAAGATTTCCCCCGTAATTGTAATTTTTTTTTCCCAACGATGATCAGAACATGTATCCTGTATTCCTAAACATTCCTCCCAAAAAAGTTTTGCGTTTCAGCTTGATAAAAGATGCGGGGGAGGTCCGAAAACGAAAGTGACAAAGCTGAAAATTTTGTAAAAATTGATGCATGGTGTTCAAAAGTATTTACATTTTCAAAGTTACACTATTCATATTTTATCTAAAATAGCAAAAGCTATCATCATGCATTCATGATGGATAAAATTGTCATCCAAGAGCATTAAAAAAAATTACAATAAAGAAATGGGAAGGGCAACAAAGATATCAGCAAAATGAAAATTTACGTATTTAGATTATTTTTACACTGGATGCTGTTCAGCTGCAGAAAAACAAATGTGGCTGCGGAACTTGCCGAGAAGATTATTAGATATTTTTAGATGCCTATAAGAACTTCAAAAGTGCAATGTTTTCACTTCTTGAACGCATTGCTGTTCCATGTGGTCATTACAATTTTTGAGAGAGGAACTGGTAGCACTGAATGTAATGTAAGTGTAAATGGCACAGTGATTGACCAGGTGAGTGAGTTTGTGTACTTAGGAAGCATGTTTGACAGAGAGAACAAATTGGATGGTGAAATTAGTAGGCGGGTGAATTCGTCATTGAAAGTCATGGCTGCTCTGGGAGGTTTTCATAGAAATGATGGGTTCTCAAGAGAGTACCGCATGGCTGTGTATGAGAGTATAATTGATCCTTCTCTGATGTATGTCAGTGAAACCTGGGTACTGCAGAAGAAACATCGGAGTCTTTTGTGTGCTGGAGAAATGCGTTACTTACGGGGGTTTGTGGCAAGACACATTCTGATTGTGTGAGAAATGAAGATGTGTTGCAGTTGTGTGATGTGAAGCAAAATGTTGTTAGCAAGGTGGAGACTAATATGCTTCGGTGGTTTGGCCATGTTGGAAGAATGAGTGATGAGATGCTTACTAAGAAAATCGTTTACGTTTAGCCCAAGTGGCAGGAAGGAAAGTCAGAGGAAGGCCAAGGAAGTCATGAGAGGATCAGATTCAACAGTGTCTG
This sequence comes from Macrothele yani, assembly GCA_039090855.1. Classification (NCBI taxonomy): domain Eukaryota; kingdom Metazoa; phylum Arthropoda; class Arachnida; order Araneae; family Macrothelidae; genus Macrothele; species Macrothele yani. The sequence goes on from CM077031.1 coordinate 26,633,329, forward strand.
CATGAGAAACAAATTATGAGTATAAGTATAGAAGATCTTGTGTACGGCGTGTAATGGATGTTGGTGAAGCCCAAGTTGTATGTCAAGATCGCTGTAAATGGAGAAGTTTGATATGGCAACAGTAAGTAAAAACTATCTGGTAATTTGTATTTCTTTTTGGAACTAACCTCTGAATCTCAGAGAGCAGCTTAGTAATATGTATGTATGTATGCAGTGCTTGAAAAATATCTGAAAAGTTACATGCCCAGCTGGGCAAGTGCAGAAAATATTTACTTGCCCAGAAGTAAAATCTACATGCCCAGAAAAATTTATCTTTTAAGATAACAAAACAGAAGCCTCATTTTTTTAAAGTCAAAGATTTTTACATCTTTTGCATCACCATTTTAAAGTGTCTTGTGTTCAAAGTGCACAAAAGCATATATCTCAAGTTTTAAGAAAGGTAATCGATGGCATTTGAGAAATTTAGTGATTATGCCATGTTCAAGAATTTTTAATATATGTCCTACGTTTTGCAAAAAAAAAAAAAAAAAAATCATAGTTAACTGTACAGCAGTTTAAGTAGTTTTCAACAATTTTGAATGTAAAAATTATTTACTTTTTCTTTTGTGCAAACAGAAGTGATTTTGCATCATAAAATATCCCAAGAATTGTTTATAGAAACAAAGGCAATCCTTACATTTTTGACTACTGTTGAGTGCACTTATAGTTATTAAACTATTTTATCACCTGACCCCCCCCCCCCCCCCACACACACACACATTCCTTGAAACAATTGCTGGTGGTATTGGCAATTTTAGGATGGTTTTGGCAAGCAATGCACCACATAAGTCTTGTCGTCATTTGATTTTAGCCAATTAAACGCTTTTATCCAAGATTCCTGAACTGTCCGACGGCGGGTTTTTTTGCGTGCTCTTTATTTTATCATAGTCCGCTTGCATAAGTTTAAATTTTGCCAACGACGCAGAAGACGAATTTGTAACAACCGCTGGTAGATCGGGAATTTCACATAATTGCTTACTATGAGATATACTCTCATTGCTGGATTTTTTTTTCCAAAAAAAGAAAATCATATCCATTACTAAATACAACTTATATCCGCAGCTTACACAAACTACTGTTCTCTCAGACAAACTAGGTAAGTTATCAGTAAATTTTGTTGCTCTTCTCCCAGCTAAGTGTACAGGCTCATTCTTAAACGAAACTTAGGCTTTGTTTCAGTAGTACTGCTGTTGTTCGTGGGGGGGGTTGCACGCTCGAGCGGAAGCTTCCATTTCCCCTCCCTCACTCGCGCAAGTTGTATCAGAGACCCAACCCCACCCGGGGCTGTGCAATAAATATTCCGTTGTCACTCCCTCCTCATAAAACACAGCTTTTTTGCCCATCAGTCTGTGTCCTCTTGTTTCATGGCAGTTTACGCATTTTGTCACTAAACACCAGATGTTAGTTTCATCCGATGCATGCATCCCGTCGTTAACTGTAAACAACATTTGGAGCAAAACTACGTATGGCCCCAATTTCTGGATGTAGAGCATAATATAACTGAAGAAGCGCTATCCCCTCCTGGCCTTGGCATTCATTCCGTAACAATAATACAACTTCTGGTGATTTGCAGTAAAATGAAAAACATGTGACGACAGTCTTTTTTTTTTTTTTTTTTTTTTTGTAGAGTAGAAAGTTCTCTATTCCAAACTCTTCTTTTTTTCTTTAAACCTAGTTGCCCAACCGGGCAACTAGATTTCATTTTTAGTGCCCAGGCCAATAATTTACATGCTCCGGGCATCTCTGGCATGGTATTTTTCAAGCCCTGTGTATGTATGTATAAATTTAATGTTATTGTTTTAAAATATAAATATTATATTTATTTCTAAAACGAGAAACAAAAGGGATCCAAATTCTAAATACATTGAGTAGTAGTGAAATATTTTTTATATGAAAAATCTGGATTGATTTTTCATAATTGTTTAGCATTTTCGTAAGTATTTTATTTCATCTGTTAATTTTTCTAAATTACTCTCTAATTTTTTTCAAAAGAGTAAAAATATTCCTTTAAAAAAAATTTCGGCAAACTGTTTGAAAGTAATCTTCTTTACTCACTTTCTTTGAAGAAATCTGAAAGTTTTTGGAAGAAATCCTGCTTTCAAAGCAGAAGGGGGTTGGCTTGTATGTAGGTTAGTGAAAAATAGGGATGGATTTCCAAAGTGTGTGAATTATCCAGCGAATTTTACCCGCAGGTTTGTTTATGTTTTAGACAGTTCTCCGCAATAGTTTTCTGACTTTCTATGAGTTATATCCTCAGCTGTGCCCCCCCCCCCCCGAGAGGGAAGGGCACAGCTGTCGATAATAACTGGTAGGTATGGTTATTCTGCTCTCAAGACACAGCGGAGAAACAGCACTCCTTTCATTAGCCAGTGCCCCGTACATGGGATGCAAAAGGAGACATTGATTTAGCACTGAAGAAGAAAATTGCAGTTACGGATATTTTTCACATCCCCTCATACTAGTACGTTCAAAAAGTTCCGGAACTTTTTGAATATTTGCCAAATGTCAGTGAATTACATCATTCCCCACTGAGCAAGCAAAGAGCATCATGTGACCGACCAGCCAGAACCGCTTTGATCCAGATCCAACAAGTACAGCATATGTGCATAGTTCGTGATTGCAGGTATTCGAGGCTCTCCGTCGCGAGGACAACGATGTCGAATTTTGAACAGTGTTCAAGTGTAAAATTTTGTGTTCTGCTCGGAAAATCTTTCACGGAGACTTTTCAAATGATTAAGTCAGCATACGGTGAGAGTGCAATGAGTCAAACTAGAGTTTACGAGTGGCATCAACGATTCGAAAACGGGTGACAGTATGTAGGATGATGAGAGGTCAGGTCGACCTTCAACATCCACAACGGATGAACAAACCGCCATTGTCAAAGAAATTGTGAAAAATGACTGTGGTAAAATTGTTGCACCAATTGCAGAAGTCGCCGGCATCTCAGTTGGAAGTTGCCATGCCATTTTAACAGAGAAACTTGGCATGCGTCACGTGTGCCAACAAATTGTTCCCAAAAGCTTGACACAGGAAAAAATGGATGAGCACATGCAAGTTTGCGGGATAACATCGATGCAGTGGATTCAGATCCCGATCTCTTGAATCGATTGATCACTGGTGGTGAGACTTGGTGCTTTCTATACGACCCCCAATCCAACCGACAGTCAAAACTGTGGAAATCACCGTCGTCACCACGACCAAAAAAAGTTCAAGGCTGACGACTCCAAAGGAAAGGTCTTGTTAACAGTTTTCTTCGATTGCAAAGGGATCGTACACAAGGAATTTCTTCAACATGGTCGTACAGTCACTAAAGAAGAGTACGTCAATGTCCTGAAACGTCTCCGAGAATCAGTGAGACGTAAGCGACCCGATCTTTGAAAGACTAACTCATGGGTGCTCCATCACAATAATGTGCCGGCTCACAGATCCCTCCTGGTGTCCAATTACCTGTCCAGACATCACGTTATCATTCTTCCACAACCAGCTTATTCCCCGCTCTCGCCCCGTGTAACTTTTTCCTTTTTTCCCAGATGAAGAATGGCGACGCTTCTCAAGTCCGAAGCAGTGCAACGAGCTGCGACGGAGGCACTGCAGGATGTGGCAAAAGAAACCTTGCAATCTGCATTTAAATCTTTGTATGAGCGCTGGGAAAAATGCATAGTTGCACAGGGTAGCTACTTTGAAGGAAACACCGCATAAACAGGCATTATCTGTGCTCATTCTGTTTTAATATAAAAAGTTCTGAAACTTTTTGAACATAACTGGTATGTATTTTACTTGTGTATGTTAAAATGTATATACATATTCTTAAAAAAAATCTAACACTGTTTTGCATTTTCACTATTTGTATCACTTACCTACACATGGGGACTGCAGTCTCAAGCAAAACAAAGCCGCCCCGGTGGGGCAGTGGTCAAAGCGATGGCTTCTGATCATTCGTCCGAATGGGGTCCAAGGTCGAATCCCGATGAGGTATGGATGTTGTGTTTATCTTACGGTGCTGGCTCTTTCCCTTCCCTGGAACCAGTAGTCGTAAATTTAGGATGAGCGATTGCTTATAGCCTATTGAGCTGCTCACGGTGGTCGTCAAACCTCCAATAAAAAAAAAAAAATGGATGTCGTGTTTGTCTTACGGCACTGGCTCTTTCCCTTCTCTGGAACCAGTGGCCCTAAATTAGGGATGGGTGACTGCTTATAGCTCATTGAGTTGCTCACCGTGGCCGTTAAACCTCCAATAAAAAAAAAAAAAAAACGAAACAAATTGCCAACAACTGTAATGGGAGGATTCACATAACACTTCTTCAAAAATACTTCCAGAAATTTAAAAAAAAAAAAATGGTGAAATATTTTTTCACCCACAGTGAGATTTCTATGGGAATAGGTGCTGCTAATATGATAAGTGCAAGATCTAATACCATTTCAAATTTAAACTCTTGAATTTGTTGCTTCCAAACATGAAGAAATACCCCATTATTTCCCCTCTGCAACCACGAGACCCAACTTTCAAAAGGGACAAGCAGTGAGTCGGACGCCAGATAAATCACTTTAGCTGTTGATGACCAACACGCAACCAATTCGCTCCTGAGTTTTCACAGCAGGCATGGGCGTGCATGGTTTTCGGTCTTGTGCTGACCCAGTTTGCAGAAGCCATCAGTGCAGTTAGTACAGGGTGTTGTTGCACTCACTACTTTACCCAGAAGTTTTGCAATAAGTGTAAGAGGAATGAAAATATCATAACGAAAATTAAACTGGACTGTAAGAAAGCAAGCGGGAGCGACGTGCAGTTGTGCCGGCATCATGGGCGTGGTCAGAGAGGAGTGGAGGCGCTAGTGTATCGCGATCTTCTTCGAAACAACCATCTCGACAGCAGCTTACATGGAAATTTTTCAGACCTTCGGGAATCAGTTGGACAATGAGGAATTATCCATTGCATATTTCCAGCAGGATGGAGCAACATGCCATACTTCCTATGCCAGCATGGCCGAAATTGAGTCATTTTTCAAGAACAGAGTCATTTCGAAGGGACTTTGGCCTATGTGCTCGCCAGATTTGACGCCGCTCGATTACTTTCTCTAGGGCTATCTGAAAGGTAGAGTTTACAGCAATAATCCACGATCCATTGCCGCATTGAAATCCAATATCATTCAAGAAATTCAGGCAATTCCTGGGGACATGCTGACCCGAACTTTCCAAAATATTGAATGTCGTGTTCAGCTCTTCCTGGACGCAAATGGTGACCATTTCTAACACATGTTATGATGCCATTTCCTTTCTCACAGCCTGTCCAGTTCAAATTTTGTTATGATATCTTCATTCCTCTTCCAGTTATTACAAAAATGCCGGGTAAAATAGCGAGTGAAACACCCTGTACTATGAAAGAGCAAAGACCAAGTGTTTTACGAAAGGTAGTAACTTAAAAAAGCCTGCTTGACCTTGGTCTTGTTACTTCTTGGGTGAAAGAATTGTGGGAACTTCGGAACTGGGCATGCAGTGAGTCAAACACCAGATAAATCACTTGTCTATTGGGGAGGGCCCCAACCAATCATGCACCTCCCCTCTCCTGAATTTTCACTGCAAGGCTGGGTGTCTTCTAGCCCCCACAGCAGAAACGCAGCAACAGGTAATATGTGTCACAGATTTATTTTAGTCTTGCAGATAAAAATGATACTCCAGAACCCTGCATTAAATTCTCTTGCAGACTCCCAATCACGGATGGTAGTTTCCCCGTCTTTCAAAATTTCCAAAAATGGAAGTTAGATGGACTGAAGATTTCTCTTGTAATTGTATTTTGTCTTTTTCGCGATGTTCCCTTGATGTACCAAGAGAGGTCGGGCATTTCCATTAAATATCATTTTACTGCAGAAATGTTTGTTTCAGTTTGAAAAGGGAGGCAAGAATTTTCCAAAACGGAAGTTAGGCAGAGCCCAGCAACCCTAAATTATTTTTTTCTGTGCCATGTATGGTCATTCAATGTAATTTTATTAGACAAATGTTTGTATTTAAGATTGAAAATGGAGGAAAGTTTTCTGAAAAGGAAAGTTGGACAAAGCGAAAATTTCTTCTGTAATCAAAAATGGAGGTAAAAACTTTTGAGAACAGAAGCTAAAGGCAGCAAATATTTCTCCCCAAATCGTCCCCACACCACCAGTTTTTCTGCGCAGTAATGAGTATTATTGTTTAATCATCATTTAATTATATAAATGTTTGCATTTAAGACTGAAAATGGAGAAAAAGTTTTCGAATATGGAAGTAGGATGGAGCGAAGATTTCTCCTGTAATCGTAATTTTTATTTATTTATTTTTTTGTTCTGGGAATATCATTTTATTCTTTTAATCTTTATACCTCATGAAATAAATACGGGATTACGCCATATAATACAAATTTTGAAGATGACAATCCGATTTTTGGCGTAAATGTGACCAGGATGGTAAGTCAGATAATATTTGAAAACTTGAAAATTTTCATCGTCCTGGAGCGGGACTCGAACCCGCGTCTCCCAGAAAACGCCTAGGTATGCTAACCACTACACCACCCAGAACGACCAAGATCGGAAACTTGAAACTTGGTCGTTCTGGGTGGTGTAGTGGTTAGCATACCTAGGCGTTTTCTGGGAGACGTGGGTTCGAGTCCCGCTCCAGGACGATGAAAATTTTCAAGTTTTCAAATATTATCTGACTTACCATCCTGGTCACATTTACGCCAAAAATCGGATTGTCATCTTCAAAATTTGCTTTATACCTCAGTTTGAAAATAGTGGCAGAATTCTATATATCGAGGACCAGAGTGTTCTCGAGCCTAATTATTATTGCAATTGCTGTGGTACTTAAGTTGGACATTTTTTTTTTTTTTAATAGAAGGTATATGAGGCAGTAAGTTCTTTTTCCTCTTTTTTTTTTTTTCAATTTCTGCCTGTGTAAATTTTTATTGTTTTTTGCATCTAGTAATTAGTTTTCCTAGTGGCCACCTGCAGATTATTTTGTGGTACCATGATATCTGTCTTAGACTGACCAGGAATTTTCTATTATGGGACTTCTAGCCTTGTATCCACCAGTTGTGTATCTGCAATAGAAGAGCAAAGACAAAGTGTTTTATGAAAGGTGGTAACTTGAAAAAGTCTAAGATTTGCCTCATTTATTTCCTGGGTAAAAGAATCCTGGGATGCAGTTCCCTAGAAATGCTTATATGGTTTTAAAAAAAAAACAATGCTGAATAAGTAATGCAATATATATATATGAGGGCTGTACCGAAAGTAATGCAAAAGTGGGCATAACTTTTTATTGACTGACAGAGGTTCTTCAAATTGCACATGTTGGTAGAGTAACTCTTTCTCTATACAAAGGTACTACTCAACATAGTGTCCATCGCAACCGATGGATTTGCGCCATTGTTGAACCCAACTCTCAAATCTTCTTTGAAAAAAATCAGGCGTGGACTGTTGAACCCACTTCTTCACAGCCACTTTCACCTCATCTGTGTCATCGAATCATTATCCCTGTAGACTATCCTTCATTGGACCGAACAGGTGGGAGTCAGAGGGTGCCAGATCTGGGCTGTACAACGGATGGGGGACCACCTACCAGCCTAATTTGCTGATCGCCTGATTTGTTGCCGACGATGTGTGGTCTTGCATTGTCATGGTGAATGTGGATTCTTGTTCGGTCTCCGGTCTCTTCCTTCTTATGGCTTCTCCAAGATTCTTGAGTGTCCCAATCTACTGCTCGCTGGTCACGGCACGGCCACGTTCCAGAAAATCAAGGAGAATGGCACCCCTGTCATACCAAAAAACAGTCACCCTGACTTTCTGTGCTGATCGCTGGCTCTTGAACTTCTTAAGCCTTGGTGAAGAGGTGTGACGCCATTCCATGGATTGATTTTTTGTTTCCGGATGGTAAAGATGCGCCCACGTTTCGCCCGTCACCAGACCGGAAAAAAAACGTTTTTTCATTCATTCACGCCGATGTCTGCTGTCTGATTTGGGAACTACTCGGGTCAAAATCGAGGGCTGATGATTCAGCCCACCGCGCTTTTAGCACAACGCGCACAGGCCGACGAATCGATCGCCATCACACGAAAAGGGTTCTGCAACATCGAGGTTTAAACATCGATTATTATCCGTGGCAAAATTTTGTTGTTCAAAAACATCGAGGTTTTTTCGTAATCCCTAGTTAGGACTGGTTTCTCTTTCTTTTACCTTTCCTTCTGAATTATTAATTATACTTTTGTAAATTGGCACTAAAAATAACAAACGGCCAAACTGGCGACCACCAAAATAAATTTAATCACCAAAGTTGCCAGTTAATTGCCATGTGGCGAGTGCTAATTTGCACCTATGTCAGCACTGGAGTATGAAATGTTGCCAAGCTGATTATTTTAATCTGATGCAAGCAAGAATGTGTTTTATGCATTTCGACAGTGATTCCTCTATACGAGACTTAAAAGTGAACTGTTAGGAATTCCTTTAATCAGACAACTGAAAAGTGATGTAATTTTCAAGTTATTTCCACAGAAACACAAAAAATTGGTTACGAAGTTTCCTGAACTGAATTCTAAGTTACTTCTGACATACATAAGAGCTAGAACATTTTTTAAAGATTAAGTACTTGAACAATTTGCATAATGAACAGGTTCAAAAGAGAAAACACAGTGATTTCATAAGTAATTCTGCTATGACTAGAGAAGAGAAGAAAAAAAAGCAGTGGATACAAAAGTTCATGTTAAGCCTCCAAAGTCTTCAAAGTCATGTTAGTTGTTATTTTTTTGAAACTTTAATAATACAAAATACTGGGGAAAGCACCTTGAGTAATTTTAAACTTTAATGTGTATTCTACATCAGTATTTTTGTACAGCAATTTCATCCACCAAAATATTGCATTCAATTAATCACTTTTAAATGAATTTCAAATAAGACATAATTAAATAGGCTTTTTTTTTTTTTTTTTTTTGTGGTAGAACTGCATAAATTAAATTTAAAGTACAAGGTTGGAATGTTTTATTTAGTGAGCCATAAGTCATAGGCCTGACTAGCCCTAAGTAATTAAGATATATCTGTCGTGCACATTGTTGTAAATAACACCCTAAAGGTGTACGCATAAGCTGTTGCAGCACGATAACAAACTGTTATTCGACCTCATTGAAAAAACTGTCTTTAAAATACATTAAAAACCTTATTTACAATAAAAGGTTAAAAACACATGCAATATCTTTCGCGGTCACTCCGACCACATCATCAAGCATGGGTATATATTGAGCAGGTAATACAATTTTATACAACACACATTCTCAAATGTTTATGCAAACAAGGTTACTTATTGTTGCCAGTTCCGATAATATAATTATCGGAAGAAACTCCAACATCGGCTCGAGTTCGATGTTAAATTAAAGTTCACCAGGGTGAAGGGACAATAGAGGGGAGTTCCTCATTGCAACAATTCACCCAATTTTTAATAATGAATAAGCTTTCCATCATGTGCAAAGAGGGTTTAGATCTCGTAGAGCCCGAAATAGAAGCATTGTCCCAATCTGGAATGTAAGAGCCTGAATGAACTGTCTTTACTAGTGCAGAAAGAGGGTTCAAAGTTCTCTGTGAATATTTGTGTTCCGCAGTGCGCGCACCAAGACTACGCAGGGTAGAACCCACATAACAGAGGTCCGTCGTTTCTCTGAGAGTGGTCCGGAGCGGAATCTTGTGCACTCCATGTAGACTCATTAGAGGAGTGGGGTCCATCCCTCCTGATTAACGAGAATATGTCATGTGTTCAAACCCCAAAACCCAAGTCAGATGTCTTGCAAACTTTTTTAAGAAAGTTAGTAATCGGTGAGTAATAGTCCAATGATCCGATGTAACGACATGAAGTAGATTCAACCATGAGTGTTGAATATGATCCTCGAAGTTGTTTATTAATCAGGGCACCAACAACAGAAGGCTGATATAAATGTTGACAGGCAATACCCTGGATCCGTACCAGTTCCTGCTTATGACTTGTAATAGTAGAAGAATGGGTAAATGCTCTTTTTACAAGGAACCGCTAGGCAGCATGTTTATACTTAGTAAGGTGTGAAGAGGAAGCAGGAATGATATTAGGAATGAAAGTAGGTTTACGGTAAATGGAGAAACTAAGAGAATAATTTGTGAAATTCCTCCTAATTAAAATATCCAAGAAAGGGAGCGAACAAGCCCCTAAGTAAAGATTTTCCTACTTCATTGCTCTGTTGGTTTGAACCAAATGACGTCACCATTTCAGCGGAGAGAAGAGCAGCAGCTGGTTTGTTTACAACCATTGGAGTACCTTCTCTACTCTACTTGCCTTGTGCTGGAGTGAGATTTAGAAAAGACTGGCTCAGGGTAAAACGTTGTAGGAAAGATTGAGGGAGACCTTCACCCAGAAGTAGATTGATAATGTTTAGTGATGATAGTGTTGATTACTTCTGTCACATACATTATGCATGTGTTTTCTTTTTGTTTCTGTTATTTGTTAAATATGTCTTCTTTATATTTTTAAATGTATCTCTGTGTGTATATACATACTTATATTTTGTTTGTTTTTATTGTAGGGACTGTTGTGGGTGAGCGAGCCGCATTTCGCAGACTGCCTTTTGACCATTGTGCATTATCCCTGCAGCCATTTGAGCATCCTTTATGTAATAGTGATGGGATTGTTTATGACCTCATGTGAGTTGACTGACCATTTTCTATTAATTTCCGTAGCTTAGAAAATGTCTTTTATGAAGCAAAGCATCTCATTCACATTGAATTAAAGAGAAACCAAAAACTCCTTTCTTTCAACTTCTGTAAGAGTTCAGCATATGTCATTTACTGTATATTTGAGCTGTAGGCTTTCTGTTATCTAAACATAAAGGCAGAACTCTTTGATAGAATGTTACGTTGTCTTGCTATCAAACAATTTCAACTAAACAAAAATGTCTCAAACGAAAAAACTCTGGAACATTGAGAACCAACTAAAAAGAAATAAAAATTCTTCCTCCCCATTTTTTACTGGGTGTTTCACTGGGTAGTGACAAAAGAAAGAGACAGTAAAGCTAACCTACTTTATTAGAAGAGGAAAAAGACATTTACAGGAGTAAGAGTAGGCAAAAGGTAATCAATGGATGACATGTTCCACGTGATGACCATTCGCTGTCGTGACGTGGCGAATATGTTCTTCAAAGTGCTGCAATACTGACGGGATCCGTGCAATTTCTTGTTGGATGGCATGTCGGAGGTCATACAGTGTTTGCAGGTTGTCCTGGTACACCCGATCTTTCAGGTAGCCCCACCAGAAGAAGTTGAGTGGCGTTAAATCGGAGCTGTACAGAGGCAAGAGAGACCGACTGAAAAACATTGAGGGAATCGTCTGGCGATGACCTGTGGGACATACTGCTGGTGAAGCAAATCAAAAACAGCATTTGTGGAGTGTAACGGTGCTCCATCCTGTTGAAATGTGCGATTGTGAATTAAGTTTTTCTGGACTGCAGCGGAACAGTGATCGCGGGTTGTCCTAGTACACCCAGTGGTGCATCCGGGAATTCTTGTTGGAGGAGGCTGTATATACGAGGGGTAGCCAAAAAGTTAGTTGCACTCCTCCGTAAAACATTTCGATAAAAGGATATTTGTGGCAACACTGCTGGCATTTATCTGCAGCACGTGCCGCTGTTGCTTCTCAGCAGTAGTTTTAGTTCGCTCGCTAAGGAGTCGTGAACATCCCGCGACAGCTGCCGGTGGCGTCCAAATTGGAACTACATACAGTGATTCGTTTTTTGTGGGCAGAAGGGTGTAACTGTACTGAAATTTTTCGGCAGTTGGACGAAGTGTACGGTGAGAACGCAATATCGCGTCAAGCTATCGCAAAGTGGTGCATCTTGTTCGAGAATGGACGTACTGATATCAAGGACGATTACCGCAAGGGAAGACCGCATGCGGCGAACCTAGCGAGGGACCTTCTGAAAAAGTTTAGGTGGGAGGTGTGGAACCACCCCCTTATAGCCCAGATCTTGCACCATGTGACTTCCACGTCTTCGGTCCCATGAAACAAGAACTTGCAAAGCGACGATATCACTTGGATGACGAGGTGAAAGCTGCAACCCAGGACGGAATTTCTTCGCAGAAGGCATAGAAAAACTTGTGCCGCGCCTCGACAAATGTTTCAATAAACTAGGTAATTACATTAATAATCTAAAGCAACTTATGGGATTTTACTAGGAAATTTTTTCATTAATAGCAAATTTTCGGAGAAAACTCTTCTCCTTCTTCAGGCTGTCTTGTTGTTGTCACTTTTTACTTGTCACTATCACGGTTACGGTTAACCTTGACGGTTTAGGTTATTTTTCAACAAATCCTGCCAGATGTTAGGCAGGGAAAATCCTTTGCAGTCATTGATGATGGAATTTTGATTTTTCTCAATCTCTATTCCTTCTTTCAGTTTTCTTTTTGGAAATTGCTTTGGAAACTGATTACTTTAAGGGAATTCCAATCCATGCTGTGCCCAGTTTCTCTAACATGCCTATCTAATCCAGTCTTGTTGGAGCAATTTTTTATAGCTGCTTTATGCTCAGCTATACGAGTTTCTAGTCTGAGACCTGTTTCACCTATGTAAGATAGTCCACAACTACAATTTACTTCATAGACTACTCCTTGCATTTTTAAAATATCTTCTTCTCTTTGAACTATTTTAGGGAAAAATTTTTTAACTTTGTTCTCTAAACTTGGAGCTAGCCTAATATTGTATTTTTTACTAATTCTCTTTAAAGCCTCAAATAAACCTTTGTGATAAGAAATTTTTCTAGTGAATTTTACTTGTTGCTTTTGTGGGTTCTTCATACCATTAAAATTCAGAAGCTTCTCAATTTCTTCTTTAGGATAGTTATTCTCTGCAAGTATGACTTTAAGCTCTTCTTTATGGGCTTATTTTTTATCTGCAGTAGAAACTATTTTATTAATTTTTTCTAAAAACTGACTTGCTACATTTTTCTTAATAGAAACTGGATGATACGAATTGAAATCCAGTAGTCTTTTAGTATTCATTGGTTTTTTATACCAACTAGTGAGAAATTTCGTCGAACTTTTGTATGGAACTTTCAGGTACATATAACATTTTTCTGTAATTTCGATCCTGTGTTCTTTTATCAAGTAGTGCAACTAACTTCTTGACTCATGTACGTCACAACCGTATAAAAATGCCTATAGTTTTTATACGGTTGTGACGTACGTCGCTCTTAATCTCTTTGGGGATTTGGGAAGAAGACACCATGTAATAGAAAACACTAATTTTTTGAACATGTAAAATTATATTTTTGAATGTTTAATTTTAAAACGTCGCTCTTAATCTCTTTGGGGCTTTGGGAAGAAGACACTATGTCATTTTTTGAGCAAGTAAAATAATATTTTTAATGTTTAATTTGTGACATACGTCGCTCCCAATCTCTTTGGGGCTTTGAGAAGAAGACACTATGTCATTTTTTGAACATGTAAAATGATATTTCTGAATATTTAATTTGTGACGTTTGTCATTCTTAATCTCCTTGGAGGGGGCTTAAGCACCCAAAGTCCCCTCCGTGGTTGCGCCAATGGGTACACCCGATCTTTCAGATAGCCCCACAAGAAGAAGTCGAGCGGTGTTAAATTGGGGCTGTACGTAGGCCAAGAAAACCCGGCTGAAAAACGTTGGGGGAATCGTCTGGCGATGACCCGTGGGCCATACTGCTGGTGAATCAAATCAAGAACAGCATTTGTGGAGTGTGGTGGTGCTCCGTCTTGTTGAAACGTGCGGTTGTGGATCCAGTTTTTGTGGACTGCAGCGGGAAAAAAACGATTCTCCAAGAGGTCACTCTAGGCGGCAGCGGTAACTGTGGACTGCAGCGGGAAAAAAACGATTCTTCAAGACGTCACTGTAGGCGGCAGCGGTAACTGTGGACTCCAGGAAAAATGACCCAATGAGGCCTTCACAACTCATTGCACACCAAACGGTTAGCTTCAGTAGACAAAGAGGCTTCACAACACAGACAGCTGACTTCTCCAAATGCAGTAATTTTGCCGGTTGACGTAGCCATCCAACCAGAAGTACACCTCATCGCTGAAGACAATGCTCTGCACATCAAAGTTGTGCTCATCGATCAGTGAACACGTGTCATTCGCAAACTCATAACGCTGCTAGATGGCTGTTGTGCTCAAAGGCACCTGGATTTTGTAGGGAAACATGTCCAAAACCGACGTCGCGATACACCATGCGGATGCTGGGCTGACGTGTTGGAGATTATATTTTAAATGTACTGCAAATACATAAGTGGAAGAAAACCTTTGACCAAAGTGACTGGAACTTTGTTTCAGTACTGAAATCGTGGACATTATTCCTTCTTTAATGTCATCATCATCATCATTGTCAACCATTATCAATCCACTGCTGGACGAAGGTCTCCCCAAGTTTCCTCCACAACGGTCTGTCTTGTGCCAGTCTCCTCCATGTCACTCCCGCATATTTTCGAATTTCATCCACCCATCTCCCATGTGCTCTGCTTCTGGGTCTTTTCCTGTCCCTTGGAATCCAATCTAAAATTTCGGCCGTCCATCGATGGTCTGTCCTTCTGGCAGTATGTCCAGCCCATTGCCATTTCAGGGATTTAACTCTGATCATGATGTCTTCCACTAATGTAAACACTGTAATATAGAAAATAATTTACAGACCTTTCCTTTAAGGTGTATACAGACTTCATACTAATACAGAGTTCCCACTCAACCTGGAAAAAAACAGGGAAAACCTGGAATTCTCAGGGAATTTGAAAATGGCTCCAAAAATCAGGGGAAACTCGGGAAAATTACCCTTTTTTGTAAAAGTCAGGGAAAACTCAGAGAAAATTACCCTCTTTTTTTTTTTTTTTTTTTTTTTTTTTTGTAAAAATCAATGGATACTTTATTTTGCCTAAAAAACTTATTTTTTCAAGATTTCAAACTTTTGCTTGCAATTACTGCTGCCTGCCTAGAATTTGGTAGATTTTACTTTCAGTTATACACTATCTACCAACAAGTAATTGGACACCCCTGCTATCGACAATATCTGCGGTCCTGACACACGTCACGGCTGCCACCATTAAATATCGTGTGGGAAACAACAACATAACCAGTCGCATGCAAGATGCCACATGGTTCAGAGCTCTCTGATTTCGAGAAAGGTGTAATCGTCGGGTATCGCAGAAATGGCCGATCCCTACGTGACATATCCAGCCAGTTGAAGTACCCAAAATCAACAGTGGCCTACGTGATTGGCAAGTGGAAGATGAGAGGTGACGGTCAGAATGTGCCCCGACCCGGCAGACCCACAGAACTGGGAGTTAGAGACTGATGGCTGCTGGCCAGAGAAATTCTGAAGAACCACACCAAATCGGTGGGCCACATCCGCGAGGAGTTTTAGCAGGCATCCGGGAGTGTTCTTTCGATGAATACCATCCGTAAGCAAGCCCATCTGCTCGGTTATTATGGACGTGCTGCCGCCCACAAGCCTTTGATCACCAAGTCCAATAGCGCTGCTCGGCTGACGTGGTGCAAAGAACGTCGACAGTGGACCGTTGAACAGTGGAAACAGGTTCTCTGGAGCGACGAATCAAGGTTCACCCTCTGCCATTCGGATGGCAGGGTCTGGGTTTGGCGTCTGCCTGGAGAACGCCTCCTGCTGGAATGTATTGTGCCAACTGTGAAGTTCGGCGGCGGTGGAATTATGCTATGGGGGTGTTTCTCCTGGTATGGCACAGGACTCTTGGTCGCAATTCCTGGTAGACTCAATGCCGAGACCTACTGCACCATTTCGGATGACCATGCGCTTCCTACGTTGTGGCAGTTTTACGGGGTGGACCCATGTTACTTTCAGGATGACAATGCCACCTGTCATGTTGCGAAGTCCACCATGGCTTGGTATGGTGACAATGGGGTTAATTGAATTGAATGGACTGTCCTGCGCAGAGCCCGGACCTTAACCCTATCGAGCACCTTTGGGACGAGTTGGAGCGTCGACTTAAGGGGTGTCCCCACTGTCCGAAATCGGTGAAGGAACTGACCTGTCTTCTCCAAGCCGAGTGGAAGAAAATACCGCTAGCCGTCATACAACACCTGGTTGAGAGTATGCCCCAGAGGGTCGCAGCTGTAATTTCCCTCGTGGAGGCTCCACCAACTATTGAAGATGAATAAACTTTGTTTTCCTTTGCTATCACAGGTGTCCAATTACTTGTTGGTAG
Organism: Macrothele yani; assembly: GCA_039090855.1. Taxonomy (NCBI): domain Eukaryota; kingdom Metazoa; phylum Arthropoda; class Arachnida; order Araneae; family Macrothelidae; genus Macrothele; species Macrothele yani. The sequence continues at coordinate 26,649,584 of CM077031.1, forward strand.
ATAGTGTATTAAGTATTTCCTTTATTCACGAAAAAAAGATGCAAAGTTGAATTTTTTAAATTGCCAGTTATTAAGCTTTTGTTCAATTTCTGGAGGCAGTTGTTATAACATGGAACAATTAGGCACAATGGCTCCTGCTTGAAGAAACACTTCACAAGAGAACCAACCAAATGATGGATCAAAGTCCTTTGTCTGTTGGTTCTCTTGAAACATGTTTCTTTGAACAGAGCCATTCCATCATTAAGCTTAGCTCCTGCATTATGTTATAGAAAAACTGAAACTATTCAACTGACAGATTTTTTCTTACTTATGACCTGTTTCTTTGGGAATGTATTTACAAATTCCGTGTGGGTAGTATTCACAAAAGTTCACAGAACTTTGGTACAAAAAATAATGTGCACAGTTAGTTGTTATTAATGAAAAGCAGGTAATTTTATAAAGACAAATTACATAAAGAATTTACAAGTGTGTGCTTTGGTGAGAAAAATGAATGGAATGGAATGAAATGTAACAATTCTTTGCGACATGCCACTCTGGAAAACTTTAAAAACCACCTGGAGAACCTGGAAAAGTCAGGGAATTTTTTTATTACTTTTGAGTGGGAATCCTCAAAGTAATAAAAAAATGTAAAATTCAAGCTTACTTTTGAGCTGATGAAAAAATAATTAATTGTTGACACCAGAGTAAGTTAACTGAACAAGACCTGAGCGAGAGGACAACATGCAAGAAAAACTGACAGCAAAAAGTTAGCCACCACCTGGTCACCCAGATCAGCATGCCCCAGCATCCAGCAAAGCATGCTGGGTACTAGTGACATCACATATCTGCTGGGCTGTAGCTGATTTACATATGCACACAACCTATATACTACTATTTTACAATGATACACAAAAACAAATACAACTAAATAAATAAAAATAAATACTAGGGAGGTACTTATATGTATATATATGGTTAGCCACCACCTGGTCACCCAGATCAGCATGCCCCATTATCCAGCAAAGCATGCTGGGTACTAGTGGCATCACATATCTGCTGGGCTGTAGCTGATTTACATATGCACGCAACCTATATACTACTATTTTACAATGATACACAATAACAAATACAACTAAATAAATATAAATAAATACTAGGGAGGTACTATATGTATATATATAGTTAGCCACCACCTGGTCACCCAGATCAGCACGCCCCATTATCCAGCAAAGCATGCTGGGTACTAGTGACATCACATATCTGCTGGGCTGTAGCTGATTTACATATGCACACAACCTATATACTACTATTTTACAATGATACACAAAAACAAATACAACTAAATAAATATAAATAAATACTAGAGAGGTACTATATGTATACATATAGTTAGCCACCACCTGGTCACCCAGATCAGCATGCCCTATTATCCAGCAAAGCATGCTGGGTATTAGTGACATCACATATCTGCTGGGCTGTAGCTGATTTACATATGCACGCAACCTATATACTACTATTTTACAATGATACACAAAAACAAATACAACTAAATAAATATAAATAAATACTAGGGAGGTACTATATGTATATATATATAGTTAGCCACCACCTGGTCACCCAGATCAGCATGCCCCATTATCCAGCAAAGCATGCTGGGTACTAGTGACATCACATATCTGCTGGACTGTAGCTGATTTACATATGCACGCAACCTATATACTACTATTTTACAATGATACACAAAAACAAATACAACTAAATAAATATAAATAAATACTAGGGAGGTACTATATGTATATATATAGTTAGCTGCCACCTGGTCACCCAGATCAGCATGCCCCATTATCCAGTAAAGCATGCTGGGTATTAGTGACATCACATATCTGCTGGGCTGTAGCTGATTTACATATGCACGCAACCTATATACTACTATTTTACAATGATACACAAAAACAAATACAACTAAATAAATATAAATAAATACTAGGGAGGTACTATATGTATATATATATATACAAATATCTACATATATATCATCATCATCATCATTGTCAACCATTATCAATCCACTGCTGGACGAAGGTCTCCCCAAGTTTCCTCCACAACGGTCTGTCTTGTGCCAGTCTCCTCCATGTCACCCCTGCATACTTTCGAATTTCATCCACCCATCTCCCATGTGGTCTTCTTCTGGGTCTTTTCCTGTCCCTTGGAATCCAATCAAAAATTTCGGCTGTCCATCGATGATCTGTCCTTCTGGCAGTATGTCCAGCCCATTGCCATTTCAGGGATTTAACTCTGATCATGATGTCTTCATGATCAGAGTTAAACTTTCTGCTTTTGGAAGTTTATGAATTGTAGCCTCTTAAATAAAAAAAGCAAAAGGGCATTCCACATGGCTGTTAGTATTTGCACTTAGGGGGTTTGAACGAATTTCTAAAACACGCGTTTTGAAATTCGTTCAGAGCCCCCCCCCCCCCCCCCGGTAAGTGCAAATACTAACAGCCATGTGGAATGCCCTTTTGCTTTTTTTATGTTAGTCTGGTATGTCTTTAAAAGAGAAAAAAAAAACTAGAAGCGAGCATGTTGGCCATAGCACGGGTAAAAAGAATAAATCGTCTCTAAGAAAAATAAACAGTTCTACATCTGTGGCGAACAGAAAGCGTCATACCATAATGGCAAATAAGTTAACAAACGCAGGGTAGTGGCGACGCTAACTGCTCATAACCGGGTGGGCCATTAAGGAAGTGGGAGGGGGCTAAACGTGATGGGAGAGGTGACACACACTTTGAAGCGTTTGGCAGGAATTTTGGCAAAAATTCCGTGCACTTTACTCGACGCAGATAATGTTATCCCTAGTCAAAAAAAGTTTTCAAATGAATACTGTACGTAGTATTTATTCAACGTATGTAATATCGAAACCATGGATATCTCTATGGCAAGTTATTATTCTAAAGTTAAGCTCTCTCTCTCTCTCATTCCAAAACGCGTGTTTTAGAAATTCCTTCAGAGCCTCCCCCCCCCCCGTAAGTGCAAATACTAACAGCCATGGGGAATGCCCTTTTGCTTTTTTTATTTAAGAGGCTACAATTCATAAACTTCCAAAAGCAGAAAGTTTAGAACTGATTGGTTTACATCGGTGACACGAACATTAAATTTTCTTGCGGGTCATATTTAATTTCCACGCTGCAGAAAAAGTATATTATCTTCACAGAAAATAATCGAAGATTTTGCATGCGCATATAAAATCTTCCTAACACTTTTTTGTCAACATCATTTTTCATCCTGCGACGAATGGCAAGTTTATACTTTTTATTTTTTATTGGAGGTTTAGCGACCACCGTGAGCAACTCAGTGGGCTATAAGCAGTCGCCCGTCCCTAATTTGGGGCCACTGGTTCCAGGGAAGGGAGAAAGCCAGCGCCGTAAGACAAACATAACATCCATGCCTCACCGGGATTCGAATCCGGACCCAATTTGGACGAATGATCATATTCATAAGCCATCGCTTAGACCACTGCGCAACTGGGGCGGCAAGTTTATACTTAAGGATATCTTTTTGAGGAGCAATAAATTTGTGGGATGTTGATCAGACGAAGTGCGCAAAAGGTCAGGAGCGTCAGGTCATTTGCAGTAACCCTCTACAAACAACATCTAAAAAGGAGAGAGGCTTCATTTCATTGCCGGCATGATAAATCTGAAAACTAAGCACGACGGAACTTTTTATCCATGTATACATACATACTCACCAGAATAAGAAAAAAAAGCTGATTGAAAAAAATACATGACAATTCCCAAAATTAGCCGAAGAAATTTCACAATTTCACCACGATCTCTCATCTAGAGCGAAAGCATTGTCAACAATCACCCTCCCCCAAATAATTTTGGTTTTGCATCGATTTCATGAAATGATTCAGATGATGACACAAAACGCTGGAAAATCTCGCGAACACTGTAAAACCTGTAGATGTTACATTTTTATGATAATCGCCAAATGCGTTACAGGATAAAAAAAAAAAAAAAAAATGTGTTCCACGGAAGCTCAACTTCCTCTTGTCTGATTTGATTAAATTTAATAAAAAACTGACATGGAAGTTGATCACAGCGTTGTGAGACATCGAAATATAAACATCGTTCATGAACTAATCATGCTTTTTTAAAATAAAGAATTCCTTTCCTTCAAAACACGAGTTCAACAATACATGCATTCGCGCGATGGGGGTGATGGGTGAGATCGTTTCTTGTATGCGCGAGGAATGCCGTTCTTCTTCCGGTACCAAGTCTCCGCACAGCCGTGGCCACGAGGCAGCGTGCTTCGCCAATTGCGCTGTCATTGTGACAATGCACTGGCCATGCACCATGTTTAAAAATTCTTTTCTCGGCGCTCAGGCAAAAGCCCAAGGTTTTTTTTTTTTCATTTGATAGATTAAACCTTTCTTTGCAAATAATAATAACTGCAGCTTTGTAAGTGCTGTACTACATTGCCTTTTTAAGCATTGAAGAAAGGCTCTCTCTTTGCTCATAACTCAAAAACTAAAGCAGATAGAAACGCGTGCATTGCACCAATGGATTCCTTGGTAAAAATTAAGAAAGAATGATGATTTATGTAGTTCTTTTTACTCTAAATAACGGAGATTTTTGTGTTTTTGCGCTAAATTTGTATGCCATGCACCAAAATTCAAAAAATTATATCCTCTAACCTATTGGAAATAAAAGATTGAGACTTTCAGGGTTTTTATAAGTTGGGAGTAGCTACCCATTAAAAAAAATCGTAAGAGTCGGAGATGTGTTGGTGGAAAATTAATTCAAAATCTAATGATTTCGCGTGGATTGACCCATCTATTTATTGTCAAGTCAAATCATTTAGTAATGATTATTACCAACAGGGATACTAAATGATCATTTGGTAATGATCATTACCAACAGTGATACTTGCAATGATAGTGTCTGTGGTGTCCTTGACAGAAACGAACTCCCATGAGAGAAGCATACTCCCAAGATCCACTGACATACTGTAAAAAACTGGTTTTCTCGCTCACCCAGAAGTAAACAAAAGAGTTGGCAGCTATGCTTTTGTGTGTGTCATGAGGTGAGATGTTCTGTGTGCACCATATTACTTCTCCATGTTGTAGTAATTCTTAAGGATAAATTAAAACTCAATTAATTTGAGGTAAGTGTTTGTTTCCATTTGTGAGTCTGATTCAAAACAAATTACGATAGTATCACGTGAAGTCCATAACATTGGTAATGAGGTGTAAGCGAACTCCCGCAGCTATTTCCTTCTTCTTCGTACTACGCATTTTGTTGAAAGCAACATGGTGCTCTTCTTACAGTTTTGTGAATTCAATTCCAAAGTCGAACCGTTTTACTTGTACGTAAAAAATTGGAATGGTATTTTGAACTTAACGAGATGCCTACTGCTAAGGAAGTTCCTGCAATTATAAGCCTTATTGGAGCAACACAGGGTTGGCAAGGTTTTGGGCACGACAGTAAAAACCATGGTATTTACCATGGTTTTTACCGTACTGTCCAAAACTGTCTGAAACTGTCTAAAACCTCTGCCATACAACCATATGTAAAAAAAATTATAAAATATGTTAAAATATGTAAAAATACACAATATAAATAACCATATGTAAAAATTTTGAAATTGAAAACTATATATACATATCATCATCATAGTCAACCATTATCAATCCACTGCTGGACGAAGTTCTCTCCAAGTTTCCTCCACAACGGTCTGTCTTGTGCCAGTCTCCTCCATGTCACTCCTGCATACATTCGAATTTCATCCACCCATCTCCAACGTGGTCTTCTTCTGGGTCTTTTCCTGTCCCTTGGAATCCAATCTAAAATTTCGGCTGTCCATCGATGATCTGTCCTTCTGGCAGTATGTCCAGCCCATTGCCATTTCAGGGATTTAACTCTGATCATGATGTCTTCCACTCTTGTCATTTTTTGGATCCACGAGTTCCTCTTCTTATTTCTCCTGGTTACACCAAGCATGCACCTCTCCATGCTACTTTGAGTTGTCTGCAGCCTTTGTATGTCTCTTTTAGTTAAGGTCCATGTCTCTGCACCATACGTAAGCACTGGAAGGATGCATTGATCAAACACTTTTCTTTTAAGACATAATGGCATATTGCTCTTGAAAATTATGCTGTTTCTTCCAAAAGCTCTCCAGGCAAGTTTTGTACGCCAATTAATTTCTTCATCAATGTGACCGTCACTCGATATCTGCTGCCCAAGATAAATGTAGGAATCGGTTGTCTCAAGCTTTTCTCCATCAATCAATAAATCTTCATTTCTCGTAAAAGCATTGAACATCACTTTTGTCTTCTGAAAGTTCATTTTTAATCCCACTTCTTTACTCTTGTGAGCAAGTTCCTGGATCATACTCTGCAGCTCTGATGAGGTATTACATTAATTGTTTTTAGATTAATAAGTACAACATTTTAATACAAATAGTATGACGTTTTTGTTAAATTTTACTTATATACAGCCATTGATGACACACTATGTTACATTTAAAGAAATACAATTGGCATTATGCTCAATATTGGGTTTAATTTTTTAAAAAGGTATATTTGTTGTTCTACAAAAAGTGAACAGTAATATGAAACTAATACATGAAAAGGGGGGGGAACAGTTACCAACAGTACAGAGAGATATTAGTGCAAAGTACAAGAGAAACGTTAATAATCCAGCGCAATTGGTCCTCTTAACATCCGATAACACATAACCAGTTTAGATGCTGTGTTTGTGCCAAGACGATTTCTGAGTTTTGAATGTATTACTCTAAAGTTTGAAAACATTCTTTCAGTCGATGCGCAACTTGCAGGGCACGAAAGTAGGAAAGCAATATGTTGTAGACAATCTTTTGAAAATCCTTCTAGTTCTAGTGGTTTTCCTACTGCTGTCCACCATGTGACAGGACTGATACTTCTTCCAGATACAGTGAAGTAAGTAGGAGGAAATGCCTCAGCTTCAGCTTCGTATGCAATCAAAAGGGAAATGCTGTTGGGATACCTGTTAACTAGCCATGAACGTGCGCTTTCTTTTTGAATGTTAGACAGACCTTCTCCTTTGTATTTTGGATTCAGGAAGTGGAAAGGTTTCATGGCTTGATCCATTCGTTTTGTAACTTCTTGGATGCGGGGCTGTAAACACTCTTCTTTCAACAACATGAGCCATGTATGGCAGGCTTCATGAATGGTAGCATTATCTCTTTGCCAACAGTCCAGTGAATTGGCAACTGGCTTCAGTTGTTGCAATGTATCTTTAGCCTGTTTATATAAATTATAATCATTTATAAGAGTAACTATGTCTCTGTGATCTTCATGTTCCTCAATTATTTTTTGGTATGCTACCCTGTTGTGCAGAAAAGTTTCAATGCAAGTCATTTGACTCTTCCGCCTCGTATCTCCCGGTAACTGGGGCTTCAGTGAATTAGGAATTTCATTAAGCAATGCACTAGGTACATGGTGGTTGTGGAAAAACTTTTGAACCTTCACAATGTTGTTTAGCACTGAAACTGGTGTTATATCCTGTCCCAGCAGGTTTAAATAATGGGCACTGCATCCATATACCACCAAGCTATTATCTTCTTTACACAGGAGTTCCTTTGCTTTATCCATAACTCTGGCATTATCAGTGACTACAGCCTTTATATCACAATTATATTCTTTCTTTGCCTTTGCCGATTGTAAAACATCTTTGTGATATTGTGCATTCTTTTTTTTATGTGTACCTGCTTCCACTGAATAAAAATAATTTTTCCCCTCACACTGAATACAAGTTGCAATAAGTGGATCATTGTGTATATTACTCCATCCATCTTCAATCAGGGTGACCTGTTTGCCTTCGATAAGTGTCTTGGTTCTATTTGTGACTTCTGCTGACACTATATCTAAAAGTTCTCCTGCTAATGCTTTTTACGACTTGGCGGTCTATATCTTGGACGCAGAGCTGAAACTAATTCTTTGAAGGTTTGATGTTCTACTGCAGTGAAGGCAATATGTTCTACTACAATGAAGGCAATATTGTTGCCGTAAAAAAATTTGGCAACCAGTATATTCAAATTTTCTGCAGTTCTGTCACTTGTTTTTAAAATATGGGAATCTAAACACTGCTGAATTTTCATCGTTTTTTGGTGGTACCACAAATCCACTTTCATTTACTTCTAGGAGTTCAAGGTTAGATGAATCCCAATCTCTAGTTTCTGCATTACTTACAGTTCTATCATTACATACCTTTTCAGCTTTGCAAGATAAAATGTGTTTTCTCAATCTGTCTATTTTTCCAAGTTGAAAATTTCCACAGTATTTACATTTGGCATATTTACTATTGCTTCCAGATTTTCCTTCATTCTGTACCTTAAGAAAATGTTGCTACACACTATCTGATGGTCTACCACCTTTGTTCATTTTCAGTTTAAAATTTAATTCAGATTTTTTTACCAAAACAAAAACACTTCTTTCTTCTTCAGGTTTTAGGCACCTTAAAACCAGTCTTCCCAAATCAAAATAAAGAAGTCTGTCTCCTGAAATGTAATGAAATATTTATATTTCAGTGAAATGCTGGTACAGTAATACTTTTTTTTTACATGCAAAATTTTTTTAGTAAAAAAACTAAAAAACTTTATTTTGTTAGTCTGTTAGTATAGTTCTAGGAAAATCTACTGGTTTTTACGTGATATTTTTCATATTTTGACAGCTCTAGGTTTTAGACACTTTTGGACAGTTTTAGACGGTAAAAACCACATGTCCTGTCCAAAACCAGTTTCGGACATCCAAAACCCCAACCCTGTCAGTAACGACTTACAATTTGTTTTGTAATCTTGTAGTTCCAAAAGAACCGGAAACATTGTCGTACGATGATATCATTCAAATGCTTACTGTCCACTTGATCCCAGCACTGATGTGATGGACTTTGCTTGACACTTTCGTAATTTGTTTTGAATCAGACTCACAAATGGAAACAAACATTTAGCTCAAGTTAATTGAGAGATTTAATTTATCCTTAAGAATTATTACAGCATGGAGAAGTAACATGGTGCTCACAGAACATCTCACCTCATGACACACACAAAAGCACAGCCACCAACTCTTCTCTCCATTTCTGGGCGAGCGAGAAAACCGTCCCCCCCCAGTACGTCAGTGGAGTTTGGGAGTACGCTTCTCTCATGGGAGTTCATTTCTGTCAAGGACACCACAGCTTCTCACTCGAGTTGCCATGAATTGGAGCCAGTTCTTCAAGTAGTAACACCTTCTCTCTACCAGGATAGCGTGTGTTCAACCAACATTATGCCTTGTATCTTTAAATGAATATTACGTCATATCTATTTATTGTAAAGTCAAATCACCATGTTCAAATTGTTAAAGCGTTCTATTATTCTATTATACTAAACTATCATTACCAACAGTGATACTTGCAATGATAGCGTGTCACTTGAGTTGCCACAATTTTGGAGCCAGTTCTTCAAGTAACGCTGTCTCCCTACCAGGATACCTCGTGCACAACCAGTGTGATGCCTCATATCTTTAAATGAGTATAACGTCATATCTTTTTATTGAACCTCGTGCACAACCAGTGTGATGCCTCATATCTTTAAATGAGTATAACGTCATATCTTTTTATTGTAAAGTCAAGTCACTGCGTTCAAATTGTTAAAGCGTTCCATTATTCAGATTGAAGTTTCTGTCTAACTTCCTTGAAAAAGCCATCTGGTTTGTGTGCAAAAGCTTGGAAACACTTATTTATACAGGGCCATATAAAAGAAACCTTGTTTGGCGGGTTTCCTGTTAAAACCGCTTTGTTCCACTTCTAACAGGTTTCTGCATGTACGCCTGCAAAGGAATTCTCTGGAGTGGTCAGACACAGGCAGAGCAGTGTAGGTACGCGGTCATAAGTGCAAGTGAAGAGAGAACAAAGGCAACGGAAATGGTTTTAGGTATGATTTTTATTGTGGAACAGTATTTCAGAAATCAGTGCGGAGCATTGAAAGGGAAAATGTACGCAACTAATCCGCACACCCTTGATGAATTAAAAGTGAACATTACGGATGCCATAGCCCAGATTACTGCCATTGAGTTGTGGCGCATTATGAACAACATGTTCCATCGTGTGCAGCTGTGTCTTAATGTCTGAGGACAGTACTTTCAGCAATTGTTGTAAACATAGGTAAATAACCCCGGTTTTCTGTCATTTCAACTATTCTTTACCATGTATAGTAACATTGCCTGACTGTTGTCATTCATTATATGGCACACCCTGTATATTCCTACACTAATAAATCTGATTACTAGTATAGTTTTACTATTTTCTACATAATTGGTGTATGGTTCCTTATTATTAATTATTTATAATTTCATACATAAGTGGGAAACGAATTTCCCTGCAGAAATAATTCTTTTCAAATACATGGAAGGCAATACAAATGTAATTGTTTTGCACAAATGTGCCGTATTTCCACTGTATCCATGTAGCCACTCCTTCAGAAAACTTGAAAATTAAATTCCCACTCCAGAGCAATGAAATTTTCTGAAGGAGTGGCAACATGGATACAGTGGAAATACGGCACATATGTGCCAACAATTACATTTATTTACACTGGTGTGCAAAAATTAAGGACAAAGAGGAGAAATTAGCATAACAGCGGAACGAGCAGGCAGAACGGACCGAAAGACCACTCAGGAGATATAATAGGGTCCGGTACGGTAGGGCATGCGCATATATGCAGCATGATGTACTGGGGGAGGGGAGGGGGAGGGTCGGAAGGGTATAAAGCACACAGGCGGGGTACACTGAGCAATTAGGTTAAAGCTAATGCACTGTGTACATCGGTTTGAATGACATCGAGTTGCTGCCACCGTGTGATATGGCCAACAGGCAATCCAGTAGATGTCATCTGGATGACTTTACCCGAGGTCGCATCATTGGGAAGTTGGAAGAAGGTCGAAGTGTGACTAGTGTGACCGAGGAGTTCTGGATCGCTCACAGCATCGTTTCACGAGCTTGGAGAGCATTTCAAACGACAGGAACAGCTGTCCGAGAGTTTAGCAGTGGTCGTCCACGAGCAACCACGGTGATGGATGACCGTTATGTTGTCCTAACGGTCGTCCAGACGGCATAAATCGTAAGGCACATGCAACGGACAACTGGACGTCCATTATCGCATTTTACTGTGGCCAGGAGGCTGCACAAAGGTGGTATATTTGCACGACTACCAGTACGGTGTGTGCCATTAACGCCTGCTCATCGGAGACAGCGGTTTCTGTTTTGCCAGGAACACAAGAACTGGACACATCCGCAATGGGGTCGAGTTCTCTTTACGGATGAGAGCCGATTTAGTCTGACGAGCGATTCTGGACGTATACACATCTGGAGAGAGCAGGGAACACGCAATCACACCTCCGACATCATCGAAAGGGACCGGTTTGGAGGTGACGGAGTTCTCATTTGGGGCGGTATCATGCTTGGTAGCCATACTGACCTCCACATCTTCCAAGGAGGTTCAGTCACTAGTGTACGCTATTGTACCGAGGTTCTCCTACCTCACGTGCGTCTGTTTAGAGGTGCTGTGGGTCCTGAGTTCCTCTTCATGGACGACAACGTTACACCTTATCGTACAGTGGCTATCGCAGAGCTGTTGGAGAGTGAAGATATTCAATGCATGAATTGGCCCACAAGGTCCCCGGACCTAAATCCAATCGAACACGTGTGGGACCATCTCGGGCGACGCTTGGCAGCACGTCACCAGCTGCCAGCAACGATTCCGCAGCTGCGATTGGCGCTACAAGAGGAATGGGCCGTGGTGCCTCAACAGCTCCTTGACAACCACGTCCTCAGCATGGACAGACGTTGTAAATCCTGCAACGCAGTCAGGGGTGATCATATCCCCTACTAAAGACTGGATTTTCTTGGCAGCCGCCTGTCACATGGACGTTTCTGTCTTCTGTCCAGTTGTGCTTGAAGCTACCTTTTCAATAAAGTGCCTTTGTATCCTTTGGATTCCTTGTTTGGACGGTTTTGCTCACTTGTCCCATATTCTTACATCTTGGGGATCTTATGGTATGATTTGAGTCGATGTGGAGCACTTCTGCACGACGTTACATTCAAAAAACCGTCTCGTCCTTAATTTTTGCACGCCAGTGTATAACGTTTTAACTGCTTTAGTTATTTGTTTCCAAGTTCTGAAACTAGTCCCTAACTACTTGACATCAGAATGAGATCAATAATAATAACAATTGAACTAAACAGATCCAGTGGAAACGCGTAACTAATAAACATCACAGCACTTACAGGAAATCCAAAGCTTGTTTAATTCATAACTGAATAATTAATACATACAATTGACATGGATTAGGAACATCAAACAAAGTCATTGCTCTTTGCACAGTTATAAGTAACGGAAAAAATCTCATCGGCCGCCACCGAGAATTGAACTCAGGATCTTCCAGTTACATGCCAGACATGCTACAACTGCACCACAGCGTCCTCGAATTCTCCATACTCACAAGCAATAAACTGCCAAACCACATTGCAGGTTGCTTCTTGGAGCCCCGCACATTGTTGAGGATTCGCCAAAGATGGTATGGAAAGAGTGATGACTTTGTTTTATGTTCCTAATCCACGTCAATTGTGTGTATTAATTATTCATTCACCTCCCAGTTATTTGTTCAGTTGTTGCTTACCATCTTTGGTGAATCAACAGCGTTAAGCAGGGCTCCAAGAAGCAACCTGCCATGTGGTTTGGTAGTTTGTTGTTTGTGAGTCTGGATAATTCGAGGCCGCTGTGGTGCAGTGGTAGCCTGTCCGGCACATAACTGGAAGACCCTGGGTTCGATTCCCGGTGGCGGCTGATGAGAATCATAATTGATAATTATACAAATTCTACAAACCACTATTTCACAGAATTTTTGCACTCTTGTTGCAGATAATAATAAAACAGATAACCGTTGTCATCATTTTCGCCATGTCAGATTATCTAATTGTCGACTTCCTCACTGAGAGTATACCTCTTTTATTTTCGATTTGACTAGCTGCCAATTGTTGCCAAAACATGCAAAGAAACTTTGGAGGTATTGATCTGGCACTCAGAAATGAAAGTATATGTTTAGTACAGATTCCTTAGCTTCCGTTACTTGGGACTTTAATGTGCAGTAACACGCTCGAATTGAAATCAACAGATGTAGTTTGATTCCTGCTCTAGAGTATGCAATTCTGGAGAACAGTGACCTAAAAGTAATTCAGTACCGCTATCTGATTGCTGTACTAGAGCATGAAATTATTCAATTGCTGTATGGTGTAAGCCGTTAGCCACGCTGGTGCCCAAGTGATCTGAGACACTGGCTTCTGACTGTTCATCTGAGACAGGCCCGAGTTCAGTTCTGGATGAGACATGGGTGGTGTGTTTGTCCAATGGTTCTGGTTGTGCACCTTTTGCTGGAGCCAGTATCCTTGAATTACAGATGGGTGACACTTCTAGCCATAAGAGTTACTGAAGAGGTTAATCCACCCACCCACACCCAAAAAGCTGTTGTCCATTTATGATAGAATTGACAGTACAACCATTCATGTACAGCAGTTCCTTAGTGCATTATTTGTATCTGAAATTAAAACTTTCTTTGTGATTTATGCAGAGAACTACTTCATTTTCAAGGAAGATAGTATTCCAAACTTGAAGTAAGTTAAGTGCAAAAAGAGTTTAGTTACCTAATTTTACTGTAAAGAGCAAACTTTAGCAATATTTCAGCTGAAAAGATTTCTTTGTGATACTTATGAAGAGGTAGTTTATTCATGTCATGAAAGTGTCAGTTGAAACAGTGTTCATGTTTCAACCACAAAATGGCCGTGCAAACCACATGAGTGATCCATAACATTCTCAGTAAATCCCCATGCAAACCACATGAGTGATCCATAACATTCTCGGTAAATTCCCATGCAAACCACATATAAGTAATCTGTAATGTTCTTAATCTCATGCAAACCACATGAGTGATCTGTAAATTCTCAGTAAATCTCCATGTACTGGAGCATGAAATGAGTGATCTGTAACATTCTCAGTAAATCTCCAGGTAAACCACATGAATGATCCATAACATTCTGAGTAAGTCATTGTACAAACCATATGCCAGCTTGCTTTGCACGTGAACTTGCCATCATAGAAAAATAACATTAAAACTATTGCTGTTAAATAAAAGTGTAAAACGTTAATAATCTGGGTCTTGATACAGGAGTATATGGGATTCTGTATAAACATATGAGTGATCCATATAATTAGGCATCATTTAATCCCATCATTTTAATCTCACTCCTGTATAATAAAGTGGGTCTTATAAATTCTTGCATTTCTACTTTCCTCTGATGTATCCAAACTATTTTTTTTTTGTTCTTAAGAAATTTATTTTTAAATTAAGTGATTCAAAATATTAAATCTGCCAGCTATGATATTAAATTGTAATATTTTTGGTTAATCATTATTACTGCATCCCAGTTCTTATATATGTATCATTAAATGATGGAACATCTGGTAAAGAATTTTCTTTGTGGTCTTATAGGTCAATTGTTCCATTCCTTAAAAAGTTTGGCATCGATCCAGCATCTGGGAAGGTATGTTATATTTGTATTGTGTTCAGGAATCTCTCTTTATGCTAGTTGAAATTGTGTTCTGGTTTGATTGTTGTGATAGTTATACCTGTACAAACCTTTTCAGTTGCACTGCAGTTGTTTTGATTTTGGAGTATAAATATTTTGATTAACTAATACATCATGTATCATGAAGTGGGTTTGGAGCCATTTCTTTTTTTAAGATATTTTACATTAACCTATAAAAAGGAAGAAGGTTTAAAATGTTGATAGTACTTTAAATTTTCTGAGAGTTGTATTTTTTATTAAGTAATTAATAGAACTTAATTTTTTTTATTTGATAGCCACAAAAAACACCATTTTTGTTTTTAAAACATAATAAGTGCATGGGTAGCTCACTCTACATAAAAAAATATAGTTCACACATTAGTTGTGGTTTGCAAGCAATGGCCTGTCGAACCTATCAAGGTACAAAATTGCTAAAATTCACATTGAATGTAGCAGTGCTACTTTTCTGTGGCACCAGAGATGCAGCCATGAGGGGTGCTCACAGGGCTTAAGCCTCCTCTAGGATCACTATTTTGTGTCCCTCTTCATTCATAAAACTGATCAAACTTAACACTGAGTGGAGCAGCCAAAAATTTACCCAAATATATATTTTAAAAAATGATAATCATGTATTTATACATAGTTTAGGGTTTGTACTTTTTTAAAGAGACTTTTTTTTTTCTCGAGTGTTGGTGCTTATTGCTGTGGTGCTTTCAACAATTGTTTAATGTGAACAAGGTAAGAAAGAAAAAATAAGTGAAAGCTGATATAAATGTAGTGAAAAAAGAAAAACTTTTTTTTTTTTTTTTCATCGCTAATGTTTTCTGTTGCGCGCATTAAATGTTAGATAATGTGGCCATACTTCTCATTTGCAACTTCCATACCTCAATATATCAAGTAATAGCTGAGTCGAAAAAAGGGAGGCAGTCACACTTACCGTAGGTTGGCGGTTGGTCCTCACTTGGAGCTGCTTATATATCTTGTATATATATATCAATGAAGAATAGACAGAGGTGCTAAAGCTTCATCTCGTCGTTGATAAAACATGAAACGTCCACAAAAATGGGATGAAAAAGCATGTCGAGATACTTGTCAAGGTTCTTCGTATAGATGAACATATGTTGAAAATGAGCAGATGTAGTATAAAAGCCCAAGAAATTTAAAATATTTTTTGCACATGAGGTATAAAAATCTCTTCAAAAGCTGCATGGCCACTGTATCAGCTAGATGCATTTCATTCCTACAAATCTGGGTCATCATCGGTAGCTCTTGCATCAGTTTCAGTCTTGCACAACCGTTGTTGCTGCTCGCACTGCAGCTGATCTTTTGGCACTCTGCCACATAGTTGTTCATGTTGCTGCCATTACTATGAGCATGAGCAGTTTTGTTTGAGCTGTTGCTGCATGCTCTGTATTGGATCATTATCTGGCTTTCTGCCATTTTGTCATCTGTGATGTCATGTCTCAGAGTTTGCACCTTACTCCTCACGTCGCGGTTATCATCTCTGCTTTGATTTTCTTCGACGTTGTTGTCTGTAACATTTATTCTGATGGATGAGATGCTTCCACGCATATGATAGTTCATAAGGCTTATTGTTATTGCAGTTATAATTTTTAGTTTGTTCAGTGGTTACTGCCTCTGCAATCAAAATCTGTCTGTGGCTTCGATGGCTACATGTGATCTTAAAGAACAACACTCATAGCAGTACTGTATGAGTGTCGTTCTCTTTCACCCTAGGTTCCAGTCTTTTAAATGTTCGGCCATTCTGGTCTTAATTCTTCGTTTTGTACTGCCTATGTATGCTCTTGTTTGCTGGTATTGTGTACGTTTTCTATCAAAACCTATGCACAACTACAACGGCTCCTTCTCTCCTGGATGCTGGAGAAACAGCATCCAGAAAGAAGTCGCAGGGGGCCAAATCCGGCAGGTGAGGAAGGGTAGTCATGCTGTTGCCGCTGCAAACTGGCTTGTTGCTAACGCTCTGTGAGCTGCTGCATTGTCGTGATGGAGTAGGAAATCGCCCTGCGCCACATTTCAGGTCATTTGCGGCGAATGTCCTCCCTAAGAAAATCTTGAATTTCTTGCACAGTTTCGTGTGACACATTGACGATGGTAGCAATGTCTTGAATGGTTCTCCGACGATCCTCATGCACCAGTTCCCTAATTTTTTCCACATTTTCGGGGTCTTTGCTTGTGGACGGTCACCCTGACCTCTCGTTGTCTTCCAGTGCTATTCTGCAGTTCTTGAAGCACAGTGCCACTCAAAACACCTCGCACAACTCATTGCTTCTTTGCCATAAGCCTGCCACAACATTTCATGCGTTTCCGTTCCCGATTTGTCTAGTTTGATGCAGAATTTGATATTTGCTCACTGCTCTAGTTTGCAGTCCATACTGAAATCGCAGCTGTGTTCTGCATGTGGTCACCAAATATCGTGTAGCACAGCTCCCGATGTTCACAGAATGACGCCACTTGGCACAATGACTCATGAAGGTCACTGCCCTTGACCGCTGTTTGCGCATCCACGTACCACCATCTGTTGGTGCACTACGTACTTAATCTCGGAAATTTTTTATTCCACTATGTGTAAGTTGGTTTTCTGTATTCCTCATAACTAATATTATTATTATTTTTATTGTTAGTGAATAATATGTCTAGAAATGGCAGTTGGTTATTTCTTTCTATTTCATGTGTCAGCACAATAGACGGATATAGGTGAGTATATTTTGCAGCGAACTCCATCGTGTCTTCTATGGAGTGCTTCCGTATTATGAAGATATCATCTACGTATCTAATGTAGACTTCAGGGCCAGTATCTTAATCACTTACAAATATTTGGTTTTCTATATCCTGTAGAACCTCCACAAAAGCAGATCTCAGACTAGAGCTGGGCTTAAAAGTTATTTTTTTCCCTCATAGATTCATGTTGTTGACACCATATTGCAGTCTCCATGCTAGGCAGCTGGGATCCATCAATTCATTCTATTGAATCCATATTCCAGCCCGTCTATCAGCATATATTAAATGGCTTACATATAATCTATATAATGGCCAGTCTATTGGACCAGTAGATTTTTTTTTTTTTCAATCTTCAGGGTGGAGTTCTGGCCCTGCATGCTCATTGCAGGTAAATTTTTTTTTTATTTGGCAGAGGCTAGTGGTACATGAATGGGACACCTACTGTTATACCAATTCGCACCAATATATTAGGCGCTTGAGTTAATTCCCGCTGTTTTTGCCACACAAACACCTGTGTGTTGCCACAGAACGGTATAGGATAGTCTATTCAAAGTAGTGTCCGTTGGCAGCTACGACCCTTTCCCACCGTTGGGGTAACAAATGGATTCCGTGGTAGAAAAATGCAGGTTCTTTCAAGGCGAACCATTCATCGAGCCATTTTTGGATATCCGTGACAGAAAGGAAGTGCTGCTCTGACAGGCCATGTCGTAGCGACCGGAACAAATGGAAGTCCGAGGGAGCAATGTCCGGGGAATAAGGCGGGTGGAGTAAGAAGTCACAGCCAAGTGCCTCCAAGAGTTCTTTCATGGATTTGGCGACATGAGGTTTAGCGTTGTTGTGGAGAAGAATAACCTTGTCAAGTGGGATCCAGTTTCCGAGCTTCTGAATCATTCCCATTGCCTTTAAACGTTTGCTAGCCATTGACTCATTGACCCGTAGTGTTTCAGACAACTCGTGGAGCATCTGACATGAATCCTTGTCCAATAAGGCCTCCAATGCGCCATCTTCTTACTTTTTTGGCTGCCCGGGGGCTGTTTGTCCTTCATGTCATATTCGTTGCCTTTGAAGCATCGGAACAACTCTCTGCATGTTGTTTCCGATAGAGCATGTTCCCCATAGGCCTGCACTAGCAAACGGTGACTTTCTGCTGCAGATTTCTTGAGATGAAAGCAGAAGAGTAATGCTTTTCACAAATGCTCCTTTTTTGGTACGAAACACAACATCATGATTGCGATACAAGCTCGTGCTGCTTCGTCCAGACTACAGACAGTACGTGCGTGCGCTAAGAAGGTCACATGTGGCCCGGGTCACAGGGCACCACTGCTGCGCTCGATTGGGCAACAGTGGGAATTAATTCAAGCACCTAATATGTTGGGCAGCGTAGGCTAAAATTCTCATCTTGATACTGCTGTTGTATTGTAAGATTACGTGGTATAATAGAGCTCGTCTCTTACTGCATACAGTCCTTTCCAGCCGTGGTTGCCCTCACACATCAACTTGTTGTTTCTGCCCATAGGAAGATAGTGGACTGCTTGACTTATTGTTTGTGCATCACACATTTCTACCCTCAATGCAGTTGTTCTTACATAGCCGAGAAGATTTGCTGTTTCTGAGTCGCTTGCACCTGCCTGCGTATTGCCCATTACCATGCCTCTTTGGAATTAATTTTAAAAAAATTTCTTGCCATATTGCCTCTGTCTATGCTTCCTTCTTGTCTAAGTTTT
Source organism: Macrothele yani (assembly GCA_039090855.1). NCBI lineage: Eukaryota > Metazoa > Arthropoda > Arachnida > Araneae > Macrothelidae > Macrothele > Macrothele yani. Next base: position 26,668,659 of record CM077031.1, read on the forward strand.
TTGCAGTGAGCTGTTTACAAATTCATCTCAACGTTATATGTACACTCACGGACAATAAAATTTGCACATCTAGAAGAAAACATGCTACAACCGCAAAACTTTGCAAATAGCTAGAGTGTGTCTGGTATGCAAATGAAAAATTAATACAGACATTTAACGTGGACCAGGAACATCAAACAAAAATCCTTGCTCTTTCCACGTTTGTAAGTGAGTCACGGAAAAATCTCATTGGCCGCTACCGGGAGCCAATGAGAAACATGGAAAGAGCGAGGATCTTTGTTTAATGCAAATGACCCACTTTTGGTGCAATTGTGCATGACTGCACACCTTGTGGTAGCGCTGCAAGCACGAACCACCAGGCTTGTAAACCAGCGTGTAGTCGATGCACCTTGAAAGTTAAAAGCACTGGTCAACGCAAGTAAGAGTACAAAGTGACCAAACTGCCAGGTAGATGCCAGAGACATCGATTTACGGAACTTACGGACTTCGAGAGAGGCTTGATCATCAGGCTGAAAACCGCAGGGTGGTCGGCGCGCCGTATAACCCACCACGTGGATCATTCTGACCATACCATCCAACTGTATTGGGAGCAGTGGACACATGACGGTACTGCCCACACAATGGAGCGCTTTCGGACAGACCAGGAGGACCACCGGTAGAGAGGATCTACGGGTCATGCACCTGGCATGAACGGATCCCAGGGGGACCTGGTCCACTATACAGGCAGATGTAGCAGCTCCTGTGTGCTCACAAACCATTTCCTGACGCCTCGCGGAAGCGAATATGTGATTCCAGGGCCTCGTATGTGTTCTACCATTAACACAGGAACATCGCTGGCTTCATTTGTAGTGTTGCCAGGCTAGAGCAATGTGGAATACCACAGACTGGCGACATGTGGTGTTTAGCAATGAGTGCCACTTCATTTTGAGGACAGATGATTATCATATCCAGGTGTGAAGGTCCCCAGTTCAATGGCACAATCCCAACCTTGCTATCAAGCGCCACATCTCCCCCACTGCAGGCATTATGGTCTAGGGAGCCATTGCCTACGATTGCCGATTAGCTGTAGTAGTAGTACGTGGATCATTGATAGGCCAGCGGTATGTGGATGAAATCCTACGGCCCCATGTGCTCCCATTCGTGGCTGGGGTTCCAGGTGCACTATACCAGCAGGATAATGCCTGCCCACACACAGCTTGGGTTGCCCAAGACTGACTACATCATGTCTAGACACTTCCATGGGCTGCTCGCTCCCAGGACATGTCCCCTATCGAGCACGCGTGGGACCAGTTAAAACAATAGCTGGCGCCAATCCACACTATCTGGGATTTGAAGCACACCGGTTCATCACGTATGAGCCAGTCTGCCGCAAGACATCAGGCGTCTGTTCACCTTTATGCCGGACCATATTGTAGCATGTATCGCTGTACGAGGCGGTGCAATGCACTATTGGAGATGACCAGACTGCGTGCCACAGATCCCTCTGTAATTGTCCTGCAGCTCTGTTTTTTCCATCATGTGTATCATTCGTCTGTATCATCACGTCCATAAAATTTCAGTTCATTCCGATGCTTTCTTCATGGTGTGCAAGTTTCATTGTCCATGTGTGTAGTTGCATACGTAAGTAATGATCAGATTTGTCCGGTTGCTATTGGTATTCCTAATAATTCACTACTTCAGTGTATGTGAAATAAACGAAACCTTAAGGAATGCATTTTATATTAATTTTTTTAATTATTCTCTTTGTTACAGCGTCTGGAAGCCAAAGACCTTATTAAGCTGAATTTTGCCAAAAACCCTGAAGGAAAGTACAAATGCCCGGTACTTTTCAAAGTCTTCAATGAGAACTCACATATTGTTGCTGTAAAGACTACTGGGAATGTGTTTTCGTATGAGGTAAATGAATTCTAGTTTACTTGACGATTGTCTTACGATAGGGTTTTTTAATATAATGTGTGTTACCATAAATTTCTTTTTACACATGTCCATGTTTCACAAGCATATGTTAAAAATAATTTCCCTATCCTGCAGTTTTAATATGCAGTTTCCTTTTAAAACAAATTAGTTGAAATTTATCTTTTTGAAAATTAATTATGATAGTCACAAGACTTGAAAACACAATTCCTGAGATGCCCGGAGCATGTAAATTATTAGCTTGGACAGGTACAAAAAACGGTATCTACCTGCTTAGTCTAGGTAACTAAGTTTAAAAATAAAGTTTGGAATAGAATTTCCTACTACAAATAAAAAGACAGAAATGTATTTAATTAATAATCACCTGAAATGTATTTAATTAATGTTACAGAGTTCCAAGGACAGAACAACATCACTTCTTTAATTATATTGTGCTGAGTCTATGAATTGGAACCACATATAGTTTTGCTCCAAATATTGTTTATAGTCAGCGATAGGATGCATGCCTCTGATGGAACTAGCCTCCCATGTTTAGTGACAAAGGGCAAAAACTTTGTCGAAAGGAACATGGCAGAATCACTCAATTTCTCATATACCAATTTCAGCATCATCATCTTAAAACTTGAGCTACATGCTTTTGTGCATTGAACATTTTGAATGCTGCAGACCCTTAAAACAGAAATGCGAAATGTGTAAAGAAAAAAATTCATGTTTTTTAACTTAAATGAGAGTTCTGATTTGTTATCTTACAAGATAAATTTTCGTGGGCATCAAGCTCTTACTACCCGGGCAGGTAAATAATTTCTGCACGTGTCCAGCTGGACATGTAACTTTTCAGATATTTTTCAACTCCTGATAGTGAAAAAAATTTTAATTATGTATTTTATAGAGATAAATTTTAATACATCTGGTGGTCAATTTTTCGAACTAGAACCTAGTTCATCATCAGGACCATCACTGGAGTAATTACCAGTTGGTCAGAAGTACTCAACCGCAATTATTGTTTTTTAAGAATAAAAACAAATAAGAAGCATGTGATGGGTGTCAGTGAAGCCCGAGTTGTATGTCAAGGTCGCTGTAAATGGAGAAGTTTGATACGACAACAGTAAGTAAAAATTTATCTGATAATTTGTATTTCTTTGTGGAGTTAACCTCTGAATCTCAGAGGAGACACCTTAGTGATATGTATGTATGTATGTATGAAAATCACATCAGGTTTACTAGCCAAATTACTTAACACCAACTCTTTGAAAAACTAAAACAGATCATTGAAAAATACATCAGGTTTATCCCAGATCCGAATAACAAGTTAAAAAAATTCCTTCCATCTCTAAAACAACAAGAAAAAGACATACATTTGCAAGAAGTAGTGGTCTATAGCATAGACTGTACCTGAGGATTAAACTATATAAATGAAACAGGAAGAAGAATAAAAGTCTATATGGAGGAACATCATGCATCTATTAGAAACATAGGGAACAAAACAGGATTAGACAGACATGTACAAGAAAGTGGATACTCCATTAAATGGGACTCAATAAAAATAGTCACCCATCAATCACATGTTGTAAAGAGGAAACTTAAAGGAGTGATGGAAATGGGAAGAAGAAGAGGTTCCATGCTTAACGATAATTGCGATTAGCAGAATGTAGATGTACGCCTGTACACTGTACGCGGATAGTTTCCAAATTATTAGCAGATTTGCAGATAGTTTTTGCTCGGAGATTTAAAAAAATAAAAATGTTGCTTGCAGCAATTAAAACACTACTCAAGACTTGACTCAGTTTAATATACTTACTCTATTTTAACTTGAAGAATGTTCACTTATTTTTCACATCTTCTGAGTTCTTTTGTTTTTTTAGACATTTCTGGCCTCAAGATTTTATCAAGGTCAGTTCTCAGTGTAGGAACTCTATCGAAAGTATCATTTACCCAGAAAGAATTTAAATTTATTGCCAGTTATTAAATGAAAATCTTTTCCTTATGTATTTTGTAAGCCTATTATTTTTGAATTAAGTTGTTGAAAATGCTATTTATAATTTTTGAAGGTTCACTGATGGAACTGTTTTTTCTGGATATAAAAATTTTCTTTAATTAGTCTCTTGGTCTTATGAGGTTCATAGTCTTAATACTTTAATATTTTGCCACCATTTCACACACATTGCTGCACATTCACTTGTAATGTACTTATTTTGTCCTCATTGGAATCTGTAATGGTCTAATAATTATTTATTGTTCTATTAAATTTTTCTTTAAATGATCAGACCTGCCAACTCTCCGGATTTAGGCAGGAGACTCCGGATTTTCAGCCATTCCTCCTGCCCTCCGGATAAATGCCAAATTCTCCTGATTTTCGCCGATAAATAATTGGCCGTTACGATGGTCGAAATGATCGATGCAGAAGAAAAGATTTTGAACTGCTTGTCAGATCTTTTTCTTCCTGCGTCGATGTAAGACGGCATTTACAGTCATCAATATTGTATTTTTCCTTTCCTCATATCTGCAAAAAGAAAGCCACCCCCGGTGGTGCAGTGGTGTTTTATGTTGGTTACAAACACACTCGCGTGCCAGCTGTGACCTACTTATCTTTTCACGTCTTCCCGCTCTTAGCTGCCAGCTCTGTTTATGTTTTCTTGAGTTTTGCGGAGTGCTTTTCAGTTTTGCTTTATTGTGAAGATTTTTATTTCTTGTTTTGCACCATGTTTGTCTCTTTTCCCTTCTTCATCGCATTTTGTAGAAGATTAATGTGCTCCTTTGTTCATCTAATTGCGAATCTGTTATTGTCAGTTTTATCTGTTTTATCTTCTATTGTAGCATTTTGTGTACACTTAGTTTGTGAATTAGTTTTTTTGTCTCATTCCTTTCGCTTACTTTTTGCGGGAGATTTTTCCTTTTGCCTTACGCCAGTTTCGCGGTTTTTAATGTTTTATTTTATGTCATATCTTTGGAAATTTGTTTCTTCTTTACATATTAGCTGTTATTGTCTTTGCTGCATAATAAAGTTGTGAAACTGAGCGCAGGCTTCCGACAAATTGTCCAAGATGGGTCAGGGTTCGAATCGCAGTGGGGCATGGATGTTGCATACTTGCCACATTTTTCGGATTTCTGCTTAATTTTACTGATTTACAGATAGAAGTCTTTTTTTACGGATTTTTTAATATTTCGATTGCTCAATCGAAATATTTTAATATCCAGCAACCATCCACTTAGATAGGCACTATAACGGGAGTGCTCAAATGACGTTCCGACCAGAGTTCTCCAAAATGAGTAATCTAATTACGCGTCTAGTGCGCATCGAAATTTTACCAACGCGTAAAAATACGCATCTGGAATTTTTCCCGACGCATAAAAATACGCATCGTGAATGTTTCTCGGAGCGTAAAACTACTCATCGAAAAATTTTACCAATTCGTAAAATACGTATCGGGACGGTATTTCGTCTTTCAGAGACGGAAGTAAACGAAATAAATATTTTTCCGTAATCGTAATTTCTTTTTCCTGTGATGTTGCCTCTATCCAGTATTGTTGTTATATATCATTTTATTCCGTAAATATTTGTATTTCAGTTTAAAAATGGAGGAAACATTTCTGAAAATGGAAATTCGAGGGCAAAAAAATTTTGCTGTAATTCTTTAGGCAGGAGAGTGTGACGGCTTTGAGGAATTTCTCCTTTTGCGTCATAATTTGGGTTATCCGCGAGATCGATGCATAACTGAATAGAAATTTTGGAGCAATTAGAGTAGTGGTGGAGGATGCTTTCCGCCTGAAACTTTCTAAACTTTCGAAAGAGGAAGTATCGTCTTTCAAAACTTTCGGAAACGGAAGTTAGAAGCAGTGAAGATTTCTCCCGTAGTCGTAATTTTTTTTTCACATGATGTTTTCTCTGCCTAGTATTGTTGTTAAATATCATTTTATTTCATAAATATTTGTATTTTAACTTGAAAATGGAGGGAAAATGTCCAAAAACAGAAATCGGACGTAGCAAAGATTTCGCCCGTAACTGTAATTTTTTCCCCCAACGATCAATCAGAACTGTATTCTTAAATATCCCCCCCAAATAAAATTTTTGCATTTCAGTTTGATAAGCGGGGGGGGGGGTAGGGTCAGAAAACGAAAGTAACGAAACTGAAAAATTTGTAAAAATTGATGCATGGTCTTCAAAAGTATTTATATTTTCAAAGTTACACTGTTCATCTTTTGTCTAAAATAGTAAAAGCTGTCATGCATTCATGATGGATAAAATTGTAATCCAAGGGCATTAAAAAAACGATAATAAAGAAATGGGAAAGGAAATAAAGATATCAGCAAATGAAAATTTTAGTTTAGTATTGAAACACCACAGGTTTGCAAGACTAACATTGAACAAAATAAAGATTTTACTTTATGGTTTCTTAAATTGTTATTTTAAACACAGATAATGCTAGTTTTGTTATTGTGGCATATGCAGAAATTTTTACTGCATATTTATTAATATAATTATGTTTTGTTTTGTTGTAAATGGCGTTCACACAAAAGTTTTGCTGATGCAGATTTTCCAAAGTTGGCAAGTATGATGTTGTATTTGTCTTGCGGCACTGGCTCCCTTCCTTCCCTGAAACCAGTGGCCCTAAATTAGGGATAAGCAACTGCTTATAGCCCACTGAGGTGCTCACTGTGGTTGTTAAGCCTCCAACCAAGAAGAAAGCTTGACACTTCCACATTTGTTTTGACAGGTACCTCTATCTCTCTCTATTCCAACACTGGAAAAACTGCTGGCAGTTACGTCCAGAATGAAATAAAAAAGGCTTTGAACGAAACTTTTGTAGATCTTTGTTAAAGAGAGCTAAATTGGCTACTGTACATTCACTAAATAATGATAAATATTAATTATGATTAAATAATGTATCAAAAATTAAGTACATATCTTGTATTAATTATTATTTATGTTATTAATTGTATCTGGTTGACAACTATTTTCACTATGCTTTTTATTTTGCATATAAACATAGTCTGCATTTAGAATAACTTTTTAAACATTAAAAATGCTATGTACTAATAATACTACTTCTTGAAAATTGCACCTGCATTTGAAAAATGTCGATAAAAAATAGCACTCTTGATTTTATGAGCTGTAAAAAATCTCCTGATTTTTAGATTTTGAAGGTTGGCACATCTGAATGATCTTATATTTGTTATCGTGGTTCACACTTCACGGGTTTGCAGCAAGTTTTCTGTTTCAGTGGTTGTGTATGCAGATACATTTTGTTTTTATACAACTCTGGTGATTAGGCACTTCTGACTGATTGGCAAGAACTACTCCAGTGACAGTTCTGACGGCGAACTAGGTTCGTTCTAGTTCAAAAATTTGACCACTAAATGTATTACAATTTATCTCTATGAAACCTTTAATTAAAAATTTTTTCATTGTGTTTAATAATTGGAGGTGCCATGGCGTCATTAATTAAGTATCATGTGATTAGGTCATGTATATACAAAAGGATATATCTGCATTCACAACCATCAAAACAAAACACTTGCTGTAAACCCACAAAGTGTGAAAACAATTGGATAAGATAATTCGAAGAAAAATTAATAAACCAGTAAATAATAATTAGAATATTAGAGACTCCCATGATGACAAAATAATATATGGTATAATGAGCAGCACTGAAATTGTTACATTTATATTTTACCTCACAAAGAGGTGATTAGGTGAAATTTAATTTCATTTAAAATGCATGTTTCCCCCTCTCCAATTCGTCGGTCATTTCTTTTTATGTCAGAAAACAAAAAGAATTAGATTTAATTAGTTCTTCTAACACATTTCAGTGTTGAACTTCATTACATGGTTATAATATTTTATTGTACATATTTGTCAACTATACAGTTATGATATTTTGTACTGTTTCTCACGTTGTATGAATATTAAAGTGCTCACAAGGAAACATTAATCTTTGTCTGACATTGGGTTATCATACACTGCTGGCCACCCAAAATGCAACACCAAGAGGGACACGAGATAGCAAAGCCAGATTTACTGGACACATAACAACAAGTACAAAGATGAAACGATTGAGCTTACATGCCTGTGCAACTTGCGGAACACGCAGACATCAATAGTTCGTGTGTCCCCCCATGGCTGGCAATAACGGCTGCTACACACCGCAGCATCGAACGAAAGAGGTTTTGGATGTGGGCTTGGGGTATGTCGGTCCAGGCTGCTTCCACACGTTGCCACAGTTCATCAGGCGTAGCCGTGGGTGGTGCTTGCCGGACCACTCGGTTGCCGATCAGCGACCGGACGTGTTCGATGGGCGACATCAGGAGAACAGGCAGGCCATGGCAGCATTGACACCTGGTGGGCCGTGAAGAATTGTTGCACGATGCGTGCCACGTGTCGGCTAACATTGTCCTCTTGAAATTTGGCCGCTGGCAGATCCTGCAGGTAAGGGAGGACTACAGGCTCCAAAACGTTGGAGATGTAGCGGTGGCTGTTGAGTGTACCGGCGATGCGTACCAGAGGGGTGCGGGTGTCATATCCAATTGCGCCCCAAACCATAACGCCAGGCGATGAACCGATATGGCGATGCATAATGCAGGCGTCGTACAGTCTCTAGCCGCGGTGCCGCCACACGCGGATCCGACCATCGTGGTGTTGCAGGCAGAAGCGGGATTCGTCGGAGAAGACAATGTCGTGCCATTCCGTAGTCCAGGTGCGGCGTTCAATGGCCCACTGCCGCCGCACTCGCCGGTGGTGTAACGTCAATGGTAATCGGAGCAACGGGCGCCGGGCGACAAGTCCACGCTCCTGCAGACGATGTCGAACAGTACGTGCTGACACAGGTTGTTGCACAACACACCCTAATTCCTGTGCTAACGGTCGTGATGTGGTAGTGCAAGCCGTCAATGCCCGCCGCACAACATGCCGGTCCTCTCGTTCGGAGGTGTGCCGCGTCCGCAGCAATCACTCACATCAGTCCGTCCGTCCATCCCTCCTGCACCCACCGAATCCATACTTGCTTCACTGTGGCTGGATGTCGTCCAACACGGGCGGCAATGTCTCAGCACAATAAACCGCTGTCGTGATAAGCCACTATTCGTCCTCTGTCGAACTCTGAAACGTGCTGGAATGACTGCCGTATTCTGCGACGAGGCATCAGGAAGCTTCCTACACACAGGTCCGGCAGCACAACTTTGCATATGCCCTGCAATGCTAATCGTTTGCATGTCCTCCTGCTGGCGACGCATGCTGCGAATTTCAGGCCAATCGGATGCTTCCTTCTTGGTGTTGCATTTTAGGTGGCCAGCAGTGTAGTTAAAAAAAACAGAATGAAAATAAACTATTAATGTATATAAGATAAATCGATGATATCCTCATCTTCTGGCAGGATTCTGAAAGAGACCTAGAAAAGTTCATACAAAAATACAATAACTTCTATCCCTCAATACAGGTTACAGTTGAAAGAGAAATAAATAGACAACTGCATTTTTTAGATATATCTTTTATTGAGAAACAACAATAAGATTGAATATGCAGTCTATCGAAAACCATCATTTATACCGCCAATTATTCCGATAAATTCCAGCCACCCGTGGAAATACAAACGATCAGCACTGCAATTTTATGTATGAAGAGCTTTAACTGGCTGATGCAATAGAACAAACGAGATTAAAGAAATTAATTGGACAGATGAAACTGCAAAGAAATTTGGATACAGAAAAAAGTTAACTAAAGAAATACTTAGAAATACTAAAATGTCTCTAAATAACACCGACGTAAAACCTAAGTAAATATCCATCCATGCCTCCACTTGCGAATATTTTTAAAAAGGAATGTGCGAAAGAAAATGTATTACTAGCAGAGACTGTTATAGATAATGAGACCATTTTGACAACAGGCAATGAAAAAAGATCGATTTTAGAAAAAGCAAGCATATACTGCTTTCCAACAAGAAGTGTTTCAAGTGCAAAGAGAATAGATAAAAGGAATAAAATATACATAGGAAATACCAAAAGAAGATTTAAAACAAGACTGGGAGAACACATATCCAACTAGAATTAAATAGAAAATAAAACGTCATTAATTCAACATTGTATTGATAATGAGACAATCCCAGATTGGCCGGAAGCCAAATTAGTAACATCACATAAAACGAAAGCCCAAATTTTAACATCAGAGGTAGTAATGATTGAAAAAACAAGAGATAAAAACTGTAATTACAACGACCCAGTCAACCTACCATACACATGGAGATACCTCATTGAGCAAGTAAAGAAAAAAGAACAAAAAAGACAGCCAAAATAAACGATTTAAGATCAAGACAAATACTGAGTCAATTAACACATGGAAGATGGCAACACCAGGCAATTTAATATCGGGAGCAAATTCGGACGTTCCAATCAAGAACTAACACGTACATGACGTAATTTTTTTTCTGGTAGAACCATTTAATGGCGGTTTTAATTGCTGTAACTTTTTACATGTTATATTTCCTTTGAGTGGAAAGCAATTTCTCGGTTGGAAGTTATTAATATTCGTTGCGAATATATATCGCGGTAATCGAATGTGATTAAAGGAAAAATCTTTCACGTACCTCTCGGTTGTAGGTGGCCGATGTTCAAATCTTCGCACTGTTGTTCTCATCAGGTTCTTGGGTGTAGGCTTTTTTTGACTAACTTCAAAAAGTTCGCACGTTTCTTCAGTAGGCTATACTTTTTTTGTTGAACTACGGGAGGCACAGAAAGACAAAGGAGACGTGAAAATTACGTTGGAAAACTTGAAAAACGGAAAAATGAATCATTCGTAAAAATATTTGCATGAGGAATTGCAATCACCAAAAAACTTCGTCAGACTTCTTGAATGTATTGTCCGATAAAAAGATTTGAACATCGACCACCTACAACCGAGAGGTACGTGAAAGATTTTTCCTTTAATCACATTCGATTACCGCAATATATATTCCCAGCGAATATTAATAGCTTCCAACCGAGAAATTGCTTTCCACTCAAAGGAAATATAACATGTAAAAAGTTACAGCAGTTAAAACCACCATTAAATGGTTCTACCTGAAAAAATAACGTATGGAAAACATGTTTTTTTAAATCTTGATACATCGAGAAATATGTGCGTAATTATGTAAAATGCGCAACAAAACCAAGATTTGAATGCGCAAAAGGTTCTGTTGGCGTGGAACTTTTGGGTCATGTTGCAGATTGTGAGATATTTGGCCGACGAACAGCGTGCACGATGAGAAACATGTCGTTAAACCCACAGATGAAAACTACGAAAATGATACCCGAAACTAGTTTGGGAGTAGTAGTGCAGCGGGAAACAAAGTCTAGGTATTGTCAAGACAGAATATTTTATCAGATCAATTTCCCTTCGACTTGAAAGCTTGACCGTTTGCTATTTTATTATTTTAGATTTCATTTTTATTGAAATATTTTATTGATTTGAATCACGATTGATTAAGAAGAATAGTTACCCAACTGTATCAACTTATCAAGTAAAATATCTTCACGAAGTGACTGCTGGAAGTGATGACAGAAGACTTCAAAGCAGTTTATTCTTTCGCCATGTAAAAGTTTAATATCCCGAAATATTCCAGGGAAAAAAAATGTGAGTAACAACTGTCATTTATATAATGTTTTACCTTAATTTTTAATATTCATTAGCATTCAACTGTGATAACCCAATGTCAGACAACGATGAATGTCAAACAGAAGTCATGGCTCTTTCCACGTTTATAAGCGAGTCACGGAAGAATTGTCATTGGCCACCACCGGGAATCGAACCCAGGATTTTCCAGTTACACGCCGGACATGTTTCCACTACACCACAGCGGCCTCGAATTTCTCCAGACTCACATACACTAACTGCCAAGCCAAATGTGGAAAGAGCGATGACTTCTGTTTGATGTTCCTAGTCCACGTCAAATGTCTGTATTAACGATGAATGTTTCCCACGAGCACTTTAATATTCATGCAACCTGAGAAACAGTACAAAATATCACAACTGTAAGTTGACAAATATGTGCAAAAAGAAGTAGCATTTTTTCTTTTGTTTCAAAAGAAATTCAAATTCGGAACTTTCTTGTTATTTGTCCATTACCTGTGAAGTCATTTTTTCTGTCATTTGAGCAGGCAGTAAAATTTTATGAACTTCTCTTTAAAAAAGGAAAAAGTGGTAGCTTAGTCCCTTAATACAGTAATAAGGGACTAAAGAATGTGAAAACATGTTTTCAGCAAAATTAAAGTTTAAAAATTGCTGTTGCTCACTGTCTCTGCTATGAAAACCACTTTACATCAGGGGTAGACGAATCCAATTTGCCTAGTCGCTACAGTGCCTGAAAATTTTCACCAGGCACCTGAGTTTACAAATTCTGTTCTGAAAATTTTGTTTTTTCAAACTTTGGCTTTTTTTTTTTTATGAAGCTACCATCTACACTGGCGGAAAGTGAAAAAAGAACACCAAGAAGGAATTGCTGGACGATCATGAAATTTACATATGTTAATGGGGTCGAGTTTACGTAGGTGTGATGTTAATTTCGGGACCAACCGGTGAGCGCTTACGCCACAGCACAGCATAATATGCAAATTATCGTCGGTGTATTTTAGGAGTACGGCGAAGTGAATGTAATCAGTCGTCGACGTACGGACACCTGCGAAGACCCTGAAGAAGCTGCAATGCCTGGACATGGAAGACGTGTACGATTTCAGCAGTTATCGGACTTTGAGCGAGGTTGTCTAGTCGGACTCCGCGAGGCCAGGTGGTCGTATCATCGTATTGCGGAGCTAATTGGACGAGAAGTACCGGTGGTGGTACGATGGTGGCGTAGATGGTCCGAGGAACATTCCCACACGAGAAGACGTGGAACTGGGAGTCACAGACGGACTGATGAGCGGACCGATCGACACATAAGAAGAGCGGTGTTGTTAAGCAGAACATCCACTGCGACGCAAATCCGAGCTGCCGTTGCACCTGAGGTGACTGTGCGAATAATCCACAACTGTCTACTGGATGCAGGACTACGTGCACGTGTGCCTCTGACTCCAGCCCACCGTCAGGAACGGCTGCAGTGGTGTTGCCAACGTCGCACTGGAGAACGCAATGGCAATCTGTCATGTTCAGCGATGAAAGCAGATTCTGCTTGGGAGCCTCCGATGGCCGTATGCGTGTTCGCAGACGCACATGGGGAACGTCTCCACCCTTCTTGCATCCGCCAGCGACACACAGGACCTACACCTGGTCTCCTGGTGTGGGAAACGATCAGCTATCACTCCCAAACACAACTAGTGTTTGTACCGGGTACGTTAAACAGCACCTCCTACATCAACAACATCATTCAGCCTGTTGTGCCATTTGTAAGGTCGGTTCATCATGGTGTTTTCCAGCAAGATAACGCACACCCACACACGGCACGTGCAACGCAACATGCACTTCAGGGTGTGAGACAACTTCCATGGCCTGCATGTTCACCAGATTTGTCCCCCATTGAGCATGTGTGTTGATTTTATTATCCGGTCTCCATGGCCAGCCACGACCATTCCCGATTTACGCGTCCAGGTTGAGGATGCTTGGAACTCAATACCCCAAACTTACATCCAACATCTGTACGACAGACTCCATGCCAGAATTGCACAGTGTGACGCAGTTCATGGCGGTTCAACCTCGTACTAACTATGTTACATGGAAATGTTATTTTTCAGTTTACCAGCAAATACAGCTGTATTTTGCCATAATGTTTTGATCATGTTATCCTCTGTATTCTGTTATTATGCTGTATAAATTTCTTTGGTATCAGACGTCTCCTTCTTGGTGTTCTTTTTTCACTTTCCAGCAGTGTATTTAATAAAGCAACAAATACAATGTATAGATTTTTCTTTTTGTGTCTTTTTAATAGTCTATTTACCATAAAATCAAATTAATGAAAATGTCAATGTCAGTTTTTGGCACTATTGCCAGCAGAGTTATGTGTTCTGCAGTGATATTGGCAGTAATAATTTGGGCTGAAGTTCCATGGTACAACCCAAGAGAATGTAAACACACTAGACAAAAAATTAGTTACCCCTGTCAGAACTTACCTAATAATGGGTGATGGCACCTTTTGCCTTGATAACAGCATGAATCAGGTTTGGACAGACTCCACGAGGTTGTGGGTGTATTAAACATCGATTTGCAGCCACTCGTACGTCAATTGGTCCTGAAGTTCCACCAGAGTACATGAGTGCCTGTTGCAGCATTTCACCTGCTGTTCCAAATGGTCCCACAGATTTTCAATAGGATTTAAATCTATGGATTTGGCAGGCCAGTCTAAGTGAGACAGTGTTGCTGATTGTTCGTCGTGCCACTCAGGCCCTGTGCACACAACAATTATCGTCCTGGTGGAAGACGGGAGTGGCAATGTGATGCTGCTCCTGGAGATGTAGGGCAGAGGGCAACACTTCATCATTCAGAATGCAGTGGTACACATGCTGGTTCAAATTCATCGTCACTGTAATGAGAGGGCCCATTTCATGGTACGATAAACATCCCCAACACATCACAGCAACCCCTCCAGCTTGAACAACACCTTCGACACAATCAGGATTAAAGGATTCATTGGGCCTGCGATTCACTCGTCGCCTCTCATCATTGGAGTACAAACAAAAACGAGACTCGTCAGACTAAATTACTTGTTTCCAACCCTCCACAGTAAAGTTTTGGTGCCCGTGAGCCCATTGATAATGTGCGACTTTGTGACTTGTTGTTAAAAGAGGCCTCTTCCGTGGTACTCTGTTCCAGATGTCCATCGCATGCAGTTCTCGTCGCAATGTCCTTTCAGAAATTGGTTGGATTGGACTTTGTGACTTGCTGTTAAAAGAGGCCTCTTCCATGGTACTCTGTTCCAGATGTCCATCGCATGCAGTTCTCATCGCAATGCCCTTTCAGAAATTGGTTGGATTGGACTTTGTGACTTGCTGTTAAAAGAGGCCTCTTCCGTGGTACTCTGCTCCAGATGTCCATCGCATGCAGTTCTCGTCGCAATGTCCTTTCGGAAATTGGTTGGATTGGACTTTGTGACTTGCAAATAAAGGTAACTTGATCACGCTAGTTACGTTAACTGAAAGTTTGAAAGCTTCCAACTTAGGAACTTTTTATAAAAGTTTCAGTTAACGTAACTAGCGTGATCAAGTTACCTTTATTTGTTAATATTGTTGCATGTTTTGCCCATAATCGTCATGTGACTTGCTGTTAAAAGAGGCCTCTTCCGTGGTACTCTGTTCCAGATGTCCATCGCATGCAGTTCTCGTCGCAATGTCCTTTCAGAAATTGCTTGGATTGGATTTTGTGACTTGCTGTTAAAAGAGGCCTCTTCTGTGGTACTCTGCTCCAGATGGCCATGGCATGCAGTTCTCGTCACAATGTCCTTTCGGAAATTGGTTGGATTGAACTTTGTGACTTGCTGTTAAAAGAGGCCTCTTCCGTGGTACTATGCTCCAGATGGCCATGGCATGCAGTTCTCGTCACAATGTCCTTTCGGAAATTGGTTGGATTGAACTTTGTGACTTGCTGTTAAAAGAGGCCTCTTCCGTGGTACTCTACTCCAGATGGCCATGGCATGCAGTTCTCGTCACAATGTCCTTTCGGAAATTGGTTGGAGTTGAATTTCATTGACTCTTTGGAGCAATTGTTGCCTATTATGAAACTGATTTGCAGTTACTAGGCGTGAAACATGGTGGCAGTCCCTGTTGGTGAGAAGCGTTTGCCGGACGCAGTTATGTCTCCGATTTTCAGTTGACTGCGAACTACACCACAGACCCACCGGACAGTACGCTTCGACACATCAACAAATTGGGCAACTTCATTCACTTTGTGTCCGTGGGCACTTCCAAACACGATGGCTCCTTTTTACCTCTCCGTAACGTCTGTCTTACGACCCATACTGCAGACTAAATTCAACCCACATGTTGCTCTTCACCATTGCATGAGACAGAAATGATCCTGTAGACCACATCAGTACTATTTATCTCCCAGTAATGCTATTACGGCACCCTCTGTGCAACCGGTAACTTCCCACTGTCATTTCTTTTAGGGGTGACTAATTTTTTGTCTGGTGTGCTTACTCACGTTCTTGCGGTGTATGCATCAAAGATGTTCATACCCATGGCATTGATTTCACGTGGGCTTCTTGTAAGTGTATTTATTCCTTAGTGTTTTTATTGAATGTGATACACCTGAAAACAAAGCTGAACTTCCTGAAATGAAAACTTATTTTGAAATGTAACTACATTGCTTTCCATAAATTAAGGAAACAACAGAAAATTTGCAATAACTCAGCCAGAAATAATCGAAATTACACCAGATTTGCATATGTGACATAAAAACCACTGCAGGCTCAGAATATCATATGTAAAGTAGTGGCACTGCAATTGTATGATGTCAGCAGGCACCGGTATAAAAACGTGCATTTCACAAGGTGCTAGGATTTTGTGTTTAAAATTGTGATCAGAAAAATTGGAGATAGCCATTGTGAAGGGATGAGTTTGAGATATCATTTACCAAAATACACTGGCGTGCAAAAATTAAGGACGAGATGGTTTTTCGAACGTAACGGCGTGCAGAAGTGCTCCACATCGACTCAAATCATACCATAAGATCCCCAAGATGTAAGAATATGGGACAAGTGAGCAAAACCGTCCAAACAAGGAATCCAAAGGATACAAGGCACTTTATTGAAAAGGTAGCTTCGAGCACAACTGGACAGAAGACAGAAACGCCCATGTGACAGGCGGCTGCCAAGAAAAGTCCAGTCTTTAGTAGGGGATATGATCACCCCTGACTGGGTTGCAGGATTTACAACGTCTGTCCATGCTAAGGACGAGGTTGTCAAGAACCTGTTGAGGCATCGCGGCCCATTCCTCTTGTAGCGCCAATCGCAGCTGCGGAATCGTTGCTGGCGGCTGGTGACGTGTTGCCAAGCGTCTCCTGAGAAGGTCCCTCACGTTTTCAATTGGATTTAGGGGGGGGCTTGCAGGCTAATCCATGCGTTGAATATCTTCACTCTCCAACAGCTCTGCAACAGCTACTGTATGACGAGGTGTAGCATTGTTGTCCATGCAGAGGAACTCAGGACCCACAGTACCTCTAAACAGACGCACGTGAGGCAGGAGAACCTCGGTGCAATAGCAGACACCAGTGACTGAACCTCCTTGGAAGATGTGGAGGTCAGTACAGCTACCAAGCATGATACCACGCCAAACAAGAACTCCGCCACCTCCAAACCAGTCCCCTTCGATTGTGTTGGAGGTGTGATTGCTTGTTCCCTGCTCTCTCCAGATGTGTAATGTGTATATGTCCAGAATCGCTCGTCAGATTAAATCGGCTCTCATCCGTAAAGAGAACTCGACCCCATTGCTGATGTGTTCAGTTCTTGTGTTCCTGGCACCAAAGAAACCGCCGTCTTCGATGAGCAGGCATTAATGGCACACACCGTACTGGTCGTTGTGCAAATAGACCACCTTTGTGCAGCCTCCTGGCCATGGTAAACCGTGATAACGGACGTCCAGTTGTCTGTTGCATGTGCCTTGCGATTTCTCCCGCTGTCTGCCGTCTGTCTCTTCTCACCTGTAGGACAATATACCGGTCGTCCGCCGCTATGGTTGCTCATGGAGGACCACTACCAAACTCTCGGACAGCTGTTCCTGTCGTTTGAAATGCTCTCCAAGCTCGTGAAACGATGCTGTGAGCGATCCTGTACTCCTTGGCCACACTAGTCACCCTTCGACCTTCTTCCAACTTCCCAATGACGCGACCTCAGATAAAGTTATCCAGATGTCGTCTACTGGATTGCTTGTTGGCCATATCACACGGTGGCAGCAACTCAACGTTGTTCAAACCGATGTACACCGTGCATATACCCTTCCTGCACCCCCCTTACACCATGCTGCATATATATGCGCATGCCCTACCGTACCGGACCCTAGTCTATCTCCTGAGTGGTCTTTCTTTCCGTTGTGCCTGCTCGTTCCGCTGTTAGGCTGATTTCACCTCTTCGTCCTTAATTTTTGCACACCAGTGTAGTTGCGATGGTGAGCCCTTGGATGCCTGGAGGCTGGCCATTGTCAAACAGATGTGGCCAGATGGTTGAATGTGAGTCCTTCTGTAATCCATAGGCTGTGGAATGTATTTCTAAGAACAGATTCAGCATCCAGAAGGTGCTCAACTTCCATTGACAACCATTATTTGCACTTAACCACATGAAGACAAAGGACCTCAACATGAACCCAGCTCAGATCTGCCTTCGCTGCCAGTACTGGAAGGTTGATATCAGCTTCAACTGTATGCAGACCACTTCGTGAAGTAGGTCTGTATGCTCAACGACCAGCAACTTGTATGCCCCTCACCGCATGGCACGAAGGGAGCGATTGCGTTAGGCACACACATGTTAGCTGGAGTGAAAGTCAATGGAGGTCTGTACTCTTCACTGACGAATCGAGATACTATTTAGAGAGCGATTCCAGACATTGTTTGATCTGAAGGGAGCCAGGAACCTGCTATTATCCCAGTAACATCCATGAAAGAGATCCTTGTGGTGTAGGTAGTGTGTGTGCGTTTGGGATGGCATCTCTTTATGTGGTTGAACAAATCTCTATGTTCCTGCCACATGGTAACCTGACTGCTCAAAAATATAGAGATGATATCCTGTATCCATATGTACATCCTTATGCAGGTGCAATAGGCGAAACATTTCTCCTACAGGACAATAATGCGAGACCGCACAGTGCATGCCTCTTGGAGCAATACTTTGAGGAGGAAACCATTGTCCGTATGGAATGGCCAGCTCAATCTCTGGACCTAATTCTCATTGAAAATGTTTGGTATACTCTGGGGAGATGACCCTTAATCTGCCTCCCAATACCCTACATGGGCTTGCTATTGCTTTACAGGAACAATGGGCATTACTGTCTACTGAGTTAATTGACACCATCACAATGAGCATGGAACATTGCTGTCGGGCCTGTATTGTTGTTAGAGGTGACCACACATTATTTTGAAGCAACTTCCCCATTGAGTTCCTGTACCCTATTTTTTTGACATGTTCCTGTATAGTCCATTTCTCTGATCTTAAATAATATTTTCATGATTTGCTTTAAAATTAACTTTTTCACGGGTTTATAGAGGTTATTATTCAAAAAAGTTGGCGGTCAAATTTTTGAACTAAAGCCTAGTTCGTCATTAGGACTACGTCACTGGAGTAGTTGCTGCCACTCAGTTGGAAGATTCCAATCGCAATTATCGTTAATTATGATTTGCTTTTTTGTCTAACCTATAATTCACAAGTTAATGCATCTTTTCACCGATTTTCATGAAATTTCACCCAGTAGATTTTTAATTATCCTGATTTTTCTGATTTTTCCTTAATTTATGCAAACCACTGTATTAATGCAAGTGTATAATATGTTATTTAGTTTCTGTTGTGGATTTTGCAGTACATTTTGGAGCAATGGGGGCATTTGTTACTATTGGATGGTATCTTCACAAAAACATTTTGTACTGTAATGGTCTTTTCAGTAAAATTGTATCTTAAGAAAAGTACTTTAGTGTAAGAGGCATCTCTAGTATTTAAATATGCTTTTGTTTCTACCTTTTTTTGTTTTCATCATTGTTTAAGTAAAATGGTCTCTGACAGATGCCTATCAATTACTGCATTATCACTAGCAGCAACTGAGGCAAACTTCACTGAAAGGAACCCCAAAGCATTATGGGAGTATTCCCTCTGCACATCTGTAATAAGTTATTGATCAGTCTCATACTGTCCAATCCATCATATCTTTATTAAAATGGGGAACAACCAGAGGTCACATGGTGACAAGTCTGGCTATATTCAGGTTAAGGCATCAACTTAATATTCATTTTCTCCAAGTAAGAAATGACAGAACTGGCCATGTGCAACCTTGCATTGGGCCGCACATGAAAAGAAATGAGGAACTCGTTTTCATGCCCAAATTGCTCAGTGAATTGATGATTTTGAAATGTGAACCATGTCTTTGATATCTCTAAGTGATAGGCATCTGTCTTCTTGTATAACAACACCTGTTGTTTTGATATTTACTTCTGTTACACTCGTTGAAAGTCTTCTCCCATGCTCTATTCAAGCTGCTGACTTGCAACCATCCATGAATTCTTTATGCTATTTGTAAATGTAAATTGTTGATTTTCCGGGACATCCATCGGACATCCATCTTTATAAGCCTCTTGCATAAGACAGAAAATCTCTCTGACAGATTTATTAAGTTGACAGCAAAATTTAATCGCGCATCTTTGTTCCTCTTTCACATCCATTTTTTTTTTTTTTTTTTTTTTTTTTTAGAATTCTTCACAGCACAAACACACTTGTTAGGGGTTCACGAAACGACGCTAATTAAACTGTGCACTATTGATGATGCATGTGTGATGAACAAGTGTGGCAGGTTGCTATGGTTACTACAACAACTACTGTTTTTTTTAGACATGCCAATGTCGAATGCAGTATTGCACCTTTTTTGTAAACACATTCTCAGTTGTTTTGAGACAAGCTATGTATATAAATGAAACAGATATTTTCACTCTATCCATTATATCATCATCATCATCATCATCATCATCAACCATTATCAATCCACTGCTGGATGAAGGTCTCTCCAAGTCTCTTCCACAATTGTCTGTCTTGGGCCTGTCTCCTCCATGGTGTCACGTCAATTCGTCGCGTGCGTCAATTCGTCGACTACGTCAATTCGTCGCGCGTCAATTCGTCGACTACAACAATTCGTCGCGCGTCAATTCGCCGACCACGACGATTCGTCGGCGTCAATTCGTCGTGGACAAATTCGTCGACTACGTCAATTCGTGACGTTTACAGATTTTGGTTACATACAAAACGAATGCAGGAAAACGTACGATTTCGAACGTCTTGCTCCCTGATCAAATTTATAAAGTTTGGACACGCAGACAGGATAGGAATATTACGTTTTTCTTTGGCACTAAAAATATTAGACGGTAAACGGTTTTTGGAAAGGGGCAGGGCCCGGTTGGTCAGAGCCCCCATATGCAAAAATTTTCGTAAAATCTACATTTCAAAATTGCCTTTATTCTTCAGTAAAATAACATTTCTATGTACATGACAATGGAATTCTGCCAATAAATACAGCGGTATATACATCAGCTGGAAAGTTCCAGTGAAACGTAAAACAAAATATTGTTAAAATCATAAAAAAAAAAATTATTTCGCCACGTAGGGCGAAAAGAAGAGGCAGACAATAAAGCACGAGCGATACAAACGAAAATGTTTACCTACAGTATTGTAGACAGGGCAAGACATGATTCTATACTATGCACAAATTCCAATTAAGCATTACTACCATACTAAAAGATTAAACATTAGGTACTAATTCACAGAAATGCAACAGTGATGCTACATTCAAAATTTACAACATATGTACAGAAGTATTCAGTGACAAGGGGAAATAACGCTAAATGTACTCAGAAGGGCATCTTGTTACATTATATTATACACACAGTGACTAATATTTTAAAAAAATATTCAACATAATGAAGGGGACATTGCGTGGGCAGTAAACTGTGCAGAAGGAAGAATTATATACAACAACATAAAACCCAACATCATCGAAGAGAACATGGGAAACATGGTGAGCTATCTTCAATGGCACATTAAAACAGAAAAATCACAAATAGCGAAGCACCAAAATTAATACGTAAAAACATGATTTGTTACAGTGAACGTGGGCGACAACAAAAATCCCACTTATAGGTTGAGATGTAACTGCAAATTGTGGATATGGAACCACCCAGCCGATTGGGCCCAAGTGGATTGAAAAACGCTATCGGTGTTTGTTGAGGCAGCACGAGAGTGCTCCATTTGGAGGCGAGTGGTTAACCGTGCTAGGAAGCGTCTCCGAATGATAGCACTTGCCTCCTGAGGAGGTGGAATAAGAGCGGGGAAGCGTTGTTGAAGATGGAAAGCATAGACAGTGAACTTCACAAGAAGAAAAATGTAACGGCACACAGGAGGCAAGTGAGTAGGTGGATGCTTAGTTTGGAGTAGCCAAGCATATGCAAGAAACGGTAACGATCGAGCACAAATTCGATCAGCAAGACGAAATGCTGTGTTTAGGACTGGCAGGAGAACGGGGCAGAATAGGTATTGATGTTGGACGTCGCTGACTTCAGGGCAAAAGGAGCACTGCGGAGAGGTGAGAAGGGTCATGCGAAACAGTACTGATGGGGCGGGGAGACGAAGGTGAAGAAATTGCCAATGGACATTGAGTTCAAGAGGGGAGGAAAGGGCAGAGGTAGATGCTGTCCAGATGGCTGGGAGAAGAGAAGGAGGAGCAGAATGAACAGAAAGTGGAAGTGCAGGAGGGGAAAGAAGAAGCCAATAAAGAGAAGAGGAGGAGAGAGAAGTAACTAGAACCGGGGAGCTACGAATGAGGAGAAAGAACGGTAGGGAAAGAGGAGCAGAGGGGACCGAGAAGAGACCATCAGGTGAAGCGATTAGTGGAAAGAGGCTCCAAAGCGCTGTGCGAAGAAGAAGATATTCGTTAGCAAGAGTAATGGTTGGAGATAGAAACAATGAAGAAAGAGGTCTCCAGGTTAGATCAGAAGTTACGAGAGAACGGACAGTTATCACACCAGAGCGGATCCAATGAGGAAAGTAAAAGTAAGGGAGGTTAGGAGGGTGAATAAGAGAAGAGAAGAAGAGAGGTTCATCTAGGAGATCAAGAGTTGAAGAAGGAAATGAACGGAGAAGAGGAAGCGAACGAAAGAGAGAAAGGCCCTCTCGCAGGACAGGAGGGAGGTGGGACGGAGAAGAGAGTATGCATCCATCTTCAGAAACAGTAGGAAAGTGAAGGATGGGTCACGGAAAGAAGCTAGAACATTCAATCTACAGTTTTCAATTCAGAACCACCAAATCTGGTATACTATCTCGTGGTATTCTAACTTAGACTGTAGACAGTTTTGGGAAGCGGTTGCAGAGGGCTAACCCCCCCCCTACAGAATTGCCGTAAGTTAAATTTTTCAATTTAGAACTACCAATTTGGTATATTATCTCATGGTACTCTAACTTAGACGGTTTTGGAACGGGTCAGGGGCCCGGTTGGTCAGAGCCCCCCATACACAAAATATTCGTAAGATCTACAGTTTTCAATTCAGAACCACCAAATCAGGTATCCTATCTCATAGTACTCTAACTTAGACGGTTGTAGGTTTTTGAACGGGTCAAGGCCCGGGGAGTCAGAGCCCCCCCCCCCCTACATACAAAATTTTTGTAAAATCTAGTTTTCATTTCAGAACCATCAAATTTGGTATCATGAAACTTTAACTTAGACGCTAGACGGTTTTTGGAAGGGGTTGGAGCCCGCGGGGTCAGAGCCCCCCCCCCCTCATAAAAATTTCGTAAAATCGACAGTTTTCATCTTAGAACCACCAAATTTGGTATACTATCTTATGGTACTCTAACTTAGACTGCAGATGGTTTTTAGAACGGGTCAAGGCCCGGGGGTGAGAGCCCCCTACAAAAATTTTCTTAAAAACTACAGTTTTCAATTCAGAACCACCTAATCTGGTATACTATCTCATTGTACTCTAACTTAGACGCTAGACGGTTTTTGGAAGGCGTTGGAGCCTCGAGGGGCAAGACCCCCCCCCGAATAAACACTTTTTCGTAAAATCTACAGTTTTCAATTTAGAACCACCAAATTTTGTATACTATCTCATGGTACTCTAACTTAGACGCTAGATTTGTTTTTGGAAGGGCTTGCAGCCCGCGGGGTCAGAGCTGCCCCCCCCCCTTATAAAAAATTTCGTAAAATCTACAGTTTTCATCTTAGAACCATCAAATTAGGTATACTATCTTATGGTACTCTAACTTAGACGGCAGACCGTTTTTGGAACTGGTCAAGGCACGGGGGTCAGAGCCCCCACATACAAAATTTTCTTAAAAACGACAGTTTTCAATTCAGAACTACCTAATCTGGTATACTATCTCATGGTAATGTAACTTAGACGCTAGACGATTTTTTGAAGGGGTTGCAGCCCGGGGGGTAAGCCCCCCCTCATATAAAAATTCGCAAAATCTACAGTTTTCAATTTAGAACCACGAATTTGGTATACTATCTCATGGTGCTCTAACTTAGACGCTAGACGGTTTTTGGAAGGGTTGGAGCCCGGGGTGTCAGACCCCCGAATAAACACTTTTTCGTAAAATTTACAGTTTTCAATTTAGAACCACCAAATTTGGTATACTATCTCATGGTACTGTAACTTAGACGCTAGACGGTTTTTGGAAGGGGTTGGAGCCCGCGGAGTCGGAGCCCTCCCCCTCATAAAAAAATTCAGTAAAATCGACAGTTTTCATCTTAGAGCCACCAAATTTGGTATACTATCTTATGGTACTCTAACTTAGACGGCAGACCGTTTTTGGAATGGGTCAAGGTCCGGGGGTGAGAGCCCCCCACATACAAAATTTTCTTAAAAACTACAGTTTTCAATTCAGAACCACCTTATCTGGTATACTATCTCATGGTACTCTAACTTAGACGCTAGACGGTTTTTGGAAGGGGTTGGAGCCCGGGGGTCAGACCCCCTCCGAATATTTTTTTTTTTATTTTGTAAAATCTACAGTTTTCAATGTAGAACCACCAAAGTCGGTGTACTATCTCATGGTACTCTAACTTAGACATAGACCGTTTTTGGAATGGATCAAGGCCCGGAGGGTCAGAGCCCCACATACAAAATTTTCTTAAAAACTACAGTTTTCAATTCAGAACCACCCAAATCTGGTATACTATCTCATGGTACTCTAACTTAGACGCCAGACGGGTTTTGGAATGGGTTGGAGCCCGGGGGGTCAGACCACTCGAATAAAAACTTTTTCGTAAAATCTACAGTTTTCAATTTAGAACCACCAAATTTGGTATACTATCTCATGGTACTCTAACTTAGACAGTAGACCGTTTTGGAAGGAGTTAGAAACCCGGTTAAAGCCCCCCCCATAAAATGCCGCGTAAAATCTACAGTTTTCAATTTAGAACCACCAAATTTGGCATACTCTCTCGTGGTACTCTAACTTAGACGGTAGATGGTTTTGGAATGGGTCGGGCACGGGGTCAGAGTCCCTCCGCCCATAAATACTTTTTGTAAAAACTAAAGTTTTCAATTTAGAGCTACCAAATTTGGTATACTATATAATGGTGTTCTAAATTAAACGGTTTTCAGAACGGGTCGGGGCAAGGGTGGTTACCCTTCCCCCCGTACACACAAACTTTCGTAAAATCTATAGTTTTCAATTTAGAACCACCAAATTTTGTATATTATCTCATGGTACTCTAACTTAGACGGTAGAAGGTTTTGGAACGGATCAAGGCCCGGGGGTAAGACCCCCCCACACACACACACATACAAAATTTTCTTAAAATCTTTATTTTTCAATTTAGAACCACCAAATTTTGTGTCATGAAACTCTAACTTAGCGGGAGACGGTAAGTGAAAGCGCAACATTATTAACTTGATTTGTTATGTAAACCTTATAAATACGACCACAGCGATTAAAAGTTACTAAAGAGTCCTTGTAAGTAATATTTTTTGACCGAGTGCAAGTACAATTTACGAAATGTCAACAGGTCAAAATATCTAAATAAGTAGTTTTTAAGAAAATTTTGTATGTGGGGGGCTCTGACCCCCGTGCCTTGACCCGTTCCAAAAAACGGTCTGCCATCTAAGTTAGAGTACCATAAGATAGTATACCAAATTTGGTGGTTCTAAGATGAAAACTGTAGATTTTACGAAATTTTTATGAGGGGGGGCTCCGACCCCGCGGGCTCCAACCCCTTCCAAAAACCGTCTAGCGTCTAAGTTAGAGTACCATGAGATAGTATACCAAATTTGGTGGTTCTAAATTGAAAACTGTAGATTTTACTTAAAAAGTGTTTATTCGGGGGGTGTGACCCCCGGGATCCAACCCCTTCCAAAAACCGTCTAGCGTCTAAGTTAGAGTACCATGAGATAGTATACCAAATTTGGTGGTTCTAAATTGAAAACTGTAAATTTTACGAAAAAGTGTTTATTCGGGGTCTGACCCCCGGGCTCCAACCCCTTCCAAAAACCGTCTAGCGTCTAAGTTAGAGCACCATGAGATAGTATACCAAATTTGGTGGTTCTAAATTGAAAACTGTAGATTTTGGTGAATTTTTATATGAGGGGGGGCTTACCCCGGAGCTGCAACCCCTTCAAAAAAATCGTCTAGCGTCTAAGTTACATTACCATGAGATAGTATACCAGATTAGGTAGTTCTGAATTGAAAACTGTCGCTTTTAAGAAAATTTTGTATGTGGGGGGCTCTGTCCCCCGGGCTGCAACCCCTTCAAAAAATTGTCTAGCGTCTAAGTTACATTACCATGAGATAGTATACCAGATTAGGTAGTTCTGAATTGAAAACTGTCGTTTTTAAGAAAATTTTGTATGTGGGGGCTCTGACCCCCGTGCCTTGACCAGTTCCAAAAACGGGTCTGCCGTCTAAGTTAGAGTACCATAAGATAGTATACCTAATTTGATGGTTCTAAGATGAAAACTGTAGATTTACGAAATTTTTTATAAGGGGGGCAGCTCCGACCCCGCGGGCTCCAACGCCTTCCAAAAACCGTCTAGCGTCTAAGTTAGAGTACAATGAGATAGTATACCAGATTAGGTGGTTCTGAATTGAAAACTGTAGTTTTTAAGAAAATTTTGTATGTGGGGGGCTCTCACCCCCGGGCCTTGACCCGTTCCAAAAACGGTCTGCCGTCTAAGTTAGAGTACCATAAGATAGTATACCAAATTTGGTGGTTCTAAGATGAAAACTGTCGATTTTACGAAATTTTTATGAGGGGGGGCTCCGACCCGCGGGCTCCAACCCTTCCCAAAACCGTCTAGCGTCTAAGTTAGAGTTTCATGATACCAAATTTGATGGTTCTGAAATGAAAACTAGATTTTACGAAAATTTTGTATGTACGGGGGGGGGGGGGAGCTCTGACTCCCGGGCCTTGACCCGTTCAAAAACCGACAACCGTCTAAGTTAGAGTACTATGAGATAGGATACCTGATTTGGTGGTTCTGAATTGAAAACTGTAGATCTTACGAATATTTTGTGTATGGGGGCTCTGACCAACCGGGCCCCTGACCCGTTCCAAAAACCGTCTAAGTTAGAGTACCATGAGATAATATACCAAATTTGGTAGTTCTAAATTGAAAACTATATCTTACGGCAATTCTGTAGGGAGGGGGGTAGCCCTCTGCAACCGCTTCCCAAAACCGTCTACAGTCTAAGTTAGAATACCACGAGATAGTATACCAGATTTGGTGGTTCTGAATTGAAAACTGTAGATTTTACGAAAAATTTTTATATGGGGGGCTCTGACCAACCGGGCCCTGCCCCGTTCCAAAAACGTTTACCGTCTAATATTTTTAGTGCCAAAGAAAAACGTAATATTCCTATCCTGTCTGCGTGTCCAAACTTTATAAATTTGATCAGGGAGCAAGACGTTCGAAATCGTACGTTTTCCTGCATTCGTTTTGTATGTAACCAAAATCTGTAAACGCGACGAATTGACGTAGTCGACGAATTGACGCAGTCGACGAATTGACGCAGTCGACGAATTGACGCGCGACGAATTGACGCAGTCGACGAATTGACGCGCGACGAATTGACGCAGTCGACGAATTGACGCGCGACGAATTGACGCAGTCGACGAATTGACGCAGTCGACACTGACGTAGGCGACGCACTGACGCGCGACGAATCGTCGCAGTCGACGAATTGACGCAGTCGACGAATTGACGTAGAACCCTCCTCCATGTCACTCCAACATACTTTCAAAGTTCATCCTTCCATCTCCCATGGAGTCTTCTTCTGGGTCTTTTCCTGTCCCTCGGAATCCAGTCTAAAATTCCGGTTGTCCATCGGTGGTCTGTTCTTCTGGCAACATGTCCAGCCCATTTCCATTTCAGTGATTTCACTGTGGTCATGATGTCGTCCACTCCTGTCATTTTCCTTATCCACAAATTCCTCTTCTTATCTTTCCTGGTTACACCAAGCATGCACCTCTCCATGCTGCTTTGAGTTGTCTGCAGTCTTTGTATGTCTTTTTTAGTTAAGGTCCATGTTTCGGCTTCATACATAAGCACTAGCAGGAAGCATTGATTAAACACTTTTCTTTTGAGACATACTGGCATACTGCTTTTAAAAATTGTACTGTTTCTTCCAAAAGCTCTCCATCCAAGTTTTATACGCCGATTAATTTCTTCATCAATGTGACCGTCACTCGATATCTGCTGCCCAAGATAAATGTAGGAATCGGTTGTCTCAAGCTTTTCTCCATCAATCAATAAATCTTCATTTCTTGTAAAAGCATTGTACATCACTTTTATCTTCTGAAAGTTCATTTTTAATCCCACTTCTTTGCTCTTGTCTGCAAGTTCTTGGATCATACTCTGCAGCTCTGAAGGGGTAGTTGCAAAGATAACTACGTCATCAGCAAAACGAAGGTGAGTTAAGTAATCTCCATTAATCTTTATCCCTTTGCTTTTCCAGTTCAATGATTGAAAGACATTTTGCAATGTGGCGTTAAAGAGCTTGGGAGATATGGTGTCACCTTGTCTCACTCCCTTTCCAATTCTTATGTGTGCTGTATCCTCAAATATCTGAACCTTTGCACTTGCATTTTCATAGATGTTATTAATAATGCTAATGTATCCATTATATATGCTATTTAAATTTAAAGTAAGGTATTTCAGCTGAACATCAACTTTAATCACACTGACTGATCTTGTTTGCTCTGTTGCCAGTAGAGATTTCATAATAATTGGAATGTTGAAAGGTGCATCTGATGCAAGAGTTGGTCTTCTATAGCATTTTGAGGTTTTCTTTGCTGTACAAGGCAATTTCATTGGTGTCTTCAATTGATTATAAACTAAATGAATTGCCCTTATTTGATAACGCATTTTTTTGCTACTGGAGAAACCTTCACATCAAATCAAATGAATTATGGCAGTCACTTATTTAATAAGTTTAGAACTGAGTATATGTACAATTATCTCTTTATATCGCTGTTGTTTATTATAATCAGTGATACACATGAACTTGTTGTTAACCAGAACATGCATACAATGAAAAAAGGGAAACATGCATGGGTGCAGCAGCTTCACGGTAAAACCTGAGTTATCTATCAGTGTGTAAGATAGAAAGAAAGATAACTCTGTATTACATTTTATGTACTGCATATTCACTTAGAATAATGCATCCTATGATTTATTAATTCATATTCTGAGGTCTTCAAAATATTCATGACAAACAAGGCCATCAGTGATAAGTGAATCCTCATCATTAGTGTTCTGTCTTTTGACAGGCCCAACAGTAACACAACAAGTTCTCTTCCTCCAGTTTTCTCTGTCCCTTGTTTCCTTCTTCAATATTTGATAGCTTCCTGTGCCCATGATATCATCAAGCATCATTAGTCGTCTCCTTCCTCTTGGTCGCTTTCCTTCAATTCCCTTTCTATCATTCTTTTGAATAAGCAGTCTGCTCTTAACACATGTCCTAACCAGTTATATTTTCTTTTTCTTATGGTCTTTAGAATATTCCTTTCTTCCTCAACTCTTCGCAACGCTTCATCATTGGTAATATTTTCAATCCACTTTATTTTTTTCATTTTTCTCCATAACCACAATTCAAATGCCTCCAACATGTTAGTTTCTTTCTTACTGATTGTCCACGTTTCTGCCCCATATAAAGTTACGCTCCAAATATAGCACTTAATAAGCCTTTTCTTTAAATTTTTATTCATTTTATTACTAAAATAATTTTCTTGTTGTAAAATGCATATTTTCCTTTATTAATTCTTTCTTTTATTTCCACATCACATTTCCCATTTTCTTGGATTATGCTATCGAGGTATTTGTATAGTCTCACTTGCTCTACATTATCTCCATTCATCATCACCTCAACATTTCCTGGTCTCCTAGAGACTCATTGTTTTTATTTTCTTTGTGTCGATTTTCATACCATATTTTATGCATACACTTCCAAATTTTTGCATTAGATGCTGTAGTTCATATTCAGTATTAGCTCATTTTTCTTGGTCATCTGCAAATCTAATACTTTGTATTGTTCTTCCTCCAATAATGATTCCTCTTATCTCTTCATCAAATGCTTATTTTATCATTTCTTCTGCAAAAATATTGAAGAGCATTGGTGACAGACAGCATCCTTGTCTTACACCCCTGCCAATCACACATTTTTTAGTTTTTCCTACTTTTGTCTTTATTATGGCGGTCTGGTTCTGTATAATTCAGCTATTAACCTCTGGTCTTTCCAGTCTAATCCTATTTTACTTAGCACTTCTATCAACTTCCCTGTTCCTCTATCTTTCCTGAATCCATAAATACTCTGCTCTGCTATACAGTCGTCAATTCAGTATTCTAAGCAGTACTTTAGAAGCATGTGAGAGTATGCTTATAGTTCTATAATCACTGCACTTAGTAGGATTACTTTTCTTTTTAATGCGTATAAGAATATATAGGTGAATATTATGTCACAATTCAGAAATTTGGAGAACTCAGATGAAAAAAATCAGTTTTCCCCAAATTTGCTTTTTAAAATTCTTACTTTATATGTACTCTGTTCATAGCTTATTTTCTCGATATGTCTCAATTTCAGGCAGTTGAACAACTGAACATCAAACCACAGAATTTTAGAGATCTTCTGAGCGATGAACCCTTTGCAAGAAAAGACATAATCACAATTCAGGTGAGTTTATCTTAAATGTAGAATTCATGCCCATTAGAAATCATGGAAGTATTCTTCACAAATGCATAAAACAACTATCGTAATTTTCATTATGTAATCCATGGATTATATGCCGTTGCAGATAATACAACGATTTAAAAAAACAAAAAGCAAAAAGGTTTTACGGTTTTTTGATTTAAAAAAAAATCCGCAGGGGGTTATAATTGGAAAAGAAACTCCGTCGGAAAAATTTTCCTCAGTTCAGGTGTTTGTACAGAGTGGAGAGGAGAGGGGTGTCATAATAAAAGATTGGAAAAGTTGTGGGGAGGGACGGCAGGGTCATTTTGTATTGTTGAGAAGGACAACTCTGACCATTGTGCCATCTCTGTTTTTGACAACCTGCCAATGAAAACGTACCCACAGCACTTGCTGCACGAACCTATATGTTCCTTCTTTCGTATTTCATGTGCACCTTGTGTTTCTTTCATCCTTCTCCGTTTTGACCAACATCTTTGCTGCTATTTTTCTTCATTGCTTTTCATGATGTCTATGAAAAGGAAACGTTTCAGTTACATTGCTGAATTTAAACTTAAAGTGCTGGACATAGTTAAGGGTATGATCGTGTCACTACAAGATAGTTTTGAGAAGGTCAGAAAACAATTGTGCAGTGACACGCAGAAAGCCACTGTGCCACAGTCTAAAACGTAAACAAACCCCTCAGTAAATTCCGCGGTAAAATTCAAGGAAGACTTACCCTATTTTTTATTGGCCCACATATAAGCCGATCCCCCAATGCTGAAAGCAGGATTTCCTTCAAAAACTTTTAACTTGTTTGCGAGTACATACGGCATTTGTATGACTTGTTCTGTATCAGCGTTTCATCCGTGGCAAGGTGTAATGAAAAACCCTGGAGCTGCATCACCGCGATCTATGGATGCCATGCCACTGTGCCTTATCTGTCCGGTGATAAAAATATGAAAAGTAACCTTTAAAAATGAATTTCTTTATTTAATAAAAAAGAATTTTTCCTTACTTCTGACTCCTGGGTCATTGTGCGACTGACTTTCCTGTTGGAAATTCCACTTCCAGTTCAACATCTGTGATGTGTGGATTATACAGTGATTTTTTTTCTGAATGTCACAGTCTGCGGATTATACACTGGTACGGATAATACAACAAAAATTACGGTACAATTTTTTATACATAGCAATCAGAATATTTTGAAGTACGTAGTTTGCTTTTCAACATATTATATCATATCAGAAACTTAAAAATCACATCCAACTAGAGCAAATTGAGCCTGCATCCCCCAATTTCTGTTTGTTCATGCTATTCATAATACCACCCAGGATGACAAAAGTTCCTAGTATCTGAAGTTGAGGAATCTCAACACTTCAGATTTTTGCCAGTCAAGGCAATCTGATGCTTTCTCATAGCATAATACATCACCAGTGTCTCAGATATAGAAATTATGCAAGAAATATTCTTCACAAGTACAGTGTCCGGCAGGAAAATCTGACGGTTTTTGAAACGATAGTACAAGGTTGTAATTTGATAAAGAACGAAATTTATGTTTTGTACTTACAGAGAATTTGATGCTATTTATAAATAATAATGGAAAAAACTGGATGAAGAAAGTCTAAGTTTTAAAAATGATGTCATCCAAATGACCACCATTCTTGCAAATGCACCCTCGCAATCTGTCACTGAAATTCCGCACAGCACGTTGAACCATATCTCGTGGAATTGCCGCTGTTTCCCCACGAATTGTGTTCTTGTGTAGTGCGCGGTTTATTAATGAAAACTTTCTCTTTGAAGTAACCCCAGAGAAAATAATTGCATGGCGACAGGTACGGCGAGCGAGGTGGCGCCACGGCATGTTTCCTCGTTGAGAGATGAGGTGCTCAGGAAAGATTTGTCTGAGAACCTCCATCAATGTCCTAGATCAGGGGTGCACAACCTTTTTATAAGTGGGGGCCAAGTTTATTTTTACATAATAAGTGGCGGGCCGCAAGTTACCTTTTCACATAGGCACTTGCCAAACCCTGCCGCTAAAGCTAATTTTACTATTATCCGAATAACCTATTTTACCAGCAGACAAAAAATGTGTTTCAATACCATTTTTGTGTCCTCTAAATGGTTTAAATCCATTTTTGAAGTTTTTTTGGCAAATTGCGTTATTAAGTTATCAAATTACTGATTTACAATCAACTTACTCCTAATTGGAAAAGGTTTAGGGGTATATAAAATAAAATAATACTATCACAAGGTTGTAAAATTTTTATTTTTATAAAAAACAGAATTCTTAACATCAAAGTATATAAAAAATTAAAATCAGTATATCGTCAAACTGACCATCAAATCAAGTAGTAGCCTAATGCTCCTAATGAGATGCTTGGCATTGTTTATTTTTCAATAGTCTGTCAATATCAGGTTCAATGTTAGAGATGGTAATGCGCAAGTTTCCCTCCAATAGTGTATCACTTAAACGGTAACGACACTTTGACTTTATTTGTTTCATCAAAGAAAACGATTGCTCGCATAAGTAGGTACTTCCAAACAACGTTGCCGTTTTTAAAGCATGATCTTTGAGCAATTTCATTTCTTTCGGTAAGTAATTTTTGTAAAATTCTAGGAGAGAAACTTCAGATTATTTTGTTTTTAACTCATTGTTACACTGAAGATCAATTAATTCCATCTGGAAATCTAGTGGCACTGACGCAACGTCAGTAGTGAATGGTAGAAAACATATCAAACAAAACCTCAAATTTTCTTATATCTTCAAATCGTCTTTTAAACTCATTGTGAAGGTCCACTACAAGAGATGCATATTTAGCCACATTTACATGGAATTCAGAACTTTCAACAAAACTTTTCATTGTTGGAAAATTTGCTAGTTAACGAAACATTTTTATAATTTTCTTATTTCAACTAGGGCCTACAATAATGGGAAAAAATCTCATCATTCACAATATATATATTCACGTTTTCAATAGTATAAAATATTTATCCGCGGGCCGCATAAACTGACTTTGAGGGCCGTAAGCGGGCCGCGGGCCGCGGGTTGTGCACCCCTGTCCTAGATGTATGGGCAGTAGCTCCGTCTTGTTGAAACCAAATTTTTGTGGAGTTAATTCGTCGTCTGCGAAGTTCTGGCAAGAGAAAGTCTCGCAACATGGCAACATAATGTTCAGAATTAACAGTAACTAAATTTCCATCTTGTTCAAAAAAGTATGGTCCAATTACCCGAAATTGGCTACTCCACACCATACGGTAACATGTTCAGAATGAAGGGGTCGTTCGTGGAGTTGTCGTGAATTGTCGGGTGACCAATATCAAAAATTCTGTTTGTTAACACAACCAGACAGGTGAAAATGTGCTTTGTCACTAAACAAAACAACCATGTCATCATGTAACAGTTCGAGCATGTTTCATAAAAAATTTTTTTACGATTTTCCCAGTCCTTTGGCTTTAACTGTTGAACGACCATCATTTTGTAGGGATGGCAATTCAAATCTATGTAAATGCAGAATTCTCCTTGCACTTCGATCTGATATGCCAGAGCAGCAGCTTGCCTTGCAGCTGAACAACGGGGGCTGTTGACTGTCGCCTCTTTAACAGCTCCGATGTTCTCTGGAGTGCGGACTGTTCTTATTCCTTCAGGCAACTTTCTTTTTAACGCAGAACTCGTAGCCCTAAAGTTCTGTATCCACAACAATATTGTGTTTCCGGGTAGGGACTCTTCCACGACGCCCGACATTGAAATGCATCCTAAATGCTCGTTGCGTTCGAACTACACAGTTTTTTCCATTATTATTTATAAATGGTATTTAATTCTCTGTAAGTAGAAAAAATAAATTCCGTTTTATATCAAATTACAACCTTGTAGTATCATTTCAAAAACCGCCAGATTTCCCTGCCGGACCCTGTACATGGAAAAACTACTGGATCGTTAACGCAACATTCAGAATAGCCTGAATTGTCTAGTTTTCTTTTCAGCATGTAACATCATTTCAGTGCAGGCAATTATGTAAGAAATAGTCGTCACAAATACACGGTACAACTCAGTGGCGACTCGTGGCAACTGAAACAAGTGGGGCCAGTAGCCGAAGTCCAACAATGAAATAAAAAAAAAAAAAATGTCATTATTAGGCAAACTATTCAGACCCCCCCTCCCCAAGATTCCTTTACTCAGCCTGTGTTTACACCCTTGACTCACAATAATGCCCAAATCAGGTAGGAATGTGTCAGCTATTGTATTGCACATGAAAAAAATTTCCTCAGAATAGAATGCATAACTACTAACAGAAAAATGTTAAAACTCCTTAAATAAAATTTTTACCTTAAAACATATGAGCATTAATTTATGTTAGTTGTGCTTTGTGTTTCTTCAGATTTCTCAACTGAGGAATAATAATCACAGGATTCACAGGATAAAATAAAAAAATGTAGTGAAAAAATAATAACTCCAAATATATGCAGGGAGGGAATGTTTCATGAATTTCGTCCCATATAGAATGAGTACCATACTACCATTTGCATTATTTGAAAGGTTTAACCTTTTTTTTTTTTAAAGAACTTGTGAAACCTAAAAACATATATGTACTCATGTGCAAATTATACTTACAGGTTTTCTCATTTATTTATTTATTTTTAACGTAGAAAATCCTCAACTGAAATTAGTTCTGCAAAGCGCTTTTTAAACTTCATGCTCTTGGAAACTCAAATTCTTGGGCTGATGAGCACTGTGTTTCTTTAAGTGAAGCTCAAACTAAAAATTCTTGGGGTGATAAGCACTGAGTTTTTTTAATGAAGCTTTTCTTCCAGATTTAAAGCAAAGAACAGAGATATTAACAAAATATCCACTCCATTCAAAGTACTCGACAAGCAAAAAAGTCACGACACAAAGGAACAACACATCACCGAAAGAGACACAGAAAAAAACAACTAACTGAACTTTGCTACGGCATTTGAAAATCTTCCGCCACCCTTGAGCTTGTTGGCTTGGTCGAGGTAAGCTTATCTGTCAACCCACGGCGTTAAGGAAATGAATACTCTCCCGGCCAATCAAATTAGCGCGGGGCCAGATAGATCCGGCAACACAGCTTTTTTCCACACGCGGTTAAGACAGTGTTGTATGTAGGTCTTCATACTGAATGAGATGGGGAGGAAATCGTCTCCTCTTTGCTTGCGTAGTGATATTACTGGGGCCTGTTGGAGCTGGCCCCAATAACCTCACACTCTGAACATGATCTCTTTCCTCGGGGAATTGTTTTTCGTTTTTGAAGGAAACTTTTCCCTTAGGTAATGGTTTTTGAAGGGAAAGGTTTATCACCATGTAATTAAGAGAGAGAATGAAAATCAGGGCAAAAAACAAAAAAAAAACGTTTCTAGAAATAGAAATTTTCAGGTGGGGCCCGGCCCCTCTGGCCCCTAATGACAAACCGCCCCTGGTACAACTACAAGATTATTAACATGGTTATCAGAATAGCATGAATGGCCTAGTTTACTAGAGGGATGCAACATTTTTGGTCTTGCTAATCAGTATTTAAATTTTTCAGTCTTATGGTGTTTTTCAGTATATATACATTGTGTTATACATTTACATGGTTTATAAGTTAAATGGCTTGGTGTCTGCTCAAAAATAAATTTTTCAAACATACCCACTAGATGCTTCTGTTCAACATGTCCACATTATTATTATTATTATTATTATTTTTAATGTAACCTTCATAGCCCTGACTTCATTGACGTATATTCACTAACAACAAGACTGCTACATCATTTTGGCATTAGCATTTATAAAAGTACTAGAAATAGTATGAAATAATAACATACCATGTTATCAAAAGTAATAGAGGTAGTTGCCTTCAATGCACGATCTTGATAAGTAAAGTCACTCACAATACAAATTTAAATTTGTTGGCTGAATTTATATTTTTTTTTTTTATTACAAGTATTAGAACTTTCAGGTTTCCCTAGAACCCATCATCAGATACAGAAGAAGGAATAAGTTTAAATAGAGTGTTATGTGACATGATATAGCCATCAGATATTAATATGACATAATGTCACGTGGCATCAAATTGTCAAACAATGTGGTATGTATCATGAAATAAAGAAAATGGAATGCAGGTATATATACAATACTGCATTGTAAAAATAAAGGAAAGTTAGTAGGTAACTAAATTAATTGTGTTGTTCTCATCTGGAGATACAATAAGGAGCACTATAGCAGAAATCGAGATTAAGTGATTTTGTCCTCAGTTTGCCTTGTATTCGGACCTGTAAATAGTTTCCAAATTGTCGGTATAGATACTGGAGCATTGTCATTACAGCAGAAATGTCTCTGAGTTGCAATTACAAGGCTCTCCATGAACAGCAATGAAGAGACAGCACTAGGTGTTACGATGATTGAAGCATCATTCCAAATTGGATAGTGCAGGCCATCGCACACGAGTCGAGACAATGCAGAATTTTTAAGTCCATTTTTTACGGCATATTTATGTTCATTTAGTCTTGTAGCTAGTGTACGTTTTGTAGATCCTATATATTTACTACCGGGAGTGTCATCATCAATACTTTTTAAGGGGATGCTGTAAACGCCAAATTTGTTTAGCTTTGTTACCTGGTCTTGATCTTTTTTAATTAACTGGAAAATGTTACTCATAATCTTTTTCTCATGCAAACATTCCTGAATCTGATCCACCCATGACTTCCTTGGCCTTCCTCTGCCTTTCCTTCCTGCCACTTGGGCTAAAAAGATTTTCTTAGTAAGTATTTCATTACTCATTCTTTCAACATGGCCTAACCACCTAAGAACATTAGTCTCCACCTTGCTAACAACTTTTTTCTTCACATTACACAACTGCAACACATCTTCATTCCTCACACGCAGTATTGTATATATACCTGCATTCCCTTTTTTTTTTTTTTATTTCATGATACATACCACGTTGTTTGACAATTTGATGCCACGTGACATTATGTCATATTAATATCTGATGTCTATATCATGTCACGTAACACTCTATTTAAACTTATTCCTTCTTCTGTATCTGATGATGGGTTCTAGGGAAACCTGAAAGTTCTAATACTTGTACATACAATAAAAAAAATTTAAATTCAGCCAACGAATTTAAATTTGTGTTGTGAGTGACTCTACTTATCAAGATTGTGCATTGAAGGCAACTACCTCTATTACTTTTGACTATTTCTGCACGAATTCGAATTCTCCTAATACCATGTTATATTCAGGTCAGTCTGTATAAAATTCAGTATTCTTCAACTCCTGTGTTGAAGGTTGTTGTACGCTAGAATTGATCGTGCAGGTTGTCGTGTAAAATATTAGTCACGAAATGAAGATGGCTTCGTATTAAAAGTGAGGGTAGTCAACAGGTAAAAACAATGGATTACTACATTGAAGTGAGAATATTCTAATAAATTTCGATTAGAATATTCTCACTACTTTTGAAGAAGAAAATGATAAAAAACAATGGATTATTAGATTGAAGTGAGAATGTTCTAATCAGTTTTGATTATAATATTCTCACTAGTAATCCATTGTTTTTACCTGTTGACTACCCTCACTTTTAATATGAGGCCATCTCCATTTCGTGACCAGTATTTTATACAACAATCCGCACAACCAATTTTAGCATAATGACAACCTCCAACACAGGAGTTGAAGAATACTGGATTCTATGCAGATGATCTGAATATAACATGGTATGTTATTATTTTATACTATTTCTAGTACGATTAGTAAATGCTAATGCCAAAATGCCGTAGCAGTCTTGTTGTTAGTGAATATACGTCAACGAAGACAGGGCTATGAAGGTTACATACCTAGGCGTTTTCTGGGAGACCCGGGTTCGAGTCCCGCTCCAGGACGATGAAAATTTTCAAGTTTTCGGATATTATCTGACTTACCATCCTTGTCACATTTATGCCAAAAATCGGATTGTCATCTTCAAAATTTACATTTAGCCTAGTTTGCTGTTCAACATGTGAACATCATTTCAATGAAGAAAATTATGGAAGAAATATTCTTCACAAATGCATGGTATACAACTACTGGATTATTAACTGGCTATCAGAATAGCCTGAATGGCCTAGTTTACTGTTCAACATGTAACATCATTTCAATGAAAGAAATTATGGAAGAAATGTTCTTCACAAATATGTGAAACAACTACAGGATTATTAACACAACTCTCAGAACAGCCTGAACTGCTTAATTTACTGTTCAACATGATTTCCATTTTCAAATCGAGCACATCAGTTTGGCATTTTAGAGCAGTAGCCCAGCAGGACTGGGTACCTAATCACAAGACCAGAACCACCCAACTGTGGCAGCAGTCCTTGTGCTGAATGACAGTCATGAAGTCAACAACTCAACCTGTGTTAGTACAAGTTGTGGGACATTTTGTGCAGCAAAATGAGCAAGGTTTATTCTTCAAGACATTCCAACATGATGACCTAAACTAGCAAAGTCTTAAGAAGTTATCATGAATTTAGACTTTAAGTGTCATTCACACAACGACTGGTAATTGGTTTTGTTGTGTGAAAGCCTGCGTGAGGTTTGAGGGAGGCCATTTTGAGTGATTTTGTGTTACGTATTTACATAATGCCCATCAAAGTTTGCAAATAAATGATGCAGAAAATGTGTCCCAATGTTTTCCTGTACTTTCACTATCACCGTTATGACAGACCTAATGGTATGTCTACATACAGCAAAGGCTGCCTTACCTTTATCTGTAAATGATTTCTGCATAACCAATCATTCTCATTTATTTATTTACCACTTAATACCGTAATTTTCTATAAAATATCATATAATTTCTGCATGAAAAGTTTTCTGGACTCAGAAGTGCTCTTAGCATCCACGAGGCCAGATGCGAACCTAGGCACGGGGCCCCTTGATGTAACCCCCTCCCCTCCTACATTAGGCATAAAACATACACTGGTCTTAAAACATAGTTTATTACAGTTATTTGTACAGTTTAATGAAATGCAAGACTTTGAAAATTAATCAATAACATAAGATACCATTTCAAATTTTTTGAACGAGACAGAGTTCAAAAAATTCTCTTTCTCTCTCTCTCTCTCTCTCTCTCTCTCTCTCTCTCTCTCTCTCTCTCTCTCACACACACACACACACACACACACACACACACACACATATATATATATATATTCTTTCTTTACCTCAAGGTGTAAGCACGGGGACCTGTGCTACCACACCTCTCACACACCCCTAAGGGTGACTCTGTCTGAACTCACCCAGAATCCTAAAAGCATAGATTTCTGAATTGAAAAACTTAGAAATGTGGCCTAGCAACACCTTTTTCTTTTCACATGGGCATTTGAAACAAAATCTCATTCCATAGTCTTGGTTACTCTTCTGTTCTCATGCTGAAGAGCATCGAATGCTGACTTCTACTGACAATTTTAAGGGCATATATGCTTACCATAAAGTAGAATTTTGCTAGAATTCCTCCTCCACCTGCACTTCAAAATCTTTTTATTCCATGTAATTTTCCAGGGCATACACTAAATTTCATCCTGCTCTGTTTGAGCAAAAGTGCACGAGTGGCGGCAGCACTTCAACTGTTCAAGTAGAACTCTGAAACACTTTGTTAAACATTTTGTTATGGTGTGAACCCTTTGATGGATCTTATAGTCACTTTCAGTTAATTTTTCTTTGAATTCTGTATCACCACAAGCAATAGTGCTTTCATTAATTTTTAATAATTTTGAAAAATAAATATGACTGTTTATAATTTTCTTTTCATATTATAAAAAAAAATCATTAAAAAGTGTGGAATATCTAGCTCCCATTCTACATATCACAAAGCTGTTCTCTGAGATTCAGGGTTTAGCTCCACAAAGAAATACAAACTACCAGATAAATTTTTAACTGATTATTTACTTACTGTTGCCATATCAAACTTCTCCATTTACAGCGAACTTGACACACAACTCGGGCTTCACTGACATCCATCACTCGATCTTCACAAGACCTTCTATACTTCATACTCATAATCTTTTTGTCATGCAAACACTCCTGAATCTGATCCTCCCATGACTTCCTTGGCCTTCCTCTGCCTTTCCTTCCTGCCACTTGGGCTAAAAAGGTTTTCTTAGTAAGCATTTCATTACTCCTTCTTTCAACATGGCCTAACCACCTAAGAACATTAGTCTCAACCTTGCTAACAACATTTTGCTTCGCATTACACAACTGCAACACATCTTCATTCCTCACACGATCAGAACGTGTCTTGCCACCAGGGTTGGCAAGGTAATTTACTCGTTATGTAAATTACACGTAATATACAGGTAATTTACTTGGCGTAGAAAACCAGTTTTTTAAGCAGACGTAAAAAACTAATTTTCTTTCATGTGTGTGTATAAATAATATAATATAAAAACCACTTTAAATTTATTACATTTTAAACTTAAAATGTCTTGTATATTTCACTACGAAATCATTATTCTCTTAAGATTGTTCATACAGCTCAGCCACCTATTAACATATTTCTTTTTGGAAATTATAATGTATCTGTTCTTTCTTGTATATTAAAAATGGAGAAAATAATCTACCTCTTGCACTAGCATTGATAAATATCACAATGTAATATTGAATAGAATTCAAGATTATATTAACAAACTAGCATTGATAAATATCACAATGTAATATTGAATAGAATTCAAGATTATATTAACAGCTTCAAATTCGTCGAGTGTATTTTAATATTTATGTAATCTGGGAGATGTGGGTTAGATTCCCGCTTCAGGACAACAGAATTTTCAAGTTTCTGGATATTATTGGGTTGAGGAATAAGTAATGTTTTTTTTTCAAACGTTG
The DNA here is from genome assembly GCA_039090855.1 of Macrothele yani. NCBI lineage: Eukaryota > Metazoa > Arthropoda > Arachnida > Araneae > Macrothelidae > Macrothele > Macrothele yani. The sequence goes on from CM077031.1 coordinate 26,710,221, forward strand.
GAACACTTTATTTTGCAACAACAAAAAATAACAATTTAATGAGTAATGTATTCGCCACTAGTATTTACAACTGCTTTCCATCGTTCAATAAGTTGTTCAATGCCTCGGTGATAGAAATCTGCCGGTCGTGACAATTCCACGTCATTATTGAATGACACGGCGCGCAAATTGTTGGAAAGCAGTCGAAACTGATGAAAATCGGATGGAGCCAAGTCTGGAGAATAGGGCGGGTGCGGCAGATCTTCCTAATTGAACGCTTGAATGGCAGTTTTGGTCTTATTGGCGATGGGGGGCCTAGCATTGTCGTGTTGCAGCAGAACACTGTATCGCCGCTCGGGTCGCTTTTGTTGCATTGCGTCGTGGAGTCGATACAGTTGTTGAACATAGAGGTTCGTGTTGACCATCTCATTGTTCAAAAAAAAATTCGTAGTGGATGATGCCCTGCCAGTCCCACCAGACACACAACATTGCCTTCCAAGGATGCAACTTTTGTTTTACTCGCGGTGTTCCGTGTTTCGTGGGACTGAGCCATTCTTTTCGGTACTTCATGTTGACATACAGACACCATTTTTTGTTGCCGGTAACGATGCGGTACAGAAATCTTTTCTTGTGACCACGAGTAGCCCTGTGATGAGCAAGCAAACCAGCAGCAATTGTGGAACGTTGATTTCTGTTATTGTTGTTCAAAACATGCAGAACCCAAGCACTGAGCTTCTGAACTTTTCCCACCACAGGTAGGTGATTCACGACTGTCTTCTGATCACAGTTCATTTGCTCAGCCAATTCTCTGGTCGATTGACGCGGGTTTTCGTGCAGCATCTGGTTTAATTGCTCTTCATCGAACTCAACCAGGCGACCAGGGCGATCCATGTCTGTAAGGTCGAAATTGCCGAATTTAAAGCACGAAAACCACCATTGAGCCATCCTTTCAGTCACAGTATCTTCACCGTAGACAACACAAATCTCAAGAGCAGCTTTCGTGGCTTTGGTCTTTCGGTTAAACGCGAAGAGCAGCAGATGTCAGTAATGCTCCTTTTTGTCCACTTGACATTCCATTTTAATGACCTGAAGACCAAATAAAATTAAATCAAATCACACACACTGGCATGTAGAGCGAACACATATCTATCGCATAGTATATCACATGTTGTCACAATATTTTATTTTGGCACACAAATGGGACTGTGGAAAAAAACGACATTACTTATTCCTCAACCCAATATCTGACTTACCATCCTTGTAATATTTACACTAAAAAACGGATTGTCATCTTCAAAATTGGTATGTGGTGTAATCTCGTATTTTATTCATGAAAATAAATACTTTAATTATTTATTACCTTGACCATTTAAAAGGGGTAATCTGCTGAAGGGGGGGGCTAATCGTCCCAGACACTCCCCACTGGATTCTCATCTGCTTGAAGCAGACTGGCTGGAAAGAAATATTGCACAGGATAATCCCATCCATTGTGTGTAAACTAGAAGCAGGTAGGAGAGACACTCATTTCTCTACAACTAGCGGTAAAAGTAGCAATATTATTCCAAGGCATGCATCATTGCAATAGTGACTATTGAGCTGAAAAGAGCATTTTTGTGCACTGATTCTGTACAATTTTAAAATCAGTTTAAATGAGTCCCAGTCACTTGTAATGTTTGACACAGGCTTGTACCTTTATGTGTAAGAGTCTTTGTTTCGTTCATTAAGTTTGAGAAGCTTGACATCAGTGAAAGAAGTTTGAAGTTGATGGCCATCAACAACAGTGACTAAGGAACATCAAACAGAAGTCATCACTCTTTCCACGTTTATAAGGAAGTCACGGAAAAATTCTTATTCGCTGTGACCGGGAATCGAACCCAGGGTCTTCCAGTTATGCCCCAGACATGCTTCCACTGCATCGCAGAGAACTCGAATTCCCCCAGACTCGCGTACGACTAAATGCCAAGCCACTTGGTAGGTTGCTTCTTGGAGCCCCATAAAATGCTGGAGATTCACCACAGATGGTAAGCAGCAACTGAACAAATAGCTAGAAGGTGAAATGAATAATTAATACAGACACTTGACATGGACTAGAAACATCAAACAGAAGTCATCGCTCTTTCCATGTTTATAAGTGAGCCACAAAAAAATTCTCATTGGCCGCCACCAGGAATCGAACCCAGGGTCTTTCAGTTATGTGCCGGCCATGCTTCCACTGCACCACAGCGGCCTCAAGTTTCCCCAGACTCACGTACAACTAACTGCCAAGCCACTTGGTAGGTTGCTTCTTGGAGCCCCACACAATGCTGGAGATTCACCAGAGATGGTAAGCAGCAACTGAGCAAATAACTAGAAGGCGAAATGAATAATTAATCCAGACACTTGACGTGGACTAGGAACATCAAACAGAAGTCATCGCTCTTTCCATGTTTTTGAGTGAGTCACAGAAAAATTCGCATTGGCCGCCACCGGGAATCGAACCCAGAGTCTTCCAGTTGCACGCCGGACATGCTTCCACTGCAATGTCTGGGGGAATTCAAGGCTGCTGTGGTGCAGTGGAAGCATGTCCGGCTCGTAACTGAGAGACCCTGGGTTTGATTCCCGGAGATGGCGAATGAGAATTTTTACGTGACTCACTTATAAACGTGTAAAGAGCAATGACTTCTGTTTGATGTTCCTAGTCTACGTCAAGTGTCTGTATTAATTAGTGACTAAGGAAAATATTGCATTTGTGGTGTCAGTGATCAAAGAAGACTGCCAATTGACCTACAAGATTATCAAGACTTCTCTGCAGATTAATTTGCTGAGGGTTTCAACCATCCAGCACAGTTACCTCCAAGTAAAAACAATTTAATCTCAATGGGCACATCACAATTTGACTAAAGCTCAAAAACAGACGATTGAATGGTGCCATAGCAACAGTTCAACACAAGCAGCTCTGGACAGATTTTCCCCATTATTACAGGAGATCAGACATATATCTACAGAGATGTCGTTTACTACAAATTATCCATAGTCTATGGTTAACAACCACATACTACGGACTACGCATTTAATTAATTTTTCTACGGAGAATTTAGTAAAATACAATTTCTTTTCATGGCCAATTACTACGAATGGCTGCAATCAAAGCTTTGAGGCTGGGTTCAGAGCAGACGCTTTGTCATGGCTTAGTGCACCTGCTAGGGCTGGGTGATGTATCAATACATCGTGAAAAAACAATGCAAATTTAACATAGGTGTTACGATGTTTCGACTGACGAAACTACGATTCTTCACCATTGTGACACACCTGCTCGTGATGTAATCCCCATCATGTACCACCGAGCCATGGCCAAGCACAGTTGTACAAACTGATTTTTCCAGTCTGTGAGACCCATGAACATCGAGAGATCCTCGCACACGCACAGCTCCGATGTAGTTCCTCGTGGTGTCTTGTCAGAGACGCTACATTGGAGAATTGCAGACATCGAAGATTCACACACTAGCCAAGCAATCATTGACATCATGGCTTCGCAAATGAGCCCATCACAGTGCAGACTAGAGCTGAGTTCGTGCTCACTTTTCAGAGCCAGAGGCCGTAGTATATCAGCCCGAGCCCATCCAAGCCCTGAATTTTATATTGCAAGATAGAGCCCAGACCCGAACGAGCCCAAAAAGTGGCTAACCTGTTCAACCATTAATAAAAAATATCTCCTTTTCCACACTTCCATTCTCTCCTCCTGCAATTAACCAAAGTACAGGGTGTCCGAGAATTATTGGACACTACTTCTGGTGAACTAAATAATCATTATATGGGTTCAACCAAAAGAAATTTGGATTTGAGGTTATATGAACACGGGTATAATTTAAAAATGAATCACCAAAACACCTCTTTTGCGAGAACTGTAAGTGCTGGAAATTCCATCCCAGACTGGGGCAACGCTAAGATCGTAAACACACCTAACTCTGTTTATTCCTTGTTATTTACAGAAAGCCTCTGTATTTCAGCTTATAATACACGTTGCTGTAATGACTATTACCTTTGTGTTTTATCTGAACCCTGGAGCAATCTGATTAGGGAGGACAGCACAATAACTATTGTTTCTGTTGAGTAATTTTCGTTGGCTAATTATGCTTTTTTGACTGTCTGGTAATCTGGTATTTCCGTATATCATGTGACACTGACATTACCTTTCCCATGATGCATCTGCTCCACGTATTTAAGACCAGCATGTAACCACATGATGGAAATCACATCTGATGAAGGCACTGTGACACTGAAAGTGCTCATGTTTTTTAACCTGTACATAGATTTCGTTTTTAGCTGAATAAATATCATTGTGCAACAAGATGGATTTCTTTTAATACTAGTATTGATGTATGAATTATAGTGTTTACCGTCAATTGATAAAACGTCTGTGCAAGGTCAAAACAAATACAGCGTGTCCGAGAATTATTGGACACATTACAAAATTATGTACAAAAAAAACTATGAGCATTGTCTGTTTTTCTGTGTCATGTATTACTAACATGGTTCCTATATTTTTGTTATGCAGAATTGTTATTCCCAGAATCCAATAGATGGCGTTAGGTGTGGCCTAATGAGGAATGTATGAGAAATGCGCAATCAGTAGTCATGTCATCCGTACAGCAGAAGGCAATGTGTGTGTTATGGCTTGTGGAATTAAAAGTTAAAAGGCGGTATCGTTTAGAGTATGGTTGTAATTCTCCGTCAACGAACTCAATTAAGCAGTGGATGAAACAGTTTAAAGGAACTGGCAATGTGGAACATCGTGGAGGAGCCGGTAGGCCTAGCGTCAGCGGTGAGACGGTTGACCAAGTTAATGAAAGTTTCCGACGAAGGTCCAGGAAATCCGTTCGTAAAGCAAGCAGAGAACTGTGCATTCCGAAATCGACAGTTCACGATATCTTGCACAAGAAATTAAAGTTTTGTGCTTATAAAATTCAAATAGTGCAAAAGATGCATGTAAATTATCACACTCTGTGATACGATTTCGCTGTGGATATGCTGAATCGAGTGGAAAACGACAAAAACTTTCTCAGTACTGTAATTTTTAGTGATGAATCTACATTTCATGTATCACATATTGTGAACCGGCACAACTGTAGGATATGGGGCAGTGAACCACCTCATGCTGCTATTGAACTGGAATGTGATTCTTCAAAAGTTAATGTGTGGTGCACCCTATCAAAAAGAGAAGTGATTGGCCCTTTCTTCTTCTGCGAAAAAACCATAAATGGTGAGATTTACTTGGATATGCTAGAAAATTTCACTATACTTTAGATCAAAAGATATGACAACGTCGTTTTCCAACAAGATGACACCTCTGCATTGGTCAACGTGTGTACGTAAGTGCCTAAATGAGCATTTCCCCAACAGATGGATTGGGCGTGGTGGTCCCATTCCATGGCCTCCTCGCTCTCCAGATCTAACTCCATTGGATTATTTCATGTGGGGTTATGTGAAGGATTGTGTCTACCAGATGCTTTGTACTGATTTTCAGGGAACTGAAGCAGCGTATCACAGCTGCTATTAATTCCATAACTCCTCAGATGCTTGCCAATACATGGCATGAAATCGAGTATCGCTTGGACGTACTACGAGCAACCAAGGGATCTCACATCGAAATTTATTAACTTGTGTAGTTGCATTGTAAGTTAGTACAGTCAGTTTCTTTCTATCTGTTTAATGTTTTGTTTCATATAATTTTGTAATGTGTCCAATAATTCTCGGACACCCTGTATTTCTCAAATGGGTAGTGAGGAAAGGACATCTATCTATTTTTACAGTGTAACTGTATGATTTTCTTCGACCGTTCGTCTCCACCTAATGTGCTTCGGGCGGCCGGGCATCCATAATGATCAGGAGGTGCTGCAATTGTATGTTTCTCAAATAATGCTATTATTATCGACCCATAAAGCGCTGTAATATGTATGTTGCTAAATAGAATTAGCAGGGAGCTACTGCGTGGAGATAAGGGTTAAATTAGCATTGGCATGCTATCAACTATCTGATATCTATATAGTTCTGGTAAAAGCTTTTTCTTCTCTGCCGGAACACACTAATGCGTGGCCTATGGCATTTTCTACCCAAGCCCGGAATAAATAGCCATCTCGAATGCCCGCTCCCCAACCAGAACCAGTTGCCGAAGAAATACCCGTTGCCAACTATAAAGTGTCTCATTTATTAAATCATATAAAATCACATTTATAAATAAAAAAAAATTCTCTCATTCTCCCTAAGAGCCCGATCCCGCCCGACTCTGAACCGCTGTAAATATTCTACAGCCCAAGCCCGATCTCGGGCCCAGGCTCTGCTTCGGGCTTTCGGGCTCAGCCCATCTCAGCTCTGGTGCAGACACTGTTTAAACAGGTTTCTTAACGGGCTTACGTTGTATCTCAGCGCAGCTTAGGAAGTATGTGGGGGGGGCATTTTTTGCAAAATAGTACAAAGAGTTTTATAAGTATTTAAAATTATATCTAATTCTTCAAGTGCCCAACCAAATCTAGGGACTCAAATGTTATAAGCTCTTTTGATAGAAAAAGTCAAAATGTCTAATTTTGGTGAAGTATGCTTTGATCAAAAAAATATCAAATGAAGTGTCATTGCATATAAAGCTCCTTATTATTATTATTTTTTTTTTACTCTACATTCAATATTTATTAAATTTTTCTTTGCTGTTTCAATTATCATCAAGTAATTAAATATCTAGCATGATGTGCACATTTCAAGAAATTCTGGGATTATTTTGTTTACCTTTTTATGAAGATTATTTATTTTGTTAAATCATCATCATCATTGTCAACCATTATCAATCCACTGCTGGACAAAGGTCTCTCCAAGTTTCCTCCACAACGGTCTGTCTTGTGCCAGTCTCCTCCATGTCACTCCCGCATACTTTCGAATTTCATCCACCCATTTCCCATGTGGTCTTCTTCTGGGTCCTTTCCTGTCCCTCGGAATCCAATCTAAAATTTCGGATGTCCATGGATGGCCTGTCCTCCTGGCAGTATGTCCAGCCCATTGCCATTTCAGGGATTTAACTCTGATCATGATGTCTTCCACTCTTGTCATTTTTCGGATCCACGAGTTCCTCTTCTTATCTCTCCTGGTGACACCAAGCATGCACCTCTCCATGCTGCTTTGAGTTGTGTGCAGCCTTTGTATGTCTCTTTTAGTTAAGGTCCACATCTCTGCACCATACGTAAGCACTGGAAGGATGCATTGATCAAACACTTTTCTTTTAAGACATAATGGCATATTTCTCTTGAAAATTATGCTGTTTCTTCCAAAAGCTCTCCAGGCAAGTTTTGTATGCCGATTAATTTCTTCATCAATGTGACCCTCACTTGATATCTGCTGTCCAAGATAAACGTATGTGTCTGTTATCTCCAGCTTTTATCCATCAATCAATAAATCTTCATTTCTTGTAAAAGCATTGAACATCACTTTTGTCTTCTGAAAGTTGGTTCGATCCCAGCAGTGCCGAAATACAATTTTTCAGTCGCTATGCGTTGTTTAAAAATAACGTGGAAAGAGGATTACATCGTCCATTTACATTGTCTCCACGTATTTGATATATATTAAACATTTCTGAAAGTTCATTTTTAATCCCACTTCTTTCCTCTTGTCAGCAAGTTCCTGGATCATACTCTGCAGCTCTGATGGGGTAGTTGCAAAAATGACTACGTCATCAGCAAAATGAAGGTGGGTTAGATAATCTCCATTAATCTTTATCCCTTTGTTTTCCCAGTTCAGATCAACAAGTAAATAGGTAAGTTAAATGTTAATTTTGTTAAACATTATTTAGTTTATAGATATTACACAAAACACTTGTTTTTTAAATACCTAAATCCAAATATTTTGATTTCTTTATTTGACTACTGAAAAATTGTCGAAACTACTAATTTTCTCCTTGTTCACTACTGATAACTTCAGTTGTTAGGTGGCATCTCTGTATCTACCACTATGACCCAGTAACAAAGTGTCAGTCATCAATTTACGTCTTACCACATCACTTGTCAGGGTGACAAGACTAGAAAACCTTGAAAAGAATATGGTTACAACATTCTTCAAAGCCAGCAATGTCGTAGCAGTTTTGCTGGGAAATTAACGCATAGTGACTGTGCTGTAGTGTACTACCATTTGCGTTCAAAAAGTCAAAGATAGGCAACAAATAACTGGCTTAAGGGCATTCTCTTGCACTGTGACACACACTGCCAATCTAACCATTACTCTTTTGCGAGGCACACAGGTTAAGTTGCTTACTCACCGCATCAGCATTCCAGATCTGGCACTCTTTGACTTCTTTCTGTTCTATAAGGTAATGGATTGATTCGGGTGACACTTATTTTGTAGCCCAGATGGAGCTGTTATAGCATATGAAGAACAGCTGAAAACAGTGCCAGCAATTGAGTGACATCAGCAGAGATGCCAAGTACCACGGATTCTCCGTAGTTTCTACGGATATCATGTTCAAACTACGGAGAAGGTGTGAAAAACTACGGATTTTTCCAGAAATCTCGGATATTTCCGGAAAACTTTTTTTTTTTTTTTTTTAATTATTTGAAAAAAAAAGGGCAAGCATAGTCAAATGTAGTGTTTTTTGCGGTAACGTCACGAAGCAAGCATGTTTGGCTGGCCGACAAGCAAGCAGAAATGTTGCAGCGGAGATTGTTCTGTATGATCACGTGGCTTTGTACCTGGCTTGCCGTGGAAAGGTATTCGTAATGCACGACGTCTGTTAACTTCGGGAAAACCTGAACCGCGTCCTAAACTAACGTAAGTTGTCGGTGGATGGAGGTAGACTAGAGTCGATTCCACGTTTTCTGTTCTTGTTGTTAAGTTGATTAGTTGTGATGTGACGTGAATTGCTGTAGTTATGAAGCGTGCTTCAGTGGCTTCCAGTTTCAGTGGTGTGAAAAAAAAAATTTGCAGCAGTACAAGGAATGTTATTCGTTGGAATTTCCATGTTTGCAGCGGTCGCGTGTTTCTGTGAATTATGTATTTTTTATTTATTTATTTTTTTTGCTAAAATGTAATTTAAATAGTTAATTGCTATTGCATATTTGTTTCACCAAAGTAAGGGGCGGGCGGGGTATCAGAAAAAAAAAAAATGCTCTGAGCAAATAGTCATCAGATCGAAGGAAACAATTGTGGATCAAAGAAATCCTGAATGTTTGTTTTTTCCGGCAGAGCACATAACTAAGCTACCTGGATGTGTGGACACTGTTATTGCCTGTTTTTATGTTACCTCCCCGGGAGTTTGTTCTTCGCGTGCAGTATGTTCTGCCCAGAGCAAGAGAAAGTCTCTCCATGTGTCTTTGGCAACCAGCCAAAGAAAACGTCTAGCAGCAGTTGCGATGAGACATTTCTTAGCTGCTGGGTATGTGCACACAGTCGTGACCTATTTTCCAACGCTCCTCGCTGTCGACAGAGAGCTTAATTGTTTATGTTACTTTGCCAGATTTGCGAAGTGCAGTTCTTTTTTTTTTTTTTTTTTTCTCGTAAAAATGTTCTGCTAAACAAAGGGATGTTTTATTTTATCCTTTTTTTCAGAATTGATTGATTTATGCAATTTAAAATACCTTTTTGATTAGTTTTTTTCGTATCATAAGCATTTAATGCTAATTTTCTATTTATCCGCATAATAAAGCTATGAAATCTTTCAAAGTTAATTGTTCTTTCTTTGCTCCCATTGTGTTTGTCATGTACGAATTTACTTGCAATAGCGTCGGGTAAAGGGCCACCTGTCTCTACTAATATTCTTGGATCTAAAACGAAAAAAAATCAGAGTTATTTGCAAAAATTTCTGTGTCAAAAATCGTCTTGGGTATCCGAAAACCATGGGTTTTGTTCCCCGTGTGCTGTTGATTTTTCAATCGCACATGGCGGAAAAGATGATTGCGGTCGGCATTTTCACTCTAAAAAATAGGAGGAATAACCATAAGTGTGTGGCATCACACACTTATGACATAACATATTTATTAACATAACATATTTATTAAAAAGTGGAGTTGAAATAGTATGTATTTTTTTGTGTATTTACTCAAGTTTTCTTTCCCCCATTTTAAGGGGACTTAAAGATTTTGCAAAATTTAGCCAAGTATTGTCCCTGATCAAGATTAATATATTGCTAAAAATGTAGCAGTATATTCTGGGAAATACGCATGCTACCCTGCAAATTTTAATGTGGGAACTTGACTTGGCGTCACTACGGAAGAACTACGAGCGCCGCGCATATGGACTACTGATGACTTCCTTCAGATGTTGGCATCTCTGCATCAGTATTCTTCCAGAAATGGTTCTGGAGGATGAGACATTGCATAGTGTGTCAGGGGGAGCATTTTAAAAACATGTAATGGCTTGAATAAAGTTTTAATTGCTCACTGATCAACATCCAGAAACTGTAGTGTCATTTGCATTTGTTACAATTCTTACCTACTGTGATAATGCAGTGCTATTCATATAATTTTTGTTTTAAAAATTTACAGGACCCATCAGATGTTGAGAAACGGAATTTGAGCAATTTCCACCATTTAAAGAAAAATCTGAAAATTTCCCAAGGTATTTTTTTTTGTCATATCTTTTTAAAAAATACACATGATCACAATGTTGTTTTTGTTTATCTCTATGTGTGTAGACATTACATTGCCACATTTTTAAGTTGGATTCAGTAAATTCATTTTGTACTGGATAACTGTAGCCATGTCAGTGATGATTTACTGAATTACTACAATGAACAGTTAATTTACTAAGTTCCATAAATGTATGTTAGCTTATGTCATGGTATCTACAAATTTAGAAGTTCAATTTAAAGTGTGGCGAATCATTTCACAAACACCTCAGTCTTTTTACTTTTCTTTCTGTAATGTGGCCTGTTTCAGGTGTATTTGCATTTGACAAGGTATGTCTGCTATTAAAAGTTTGATTCAAAAATTCTTTTTGAATCCAATAGCTGTAACTATTGACTAAAACTTTTAATGCATTTTTCAACACTTCATCTTATAAATAAAATGTTTTTGCTGGGTAGTGTAAACCAATTTTTTTTGTTTGTTTGTTTGTTTAGCTTTTACACTATTTCAACTTCCACAAATATTTCATATCATATATCACTAAGCTGTTCTCTGAGATTCAGAGGTTAGCTCCAAAAAGAAATACAAACTACCAGGTAGTTTTTACATACTGTTGCCGTATCAAACTTCTCCATTTACAGCGATCTTGACATACAACTCGGGCTTCACTGAAATCCATTGCACACCATACACAAGATCTTCTGTACTTCATACTCATAATTTTTTTCTCATGCAGAAACTCCTGAATCTGATCCTCCCATGACTTCCTTGGTCTTCCTCTGCCTTTCCTTCCTGCCACTTGGGCTAAAAAGATTTTTTTAGTAAGCATCTCATCACTCATTCTTTCAACATGGACAAACCACCGAAGCATATTGGTCTCCACCTTGCTAACAACATTTTGCTTTACATCACACAACTGCAATACATCTTCATTCCTCACACAATCAGATCGTGTCTTGCCCACAAACCCCCCATAAGTAATGCATTTCTCCAGCAGCACACAAATGACTCCTATGTTTCATCTGCAGTACCCAGGTTTCACTGCCACACATCAGAGTAGGAACAATTACACTCTCATACACAGCCATGCGGGACTCTCTTGAGAACTCATCATTCCTGTGAAAACCTCCCAGAGCAGCCATGACTTTCAATGAAGAATTCACTCGCCTACTAATTTCACCATCCAATTTGTTCTCCCTGCCACACATGCTTCCTAAATACACAAACTCACTCACCTGGTCAATCACAGTGCCGTTTATACTTGCATTACATTCAGTGCTACCAGTTCCTCTCTCAAAAACCATAACTTTGGTTTTTCCCTTATTTATACTCGGTTTGAATTTCATGCAAACTTCGTACATCCGGGACAACATACTCTGCAACTCAGTTTTGCTTTCTGCCAACAGGACAGTGTCATCAGCATACAGCAATCTGCACACATGGATATCACCAAGACATAAATCACTATTATCTATCTTGGCATCACACATGCATGCATCCATAAATATATTAAACAGCCATGGTGACATTACACAACCTTGCCTGACTCCTGCACCAATAGGAAACCATTTTGATAAAACATCATTCACTCGTACACAGGCTGTACTGCCTGCATACATGGCTTTTACACTATTAAGTAGATTCCCAGTAACACCATATTCATTCAATATCTTCCACAAAAGTGTCCTATTTACTCGGTCGTCAGCTTTCTCTAAAGCTATGAAGGCAGCAGAAACTTTCTTACCAACAGCCCGATACTTTTCAATCATCATGCGTAATGCAAAAATTTGGTTAGTGCAGCCTTTACCAGGCATAAAACCACTCTTAACATCCCACACTTTCTCTGAAGTAAGACCCCATACTTTTTCAATAATGGCCTTGCCAAACACTTTCCTTGGCACACTTAATAGGCTAATACCACAATAGTTCTTGCATTCAGTCTGATCACCTTTTCCCTTATACAAGGATACAATGATGGCATCCTTCCAATCCAGAAGGACCATTCCTAACTCCCAGCACAACTGGCAAATTTCAGTTAACCGATCAATTACAGACTCACCACCATATTTCAACATCTGAGCAGTTATGCCGTCAACTTCCAGAGCCTTACCATTCTGAAGAGATTTTAGAGCTTTACACACTTCTTCTCTTGAGATCCCTCCTGTGCTTTCATTCTTCACTGTGCCATCATCTGCATCTGTCTCAGAATCATCTTTGCTTTCCTTATCTAATAACTCACAGAAATATTCACCTCATCTTTCACTTAACTCATTAGGCTCCCATATCATTTCCCCAACCTTATTCTTCACACAACTTACAACCTTGTTTCCCCTTTTTTTTTCCTGAGTCTTGTGTTCTTCCAGAAAGACTTCCTATCTTTCCAAAAAGCCAATTCATGCCTTTCCACCTTCTCCTTCTTATCTTTTGCCTGACTGTGGCAAACCAGCTTAGTGGCTTCACGCTTCTTACAGCAATATTCATCCACAGAAACTCTACCTTGCAACATCCCCAAATAGGTTTCCTTATTTCTCTTTACTGCCTCTTCAATCTCACTATTCCACCTAACATCACCTCTATTGTTACCCATTATTGTGGTGCCACAGACCTCTTCATCAGCATTCTTTCCATCCTGGGCCTCTTCCTATTCCTTTTCCTCCAACCACAAATATTTTATTAGTAAAATTCACTTATTAGCATTAGTTATTACACCGAAGTGCCAAAAGTCATGGGATACGTACCTAGTATTGTGTAGGACCTCCTCTAGCCCGGCAAAGTGCAGCAACTGGATGTGGCATGGATTCCACAAGTGGCTGGAAGACTTACCATCTTTATTGAATCCCCAGCATTGTGCGGGGCTCCAAGAAGCAACCTGCCAAATTGGCTTGGCAGTTAGAGTGTGTGAGTCTGGAGGAATTTGAGGCCGCTATGGTGTAGTGGAAGCATATCCGGTGCATAACTGGAAGACCTTGGGTTCGATTCCTGGTGGCGGCCAATGAGAATTTTTCCGTGACTCACTTATAAACGTGGAAAGAGCGAAGACCTTTGTTTGATGTTCTGGAGAGAAGTTGAGCCATGCTGTTTGAACAGCCACCCACTGTTCTCTGGTATTCGTAGGTACAGGATCTTGAGTGTGAATGGACCTTTCCACCACTTCCCATATGAGCTCCATTGGGTTCATATCGGGTGAACATGGTGGCCACATTATCCGTCGGAACTGTCCAAAATGCTCCTTGAACCAATTTTGGACAACTTAAGCCTGATGACATGGGGCACTGTCTGCCTGGAAAATCCCATTATTGTTGGGGTATATGAAGTCCATGAAGAGCTGCAAATGGTTGCCCAGCAAAGCTGCAAAGTGATTGCTGGTCAATGACATGTTTACGAGGACCACAGGGCCCAAACCATGACATGTAAAGACGCCTAACACATGTATGAAACCACAACAGCTTATAGTGTCTTGTTGACAGCTTGCATCCATGGACTCGTGAGTTCTGCGCCACACCCGAACCCTATCATCAGCTCGTAACAACTGGTAGCATGACTCATTGGACCACACCACATGTTGCCGTTCTTCAAGGGTCCAATTACTGTGTTCACGACCTCAGGTGAGGTGCTGTGTTCGATGTCGTGGTGTTAACAAAGGCACTCTGGTGGGTCTTCTGCTCCCGTACCCCATGGATGCTAAATTATGCTTCACTGACGTGATGGATATGTCCCTGGTACCTCCTGCAGTGAATGTTGATGTTACTTGAGCCAGTGTCGCCTGTCTGTTTGCATAGACAATCCTGGTCAGATGCTGCTGGTCACGATCATTCAGCACCTGTGGTCGGCCATTGTGCTGTCTCATTGGGTGGTAATGCCTTCCATGAGGTATTCTTGGTACACACGTGACACCGTGAATTGAGGAATAATTAATGTTTGCACAACTTCGGAAATTGAATGTCCCATCCATCTGGCAACCACTGCCATGCCGCATTTGAACTCCGATAATTTGTGTCAGCTTGCCATAATCCTACTAGTGGTTGTTCAGCCTGACTCAAAAGATTACACCTCACAACTGTTGTATAAAGGTTTCTTGGAGTGCGTCAAAGCCTTTATACACTATCTACCAACAAGTAATTGGACACCCCTGCTATCGACGATATCTGCGGTCCTGATACACGTCACAGCCGCCGTCGTTAAATATTGTATGGGAAACAACACCGCAACCAGTCGCATGCAAGATGCCTCGCAGTTGGGAGCTCTCTGATTTCGAGAAAGGTGTAATCGTCGGGTATCACAGAAATGGCCGGTCCATACGTGACATATCCAGCGAGTTGAAGTACCCAAAATCGACAGTGGCCTATGTGATTGGCAAGTGGAAGGTGAGAGGTGACTGTCGGAATGTGCCCCGACCCGTTAGACCCACAAAACTGGGAGTTAGAGACCGACGGGTTCTGGCCAGAAAAATTCGGAAGAACCGCACCAAATCGATGGACCACATCCGCTAGAGTTTCATCCGGGAGTGTTCTTTCAATGAATATCATCCGTAAGGAAGCCCATCTGCTCGGTTATCATGGACGTGCTGCCGCCCACAAGCCTTTGATCACCAAGTCCAATAGCGCTGCTCGGCTAACGTGGTGCAAAGAACGTCGACAGTGGACTGTTGAACAGTGCAAACAGGTTCTCTGGAGCGACGAATCAAGGTTCACCCTCTACCGTTCGGATGGCAGAGTCTGGGTTTGGCGTCTGCCTGGAGAACGCCTCCTGCCGGAATGTATTGTGCCAACTGTGAAGTTCGGTGACGGTGGAATTATGTTATGGGGGTGTTTCTCCTGGTAGGGCACGGGACCCTTGGTCGCAATTCCTGGTAGACTCAACGCCAAGACCTACTGCACTATTTTGGATGACAATGCGCTTCCTACGTTGTGGCAGTTTTACAGGGTGGACCCATGTTACTTTCAGGATGACAATGCCACCTGTCATGTTGCGAGGTCCACCATGGCTTGGTATGGTGACAATGGGGTTAATCAAAAGGACTGGCCTGCGCAGAGCCCGGACCTTAACCCTATTGAGCACCTCTGGGACGAGTTGGAGCCTCGACTTAAGGGGTGCCCCCACCGTCCGAAATTGGTGAAGGAACTGACCTGTCTTCTTCAAGCCGAGTGGAAGAAAATAGAAAATACTGCTAGCCGTCATGCAACGCCTGGTTGAGAATATGCCCCGGAGGGTCACAGCTGTGATCGCCACTCATGGAGGCTCCACCAACTATTGAAGGTGAATAAACTTCGTTTTCCTTTGCTATCACAGGTGTCCAATTACTTGTTGGTAGATAGTGTACAACAGCAGTACAAGTTAAAAATTTGCATCCTGCTATCCCATGACTTCTGGCACTTCAGTGTAAAGTTATTAACCATGATTAATATGAGATGTGTCCAGAAAGTAAGTTTAAGTTCCACTTTGCTGTAAATGAAGGAATTTTTATGTTAGTAATGTAACTTTATTGGCACAAGTTTACAGATACCTTTAGCTACTGCACTTCTCAATGTAATGGCCCCATGTAGTGAGACTTGTATCGTGGCACAAGTTTTCGTATCCTCTTGTTAAAGAAGTCTGCCATCAACCTGTTGACCCAATCACGCATACTGGCTGTGCAGGTGGGCACAAGTTTTCATATTGCCTTGTTGAAGAAGACTGTCATCAAGTTGTTGACCCAATCATACATACTAGGTAGTGGGTGTGGGAGTACACCAACACAGTGATGTCTCACAAGTCAAGAAAGGAGCGTTGAACGTGCTGGTCAGGTCACTTTCTTTGTTTATGACTTTGCCATCTTGTATGAGTAAAGCAATCGGCAATCCTGCCAGCAAGGGCACCTGCAGGAAATTTTTCAAGGGGGGTCAAGTGTAATTAATTAAGGTTTGGCTAATATGTAGAAAACAGTAATTCATGAAAATGAAAGATTAATACTCTTACTGTTACTACTACTTACTTACTGCACTAGAACACTACTACTACTATTATTATTATTAATTAATGCTGCTCTTGAAGGAAATACATATGTACATATCACTAAGCTGTTATCTGAGATTTAGAGGTTAGCCCCAAAAAGAAATACAAACTACCAGATATTTTTACTTACTGTTGTTGTATCAAACTTCTCCATTTACAGCGATCATGACATACAACTCGGGCTTCACTGATATCCATTATACATAGCACAGAAGATCTTTTATACTTCATACTCATAATCATTTTCTCCTGCAGACACTCCTGAATCTGACACACCCATGTCTTCCTTGGCCTTCCTCTGCCTTTCCTTCCTGCCACTTGGGCTAAAAAGATTTTCTTAGTAAGCATCTCATCACTCATTCTTTCAATATGGCCAAAGCACTGAAGCATATTACTCTTTAAAGAGGGAAGAAATTCTGAAACATATTAGATCATTTAAGGGGAAGAAATTCACTACAGATGAACAATTACAGGAGTGTGTCCTACAGTGCATACAACAACAACCAAAGTCTTACAGTCCTGACTTTGTCCTAAGATACTTCTGCCTGCTTAAGGATCATTTAAGGGGGAAGAAATTCACTACAGATGAACAACTACAGGAGTGTGTCCTACAGTGGTTACAACAACAACCAAAGTCTTACAGTCCTGACTTTGTCCTAAGATACTTCTGCCTGCTTAAGGATCATTTAAGGGGGAAGAAATTCACTACAGATTAACAACTTCAGGAGTGTGTCCTACAGTGGCTGTGACAGCAACCTAAATCTTAGTCATGACTTGGCTCCAGGTGATTTCTACCTGTTTGGCCCAGTTAAGAAGCATTTAGGAGAGAAGAAATTCAATACAGATGGACAACTACAGGAGTTTGAAATACTTCTATAGTCAACTCTGGATATAATGAACTCTGTTATAGTGAACATTCGGCTATAATGAACCTAAATCATTGGTCCCGACCCGCAACATCGGAAATGCACATTAAAATTTTCGTTTATAGTGAACCCTCAACTTCTTTTATAGTGAACCTAAAAAATAAAACTTCAAAGAAAAGAATGCTCATGTAACACGAAATTGTAACTTATTTTAAAACAAACCTTGTAAAAACTTGAAAGAATGTGTTGAAAACAATTTTGTAGGCCTACTACTCCTTAAGTGCATTGATGGACGAAGGTAGGATTAAAAACCTCAGCAACATCGAGCTAGTGTTCTTGCCTGCCAACACCACGTCAGTATTCCAATCCCTGAAGCATTTTCAGCTTTAAAACCTATTACAGAAGGGAAGTAACGCTTCATTTAATCCAAGCCTTGGAATCAAAGCAGAACACATCAATGGATATTCTGAATGCTGCACATTCTGGAAACAAAGCCTGGAGAAGTGTGTCAATTGTCACTATACAAAACTGTTTCCGGAGAGCTGATTTGGGTACTGGACATGTGGCATTCAAAGAAGAGGATGATGTACCTTTCAAGAACCTGCTTCAGCATATTGGTGCGAATTCCACTGAAGCTGAAGATTTTATCAATGCTGTCTGGGAAGTTATAACGAATGAAATCCCATAGGATGAAACTATTGTTGAGCAGAGGTCATCGCTCTTTCCACGTTTATAAGTGAGTCACAGAAAAATTCTCATTGGCCGCCACTGGGAATCGAACCCAGGGTCTTCCAGTTACGCGTCGGATATGCTTCCACTGCACCACAGCTGCCTCGAATTCCTCCAGACTCGCACACACTAACTTCCAAGCCAATTTGGCAAGTTGCTTCTTGGAGCCCTGCACAATGCTGGGGATTCACCAAAGATGGTAAGCAGCAACTGAACAAATAATTAGAAGGCGAATGAATAATTACTACAGACATTTGACATGGACCAGGAACATCAAACAGAGGTCATCGCTCTTTTCACATTTATAAGTGAGTCACGGAAAAATTCTCATTGGCCGCCACCGGGAATCGAACCCAGGGTCTTCCAGTTACGTGTCGGATATGCTTCCACTGCACCACAGTGGCCTCGAATTCCTCCAGACACACACACTAACTGCTTAGCCAATTTGGCAGGTTGCTTCTTAGAGCCCCGCACAATGCTGGGGATTCACCAAAAATGGTAAGCAGCAACTGAACAAATAATTAGAAGGCAAATGAATAATTAATACAGACATTTGACGTGGACCAGGAACATCAAACAGAGGTCATCGCTCTTTTCACGTTTATAAGTGAGTCACAGAAAAATTCTCATTGGCCGCCACCGGGAGTCGAACCCAGGGTCTTCCAGTTACGCGTTGGATATGCTTCCACTGCACCACAGCAGCCTCAAATTCCTCCAGACTCACATACACTAGAATAAAACGTGGAAAGAGTGATGACCTCTGTTTGATGTTCCTGGTCTACGTCAAATGTCTGTACTATTGTTGAGGCTGTGAAAGGCGATTTAAGCACAGAAGAAAATGAGGCAGAAGATGACGAGGACGATAATGAAGAATGTGTTTTAACAGAGAGAAAAATTGTAAAACACCGCTGTTATGTGCCACTGCTTGTTGTGTTCAAATTCCCAGAATGTACAGAAAATGTAGAATCGAGTGTAGCAAAAGCCCAGACTCTAGAAGAGGACATAGAGAGAATATTTATTAAAACTGTTTGTAGCAAGCAGGGGCACACAACAGGCTATTTTCATGTTAATTAAGGTAATGTAAAATTAATTTTGTTTACTTAATTTAATGAATATACACTAAGTACATAAAAATATTTTTTATATGTACATATTTTATTTTCTTGCTCACCATTTCACTCCATTCTGGTTAAGGGAAGACACTTCGGTTTTAGTGGACCTCAGACATAGTGAACAAAATATGCGAGTCCGCAGAGGTTCACTATAAACAGAGTTGACTGTACATTGCCAGAATACAGTCCTCCATGGAGATCGGACAATTGTATTAATGTTAAGCTAGAGTTCCTAGATAGGCCTTTTTTTTGTTTTTTGTTTATTAGGTGTATTCCTTTTTTAAATAAAAGTCCAGGTATACCTTAAACCACCTATATTTATAATTTTTAGCATGTCTTTTGTAAAAAAACGTGCTTTTGTTATCGGTTTGTCCGTCCGTCCGTCTATAGAGACGATATCTCTGCAACTATTAGTCCAATTTAAACAATTCTTTTTGCAGTGAGAAGCTTGAAATATACGAATGACGATACTTTATTTTGTTGTTGTTTTTTCACGATATACCATTTCGCCGCTAGAGGGCGTAAATGCGGATGATGTCGAATTCAAAAATACATTTTATTCCTCATATTTGCTTCTAAACATCAGATTGAAAAAATTCTTTCATCCTTTGATTCCATTTATATCGAAGAGTATTTTAGGAGTAGTTACTTTTTCAAATTACGCATAGATTTTCCGCTAGGGGACGTAAAAATAAATTATGTTTTCCCCCGATATCTCTTATTCTAAAACTCCGATTTGAAAAATGTTTTCTTTAGCGGATACAGCTCCTCAATATTTTGCATATAAATCCTAAATTTTGGTAAAGAATACTTTGGCTACCAGGGGCGTAAGTGTTAATTTTTGCTTCTGATGTATTTGCCATAAAATCTGAGCTTCTAAAATCTCGATTGAAAAAATTATTTCGTGGACCGTTGCCACTCACATCAATAAACCTTTTAGAAATATTTTTCTTTTTCAAATATTTCATGGTTTCTCCACCAGGGGGTGTAGATGTATATTTTATTTCTGTCAATATCTTTGCTTCTAATAATCCGATTTGAAAAATCCTTTCTTTATTAGATAGAGTTTTCGATGTGACATGTTTTTCAAATAATTTCAAAATTTTCAAGTAATTCATAGACTTCCTGCTAGTTGGCGTGAAGGTAAATTGTGTTTCCCCCTATATCTTTGCTTCTGAACCTCCGATGTGAAAAATCTTTCTGCACCGGTTACAGCTCCTGATGGGAAATCCTTTGTACATAATTTCGAATTTTTGTAAAAAATGGTTTGGCCACCAGGGGGAACAAGTCTTAATTTCCACTTCTGATGTATTTGCAGCAAAATATGAGCTTCTAAAATCTCGATTGAAAAAAAAGTAGTTTGTGTACCGATACTACTCATGTCGACAAGCCTTTTGGGAACATTTTCTTCTTAAAATAATGCATGGTTTCTATGCCAGGGAGCGTAGATGTATATCTTATTTTTGTCAATATCTCTACTTATAGGAGTCCGATTTGAAAATTTTCTTCTTTGTGGGATAGTGTTTCCGATGCAAAATGTTTTTCACATAAATTCGAAACTTTCAAGTAAGTCATAGACTTTCCGCCAGGGGGCGCGAAAGTACATTGTGTTTTCTGCGTTATTTCTTCTTCTGAAACTCCGATTTGAAAAATTCTTCCTGTATCGCATACAACATCTGATGGAAAATATTTTTCATATAATTTCTAATGTTTGGTAAAGAATGGTTTGGCCACCTGGGGGCATAAGTGTTCATTTCTGCTTCTGATATGTTTTCAGCAAAATCTGGGCTCTTGAAAACTCGACGAAAATTTTTTTCTCTTGGACCGATACCACTCATATCGAAAAACCTTTTGAGAATATTTTCTTCCTAAAATAATGCATGGCTTTCCCACCAGGGCACATAAAGTCACATCTTATTTCTGTCGATATCTCCGTTTCTAAGAGTCCAATTTGAATTTTTTTTTTTTTTTTTTTGTTGGAAAGCGTTTCCGGTGCGAAATATTTCTCATATAAATTCATATTTTTCTTGATGCACAAGTCTGCAACCAGAGGGCGTAAGCTCATGATTCCGTTTACAGCAATATCAGAGGGATTAAAAACCCGATTGAAAAACTTCTTTCTTCCCTCAGATACCGTTGTTTTCCATATCAGTTCCATTGACTTTGAATAGCTTTGATAAATTTAATTTGCATCGGAACGGATTCAAAAGACGTGCTAATTACACCCGAAAATTCGGTGTCATCTTTCTTGTTTAAATTTGTGTTACTAAAAGTATGCTGTGTTACAATGCTCTGATGCTATTATGTGTCGTGCATCTCTGTTCCCCAACATAGTACGATATTGTGTGATTTCATTTAGGTGATGAGGACACATCAAGCAGCACCCACAATCTGAAGAGTGTGACATCAGTTACCAAGGATATTTTGGCAGAACTAGAAAAGGAGTACAAAAACAAATCTGTATGTACTGTTACATTTATCAAAGATTATTTGTACTTTTTTCATTTGTATTTCTAAATAGATATCATACTTGTTAGCCTTTGAATTTTAAGTATCATGCATACTTTTCTTTTTTACTTTTCTTGTCTTTTAGAAATATTTCAGAATTCCGTTTTGGTAGTACTTAAAAAGTAAATATTCATGTTAGAAACATAATGTGAGAGAAAGGATATTAAATGAAATCCTGTTAAAATTTGCTGTTTACTGCAAGAAAATAATTAAATGTTAATGAATTGGAATGAGTGCATGTGAGGCCTTATAATACTGTGATTGTTACGATTATGTATTTGAAAAAAATCTACTTTTTTGAAGTTGCCATTCTACGTACAGTCTTCGAACTTTGAAATAAACAGTTTCAGTCAATACGAGGTCCGGTTAAAAAGTTCCGAGACTAGGCTGATATACAACAAAGTAGTTACGTTACTTAAGTCTGGCTATGATCTCCCTCAAAGTAGTCTCCTTGGGCAGCGATACACTGCTGCCAGTGTTTTTGAAACTGTTGGAACGCTCCCTGGAAGTCCTGTTCGTGAATCACGTCAAGCACTGTCTGCGATTCGCGCTGGATCTCATCCACGGTTTAAAAACAGTGACCCTTGAGCTTCAGCTTCGGGAACAGAAAAAGTTGTAGGGCCAAATTCGGCGAGTAAGGTGGGTAAGGAAGGGTAGTCATGCTGTTCCGGCTGCAAAACTGGCGTGTTGCAAGATCTTGACAGAGTTCAATACAGAGCGCCTTCTGTTTGGGGTTCAGAATCTTTGGAACAAACTTTGCAGCAATGCGGTGCATATTCAAAACCAACGTCAGAATTTTTTGCACTGTTCTGTATGATACATTGACGATGATAGCGATGTCTTGAATGGTTCTCCGACGATCCTCATGCACCACTTCTCTAATTTTGTCCACATTTTTGGGGTTTTGCTCGTGGCGGTCGTCCTGACCTCTTGTCATCTTCCAGTGCCGTTCTGCCGCTCTTGAAGCGCGAGTGCCACTCAAAACACCTCGCATGACTCATTGCGTCATTGCCATAAGCCTGCTGCAACATTTCCTGCGTTTTCGTTCACGATTTGCCGAGTTTGATGTTCGCTCGCTGCACTAGTTTGCCGTCCATACTGAAATCGCAGCTGTGTTCTGCACATGGTCACCAAATATTGTGTAGCACAGCTCCTGATGTTTACAGAACGATGCCACTCGGCACAATAACTAATGAAGGTCACTGCCTTCAACTGCTACTCACACGTCCGCGTACTACTATCTGTTGGTGCACTACATTACCCAGTCCTGGAACTTTTTGATCGCACTACATATTATAACGAAACCAGACACTGTTTAATGTTTCTGTTCTGCACATGGGTACTACACATTAGATAGTTACTACATTTCCTGTAGCTACATTGTATATGTACTAGTGCATTAAAAAAGTTCCGGTACTTTTATAATATTTGCCAAATGTCAGTGAATTATGTCATTCCCCGCTGAGCAACCTAAGAGCATCATGTGACCGACCAGCCAGAACCGGTTTGATCCAGATCCAACACGTGCAGTGTATGTGCATTGTTCGTGATTACAGGCATTCGAGGCCCTCCTTCGTGAGGACAACTATGTCTAATTTTGAACAGCATTCAAGTGTAAAATTTTGTGTTCTGCTCGGAAAATCTTTCGCTAAGACTTTTCAAATGATTAAGTCAGCGTACAGTGAAAGTGCAATGAGTCGAACTAGAGTTTATGAGCGGCATCAACGATTCGAAAACGGGCGACAGAGTATCGAGGATGATGAGAGGTCAGTACGACCTTCAACATGCACAACGGATGAACAAATCGTCAAAGAAATTGTGAAAGATGACCATCGAAAAACTGTTGAAGCGATTGCAGAAGTTGCCATGCCATTTTAACAAAGAAACTGGGCATGCATCAGGTGTGCCAACAAATTGTTCCCAAAAACCTGACACAAGAAAAAATGGATGAGCGCATGCAAGTTTGCGGAGATAACATCAATGCAGTGGATTCAGATATCGATCTCTTGAATCAATTGATCACTGGCAACGAGACTTGGTGCTTTCTGTAGGACCCCGAATCCAACCGACAGTCAAAAGTGTGAAATCACTGTCGTCACCACAACCAAAAAAGTTCAAGGCTGACCGCTCCAAAGGAAAGGTCTTGTTAACAGTTTTCTTCTATTGCAAGGGGGTTGTACACAAGGAATTCTTTCAACGTAGTTGTACCGTCATTAAAGAAGAGTACATCAATGTCCTGAAACGTCTCTGAGAATCAGTGAGACGCAAGCGACCCGATCTTTGGAAGACCAACTCGTAGGGTCTTCATCACGATAATGCTCAGGCTCACAGATCCCTCCTGGTGTCCGATTACCTGTCCAAACATCACATTCCCATTCTTCCACAACCAACTTATTCCCCTGATCTCACCCCATCTAACTTTTTCCTTTTTCCCGGCTGAAGAATTTGCTTAAGGGGCGACGCTTCTCAAGTTTCGAAGCAGTGCAACGAGCTGCGACAGAGGCACTGGAGGATGTGGCAAAGAAGGCTTGCAATCAGCATTTAAATCTTTGTATGAGCGCTGACAAAAAATGCGTAGTTCCAGAGGGTAACTACTTTGAAGGAAACACCACATAAGCAGGTATATGTACTCACTCTTTTTTAATATAAAAAGTTATGGAACTTTTTGAACGTACTAGTATGTAGAATTCTACTTATATATCCAATGTAGAATTCTACATTATATATACACTATAGTTTCGAACCTTGTGAAAGTCATCTGGTCGACATCTGAAAGCTCTGTGTATTTTGTATATTGTATTTTTACACCAATAAATTTATGGATCAAAACTTCTAGTTTTCCGAAATATATCTTGAAATGGTGTACTTTTGCTTTTGAGTGACATTGCATATTCAGTGTAAAATTAATTCCACTCACCATGTTCTTGTAGTATTGTGATCAAATCACATTGTATGTTGTTTGAGACAATGCTGAAGGCTTAATATAATATGCAATTGTTTTTTTTTTTTTTTTTTTCAAATATCTTCGCCTGTATTGGCATTATTTCTTTCAGTTTTGTATTGCTAATGCTTGGGAAATTCCTGTATAATTGCAGCAGTTGTTCAAATGTTTCAGTTCAGTCACAGGGTCTTCAACCGTTGCAGTGTAGTTTTTCATGAAAACTGCTGGAGTCGCAGAGATACACTCAGTAGACAAAACATTATTAGCAGTGATGGGCAGTTCACATGGGCATCCCCTGCATAGAGTGGATCAGACCCAAGTAACATTAGACTGTTATATACACTCAGTAGACAAAACATTAAATAGGGGTGATGGGCAGTTGACAGGGGTATCCCCTGCCTAGAGTGGAACAGACCCAAGTAACATTAGACTGTTATGTACACTCAGTAGACAAAACATTACGAGATATGGGCAGTTGACATGGGCATCCCCTGTTCAGAGTGGAACTGACCCAAGTAACATTAGACTGTTATATACACTCAGTAGACAAAACATTAGAGATAGGGGTGATGGGCAGTTGACATGGGCATTCCCTGCACAGAATGAAATAGACCCACGTAACATTAGACTGTTGTATACACTCAGTAGACAAAACATTAGATAGGGGTGATGGGCAGCTGACATGGGTATCCCCTGCCTAGAGCGGAACAGACCCAAGTAACATTAGACTGTTATGTACACTCAGTAGACAAAACATTACGAGATATGGGCAGTTGACATGGGTATCCCCTGCCTAGAGCGGAACAGACCCAAGTAACATTAGACTGTTATATACACTCAGTAGACAAAACATTAGAGATAGGGGTGATGGGCAGTTGACATGGGCATTCCCTGCACAGAATGAAATAGACCCAAGTAACATTAGACTGTTGTATACACTCAGTAGACAAAACATTAGATAGGGGTGATGGGCAGTTGACATGGGTATCCCCTGCCTAGAGCGGAACAGACCCAAGTAACATTAGACTGTTATATACACTCAGTAGACAAAACATTAGAGATAGGGGTGATGGGCAGTTGACATGGGCATTCCCTGCACAGAATGAAATAGACCCAAGTAACATTAGACTGTTGTATACACTCAGTAGACAAAACATTATATAGGGGTGATGGGCAGTTGACATGGGTATCCCCTGCCTAGAGCGGAACAGACCCAAGTAACATTAGACTGTTATATACACTCAGTAGACAAAACATTAGAGATAGGGGTGATGGGCAGTTGACATGGGCATTCCCTGCACAGAATGAAATAGACCCAAGTAACATTAGACTGTTGTATACACTCAGTAGACAAAACATTAGATAGGGGTGATGGGCAGTTGACATGGGTATCCCCTGCCTAGAGCGGAACAGACCCAAGTAACATTAGACTGTTATATACACTCAGTAGACAAAACATTACGAGATATGGGCAGTTGACATGGGCATCCCCTGCTCAGAGTGGAACTGGCCCTAGTAACATTAGACTGTTATATACACTCAGTAGACAAAACATTAGATAGGGGTTATGGGCAGTTGACATGGGTATCCCCTGCCTAGAGCGGAACAGACCCAAGTAACATTAGACTGTTATGTACACTCAGTAGACAAAACATTACGAGATATGGGCAGTTGACATGGGCATCCCCTGCTCAAAGTGGAACTGACCCAAGTAGCATTAGACTGTTATATACACTCAGTAGACAAAACATTAGATAGGGGTGATGGGCAGTTGACATGGGTATCCCCTGCCTAGAGCGGAACAGACCCAAGTAACATTAGACTGTTATGTACACTCAGTAGACAAAACATTACGAGATATGGGCAGTTGACATGGGCATCCCCTGCTCAAAGTGGAACTGACCCAAGTAACATTAGACTGTTATATACACTCAGTAGACAACACATTAGATAGGGGTGATGGGCAGTTGACATGGGTATAACCTGCCTAGAGCGGAACAGACCCAAGTAATATTAGACTGTTATGTACACTCAGTAGACAAAGCATTACGAGATATGGGCAGTTGACATGGGCATCCTCTGCTCAAAGTGGAACTGACCCAAGGAACATTAGACTGTTATATACACTCAGTAGACAAAACATTAGAGATAGGGGTGATGGGCAGTTGACATGGGCATTCCCT
The DNA here is from genome assembly GCA_039090855.1 of Macrothele yani. Classification (NCBI taxonomy): domain Eukaryota; kingdom Metazoa; phylum Arthropoda; class Arachnida; order Araneae; family Macrothelidae; genus Macrothele; species Macrothele yani. Next base: position 26,737,104 of record CM077031.1, read on the forward strand.
GCACAGAATGAAATAGACCCAAGTAACATTAGACTGTTGTATACACTCAGTAGACAAAACATTAGATAGGGGTGATGGGCAGTTGACATGGGTATCCCCTGCCTAGAGCGGAACAGACCCAAGTAACATTAGACTGTTATATACACTCAGTAGACAAAACATTACAGATAGGGGTGATGGGCAGTTGACATGGGCATTCCCTGCACAGAATGAAATAGACCCAAGTAACATTAAACTGTTGTATACACTCAGTAGACAAAACATTAGATAGGGGTGATGGGCAGTTGACATGGGTATCCCCTGCCTAGAGCGGAACAGACCCAAGTAACATTAGACTGTTATATACACTCAGTAGACAAAACATTAGAGATAGGGGTGATGGGCAGTTGACATGGGCATTCCCTGCACAGAATAAAATAGACCCAAGTAACATTAGACTGTTGTATACACTCAGTAGACAAAACATTAGATAGGGGTGATGGGCAGTTGACATGGGTATCCCCTGCCTAGAGCGGAACAGACCCAAGTAACATTAGACTGTTATATACACTCAGTAGACAAAACATTAGAGATAGGGGTGATGGGCAGTTGACATGGGCATCCCCTGCACAGAATAAAATAGACCCAAGTAACATTAGACTGTTGTATACACTCAGTAGACAAAACATTAGATAGGGGTGATGGGCAGTTGACATGGGTATCCCCTGCCTAGAGCGGAACAGACCCAAGTAACATTAGACTGTTATATACACTCAGTAGACAAAACATTAGAGATAGGGGTGATGGGCAGTTGACATGGGCATTCCCTGCACAGAATGAAATAGACCCAAGTAACATTAGACTGTTGTATACACTCAGTAGACAAAACATTAGATAGGGGTGATGGGCAGTTGACATGGGTATCCCCTGCCTAGAGCGGAACAGACCCAAGTAACATTAGACTGTTATATACACTCAGTAGACAAAACATTAGAGATAGGGGTGATGGGCAGTTGACATGGGCATTCCCTGCACAGAATGAAATAGACCCAAGTAACATTAGACTGTTGTATACACTCAGTAGACAAAACATTAGATAGGGGTGATGGGCAGTTGACATGGGTATCCCCTGCCTAGAGCGGAACAGACCCAAGTAGCATTAGACTGTTATATACACTCAGTAGACAAAACATTAGAGATAGGGGTGATGGGCAGTTGACATGGGCATTCCCTGCACAGAATGAAATAGACCCAAGTAACATTAGACTGTTGTATACACTCAGTAGACAAAACATTATATAGGGGTGATGGGCAGTTGACATGGGTATCCGCTGCCTAGAGCGGAACAGACCCAAGTAACATTAGACTGTTATATACACTCAGTAGACAAAACATTAGAGATAGGGGTGATGGGCAGTTGACATGGGCATTCCCTGCACAGAATGAAATAGACCCAAGTAACATTAGACTGTTGTATACACTCAGTAGACAAAACATTAGATAGGGGTGATGGGCAGTTGACATGGGTATCCCCTGCCTAGAGCGGAACAAACCCAAGTAACATTAGACTGTTATATACACTCAGTAGACAAAACATTACGAGATATGGGCAGTTGACATGGGCATCCCCTGCTCAGAGTGGAACTGGCCCTAGTAACATTAGACTGTTATATACACTCAGTAGACAAAACATTAGATAGGGGTTATGGGCAGTTGACATGGGTATCCCCTGCCTAGAGCGGAACAGACCCAAGTAACATTAGACTGTTATGTACACTCAGTAGACAAAACATTACGAGATATGGGCAGTTGACATGGGCATCCCCTGCTCAAAGTGGAACTGACCCAAGTAGCATTAGACTGTTATATACACTCAGTAGACAAAACATTAGATAGGGGTGATGGGCAGTTGACATGGGTATCCCCTGCCTAGAGCGGAACAGACCCAAGTAACATTAGACTGTTATGTACACTCAGTAGACAAAACATTACGAGATATGGGCAGTTGACATGGGCATCCCCTGCTCAAAGTGGAACTGACCCAAGTAACATTAGACTGTTATATACACTCAGTAGACAAAACATTAGATAGGGGTGATGGGCAGTTGACATGGGTATAACCTGCCTAGAGCGGAACAGACCCAAGTAATATTAGACTGTTATGTACACTCAGTAGACAAAGCATTACGAGATATGGGCAGTTGACATGGGCATCCTCTGCTCAAAGTGGAACTGACCCAAGGAACATTAGACTGTTATATACACTCAGTAGACAAAACATTAGAGATAGGGGTGATGGGCAGTTGACATGGGCATTCCCTGCACAGAATGAAATAGACCCAAGTAACATTAGACTGTTGTATACACTCAGTAGACAAAACATTAGATAGGGGTGATGGGCAGTTGACATGGGTATCCCCTGCCTAGAGCGGAACAGACCCAAGTAACATTAGACTGTTATATACACTCAGTAGACAAAACATTACAGATAGGGGTGATGGGCAGTTGACATGGGCATTCCCTGCACAGAATGAAATAGACCCAAGTAACATTAGACTGTTGTATACACTCAGTAGACAAAACATTAGATAGGGGTGATGGGCAGTTGACATGGGTATCCCCTGCCTAGAGCGGAACAGACCCAAGTAACATAAGACTGTTATATACACTCAGTAGACAAAACATTAGAGATAGGGGTGATGGGCAGTTGACATGGGCATTCCCTGCACAGAATGAAATAGACCCAAGTAACATTAGACTGTTGTATACACTCAGTAGACAAAACATTAGATAGGGGTGATGGGCAGTTGACATGGGTATCCCCTGCCTAGAGCGGAACAGACCCAAATAACATTAGACTGTTATGTACACTCAGTAGACAAAACATTACGAGATATGGGCAGTTGACATGGGCATCCCCTGCTCAGAGTGGAACTGACCCAAGTAACATTAGACTGTTATATACACTCAGTAGACAAAACATTAGAGATAGGGATGATGGGCAGTTGACATGGGCATTCCCTGCACAGAATGAAATAGACCCAAGTAACATTAGACTGTTGTATACACTCAGTAGACAAAACATTAGATAGGGGTGATGGGCAGTTGACATGGGTATCCCCTGCCTAGAGCGGAACAGACCCAAGTAACATTAGACTGTTATGTACACTCAGTAGACAAAACATTACGAGATATGGGCAGTTGACATGGGCATCCCCTGTTCAGAGTGGAACTGACCCAAGTAACATTAGACTGTTATATACACTCAGTAGACAAAACATTAGAGATAGGGGTGATGGGCAGTTGACATGGGAATTCCCTGCACAGAATAAAATAGACCCAAGTAACATTAGACTGTTGTATACACTCAGTAGACAAAACATTAGATAGGGGTGATGGGCAGTTGACATGGGTATCCCCTGCCTAGAGCAGAACAGACCCAAGTAACATTAGACTGTTATATACACTCAGTAGACAAAACATTAGAGATAGGGGTGATGGGCAGTTGACATGGGCATTCCCTGCACAGAATGAAATAGACCCAAGTAACATTAGACTGTTGTATACACTCAGTAGACAAAACATTAGATAGGGGTGATGGGCAGTTGACATGGGTATCCCCTGCCTAGAGCGGAACAGACCCAAGTAACATTAGACTGTTATATACACTCAGTAGACAAAACATTAGAGATAGGGGTGATGGGCAGTTGACATGGGCATTCCCTGCACAGAATGAAATAGACCCAAGTAACATTAGACTGTTGTATACACTCAGTAGACAAAACATTAGATAGGGGTGATGGGCAGTTGACATGGGTATCCCCTGCCTAGAGCGGAACAGACCCAAGTAACATTAGACTGTTATATACACTCAGTAGACAAAACATTAGAGATAGGGGTGATGGGCAGTTGACATGGGCATTCCCTGCACAGAATGAAATAGACCCAAGTAACATTAGACTGTTGTATACACTCAGTAGACAAAACATTAGATAGGGGTGATGGGCAGTTGACATGGGTATCCCCTGCCTAGAGCGGAACAGACCCAAGTAACATTAGACTGTTATATACACTCAGTAGACAAAACATTAGAGATAGGGGTGATGGGCAGTTGACATGGGCATTCCCTGCACAGAATGAAATAGACCCAAGTAACATTAGACTGTTGTATACACTCAGTAGACAAAACATTAGATAGGGGTGATGGGCAGTTGACATGGGTATCCCCTGCCTAGAGCGGAACAGACCCAAGTAACATTAGACTGTTATATACACTCAGTAGACAAAACATTAGAGATAGGGGTGATGGGCAGTTGACATGGGCATTCCCTGCACAGAATGAAATAGACCCAAGTAACATTAGACTGTTGTATACACTCAGTAGACAAAACATTATATAGGGGTGATGGGCAGTTGACATGGGTATCCCCTGCCTAGAGCGGAACAGACCCAAGTAACATTAGACTGTTATATACACTCAGTAGACAAAACATTAGAGATAGGGGTGATGGGCAGTTGACATGGGCATTCCCTGCACAGAATGAAATAGACCCAAGTAACATTAGACTGTTGTATACACTCAGTAGACAAAACATTAGATAGGGGTGATGGGCAGTTGACATGGGTATCCCCTGCCTAGAGCGGAACAGACCCAAGTAACATTAGACTGTTATATACACTCAGTAGACAAAACATTACGAGATATGGGCAGTTGACATGGGCATCCCCTGCTCAGAGTGGAACTGGCCCTAGTAACATTAGACTGTTATATACACTCAGTAGACAAAACATTAGATAGGGGTTATGGGCAGTTGACATGGGTATCCCCTGCCTAGAGCGGAACAGACCCAAGTAACATTAGACTGTTATGTACACTCAGTAGACAAAACATTACGAGATATGGGCAGTTGACATGGGCATCCCCTGCTCAAAGTGGAACTGACCCAAGTAGCATTAGACTGTTATATACACTCAGTAGACAAAACATTAGATAGGGGTGATGGGCAGTTGACATGGGTATCCCCTGCCTAGAGCGGAACAGACCCAAGTAACATTAGATTGTTATGTACACTCAGTAGACAAAACATTACGAGATATGGGCAGTTGACATGGGCATCCCCTGCTCAAAGTGGAACTGACCCAAGTAACATTAGACTGTTATATACACTCAGTAGACAAAACATTAGATAGGGGTGATGGGCAGTTGACATGGGTATAACCTGCCTAGAGCGGAACAGACCCAAGTAATATTAGACTGTTATGTACACTCAGTAGACAAAGCATTACGATATATGGGCAGTTGACATGGGCATCCTCTGCTCAAAGTGGAACTGACCCAAGGAACATTAGACTGTTATATACACTCAGTAGACAAAACATTAGAGATAGGGGTGATGGGCAGTTGACATGGGCATTCCCTGCACAGAATGAAATAGACCCAAGTAACATTAGACTGTTGTATACACTCAGTAGACAAAACATTAGATAGGGGTGATGGGCAGTTGACATGGGTATCCCCTGCCTAGAGCGGAACAGACCCAAGTAACATTAGACTGTTATATACACTCAGTAGACAAAACATTACGAGATATGGGCAGTCGACATGGGCATCCCCTGCTCAGAGTGGAACTGACCCAAGTAACATTAGACTGTTATATACACTCAGTAGACAAAACATTAGAGATAGGGATGATGGGCAGTTGACATGGGCATTCCCTGCACAGAATGAAATAGACCCAAGTAACATTAGACTGTTGTATACACTCAGTAGACAAAACATTACATAGGGGTGATGGGCAGTTGACATGGGTATCCCCTGCCTAGAGTGGAACAGACCCAAATAACATTAGACTGTTATGTACACTCAGTAGACAAAACATTACGAGATATGGGCAGTTGACATGGGCATCCCCTGCTCAGAGTGGAACTGACCCAAGTAACATTAGACTGTTATATACACTCAGTAGACAAAACATTAGAGATAGGGATGATGGGCAGTTGACATGGGCATTCCCTGCACAGAATGAAATAGACCCAAGTAACATTAGACTGTTGTATACACTCAGTAGACAAAACATTAGATAGGGGTGATGGGCAGTTGACATGGGTATCCCCTGCCTAGAGCGGAACAGACCCAAGTAACATTAGACTGTTATATACACTCCAGTAGACAAAACATTAGAGATAGGGGTGATGGGCAGTTGACATGGGCATTCCCTGCACAGAATGAAATAGACCCAAGTAACATTAGACTGTTGTATACACTCAGTAGACAAAACATTATATAGGGGTGATGGGCAGTTGACATGGGTATCCCCTGCCTAGAGCGGAACAGACCCAAGTAACATTAGACTGTTATATACACTCAGTAGACAAAACATTAGAGATAGGGGTGATGGGCAGTTGACATGGGCATTCCCTGCACAGAATGAAATAGACCCAAGTAACATTAGACTGTTGTATACACTCAGTAGACAAAACATTATATAGGGGTGATGGGCAGTTGAAATGGGTATCCCCTGCCTAGAGCGGAACAGACCCAAGTAACATTAGACTGTTATGTACACTCAGTAGACAAAACATTACGAGATATGGGCAGTTGACATGGGCATCCCCTGCTCAAAGTGGAACTGACCCAAGTAACATTAGACTGTTATATACACTCAGTAGACAAAACATTAGATAGGGGTGATGGGCAGTTGACATGGGTATCCCCTGCCTAGAGCGGAACAGACCCAAGTAACATTAGACTGTTATGTACACTCAGTAGACAAAACATTACGAGATATGGGCAGTTGACATGGGCATCCCCTGCTCAAAGTGGAACTGACCCAAGTAACATTAGACTGTTATATACACTCAGTAGACAAAACATTAGAGATAGGGGTGATGGGCAGTTGACATGGGCATTCCCTGCACAGAATGAAATAGCCCAAGTAACATTAGACTGTTGTATACACTCAGTAGACAAAACATTAGATAGGGGTGATGGGCAGTTGACATGGGCATCCCCTGCTCAAATTGGAACTGTCCCAAGTAACATTAGACTGTTATATACACTCAGTAGACAAAACATTAGAGATAGGGGTGATGGGCAGTTGACATGGGCATTCCCTGCACAGAATGAAATAGACCCAAGTAACATTAGACTGTTGTATACACTCAGTAGACAAAACATTAGATAGGGGTGATGGGCAGTTGACATGGGTATCCCCTGCCTAGAGCGGAACAGACCCAAGTAACATTAGACTGTTATATACACTCAGTAGACAAAACATTAGAGATAGGGGGATGGGCAGTTGACATGGGCATTCCCTGCACAGAATGAAATAGACCCAAGTAACATTAGACTGTTGTATACACTCAGTAGACAAAACATTAGATAGGGGTGATGGGCAGTTGACATGGGTATCCCCTGCCTAGAGTGGAACAGACCCAAGTAACATTAGACTGTTATATACACTCAGTAGACAAAACATTACGAAATATGGGCAGTTGACATGGGCATCCCCTGCTCAGAGTGGAACTGGCCCTAGTAACATTAGACTGTTATATACACTCAGTAGACAAAACATTAGATAGGGGTGATGGGCAGTTGACATGGGTATCCCCTGCCTAGAGCGGAACAGACCCAAGTAACATTAGACTGTTATGTACACTCAGTAGACAAAACATTACGAGATATGGGCAGTTGACATGGGCATTCCCTGCTCAAAGTGGAACTGACCCAAGTAACATTAGACTGTTATATACACTCAGTAGACAAAACATTAGAGATAGGGGTGATGGGCAGTTGACATGGGCATTCCCTGCACAGAATGAAATAGACCCAAGTAACATTAGACTGTTGTATACACTCAGTAGACAAAACATTAGATAGGGGTGATGGGCAGTTGACATGGGCATCCCCTGCTCAAATTGGAACTGACCCAAGTAACATTAGACTGTTATATACACTCAGTAGACAAAACATTAGAGATAGGGGTGATGGGCAGTTGACATGGGCATTCCCTGCACAGAATGAAATAGACCCAAGTAACATTAGACTGTTGTATACACTCAGTAGACAAAACATTAGATAGGGGTGATGGGCAGTTGACATGGGTATCCCCTGCCTAGAGCGGAACAGACCCAAGTAACATTAGACTGTTATATACACTCAGTAGACAAAACATTAGAGATAGGGGTGATGGGCAGTTGACATGGGCATTCCCTGCACAGAATGAAATAGACCCAAGTAACATTAGACTGTTGTATACACTCAGTAGACAAAACATTAGATAGGGTTGATGGGCAGTTGACATGGGTATCCCCTGCCTAGAGCGGAACAGACCCAAGTAACATTAGACTGTTATATACACACACTAGACAAAACATTAGAGATAGGGGTGATGGGCAGTTGACATGGGCATTACCTGCACAGAATGAAATAGACCCAAGTAACATTAGACTGTTGTATACACTCAGTAGACAAAACATTAGATAGGGGTGATGGGCAGTTGACATGGGTATCCCCTGCCTAGAGCGGAACAGACCCAAGTAACATTAGACTGTTATATACACTCAGTAGACAAAACATTAGAGATAGGGGTGATGGGCAGTTGACATATGCATTCCCTGCACAGAATGAAATAGACCCAAGTAACATTAGACTGTTGTATACACTCAGTAGACAAAACATTAGATAGGGGTGATGGGCAGTTGACATGGGTATCCCCTGCCTAGAGCGGAACAGACCCAAGTAACATTAGACTGTTATATACACTCAGTAGACAAAACATTAGAGATAGGGGTGATGGGCAGTTGACATGGGCATTCCCTGCACAGAATGAAATAGACCCAAGTAACATTAGACTGTTGTATACACTCAGTAGACAAAACATTAGATAGGGGTGATGGGCAGTTGACATGGGTATCCCCTGCCTAGGGCGGAACAGACCCAAGTAACATTAGACTGTTATATACACTCAGTAGACAAAACATTACGAGATATGGGCAGTTGACATGGGCATCCCCTGCTCACAGTGGAACTGGCCCTAGTAACATTAGACTGTTATATACACTCAGTAGACAAAACATTAGATAGGGGTTATGGGCAGTTGACATGGGTATCCCCTGCCTAGAGCGGAACAGACCCAAGTAACATTAGACTGTTATGTACACTCAGTAGACAAAACATTACGAGATATGGGCAGTTGACATGGGCATCCCCTGCTCAAAGTGGAACTGACCCAAGTAGCATTAGACTGTTATATACACTCAGTAGACAAAACATTAGATAGGGGTGATGGGCAGTTGACATGGGTATCCCCTGCCTAGAGCGGAACAGACCCAAGTAACATTAGACTGTTATGTACACTCAGTAGACAAAACATTACGAGATATGGGCAGTTGACATGGGCATCCCCTGCTCAAAGTGGAACTGACCCAAGTAACATTAGACTGTTATATACACTCAGTAGACAAAACATTAGATAGGGGTGATGGGCAGTTGACATGGGTATAACCTGCCTAGAGCGGAACAGACCCAAGTAATATTAGACTGTTATGTACACTCAGTAGACAAAGCATTACGAGATATGGGCAGTTGACATGGGCATCCTCTGCTCAAAGTGGAACTGACCCAAGGAACATTAGACTGTTATATACACTCAGTAGACAAAACATTAGAGATAGGGGTGATGGGCAGTTGACATGGGCATTCCCTGCACAGAATGAAATAGACCCAAGTAACATTAGACTGTTGTATACACTCAGTAGACAAAACATTAGATAGGGGTGATGGGCAGTTGACATGGGTATCCCCTGCCTAGAGCGGAACAGACCCAAGTAACATTAGACTGTTATATACACTCAGTAGACAAAACATTAGAGATAGGGGTGATGGGCAGTTGACATGGGCATTCCCTGCACAGAATGAAATAGACCCAAGTAACATTAGACTGTTGTATACACTCAGTAGACAAAACATTAGATAGGGGTGATGGGCAGTTGACATGGGTATCCCCTGCCTAGAGCGGAACAGACCCAAATAACATTAGACTGTTATGTACACTCAGTAGACAAAACATTACGAGATATGGGCAGTTGACATGGGCATCCCCTGCTCAGAGTGGAACTGACCCAAGTAACATTAGACTGTTATATACACTCAGTAGACAAAACATTAGAGATAGGGATGATGGGCAGTTGACATGGGCATTCCCTGCACAGAATGAAATAGACCCAAGTAACATTAGACTGTTGTATACACTCAGTAGACAAAACATTAGATAGGGGTGATGGGCAGTTGACATGGGTATCCCCTGCCTAGAGCGGAACAGACCCAAGTAACATTAGACTGTTATATACACTCAGTAGACAAAACATTACAGATAGGGGTGATGGGCAGTTGACATGGGCATTCCCTGCACAGAATGAAATAGACCCAAGTAACATTAGACTGTTGTATACACTCAGTAGACAAAACATTACATAGGGGTGATGGGCAGTTGACATGGGTATCCCCTGCCTAGAGCGGAACAGACCCAAGTAACATTAGACTGTTATATACACTCAGTAGACAAAACATTAGAGATAGGGGTGATGGGCAGTTGACATGGGCATTCCCTGCACAGAATGAAATAGACCCAAGTAACATTAGACTGTTGTATACACTCAGTAGACAAAACATTATATAGGGGTGATGGGCAGTTGACATGGGTATCCCCTGCCTAGAGCGGAACAGACCCAAGTAACATTAGACTGTTATATACACTCAGTAGACAAAACATTAGAGATAGGGGTGATGGGCAGTTGACATGGGCCTTCCCTGCACAGAATGAAATAGACCCAAGTAACATTAGACTGTTGTATACACTCAGTAGAAAAAACATTAGATATGGGGTGATGGGCAGTTGACATGGGTATCCCCTGCCTAGAGCGGAACAGACCCAAGTAACATTAGACTGTTATATACACTCAGTAGACAAAACATTACGAGATATGGGCAGTTGACATGGGCATCCCCTGCTCAGAGTGGAACTGGCCCTAGTAACATTAGACTGTTATATACACTCAGTAGACAAAACATTAGATAGGGGTGATGGGCAGTTGACATGGGTATCCCCTGCCTAGAGCGGAACAGACCCAAGTAACATTAGACTGTTATGTACACTCAGTAGACAAAACATTACGAGATATGGGCAGTTGACATGGGCATCCCCTGCTCAAAGTGGAACTGACCCAAGTAACATTAGACTGTTATATACACTCAGTAGACAAAACATTAGATAGGGGTGATGGGCAGTTGACATGGGTATCCCCTGCCTAGAGCGGAACAGACCCAAGTAACATTAGACTGTTATGTACACTCAGTAGACAAAACATTACGAGATATGGGCAGTTGACATGGGCATCCCCTGCTCAAAGTGGAACTGACCCAAGTAACATTAGACTGTTATATACACTCAGTAGACAAAACATTAGAGATAGGGGTGATGGGCAGTTGACATGGGCATTCCCTGCACAGAATGAAATAGCCCAAGTAACATTAGACTTTTGTATACACTCAGTAGACAAAACATTAGATAGGGGTGATGGGCAGTTGACATGGGCATCCCCTGCTCAAATTGGAACTGACCCAAGTAACATTAGACTGTTATATGCACTCAGTAGACAAAACATTAGAGATAGGGGTGATGGGCAGTTGACATGGGCATTCCCTGCACAGAATGAAATAGACCCAAGTAACATTAGACTGTTGTATACACTCAGTAGACAAAACATTAGATAGGGGTGATGGGCAGTTGACATGGGTATCCCCTGCCTAGAGCGGAACAGACCCAAGTAACATTAGACTGTTATATACACTCAGTAGACAAAACATTAGAGATAGGGGTGATGGGCAGTTGACATGGGCATTCCCTGCACAGAATGAAATAGACCCAAGTAACATTAGACTGTTGTATACACTCAGTAGACAAAACATTAGATAGGGGTGATGGGCAGTTGACATGGGTATCCCCTGCCTAGAGTGGAACAGACCCAAGTAACATTAGACTGTTATATACACTCAGTAGACAAAACATTACGAAATATGGGCAGTTGACATGGGCATCCCCTGCTCAGAGTGGAACTGGCCCTAGTAACATTAGACTGTTATATACACTCAGTAGACAAAACATTAGATAGGGGTGATGGGCAGTTGACATGGGTATCCCCTGCCTAGAGCGGAACAGACCCAAGTAACATTAGACTGTTATGTACACTCAGTAGACAAAACATTACGAGATATGGGCAGTTGACATGGGCATTCCCTGCTCAAAGTGGAACTGACCCAAGTAACATTAGACTGTTATATACACTCAGTAGACAAAACATTAGAGATAGGGGTGATGGGCAGTTGACATGGGCATTCCCTGCACAGAATGAAATAGACCCAAGTAACATTAGACTGTTGTATACACCCAGTAGACAAAACATTAGATAGGGGTGATGGGCAGTTGACATGGGCATCTCCTGCTCAAATTGGAACTGACCCAAGTAACATTAGACTGTTATATACACTCAGTAGACAAAACATTAGAGATAGGGGTGATGGGCAGTTGACATGGGCATTCCCTGCACAGAATGAAATAGACCCAAGTAACGTTAGACTGTTGTATACACTCAGTAGACAAAACATTAGATAGGGGTGATGGGCAGTTGACATGGGTATCCCCTGCCTAGAGCGGAACAGACCCAAGTAACATTAGACTGTTATATACACTCAGTAGACAAAACATTACGAGATATGGGCAGTCGACATGGGCATCCCCTGCTCAGAGTGGAACTGACCCAAGTAACATTAGACTGTTATATACACTCAGTAGACAAAACATTAGATAGGGGTGATGGGCAGTTGACATGGGTATAACCTGCCTAGAGCGGAACAGACCCAAGTAACATTAGACTGTTATGTACACTCAGTAGACAAAACATTACGAGATATGGGCAGTTGACATGGGCATCCCCTGCTCAAAGTGGAACTGACCCAAGTAACATTAGACTGTTATATACACTCAGTAGACAAAACATTAGAGATAGGGGTGGTGGGCAGTTGACATGGGCATTCCCTGCACAGAATGAAATAGACCCAAGTAACATTAGACTGTTGTATACACTCAGTAGACAAAACATTAGATAGGGGTGATGGGCAGTTGACATGGGTATCCCCTGCCTAGAGCGGAACAGACCCAAGTAACATTAGACTGTTATATACACTCAGTAGACAAAACATTACGAGATATGGGCAGTTGACATGGGCATCCCCTGCTCAGAGTGGAACTGGCCCTAGTAACATTAGACTGTTATATACACTCAGTAGACAAAACATTAGATAGGGGTTATGGGCAGTTGACATGGGTATCCCCTGCCTAGAGCAGAACAGACCCAAGTAACATTAGACTGTTATGTACACTCAGTAGACAAAACATTACGAGATATGGGCAGTTGACATGGGCATCCCCTGCTCAAAGTGGAACTGACCCAAGTAGCATTAGACTGTTATATACACTCAGTAGACAAAACATTAGATAGGGGTGATGGGCAGTTGACATGGGTATCCCCTGCCTAGAGCGGAACAGACCCAAGTAACATTAGACTGTTATGTACACTCAGTAGACAAAACATTACGAGATATGGGCAGTTGACATGGGCATCCCCTGCTCAAAGTGGAACTGACCCAAGTAACATTAGACTGTTATATACACTCAGTAGACAAAACATTAGATAGGGGTGATGGGCAGTTGAAATGGGTATAACCTGCCTAGAGCGGAACAGACCCAAGTAATATTAGACTGTTATGTACACTCAGTAGACAAAGCATTACGATATATGGGCAGTTGACATGGGCATCCTCTGCTCAAAGTGGAACTGACCCAAGGAACATTAGACTGTTATATACACTCAGTAGACAAAACATTAGAGATAGGGGTGATGGGCAGTTGACATGGGCATTCCCTGCACAGAATGAAATAGACCCAAGTAACATTAGACTGTTGTATACACTCAGTAGACAAAACATTAGATAGGGGTGATGGGCAGTTGACATGGGTATCCCCTGCCTAGAGCGGAACAGACCCAAGTAACATTAGACTGTTATATACACTCAGTAGACAAAACATTACGAGATATGGGCAGTCGACATGGGCATCCCCTGCTCAGAGTGGAACTGACCCAAGTAACATTAGACTGTTATATACACTCAGTAGACAAAACATTAGAGATAGGGATGATGGGCAGTTGACATGGGCATTCCCTGCACAGAATGAAATAGACCCAAGTAACATTAGACTGTTGTATACACCCAGTAGACAAAACATTAGATAGGGGTGATGGGCAGTTGACATGGGCATCTCCTGCTCAAATTGGAACTGACCCAAGTAACATTAGACTGTTATATACACTCAGTAGACAAAACATTAGAGATAGGGGTGATGGGCAGTTGACATGGGCATTCCCTGCACAGAATGAAATAGACCCAAGTAACGTTAGACTGTTGTATACACTCAGTAGACAAAACATTAGATAGGGGTGATGGGCAGTTGACATGGGTATCCCCTGCCTAGAGCGGAACAGACCCAAGTAACATTAGACTGTTATATACACTCAGTAGACAAAACATTACGAGATATGGGCAGTCGACATGGGCATCCCCTGCTCAGAGTGGAACTGACCCAAGTAACATTAGACTGTTATATACACTCAGTAGACAAAACATTAGATAGGGGTGATGGGCAGTTGACATGGGTATAACCTGCCTAGAGCGGAACAGACCCAAGTAACATTAGACTGTTATGTACACTCAGTAGACAAAACATTACGAGATATGGGCAGTTGACATGGGCATCCCCTGCTCAAAGTGGAACTGACCCAAGTAACATTAGACTGTTATATACACTCAGTAGACAAAACATTAGAGATAGGGGTGGTGGGCAGTTGACATGGGCATTCCCTGCACAGAATGAAATAGACCCAAGTAACATTAGACTGTTGTATACACTCAGTAGACAAAACATTAGATAGGGGTGATGGGCAGTTGACATGGGTATCCCCTGCCTAGAGCGGAACAGACCCAAGTAACATTAGACTGTTATATACACTCAGTAGACAAAACATTACGAGATATGGGCAGTTGACATGGGCATCCCCTGCTCAGAGTGGAACTGGCCCTAGTAACATTAGACTGTTATATACACTCAGTAGACAAAACATTAGATAGGGGTTATGGGCAGTTGACATGGGTATCCCTGCCTAGAGCAGAACAGACCCAAGTAACATTAGACTGTTATGTACACTCAGTAGACAAAACATTACGAGATATGGGCAGTTGACATGGGCATCCCCTGCTCAAAGTGGAACTGACCCAAGTAGCATTAGACTGTTATATACACTCAGTAGACAAAACATTAGATAGGGGTGATGGGCAGTTGACATGGGTATCCCCTGCCTAGAGCGGAACAGACCCAAGTAACATTAGACTGTTATGTACACTCAGTAGACAAAACATTACGAGATATGGGCAGTTGACATGGGCATCCCCTGCTCAAAGTGGAACTGACCCAAGTAACA
Organism: Macrothele yani; assembly: GCA_039090855.1. Classification (NCBI taxonomy): domain Eukaryota; kingdom Metazoa; phylum Arthropoda; class Arachnida; order Araneae; family Macrothelidae; genus Macrothele; species Macrothele yani. Next base: position 26,752,674 of record CM077031.1, read on the forward strand.
TTAGACTGTTATATACACTCAGTAGACAAAACATTAGATAGGGGTGATGGGCAGTTGAAATGGGTATAACCTGCCTAGAGCGGAACAGACCCAAGTAATATTAGACTGTTATGTACACTCAGTAGACAAAGCATTACGATATATGGGCAGTTGACATGGGCATCCTCTGCTCAAAGTGGAACTGACCCAAGGAACATTAGACTGTTATATACACTCAGTAGACAAAACATTAGAGATAGGGGTGATGGGCAGTTGACATGGGCATTCCCTGCACAGAATGAAATAGACCCAAGTAACATTAGACTGTTGTATACACTCAGTAGACAAAACATTAGATAGGGGTGATGGGCAGTTGACATGGGTATCCCCTGCCTAGAGCGGAACAGACCCAAGTAACATTAGACTGTTATATACACTCAGTAGACAAAACATTACGAGATATGGGCAGTCGACATGGGCATCCCCTGCTCAGAGTGGAACTGACCCAAGTAACATTAGACTGTTATATACACTCAGTAGACAAAACATTAGAGATAGGGATGATGGGCAGTTGACATGGGCATTCCCTGCACAGAATGAAATAGACCCAAGTAACATTAGACTGTTGTATACACTCAGTAGACAAAACATTAGATAGGGGTGATGGGCAGTTGACATGGGTATCCCCTGCCTAGAGTGGAACAGACCCAAATAACATTAGACTGTTATGTACACTCAGTAGACAAAACATTACGAGATATGGGCAGTTGACATGGGCATCCCCTGCTCAGAGTGGAACTGACCCAAGTAACATTAGACTGTTATATACACTCAGTAGACAAAACATTAGAGATAGGGATGATGGGCAGTTGACATGGGCATTCCCTGCACAGAATGAAATAGACCCAAGTAACATTAGACTGTTGTATACACTCAGTAGACAAAACATTAGATAGGGGTGATGGGCAGTTGACATGGGTATCCCCTGCCTAGAGCGGAACAGACTTAAGTAACATTAGACTGTTATATACACTCAGTAGACAAAACATTAGAGATAGGGGTGATGGGCAGTTGACATGGGCATTCCCTGCACAGAATGAAATAGACCCAAGTAACATTAGACTGTTGTATACACTCAGTAGACAAAACATTATATAGGGGTGATGGGCAGTTGACATGGGTATCCCCTGCCTAGAGCGGAACAGACCCAAGTAACATTAGACTGTTATATACACTCAGTAGACAAAACATTAGAGATAGGGGTGATGGGCAGTTGACATGGGCATTCCCTGCACAGAATGAAATAGACCCAAGTAACATTAGACTGTTGTATACACTCAGTAGACAAAACATTAGATAGGGGTGATGGGCAGTTGACATGGGTATCCCCTGCCTAGAGCGGAACAGACCCAAGTAACATTAGACTGTTATATACACTCAGTAGACAAAACATTACAGATAGGGGTGATGGGCAGTTGACATGGGCATTCCCGGCACAGAATGAAATAGACCCAAGTAACATTAGACTGTTGTATACACTCAGTAGACAAAACATTAGATAGGGGTGATGGGCAGTTGACATGGGTATCCCCTGCCTAGAGCGGAACAGACCCAAGTAACATAAGACTGTTATATACACTCAGTAGACAAAACATTAGAGATAGGGGTGATGGGCAGTTGACATGGGCATTCCCTGCACAGAATGAAATAGACCCAAGTAACATTAGACTGTTGTATACACTCAGTAGACAAAACATTAGATAGGGGTGATGGGCAGTTGACATGGGTATCCCCTGCCTAGAGCGGAACAGACCCAAATAACATTAGACTGTTATGTACACTCAGTAGACAAAACATTACGAGATATGGGCAGTTGACATGGGCATCCCCTGCTCAGAGTGGAACTGACCCAAGTAACATTAGACTGTTATATACACTCAGTAGACAAAACATTAGAGATAGGGATGATGGGCAGTTGACATGGGCATTCCCTGCACAGAATGAAATAGACCCAAGTAACATTAGACTGTTGTATACACTCAGTAGACAAAACATTAGATAGGGGTGATGGGCAGTTGACATGGGTATCCCCTGCCTACAGCGGAACAGACCCAAGTAACATTAGACTGTTATGTACACTCAGTAGACAAAACATTACGAGATATGGGCAGTTGACATGGGCATCCCCTGTTCAGAGTGGAACTGACCCAAGTAACATTAGACTGTTATATACACTCAGTAGACAAAACATTAGAGATAGGGGTGATGGGCAGTTGACATGGGAATTCCCTGCACAGAATAAAATAGACCCAAGTAACATTAGACTGTTGTATACACTCAGTAGACAAAACATTAGATAGGGGTGATGGGCAGTTGACATGGGTATCCCCTGCCTAGAGCAGAACAGACCCAAGTAACATTAGACTGTTATATACACTCAGTAGACAAAACATTAGAGATAGGGGTGATGGGCAGTTGACATGGGCATTCCCTGCACAGAATGAAATAGACCCAAGTAACATTAGACTGTTGTATACACTCAGTAGACAAAACATTAGATAGGGGTGATGGGCAGTTGACATGGGTATCCCCTGCCTAGAGCGGAACAGACCCAAGTAACATTAGACTGTTATATACACTCAGTAGACAAAACATTAGAGATAGGGGTGATGGGCAGTTGACATGGGCATTCCCTGCACAGAATGAAATAGACCCAAGTAACATTAGACTGTTGTATACACTCAGTAGACAAAACATTAGATAGGGGTGATGGGCAGTTGACATGGGTATCCCCTGCCTAGAGCAGAACAGACCCAAGTAACATTAGACTGTTATATACACTCAGTAGACAAAACATTAGAGATAGGGGTGATGGGCAGTTGACATGGGCATTCCCTGCACAGAATGAAATAGACCCAAGTAACATTAGACTGTTGTATACACTCAGTAGACAAAACATTAGATAGGGGTGATGGGCAGTTGACATGGGTATCCCCTGCCTAGAGCGGAACAGACCCAAGTAACATTAGACTGTTATATACACTCAGTAGACAAAACATTAGAGATAGGGGTGATGGGCAGTTGACATGGGCATTCCCTGCACAGAATGAAATAGACCCAAGTAACATTAGACTGTTGTATACACTCAGTAGACAAAACATTAGATAGGGGTGATGGGCAGTTGACATGGGTATCCCCTGCCTAGAGCGGAACAGACCCAAGTAACATTAGACTGTTATATACACTCAGTAGACAAAACATTAGAGATAGGGGTGATGGGCAGTTGACATGGGCATTCCCTGCACAGAATGAAATAGACCCAAGTAACATTAGACTGTTGTATACACTCAGTAGACAAAACATTATATAGGGGTGATGGGCAGTTGACATGGGTATCCCCTGCCTAGAGCGGAACAGACCCAAGTAACATTAGACTGTTATATACACTCAGTAGACAAAACATTAGAGATAGGGGTGATGGGCAGTTGACATGGGCATTCCCTGCACAGAATGAAATAGACCCAAGTAACATTAGACTGTTGTATACACTCAGTAGACAAAACATTAGATAGGGGTGATGGGCAGTTGACATGGGTATCCCCTGCCTAGAGCGGAACAGACCCAAGTAACATTAGACTGTTATATACACTCAGTAGACAAAACATTACGAGATATGGGCAGTTGACATGGGCATCCCCTGCTCAGAGTGGAACTGGCCCTAGTAACATTAGACTGTTATATACACTCAGTAGACAAAACATTAGATAGGGGTTATGGGCAGTTGACATGGGTATCCCCTGCCTAGAGCGGAACAGACCCAAGTAACATTAGACTGTTATGTACACTCAGTAGACAAAACATTACGAGATATGGGCAGTTGACATGGGCATCCCCTGCTCAAAGTGGAACTGACCCAAGTAGCATTAGACTGTTATATACACTCAGTAGACAAAACATTAGATAGGGGTGATGGGCAGTTGACATGGGTATCCCCTGCCTAGAGCGGAACAGACCCAAGTAACATTAGACTGTTATGTACACTCAGTAGACAAAACATTACGAGATATGGGCAGTTGACATGGGCATCCCCTGCTCAAAGTGGAACTGACCCAAGTAACATTAGACTGTTATATACACTCAGTAGACAAAACATTAGATAGGGGTGATGGGCAGTTGACATGGGTATAACCTGCCTAGAGCGGAACAGACCCAAGTAATATTAGACTGTTATGTACACTCAGTAGACAAAGCATTACGATATATGGGCAGTTGACATGGGCATCCTCTGCTCAAAGTGGAACTGACCCAAGGAACATTAGACTGTTATATACACTCAGTAGACAAAACATTAGAGATAGGGGTGATGGGCAGTTGACATGGGCATTCCCTGCACAGAATGAAATAGACCCAAGTAACATTAGACTGTTGTATACACTCAGTAGACAAAACATTAGATAGGGGTGATGGGCAGTTGACATGGGTATCCCCTGCCTAGAGCGGAACAGACCCAAGTAACATTAGACTGTTATATACACTCAGTAGACAAAACATTACGAGATATGGGCAGTCGACATGGGCATCCCCTGCTCAGAGTGGAACTGACCCAAGTAACATTAGACTGTTATATACACTCAGTAGACAAAACATTAGAGATAGGGATGATGGGCAGTTGACATGGGCATTCCCTGCACAGAATGAAATAGACCCAAGTAACATTAGACTGTTGTATACACTCAGTAGACAAAACATTAGATAGGGGTGATGGGCAGTTGACATGGGTATCCCCTGCCTAGAGTGGAACAGACCCAAATAACATTAGACTGTTATGTACACTCAGTAGACAAAACATTACGAGATATGGGCAGTTGACATGGGCATCCCCTGCTCAGAGTGGAACTGACCCAAGTAACATTAGACTGTTATATACACTCAGTAGACAAAACATTAGAGATAGGGATGATGGGCAGTTGACATGGGCATTCCCTGCACAGAATGAAATAGACCCAAGTAACATTAGACTGTTGTATACACTCAGTAGACAAAACATTAGATAGGGGTGATGGGCAGTTGACATGGGTATCCCCTGCCTAGAGCGGAACAGACCCAAGTAACATTAGACTGTTATATACACTCAGTAGACAAAACATTAGAGATAGGGGTGATGGGCAGTTGACATGGGCATTCCCTGCACAGAATGAAATAGACCCAAGTAACATTAGACTGTTGTATACACTCAGTAGACAAAACATTATATAGGGGTGATGGGCAGTTGACATGGGTATCCCCTGCCTAGAGCGGAACAGACCCAAGTAACATTAGACTGTTCTATACACTCAGTAGACAAAACATTAGAGATAGGGGTGATGGGCAGTTGACATGGGCATTCCCTGCACAGAATGAAATAGACCCAAGTAACATTAGACTGTTGTATACACTCAGTAGACAAAACATTATATAGAGGTGATGGGCAGTTGACATGGGTATCCCCTGCCTAGAGCGGAACAGACCCAAGTAACATTAGACTGTTATGTACACTCAGTAGACAAAACATTACGAGATATGGGCACTTGACATGGGCATCCCCTGCTCAAAGTGGAACTGACCCAAGTAACATTAGACTGTTATATACACTCAGTAGACAAAACATTAGATAGGGGTGATGGGCAGTTGACATGGGTATCCCCTGCCTAGAGCGGAACAGACCCAAGTAACATTAGACTGTTATGTACACTCAGTAGACAAAACATTACGAGATATGGGCAGTTGACATGGGCATCCCCTGCTCAAAGTGGAACTGACCCAAGTAACATTAGACTGTTATATACACTCAGTAGACAAAACATTAGAGATAGGGGTGATGGGCAGTTGACATGGGCATTCCCTGCACAGAATGAAATAGCCCAAGTAACATTAGACTGTTGTATACACTCAGTAGACAAAACATTAGATAGGGGTGATGGGCAGTTGACATGGGCATCCCTGCTCAAATTGGAACTGTCCCAAGTAACATTAGACTGTTATATACACTCAGTAGACAAAACATTAGAGATAGGGGTGATGGGCAGTTGACATGGGCATTCCCTGCACAGAATGAAATAGACCCAAGTAACATTAGACTGTTGTATACACTCAGTAGACAAAACATTAGATAGGGGTGATGGGCAGTTGACATGGGTATCCCCTGCCTAGAGCGGAACAGACCCAAGTAACATTAGACTGTTATATACACTCAGTAGACAAAACATTAGAGATAGGGGGATGGGCAGTTGACATGGGCATTCCCTGCACAGAATGAAATAGACCCAAGTAACATTAGACTGTTGTATACACTCAGTAGACAAAACATTAGATAGGGGTGATGGGCAGTTGACATGGGTATCCCCTGCCTAGAGCGGAACAGACCCAAGTAACATTAGACTGTTATATACACTCAGTAGACAAAACATTAGAGATAGGGGTGATGGGCAGTTGACATGGGCATTCCCTGCACAGAATGAAATAGACCCAAGTAACATTAGACTGTTGTATACACTCAGTAGACAAAACATTAGATAGGGGTGATGGGCAGTTGACATGGGTATCCCCTGCCTAGAGCGGAACAGACCCAAGTAACATTAGACTGTTATATACACTCAGTAGACAAAACATTAGAGATAGGGGTGATGGGCAGTTGACATGGGCATTCCCTGCACAGAATGAAATAGACCCAAGTAACATTAGACTGTTGTATACACTCAGTAGACAAAACATTAGATAGGGGTGATGGGCAGTTGACATGGGTATCCCCTGCCTAGAGCGGAACAGACCCAAGTAACATTAGACTGTTATATACACTCAGTAGACAAAACATTAGAGATAGGGGTGATGGGCAGTTGACATGGGCATTCCCTGCACAGAATGAAATAGACCCAAGTAACATTAGACTGTTGTATACACTCAGTAGACAAAACATTAGATAGGGGTGATGGGCAGTTGACATGGGTATCCCCTGCCTAGAGCGGAACAGACCCAAGTAACATTAGACTGTTATATACACTCAGTAGACAAAACATTAGAGATAGGGGTGATGGGCAGTTGACATGGGCATTCCCTGCACAGAATGAAATAGACCCAAGTAACATTAGACTGTTGTATACACTCAGTAGACAAAACATTATATAGGGGTGATGGGCAGTTGACATGGGTATCCCCTGCCTAGAGCGGAACAGACCCAAGTAACATTAGACTGTTATATACACTCAGTAGACAAAACATTAGAGATAGGGGTGATGGGCAGTTGACATGGGCATTCCCTGCACAGAATGAAATAGACCCAAGTAACATTAGACTGTTGTATACACTCAGTAGACAAAACATTAGATAGGGGTGATGGGCAGTTGACATGGGTATCCCCCTGCCTAGAGCGGAACAGACCCAAGTAACATTAGACTGTTATATACACTCAGTAGACAAAACATTACGAGATATGGGCAGTTGACATGGGCATCCCCTGCTCAGAGTGGAACTGGCCCTAGTAACATTAGACTGTTATATACACTCAGTAGACAAAACATTAGATAGGGGTTATGGGCAGTTGACATGGGTATCCCCTGCCTAGAGCGGAACAGACCCAAGTAACATTAGACTGTTATGTACACTCAGTAGACAAAACATTACGAGATATGGGCAGTTGACATGGGCATCCCCTGCTCAAAGTGGAACTGACCCAAGTAGCATTAGACTGTTATATACACTCAGTAGACAAAACATTAGATAGGGGTGATGGGCAGTTGACATGGGTATCCCCTGCCTAGAGCGGAACAGACCCAAGTAACATTAGACTGTTATGTACACTCAGTAGACAAAACATTACGAGATATGGGCAGTTGACATGGGCATCCCCTGCTCAAAGTGGAACTGACCCAAGTAACATTAGACTGTTATATACACTCAGTAGACAAAACATTAGATAGGGGTGATGGGCAGTTGACATGGGTATAACCTGCCTAGAGCGGAACAGACCCAAGTAATATTAGACTGTTATGTACACTCAGTAGACAAAGCATTACGATATATGGGCAGTTGACATGGGCATCCTCTGCTCAAAGTGGAACTGACCCAAGGAACATTAGACTGTTATATACACTCAGTAGACAAAACATTAGAGATAGGGGTGATGGGCAGTTGACATGGGCATTCCCTGCGCAGAATGAAATAGACCCAAGTAACATTAGACTGTTGTATACACTCAGTAGACAAAACATTAGATAGGGGTGATGGGCAGTTGACATGGGTATCCCCTGCCTAGAGCGGAACAGACCCAAGTAACATTAGACTGTTATATACACTCAGTAGACAAAACATTACGAGATATGGGCAGTCGACATGGGCATCCCCTGCTCAGAGTGGAACTGACCCAAGTAACATTAGACTGTTATATACACTCAGTAGACAAAACATTAGAGATAGGGATGATGGGCAGTTGACATGGGCATTCCCTGCACAGAATGAAATAGACCCAAGTAACATTAGACTGTTGTATACACTCAGTAGACAAAACATTAGATAGGGGTGATGGGCAGTTGACATGGGTATCCCCTGCCTAGAGTGGAACAGACCCAAATAACATTAGACTGTTATGTACACTCAGTAGACAAAACATTACGAGATATGGGCAGTTGACATGGGCATCCCCTGCTCAGAGTGGAACTGACCCAAGTAACATTAGACTGTTATATACACTCAGTAGACAAAACATTAGAGATAGGGATGATGGGCAGTTGACATGGGCATTCCCTGCACAGAATGAAATAGACCCAAGTAACATTAGACTGTTGTATACACTCAGTAGACAAAACATTAGATAGGGGTGATGGGCAGTTGACATGGGTATCCCCTGCCTAGAGCGGAACAGACCCAAGTAACATTAGACTGTTATATACACTCAGTAGACAAAACATTAGAGATAGGGGTGATGGGCAGTTGACATGGGCATTCCCTGCACAGAATGAAATAGACCCAAGTAACATTAGACTGTTGTATACACTCAGTAGACAAAACATTATATAGGGGTGATGGGCAGTTGACATGGGTATCCCCTGCCTAGAGCGGAACAGACCCAAGTAACATTAGACTGTTATATACACTCAGTAGACAAAACATTAGAGATAGGGGTGATGGGCAGTTGACATGGGCATTCCCTGCACAGAATGAAATAGACCCAAGTAACATTAGACTGTTGTATACACTCAGTAGACAAAACATTATATAGGGGTGATGGGCAGTTGACATGGGTATCCCCTGCCTAGAGCGGAACAGACCCAAGTAACATTAGACTGTTATGTACACTCAGTAGACAAAACATTACGAGATATGGGCAGTTGACATGGGCATCCCCTGCTCAAAGTGGAACTGACCCAAGTAACATTAGACTGTTATATACACTCAGTAGACAAAACATTAGATAGGGGTGATGGGCAGTTGACATGGGTATCCCCTGCCTAGAGCGGAACAGACCCAAGTAACATTAGACTGTTATGTACACTCAGTAGACAAAACATTACGAGATATGGGCAGTTGACATGGGCATCCCCTGCTCAAAGTGGAACTGACCCAAGTAACATTAGACTGTTATATACACTCAGTAGACAAAACATTAGAGATAGGGGTGATGGGCAGTTGACATGGGCATTTCCTGCACAGAATGAAATAGCCCAAGTAACATTAGACTGTTGTATACACTCAGTAGACAAAACATTAGATAGGGGTGATGGGCAGTTGACATGGGCATCCCCTGCTCAAATTGGAACTGTCCCAAGTAACATTAGACTGTTATATACACTCAGTAGACAAAACATTAGAGATAGGGGTGATGGGCAGTTGACATGGGCATTCCCTGCACAGAATGAAATAGACCCAAGTAACATTAGACTGTTGTATACACTCAGTAGACAAAACATTAGATAGGGGTGATGGGCAGTTGACATGGGTATCCCCTGCCTAGAGCGGAACAGACCCAAGTAACATTAGACTGTTATATACACTCAGTAGACAAAACATTACGAAATATGGGCAGTTGACATGGGCATCCCCTGCTCAGAGTGGAACTGGCCCTAGTAACATTAGACTGTTATATACACTCAGTAGACAAAACATTAGATAGGGGTGATGGGCAGTTGACATGGGTATCCCCTGCCTAGAGCGGAACAGACCCAAGTAACATTAGACTGTTATGTACACTCAGTAGACAAAACATTACGAGATATGGGCAGTTGACATGGGCATTCCCTGCTCAAAGTGGAACTGACCCAAGTAACATTAGACTGTTATATACACTCAGTAGACAAAACATTAGAGATAGGGGTGATGGGCAGTTGACATGGGCATTCCCTGCACAGAATGAAATAGACCCAAGTAACATTAGACTGTTATATACACTCAGTAGACAAAACATTAGATAGGGGTGATGGGCAGTTGACATGGGCATCCCCTGCTCAAATTGGAACTGACCCAAGTAACATTAGACTGTTATATACACTCAGTAGACAAAACATTAGAGATAGGGGTGATGGGCAGTTGACATGGGCATTCCCTGCACAGAATGAAATAGACCCAAGTAACATTAGACTGTTGTATACACTCAGTAGACAAAACATTAGATAGGGGTGATGGGCAGTTGACATGGGTATCCCCTGCCTAGAGCGGAACAGACCCAAGTAACATTAGACTGTTATATACACTCAGTAGACAAAACATTAGAGATAGGGGTGATGGGCAGTTGACATGGGCATTCCCTGCACAGAATGAAATAGACCCAAGTAACATTAGACTGTTGTATACACTCAGTAGACAAAACATTAGATAGGGGTTGATGGGCAGTTGACATGGGTATCCCCTGCCTAGAGCGGAACAGACCCAAGTAACATTAGACTGTTATATACACTCAGTAGACAAAACATTAGAGATAGGGGTGATGGGCAGTTGACATGGGCATTACCTGCACAGAATGAAATAGACCCAAGTAACATTAGACTGTTGTATACACTCAGTAGACAAAACATTAGATAGGGGTGATGGGCAGTTGACATGGGTATCCCCTGCCTAGAGCGGAACAGACCCAAGTAACATTAGACTGTTATATACACTCAGTAGACAAAACATTAGAGATAGGGGTGATGGGCAGTTGACATGGGCATTCCCTGCACAGAATGAAATAGACCCAAGTAACATTAGACTGTTGTATACACTCAGTAGACAAAACATTAGATAGGGGTGATGGGCAGTTGACATGGGTATCCCCTGCCTAGAGCGGAACAGACCCAAGTAACATTAGACTGTTATATACACTCAGTAGACAAAACATTAGAGATAGGGGTGATGGGCAGTTGACATGGGCATTCCCTGCACAGAATGAAATAGACCCAAGTAACATTAGACTGTTGTATACACTCAGTAGACAAAACATTAGATAGGGGTGATGGGCAGTTGACATGGGTATCCCCTGCCTAGAGCGGAACAGACCCAAGTAACATTAGACTGTTATATACACTCAGTAGACAAAACATTACGAGATATGGGCAGTTGACATGGGCATCCCCTGCTCACAGTGGAACTGGCCCTAGTAACATTAGACTGTTATATACACTCAGTAGACAAAACATTAGATAGGGGTTATGGGCAGTTGACATGGGTATCCCCTGCCTAGAGCGGAACAGACCCAAGTAACATTAGACTGTTATGTACACTCAGTAGACAAAACATTACGAGATATGGGCAGTTGACATGGGCATCCCCTGCTCAAAGTGGAACTGACCCAAGTAGCATTAGACTGTTATATACACTCAGTAGACAAAACATTAGATAGGGGTGATGGGCAGTTGACATGGGTATCCCCTGCCTAGAGCGGAACAGACCCAAGTAACATTAGACTGTTATGTACACTCAGTAGACAAAACATTACGAGATATGGGCAGTTGACATGGGCATCCCCTGCTCAAAGTGGAACTGACCCAAGTAACATTAGACTGTTATATACACTCAGTAGACAAAACATTAGATAGGGGTGATGGGCAGTTGACATGGGTATAACCTGCCTAGAGCGGAACAGACCCAAGTAATATTAGACTGTTATGTACACTCAGTAGACAAAGCATTACGAGATATGGGCAGTTGACATGGGCATCCTCTGCTCAAAGTGGAACTGACCCAAGGAACATTAGACTGTTATATACACTCAGTAGACAAAACATTAGAGATAGGGGTGATGGGCAGTTGACATGGGCATTCCCTGCACAGAATGAAATAGACCCAAGTAACATTAGACTGTTGTATACACTCAGTAGACAAAACATTAGATAGGGGTGATGGGCAGTTGACATGGGTATCCCCTGCCTAGAGCGGAACAGACCCAAGTAACATTAGACTGTTATATACACTCAGTAGACACAACATTACAGATAGGGGTGATGGGCAGTTGACATGGGCATTCCCTGCACAGAATGAAATAGACCCAAGTAACATTAGACTATTGTATACACTCAGTAGACAAAACATTAGATATTGGTGATGGGCAGTTGACATGGGTATCCCCTGCCTAGAGCGGAACAGACCCAAGTAACATTAGACTGTTATATACACTCAGTAGACAAAACATTAGAGATAGGGGTGATGGGCAGTTGACATGGGCATTCCCTGCACAGAATGAAATAGACCCAAGTAACATTAGACTGTTGTATACACTCAGTAGACAAAACATTAGATAGGGGTGATGGGCAGTTGACATGGGTATCCCCTGCCTAGAGCGGAACAGACCCAAATAACATTAGACTGTTATGTACACTCAGTAGACAAAACATTACGAGATATGGGCAGTTGACATGGGCATCCCCTGCTCAGAGTGGAACTGACCCAAGTAACATTAGACTGTTATATACACTCAGTAGACAAAACATTAGAGATAGGGATGATGGGCAGTTGACATGGGCATTCCCTGCACAGAATGAAATAGACCCAAGTAACATTAGACTGTTGTATACACTCAGTAGACAAAACATTAGATAGGGGTGATGGGCAGTTGACATGGGTATCCCCTGCCTAGAGCGGAACAGACCCAAGTAACATTAGACTGTTATATACACTCAGTAGACAAAACATTACAGATAGGGGTGATGGGCAGTTGACATGGGCATTCCCTGCACAGAATGAAATAGACCCAAGTAACATTAGACTGTTGTATACACTCAGTAGACAAAACATTACATAGGGGTGATGGGCAGTTGACATGGGTATCCCCTGCCTAGAGCGGAACAGACCCAAGTAACATTAGACTGTTATATACACTCAGTAGACAAAACATTAGAGATAGGGGTGATGGGCAGTTGACATGGGCATTCCCTGCACAGAATGAAATAGACCCAAGTAACATTAGACTGTTGTATACACTCAGTAGACAAAACATTATATAGGGGTGATGGGCAGTTGACATGGGTATCCCCTGCCTAGAACGGAACAGACCCAAGTAACATTAGACTGTTATATACACTCAGTAGACAAAACATTAGAGATAGGGGTGATGGGCAGTTGACATGGGCCTTCCCTGCACAGAATGAAATAGACCCAAGTAACATTAGACTGTTGTATACACTCAGTAGAAAAAACATTAGATATGGGGTGATGGGCAGTTGACATGGGTATCCCCTGCCTAGAGCGGAACAGACCCAAGTAACATTAGACTGTTATATACACTCAGTAGACAAAACATTACGAGATATGGGCAGTTGACATGGGCATCCCCTGCTCAGAGTGGAACTGGCCCTAGTAACATTAGACTGTTATATACACTCAGTAGACAAAACATTAGATAGGGGTGATGGGCAGTTGACATGGGTATCCCCTGCCTAGAGCGGAACAGACCCAAGTAACATTAGACTGTTATGTACACTCAGTAGACAAAACATTACGAGATATGGGCAGTTGACATGGGCATCCCCTGCTCAAAGTGGAACTGACCCAAGTAACATTAGACTGTTATATACACTCAGTAGACAAAACATTAGATAGGGGTGATGGGCAGTTGACATGGGTATCCCCTGCCTAGAATGGAACAGACCCAAGTAACATTAGACTGTTATGTACACTCAGTAGACAAAACATTACGAGATATGGGCAGTTGACATGGGCATCCCCTGCTCAAAGTGGAACTGACCCAAGTAACATTAGACTGTTATATACACTCAGTAGACAAAACATTAGAGATAGGGGTGATGGGCAGTTGACATGGGCATTCCCTGCACAGAATGAAATAGCCCAAGTAACATTAGACTGTTGTATACACTCAGTAGACAAAACATTAGATAGGGGTGATGGGCAGTTGACATGGGCATCCCCTGCTCAAGTGGAACTGACCCAAGTAACATTAGACTGTTATATGCACTCAGTAGACAAAACATTAGAGATAGGGGTGATGGGCAGTTGACATGGGCATTCCCTGCACAGAATGAAATAGACCCAAGTAACATTAGACTGTTGTATACACTCAGTAGACAAAACATTAGATAGGGGTGATGGGCAGTTGACATGGGTATCCCCTGCCTAGAGCGGAACAGACCCAAGTAACATTAGACTGTTATATACACTCAGTAGACAAAACATTAGAGATAGGGGTGATGGGCAGTTGACATGGGCATTCCCTGCACAGAATGAAATAGACCCAAGTAACATTAGACTGTTGTATACACTCAGTAGACAAAACATTAGATAGGGGTGATGGGCAGTTGACATGGGTATCCCCTGCCTAGAGTGGAACAGACCCAAGTAACATTACACTGTTATATACACTCAGTAGACAAAACATTACGAAATATGGGCAGTTGACATGGGCATCCCCTGCTCAGAGTGGAACTGGCCCTAGTAACATTAGACTGTTATATACACTCAGTAGACAAAACATTAGATAGGGTGTGATGGGCAGTTGACATGGGTATCCCCTGCCTAGAGCGGAACAGACCCAAGTAACATTAGACTGTTATGTACACTCAGTAGACAAAACATTACGAGATATGGGCAGTTGACATGGGCATTCCCTGCTCAAAGTGGAACTGACCCAAGTAACATTAGACTGTTATATACACTCAGTAGACAAAACATTAGAGATAGGGGTGATGGGCAGTTGACATGGGCATTCCCTGCACAGAATGAAATAGACCAAAGTAACATTAGACTGTTGTATACACCCAGTAGACAAAACATTAGATAGGGGTGATGGGCAGTTGACATGGGCATCTCCTGCTCAAATTGGAACTGACCCAAGTAACATTAGACTGTTATATACACTCAGTAGATAAAACATTAGAGATAGGGGTGATGGGCAGTTGACATGGGCATTCCCTGCACAGAATGAAATAGACCCAAGTAACGTTAGACTGTTGTATACACTCAGTAGACAAAACATTAGATAGGGGTGATGGGCAGTTGACATGGGTATCCCCTGCCTAGAGCGGAACAGACCCAAGTAACATTAGACTGTTATATACACTCAGTAGACAAAACATTACGAGATATGGGCAGTCGACATGGGCATCCCCTGCTCAGAGTGGAACTGACCCAAGTAACATTAGACTGTTATATACACTCAGTAGACAAAACATTAGATAGGGGTGATGGGCAGTTGACATGGGTATAACCTGCCTAGAGCGGAACAGACCCAAGTAACATTAGACTGTTATGTACACTCAGTAGACAAAACATTACGAGATATGGGCAGTTGACATGGGCATCCCCTGCTCAAAGTGGAACTGACCCAAGTAACATTAGACTGTTATATACACTCAGTAGACAAAACATTAGAGATAGGGGTGATGGGCAGTTGACATGGGCATTCCCTGCACAGAATGAAATAGACCCAAGTAACATTAGACTGTTGTATACACTCAGTAGACAAAACATTACGATAGGGGTGATGGGCAGTTGACATGGGTATCCCCTGCCTAGAGCGGAACAGACCCAAGTAACATTAGACTGTTATATACACTCAGTAGACAAAACATTACGAGATATGATGGGCAGTTGACATGGGCATCCCCTGCTCAGAGTGGAACTGACCCAAGTAACATTAGACTGTTATATACACTCAGTAGACAAAACATTAGATAGGGGTGATGGGCAGTTGACATGGGTATAACCTGCCTAGAGCGGAACAGACCCAAGTAACATTAGACTGTTATGTACACTCAGTAGACAAAACATTACGAGATATGGGCAGTTGACATGGGCATCCCCTGCTCAAAGTGGAACTGACCCAAGTAACATTAGACTGTTATATACACTCAGTAGACAAAACATTAGAGATAGGGGTGATGGGCAGTTGACATGGGCATTCCCTGCACAGAATGAAATAGACCCAAGTAACATTAGACTGTTGTATACACTCAGTAGACAAAACATTACGATAGGGGTGATGGGCAGTTGACATGGGTATCCCCTGCCTAGAGCGGAACAGACCCAAGTAACATTAGACTGTTATATACACTCAGTAGACAAAACATTACGAGATATGGGCAGTTGACATGGGCATCCCCTGCTCAGAGTGGAACTGGCCCTAGTAACATTAGACTGTTATATACACTCAGTAGACAAAACATTAGATAGGGGTTATGGGCAGTTGACATGGGTATCCCCTGCCTAGAGCGGAACAGACCCAAGTAACATTAGACTGTTATGTACACTCAGTAGACAAAACATTACGAGATATGGGCAGTTGACATGGGCATCCCCTGCTCAAAGTGGAACTGACCCAAGTAGCATTAGACTGTTATATACACTCAGTAGACAAAACATTAGATAGGGGTGATGGGCAGTTGACATGGGCATCCCTGCCCAGAGCGGAACAGACCCAAGTAACATTAGACTGTTATGTACACTCAGTAGACAAAACATTACGAGATATGGGCAGTTGACATGGGCATCCCCTGCTCAAAGTGGAACTGACCCAAGTAACATTAGACTGTTATATACACTCAGTAGACAAAACATTAGAGATAGGGGTGATGGGCAGTTGACATGGGTATAACCTGCCTAGAGCGGAACAGACCCAAGTAATATTAGACTGTTATGTACACTCAGTAGACAAAACATTAGAGATATATGGGCAGTTGACATGGGCATCCTCTGCTCAAAGTGGAACTGACCCAAGGAACATTAGACTGTTATATACACTCAGTAGACAAAACATTAGAGATAGGGGTGATGGGCAGTTGACATGGGCATTCCCTGCACAGAATGAAATAGACCCAAGTAACATTAGACTGTTGTATACACTCAGTAGACAAAACATTAGATAGGGGTGATGGGCAGTTGACATGGGTATTCCCTGCCTAGAATGAAACAGACCCAAGTAACATTAGACTGTTATATACACTCAGTAGACAAAACATTACGAGATATGGGCAGTCGACATGGGCATCCCCTGCTCAGAGTGGAACTGACCCAAGTAACATTAGACTGTTATATACACTCAGTAGACAAAACATTAGAGATAGGGATGATGGGCAGTTGACATGGGCATTCCCTGCACAGAATGAAATAGACCCAAGTAACATTAGACTGTTGTATACACTCAGTAGACAAAACATTAGATAGGGGTGATGGGCAGTTGACATGGGTATCCCCTGCCTAGAGTGGAACAGACCCAAGTAACATTAGACTGTTATATACACTCCAGTAGACAAAACATTACGAGATATGGGCAGTTGACATGGGCATTCCCTGCTCAGAGTGGAACTGACCCAAGTAACATTAGACTGTTATATACACTCAGTAGACAAAACATTAGAGATAGGGGTGATGGGCAGTTGACATGGGCATTCCCTGCACAGAATGAAATAGACCCAAGTAACATTAGACTGTTGTATACACTCAGTAGACAAAACATTAGATAGGGGTGATGGGCAGTTGACATGGGTATCCCCTGCCTAGAGCGGAACAGACCCAAGTAACATTAGACTGTTATATACACTCAGTAGACAAAACATTAGAGATAGGGGTGATGGGCAGTTGACATGGGCATTCCCTGCACAGAATGAAACAGACCCAAGTAACATTAGACTGTTGTATACACTCAGTAGACAAAACATTACGAGATAGGGGTGATGGGCAGTTGACATGGGCATCCCCTGCCTAGAGTGGAACAGACCCAAGTAACATTAGACTGTTATATACACTCAGTAGACAAAACATTAGAGATAGGGGTGATGGGCAGTTGACATGGGCATTCCCTGCACAGAATGAAATAGACCCAAGTAACATTAGACTGTTGTATACACTCAGTAGACAAAACATTAGATGATAGTGATGGGCAGTTGACATGGGCATCCCCTGCCTAGAGTGGAACAGACCCAAGTAACATTAGACTGTTATATACACTCAGTAGACAAAACATTACGAGATAGGGGTGATGGGCAGTTGACATGGGCATTCCCTGCACAGAATGAAACTGACCCAAGTAACATTAGACTGTTATATACACTCAGTAGACAAAACATTAGATAGGGGTGATGAGGCAGTTGACATGGGTATCCCCTGCCTAGAGCGGAACAGACCCAAGTAACATTAGACTGTTATATACACTCAGTAGACAAAACATTACGAGATAGGGGTGATGGGCAGTTGACATGGGCATTCCCTGCTCAAAAGTGGAATAGACCCAAGTAACATTAGACTGTTATATACACTCAGTAGACAAAACATTAGAGATAGGGGTGATGGGCAGTTGACATGGGCATCCCCTGCACAGAATGAAACAGACCCAAGTAACATTAGACTGTTATATACACTCAGTAGACAAAACATTAGAGATAGGGTGATGGGCAGTTGACATGGGCATCCCCTGCTCAGAATGGAATAGACCCAAGTAACATTAGACTGTTATATACACTCAGTAGACAAAACATTAGATAGGGGTGATGGGCAGTTGACATGGGTATTCCCTGCACAGAATGGAACAGACCCAAGTAACATTAGACTGTTATATACACTCAGTAGACAAAACATTACGAAATATGGGCAGTTGACATGGGCATCCCCTGCTCAGAGTGGAACAGACCCAAGTAACATTAGACTGTTATATACACTCAGTAGACAAAACATTAGAGATAGGGGTGATGGGCAGTTGACATGGGCATTCCCTGCACAGAATGAAATAGACCCAAGTAACATTAGACTGTTGTATACACTCAGTAGACAAAACATTACGATAGGGGTGATGGGCAGTTGACATGGGCATCCCCTGCTCAGAGTGGAACTGACCCAAGTAACATTAGACTGTTATATACACTCAGTAGACAAAACATTAGAGATAGGGTGATGGGCAGTTGACATGGGCATTCCCTGCACAGAATGAAATAGACCCAAGTAACATTAGACTGTTGTATACACTCAGTAGACAAAACATTAGATAGGGGTGATGGGCAGTTGACATGGGTATCCCCTGCCTAGAGTGGAACAGACCCAAGTAACATTAGACTGTTATATACACTCAGTAGACAAAACATTAGAGATAGGGTGATGGGCAGTTGACATGGGCATTCCCTGCACAGAATGAAATAGACCCAAGTAACATTAGACTGTTGTATACACTCAGTAGACAAAACATTAGATAGGGGTGATGGGCAGTTGACATGGGTATCCCCTGCCTAGAATGGAACAGACCCAAGTAACATTAGACTGTTATATACACTCAGTAGACAAAACATTAGAGATAGGGGTGATGGGCAGTTGACATGGGCATTCCCTGCACAGAATGAAATAGACCCAAGTAACATTAGACTGTTGTATACACTCAGTAGACAAAACATTAGATAGGGTTGATGGGCAGTTGACATGGGTATTCCCTGCCTAGAGCGGAACAGACCCAAGTAACATTAGACTGTTATATACACTCAGTAGACAAAACATTAGAGATAGGGGTGATGGGCAGTTGACATGGGCATTCCCTGCACAGAATGAAATAGACCCAAGTAACATTAGACTGTTGTATACCTCCAGTAGACAAAACATTAGATAGGGAGTGATGGGCAGTTGACATGGGTATCCCCTGCCTAGAGCGGAACAGACCCAAGTAACATTAGACTGTTATATACACTCAGTAGACAAAACATTAGAGATAGGGGTGATGGGCAGTTGACATGGGCATTCCCTGCACAGAATGAAATAGACCCAAGTAACATTAGACTGTTGTATACACTCAGTAGACAAAACATTAGAGATAGGGGTGATGGGCAGTTGACATGGGTATCCCCTGCCTAGAGCGGAACAGACCCAAGTAACATTAGACTGTTATATACACTCAGTAGACAAAACATTAGAGATAGGGTTGATGGGCAGTTGACATGGCATCCCCTGCACAGAATGGAACAGACCCAAGTAACATTAGACTGTTATATACACTCAGTAGACAAAACATTAGATAGGGGTGATGGGCAGTTGACATGGGTATCCCCTGCCTAGAGCGGAACAGACCCAAGTAACATTAGACTGTTATATACACTCAGTAGACAAAACATTACGAGATATGGGCAGTTGACATGGGCATCCCCTGCTCAGAGTGGAACAGACCCAAGTAACATTAGACTGTTATATACACTCAGTAGACAAAACATTAGATAGGGGTGATGGGCAGTTGACATGGGTATCCCCTGCCTAGAGCGGAACAGACCCAAGTAACATTAGACTGTTATATACACTCAGTGAAGACAAAACATTACGAGATATGGGCAGTTGACATGGGCATCCCTGCTCAAAGTGGAACTGACCCAAGTAGCATTAGACTGTTATATACACTCAGTAGACAAAACATTAGATAGGGGTGATGGGCAGTTGACATGGGTATCCCCTGCCTAGAGCGGAACAGACCCAAGTAACATTAGACTGTTATGTACACTCAGTAGACAAAACATTACGAGATAGATGGGCAGTTGACATGGGCATTCCCTGCTCAAAGTGGAACTGACCCAAGTAACATTAGACTGTTATATACACTCAGTAGACAAAACATTAGATAGGGGTGATGGGCAGTTGACATGGGTATTCCCTGCCTAGAATGGAACAGACCCAAGTAACATTAGACTGTTATATACACTCAGTAGACAAAACATTAGAGATATGATGGCAGTTGACATGGGCATTCCCTGCTCAGAGTGGAACAGACCCAAGTAACATTAGACTGTTATATACACTCAGTAGACAAAACATTAGAGATAGGGGTGATGGGCAGTTGACATGGGCATTCCCTGCACAGAATGAAACAGACCCAAGTAACATTAGACTGTTATATACACTCAGTAGACAAAACATTAGATAGGGGTGATGGGCAGTTGACATCGGTATCCCTGCCTAGAATGGAACAGACCCAAGTAACATTGGACTGTTATATACTCAGTAGACAAAACATTAGAGATAGGGGTGATGGGCAGTTGACATGGGCATTCCCTGCACAGAATGAAACAGACCCAAGTAACATTAGACTGTTATATACACTCAGTAGACAAAACATTAGAGATAGGGGTGATGGGCAAAGCTGACATACATGTTATTCTCTGCCTAGAATGAAACAGACCCAAGTAACATTAGACTGTTATATACACTCAGTAGACAAAACATTACGAGATAGGGGTGATGGGCAGTTGACATGGGCATCCCCTGCACAGAATGAAACAGACCCAAGTAACATTAGACTGTTATATACACTCAGTAGACAAAACATTAGAGATAGGGATGATGGGCAGTTGACATGGGCATTCCCTGCACAGAATGAGAAATAGACCCAAGTAACATTAGACTGTTATATACACTCAGTAGACAAAACATTAGAGATAGGGGTGATGGGCAGTTGACATGGGCATTCCCTGCACAGAATGAAATAGACCCAAGTAACATTAGACTGTTATATACACTCAGTAGACAAAACATTAGAGATAAGGGGTGATGGGCAGTTGACATGAGGGCATTCCCTGCACAGAGCGGAACAGACCCATGATAACATTAGACTGTTATATACACTCAGTAGACAAAACAGTTACGATAGATAGGCGTGATGGGCAGTTGGACATGGGCAATCCCCCTGCACTAAGAATGAAATAGACCCAAGTAACATTAGACTGTTATATACACTCAGTAGACAAAACATTAGGAGATAGGGATGATAGACTGCAGTCTGACATGGGTATTCCCTGCACAGAATGAAATAGACCCAAGTAACATTAGACTGTTGTATACACTCAGTAGACAAAACATTAGAGATAGGGTGATGGGCAGTTGACATGGGGTATTCCCTGCCTAGGCGGAAACAGACCCGCAACATGAGACACATATACTCCTCAGTAGACAACACACATTACGAGATAGTGATGGGCAGTTGACATGGGCATTCCCTGCACAGAATGGAACTGGCCCAAGTAACATTAGACTGTTATATACACTCAGTAGACAAAACATTAGATAGGGGTTATGGGCAGTTGACATTGACATCCCTGCCTAGGCGGAACAGACTCAAGTAACATTAGACTGTTATGTACACTCAGGCAGACAAAACATTAGAGATAGGTTGATGGGCAGTTGACATGGGTATCCCTGCCTAGAGTGAAACAGACCCAAATAACATTAGACTGTTATGTACACTCAGTAGACAAAACATTCTACGAGATAGGGTTGATGGGCAGCTGACATGGGCATCCCCTGCTCTGTGAGTGGAACTGACCCAAGTAACATTAGACTGTTATATACACTCAGTAGACAAAACATTAGAGATAGGGATGATGGGCAGTTGACATGGGTGATTCCCTGCACAGAATGAAATAGGACCAAGTAACATTAGACTGTTGTATACACTCAGTAGACAAAACATTAGGAGATAGGGGTGATGGGCAGTTGACATGGGCTATCCCCTGCCTAGAGCGTAACAGACCCAAGTAACATTAGACTGTTATATACACTCAGTAGACAAAACATTACAGATAGGGTGATGGGTAGTTGACATGGGCATTCCCTGCACAGAATGAAATAGACCCAAGTAACATTAGACTGTTGTATACACTCAGTAGACAAAACATTATAGATAGAGGTGATGGGCAGCTGACATGTGGGTATCCCCTGCCTAGAGCGGAACAGACCCAAGTAACATTAGACTGTTATATGCCACCAGGTAGACAAAACATTAGAGATAGGGGTTGATGGGGCAGTTGACATGGGCATTCACTGCACAGAATGAACAAATAGACCCAAGTAACATTAGACTGTTGTATACACTCAGTAGACAAAACATTAGAGATAGGGGTGATGTGGGCAGTTGACATGGGTATTCCCTGCCTAGGCGGAAACAGACCCAAGTAACATTAGACTGTTATATACACTCAGTAGACAAAACATTAGCCAGACAGGGTGGATGGGCAGTTGACATGGGTATCCCCTGCTCACAGTGGAACTGGCCCTAGTAACATTAGGACTGTTATATACACTCAGTAGACAAAACATTAGGAGATAGGTGTTATGGGCAGTTGACATGGGTATCCCCTGCCTAGAGCGGAACAGACCTAAGTAACATTAGACTGTTATGTACACTCAGTAGACAAAACATTACGAGATAGGGTTGATGGGCAGTTGACATGGGCATCCCCTGCTCAAAGTGGAACTGACCCAAGTAGCATTAGACTGTTATATACACTCAGTAGACAAAACATTAGAGATAGGGGTGATGGGCAGTTGACATGGGTATCCCCTGCCTAGAGCGGAACAGGACCCAAGTAACATTAGACTGTTATGTACACTCAGTAGACAAAAATATTTAGATAGGGGTCATGGGCAGTTGACATGGGCATCCCCTGCTCAAAGTGGAACTGACCCAAGCAACATTAGACTGTTATATACACTCAGTAGACAAAACATTAGAGATAGGGTGATGGGCAGTTGACATGGGTATAACCTGCCTAGAGCGGAACAGACCCAAGTAATATTAGACTGTTATGTACACTCAGTAGACAAAGCATTACGAGATATGGGGCAGCTGACATGGGGCATCCTCTGCTCAAAGTGAACTGACCCAAGGAACATTAGACTGTTATATACACTCAGTAGACAAAACATTAGAGATAGGGGTGATGGGCAGTTGACATGGGCATTCCCTGCACAGAATGAAATAGACCTAAGTAACATTAGACTGTTGTATACACTCAGTAGACAAAACATTCAGAGATAGGGGTGATGGGGCAGTTGACATGGGTATCCCCTGCCCAGAGCGGAACAGACCCAAGTAACATTAGACTGTTATATACACTCAGTAGACAAAACATTAGGGAGATAGGGTGATGGGCAGTTGACACAAGTATTCCCTGCACAGAATGAAATAGACCCAAGTAACATTAGACTGTTGTGAGCACTCAGTAGACAAAACATTAGAGATAGGGGTGATGGGCAGTTGACATGGGTATCCCCTGCCTAGAGCGGAACAGACCCAAATAACATTAGACTGTTATGTACACTCAGTAGACAAAACATTACTAGAGTGATGGGCAGTTGACATGGGCATCCCCTGCTCAGAGTGGAACTGGACTCAAGTAACATTAGGACTGCTATATACATTCAGTAGACAAAACATTAGAGATAGGGATGATGGGTAGTTGACATGGGCATTCTCTGCACAGAATGAAACAGACCCAAGTAACATTAGACTGTTGTATACACTCAGTAGACAAAACATTCAGAGATAGGGGTGATGGGCAGTTGACATGGGTATCCCCCTGCCTAGAGCGAAACAGACCCAAGTAACATTAGACTGTTATATACACTCAGTAGACAAAACATTACAGATAGGGGTGATGGGCAGTTGACATGGGTATCTCCCTGCACAGAATGAAATAGGACCCAAGTAACATTAGACTGTTGTATACACTCAGTAGACAAAACATTAGAGATAGAGGTGGATGGGCAGTTGACATGGCATTCCCTGCACAGAATGAAACAGACCCAAGTAACATTAGACTGTTATATACATCAGTAGACAAAACATTAGAGATAGGGGTGATGGGTGCCGACATGGGCATTCCCTGCCCAGAATGGAACAGACCCAAGTAACATTAGACTGTTATATACACTCAGTAGACAAAACATTAGAGATAGGGGTGATGGGCAGTTGACATGGGCATTCCCTGCACAGAATGAAACAGACCCAAGTAACATTAGACTGTTATACACTCAGTAGACAAAACATTAGAGATAGGATTGATGGGCAGTTGACATGGGCATTCCCTGCACAGAATGAAACAGACCCAAGTAACATTAGACTGTTATATACACTCAGTAGACAAAATAGGAGAAAGGGGTGATGGGCAGTTGACATGGGCACTGCTGCACAGAATGAAACAGACCCAAGTAACATTAGACTGTTAGTAGAAAAAACATTACGAGATGGGGTGATGGGCAGTTGACATGGGCATTCCCCTGCACAGAGCGGAACAGACCCAAGTAACATTAGACTGTTATATACACTCAGTAGACAAAACATTCAGAGATAGGGTTGATGGGCAGTTGACATAGGCATTCCCTGCACAGAGATGAAACAGACCCAAGTAACATTAGACTGTTATATACACTCAGTAGACAAAACATTAGAGATAGGGGTGATGGGCGGTTGACATGGGCGTGGGTCACTGGCCTATGGGCAGACCCAAGTAACATTAGACTGTTAT